>CM067550.1:21341250-22627500 GCA_034509755.1 Anisodus tanguticus | reverse complement strand
GGCAAGTTGAGACTTTCTAGACTCTAGTGTAGTGTTACGTGTTAGTATGTGTGTAATGAACTAAGGGGAGTAATGGGAATCTAGGGGTTCTGTATTAGTGAGGTGACGAGCACTAATACGGGTACCGGATGAACTTAATTGGGTAATTAATGAATCAGAAATATGTATGTGAAGGAGTTTACGTGTTTAGCTTTTGGGTCACGGTGTGCGGTGAAAGAGTCCGCTTAGTTGGTATGATTTCTGTTTACTTGGGCTTGTAGTCCTTTGATATGATTTATGATTGACTTGTCATGCATTCATCACTCCTCATCTCGTCTGAACTCTTGAATGAAAACTGATAAATACTAACTAAACTGATTATGTTGATTGCTTGGTGTATGCATATCCATATCATTCTATCATTGACATTGGTTTACTGATATGTTATTGAGAAATGGCTTGAAAAGTCGGGGAAAGGATATGGTACATGATACGAGAGTGATGACTGTTGATGACACTTCAGCCATAAAGCTGGTATCAGATGGGACATTCCGTATGGATATATGGACCTAATGAGTCACGTAAAGCAGCTACTGTAGCAGCGTGTGTATACCGGGTACATATTACCATTGCATACATACATATCATCTACATTGCATTCATCTTTATTTTGATATGTATTTGATGTTGTGTGTACTCGGTGTTGATGTCTGATAGACTACTTGATCTTGTGACTTGTTGGAAGAACTATTGATACTAGAGACTTGTAAATATTGCGAGGTTGGGTTGTGAGGTTTGATGGGACTAGACATCCAATTATGGGTTTTAGGCTGAATCTTGTGCGAACTTGAGATTAAGAGAGAACTTGTACATTATTGAACCGTAGATTTACTATTAGGTTGGTTAACTGATTATATATTGCCTAAGTGACTAACTAGTGAAGAGGTATTGAAAAGTACCAACCCTCGCCACCGTTATAGCTAGGTCGGTCGACGATGTTGTTGAGTACATATGCTTTTCATACTCACTCTATGAGGTACCGAGTCAGGAGGTGATAGAGCAGTTGATCGTGCTTAGTCTTAGGAGACAATTTGGAGACTTCAAGGTGAGTCGTTGATGCACTCCCAGCAATGGAGCTCTTTATCCATCTTTACATTTCTGTCATTTACTTTCGGACAATGTTGCTATTTCAGTTCAGACTTGTATTTGTATTAGAGCTTTGTTCTCATGACTACCGGATATGTATTTGGGGTTTTCTTCAGACTTGTATTTCTATTTAAAGACTTGTTAATTACTTCTCTTCTACTTCTTTAATTTTTGCATTTATTTCTGCTTGTTCGTATGTTGTATGAGTAGGGTTCGCCTACTGGTTAGGGTAGATGCCCTCACGACACAAAGGAATTTTGGGTCGTGACAACTTATTAACTTTATCCAAATACTATCAAACGATTGTTTCTTAAAGCGCGAGATGGCTTAATATCCTAGCTCATTATCCTCAATATATCTATAATCTTGAGAACTGGTTTTCAGAACATATAGATTTCTATTGCATTTAGTCCACCTTCGTCTCCCTTTTCATTATTAAATCAGGTCATATTTGTCGAAATAAATAATACTAATTCTTAGTAGATGATCATACAAGTTACATGAGTTTTTAGGAATACCTGAATCTTAATATGTTTGAATTGGACACATGACTTTTTTTGCTCTCAGACGGTAAATTTGGTAGAACTTTGTCATTAGTTATAACTTCTCTCGCTCTCGATCTTTCCAGCAACTCACCATACTATCGTTCTCTATTTAATCTTGTATCCTTTACGACTGTAACTCTGCATCAATCTCCTTGCTTGCAACATGGCATAATAACTCAAAGGCATGTTTTCATAACAGACTCCATCATATTTTTGAAACCATTTTTTTAGTTTTTCTTTCCTTCGACTTTCACACGCTATAATGTTCTTAATCTACTGGCCAAATAGCATTTTCTCGGCCTTTAATTTCTCTAATGATATTCTTTGTAGTGTGAATTCGAGACAATCGAATAATGCAACATAAAAGTACAACAACTCACCGTGCGGCTATTTGTGTGAAGCACCAATAGATGATTCTCAGATGTAATTTTACCGAATAAATTAGAACTTATCTTTAGATATATTTACTGTCATATTCAATTCACATTAATTCGGTAGTATTAAAGCACTAAGATTTTGGATAGTGATAAAAATCTGCAACCGCAAAGAGAAATTGCAATCAGTTTCAAAGTACTAACAATTAAACTAATAATACACTCTAAAACAAGTTACAATCAGTTTCAAATTCAAAGACCTCAACTAACTTGGCTAGTTATTTTGATAAATACAAATTTTTTTAAAATAAAGTGAAATGAAAGAGTAAAAAATGTCTATTATATTGGACTATATATTTGATGCAATATTTTCTGTACATTGTGCAGGAGAGGGCTTTGGGTTGGTTAGTTCACGTTTTTTTCTTTTTCTTATTTTTATCCTTTTTAGCTAGCTATTTTTAGATTTCAAAAAAAAAAAAAACACAGGAAATGGGACGTGGTAGTTTTGGTGCTTGAAGTGGAGTTAGTGGGGGAAATGGGGTATTTTAGTTAGGTTTTTTCCCAACTTTTTAAAATAGTTTTTGCTGCTGCTTACCTATCTATTTCTCAACATTAGTTAAAGAAATATGCATAAAGGTGCTCTTTAAAATCACTACTTAAAAAATAGCTTTTCAGTTGTCATTTTCATGGTAACCTTTCAATTATAAATAGAATACATAGATGTAAATAGTTAAATGTAAAATTTTAATTATTTTTAAATTAAAAAGTAATAACTAATTAGTAATTATTTATTTATTTCAAATAAGTTTTTTCCTATGTTTTTAAGCATTGTCCTAAGATAAGTTATGTGGCTTTATTCTAGACTGTCACTTGGCTTAATGTGATGTTTTTTTCTTCTCCTTTTAAATTTTAAAAATTCTATACTTAAAAAGAAAGATAATTGCTAACCTAAAATAAGGATACATCCATTATCAAGTATTCTTAGAATTTACACTTTTAAAAGATGAGGAATGGGAGACATGCACTTGTGATGAGTGTGTGCAAAATGGAGATGTGAAAATAGTTATTCTTTGTTTGACAATATGCACAGGTTATATACAGTTCTTTTTAGAAGTTTTAATTCAAATTTAAAAATTTAGAAGTTTTGTTAGTTAGAAAGGTAGTTTATTTTGTCTTAATAGTATCACTTGGTTATTTGTGGTTATGTCACTTGGCTTAATGTGATGGCTTTTTATTCAGCTTTTAATAATATATAGATATAGTTCATAATACACCAAGTATATTATGTGATATACCATGTTTAATAGTATTCACAATATACTTACTATAATTATGTTATTGCATATCACAAAACTAAAAGATAAAATTGAGTGAAAAAATCATAAATTTCATTTGAAATTTTACATTACATTACAAATAAAATTTAAAAGATCTAAAAGCACATAAAAAGGATGATATACCTACTCTTTAGGGAGTAATTACAATCTCAAAAATAAAACAAAAAAAGAAAAAGATTATTAAAAGTTTTGGATGAAAGAATTTTACTAGAAAGGAAGAACATAAAAACAAAGATATAAAGTGAAAAAAATGACAAACAGAAGGAAGAGCGTGAATTTTTACTAGAAAGAACAAAAAGAAAAGGAAAAGGAAAAAAAAGAGACAAAAGTAACGAGTGATTTGACTAAAAAGGAAGAAAAAGGAAAAATAAAAAAGAAAAAAATAAAGTAAGAAAGTTAAAGGAATTTTATTAGGAAAAAAGAGAAGTATAGTGGGAAAAAAAGAGGAAAATTTTAAAAGAAAAGAAAGTAAAAATATAAGGGAAAATGGCTAAAATGAGACCTAAACTATAGCAAACACATTTCAAGTTTGCGGGAACCTATTTCCCTATTCATATATATCTTTCTGGATGGTGAGGTGGCACTGAGAGTGTAGTTTACTTTCTTTGAGAGAATGAAAAGTAAATAAAAATATTTAAATTTTTTTCAACATTTCTTTCATTAACTATATTCATTTTTATTTTTTTTAATTCTTTTGTTGTTCTTTCCTTGTTTTTCTTAATTTCTTCTCCGGATAGAAGATGCGATGGATGGATGGAACAGAGCAGCAAAAAGGAGTTTTGAATTGTATTAATCTTCATCCTGCAAATAATCGACAATACCTTTTCAAAAATTTCAAGCAGAAATGATAAAATAGTTTATGAAGTGAGTTTTGACGAGACTAAATTTTAAACTGAAGATCTCACCGGAAAAAAATAAACTGTCACAGATGATCTAAAGACCCTCCCCACCCTAAAATACACGCATCCCCATAAAGTGCAGCCTGATTTGACTGTCCATTTTAGAGGTCAAGTGAAGCATCTCTGTCACAATTAATTGAAGAAATTTGTTGGGTTCAAAACATATAAGTAAAACACAACGGAAATTTAAAATTTTATTTCTTACTTACCCTAATAACATTTCTGGTATTGTTATACAACAATCAAATCTTTAACATAAAGCATAAACTTACATGTTAGAATATCTGGAGTTTTTATCTACTGTAAGGTGGACACACGGTTACCCTTCCGATTGCAAGCTTCAATATATTTCTCGTTCGGAAAGCTAGAAAATCCAGCAGAGGTTCGAGAGAGTTTAATTCTAAGTCTCTAAGGCTTAGAATGATAATCTGAAATTGGTGTTTGAATAATGAAAAGAATGCCACTATTTATAGTTGAAAAATATGTCAAAATCGGATTAGGGTTTGACCTTGGGACTGGCCCAAAATTCGAGGCAGAGGCGCCACGACGCTCGATGAATTTTTGCACTGTCTTGATTTATTTCCTGCACATTCTTAATTAAATCCAAATCCAATTTTGACTTAATTAAAATAATTATTATTCATTTAAATGTCTCGATTATAAATCGAACATTTAATTACTCTCTCAATACATCCTTAGATCGAAACGGACAATCGACATAGTGTGACCCTACATGCCTTCTCATATCGACACTAATCAAACTAAGGTCTACGCGGAACTCCTAGACGGCGCCGCAAGACGAACTCAATATGTGAAGTACGTTTACGTGAATTCAGTAAACTTAACCTTTATGTGGTAAAATAAAATCCTTTCATTCACGACACACCCGATTAAGCTTAGGATTTGTCAAGTGTCTATCCAAATGACTTAATCATTGTATCTCATCTATATTAGTTGACAACTAGACCATATTCTAAATACGTTTATTGCGTTGGCCAACGACTTAGTCAACCTAACATCATTGAGAATCTGAGTGTTCTCTCGAATATGCATTCTAGGAATGAATCCTAATCTTGGCTCAACTACCACCTTTAATCCACATCATAATGTACCCAATACAAGTCGTATCTCAACCTATAAGGCATTTGAGCTTAGGACGGGATCAAAGTACATTACTTTGTAGACAAGGAGCGTATTGACCTCAAGTCTAAGGACTTCTATCTCCCACACGCTGATCATACTTTAGACAAGTTTAACAAACAATATATCAGCAGGGTATACCAATACTTCCAAAGTATCCATGTGTCCATTACGAGTAGTCATTACTCGTAGCAGGTGAGACATACTACATCCTCTAAGGATGTGACGCAAACGACATGTCGACTTATCACATATCATCCATCGCCGCTTATCATATCCATCCTTCCAATCAAATTTTATCGATATCCCATTCTTGATGATCATTAGTCGAGGCTATTTAAGAGTTACGTTATAATATTAATATCTCACACTATTAATAACAATGTAACCTCCGGGGATGCATATTATAGAATATTACAAACAATTGATTAATAATTCAATAATTGCAAATGCCAAAATATTAATCTCCATTAATAATAATATGAATGTGTATAAAGTACATTTGTCCTAGATTGTCTCTAGGACATAAATATACTTTCAATCTCCCACTTGGCCTAGAGCCAATCTCCAACATATCTAATGCCCATATTCTCGAAATGACCATTATGCTTGACTAAGCTTAATGGTTTAGTGAGTGGGTCAGCTAGATTATCGTCTGTGGGAACATAGTCTAATCTAATCTCTTCAGTCTCACCATCTCCCTGAGTATGTGGTACTTCCTTTGTACATGCTTGTTTCTATTGGTTGATCTTGGTTCTTTAGCTTGTGCAATCGCACCAGTGTTGTCACAATAAATCGTTATTGGACAAGTGGCACTTGGAACAACCCCTAGTTCCTTCAGGAACTCAGATATCGCGACAACTTCTTTACCAACTTCCGATCTAGCAATGTACTCAGCTTCTGTTGTAGAATCAGCAATTGTAGCTTATTTGGAACTTTTCCAGCTTACTGCTCTACCATTGAAAATGAACGTGTACCCAGATTGAGATTTGTAGCCATCAACATCTGTTTGGAAGCTAGCATCAGTGTACCCAGTAGCAGCTAGCTATTCTTCCCCACCATAGACTAAGAAGTAATTTTTAGTTCATCTAAGATACTTAAGAATACTCTTGACTGCCTTCCAGTGTTCTTCCCTAGGATTCTGCTGGAATTTGCAAGTCATACTAAGTGCAAAGGCCACATCTGGCCTAGTACAGGTCATGGCATACATGATCGATCCTATAGCCGAAGCATATGGGATCCTTTTCATGCGTTCAAGTTCTATAGTATTAGAAGGACTATCCTTCTTAGATAACTTGATGCCTTGTCCCATAGGTAGACCGCCTTTCTTGGAATGTTCCATAGAAAAACGTCTAAGCACTTTGTCTATGTAGACTGACTGTGACAGCCCAACAATTTGTTAGGTCTATCTCTATATATCCTAATCTCCAGAATGTAACAGGATTCACCTAAATCCTTCATCATGAAGGTACTGGACAACCACTCTTTGACTGACTGCAGGAGAGTCTTATTTTCTCCCATTATTAATATGTCATCTACATATATGATAATGAAGACAATACTCACGTCCTTGCGTTTACTATAAACACATGGATCCTCTTTGCTTCTGACGAAATCAAATGACTTGATAGCCTTGTCAAAGCAAATGTTCCAACTCCTCGAGGCTTGCATACGGCATTTTGTTTGGGCTCAAGTGAAAAACCCTCAGGTAGGGGGTCTCAGGTTCTCGGTTTGGCGGGCAATGTGATGTTTGGTGGCTTTTTCGGGTAGTTTTGCTTGGAGTCGGGCTTAGGCATTTTGTGGAGTTGTCACAGGTGTGTTGAGGGTCAGGGTGATCATCGGGAGTTGGTGGTTTGGTGGTGGCAAGGCCACAAAATGAACCGAAACAGTGAGGTCTCGGTACGATTGGTTTTGGTGGGCTATTTATTATATTTGGGCTTAGACGGTTGGATACATATGGTCTCGGGTAGTGACCTTTATAGCGGATGTTAGGGAGGTGTTTTGGGATGTGGTAGTGAAAGGATTGAAATGGTTTGGATGAGGGATGAACACGGAATGCAAGGTGCAAGTCCGAGTACACACCAAGTGTTAGAGTTTGATTTGGTTAAGTGTTTGGTTCGGTTGTTATGGTTTAAGTGAGGTACGATTTATATGTCAAGGATATGGATAATGGGTTTTAATACCCAAATCAACACCAAGATAAAGGTGACCAATTTCACAAGGACTTGATCGGTGTTGCTAAGTACAAGCCCGAATACATACTAAGTAAGGGTGGCCGGAAACCTTAAGATACACCATTGGCTTAGGTTAGGTTGGATCACACAAGTTCCAACGTTCATTTGCAACCAATAGGGTTCCTTAAGCTTGGGCTTAGCTAAGTCACACAAGTCTTAACCAATCCTACACCAAAGGGAGGGTGGTTCACACAACAACTGTGGTCCATACAAGGATCGATTAATGTAATCAACACACAAGTTGAAAACACTCAAGTTTATATTTCACTCAATATTCAACATATCTATTTACAACATCCTAAGGGTCCTATTTATAGTAGCATATGGACCTTTCTAGAAGATAAACCAAAGGACACAAAATACACAAAGGCTATCTCGGCCGAATGGGAACAAGTGGGGATGGTTCAGACTTTCTTGTTGCCCAAGGAAGTTCTTGGCCATGGTGAGAACAATGGGAAAAGGTTTGGATTTTCTTGGAGACAAAGATGAACTCAAACTCCTTCACACCTTTGTTGTGGCACCCAAGTAGAAGAGTGCATGAATTTGGCTTCTCAAGAATCTCATCTTCTTGGAACTAGTTTGGAAGCGTCCATTCCTTGTACAAGAGAGTGGTTCTCGGCCAACTCTTCCTCTCCTCTAGGCCGAGCTTGACTTCCTCTAGTTGGCTCTTGACTTGTCTTCTTGGAAATCTCTTGTCCTTGCCACTTTGTCGGCCAAGTCATCACTTGTCCTTGCAATTGTGTACTTTCGGCCAAGTCACCTTTCTCGCCTTACTTATTCCCTTACAAGGCATTGATTGTGTCCTAAGGGAAGCTAATGGTTATTACATAGTTTTAATATATCCTAAGACAACTAGTAACTAGTCTACAATTTAAATACAATAAAATAAAGGCATGGTCTCGGCCAAGACCAACACAAAGACCGAAAATAAATGACTTCTTCTTAAAATCTTTAAGTCCAATCTTCAATCCCACTCCATATTCCATGCCATTTTAAGCATATTATCATAGGATGATCAACCATCTGGAACTCTGAGCTTATAATCTCGAGGATCAAATTGGAACCTTGAGCTAACGGGGAGGTTTACATCATACTCCACTTCTTCAAAAGAATTTGCCCACAAATTCTCGTCGTTTAAGTGCATTGATAAGTTTCCAATATGAAAGGTTGACCTCCCATCATCATCCGGAAGTCCTTTATTGTATGAGCTTTCTTGGAACCTATCCAATATCTTGAAAGGCCCACACTTCAAATAATTCTTCCACTGGAGTAAGGAATCATAGGTAGAAGAAGTGAGTTGTGCGCTACCAAATTCCTTAATAGGGGGATCCATAGGTTCCTTCTCTTGAGTTAAGATGGAACCAAGTTCATCAACCTCACACTTATCTCCCAATAACAACCTCATCTTTCTGAATATGGGCATAAAGTGTGCTACAACCTTGAATAAAATGATGACAAAAGGAAGCCAAATCATATAAGCCTCTTACCGCCCTTACATTGGCATACTCGGGCCAACACCAGGTGGCTCCTTCCTTTGATGGATTATTATGAATATCCTCGGATGATGCTAAGTATACCAAGGATGGTCGTAATGCTTCGTGTATGGAAGATCTTAAGGCGTCACGTAGTTCTAATAGCATTGCACATCTTTCGTACAAATCATGATCTACCTTAAAGGCCAATATCTTGCAAGGTCCATCCGTCATTGGCATTCGATTGTCCCTTTCCTCCTTAAGTGTAGTCAAGACCAATGATCCGAACACAAGCCAAGTTAAACGTTCCTAATAGACCAAGGGTCCCGTGATGTAAAATTCCTTGTATGAAAGCAATGGACTAGAGAAAGCAATGGACCTTTGGGTTTGAATTAAGACGGGACCAACACCGATTCCTCTAGCATCATGCTCAACTTCAATTAATAAATCCATGGTCGGAATAGGGGCAGTAAATGAACCATCAACTCGGATGAAACACTGGTTAAAGGAAGGCAATCCATGAAAGTTTCCTACCGTGGAGGAACTCGCATGCATGTCCTCGATTAATGCCATGTAACTTATGGATTGTTGTGTTATCTTGTGCATGAAATTCTCGGGAGAGCATGGAGCGTTACATACTCTAAATGACATCACACACTCCTTGTACACATCATGCTTGACCTTGGTATCCATTCCCCATATATCTCCTTCTCGTGTTCCCCTTTGATGGTATTCTCTCTTTGAGTCTATATTGTAGAACCATTTGGCTCCACTTGATTCCTCAAAAGATATTTTCCACCTCGGCATAGAAAACATGCATTTCATATTGTTGCCGATTGTTTGGATGAGAACACATGTGTGCCCAGCCTCATTTCCCTTTTGCACTAACAAAGTGGATGTCGTATCCCTTTTCGAATAGTGTCTATAGGAATGATGGTTAGGGAATGAACTTCTTGAAAATAAACTAAGAGCATGTCTAATACCTTCTATCGATAGAGACTCGGTTGTAAGATCACCCGACAACATATCTTCAAGTTTCTTCATGGGTTCCTTAGGGTCGGCATTTCCAACTGTCTTCCATGAGGCTTTTCTTACGCACCAATGAAACTAGAGGACTCCCATTCTTAAATTCCTCTTCTATCTTTTGTGCATCAAGTAAGAGAGCCTTGGCTTTGCATTTCCTTGTCCTTCAGATTTTCATGTCCTTCACCTTGCTAGGTGACAACGGTACCAACCGGATCTTCTTGTCATTATTTCGATAAGAATTGATATTCCTTTCTCTATCATATTGTGCCTTTCGATCAAGTTGCCACAGTCGTCCCAATAAAATATGACACGTATCCATAGGAAGGATTTCATACCATATTTTATGTTCATACTTTCCAATCTGAAAGCTAACAAGAGTTTGTTTCACCACTCTTAGCCCTTTGTCTTGGTTTCGCCGTTGGATATCATATGGCTTCAGATGATTGCGGGTCGGTAATTTTAACTTATCCACCATATCCACAGAGGCCAAGTTGACACCACTTCTTCCATCAATGATCATGTTGCACACTTTATCTTTTACCTTGCATCGAGTGTAAAAGAGTTGTTCTTTTTGTGTCTCCTCATGTTCTTCAAGTTGAACACTCAATATATGTCGGAGAACTAAATCTTCACACACCTCCGCAAGATCAATATCTTCCTTCACATTTTCTTGATTATACAATGGATTAATAAAGGAAGTACTACCCTTTTCTTCAACATGATACAATGGATTAGTGAAAAGGGTACGACCTTGTTTTTTCTCGAGAAATTCCTCAATTTCGACTTTCTCCATAAAAAAGGAATTCCCACAATCGTGGTACTCTTCCCTTTCATGTCTTGGGATGTTTTGCACAACCCTTTATTCGGTATCATTCATCATGGCATGCTCAGCAAATTCCTTTCTCAAGGCTTGCGCACGTTCCACAATAATGTCACTTACGATCCTCCTTAGTCTTTCTTTCTTTACGTGAGCCATAGAGTCAAAGTGTGGGACGGGATGGCCTCGCTATGATACCAATCTGATGCAAGTAATGAGGGGTGTTGGTGGTTAAGTGGATCATGTCTTTTTTATATTCGGGTTGACCCGAAATTGGATGCCAAAGTAGGGGGTCCCGGGTTCTCGGCTTAGCCGGCCAGTGTCGTGTTTGGTGCCTGTTTTGGGTAATTGTGTTTGGAGTCGGGCTTAGGCATTTTTGTGGAGTTGTCATGGATGTTTTGAAGGTCAGGGTGATGATTGGGACATAGTGGTTTGGTGGTTGCAAGGCCACAGAAATGAACCGAAATAGTGAGGTCTCAGCACGATTGGTTTTGGTGGACTGTTTGTTGTTGTCGGGCTTGAACGGTTGGATACGTATGGTCTCGGGTAGTGACCTTTATAGTGGATGTTAGCCAGGTGTTTCGAAACGTGGTGAAAGTATTGAAGTGGTTTGGATTAGGGATGAACACGGATGCGAGGTGCAACTCCGAGTACACACCAAGTGTTGGAGGTTTGATTTTGTTAAGTATTTGGTTCGATTGTTATGGTTTAAGTGAGGTACGGTTGATATGTCAAGGATATGGACATAGGGGTTTTAATGCCCGAGTCGACACCAAGATGAAGGTGACCAATTTCACAAGGACTTGATCGGGGTTGCTAAGTACAAGCCCGAATACATACCAAGTAAGGGTGGCCGCAAACCTTAAGATAGACCATTGGCTTAGGTTAGGTTGGATAACACAAGTTCCAACGTTCACTTGCAACCAAGAGGGTTCCTTAAGCTTGGGCTTAGCTAAGTCACACAAGTCTTAACCAATCATACACCAAAGGGAGGGTGGTTCACACAACAACTGTGGTCCACACAAGGATCGATTAATGTAATCAACACACAAGTTGAAAACACTCAAGTTTATATTTCACTCAATATTCAACATATCTATTTACAACATCCTAAGGGTCCTATTTATAGTAGCATATGGACCTTTCTAGAAGATAAACCAAAGGACACCAAATACACAAAGTCTATCTCGACCGAATGGGAACAAGTGGGGATGGGTTTGGACTTTCTTGTTGCCCAATGAGGTTCTTGGCCATGGTGAAACAATGGGAAAAGGTTTGGCTTTTCTTGGAGACAAAGATGAAGTCAAACTCCTTCACACCTTGTTGTGGCACCCAAGTAGAAAAGTGCATGAATTTGGTTCTCAAGAATCTCATCTTCTTGGAACTAGTTTGGAAGGTTCCATTCCTTGCACAAGAGAGTGGTTCTCGGTCAACTTTTCCTCTTCCCTAGGCCGAGCTTGACTTCCTCTAGTTGGCTCTTGACTTGTCTTCTTGGAAGTCTCTTGTCCTTGCCACTTTGTCGGCCAAGTCATCACTTATCCTTGCCATTGTGTACTTTTGGCCAAGTCACCTTTCTCGTCTTACTCATTCCCTTACAAGGCATTGATTGTGTCCTAAGGGAAGCTAAGGGTTATTACATAGTTTTAATATGTCCTAAGACAACTAGTTTAGAATTTAAAGACAATAAAATAAAGGCATGGTCTCGGCCAAGACCAACACAAAGACCGAAAATAAATGACTTCTTCTTAAAATCTTTAAGTCCAATCTTCAATCCCACTCCATATTCTATGCCATTTTAAGCATATTATCATAGGATGATCAACCATCTTTGGAACTCCGAGCTTATCACCTCGAGGATCAAATTGGAACCTTGAGCTCACGGGGATTTTTACATCAATTGGTATACACACACTCCTGTAATATGTTTTACGTGACTCATGGGGGACTCGTGATGAGGTCCATTTACCCACCTAAAATACCAGAATTCCCAGATCACATCGAATATCAGCCCATAGGCTATAATAACATCATCATCATCACTCCGTCCATGTACCACATCCAATATTCGGCCTCTTTAGCCCTTTGTTGTATCTTATCATTTAGATGCCGACAATATCATGAATTAATGTAATGAATATGCGTACGTTGGACAAATGCCAAATGCATAATATTAGTTCAAATTATCAAGATGAATTCCTCTTTCATAGTTTTGACGAGATCTTGAGTGATAAATGCAAGATAAGTCAATATTCACGAAAATCAATCAAACATGGCTATCATATCCTAAATAAGCAACAACTATACTAACCTAGTGGATTTAATCACCACATCCAAGGTCCGAAGGCTAAACACATAATCTCTATCACAAGGCATAATTCTTTATATTTTAATTACCCGTACATATATACCGGTACTCGCACAAGTGCTCGTCACCTCACGAGTACGGGACCTCTAATTCCCCATTACACCCCTTAATTACTTAAACCAAACACATAACACTACATTAAGGGTCTAGTAAGTCTCAACTTGCCTGAATCCGAAGCTGAAGAGTCACTCCGCGGCCTAGTCACTCCGCGGCCTTCTCTTTCATTAGAGCTTCCAAATAAGCGCACTTTGTTCAAATACAGTATCTACATGAGAATACAAACCTATTGACACCCAAATTGCCATATAAAATATTCGGGTCCAAAAAGTCAATTCAAAACCTTACCCGATCCCTGAAGGTCAAAACTGAAAATTCAACTTAAATTCACCTTACACTTGGTTTAGATAGTAAGAATCCTAAAAATTATGAAATTCTAATTACCTTAGGACCTCAATTTTACTAATTTCATGAAAACCCAATTCTAGAAAAAAACCCTCATTTCCCAAATCTAAAATCATGAAAAGAAGCACTAATTAAAGGATGAAAATATGTAAAATTACTTAGATAAAGGTTTAGATCTAACCACAAGGTTGAATCTTGAAGAATCCCTTTGAAATCACTAATTTATGTGCTCCTAAAATAGTTTTAGAAGGAATGAGTTCGAATTGGGGAAAACCTCATTAAGTATGTCAGGGCCATGCAAGTGCGGAAGGCCTAGTACAGGTGTGAGATCACACTAGCGCATAACTCTCTGTAGGTGTAAGGCCCTTGTCCCTTCCCTCTTTCTGCAGGTGCAAAAGTCTACACGCGAGTGCGATTCCACATCTGTGCACCCAAGCTTTCATGTGCGACCCAAACTAACCCTACCCAACCTCGCACCTGCGCACCACCCAACCCAAGTGCAGCTCGCAAGTGTGGCCCATGGTTCGCAGGTGTGGTTGCACCAGACATTAGCTGAACATTCCAAGTCTATGTTTCCAAACTTAGACCTAACACCTGAAACTCATCCGGAACCTCCTAACCACAAATCAAATATGCATTTTAGTCCTAAAACACACTTCGAACTCGCTCGCGCACTCAAAATTTCCGAAAAAGGTCACCTTGACCCAATGTTGACCAATGTTAACTCTTAATCATAAAATCGTACATTTTCACCCCAAATAACCCAAATTACACCTAAATCGATGAAACTTCGGAAATCACGTATTTACTTATCACGAATCCTTTTCAGGAATCATAGTGACACCTACATAATTCCACCAGTGGGCGAACCACTCCCAATCGTTCACACGATATGATATAAGTAAAAGCAGAAGATAACAAATACCACATAAGCTTTCTCATAATATAAATGGGGAAAATGAATAAGTTTGATACACCGAAAATATCCCCAAGCGATCTAGACTGTAAATGCAAGAGCACTAATAAATTTGATACAAGTTAATAGGCACACATGCCCAAAACCAAATAAATAGTCTAAGAAAGTCTGCCATGTCTCTCAAATGCAACAAAAGACTGAAATTGAGATAACATCCAAGGGTATGCTGGAGATAGCATCCTCACCCTGAATGCTAAAGATCCACTACTCGAACTCATCCATGTGGTGCTGCGGAGGTGAAAGGTACTGAATCTGCATCCAAAATGAATTCAGCAAGTGTAGTATGAGTACACAACATACCCCGCAGACATCATAAGACAATAACGACGGATGATACATAATTAGAGATAAATACCAAATTGACACCAAGTAATCCTATACTAATAGTTTTGTAGTTCAAGTAAAGTCATATAGCCCACAGAATGGTACACAGAGTTCACATATTACCTTATTCAAATAAGAGTCCATAATCACTACGTTATCTAGTTTCAAAGAGTTCTTCACTAATCCAAGTATCAAATAGCAAGTATGATCTTCCATGTTTAGAATACAGTCAAGTCATCAATAATCACTCCAATTACAAGTTCATCCACAACCAGCCAATAAAATGGCATGTATGTGTATGATATGAATGTAATGCATATGATAGGTACCTTTTTCAATCCGGTATATAGTACGTCAAGGTTTTATTATGATCCATACACTCATGGGGAACCCCGCGAAGTCCATATACCCCTCCGGAATGTCCCATTAGAGCCCAGCTCTTGGCTGAATAATATCATGTTGCAGGCTTGCAACTCCGTTCTCCGCGTATCAATATCATCTCAATGTTTCCATAATCTCATAGTATTATTAACTTTCTGGCCTCTTAGACATGATCATCTAACAACATCAATCACTAATTCACATTAATACAAGTAAACTAATCCATAAACCCTTCATTAATCAATGATTTAACTCTCTTAATCTCACAAGAATGCATAACTCATCTTCCCCGACTTATAATCATATTATATCACCATTACTAAAGAACTTAGATGCATAAACTTAATTCACAAAGGAAGAATCACTTACCCCAAGGGTGAAATTGCTCTTAGACTTCTGAAAATGTTGTATGATGGCTCTGGTTTCGAGGTATTCTAATTTGGGAAAAGAATTCTAACCTAAGCAATTTAATAGGACACATGATACATTGATTTTGCCCTGGTGGAATCGACTCCGCTGGAGTAGACCCGCTACGGCGAACAAAACCCCCGCTGAGGCGGTGTCACTTGACATCTCGCCTTAGCGTCACGGCTAACATGACTCCGCAGAGGCGGACTCGCCCCGACAGACCCTCCGCCAAGGCGAAAACCCATATTTTCCACACTCTCGCTTCGGTGAGCCAACCTCTCATCGAGGTGGACACGTCGGAGCAAGCACTGGTTCCGTCGAGGTGGACACTAGACACCAACAATGGAAGAACAACCCAAACTCCCATCAAACCCCCGAAACACTCCCAAGACTCCCCGAATACGAATCAGACATGCTCATTTAAGGTAAACAGTGCTATGAACTCGCTCGTACCCTCGAATTTCCCATTTGAGCTAAGACATACTTTTCTAAATAACCATCCGGGAAAACCAAATATCCAAATTTCACAAATAAGGCCACAAAATACATCTAATTGCCTCAGAAAGCAAACCAATAACTCGACTAAGCTATAAATGACCCTCCTAAACTACTGAAAGCAATAGAACTTGGAAACGAACCCATTTAGCCAAAAGTCAACTTTGAGTCAAGCTATCCAACTCTAAATTTCTTATTTTTGTGTTTTTTATCCGAAACTCATATAAATGGACCTTGGAATATGTTCCATCCATCGTCACGCATCACAAACCCTACATAAAATCTACGGGAAGGGTCAAACAAGCAAATAAGGGTATTTAGCTAAAAATGACCGGATGCATCGTTACATCAGATACCAATTAATAAACATTTGTCCTCGAATGGAGAGAAATGAACATAGGAATGTACTGGAAGGAGTGAACAAACCAGGATATCTACTCTGTATATCAGACTCAGTCTCCCAAGTCGCCTCCTCAACAGAACGATGCGTCCCTTAAACCTTCACAAAAGTTATCTTCTTCGATCTCAACTTTCTCACCTACCTGTCCAAAATAGCCATGGGCTCCTCCTCGAACTCCAACTTCTGATCAAGAAATATGGAGTCCCACTAAATGATATAATCATTGTCATCATGATACTTCTTCAATATAGGCACATGGAACACTGGATGAACGCCTAAAAGACCTGGTGGCAGAGCCAACTCATAAGTCACCTCCCCAACTCTCTGAAGAATCTCAAAAGGCCTAATATACCTCGGACTCAACTTCCTTCTCTTGCCGAACATCATCACACCGTTCATGGGTGAGACCTTCAGAAGAACTTTGTCACCAACCATGAACTCCAAATCTCGAATCTTCCAGTATGCATACTCCTTCTGTCTGTTCTAAGCTGCCAGGAGCTTATCATGGATCATCTTTACCTTTTCCAAGGAATCTCTCAATAAATCGATACCCTAAGGCCAAACCTCAAATGCATCAAACTAACCAATCGGAGATCAACATCTCCTACCATATAAAGCCACAAACGGTGCCATATCAATACTGGAGTGATAGTTATTATTGTACGCAAACTCTGCCAAAGGTAATAATTGGTCCCAATGACCACCAAAATCAATCACGTAGGCTCATAACATGTCCGCCAATACCTGAATAGTCTACTCAAAATGACAGTCGATCTGAGGGTAAAATGCTATAATAAGATCCAATCGAGTACCCATCTTATTTTGAAAAGTTTGCTAGAAATGTGAAGTAAACTGAGTACCCCTACCCGAAATGATAGAAAAAGGAACCCCATGAAGATGAACAATCTCACGGATGTAGATCTTGGCCAACTTCTCTGAATTATACGTCATCTGGACCGGAATGAAATGTGCTAACTTGGTCAACCTATCAACAATGGCCCAAATAGCATCAAACTTGTCCAAAGTCTTGGGCAACCCAATAACAAAATCCATGACAATCCTCTCCCACTTCCATTCGGGAATGGACATCCTCTGAGACACACCACCGGGTCACTGGTGCTCACACTTGACCTACTGACAATTCTGATAGCGAGACATAAAATCAACAATGTCTATTTTCATCCTACCCACTAATAATGTTGCCTCAAATCACAGTACATCTTTGTAGCACTTGGATAAATCAAATACCTAGAACTGTGGGCCTCATCCACAATTAATCTAGTCAAATCTCCCATACGAGGCACACATACTCTACCCTTGATCCTCAGAATACCCTCACTATCAATCACAGCCTCCATGGCCTCATCACTCATCATATTGTCTCTAATTTTGTATAACTTCACATCATCATACTGGTGAGTCTGAATCTGATAAGAAAGAGATGGCATCACCTCCGCACAAGATAGAATCCTACCTAGATTTGAAATATCAAGTCTCACAAAATGGTTGGCTAAAGTCTGGACCTCCAATACCAAAGGACGCTCGGAAGGAACCAATCTAGCTAAACTCCCCATGCTGCCTGCCTTTCGACTCAAGGCATCCACCACCATATTGGCCTTGCCCGGATAGTACAAAATGGTCATGTCATAATACATCAACAACTCCATCCACTGACGTTGCCTAGAATTCAAATCCATCTAAATAAACATGTGCTAAAGACTGCGGTGGTCGGTATACACCTCACAATGAACGACATACAAGTAATGCCTCCAAATCTTCAGAGCAAACACAATGGAAGCCAACTCCAAATCATAAACAAGGTAATTCTTCTTATGCACCTTTAACTGCCTCGATGAATAAGCAATAACCTCACCCTCCTTCATCAACACACAACCCATCCCAATCCTAAAAATATCACAGTACACGATAAAGTTATTCCCCTTCACCAGAAGTGATAAAATTGGGGTTCTGATCAAAAGAGTCTTGAGCTTTTAAAAGCTCTCCTCGCACTGATCAGACCATTGAAAATGCATCTCCTTTTGAGTCAAATGAATCAGATGCGAAGCGATAGAATAGAAACCTTTGATGAACTGACGATAGTAGCTAGTAAAACCCACAAAACTTCGAATATCCATCACAAAAGTTGGTCTAGGCCAGTCCCTGAATGCCTTTATCTTCTTAGGGTCAACTATGATCCCATTCTTGGATACCACGTGTCCTAAGAATGCTACAGAACTCAACCAAGACTCACACTTTGAGAACTTAACGTCTAGATTCTTCTCCTTCAATAAACCAAGAACCACTCCCAGATGACGCTCATGGTCCTCCCGACTCTTCGAATATATCAGGACGTCATCAATGAATACAATCACAAAAGACTCCAAATACGGCTTGAATATCCCATTCATCAAGACCATGAATGTTGGGGGGCATTGGTAAGCCCAAATGACATCACCAAGAATTCGTAATACCCGTAACGAGTCTAAAAAGCCATTTTGGGAATATCATCGGCATGGATCTTCAGCTGATGATACCCAAACCTCAAGTCAATCTTCAAAAACACCAAAGCACCCTAAAATTGATCAAACAGGTCATCAATAAGCGGAATCGAATACTTGTTTCTGATGGTGACCTTGTTTAACTATCTATAATCAATGCACATATGCATAGTGTCATCATTCTTCTTCACGAATAAGACAAGAGCACCCCATAGTGATACACTCGGTCGAATGAATCCCTCACTCAACAAATCCTGAAGCTGCTCTTTCAACTCTCTCAACTCGACTAGAGCCATACGGTATGGAAGAATAGAAATGGCTCGTGTACCCAACTCAAAATCAATATAGAAGTCAATATCTCTGTCTGGCGGCATACCCAGTAAGTTTGAACTTTAGACCTCAGCGAACTCATTAACTACCGAAACTGACTCAAGAGAGGGAGTCTCCGTACTAGTATTCCAAATGTAAGCAAGATATCCCAGACAACCCCGATCCATTAACTTTCTAGCCTGGATGTAA
The DNA here is from genome assembly GCA_034509755.1 of Anisodus tanguticus. NCBI lineage: Eukaryota > Viridiplantae > Streptophyta > Magnoliopsida > Solanales > Solanaceae > Anisodus > Anisodus tanguticus. Next base: position 22,607,763 of record CM067550.1, on the reverse strand, counting down.
GAAATAACCTACCTAGGAGCAGGGTTGGGAGTGCCCTTCCACTCTAACCTCGGAAGACCAGGCATAGCTAACGTGACTATCTTAGAATAGGAGTATAGAATCGCATGATATGGTGATAGCCAATCCATACCCAAAATAACATCAAAATCTACCATATCTAAGATAACCAGATCTACCCAAGTGTCTTAACCCATGAAAGTAACTATACACATGCGATAAATGCTATCTACAATCACAGAATCACCGACTAGTATAGACACACGAATAAGAACATCAATCATATCACACCACATCTGTAATTTAGTAGAAAAATAGGCAGACACATAAGAGAATGTACACCTCGGATCAAATATCATAGTAGCAGACTGATGCTCAACTGAGATGATACATGTGATGGCTACGTCTGATGTCTCAGCCTCAACTCTAGCAAGAAATGCATAGCAATGAGTGCTCCCTACCTCGAACTAATTACCCTGCGGGCCACCTCGGCCTAAACGAGGATCTACCACGACCAGACTGATGGCCACCACAGCCCAACTGAGATCTTCCCCGGCTAGTCTGACTACCACCACTAAATGTATGTGCTAAAGTCCTAGGTGCACGAGATGCACTAAAATATTATCTAGGGCAATCTCTATTGAAGTGCCCAACCTTTCTACAACTATAACAACTCTTGGCCGCTGAATGGAGATAGAAGAACCCAAACCACCTTGTTTGAATATCTAGACTGAAAACCCCTCGAAGATTGGCCCTCACCATCAGTAATATGAAAAGCTGCCTGAATCGGTCGACTAGGCTGCGACTCTTAATATCTACCCTGATGCCCGTAACCACAGGAAGTAGAACCACTAAAATGTCCATGTCGCCTCGCTCACTTATCGGTCTCATGTTTATATATCTTGCCCCTCACGGACTCCACCATTCTAGCATACTCAGCTACAGTCTCGAAAGAAGCTCCAGCTGCCATTAACTATAGCGTAGCCAACCGGAGTGGGACAATCAATCTTCTAACAAAATATCTCACGCGCTCCGCCTTAGTAGGTAACAACGGTGCTGCAAAATAGGATAAAGCATGGAAGCAAGTCTCATACTGTGCAACTGTAGAATTATCCTGCGCAATCTTCTAAAACTCATCACATTTTCTTCTCAAGGAACACTCGATAAAACCTAACCCATGTCAATGGAGGCGACCCTACAGGTAAGCAATCAACATACGCCCTACACCATTGTTTTGCGTTCCCCAAAAGCTAAAGGGCCATGAAACTAACTCCATGTGACTCAACAATACCCAGAGTATGCAACCTCTTATGGTTGCTCATGATGACCTCATACGCATCCTCCTTGGGCTATCCATAAAATACCTAAGACTTCATGTTTGAAAAGTGCTCCTAAATCTTCCGCTCATCGCGGGTCATAGTTGTCCCTCCAATAGGTCGAGGACCAAACTCTAGAGCATGAACCTCATTAATACATGGCGCTGACATCGCCAATGACTGAACTTCGAGAGTATGAAACTCAGGGGTATGCGTCTGCTCCTTTACATATGGGTTTGAGAATCACCCGGAGTGGTAGGATATACGCATGTTTGAGCAAAATCATAAAAAATACTCAATAACCTAACCAATGTGTCATGTAGAACCGGAGTAGCAATAAATCCAGGTTGATCCTTGGCTGGTCCTATATCCTCTTCTAGCATATCATTTTGAGGCTCAATAATCGGCTTAGGGAAAATAGATCTAGCATGAGCCTGACCAGCCCTCTATGCTCTGCCGCGAGCTGGTGCCACTTCTCTGGCTCTACCTCAGCCCCGAGCACATCCTCTACTGTGATTGTGCACCATCGGATCCAATGGTGCATCCTCCCTCACTGCATTGGCATGAGTCCTCACCATCTATAAGAAAATAGAAACAAAGGTCAGATACCAATTTGATTCAACTTAGCACAAAAGGAATGAAGAAAGTGAAATTTCCTAAATGTCCCATAACCTCTAAGATAAGTACGGACGTCTCCGCACCGATCTGCAAGACTCTACTAGACATTGCTCTTATATTTAAGATCGTTTAACTTAGAGCTCTGATACCAATGTTTTCACAATCCCTTTTCAAGAATCATGGTGGCGCCTACACAATTTCATCGGTAGGTGAACCACTCCCAGTCATTCACACAATATGATATAAGTAATGGAGGAATATAGCAAATACTACATAAGTTGTCTCATAATATAAATGTGGAAGAATGAATAAGTCTGATACACCAAAAACATCCCCAAGAAATCTAGTATGTAGATACAAGAGCACTAATAAATTTGATACAAGTCTGAATAGGCACGCTGCCCAAACCAAATAAGTAGTCTAAGGAAGTTTGTCATGTCTCTCAAATGTAACAAAAGACTGAAATAGAGATAACATCTAAAGGTATGTTGGATATAGCAGCCTCGCCCTGAATGCTGGAGATCCACTACTCGAGCTCAACCATGTAGTGCTGCAGAGGTGGAAGGTAAGGAATCTGCATCCAAAAAAATACAGCAAGCGTAGCATGAGTACACAATGTATCCCCGTAGACATCATAGGCCGACAATGACGGAAGGTACATAATCAGAGATAAATACCAAGTTGACACCAAGTAATCCTATACTAACAGTTCAGTACTCCATGTAAAGTCACATAACCCACAGAATAGTTCACATATTACCTTATTCAAATAAGAGTCCATAATCACTACGTTATCTAGTTTCAAAGAGTTCTATCACTAATCCGAGTATCAAATAGAAAGTATGATCTTCCATGTTTAGAATCCAGTCAAGTCATCAATAATCACTCCAATTACAAGTTTATCCACAACCAACTAATGAAATGGCATGTATATGTATCATATGAATTCAATTCATATAACAAGTATCTTTTCCAATCCAGCATACAGTACGTCAAGGCTTTATTATGATCTGTACACCCATGGGGGACCCGTGAAGTCCATATACCCCTCCGAAATGTCCCATCGGAGCTCAGCTCCTTGTAAAATAATATCATATTGCAGGCGTACAACTCTGTTGCCCGCGTATCAATATCATCTCAATGTTGTCATAATCTCATAATATTCTTACATTTCTGGCCTTTTAGACCCATATCATATCCATACCACTCTCATATCAATATCATAGAACCATGAGTATAGGAATGCAAATGACAATACAAGGAAATATATCATGAAATAATGAGATGTAATCAAGTATAGAGATGACATGTAACATGCTTTCAAGATTCAATAACACACATATATAATCCAAGTCAGAATTAAGATATCATATCGAAAGCATGTGTGATGAGTAAACAAACAATAGAAAACATAGAGACAAGCTCACTTATGGAAACAAGCCCTAATAAACAGCAGTCAGAACCAATACAAGGTTGATTCTCCAAATCACCCATCATCACAGTTCAACACCCATACCTACTCAAACGTTTGTTCATCAAAATCGATTGAGTGGGACCCTCAAACACGCCCAATGCCCCTTAATATTTATAACTAATTACGCACTTATATTGAAGTCTCAAAAAAACTAAATCGTACCCTACCTTTGGGCCGAACATGAGCGTTACACGATCAAGACTCGATGATAGCCTTATCTTTCCTCTCGCCTCGTGATAATTGAAGATTAATCACGTATATTATAGTCGTTAATATAAAGCGTACACAACATAAAGCAAGACTTAAATACCAACCCCGAACCCACGCTACCAAGACTCGAACTTTAATACTCAAATATCAAGAGTATATACTAGGTGTCGCGCCCATTTTTTTCCGACCCGCGAGAGGTCAGAGCGGAGCACGGCGTATTTGGTGATTCCTGGGTCAATTGATTTGAGGAGTCGCCACCTAATTATTCTAAGGTGAATTAGGACACCTAAATGTTTGACCATAAATGCTGCAATAACTCCAATTTTAAGGCATGCGAAACTAGATAGATTCTAGGTAAGGGTTCTTCATTATCCTAAAGGGAAGGGGTTAGGCATCCTTTAAGATCCGCTAACTTGCGGTTATCCGGTCAAACTCAGGTTAATTATTGATAAGAGAAATGCATGATTAAAAAGTATGTAAAGTAAAAAAGATTGTTTGCAAATAAAAAGCTGTGTTTTATATAAGTATGCATTTGTATGATATTAAAGAAAAATATGTAAAGTTGAAAAATATGCATTTGTAACAATTGATAGTAAAAAAACAAATTATTTATAATGCCAAAGAGGTAATTTTGGAAATCATTGATTTTTGCAAATTGGAAAAAGGACAAAACTTATTTGTAAGATTAATAAAGCGAATAAAAGATGACCAAAGTTGTTTGGAAAATTTTGAACATGCATGACAAGCCTAAAAATAAATAACTAGCGAAGGGTTTCTAAGTTTTAAACTACTCTATGAATTAATTCTAAGTTTGCCTATTCTAAGCATTTCAATAGTTACATAAGTGCGATAAATAATATTACAATACAGAGCGGGGCAAAAGCTGAATTAAAGAAAGTAACTAAAATAAATAAACTCCGAGGAATATCTACCTTTATTCACTTTGTTCCCTGCAAGCTGTCAAGAACAAATGATTAGAAACAGTTAAATACAAATAACTTCGGATCTGTATCCAAAACAGTGAGTGTTTTGATCATGGAGGCTCAGACTTAAATTTTGAAAAGACCATTCCAATCACGTCGTGGCTGCAAACGTATGACTCGGTGGTTATTTTGATTGCCTCGCCTACTAAACATGTTGGTCTCTCGGATGAAAAATAAAAGATCATTATAATCACGTCGTGGCTGCGAACATACAACTTGTTGGTTATTTTAGTCGCCTCGCCTACTAAACATATTGATATCTCGGATGACGTAAAAAGGTTTAAGTCTCATCCTTGCCCAAAAGTTATATTTTCCGTCTTTACGACTGTGGAGGCCTCAAAATCGACGGATATTTTTCATAGGCCAATGTAGTATCGTGTTCAAATCAGCAAAATTAATTCAAAGCGGTAAGCGGTAAGCAGAAAAAACAGAGAGGCAATTTCTGAAAAGACGCTATGTTTGGTTTAAAACAGTAAAAATAGTAAATATCCGTTGCACGGATATTTAAATGCCAAAACAGTGGACTGAAACAGGAAAGCAATGCCCGAAAGGTGCGGCCTCGAATTCAATTTCATTGGCCTAAATGAGGTATTTGGTTCAAAATAGTAAACCAGTAAGATATCCGTTGCACGGATGTTTAAAACAGTAAACTGAAAACAGAGAAACGAAAAAAAGCTCGGCCTCGAATTCAATTTCATCGGCCATGGTGGTATTTATTTAAATCAGTAAAAATAATGCCAAAACAGTAAAACCGAAACCGAGAGGCAATTTCCGAAGGGACGCGGCCTCGAATTCAATTTCATTGGCCTAAGTGTAGTATTGTTCAAATCAGTAAATTATGCCAAAGCAGCACAGCTGAAACCGAGAGGCAATTTCCGAAGGGACGCGACCTCGAATTCAATTTCATTGGCCTAAGTCTAGTATTGTTCAAATCAGTAAATTATGCCAAAGCAGCACAGCTGAAACCGAGAGGCAATTTTCGAAAGGGCGCGGCCTCGAATTCAATTTCATTGGCCTAAGTGTAGTATTGTTCAAATAAGAAAATTATGCCAAAGCAGCACAGCTGAAACAGAGAGGCAATTTCCGAAGGGGCGCGGCCTCGAATTCAATTTCATTGGCCTAAATGCAGTATTTGGTCAAAACAGTAAAATAAACCAAAACAGAAATCTGAAACCGAGCATCAAACTGAAACAGAGAAGCAATTCCCGAAAAGACGCGGCCTCGAATTCAATTTCATTGGCCTAAATGCGGTATTTAGTTCAGAACAATAAAACAGTAAGATATCCGTTGCACGGATGTTTAAATGCCAAAAATAGTAAACTGAAACAGAAAAGCAATGCCCGAAAGGCGTGGCCTCGAATTCAATTTCATTGGCCTAATTGCAGTATTTAGTTTAAAAATACTAAAACAATACTGAGACAGAAATCTAAAAATTACCAAAACAGCAGACTGAGAACAGAAGCAAATCGAAAAAAACGCGGCCTCGAATTCAATTTCATTGGCCTAAATGCGGTATTAAATCAGTAAATCAAAACAGTAATATGAAATCGAGAAACGATTTCCGAAGAGAATGCAGTATTGGTTCAAATCAATAGAATAACAAAGAGAATGCGGTATTAGTTCAATCAATAATAACAGAGTCAAAGAACACAAACAACGAGCAATTAAAGTATCTGATCCGAATTCTAAAATTTCGAACCGAAACAGGATTAAGAAGTGTTTATGAAAAATCAGACCCGGATTCTAAACAGTGACCCGAATGAGTGACCCAATTCTGAAAACAGACCCGGATAAACGACCCGAGAAATGCAACCCGAAGTAGTGACACGAATCGGAATCAAAATTCAGATTTTACAGATAACAAACATACAAGATATAAAATGCAAGAATCTGGAAAATATCAAAACCGGGTCGACCCGACCCGACCCGACCCGACCCGGGTCAGTGACCCTACCCGAATCAGAGATTCAACCCGAAATCAAATTCTTCTCAGATTTTCAGATAACCAACATACAAGATATAAAATGCAAGAATCTGGAAAATATCCAAACCGGGTCAACCCGACCCGAATCAGAGATTCAACCCGAAATCAAATTCTTCTCAGATATTCAGATAACCAACAACAAGAAAAAAAACATGGTTCTTACCCGACCCGAAATCGAAAAAAAAAACAAAATCAAAACAATGAAGAACAACAACAATATGTCAAGCAGATTTTCAGATTCGGCTTTACAAAGCCAAATAGAAGTATTTAAAACCGAAACTCACCTCTTTCTTTCAGATTTTGGACTCTTTTATTTCTTGAATAACAACGAGGGTGAAACAAAAAATCAAGAACACAACAAGTTTTTTTTGTCTCGGTTTTGTTTCTTTTTGGTCTTCTCCGGTCCTCCTTTTTTTAAGAACAAAGGGGGGGGGTTTATAGGTGGATTTCCCCCTAAAACCGAGCTTGAATTTCAAAATGAATTGGCTAAAATCACGGATTTTAGGGGTATGGGTCGCGGATTTTTTGGGGTATGGGTCGAAGGGTTGGTGGCAGGGAGTTGGTGATGGCAGTGGGCGAGGTGACCGGCGTGTGGGGTCGGGGGCATGAGGTGTGCGGCGCCGGTTTGGAGGGGGTATGGGGTGTTTTTAGTTTTTAGGGTTTTTGGTTTTTTTAGGGTGTTTGGTTTTGGGGGGAGAAATAAAGGGGAATGAGTTTGGGCTTGTGGGTCGGCCGGTTGGGCCTGGGTATTGGGTTTGCGGGTTGGCCGATGGTGGGCTATTACGGGTTGGGCTCGGTAGCCGATTGGGCTTGGGATTTCGCTTGGGCCAAAAAATAAAGGGGGAAATAGGTGTTTGGTCGAGTGGGCTTGGGTTTTGGGTTTTGGGTTTTGGGTTTTGGGAGACGAATTTCGGGTGGGCCAAAATAAGAGAAGGGGGTGTTGAATTGTTTTGGGTTGAGTAGAAATTGTTTTGGGTTGGGGAAATAAAATGGGTTATGGGTTTAAAAATATAAAAGGAGTTTAAAAATAAAAAAAAAGCATTGAAGAAAAAATGTGAATTATTAAAAATAAGATATAACAATGCGATAATAATAAAACACAATATTTGCGAGATGTTTAATGCTTGATAAAAAGTGGAATGCGATGCAATTTTGCGAAAATAACATAACATAGAATATTAGGGGAATTATGATTACGACTTTAAAAAAGGGCAAATGGTTGTAGAAAATACGCATAATAATAACGAGAATAATAATATATATGTATATATATGCCTATATGTATATATACAAAAATATTTTTTGAGGTGTCAAAAATATTTAAAATTGCAAATAAATCGAAAAAGATGAGACAAAATTGGGTGTCAACACTAGGTAGTCACATCCTTAAGTTAATTGAAAATATATACACATTTGAAGCCTCAATTGAACACCTCAAATTGAAACCCTAGAAATTTTCCCCAATTGGAATAGGTTTCTATATTCAAACTAAGCCTTATAACATAATCATCTAACAACATCCATCGCTAATTCACATTAATACAAGTAAATTAATCCATAAACTTTTCATTAATCAATGATTTAACTCTCTTAATCTCACAAGAACGCATAACTCATCTTTCCCAACTTATAATCATATTATATCACCATTATTAAAGAACTTAGAAGTATAAACTTAATTCACAAAGGAAGAATCACTTACCCCAAGGGTGCAATTGCTCTTAGACTTCTGAAAAATTTTGACCTAAGAAATTTTATAGGACACCTGATACAATGATTCTGCCTCGGCGGAATCGACTTTGCTGGAGCGGATCCGCTATGGTGAACAGAACCCCCGTTGAGGCTGTGTCACTTGACACCTCGCCTCAACGCCACGGCGAACATGAATCCATAGAGGCGGACTCACCGCTGTGGACAGACCCTCTACCAAGGCGGAAACCCATATTTTCCACACTCCCGCTTCGGCGGCTAACCTCTCACCGAGTCAGACATACCAGAGCGACCATTGGTGTCGCCGAGGTGGACACCAGCAATGGGAAAATAGTCCAAACTCCTATTAAATCCCTGAAACACTCCCGAGACCCTCGGACACAAACCAAACATGCTCGTCTAAGATAAACAGTTCTACAAACTCGTTTGTACCCTCAGATTTCCCATTTGACCAAGCTAAGGCATACTTTTCTAAAGAATAGTCCAGGAGAACTAAATATCCAAATTTCACAAAATACATCCGATTGTCTCGGGAAGAAAACCAATGACTTGACTAAGTCATAAATAATCCTCCGGAACTTCCGAAAGTGACGGAACCCGAAAATAAACTCATTTAGCTAGAATTCAACTTTGAATCAAACTATCCAACTCTATGTTTCTAGTTTTTTGTTTTTCATCTGAAACTCATATAAATGAACCTCGGAATCCGTTCCACCCATCCATGCACATCACAAACCCCACATAGAGTCTACGGAAAGGGTCAAACAAGCAAATAAGAGTCTTTAGTTAAAAATGACCGGAGGGGTCGTTACATTACCCTCGATATTGACTTTGGAAAACATCTCCATTTCTTTATATTTGAAACTTCCAAATTTACTAAAACCAATTTAAAATTAACTCGATTGCTTTAGGAACCGCGCCACCCATTCCCCGAGTCATAAACATCAAAACGAAACTATATAAAGGGTATCTTGGGAGAAAATAAGCAAAAATCTCAAAACGACTAAGCGAATCGTTACAATATGATTTCTAGATTTTAAAGAACGAAAGGAATTGAAAAGTAAAAGAGGAAAATACAAGTGAATAAGAAAATTAAAAGAAAATAGAAAAGGAATAAATTACAAAAATATTTAAAAATTATGATATATACACACGGTGGTGTGTGTACATCACCCACTTAACTCAAATTTGAAAGTGGTCATCGAAAGAGGTATATATTTTAATTTAATATAGTTCAGGAGTGTATAGGTTCACCACAAAGTATGAGTCATCTTTAATTTCTTTTGAAAGTTTTAAATTGTGATGCTTTGTAATCAAGGGCGAGAAGATTTTTCATGGAAAGGTAGCTCCATTTTTTAGTTAGCTGATCTGATGTATCCAACAAATAATTAATTCTAACAAATATCTAAATTCTAAATTAAAAAAATAATAGACTAAGATTTCAAATAAAGGATAATAAATAAACGGGGTCTTCTTTTATTCGCCGAAGCGCTCAAGGGATTCGTGCTTGGATTCTATATGAATCAATGGGTCGTGACAAGTTGGTACTACTAGCAATGATTTCCTCGCTCATTACTTCATTCTTTCCATATCCTTCTCCTTTCTACTACTGTAAATTGGGCCATAATTTAAGAGTAATTCTAGTCATTTCTCAAAAAATAACAAAAGAGAAAAAGAGTAATGGTGTTTAGGAGGAGGGGGTAGCGACATTGAGAGGGGGTGGAGAGGTTTGGGTAGGGCGCTGAGAAGAGAGATGGGGAAAGAAAGATTTTTTTTGACTTTTCAAAGTTTAGGGATGAGAAAATCAAGCATAGGTAAAAGTATAAATATTTAAAATAAGGTCCCTTGAGTAATGAATGGAACATTATATATAATAGGGAAAAAACTTAAATATGTCATCAAATTATCAGAAATGCTCTATATATGTCACTCGTTAATATTTGGGCATAAGAATGTCACCGCCGTGATACATTTAGTTCATTTGTACCACTAACGGAGCTATGCTACTATCACATTTTGTCACGTGACATTTTCTAAACCCTTCATTATTTACTAAGCCCCACCCTATCACACCCTTTTACGAGTGACATATGTGATTCATTTCATTAAGTTCGGTAGCATATTTGAGTCTTTTTCAAATATCTTATCACGTCTTAACCATTATCAACACCCTAAATTTTACCATGAAAAGACATACATACTTTTCATTCACACACTAATATGTACTTCTGCACCTAGCTACACCTCATTAATGTACTTTCTTTTAAATCCATTTTTTTCTTAAACAAGTTTTATGTCCTTTTCCCAAGCCACTATTATGCCAAACCACTGTAACACCCCAAATTCTACTATAAAAATACATGCATACTCTTACTTTACACACTCTTATGTACTTTTTTTATCCGGCTATACCTCATTAGTATACGTTTTCATACTTATTGGATCAATTTAACATTATTGTGATACGTTTTTCAGATTCATGAGTTCATACATGTAGATTAAAGTCATTGGATATTTTGGGGCGAATGATACAAATGTTAGCTATTTAAGAGAGACTTGAGGTATGTTATGTTTTAAACTATCATGTGAGATTTCCATACGAATTCAGTATTTTTGAACTAACGATTTAAATGAAATTTCATGCACATGATGGACAAGTTCGCATAGTTTTCTCCATGGTAATCGTGAACGTTATTAGAGTGTTATGATTCTTATACGAATCATGCATAGTCTTGGTGACACCATTCTTTTAAATGATTCTCATAAGGTGTTTAATTATAAGAATTTATGTCATACTTTTAATGATAATATTGTAACCCTTTTCTATTGTTTCTTAATAAATAAATAAAATGGGCTAATAGATTTAAAGAATCGAATTCGCCTAAGATGCAACGACTTCAATATAATCCACATGCTTATGTTTTGCCTAAATGGTCACGAGGATGGCCAATCTCGTAAGTTCTTACTCTGATGTATCATTACTTATCCGGTCGAACGATAATCAGGCTCAGGGTTCCTACCTTGATACCATTCCTTAGTTGTGAGGGAAAGCACACTGGTCGTCAGGGATGGACTAACGATGTATTCTACACTTACTAGTGTGAGATCAATGAGACACAAATATTGAGCAAACTTTATTATCGCTTGGCACAATTGAAAGGTTATTATGATATTTCTTGAAAGACTTGAATTTTTATTAAATATTGAAACTTAAATTATTTATTTTAACTCTCTCTTTCATACACTTTGATATATCTTTATATGCATAACTCTTTCTTCCATGATGTAATTTGACTATGATGCATATCGAATATTTCAACAATATTCAGGCTGAACTTTTTTATTGTCATGACTCAAATATGGTATTTAAACCGTGACAGGACATCCAATGAGCTACTATTCATTAGGTGAACACTCTAGCTAAATCATACGGATAACGAAGAATAAAAGAAGAATGAAATACTACTAAATTGTCTTATCATAAGTAGATGTGAAAACGTAATACAAAATATAAAAAGTCAACCCATAAACCCCATATGTATACTAAGTCATGGGGCACTAAGATTTGAGTAAAGTTTATTTGAGACGCAGCTTGATAAATAAAATAAAGTAGATTGAAAATGAGAGGTAAGAGCTGAAGCCGCCTACACGGTATAGTGGTGTCTCACCTCAACAGGACAAACTGACTATAAACTAGAGTCACTAGTTAGCAGTTGGATCCCCACACATTCCACCTACGCACATGTAGTAACTATGAGTCTAAAGACCAACATGTGTTATCCACGAGAATTGATTAATTAGTTTATTTAGTTTATTTGCGGACATAGTTAATAGCTATCATAAAAATCTTCTGAGTTCTTACTCGCTTATTCAAGTTAATCTAATTCTTATATTCCTATAGAATTATAATTAACAAGAACATATTTATGTCATAATAATTTCTTGATAAATCGAGACGATGCTGAAGTATTCGCCATCCATCTTTGCATCTCAAGAAAATCGTTTTTGTTCTGTCCAAATTTTCCTAGTGTGGTCTTCAGACACAACAGTTGTTACCTAGTTGTTTTACTGATCATATCATTTCAAATCAGCAAACCCTAGTCCACATTACCGTTTATGACTGTTGAGATACTCGCTCAATTTACGAGCAACTAACTGTGAAAACATAGTTATTGTGTAGTTCTCCATACATTCATTTTCATTTCTAGGAATATTATCGGACTAAAGTATCCTAAATCGAATATTTTAGATGAAAATAATAGCGCATAATGGCAGTACTCCTTCGGATTTCTAATCTTACTCAATCAAGTTTCCTAGACTAAGTTGTAGTTTATACCTGGCCTGTCTTGTAGACTGGCCTTCCCACATCACATGAAAAAACATCTCGCACCTCATCCGTGACATCACTTCAAGCCGCTGGTGCCCAAAATGAGAACGTGATATTATTTCACGTAGGAAAGACAATAAAGAATGTTAGAATTCTTTTTTTTAAAATGTAAAGAATGTTAGAATTTATATATATTAAGTTCTATAACACGAGGATTGAATGAAAAAGGGAAACATACTCCGAAATACGTTTGTAGAGTTCCGCTTATAGATAGGGAAATACATATATATAAATAAAACTCTTCTAAGATACAACTCATGACTCGTAACACTTGTAAAACCTAGGGCTTTGATTTAACTTTGACACTACCCAAATCCTATTAGTCGTGATGACACCAAACTCAACCTATCAAGCGAACCATGCAACACGAACCCAAATAAAAGACAATATTTGTCACAATACAAATCCCCTTAGCCATTGTGACACATGACTATCCCAAAGTCAAGTGAACTAAGACACTCGTTAACTCGAAATTCAAATATGCAGAAGCATGAGAATTGAGTCTAACATACTGAATTAAAAATAAATGTAGTGTGACACCCCAACTTAGGAGAAGTGTCCCACATCGGCAAAACATAAGAGAGATGATGGATATATAAGTAAGAAGGCCTTAGACTCCAGTGACACATTTTAAAGTCATGCAGAACTAGGCCCAAAGCAGATAATATAGTTAGTGGTCTAGGCTATTACAGATGGTATTAGAGCCACTCATGTGTCAGCCTTGTCGGTGTGGGTGTTTAACTAAGTTTAGGCAAATTCTGGGTAATTAGGATAACCCTCAGTGCTGAGTCTAGGCAAATCCCATATGGTGGGAGAAACCTCAGTGAGGACGTTGAGTCCATAAGAGGGGGTGTATGTGACACCCCAGCTTAGGAGAAGCATCCCACATCAGCAAAATACAGGAGAAATGTTGGGTATATAAGTAAGAAGACCTTAGACTCTAGTGACACGTTTTAAAGTTGTGCGGTCCTATGCCTAAAATGGACAATATCACTAGTGGGCTGGGCAGTTATATGTAGATAAAGTTTACTATAATATGGAAGTCATAAATCTCAAAACATAATCTAATTCAAGACCTGGTGTTGCATCGTCATTAGCAAACTAGAAAGAAAATACAAGTGTCTCAACTAAAATAGAGTTTAACAATATAAATGAAAATGACGTCGTGGCCACTGTCGGAGAAGACAAGTGGCTCACCACCAAGTTGAACCCTCAAATAGGAACTCGGACATGAAAAGTATACAAAAAGTGCAGCAAGTGTAGCATGAATATGAAAATTAATATGTTCCTAGTAAGTCTCATTGACCGCTTCCAATAGGGTGGTGGTGAGATTTACTTAAAAGGGTTGTCTTACCATTAGTCTGTGCAGTTTATATGAAGATATTTATATGAAGATATAGAGACATAAGGTAAAAGGAGCACATAAAAAAAGTATAGGCATTTAGTTGACATATAACATAACATAACATAACATTTATCACAATTCAAGTCAAGGAGTAGACATGTCCAATACAAGTAATGAGTTAAGCATGAAAAAGTCAACAAAAAATAGTAAAGGTAGGATCTTTAACACAAAATTCACTTCTCAACTCAGTTGGCTAACTCTTTCAACACCAACTTTCACATTGCAAGGGAGGTACTAAATTGGTGACTCATTAGAGATAAATCTATATTCACAAGCGCACATGATCATATTAGTAGTCCCACAGACTCAATAATCCCCACATGTTACTTTCACAATTCGGCTCAATAGCCCCATATCTCATTTTCAAGATGGACTCACATAATCCTCATCAATATCTTAATCACAGACTAACACAGTCCTCATCGGTACATCAACCTTGGACTTACACGGTCCCCAGTACTCCATATCTTAGCTCCATAATAATATCAAAATACATCTAAAAAAGTTAAGGAAATCACACAATATACATCACATAGAGTTAAATCATGAATTTCAATAGATATAGAGATAAAATATATTTTTCTAGTAAATAACTAGCTCAAGTTGAACAAGGCATAGATTTAATGCTCAATTCATCAAAACACGAATAAAGAAATTAAAGCTACAACATAGCATTTCAAGTAATCCCCTTTCACACCCAATAGTCATATATATGCTCGTCACACCATGTATACGTTATCATCATATATTATTAGACACACATAACATATAAGTTGGGAAATATTTTCTTATTAAGGTCAAAGTCTTAACTTACCTCAATTAAAGTGACTTCCAACCCTTCTAGACCGCTTTTTCATGCCCAAAAGCATCCAAATGACTCGTCTAGCCAAAAGAATGTTCACCAACATTAAACGAAGCAAAATAATTCATTCTCATAATTAAATATGCGGTCTAGGTCAAAGCGACAAAAAAGGCAAATTCAAACTCCGAGGTCAAAATCTAAAATTGATTTCAAAATTGCTTACCCATAACCTCCTAATTTAAAATACATAATTATATTTCAAATTCAATGTCAAATCGATGTCCAACACCCTCAATTTCACTATCTTAAAACAAGAGCAAAAGCCCCAATTTTCACTTCAAAATTCCAAGATTTAAGGGCTAAATCTAGCATAGTTTCGCATATAATCACAAGAAATCATTAAAGAATTATTACCTTGGTTGATATGATTCTAAGAATCTCATAGGAGATTATGAGGCCTAAGATTCATGGTAAAGCTTTGAACATATATTTCCATGCCATATTCCCTTTGATGATGAGGATAGGGCCTTTAGAGACCATTGAAGAGCAAACCACAGGATGTACATTGTATGAATGATTGATTGGGGGGAATATGAAGAGGAAGGCAAGAAATTAAGAGCCACAAAAAGTGGCTAGGAATGCAAATCGAATGAAGGTCCCATGTTGGGTTATTTGTGCAAAGGCACTTTGAGCCTTTTTTGTAATAGAAAAAACTATAAATAGGACCCTTAGCTATTTTCATTCCTTAGATTGAATGTTGATGAAAAACTCATATGAGTGTTAGTTTATCTGAATTGATAGTTGTAGTGTTAATCTTAGTAATTAATAGAGTGATAGCTAATTAGGGTGCTTTCCTTGGTTGGTTATTGGACCTTATTCATGATTTTCACATGTGATTGCTCACTTGTGGAATCATCCTTATATTATAGGTGCTTGTATTGATTAATCATTAGGAAGTCTTTGGTTTAATATACCTTTGGTTGCCTATTGATTTCTATATTTGTGTCTTACTTCTATCTTTTGATTGATGTATGGTTTGATTTATTCAATTAAGGTCTAAGCTCTAATATAGTTTAGGTTGCCTTGGATGCCATTGATGGTGTCAATCTTATATCATTTCAATTCCGCATTTGATTTCTAGAGTTTCCCCTTTAGGAATCGTATCATTTGGTATCAGAGCTTGGACTAAAGGATTGTCTCAATAATTCTTAATCCTAGGTTCTTCATATATTTTGAAAAATAGAAAAATCTCAAAAAATCACAAAAATATTGATTGTTGTTGGATTTGAGTATTTCTATTGATAGATTTGAACTCCTAGATGTTAAATCTATCACATATCCAAATTTCAAGTAATTTGGAATAATTTTGGATTGAATCACCATTGAAGACCTTCAAAGCTCGAAGAACATCAAGTGTGTTTGGTTGAATTCGGGTTCCTTTGATCTTCAAAGTTATTGGGATTTCTTCTCTATCATTCAAGGAGTTGAGATCTAACATTTGGAGGAATTTTGAGTTAATTTGGTGCGACATTAGATTTTGGGTGTTCTTGAGCAATCTTCATGTCTTCATAAGGAAAAACACATCCAAAAGAGGCCTTTGATAAAAAAAAATCAAGTCAATAGTGGAAAGGTATTTGTTGGGCCAAATTTAGTAAGAAATCTGAAAAATTTGTGGGCCCAAAGTACTTTTGAGGTCAGCCAATCCAGGTTGGGGGCCCAAAATTTGAGAAGACAAACACATGAAGGACCTGTGATCCACACGTGAGGCGCCCCTATCATGCCGATCCTTCCCTATGCATACCCTATAGGCGCGTGTCTCTCAACTTTAAAAGGCAGAATAGTGCGCGATCAACCCCCGAGAGCCTATCACGAGACCTGGAGAATTTTCCAAAAATTTTTCTAAGTGTTGGAAATGGTTCATCTCTTTCCTAACTTCTTTTCTTTGATTCTCCTAACTAATTAACAACTAATAATCGATCTTACTTTCTTGTTAACTAGTGCTTGAGTCCAAATGTCATTTCATACTAATTCATTTCAATCTTTTCTCATTTTGTTTCATTGAAAGTTCTTGGCTCCTTCCGTGTATTTATTGAGTCGTCCGTCTTTCTAAACAACAAGAATCTATTCTTCCACAAGGCTTAGCAACTGTGTGAGTTTGATTGGATTGAAGTTCATCACCAACTTTGGAAGGACACTAGAAGTGAGGTAAGGCTTGAGTGCAAATACTAGTGACGTCAGAAACTTTGCTACTAAACGTATTTGTTGAGTTTTGCAGGTACAAGGACTAACTCCAGAGGACAATCTCATTATGGAGAGGACGTGATGTCCCTCATACTTAGGAAGTTAGCGAGGATGAATACAGAGATAAGTGGAGTGAGGGAGCAAGTGGGTAGTATGGACGCTAGGTTGGCGAAAGTTGAATATGCGAGTCGAGCGGGCACTCCCCAATCGAATATTGGAGAAGAAATAATTAAGAATCCTATACCTCACCAACTATTACCCCGGGGCAATTGCATATGATATGCCTTTCCCAAGCTACTCCCAATCCTTCTCCACATGACTCACCACCTACTATTCCAAATACCAACACCCAAGGATATATGAGATGAACCAATCCTAAAACTAACCCCCACATATATTGCCCATATTAAGATGAGTCGCTACCATAACTGACCGTGAGAGTCACTCCAAAACATATCCCCCATACACCCCTACATGCACCACTATAAAACTTTTCCCCAAAACCACTCCAAATCCATTTCCAAAAACCCCTTTATGACGAAGAAGTTAAGGAGGTTGAGCGAGAGAGATGGTGGAAAGAGCCACGATATGAAGGGATATATGGGTATGATGCCCATAGGGGACGAAGTAGGTGATGAAGTATTTGTAGACCTTATGAAGATAGGGTTAGATGTCATGGTCACGATGACCGGGTAAGATGGAAAGACTATGAATATAGGGGAAGTCAAACCGCAATTTGCATACTATCAAGGTAGAATTCCCAAGTTAAATGAGGGAGTGACTCGAAAGAATTCTTACCATAAAAGTTGTAAAGTAAGTGTATCTTCCTTACAAATAACATCTAGGATGCTTTGAGATCAAAGTATGCCCTCACTCAATTTGAGGGGTATGCATCCACTTGGTGGGATTCCAAGAAGCATGAGCGAACTCAATGATACACATTTGATATACCAACTTGGCAAGAGTTAATTAAGCTCATGGAAGTAAGGTACGTGACACCTGACTATTATCAAGGCGTTCTCAAGAGGGTGTACATGTTAATACAAGCTAGAAGAGTGTTGAAGAATATTTCGATGAGCTTGAGAACTTGAGATTGAAATTCAAGATTGAAGAGCACTTGAATGAACTACACGGTGATCTGATTTGTGTCCAATTTGAACTATGACATCTCCAAGCCTATGAGGCTTCAATCTTATAGCACACTTGAAGAAGGATTTGATGATGCAACCAAGGTTGAGGCAGATTTGAAAGAAGAAAGGTCGTACAAGGCCAAGAGTACTACATCCTTATCATGGAGTAGAGATGAAAACAAGTGGAATTCTTCCACTTGGGGAGAAGTCTAAAGCTACTACTCAAGCTCCCCAAAACAAAGTTGACCACCAACTGAAAGGAGGTAACAATGCTAAACTTATCATTCCTCGTCCTTCTACTATTCAATGTGTTAAATGCCAAAAAAGAGGGATATTCTAGTGAGTGCCCTAATTGGAGGTCAATTGTGGCCTACGAGATAGGTACCAAATCGATAATAAAGATGATGGAAGAGTATATTATGGTGATAAGGGAGAAAATAGTAAGCATGGGGGAGAAACCGTGGGTGATGATGAAGAGTGGATGGAGGAGGGAGTGAACTTTTCCATTGTTGTAAGGCGAGACATGGGTGCACTTCCTAGGGAAGCACTTTATCAAAGAGAGAACTTGTTTCCATGCTAGGTGAAAGATAACGGACAAGGTGTGCTCATTGATTATTGATGGTGGGAGTTGTACAAATGTGGTGAGCCAATCATTGGTTGAATACATGAAATTCCACACTCAAAACACCCTAGTCCCTACAAACTCCAATGGTTCAATGAATGTGGTGAAGTAAGGGTGACCAAGCAACCGGTTACCAAGTTTAGCATTGGGAGGTATGAGGATGAGATGTTGTCCTAATGCAAGAATGGAATATATTTCTTCGGAGGCCTTGTCAATTTGATAGGGATGCACAATATAATGCAAGAACCAACAAGTTCTCATTTGTATTTAGAGGTCAAAAATACACTCTTGCCCCATTGACACCCTATCAAGTGAGTGAAGATTATCGAGTCATGAAGGAACTCCGAGAGAGGTTTCAAATGAAGAAAATGGAAAAGAATGAAAAGGAGACCTTGGTTGCTCAAGGAGGACAAGGTTCAACCCAAGAGAATGCTATGTGTATAATTTCCAAACCTAGTACTTGCTTGAAATGAGTTGATAAGAAAAACCTTATGGTGAGCCTTGTCAACGATGATCTTCTATTGCAAACTAACCAAGCTACTAGAACTTTGTCTAGTAGTGTGACTTCTCTTGTGTAGGGTGATGATGATCTAGCATCCAAGGATGTACAAAGGGAATGCCTCATCCTCAAAGTTTGCACATCTCTTTTTCCAACCCTTTTGGTCCTCGGATGAGCAATTTTATAGACTTTGTTAGGGGTATCCCAAGAGCTATGGAAAAATATGACAATATTTGTGTTGTGGTATATAGAATTCCAAAATTATCTAATTATATGCCATACCATAAATATGATGCTACCTCTCATGTGGTTTTCTCATGTGGTAGTAACACTCTTGAATCATCATTTGATCCATTTATTGTGTTGCTACTTGAGTTAATTTCGGGCTTACATAAAGTATATGTGCATGTTAACTTGGGAGATATCCTAGTCTTTGACCTAGGTATTATATTTTTTCGTCATGATTAGGTAGTCACCTATTCATAGGAAGAGCTAGTTCAAATAATAGGATCTTGATTTTGGTTGGTCTTATTTTGGATATTACACCTACTTATGAGGAGGGTCACTCTTATTTGAGAAATGAGGATCAAATGTGCTTCATGTCATCTAAAACCAATATAGCATCGCGTTCTCCTTACTTTAAATCCATTGGATTCATTACTTTATTCTCGTTTCATGATACTTGGAGGAATCAACTTCTTGTTGCCTCATATGTGGAAATGTTGTTCTTAGTGATCATTGATACGTGGTTGTACCATAAATTTACACATCCTTGGTATGAGAATAAGATTATTGTGTTTTGTGCTAACCCTCATGTTATGAGGATTATGTTTTTGTATATCTTCCCTTGGTTTTTGCAAGGTTTGGATTCGAGGACAAATTCTTTTCAAGAAGGGGAGGATGATATGATCCTAGGAAGCTCATGGGCGATTATGAGGGATAAGATTCATGGTAGAGCTTTGAACGTGTATTTTCATGCCACATGCCCTTTGATGATGAAGATAGGGTCTTTGGAGAGCAATCTATAAGGGTGTAAATTATGTGGATGGTTGCTTGGAAGGGAGATGATGAAGAAGGCAAGAGAGTGGGAGCCACAAAAAGTGGCTAGGTGTGAAATTGAATGAAGGTCTCATGTTGGTTATTTGTGCAAATGTCACTTTTGGGTCTTTGATGTAATAGAGAAAACTATAAATAGGAACCTTAGCTATTTTCATTCCTTAGATTGAATGTGTAATGACTCGTTCGGTCATTTTATGTTTCTTACCGTATTCCGACCAAATTACCTTTTTCTCAACTCTTTAGCCCATGTAGTGACTTGGAAGGATGGATAACCCGCGCCTCGTGATAAATTAATCTTGGCTTCATAGAAATAAATCGTAAGGATAGAAGCCTCTTAAGTTTGAAATGGAGAGAATTAACTTTCGGTCAAAATTTTATAGTTCGGAGTCCCGTGGTAAATCGTTAAGTTTGGGACGTCAAAGTACGACGTAGTCGAGTTTGTTTCACTTTTCGACGCTATTAGATATGATTGATTCATTAGTTTTACTATATGTGCATGTCGGGATAATTTGGGGATGATTAATGGGTAAGACGTTCCGGGATAATGTCATATCTGAAATTTGAGGATACGAGTAAATTTGGTTAGTCGTTATCTGCGGGAAGCATATTGGGGTTGTATTCAGGGAATATCGGATGAGGTTCAAATTTTGGGTTGGGATATACTTAGATAGAGCATTTTAGAACTGGGTGAAATCTCCCCTGTGGGAACTTTATCGCACATGCGGAGCAGCTCCTGCAAAGACTGGTCCGTAGATGCGTGTGTTTGAGGGATGTGTCAAGTCTGCTTCTGTGGATATTTTGAGTGGGTTCACGACCACACTTGCGAGTAACCTTTTGCTTTTGTGAAGTCTCTCGAGTTAAATGAAGCTGCTCCTGCGGACATCCTTCCGCAGATGCAAGGTCGTTTCTGCGAAGGATGGTCCACAAAAGCGAAATTGATGTATCAGAAGCAACAAAAAACCCCAATTCCAAATTCATTTCTCACTTTTCATAATTCTAGGCTCATTTTGGGGATAAAATCAAGGATTTTTATTCATTCCAACTTTGGGGTAAGGATTATGTCCTATTTTCATTATCTATTTATGATTCCATCATTAAATCTAGGTTGTTTACCATGTTTTGTGGATAAAAACCTAGGGTTCTTATGTAATGTTAAGAGGGCTAATTAAATGAAATTGGAGTCCAAGATTAGGGCTTTAAGGTGTGATATTTCAGATTAGAGTTTATTAATAATGAGATAACCTATTGCTAAGCTTGAATTGCTATTTTAATTTCATAATTTTTGGGGGAAATTCTAGAGTTTGTCTAAAATTGGGGATTTTGGATTGTAAAGGTAATTGAAGACCTGATTGAGCTAAGTTGACCCTCAAACTTAGGGATATGACTAATTGGATCGTGATTATGCTTTATGATATTAAAGTTATGATTTTACCCTTATGGGACCGAGGTCGCTTTAGGAGTCGGGTATTCGATTTTCTTGAAGAGTTTTACCTTTTTATATGTATTCAGAATGTGTGTGTGATATATAGACCATGACCGTCCGGTTGTATTTTTGGAAGGACAACGTTGACGTAGGAGTTTGTGGCACCTGCTTGGCAATGAGGTAGGCTACTATTTTCTCTATTAGACTCTGATAGATGCATATAGTATATACAAATATTGAGGGGTATTGGGCGTGATTAGGGTCCCACCTTAGGGACTGTGATGAGTACTTAGGTGAGTACTAGTGTTGAACTGTTTAGGGGATCATACTTCGGTTGATCCCAATTGTTGTTATGTGGGCTTGTCGCCATGATTGATATTATTTGTGATTGTTATTGAAATTACTCATCACATATGCCTCGTGCTATGAAAAAATCGATTATGTGAAATTATATTCTACTGGTAATTCTGAGGTACGTGTTATTCATCTCTTGAACATGATTTCATCTCATACTTCATTATTACTTGCTTTATTTACTGTTACGTTCATACACTCATGTTATTCTAATATTGAAATAGAGTGGTGTGGAGTGTTGTTGGTCTGATGAGACTTGGAAACGAAGGTAAATGATACTGTTATGAGATGGTTTAGAATACTAAGATCATGATGATTGATATGGCTCGATAATGGGTATGTGATTAATGCTCTAGCCAAACCGATGAATTATTCCAGTTGGTTGTGAGCAGTATATGAACTTCACGGTCCCCATGGGTCATAGCTACGAGGCAAAGTCTGGTGGAATATGTATACTAAATTTGGAAGATGGCCAGTACATTGCATTACATCATATTCATGCCATTGCATTCATTTCATCTGCACCATATTCTTATTTGTTTGTTGGATGTGTTTTCTTGTTATGTGTGATTAGATAGTACAATTGGTAATGATTGGTGTTTCCAGTGTATACGGATGTGAACGATAGGATCTATATCAGTTCTTGATTAGAGAGTGAAGAATGAGTCCTTAAAATGATGATTGCCTTAGTTGACAGAAAGTCTAGACCATGAATGAATATCAGGCTTGGTGGCATGAGTATCGTCATGTGTGAGTTGTTAATCCTAAAATGTGAGACTTATGAATGTATTCACCTATTCAGGATAAATGGGGATAATTATGAGCTTGTATGCATAAATGTCCATAGTGTATAAAAATAACAAAGTGTGTGGGTTAGAGGTAATATAAAACTGATGGACTTAAGGAAGTGTTAGGTATCAAGGTACGTGTCAGATTTGTGCTTATGTGAAGAGTCTATGATGAAGTTGTTTTTCCTTAAATGTTCATTTATCGATACATGAGATCTAATAATGTGATGTGGTTCATATCGTTGGATAAAGTGTAGTGGACTTGATCATATAAGTGATACGTGTTCTTTTGTGTTAGAGATGACTTAGGTGTTAAACATTAATTATTATGTTCTGGTGTGACTATGTGTTAGTAACAACTGCGTAGTATCTAGGATACATGTGAGTCTACTTGATTTTTATATTTGTTACATGTTATCCGTTGTCGTCAACCTATGATGCTTACGGGGGTACGTTATATACTCATACTACAATTGTCGCATCTTATATGTGGATGCATGTATAACTTTTGGTCCAGTCTACGACTTTTAGCGTTTGTGGAGGCTTAGGGCGGGTCACATATCCTATCAGTGGCCCTGATCTTCATTTATGGTTATACTGTCTTTATTATTTCAAGGAAGTTATTGACATTATTTTTCCTATTCATTTGTACTCATAGTAGCTCTTGTAAAGTAAGACCAGGTTCTGGAAAATGATGTATTTTAAGGATGTTGATATTTATAAGTCTTCCTAATGAAGCAGCTTTATATTCTTCTATAATTCTTATTATTCCATAATGTTTTATGATTGTTTAAATGATTTAGGGATGGTTCACCTATCAGGGGATAATGTAGGTGCCATCATGACTCGTGAATTGGGTCGTGATAGAGTATTGATGAAAAACTCATATGAGTGTTAGCTTATCTTAGTTGATAATTGTAGTATTAATCTTAGTGATTAGTAGAGTGATAGCTAATTAAGGTGGATTCCTTGGTTAGTTATTGGACCTTGTTCATGATTCTCACATGAGATTGCTCACTTGTGGAATCATCCTTATAGTATAAGTGCTTGTATGGATTAATCTTTACGAGTTCTTTGGTTTAACATACCTTTGGTTGCCCATTGATTTCTATATTTGTGTCTTGCTTCTATCATTTGATTGATGATTGATTTGGTTTATTCCATTGAGGTGTAAGCTTTCATATGTTTAGATTGCCTTGGATGCCATTGATGGTGTCAATCTTCTATACTTTCAATTCAGCATTCAATTTCTAGAGTTTTCCCTTTAGGAATTGTATCATTGGTGATATATGATGATCCCAAATTGACGTGGCTTAGCCTTTACAAAAATGAGTTTGAATGAAAAAATTCTCATAATTAACCACTCTTGTATCACATGGGTTGCCGTAATTACAACGGCTAACCTCGTAATTGCGGCTACAACCTCATAATTGCAAAGGGCCAAAAATCTGGCTGTCTCTATTGCGACACTCTACTCACAAAAGCACCGCACATGCGGCCTCACCAAAAATAATAGTTCAACAATAGTTAATTGTGTTTTCTTGTTTCAAAACTTACCTGAACTTTTCATATCCCTATCTGAATCCATCAAACAAGTTCCAAATTGTTAGTTATATTGATCTATATAAGATTTCAGATCTTAAAACAGAACATTAAAACTTAATATCTAGAATTGGGTTGTCACGATGACATAATTAAATGATTTTTTTCTCCAAGAAATGATTAATTTTCCTTATAGAAAAAATAAAGTCAATTCTAATAACTATTGTCCTTCCTCCAAAAAAGAATTCAAATAAATAAAAAAGTCAAGGCAAACTTTAACCAAAATAGCTATATATTTTTCTTTTGTTGGTAAAAAAACATTAAAATTCTTGTAACGTGTAATTATTTTTTTTCCAATCGAGACTAATTACTTCATATTGCTGCATCAACTAACTATATAGTTAAAATGTACTCTTAGCATAATGTGTTATTCAACGTGGGAAAAACTTTTCTCAAGAGATCTCCTCCATCAAAGAAATAGAAAATCTAGCTAAACTATGAGCTATTATATTCAAACATATGAGAATATATATATGAAGTCGATATGATCAAACACACCTGAAAGCTTCCAAATATCTTCACACATCACTTCTATCTAGGGCTGACCAATGGGTCGGGTCGCCCGGTCCCGACCCTGCCCCGGTCCCACCGCGATCCCCCTAAAAAAACGGGCACGGGACTCGAACCCAGGACGGGACCTGGACTCGTCCCGCCCGGGCCCATCCCGCCCGACCCACCCTGATCTCACCCCGGTCCCACCCGCCCCCTCCCCTTTGCAAAAAATGATCGTTGCACAACGATCATTTTATATTTTGGCCGTTGTGCAACGACTATTTTTGGCCTCCCCGTACCCCCCTTAATATTTATTTTTAATCCCTAATTTAATATATTTACACTTAACCCAATTTTTCAACTATAAATACCTCATTTTCTCTTCATCTTTCTCACAAATCTTCTCACAATCTCTCTAATCTCTCAATCTATGTCTCTACAAGTCTACGGTGCCTACTAAATATTATATTTTATTTGTTCAATTGTATAACTGTATTAAAGTTCAAAAAATTGGGAGTGAAGTTGACAACTAGCTTGAGGATCATCCATCGAGAAAAGTTTCAATTTTCAACCTCGATTACAAGTCGACGTTACGTTGGCGTTTGGTACCTTCGTTCCTTCTTTAAATTATTATTGTTACTTTATCTTAATTATCGCACTTATTTTCATTATCTTTAACTATTTATTTGCATAATAAGAATGGAAGGAATAAGATGTATGTTTAAGGGTAAAAGTAAGGGTGCTTCTTCTAGTAGTGGTAACAAAGGCGGGGTACTTCTTCTAGTAGCGGTAACAAGGGCGGGGTACTTCTTCTAGTAGCGGTAACAAGAGCGGGGTACTTCTTCTAGTCATCCTAATCCTAGACAGGATGATTTGATTGATTATAGTCGTATACATGAAACTGAATTTTTTAATGATATACCATTAGATGATGAGATATATTCTGCAACTCAACCAGACTTTAATTTAGAAGATAATCTAGATGACATACCCACTAGTGCACCTCAAACTAAAACTGGAACGCCTCCTATTCACCCTAGCATGAGACGAGGCCTCACACAACGAAAAATAAAATCTGTTGCAAGAGATTTTTTTTATAGGGACCAAGAGAATCAAGTAGTTAGATGCCAAATTTGTAGAAATGTTTATAAATTTAAAATGAGAAAAGGTCAGGGTGGGACGGGATGGTTGTAGATAACGCCTCCTATAACTTTATTTTTTAACACTCATAATCGAAATCCAACTGATATGGTTGTAGATAACGATTGGATTTTTTTTTTTAGAACTTATTGTATTTTTAGAGAAATTTTTTCAAGCAACTAAAGAATTTTCTAGTATATAATATTCTACTATTTCAACTATATTATTTTATATAGCTCTAATATTTTTGTTACTTAGTGAATATATGAAAAACCCATCTTATAAGGCACCTATTAAAAAAATGTTTATAAAATTAATTTTTTTTTCTTATTCCCACTATTTATATTATTGGTGTTGTATTAAATCCGACTATTAAAATAGACGGTTGTAAAACACTTATTGAAATATGATTGTATAACAATACTTCCACCTCCAACTCCTAAAAATCTAAATGAGCAACCACCTAAGGAACCAACTAAAGAAGAAGTTTTGTCTAGCATACACGATGAATGCAAAAAAATATATATGTATTACTAGACATGTCCACCGGGTCGGGGACCCGCCCGACCCGAAAAAAAACCAGGGCTAGGGTCAGCCCGCGAGCCACTCGACCCAAAAAAGCGGGGACCCGATCGGGTCAGGGTCAAAAAATTTTACCCGCCCGACCCGACCCCGACCCGCATATTTTTTTAAAATAATTTATATTATTTTTCCTTCATTAATATTTATTTTGTACTTATATATTTTTTTCATTAATAAGTGATATAATGCATGTTTTTATAATATATGTATTGCTCTAATCTACATTGAGCTCGACATAAAATAAGATAAAAATGGTAGCTGATTATTAATTATATATTTATATTATTAGTCGTTTTGTTAATATCACGGAAACATAATGTAGGGAGAGAAAATAGTTGTAAATTGGTGAAACTTTAAATGGTCATAACTCTGCGCCCGGATGTCCGTTTTACCAGATTTTTTTTTATTTTGCGTATTTTTTCGAGACAGGGCCGGTCAAACTGCCGTAAGGCGGTTTGGCGCAGCCAATTTTTAGAAAAACGTCTGTTTTCCCAATCAATTTGTGTTTTTCCCCAAATCGATTTCTAGTTTTCTTTTTCTTTAGTCAAGATCTCAGATATACAATACATTTCAACGTCAAAATTTCGTGGTACTGTAGGGGTGAATGCCAATTTCAGTTTTGAAAATTCAATTTTTTTTAAAAAAAAGTCCTCGAGCCGCCCCGACCCTGGCCCGCCAAAAAATTCCGACGGGTCAGGGGCGACCCGTGACCCGTAGGGTCCCCGAAGGGTTAGGGCTAGGGTCGGAATTTTTAATAAAATATAGGGTCAGGGTCGGGCCAGGGTCAGGCAAACAGAAAATAAATAGCCACCCGACCCGGCCCTGACCCGGCCCGACCGACCTTTGGACAGGTCTACGTATTACCAACAAGAAAGTGCTAGCAACTAACCAACTTCTATACCATTTTCTTCTTCAATACAACCTTATAAAAGACATGTTGTTTATGCGGATAGTATTGAAAGCCTTAGAAATAGAATGTTTAGTGGTACCACTGCTAATCAAGTTAGTGAGTTCGATGTTTTTGTTTTACAGGGTGTTGTACCGTACCAAGCAATTCTCAATGAAGAAGGACATGAAGACTTGCTGAAATACTGGAGGAAGAATGAAAAGACATTTCCGACACTATCAAAGATGGCCCGAGATGTGTTGAACATTCAAGCGTCATCAACCGCGTCTGAAAGCGCTTTTTCTACCGGAAGATTTTAAATAGGAAAGCACATACACTCATTAGCGGGAGACAGCTCCGAGATTGCAGTTTTATTCAGAGATTGGACACGAGCGCAGTGTAGAAGGTTCGGTCAACCGGAGATCAACGAAGAAGACGATGAAAGCTACAACGAAATCTTATCCGACGAAGGTGAAAGCGATGTCGAGCAATTTGACCAACAAATTCCAATTTCAACAGAAGAACCACAAGACATTGTGAAGAAACTAGAAAAAATGATTATAAATATGTGATTTTTTTAATTGCAATTTTATTATGTTATTTGCAACTTTCAACACCACAAAGTTGTAATTTTGAAATTGTATTACGAAAAAATTATATTTCTATTAAATAATATAAGAGGCACAAAAACAGCATTGAGATATTTTTATTACACTATATTTTTCAATTATTGAGGTGTTTATATATGTTTTTTTTTAAAATTAAGTGCAAAAAAAAATGGAAAAACCCGATCCCGTCCAGGCCTGATAAGACCGGTCCCCTTTCCCGACGGAACGGGACAGGATCCCGCCAATCCCGCCGGAGGACCGGTCCCACCCGCCCCAGTCCCATCGGGTCCCATCCCGCCGAAACCCACCCCTTTGGACACCCCTACTTCTATCTCCCTATAAAATAGTAGCTCATCTCTAGATCATAATAACAACATTTTTAGCTTGATATGTCATTGTTTAAAAGACACTAGCAGTAACTGAAAAGTAAATGTTCATAGAATGAAGGTAGTTGATTGATCTTTTTTTTTATTTGTAGGTAATGGAGACAATTTACATCGATTCTCCAAAATAGGCACCTTTGAGCCTCATCGTTTCAATTTATCTTCCCCAATCTTCACAAACAATGGAGGAATACAAATCACTGAAAATCATCCAAATATCCCCAAATTCTCGGGTCTACTACTTATACCTGAACCGACTCGGCCAGCTCAACGCTCTTTCACGTGACTTCTTCACTGAATTCCCCAAAGCCGTCTCCTCACTCGATCAAAACCCTAATGTCGCCGTCATCATCCTCGCCGGTTCCGGCAAGCACTTCTGCTCCGGCATCGACCTCCAAACCGTATCTGACGGCCTCGAAGAAGCAAACTCCCCCGATTGCGGCCGCAAAGTCGAGAGGCTCCGGCGACACATCAAGTTCTTGCAAGAGGCTATTACTGCCATAGAGTGTTGCCGTAAACCGGTGATTGCGGCTGTCCATGGAGCGTGCATCGGTGGTGCTATTGATATAATTACAGCATGTGATATTAGGTATTGTTGTTCCGATGCATTTTTCTCGGTGAAAGAGGTGGATTTAGCTATCACGGCTGATCTCGGGACACTTCAGAGGCTTCCGAGTATTGTTGGGTTTGGAAATGCGATGGAGTTGGCTTTAACTGGTCGTAGGTTTAACGGTTCCGAAGCTAAAGAGTTGGGCTTGGTGTCTAAGGTTTTTACTTCTAAACAAGCTTTGGAGGAAGGTGTTAAAGTTGTTGCTGAGGGTAAGGCTGTCCTTTGCATTTATTTTTTTCTACTAAAGTTTCATCTTTTTTATTTACCTCTTCGCTTTTATATTTCTTGTTTGAAGAAAAAAAAAGGTTATGTTCTACATTGATGGCTACTTAAGTTAGTTCAGTACACTAAGCAAGTTCGGGTGAAGTAGCATGTCAAGAATCAGCTTAGAATCGAAATTTAAGCCCGTAATGACATCCTGTGAAAAGTTTCATACTAAGTTTTTATTGGGTTGGAGTGTTAAGGTGAATGGGAAATGGAGGGAAGCAAAAATAGAGGGAAATGAAATTTGAATAAAGTTACTTTCTACAAGTGAACTTTGTCCCTCATTGGCGGAGCAAAGCAAGATTGTGTGCTTATATATATGAAAGCACATCTTCTAGCTTATAAAGAGTTGAGCAGAGAGTCTCCCCTCGCGCTCATCGTTGCTCGGCTTTGGATTTGAATTTGATCAAATGATTGATTGATAACTTTTTTGGACTAAATACTTTTATTAATTTTTAATTATTTAATTATTAATATGTTTCCAAATCTGACCGTTTTTCTTTTAATTTCCCCGGAATAATTTAGTTCCATTTCGGAAAGGTTGCAACTTTTGAGTTGCACCTTTCCTCTAAACTCAACCCGATGGCTATAAAAACCTGACCAGTCCATCAGATTTTCCTTACGAAAATTCTGATTATCTTCCTTCTTTCTGCACTTCAAATATATTCTGTCTGTGATCGCTGCCGTCCGTTGAGCTCGCTACACTGGTGAGTTTAATTCGTTCTATCCTGGAAGGATATATTAACCTCGGGTATATTGAGGGGAATAATTTCCTTAAGGACACACTGAATTCATTGGCTCGAATTTATTTTTCGTTCTTTCCGGATTCTGTTTCAGAATATTTTTTAAATACAGTTTTATAACAATTTTGAGAGGATGTTAAGAAAATAAATTTACATAATGTGGATACCTAGATGTTGAATGGTATATAGTTTACCTCTTTGACTTACAATATAAACATACATCACTTACGGTTGAGGGCTTAAAGTAGTTTCTCACTATCCTAATTTGCATGACCTTAGGTTCTTTTCCTACAAGTTGAAATAGTTTAGTTCTCTATGATCAGTATTTTGAATGTCTGAAAGAGAGATACGGGTAAAAGTGCAATTTTTTTCTTCATCAGAATAAATAAATAAATGCAATATTTTCCATTTCTCTTTATCTGTGGAGCTAATTGCACTTCAGTTTAAGTTAAAGTTATTGAACTAAAGTAATAAAATTTAATTCCATATAGGCACCTAATATTTTGTTCATAAGATATGTGTGTACACACACACACACATAACATAAACCCATAAAATTAAACCAAATACTTGAGCTACATGTGACTTCCTTTTCCTTATCAAAAAAATGAAATAAAATTAAACCAAATACTGAATCAATCTATACTTCTTGGTCATAGATCTATTCAAAGCATCCAAGGTAAGTTGAATAAATCGGGTGTGGATTTCACACCCATACCTAAATCGTGTCATCACGAGTGCGATGGGATTTTGAATGGTCCGAGCAACATAGGTTACAATTTCCAAGTTGGGCTTTCAATAATTGCCATACGTTCATGCCTCCTCTTCTGCCACTAGGTTGATCACCAGTGCCACTACCTTTAATGGGCTTTCTTTGTGGATTATTGCATCAAAGTAAGCTCCATTGCTTTCAATTGTGAAAAGGCAACCTCTCAACTCTAGAGAGAGGGAAGATATACTCCAGGTTCCACCATAGTTTTAACATATGAAACACAATGGAAGTATGGGTGTCTTGTTCCCTACTAGAGGTGTGTTAATTGTGTGGTAATGCCTTTTTCATTACACAATTCTTTAAACTGTTTTGACAAATATTCACAGCCTCTATCGGTTCTTAAAGTCTTTATACTTTTATCTAATTGATTCTCAACTTCATTCATATATCTTCTACAGCTTCAAATTTATGAGAAATCAAATAGACATAACCAAAGCGCATGAAATCATTAATAAACGTAATGAAATACAAAGCACCAGACCTTGCCATCACATTCATTGGACCACATATATCAAAATGGATTAATTGCAATGGGGAATCGACTCTCTTAGCCTTCCCAAATGGTTTATGTGTAATCTTTCCGGGAAGGCAATTTTCACAAGTTGGCATTTCAATTTTTGAGAAAAGAACCTAAATGTCCTTCCTTTAGGAATCTATTCATTTGGTCTTGCCCTATGTGACCTAATCTCGCATACCATGTAATAACATCAACATCATTGTTACTAGAATAATAAATCATTACACAACATTCAACATAATAGTCATAAGTTGAAGGATTACAATTTAAAACGATAAAACCATCATAACAAAGTCCAAAACCATAAACAACATTGTCTTAAGTAATTCTAACACCATTGTGATTAAAATTTAAATAGAAATGAAGATCTAGTAGAACAAACACAGTGACTAAGTTTCGTCGGATCTCTAAAGCATATAGGACGTCATGCAACATCAAAGATCGGCCACCACGCAAGTCCATTTTGCAAGTGCCTATCCTTTCCTTAAATAAAAATTGGCGGTAGGGGAGGGGGATATGAGGGAGGGAATTACAAGGATGGGGAATCGAACCCTCACCAACAAGGTGAAAATTCAAATAACCAACCAACTGAGCTACTAAGATTTCCGTTATCGCGTTGACTTCAAGCTTTGCACTATTTCCTATATGTATCCACTTGATCCAGGTGAGAATCGACGAAACTCCACAAATGCTTCTTGATCATGACTCACATGATCGGTGGCTCCTGAGTCTACAATTCACACATGATAAGATTTAGTTAGTAAAATAGTGCTAGAAACATGCTAGAAACATATATAACACTTAGAGATACGTTTTGAAATGCTACCGTTTTCGGTTCGGGATATTTCTCGAGCAAAATTCCCTGGAACATGACAATTGTAGCACTTCATCTTACTATTTATATTTTTGAAAAACCATTTTCCGTTCTTGGAATTTGACTTGGTTTTTTTTCTTGGAGGGTCCATCGATCTCCTTACACTTTTCGTCATTTTTTCAAATTTTCTTGTGCTTGAAGCCTGAAAGCTTCGTACCACTTGGTTCTGCCACATCGACACTAGGTACAACTTTAGCAACACCAAATTGCTCGTCTTCCAGCTCAACATGACGAGCAGCATCAGAAAATGTTTTGATGCAATCATTATGGGTTAAGTTAACCTTCAAATATTTTTAACTATTGAGAAGAGATTGAATCACTGCCTGAACCTGCTGCTCATAAGAGAGAACATGACCAACACTTTTGAGTTGAGCTATCATGTTAGACATCACCCTATGGTGTTGTTTGACATTGTGATCATGACGCTTCACGTAAATATCAATTTTGATAGTCAGTTGCCCGAGGCGGGTCATAGTAGTCCATTCATATGTCTCTCGTAAGTGTGCCTACATCTCGTGAATGAGATCATCAACAACCATATTCATGTGGAATCTTTCTTTTTTCATGCATTATAAGTTTTGAGATTTCTTCTGTGTTGAGCAGTGTTACCCTCTTCTGGGACCAAAGTGTGGTTGATACCTTTAAGAGCATCTTGCTCTTCCCGTTCATACCACATTTTACGACTCCATGTGTCATAATTCTCACTATTTAGTTTCTCACCCTTATTTAAATCAGCAATGATGTTCTTTGATGCCATGTCTGTTAAATGAGACAATTAACCAAGGTTTACTCATCAATATTTACTTCAAACAACTCAGTTTCCATAAAGTTTTCACATTTAGTGTAAAATTGAAAGGTGACTAAAGTTTCCAATCATCATCTACGAACTAAATGTTTAACTAAAATTAAAATCATTTCTTAGTGCGTATTGAAAAACATTCAAGACTAGAATCACATAGATTAGTTAAGTCTTATCCTCTTACAATTTTCTGTTATACATATCAATTAAAATAAATTTATATATAACAGAAGATATAAACAAACATATGTTCATAAAAGAATTTACGCAATTACAAGTCATATACTACTAGTCTATATGTACATGACTTTCTTCTCATTACATGGATGACAAGGATTTACAACACTTTTAGCCAGTTTATCTATGAAAGAAAGTCGAGAAAGCTGAGATTTAGGAACTATCAGACTTAATCTGGGTCTTGAAGAAGTCTTTAGTAGCCAAGAATTCTTAATCTTAATTGCTATTTCCTTTTCCTCCCACTTGGCTTTAAGTTCCATAGTGTATAAACAAATGTGCTCATAGGGACCAAACTTGTGATAAATACTAGCTGTTGACCCTTCCAAAAATTTGGTAAGGATTGCTCCAATATACACAAGGCTTTCCAATTCGAAATATATTTAAAATATTCAAACATTAATTCAGCCAGTTTCTTCCCAAAAAGACAAAGATGATCTGGTATAGATGCAGATTGATCCATTTTGAATTTTTGAAACTCTTAATATTTTCTTTTTCCTTTCCTACGCAAAACTCTATCCCCTTAAAGATATTTTGTAGCGTCTTTGGGACATTCCTGATGACTTCAGGCTCTTTAAGTCTGAATCATCACAGAATCTAGTCCTTTGACGAAGTTGTCCTTTTGCTCGACTTATAGCACCACTCCCACTTAGAGTAATTCGAGTATGTCCCCGTTGAAATGGGAACAAGGAAATAAAATGATTGTTACCATTTAACGTGACAACATGTCACAGACGTAGAAAAAAATCAACAAAGAGATTAGAACTTATCCAATTTTCAAAAACTCACTTGGCAATTCTATATAGTTTAAGACATGTCTTCTGGTTTTTCAAACCATTTGACCATTGTCACTGTCAAGTCAATTTTTCAAGAACAAATACATTCATTACTCTCAAAAAAATGAATCACAAAATGTTCCTCATTATTTGATGTTAAGCGAACGATACTTACGGGCCTAAACAATGTGGTCAAATATCAAGAATATATAGTAACTTAATCACTATAGATTCTCATCTTATAACAGATCAATCTTCTATTTAAATTTTTTGTAATCACATGATAGCATATGGGCAACCCTCCAGTTGCCCGTACTCAATATTTGTTCGTTGCGTTTTATTAAATCTTGACTTTACATTCTTGCCTTTATTCTTCTTCTCGTGTGTGTTAGC
This sequence comes from Anisodus tanguticus, assembly GCA_034509755.1. Classification (NCBI taxonomy): domain Eukaryota; kingdom Viridiplantae; phylum Streptophyta; class Magnoliopsida; order Solanales; family Solanaceae; genus Anisodus; species Anisodus tanguticus. The sequence continues at coordinate 22,573,086 of CM067550.1, read as the reverse complement.
GTTAACCTTTGACTAGTAATTTTTTTTGCTCTAGTGGCTTTGTGAATGATGGTAGACTAGGGTCATGTTCTCGGTCGGGGACAAAAGTGAGGGTTAGGGGGGTAAGTGGGTAAGGGAGATGCTAGGCTGAGAATATGGTATGGGATCATTGAGACTTTAACGGGGAAGTCCATAGAGCTAATTAAGATTCTTAAGAAGAGGAGGATTAATATAGCCTGTGTCCAGGAGACCAAATGGGTAGGACCTAAGGCTAAGAATGTATACGGGTATCATTTATGGTTCTTGGGTAGGTCGAAGTATAGGATGGGGTAGGCATTTTGGTAGACAGCGAGCTAAGGGATCAGGTAGTAGAGGTTAGGAGGGTCAATGACAGGATGATGACGATTAAGTTGGTAATGTGGGGTTCAGTATGAACATTATTAGTGCGTACGCGCCTCAGACGGGCTTGGACGAGGAGGAGAAGAGGCGTTTTTGGGAGGATTTGGATGAAGTGGTGGGAGGTATACCACCCATTGAGAAGTTATTTGTATGAGGGGATTTCAATGGACATATCGGGTCACTTTCGGGGTTATGAATACGTGCATAGAGGCTTTGGCCTCGGGGATAGGAACGGGGGAAGCGTTTCATTTTTGGAGTTCGCTAGAGCTTTTGAGATGGTGATAGCCAATTCGAGGTTCCTGAAGGAGGAGCACTTGGTGACTTTCCGTAGTTCGGTGGCTAAGACTCAAATATACTTTTTGCTCCTTAGGAGGGTTGATAACGATATTTGTAAAAACTGTAAGGTTATTCCGAGAGATATCTTACAACCCGACATAGGTTTTTGGTGATTGATTTGAAAATTAAGATGGAGAAGAAGAGGGTTGTGGATGACAGGTTAAGAATCAAATGAGGGAGTTTGACTATGGCTTTTGCAAAGGAGATGGGGGAGAGGTTGGTAGCTAAGGGGGCTTGGGGAGTAGTGGAGATGCGACCGGTATGTGGGACAGAACGGTCAGTTTCATTCGGGAGGTAGCTAGAGAAGTGCTAGGGGTCTCGTGGCGTAGTCGTGGTGGGCATCGAGGGGACTAGTGGTGGAATGGTAAAGTTCAAGAGAAGGTGGAAGCGAAGAAAGCGACGTATGCGAAATTGGTAGAAAGCAAGGATGAGGTAGAGAAATGAACGAATAGGGAATTGTATAAGATGGCGAGGAAGGAGACAAATCTAGCGGTTTGGCGAAAACGATGGCTTTTGAACGCCTATATGTGGAAATAGAGGAAAAAGGCGGGGATAAAAAGTTGTACAGATTAGCCAAGGCGATGGAGAGGAGGGTCCTTGACTTGGATCACGTGAGGTGCATCAAGGACGAGGACGATAAAGTACTGGTGGATGACGCATATATTATGCGGAAGTGACAGTCTTACTTTCATAAACTCTTGAACGAACAAAAAGATAAAGACGTCGTGCTGGGAGATCTGGAGCAATCTGATTGGTACCGGGATTTTGGGTATTGTAGAAGCATTAAGGTTGAGGAGGTTAGGGGTACTGTTCGCGGGATGCGCAAGGGACGAGCGACCGGGCCTGATGAGATTCCAGTTGAATTATGAAAGAGCGCAGGCATGACAGGTTTGGAGTGGCTGACTGAGTTGTTTAACGTTATTTTTAAGACAACGAGAATGCCCGAAGAATGGAGGTGGAGTACAATGATTCCTTTGTACAAGAACAAATGTGATATCCAGAGTTGAAACAACTATAGGGGTATCAAGCTGCTAAGCCACACTATGAAAGTTTAGGAAAGGATCGTGGATATGAGGGTGAGAAGAGGCGTGTCTATTTCCGAGAACTAGTTTGGATTCGTACCGGGCGTTTGACTATAGAAGCCATTCATCTTATTAGGAGGTTGGTGGAGCGGTATAGGGAGAGGAAGAGAGATTTACATATGATTTTTATCGACCTCGAGAAGGCATACGACAAAGTCCATAGGGAGGTTTTATGGAGATGTTTGGAGGTTAGGGGTGTACCTGTGGCGTACACTAGGGCGATCAAAGATATGTATGATAGAGCCAAGACCAGGGTACAGACAGTAGGAGGAGATTCGGAGCACTTCCCAGTGATGATGGGGCTACACCAGGGATCAACTCTTAGCCCATTCCTATTTGCCTTGGTGATGGATGGCCTGACGCGACAAATGCAATGGGAGGTGCCATGTTGTATGTTATTCGCAGACGACATAGTCCTAATTGATGAGACTCGCAGCGGAGTGAACGCTAAGTTGGAGGTTTGGAGACAGACTTTGGAGTCTTAAAGGGTTCAGGCTGAGTAGGACCAAGACAGAATACTTGGAGTGCAAGTTCAGTAACGAGAGCAACCATGAGACAGGCGTGGAAGTGAGGCTTGGTACTCAGGTCATTCCAAAGAAAGGAAGCTTCAAGTACCTCGGATCTATTATTCAAGGGAATGGAGAGATTGATGACGATGTCACACATCGTATTGGGGCAGGGTGGATGAAATTGAGGCTCGCATCTGGAGTCTCATGCGATAAAAAGGTGCCACCAAAATTTAAAGGCAAGTTCTATAAGGTGGTGGTTAGACCATATTGTATAGGGCGAAGTTTTGACCGGTCAAGGCTTTGCACACCTAAAAGATAAAAGTTGTTGAGATAGATGTGTGGGCATACAAGGAGGGATAGAATTAGAAATGATGATATCCGGGACAGAGTGGGAGTGGCCTCGTTGGAAGATAACATGCAGGAAATGAGGTTGAGATGGTTCGGGCACATGCACAGGAGAGACAAATGCCCCAGTGCGGAGGTGTGAGAGATTGGCTATGGACAGGTTTAGGGGGTAGATGTAGGCCGAAGAAGTATTGGGGAGAGGTGATTAGATGGGATATGACGCAGATGCAACTTATTAGATAGGGGGTTATGAAAGACACGGATTAGGGTAGAAGGGTAGTAGGTAGTCCTGCGTAGTCCTACTTACACTTAGAAACTGGTAGTTGTAGTGTTATTATTGTAGGTCCACTTAGCCTATCATACTAGTAGGCGTAGTATTGCTTTATAGTCTCCTAACGTTTGATTTCTGTTGCTATGTGTTCTCTAGTGTATTTTGTTTATCTTATTTACCTGCGTTAGTTACTGTTTTTTTTTTCAGAATGCGCTATCATGGCTTATTCGCTTTTGATACTAGCATTTTCGCACTGCTTTAAATTTCTTGTCCGGATTTGACCGTTTCTTTTGCGTTGCTTGTGCTTGTGCTTTGTCTTGAGCCGATGGTCTCTCGAAAACAGCCGCTATACCTACCAAGGTAGAGGTAAGGTCTGTGTACACTCTACCCTCCCCAGACCCCACGTTGTGGGATTTCACTGGGTTTGTTGTTGTTGTTGTTGATAGCATATGGACAAGCCTTGAAGAAATAGATAGGAGTTCATTAAATGTGCTATGACTACATATGTCACTATTATCTGTTAACATGACATTTGGGTCAATAGTGTTTACTTGCCCTGATACTATATCTTTTAATGGTTAATATCATGAACCGACAATGGAGGACAAAGATAAATATAACTTATATATGTTATAAAAAAACATATCCATGTTATTATCTGAATCCTCAGATCAAAAAGAGTATCAAAGACATGCTTCACTTCAGAGTTTGTCTCGCGAACAATATACCACAAAATATAAGTATTCTGTTCCACACAAATATGTCCTCAAAATAATGTGTTCAAAGATTCATCAACCTGTAAGTTTCAAGTTTGGACAAAAGAAATTGTCTTTTAAGGTGCAAAAATCCCAACTATAGTATTGAAAAAATTGCCATGTACAAAAAAAAATAACTGAATCTAGGCAAAACTTATTTACCATAGACACGCTTATACTTCTTGTTTCATCTTAGTTCAAATTGGACTGAGAAAAAAAGAACTAAAACAGAAGAATCAACTCAAATTGCAAAATATATTAGTTCATTTTTCAGAATGACGTCTTTTGACAACAACAATTCACCAAAACAGATCAAGACTAGGAACAATTAACCTAGGCTCTGGTGCCAATGTTAATATAATTGTAACACGAACACGACTGTGTATCTGTTAACAGCAGCGGAAAAATCACAGAACCGTTGTGGAAGAATTGCTCCAAGCCGAACATTGTATAGAATTACCAAGTAATTTTTTAAAAATTGGTTAAGTTCTAATCTGTCCGTTGATATTTTTTTCTACGTCTGTGACATATGTTGTCACATTAAATGGTAACAACCATTTTGTTTCCTTGTTCCCATTTCAGACATGACTGGACGGGGACATACTCGAATCACTCCAAGTGAGAGTGGTGCTATAAGTCGAGCAAAACGACAACGTAGAAGGATGCGTTGTCAAAGAACTAGACTCAGTAATGGTTCAAACTCAGAACTTGAAGTCATCAGGAATGTCCCAAGGACGCTATAAATATCTTTAGGGAGGATATTTTGTGTACGGAAGGAGAAAGAAAATATGAAGAGTTTCAAAAATTCAGAATGGACCCATCTACATTTGTACTGGATCATCTTCGTATTTTTGGGAAGAAACTAGCTGACTTAATGTTTGAACATTTTAATTATGTTTCGAATTGGAAAACCTTGTGTATATTGGAGCAATCCTTACTAGATTCTTGGAAGGGTCAATTGACTAGTATGTATCACAAGTTTGGTCCCAATGAGCACATTTGGTTATACACTATGGAACTTGAAGCCATGTGGGAAGAGAAAGAAATAGCAACTAAGATTAAGAAACCTTGGCTACTAAGATTAAAACCCAGATTAAGTCCGATAGGCTTTCTTGACTTTCTCTCATAGATAAATTGGCTAAAGTTGTGGCTGAAAGTGTTGTAAATCCTTGTCACCCGCGTAATGAGAAGAAAATCATGTAAATATAGACAAGTAGTAAATGACTAGTAATTGTGTAAATTCTTTTATGAACATATGATTGTTTATCTTTTCTGTTATATATAATTTTTTTAATTGATATGTATAACAAAATATTGTAAGAGGAAAAGCTTAAAGAATCTATGTGATTCTAGTCTCGATCATTTTTTAATACACACTAAGAAATGATTTTAATTTTGATTAAACAGTTAGTTCGTAAATGATGATTGAAAATTTTACCTTTCGATTCTACACTAAATGTGAAACCTTTATCGAAATTGATTGGTTTGACAGTGTATATCACATGCATAATTTGTTTTAGAGTAAATATTGATGAGTAAAACTTGCTAATTGTCTCATTTAACATACATCTCATCAAAGAGCATCATTGCTGATTTAAACATGGGTGAGAAACTAAACGGTGAGAATTACGACATCTGGAGTCAAAATGTGGTATGTACTGGAAGAGAAAAATACTCTTGAATGTATCAACCACACTTTGGTTCACCCAAAAAAGGGTAACATTGCTCAACACAGAAGAGATCTCGAAGCTTACAATGTATGGAAAAAGAAAGATTCTACTCCACGTGGAATATTTGTGAGTTTGGTTGTTGATGATCTTATTCACGAATTTGAGGAGTACCCTACTGCTCGTGTCATGTGGGTTCTTACGAGAGACATATGGGGGACTACTGTGACCCATCTCACACAACTGACCATCAAATTTGATACTTATATGAAGCGTCATGATTACAATGTCAAACAATGTACTTGCAAAATGGACTTGCGTGGTAGCCGATCTTTGATATTGCATACCGTCCTATATGCTCCACAAATTCGACAAAACTTAATCACTATGTTTGATCTTCTAAATCTTGGTTTCTGTTTCAATTTTAGTCGCAATGATGTTAAAATTACTCGAGACAATGTTGTTTATGGTTTTAGACTTTGTTATGATGGTTTTATCTTTTAGATTGTAATCCTTCCACTTATGACTATTTTGTTGACCGTTGTGTAATGACATGTTATTCTAGTAACAATGATGTTGATGTTATTACATGGCTTGCAAGATTAGTTCACATGGGGCAAAACCAAGTGAATAGATTCCCAAAGGATGGACATTTAGGTTCTTTCTTCGAAATTGAAATGTAGACTTGTGACAATTGTCTTTCCGTTAAGATTACACGTAAACTATTTGCGAAGGCTAAGAGGGTTGATTCCCCATTGCAATTAATCCATTATGATATCTGTGGTCCAAGGAATGTGAGGGCAAGGTCTGGTGTTTTGTATTTCGTTACGTTTTATTGACGATTTCACGCGCTTTGGTTAGTTCGATTTGATTTCTCATATATCTGTAGCACTTGAATGCTTTAGAAGATATATGAATGAAGTTTGAGAAGATTAGATTTAAAGTATAAAGACTTTAAGAATCGATAAAGGTCATGAATATTTGTCAAAATAGTTTGAAGAATTGTGTAACTATTCCTTATACACCTCAACAGAATGGTGTAGCAGAAAGGACTAATAGAACACTATTAGACATGACAAGGTCCATGTGCCGCAAATAAATTTACCTATCTCTTTCTAGGGAGTTGCGTTATTGATTGTGGCCTACATAGTAAGTGCCTTCTAAATCAGTTACTTCCATTCTCTATGAGCTATGAACTGGTCATAAACCAAATCTGAATGATCTACGACCTTGTGGTTGTGCTGTATATCTAAAAGTTTGTGCTGGCAAGTTTGGAAAATTGAGTCCAAAAAGGAATAAATGTATCTTTATTAGATACTCAGAACACTCTAAAAGGGTATGTGTTCATTGGTGAATTAGAAGATGGAAGTATTACTGAAATTGAATCACGAGATGGCAAAGAATTATCAAGGATCAATGATTTTATATTGTGATACTCAAGTGGCTATTGCATACATGAAGGATCCTAGTATCACAACAAAACCAAACACATTGACATCACGTTTAACTTTGTGAGAGACACAATAGCAAGTGGAGAAGTAACTTTACAATACATACCTATGCGAGAAATGATAGCTTATTCTCTTACAAAGGCGATATCTAGAGACCTATTTGAGAAATATGTTATGGCTCTAGGTTTGCGAAGGATATGGCCATGTTTATGTATTGTAAAACATCTTGAGTGTTATAATATGCTCATCAATATTTGGCTCTTGAATTTATGTTCATGTTTTTTTTTTGTTGATAAAACGTGTCGAACAAGTCGCGAGATTTGATCTGCAACACGAGCAATCAACTCTTACATTGAGGAACGTGAAGAGATGAATTCCACCACCATGTTATGACTTGTTTTGTAAGCCAGATGTGAGTTTCTCTAAGAAGATGAATTTGAGGATTGTTGAAGAGAAGCTCGGGTTAGACATTAGGAGGTGTCTAGACCAAGATCTTTACATGAGTAAAATAATTAGACACACGCGACAATATAAGGTGACAACATCGTAGCGTGTGTTTTATACCACGTGTGCTTAGCGACCAATGGGTTAATGAGAAATGAATCCCTGCTTCTTCATTGTGTGAGACCCATAAAAACAATGAGACCCAGAAAGTAATATTTACTTTCCATTAGAATACCCTTTGACCTATTGCTGGTTCTTGAAATACATATCAATGTTGCTACTTTAGCATGTCACTAATAGCTATGAGTGATTCGGAAATGCAGTGCATGTCTAGGAAAGCAGTTGATCTTGGATGGATAGTTTCGAGTAGAAAGGGAAGACAATTAAAATTAGTAATTTAACTTGTATACACAGACCGACCATTACACTTGGTGTCAAGTGTAATTGTGGATATAAAGTTAAACATGAACTCTGGTTTGCCTCTTTAGAGGATGAGGGATCGAATAATTAGCTATTCAAGTAGGGAGTGATGTCAGCGGTATTTCGAGTAATAAGATCCTCATGTTGGAAGTGGATCCTTTCCATATGTGATCGGATCTCTACATTAGAGCTCTTGTAAATTTTAATTGGTTTTGAGATGTTATAACTCTTGATGCTCGCAGGTCGCACCAACTACTTGCTTGTATGAGTTTCGTGTATTGTGGATCTAGCCCACTATGAGCGAAGTGGGAGATGTTGGATTATGGATCGGGGGTCACTCCATGTGGGCTGACCCGGCTCGGTTAGGAGAGATAAGTTATAGCGGTTTAGAGGAGTTACCACAGTCCTAAACTTCCTGCAGAACTGAACGTGAAAAAGGGGAGTGGGGGTTGTGCTCCTTAACTGGCTTCTAACTCTGTATAAAGAACACATACAGAACAATTTTTTTGGCTTGATCTCTTCTTCTAACATATTCTCCACCAGAGAAAAAAGTTTGATATACATATTAGAACATTTAGTTGGTGAAAGATTACTTTTGTTTCCTAGTGAAATAAAGTTCGGCTTGGAGCAATTCTTCAACTAAGGGTCTGTGATTTTTCCGCTGCTGTTAACAGGTACACAATCATTGTTCCTGTTTCGATTATATTAACAAGAGGGAAATCTTATTTTGAAGAACTATGTGACAAACCATATCTATATCCATGGCTTATTATTCACGATATGTTTGATTTGAGTTCACATCAAAAGAGCACAAACAGTATGTATATATGCTGATAATTTAGGTCATATAAAACTATGTACTCAATCCTTTCCAATTTATATGGCCATATTTCCTTTTTAGTCCGTCTAAAAAAGAATGACCTTTTCTTAATTTGGAAATCATTTAACTTAAACTTCCCATTTTATCTGTTGTGACAAACTTTTACAGTAACACAAATATTATGACTTGTTTATGACCACAAGTTTTAAAAGCCTTATTGCCACACAAATCTTATGACAAGACTAGTAATTTTAAAACCTTCCTTTGTTAAAGTCCATGCCCAGTCAAATAGGTTCACATAAATTGAAATGGACCAAGTAAAAGTTATTCTGGCCTAGGCTCTCTTTAGAAGAGCTTTAGCTACTTAATAACTTCATCTTTCCCTCCTTCCACAAGAACTTACAAGCTTATGAGTAGAACTGGACAATCTTATATAATATCAGACTGAGATAAGCTTAAATGGAGCAACATGATCAGTAATGATTCATATAGCTAGCTCCAACATATTTGGTATTGATGCTTAGTAGTTGTTGTTGTACGAGTACAACTTGACCCTGCATCTCTCATTTGGGAAATATTGAGTAGAACTTGTGATTCACTTTCTTTATTTTATGTCTTGCTTGGAGAGATGAGAGTCAATACTGACACATCTATGTTGAGGGGAGTGTCCCTGAGTCAAACATTGAAAAAGGATGTGGCTAAGGCTCGATCGACATGTGTCTTTGATTTTTTAATCAGTGTCAACACAAAAATATTGACTTCTGAATGATCCTTTCGTTTATTATGTTAGTTTATCTTTGCCCAAGAAAAGAGTTTCAAATTAGCTTTTGCATCCAAAAGGGTTCTTGTGAGATGAAAACAGTAAAAACACGGGGAGGAAAATCTGTGATTCACGATGTCCTCTTTATGCAAGAAATATTTTGAAATGGGGATTTGAAGATTAAATATGTTGAAGACAAACAAACTAGAGTTTCAAGGCGGTTCAGATACTCTATCCTACCCTCTTTCCTATTGCACGTGCAGTACTAACATTGGTCTACTATGGTAGTCTGTGTCGTTAACTTATGCCTTTCTAAAATCTAATGTACACGGTCTTTGGTTAAGAATCATCAAGGGCTGGAATTATACTCCCTTCTTTCCCTGGAATGGAAGGCGTAGGACTGTATCTTCCATGGTTTGGAACTAAAAGTTGAACTGGTGTCATTAACGTATGTCTTTTAAATCTGATTTCATTCCTTGCTGAGTAAAATGTATGTGGTCCATCAAGATCTCACTCGTAGATTCTTTTCCGCTTATTGCTTCTAGCATAGAGGCCTTTTACTAGCTTTGCTTCTTTGCCCCTCAGTTTTATTTGGCATTAGGAATAAGTTCATCTTTTAGCAAGCTTAGTTTGTGCGTTCTTGAATAGTGGTATTTTCTGTACTTACTTTGACCTGGCTAATAAGTAGTTGATATTTTTTCACTAAAATGCAGAAATAGCTACAAAATCTCCACTTGCTGTTACTGGAACAAAAGCTGTGTTGCTGAAAAGTAGGGATTTAACAGTGGAACAAGGCCTGGATTATGTTGCCACATGGAATTCTGGTGCCCTGTTATCAGATGACTTGAAAGAAGCAATTTCAGCATATAGTCAGAAGAGAAAACCTAAATTTGCCAAACTCTAGTTTGGTAAATGATGGCATTAATGGAATTTGAAGGGGTTAATAGATCTGCATGTGAGTGAATAAGACTGTATGTTGGTCGGGTGGCGAGATTGAGAAGACACGGAATGATGCATAAGTGGTTGTCTAACTTTATGAAGAGCTTTTCATAGAGCATCTAGTATGCTTAAGGTCGACTTGGATATATCTGTCTTGTGAATTGTACTAGTAAATCTGAGAAATGATATCATATGAAAAAATCACCCTTCTTTTTAGGTTCTGCTACATCGTACATATGTAGTCATTATATGACTTGGTTCACATGAGCTTGCGAAAACTGACATCTCAACACCAGTGTCCAGCTTTAAATCACATGCATAGTCTAGGGCTTGCAAACGCACTTGCCTAGTGTGGCATGGTTGACAACAGAGTTGTCCTCATCTTCTTTTGTCAGTGCCTCGGAGAAGGGCTGATGTGTCATCTTTTGGGTCGTCTATCAATTATGCTCGTCTGTGAATAGTAAATTATTTGATTGTTGTGTCCAGATGTGCTTCCTTTTAATACATCCATCGTGGGACTATCCTGCTGAATCATTCCGGTGAAATTGTGGTCTTTCTAGCCATATAGATTAGAGTAAAGTTAGCATTTCTTTCTCGGGAAAAAAGAAAGCATTTGCTCCAAAAGAGCAAAATAACAAAAAGGAGAAGAGACGGGGGGGGGGGGGGGGGGAGACATCAATGAGGTTGCGTTTCATAACATGTTGTTGCATTTGATACTGTCATAAGAAGGCAAAACAGGACAAGATAGGAAACCATCTATATAGATTTGGCACAGTGGTGAGCCTAATCTTGGTGATTTGCTCCATTATATGAGTTTTCCTCCCTTTTAAGTTGTTATTTCAGCGCTGCCTTGTGTTTTATTTAAAAGAACAATAAAATATGAGAGGGTTAACAGTACATAACACTTCAGTTCAAATTGTTACTTTTTTTTTTATTACTATGTTGTTTCTAGTAGTATTTTGATATTTTGCTGTTTTATTTCCCTTTTCATCCTGCATCGATTACTTTTCTTTTGAGCTAAGGGTTTATTGGAAACAACATCTCTACCCTACAAATGTAGGAGTAAGGTCTGCGTGCATCCTACTCTATGTTGTTATTGTTGCTGTACTGCGTTGTTTAAAGAAACAAAAAAGCAAGAAGTTGTGCGTTCAAGATCCAATACGCTGCCACAGGCTCAAGCTAAAAGATGTTAAAATTATAGAACGATATTGAAATTAAAAAATAACCCTTCAATAGCCCACTAAAAAGGACTCTATTTATCTCCTAATCTGACTAATTGGTGTGTCCTCAATGAGGAATCAAAAGTTTAAATGCTTATTTGCTCTGAACTCCTGATTTTTCCATATTATTTGTGTTTTCTTTGCTAGCTTTCTGCAGGTTTAACTTAAGGTGTGTTTAGAATGGAAGAAGTATTTCATAAAAATTTGAAGGAGGCGTTTGCTTACATCAAATTTAGGAAAATGTCTTCTACAAGAAAAAAAAATCCACCAAATGGGACAAAAACGAGTTTAAGGGAATAAAATGATCATTTCGTCACCAATTTGCCCGGTTGACTTACTGAAGATCTTGTGATTATGTTAAGTTTGCTACTACTTACGTTTCCTTCTACTTGCCCAGTATATTAGAAAAATTCTCATATTCTTGTTCATTTTAATAAATTAAAAGATATTTAATTTTTTTATTTAATCCTTATCATTAAGTAACCATTTTCCAAATTTATAATTCTAACAGTCTAATTCAAATTTCCAAAAACATAGTTAATAAGGTAACTTAATAAAATTTTATTTCTCTTAACCTAACTTCTACGATAAAAACCAATCGGATAGATCCAACTGATGTGATTAATGGAAATTTTCTGCAAACTATTCGAATAATAGGTCTTGTTTCAAATAGTTATGGTCATCAAAGTCGACACTAGGAAGGGATATGGTAGTAAAATGACATTTCAGTAATAAAAATGGAAGACCATAATAGCTCTCATCTTAATGTTTACAGTTACACCCAAGTATACTTGAAAATAATGTTTTGATAGAGAGAATTTCCAAACATTTTGTTCTAATTGATCTTTAGCTTGAATCAAAACTAAAAGAAATTAAATAAAGCAAAATAACTAGAAATTATGACGATTTAGTATGATGTATGAGTACTCCAACAAAATAATGAGGCCTCGTTTGTTTTCATAAAAATTTAAAAATTCCAATATGAATATGTATCCAAATATTAAGATCTGAATATTTGACAATTTAGACTGTTTGTTTTTTCAATATTTGAATGTATAAAGTTTATTTTTATTTTAAAGTTAATATATATAATTATAATAAAATATTAAATTAATCTAATACTATAACAATAAAATATTTTAAAAAATTATATGATGGTTGATAGTGATGATAACTATTTGTGGTGGTTGTAGATGCTAATTTGAGATAGTGTTGGCTGATTATGCTGGTTCTAGATAGTAGCTAGTGGTGATAGTGACTGACAATAGTGATTAAAGATGGTTGTTGATGGTGACGATTGATAATTGTAGTGGATGATAGTAATAGTTAATAATGTGAGATATGACGGTGTTGATGGTGTATATTGGTGGTTGATTATTGCTAGTGATTGGTGGTGATGATTGTAAATGGTGTCTAATAGTGGTGATGGCTGATTGTGGTGATCGTGGTTGAGGATGATGGTTGTGGGTGGCGGGCGATGGTAGTTAAAAATGGGAGGCAACAACAACAGTTAGTGATGAAAGTAAATGGAGTAGTGGTAAACTGTCATCTTTGTAGAATTCTTAATCAGACATTTTAATGATATTAAGACTTTGTTATACGTCTTAATCATTTAGATCTATTTAAACATATTAAATAGTTGTAAAAATACACTTAATGATTAAGATCTGAATGATTATGATTCAAACCTAAAAAATTTGGAGTTTGAATGATTAAAATTAAGACCTTCATTAGGTGCAAACAAATGAGGCCTTAGGTAAATATAACATGAATTCATACCGACTTGTCAACTTGCACGCAAAGGCATAGTAGGAATTTGAACGGTATAAGTTCTAAATTTTAGGATAACAACATAAGTGCTAATAATTGGGTTATGTATTTAATTTTTATTCATATTTAGAAAACTTATCTATTAATACAAATACAAGGTTTGAACTAAAGCTAGTAAGTTCGCCCGAACCCTTATTTTAGCTTCTAGCTCTTTCCTTGCTTGCACGCTACAATTCTAAAATATATTTTTTCCTTTTCGTTTTTGTAGCTTTGAGATAATGACGATCTGACATGATTTGTGGGTAATCTAACAAGACAACTAGGTAAATTATAATATGAAGTCATATCGGTATGTGGTGACTTGCCGCCATAATTACAAAATATTTTTCTCTTCGTTGTTTGTAGCTTTGAATCATTACGTTGTGACATGACTTGTGAGTAATCCAACCTAACCACTTAAATATAACATGAAGTGATATGAGGTTGTCATTAATTGCATACCATAGTTCAGAGATTTGTTTTCCTTCTTCCTCATTTGTAGCTTGAAACATGACAAACTAGTATGATTTGTAAGTAATTTAATATTTGTAAGTAATTCAACAAGATAGGTAAGTTGAATATAGCATAATGTTGTCGGTCTGTCATGACTTGCATGCCATAACTTTTCAAACTTATTCATCCTCTTATTTATTTATAACTTTAAAATCATGACGGTTCGGCATGATTTGTGTGTAATTCAATAGAACAACTAGGCCAAATATAACATAAAGCCATACCAGCCTGTCATGACTTACATGCTAAAGTTCACCAATTTTGATTATGCTTGTTGCCGTCTCTTTACCATCTCTATCGCCACTACTGATAAAATAGAAATTGACCCGAACAAATTCTATAGCTAAATAGCAAAATTCGCCGCTTTCTTACTTAGCGACGTATTAGCAACAAATTATAAAAAAAAATTGTTAGCTATGAGCGATTGCGACACATTAGCGACTTTCGTAGTTATATCATTCCAAATTTTTGTAATGCGCTCAGCCTAAGGACATTTTAATTTATTTTTTCTTCGTTAAATTTAAAATGGTCAGTTCCACACCAATGTCAAAAGCGGGAAAAACTTTAAGCTACCATTTGCCCATACAAAATTCACTTATTTCAAGAAAAAAAAATCTAAAAAACGTTTGGTGATATATTTGACTGATTTTTTTAAAAAGAAGGATTTTATTTTCCGCAACAAAAATTTAACTTAAATATATGTTCAAATACAACCTAATTTTCAAATGCCCTTTTTAAATTTTGTTTCAACTATTAGTTTTTTTTTTTAGATATCATTTTTTTTAATGTCCAAACAGTTATTAAATACCGATCCCATTCCAACAAATAAATAAGGGAAAATATATAAAAGCACACCTAGACTTGTTCTGAATTATTAGTACATTTATATTATACTTTGCTGCTGTCCTGGGACCTATCACAACCATTTTAAGTTGAATTAGTTACACCCTTTAAAAAGACACGCTCAAATTTATTTTAAGTGGTTGTATATCACGCGCTGTCACGTTTATATTTAATGAAAAAATCTTATTCTTTTCCTATTATTTTTTTCAAATTCTCTTCCGTTTTCTTTCTCTTTCTTTTTCTTTTTCATTTTTCATTCAACACTTTATCCCTCCTGGCAGTACAAAAACCAAAAACTTCATTTATTGACTGCTATATGTATCAACTAAATCACCCAATATTAATAATAGATTTATCTCCTTTTTCATCAAAATCTCCACCGCCACTTTCTCATCAATAAAAATACTAAATTTAATCAACAAATCCATTATCACTCGCCATAATTTTAACCGCATTAAGCACACAAATCAGTACAACTTCACTAGAGAACCACAAATGTCTATATTTGTACCGAATCAAACACAATAATATATAAAATCAACAAACTCAACTCGCCGGAGACAAATAGAACCAAAAAGACGAGAAAAATGGTGAGTCAGTCACGACGTTACTACCATGGCTTATCACCGGAGCAATGACCCAGATGACGTGATTGGGGCTTTTTTGGCCAGATCTGACAATATACGGCCAGTTAACTGTATTTCACTGGCGTGGGGGGAGAGCTCATCGGTGATAATGGAGCTCCGAGGAATTCACGGCCATATCTAGGATTTTTTGGTGTTCTTAGAGAAGACGATATTTTATGAAAAAGAAGGAAAGAATAAGAAAAGAAAAATAATCAAAGAATTAAGAAAGATATTTAATAAAAAAATATTGAAAAATATTTTATTTGCTTTTGATCACTCTCTCAAAGAGAGTGAACTACACTCTATGTGCCACCTCAGCATTCTGGGAGATACATTTATCTAGGGGTGAGCGGGTCCGGATACCCTAACATTTTTAATTACTCGGATCCTACCCGGTAAAAGATCGGTTCCTAAATTTACTATCCAGATAGGTTTTCGAGTACCATGTAAATAAAAAAACATAGATTAAGCAACAGTTTTTTAGCCTCTGAGAATCAAAAAGAGTTCTAAAATAATTTCATTCAGTATTTTTTTAGCCTGCAATCGGAGTTTTTAGTACCCTTATAAGAAGTTTTAGAAAACTTATTCATTGAAGAAAAACTAATTCTGTAATCAAAATCTAAAATTGCAAACCAAATTTGACACTCAATTAATTGAACGTGTTGATTTCAAAATAAATTTGGAAATATCTGAATTAAACTTATTTTCGTGTTCATAAGTTCTTCGATACAAAAGAAAATCTTTATTATACTAATAAATCCCTAAATTTCATCTTCACAGCTACAAAAATATATACAAATTTTAAAAATAGATTTATATTTCAAATAAAAAAAGTAATACAAATTGAAGATGAGTATCATCTGAAATGGTACAGAAACATAGGTTATTAAAAAGAAATTGAAGAGTTAGATATGAACCCATATGCATTTCAGGAACGACGTGAACACAACCAAGGAAGAGAAAGAGGCAAAGGTGAAGCTTCAACGACGATAACGATGAAAGTATCTGAGAGAAAGCTTCAACAACGACGACGTTGAAGATCTGTGGTGTAGCTAAAACGCCATTGTTATTGAGAGAGTTTTGAGTGTTTTCTCTTAGGACAAAAAGAGCATTCTAGAATAAAGGGGTGAAAAAACTGAAATATTTGGGTCTTGGGATGGGGAAAATCAATGTGCAGGCGTGCAACAAAAAATTTTGGAGAAAGTTAAAAGTGGTCCAAATGTTTCTCAAAAAAGTAAAAATATTTAATATTTTATAGGTTCCGGGTATCGATTTCGGGTCCAGGTACCCTGTCTCTATTTGCCGAAATCGGAACCGGACCCGACATTGATCGGTTCTTAATTTTACTACCCGGACCCTACCCGTTATTATAATATATCTATCCGGAACCTACTCGTTAGTGTCGGTTCCGATTGGGTATCTGGGTATCTTGTACCCGTGCTCACCCCTACATTTATCAATTTAAAATAAGTTAGGGGTAATAGCCCCCTCACAGAAGTTAGGTATGTTACAACAAATTCGGTCATAATTTAATCATTCTTTTAGCCATTTTCCCAATAAATAACACGAGGAAAGGTTAGATTTTTCATTTCCCATGCACTTCTAGCTAGGCAGAGTTAATTGTTTTGGTGACTCATTATATATTTTTAAATCATAAATAAATTTCTCAAAAAAAGATATTTTTATATATAAGAAATTTGAAAATAAAAAATGTATTTTTTCGATAGAATTATTATTTTTCTATTGAAATTATAAAATGTTATATTAAACCATTTCTACTCGTGATGTCCTGACAAATTTAAGACCACTTTTGACTCGGAACAAGATGTCTAGTCAAAACTAGACATAACAACACAATTTTTCTTTGTTAAAGTACGATTTGAAGATTTTATTCCAGAATTCAAGCTTTAAGCAGTACTGTTCACATAAGATTTACCCTATTAATACCAGTACGTTAGTTATTCACCAGACTTGTACTGTAGCTCAAGAAAATGCCATAACGCCTATCCTCGGCTGCGACTGGACGAGCAAGTGTACGGTCATCTTTAAGGATAGCCTACCCAAGTATTAACATGACTCACAGTGATATGAACTGCTTAGAACTAGTATCTAAAACCTTACTTATTCAATTCATATTCTCAGAGCATTCTTAGACAGTATAGGCTATTAGCCTATCATGAACATTTAAAACAAGAAATTAAAAGGAGAGGGAGGTATACCGAAGTTGTAACCAAGAGAGAGAGATGAGCGAACTTCCAATGTTATTAATTCAGAGAAAAATTTACAATGCTCGTTTTTCTGATGCCCTTTACAAATGAATGATAGTCCCCTTTTATAGACGAAGGCGAACTTCAAAATAGATTACAATTTACAAAATTAAATAGTAATCGAATCTACATTATTACAAGAAGTTAAACAACTTTACAAAAAGAAAAAAAAGATAACGACATCTTATCTTCTGAAAAGAAAAAAGCAAATAAAAACAAACGACTTTAATAAAGTCGGAATAAACTTTTAATAAAGTTAATAGGGGCCGAATGTGACCTTCACTTGTCGTTATACCATTATTGATAAATAATGGGTCCCTTTATTCTTTCATCTTTTCTTTTCCCCGTGAAGATTGGTCTTCTTGTCGGGCTCTGGCTTTTTCTTTGACAGCTTCAATCAGGCCATCGAATAAGTCTTTAGTTGATGGATGGTAAGAATAGTCCTCCATCTGTGAGTCTTGGAATAGTCCGTCGTCCTGAGCCTCTCTCATGGAAGCAGTAGATGTTTCTGAATATGGACTTTCATCAATCTTTGTAGCAAAATATTTTTACAAGTCTGCTTTTATCTTATCGAGATAAGCAGTCATCAATTCTTCCTCTGTGGCATGAGGATTCTTTATTTTAATAGATTTCTCTAATTTAGAGAAAATGAAATCATCGTCCTTGGATTCTGTTTTAATCCTGTGAATAGTCTTTAGACTTTTCAACAAAGAAGTAATTTCTCATTCTAATTCTCATCAGTATGTGCGAGTTGGGTTTTCTGTGTCTTTGTCTAGTAATTTAGACCAAAATTTGCAGAGAAATTTTCTCTTAAGGCATAGAATACCATGCGGATTTCTTCCTGCTTTGGGAATCCACTTCCAGATCCATGGGGTTCCAGTCTGCATAAAAAATATTAGTGATGCAGATCCTTTGACATAGTCAGAGGGATTTTCGTGAGAGACACATGGTGTCAGCTGTATCCATTCCTTATAATAATCCATATAAGGGGTTGGTAAGATCTGAATTTCAGGTCCAATAATATTCCACCATGAGAAGATCCAACCTGGTAGTAATAGTCCATTCTGGCTGTTTTTGAATATTTCTGGATTTAATTTAATCCACCATGTATGACCATGCTTCTTGTTTTCATAATAAAAAACATAAACAAATGCATCAATGTAATCATAATAATTGAAGGCTAACTTAATGTCAGTCCTTGGAATTATAAATTCCTTTGATCGAAATGGGCCGATTCCCCATTCGTACGGAGATATGATCTTTTTTAAGTAGAACTTTGAATAGCTCTTTTCCACCATTGGTTTATGTTCTGGGTAGGAAGTGATTTCAGCCGTGCTTGTGGCTGTGAGGATATATTCATAATACATCCTGTTTTTCCCTTCTTGGAAAGGGTGGTAGAAATTTTCTACATATCGGTTCATGAGAACCCAAGGGTCATTCAGATAATTTTTATCTTCATTAATTAATAGGAGAATAGTTTCCTCATGGGGACGAACCAAATATTGGTTTCGGTCTTCCTCCTGCTGTAAGAGTTTCTGGGCATATGAGCCCTGTTAGCTAGAAGAAGCTTGTTCTACCAGCTTGACCTTAGGAATAGTCCTTGGGTCAGTTCTTCCTCTACCTCGGCCTAGATCACCGCGACCTCTTCCTCTACTCCTATAAGGAGTAGGTGTTGTCCATTCTGGACGCATATTTACTCCTGTAAAAATTCACGAGTAAGAAAGTCAGGGAGTAAATTATCTTCACCTTTCAGATATTGAATATCAAAATTGAATGGGGCTAAATGTGCCTGCCATCGAGCAAACATTTGTTTGGATACATCATGTTTAAAAATCTTTTTGGAACATGAATTTGGCTGCATTGCAGTCCGTTCTAATTAAGAACTTAGTATTATAAAGATAATCCTGGAATTTCATGACACACTTAACTATAGCAAGAATTTCTTTGGCTATAGTAGCATAATTTTTTGACTATTAGTCCATTTTCCAGAATAATATCTGACCAGATATTCCTGCTTAGTCTGGGGATTTATCTGTTTCAGAATTCCACCATAAGCAATGTCAGAAGCATCTGTTTCGATAATTTTCCCCAATTTGGGTTGGCAAGCATAAGACATGGCAAAGCTTGAACATTCTTCTTAATCTTCCTGACTGCTTCAGTATGAACATTGGTCCTGGGACTGCCAGATTTCTTCAGTCTGTCATATAAAACAACTGCATCAGTAGATAAATCCTTGTAATAAGGAGCAATATAATTAAGGCTCCCTAAGAATCTTTGCAATTGCATTCTATCAAGAATCTCATCAGGAAACTTAGACGCAAATTCAATACTTCAATGAATCGGGATAATATTTCCCTTTCCGATATTATGACCAAGAAATCTAATCTCAGTCTGAAAAATATTCATCTTTGGTTTTGATATGACTAAACCATTTGAAATAATAATTTTCTTTAAAATATCAAGATGCTTAATATGATCTTGTATAGTTTTTGAATAAACTAATATGTCATCAATATAGACAATTATAAAACCACTATAAGGGGTAAAAATGTCATTCATGACATGCTGAAATTCGGATGGAGCATTCTTCAATTCGAAAGGCATAACATTCCATTCATAATGGCCGAATGGAACTGTGAAGGCAGTTTTGTACCTGTCAGGTTCATGAACATGTATCTGCCAGAAACCAGATTTCAAATCAAATTTTGAAAAGATGTTAGATTGATATAATCTATCTAATAAATCCTTTTTATTAGGGATGAGATATCTAATCCATTTTAAAACCTTGTTTAAAGGTTTATAGTTAATAACCAGTCTTAGAACTCCTCGTTCCTGCTCAGCATGCTTATTAACATAGAACGCTGTACAACTCCATGGGGAGTTTGAGGGACGAATCAACTTTTTCTCTATTAGAGAAGCAATCTCTTTCTTGCAAATTTCCAGATATTCCATATTCATCTGGCAAGGTCTGGCCTTGGTAGGAATGTTGTGTTCTTGAAAATCTTCCTCATAAGGAAGCTTGACGATATGATTCTTTCTGCTCCAGAAAGCTGTCGGCAAATCATCGCAAATAGAAATAGCGAAATCATGTCCTATTCCTTTGATTTTATCTTGCAATTTAGATTAGTAAGTTGATCCTCAATATTGTGAATCATTAACTCTTGCTGCAGATAGTCCAGATGCTGCTTCTTGTTCTGCACAAGGTTAATAAAACTGATAGTCTTATATGAAGCTATCCATGGAAAAGTAATTTCCTTTCCTTCATGAGTTCCTGAAAAACCCTTTTCTGTAACATTGTTGAGAGTCATTAATCCATTAATAAAAGGTATGCCTAAGATAATATCATTAACGAGATTTTTAACTAATGTGAAGGAATGTTTAATGCAAACCTTGTCATGACAAATATATGCACAAGATAATTTGTAGGAGACCTGAAAATTACTTCCATCTGCTCCTGATACTTTACGGTTGGTTTTGATAAAGTATTTTGTGGGAAAGAGACCTTCCCTGATGCAATTAACATCTGCTCCTGAATCAATTAATGTAGGAACATCTCTGAAAATGGTTCCACCTTCAATTAATAAACTGATATGGGTGATCCATCTTTGGCGAGAAATCATGCTGATAGCTCCCATGAGATCTCCATTAACAGGTTCACTAGAAGTGCTAGGTTGTTCAATGATAGGAGTATGTCCTAATTGTTCCAAAATTTCCGGTTCTTTTTCTTCATAGGAGATTTGCTCTAACAGAGTAATTCTGTTTTCTAATCCACCGTAGTGTTTATGTAGATGAGCTATTTTAAGCTTGAGATCATGGATCTCTTCCTTCAATTGCTGAGTAGTCCAAGGATTATTACCACTCCTTTTCTTCCGTAACTCAGTCAAGATTTTCGAGAAATTGTACGGAGGATCAATTCTTGATTTGATCTTTCGAGGGATTCTATCCCTTTCTTGAGCTTTGAGCAAAGCCTCAAGGATCTTGGCCTTTTGGGCATCTTCTGGAATATCCTTAAGAAGATCGTTAATTTCTTCTCCATTGATAACCCTAACATTGAAGTTGGAGAATTGAGCTTGGAGTTTATAAAACTCATCATCAGTGTTATCCTCCTTTTCCTTCTGACATTTCCTGGAGGTACACACACAATGATCACTTTCCTCAGAGGAGGATGAGTAAGGATCTTCCGAATCCGTACTCACGAGTTCTTCCGAATCATCGAAATCATCAGAGGGTATAATAACCTTCATCAAGGCATCTTTGATATTATCATCGACCTTAAGTGCCTTGCTTTTATCAATCTTCTTCTTTTTACACCGATTAGCGTAATGACCAACTTTTCCACATGCATAGCAAGTAGTGGTCTTAGTAGTCATTTTCTTTAGGACATAGCCCTTTCTTGCATTTATGGCTCTTCCTTTTACAGCTTTCTTCTTGTAAGAGTCAGACTTGTATTTTTCATAATATTGCTTCTTATGCGGTTTTACCGCATGTTTCCTCTTCTTCCCGGTATTCTGGGATGAGGTAGCTTCGTCCATGGCGAACTGCTGACAGAATTCACCTAATTGAGTTTTCTCAGTAAGCCTCTGCTTCTTCAGCTGCTTCTGCAATTTTATAACATTGCATAAGGCTAAGCCTTCTTCCATGCACCTGCCTATAAGCTGGCCATATGAGAACATATCCCAATAAATCTGAGAATCAGGAGACTCATTTCTCAGAGTTCGTTTCACCTTCTTTGCAAAGAGATGAGGGAGGCCATCAATGAATCTGGCTTTCCAGAAACTATTACTAGCTTCGGGGAGATTGAAAACCCTACTCAGGAATACATCCTTATACGATCTAAAAGATGTTAGGGTCAAACATCTGTGGTTCTGAAGCAGAGTCCTAATATTGTCATAATTGGTACTGTAATTGCCTGTAAAATGATCTAAAATGGTTAGAACAAGGGTATAAACCAAATTAGGCTTAAACTCGTTACCTTCTTGCTTTACAACATCTAAAATCTGAGCTTTCTGTTCTATGGAGAGATAATTATCCCACCATGCTTTGAGCTGACCTGTAAAACCTACAGTAATCATTTTTGTTATGTTCACCTCAGACTGATTATTGCCTTTGGCGGCTGCAGCATACATCAGCATTTTGTGGCAAGTCCTGAAGATCTGACTTTCGGCGCCACCGTCAATATTCCACTCAACGATCTCGGTGCCGGTATAGGCAGCAGGATCACACTTCCATACTTGTTCCTCAAGCAAGACATCCATCGGAGTGGGTCTCGAATAATAATAATTTTCTGAGGTTACTTTGGGAGTCCAATTACTCCCTTTCTTCACTGAAGCAATACAATTGTCGCTGCTGGTTCCAGTATCTTTAGTATTGACCATACCAATAATAGACCTGGAGGTCGATATCTTATCAGGTGATACTTTTATTTTATCATGAAATTGTGTCAATAGTTCCTCAATATCTTTTGAAAATGAATTCGTCTGCTCCTTTGCTAGGTTTATCCCTTCCATGGATGCAGTCGGTTGGATATTGGCACAAGTTTCCAAGGGCTTTAGAGCTTGCTTCTCAGCAACTATCTTGGCTCTCTGTTCTTCAATAAGGGAACTGAGCCTTTGACCTTATTCTGTAATAAAGTCATATGTTCTCCACGAACCTTGAGACACACATTGGTGTGATTATTTTGTTTGAAAAGGTTGTTCAGATGATCAGCTTGAATTCCTTGTAGAAGAGTACCCTGTAATAACTTCAAATAGGGTTGAGCACATAAATCATTGTTACTGCTATCCTTTTTTAATGAAAAGGGTTCATCCGGTGGATAAAGACTTTTGAGGACTTTTTTAGAGTCCAAATGCCACTGCCTTTCCATAACATTGATATGAAGCAAATCATAGTCTTCTACAAACCAACTAACAAAATATTTGAAAGTCTGTTTGGTTTGCAATTCATCATAAAATTGATCTCTGATCGCCTCTTGCTCTTTTCTTGTGAAAAAAGTAAAAAACCAATTTCGGAAAGGCGTGTAATCAGGACCATTACAATTATCCTTAATGATCTGGCGTAAACCAGAACCAGGACAATAATTAAGACCACAATAAACTTTATCGTAATCTATCACTGAATTGTCAGCCATCACGGAAATAATTAGTATAATCGGTATTACTGTTGTCTGTCGGAATTTGGACAGGAATCTGGTTTTCAACCTTTATTCTGTCAACCTTTTCCTCCTGAGAGATTTTTGAGGGGTGGTGATTTTGTAAAGGTTTTCATCTACTTGAGAAGTTGAAGCTCTAGCAGTAGATGTGCCAGCAGTGTCATCCAAAGGAGATATATAATAATGAGATGACAAAGATCTACCTAATTTAGGTTGTTTAAAAAACTGGAGGCGGATACTGCCATCAGTCACTGGACCACATGAGCGATCTGGGAGTCTATCCTGGGGTGAACCGGGATAGCCTTTTCTATTAGGCAATCTTCGGGATAATTAATTTCATCCCAACTTATAGGTTTTCTGGTAGTAATTTTAGACCTTTTGGCTAGATTAGTCTCAATCAAGACAGTCTGTCTATTTCTTTTGTCATCCATGATCCTACAGTTGGGATTCATGGTGTCTAAAACACGAAAATAAACACGGTAATAGATACTCATAACTTCTGTTTCAGGCATGTAATTATACCCATTAGCTTTCACATATAAAGTTAAAGCATGCAGTATATTAGGATCAGACAGAGATAAAGTAAGATTGGGTCTGACATTAAAATATACTGGGCCATAGGCTAAACTTGACTGCATAGCACTCATAAGAGATTGTTTCCAGTTTAAGTTTCTGGCATCTCTAAGAACAGTCATAAAGCTCTCTGGCAAACCTTTTAAGGTTAAAGGTTTAAAAGCAATTTGCACTAAACCAATATGCAGAAATTTGTAATGCATTTTTTGATATCTTTCAATATCAGAATCAGAAAATAACTGAATAGTTTTTTCTTGGTTATCCATTTGGACAGATTCTTCGATCGTCTTTATGATACGACGATTTCGAAGGTTTTCGAAAATACCGAAATTATAAATTTCTTTTGTAGCGACAAATGGAATAGTCAATTTGTTCAAAGCATCAAGCAGTTGCGGAAGTTCATATTCTTCCGTTCTAGCATTCTTAACACTATGCTTATAACCCAGATGACGTGATTGGGGCTTTTTTGGCCAGATCTGACAATATACGGCCAGTTAACTATATTTCACTGGCGTGGGGGGAGAGCTCATCGGTGATAATGGAGCTCCGAGGAATTCACGGCCATATCTAGGATTTTTTGGTGTTCTTAGCGAATACGATTTTTTATGAAAATGAAGGAAAGAATAAGAAAAGAAAAATAATGAAAGAATTAAGAAAGACATATTTAATAAAAAAATATTGAAAAATATTTTTATTTGCTTTTGATCACTCTCTCAAAGAGAGTGAACTACACTCTCTGTGCCACCTCAGCATTCTGGAAGATACATTTATCTAGGGGTGAGCGGGTCCGGGTACCCAAACATTTTTGAACTACTCGGACCCTACCCGGTAAAAGATCGGTTCCTAAATTTACTATCCGGATAGATTCCCGAGTACCCTGTAAATAAAAAAACATAGATTAAGCAACAGTTTTTTAGCCTATGAGAATAAAAAAGAGTTCTAAAATAATTTCATCAAGTATTTTTTTAGCCTGCAATCGGAGTTTTTAGTACCCTTATAAGAAGTTTTAGAAAACTTATTCATTGTAGAAAAGCTAATTCTGTAACCAAAACCTAAAATTGCAAACCAAATTTGACACTCAATTAATTGAACGTGTTGATTTCAAAATAAATTTGAAATATCTGAATTAAACTTATTTTCGTGTTCATAATCTCTTCGATACAAAAGAAAATCTTTATTATACTAGTAAATCTCTAAATTTCATCTTCACAGCTACAAAAATATACACAAATTTTAAAAATAGATTTACATTTAAAATAAAAAAAGTAATACAAATTGAAGATGAGTATCGTCTGAAATAGAACAGAAGCATAGGATATTAAAAAGAAATTGAAGAGTTAGATATGAACCCATATGCATTTCAGGAACGACGTGAACACAACCAAGGAAGAGAAAGAGGCAAAGGTGAAGCTTCAACGACGATAACGACGAAAGTATTTGAGAGAAAGCTTCAACGACGATAACGATGAAAGTATTTGAGAGAAAGCTTCAACAACAACGACGATGAAGATCGTTGGTGTAGCTAAAACGCCATTGTTATTGAGAGAGTTTTGAGTGTTTTCTCCTAGGGCAAAAAGAGCATTCTAGAATAAAGGGGTGAAAAAACTGAAATATTTGAGTCTTGGGGTGGGGAAAATCAATGTGCAGGCGTGCAACAAACAATTTTGGAGAAAGTTAAAAAGTGGTCCAAATGTTTCTAAAAAAAGTAAAAATATTTAATATTTTATAGGTTCCGGGTATCGATTTCGGGTCCAGGTACCCTGTCTCTATTTGCCGAAATCGGAACCGGACCCGACATTGATCGGTTCCTAATTTTACTACCCGAAACTACCCGTTATTATAATATATCTACCCGGAACCTACTCATTAGTGTCGGTTCCGATTGGGTATCTGGGTATCCTGTACCCGTGCTCACCCCTACATTTATCAGTTTAAAATAAGTTAGAGGGTAATAGCCCCCTCACAACAGTTAGGTATGTTACAACAAATTCGGTCATAATTTAATCATTCTTTTAGCCATTTTCCCAATAAATAACACGAGGAAAGGTTAGGTTTTTCATTTCCCTTGCACTTCTAGCTAGGCAGAGTTAATTGTTTTGGTGACTCATTATATATTTTTAAATCTTAAATAAATTTCTCAAAAAAAGATATTTTTAAATATAAGAAATTTGAAAATAAAAATATATTTTTTTGATAGAATTATTATTTTTCTATTGAAATTATAAAATGTTATATTAAACCATTTCTACTCTTGATGTACTGACAAATTTAAGACAACTTTTGACTCGGAACAAGATGTCTAGTCAAAACTAGATTTACTTTATTCATCAAACATCATAACAACACAATTTTTCTTTGTTAAAGTATGATTTGAAGATTTTATAGATTGTCGAACATTTGTAACTAATGTAAAACATATTGAAGTTAAGAATCAAACATGATTCTTATGAACAGATTAAGATGAGCCTTAGGTTCAAGAACTCATGCACTATGAGAAGGATGAAGATGATAACAATGAAGAAGATGGAAGAAGATAATTTTGTGTATTGATTGTATTGAAAATTGTAATTGAATCAGTACACATATGACTTGTATATAGTCATTTAGAATAAGCTTTGAGCTAATTAATTGTTTACTAACTAACCTTCACTAAGTACTTTTAACTCACTTCTAACTAAGATATGATATTTACAAATAGGTCCTCAAACTTTCCTATACTACTTTACACTCCCCCTCAAGCTAGGTAGGAGAAAATATATTGAAAACACCTAGCTCGCTCTTCAAGTACTTATGTTGTACTTTGGTTAGGCCTTTTGTGAGAATATATGTCGGTTGATCATTTGTATTTAAGTACTGTGTAGATACTAATCCTTGTTGAATTTTTTCCCTTATGAAATGACAATCTCTTTCAATGTGTTTTGTCCTCTCATGGTAGACAGGATTGCCAGCTATTTGCATTGATGCTTTACTGTCACTGAATATAACATTAGGCTGTATAATGTTCATTCTAAGTTCTTTCAGTAATCCTAGAAGCCAAATAATCTTAGCCACTGTATTTGCAAGGCTTCTATACTCAACCTCTGTAGAACTCCTAGAAACTGTAGAGTGTTTATTTGATTTCCATGAAACTAATGAATCTCCAATCTTGATCATAAAACCAGTTACTGGCCTTCTTATAATTGTACAGGCTACCCAATCTGCATCATCATAGGCAGTAACTGAGTCTTTGTAGTTGCTAGATAGAAGTAATCATTGTACAGGTTCATTCTTGATGTACTTCACTACCCTTAATGCAGCATCCATATGAAATTTCTTGGGATGTTGTAGAAACTGACTTAAGCTTTGAACAACAAAGGCTATGTCAGGCCTAGTACTTTTAGCTAGAGCAGCTTACAAACTAATCTTTAATAGATTCCCTAATAAACTTCTTGATTATTTGCAATCTTTACTTCATTGTAATCATCATACTCCTTAGAAGTTAGTTTAATATTTGTGCCAGTAGGTGTTCCAATGGGCTTAGCAGCTGATATTCCTATTTCAGAAACGATTTTCAAAGCATACTTTCTTTGGTGCATTATAATTCTTTTGGTTGATCTGACAAACTCAAGTCCTAAGAAATATTTCAACTCCCCTAGATCTTTCATCTTGAGAGCCTTCTGTAATTTACTCTTTGTCTCCTGTATAAGCTCAAGACTGCTACCAGTTATTAGCATGTCATTCATATACACCAAAACAATAATGATTCCTTAATCAGTCCTTTTAGTGAAAAGAGAGTGATCATACTGACTTTGTATGAACTGGAAATTAGTGAGAGCCTCAGATAACTTTGCATTCCATTGTTTAGGAGCTTGTTTTAGTCCATACAAAAATTTTACTAGTCTGCAAAGTGTCTTTGTTTTTAACTCTCTCTGACTGTTAAATCCTTATGGTAAGTCCATGTAAATTTTATCATTCAAGTCTATTTGAAGAAAAGCATTGTATACATCCATTTGATGGACATACCAATGCTTAGCAGCAACTAAAGATAAGACACTTCTTACTGTGACCATTTTAACAACTGTGGAAAAAGTTTCTTGATAGTCAATTCCTTCCTTTTGACTATATCCATTTTCCACTAACCTTGCTTTGAACCTTTCAATCTATTCATTTGCTTTATATTTGATTTTGTATACCCATTTGCAGCCAATAGTATTCTTATCTTGTGGTAATGGCACTAGTTTCTGTGTTCTAGTGCCTGTATTTCTTCCTTCATGGCTTATACCCATTTAGGATCATTGATAGTTTCATTAGATAATGCAGGTTCTGTGACACTAGAGAAGGCTGCAATATAAGCCTTGCATTTCTCTGATATTTTGTTATAACTTATGTACTTATTTAGAGCATATGCAATGACTTGATGTATATTTAAAGACACAAAGTCTTTCATCGTGGTTTTTTACCTCTCTTGGACTTTCTTGTATCAACATGTGGTATGAAACCATTTTGTGGCACAAATGGTTGTATTTGTAATTCCTTAGTCTCTTGTGGTACTTGTGATATTTCATCACCTAAAGTTTGTTGTATTGTCTCAGGTTGTTGCTCATAATTATCATGAACTTGACTATTAGACTGATCATTGATAACTTTCTCATGTTGATTTAGTGTTGAACTGTCAGTTCTCATTGGAATCATAGACACTTCTTCTGAATCGTATTTGAAAGTATACCATGATATACACAGTATACATGACATATACAATGTCTTGTGTATATCGTGTATATCCCGGAAACTCAAGACAAATTAGAGACCGTGATATACACGGTATACATAGTCATGTATATCTATTTTTAGTAATATGTTATTTGTATTTAATTAACATTGTACACTTACCATAATTATAGAATTCTTGTACAAATAGAATAGGATTTTGTGATTAGAATAGGAATAAGATTTTCCATATTATGAAGATTGTAAATTGTATATATACTCATTCATTAATGAAAATAATCAAGAGATTATTTCTTTCATGGTATCCGAAGTCTAGGTCTCACTTGCTTCTACCGATTTCCTCTCTTCTCCTGCCTCAATTTCCGTGTCCATTCTAGAATTCGTGCAACATTACCTTCTCTCTTCCCAAATTTTCTTCCAAATCCCTCATTCACCTATTGTTCTTTCGTTATGTCTACGTCAAAGAACATGTGTCATCCTACCCTTACTGTTTCCAACATCAAGAACCACATCCCTATTGTTCTTGAGATGGAAAACGTCCAATATGCGACATGGGCAGAATTGTTCAAAATTCACGCAATCTCACATCAAGTCCTCCATCACATAATTCCTTCGGCACCTGGCACGACCGCTGTCCCTACACCCGCGGAGGATCCTAAGTTATGGATAATTCTTGATGCTACCGTCCTTCAGTGGATTTACTCCACTATTTCTACCGATCTTTTGCAGACGATCATTGAACCAAACACTACAGCTATGGCTACATGGAATAGATTGCGTGATATATTTCAGGATAACCAACATTCCCGAGTTGTCACTCTTGAGCAAGAATTTTTAAAAGTCAGCATGGAAGATTTTCTGAATGTTTCAGCTTATTGTAAACGGCTCAAGGAATTGGCGGATCAACTCCGTAATGTTGGAGCGCCCGTCACCAATAATCGTCTTGTTCTACAAATTGTTGCAGGCCTATCTGAGGCCTATAATGGAGTTCGGACTCTACTCCGTCAAAGTAATCCGCTTCCACCTTTTATCAAGCCCGTTCGATGCTCACGTTAGAAGAAGCCAGCTTGGCAAAAAAGGCGGCTACCAGCGCAAGTTCCGTGGCGATGCTGACTTCATCCGATAACTCTCATGATTTTATTGACAATTCGAGCTAAAACCGCAACAACGGTGGCGGCAAAAAGGGTCAAAACCATAAAAATAATGGTAAAAATCGCGGAGGCAACAACATCGGCGGATGGAACAGTAGTAACGCCAGTAGAGGGCCTCGGGATGCGGCCCCCACCCCCTGGTCTCGGCCCTGTGCCCCTGGCGGTGGGCTCGGACTAGCGACCGGTGGCCTAGTTCCGCCTACTGCCCTCCCAGGTATTTCTAGGGGAATTGGGCTCCGGTCCAGTCCAATCACCGGCCTAGTTTCTTGGGTTCTTACGGCTCCAACCAGCAGTGTTTCGGGTCGGGTCGGCATGCCGATTTGCTTGGGCCTCGGCCCCCGCAGGCCTTCACTGCTGCTGGCCCGAATCCGATACCGACACCCATCGATATTGAGGCCACCATGCATACACTTGGATTAAATCCTCCAGACCGGAATTAGTACATGGACACCGGTGCCACTTCTCACATGACGTCCGACCAATGTACGCTTCCGTCTTATTTCAATTTGAGCAAAACATGTGGCATTATTGTTGGTAATGGCAACTCAATTCCAATTCGTGGTTACGGTCAAACAACTTTGGCTCCCCTACACCCACCTCTAGTTTTGAAAAATACCCTTCATGCCCCTAACTTAATTTAAAAATTGGTGTCTATCCGAAAAATCACCACTGATAATTGGGTTTATGTTAATTTTGATCCATTTGGGTTTTCTGTGAAGGATTTTAAAACGGGGATACCTCTCATGAGATGCAATAGTAAACACATCCTATCGATGGATTATAAATATCATTTTACTTATAAGCAATACTAATCTAAGGAATACCACTCAAAGAGATCAAAGATTGTGGATGTTGGATCATGGAATATTTATCTTGACAAGAATTTATCTACATGGTAAATTATGTATCACAAGAACTAAGGGGAGATCTATATCCAATCACGACCGCCACCACTTTCTCGAGTCAAGCCATGTCGTCGACATTTGCAGCTCTAGCTCCTTCCTTGTGGCATGCACGTTTGGGTCATCTTGGGTCGTCAATTATTTTTTCTTTGCATAAAAATAATTTTATTTCTTGTAAGGGTACGCGTAGTACTCTAATTTTTCATTCCTGTCTGTTAGGGAAACATGTTAAATTACCATTTGTAGCCTCTACTTCTCGTACTTTGATGCCTTTTGACATTATTCATAGCGATTTATGGATATCTGTCGTTCTAAGTTCTTTGGGCCATCGTTATAATGTTCTATTTTTGGATGATTATTCTAATTTTTTATGGACCTTTCCGTTAGTGATAAAATCTCAAGTTTTTTTCACATTCTTAAAATTTAGAGCATTCATCCGTACCCAATTCGAACGGGAAATAAAAAATATTCAATGTGATAATGGCAAAGAATATGATAATGGGTTGTTTAAGGAATTTTGTGATGCTAATGGCATAGTTTTTCATTTCTCTTGTCCTCATACGTCCTCACAAAATGGGAAAGCCAAACGAAAAGTTCATACCATTAATAATATTGTCCGAACTTTATTGTCCCATGCTTCCGTACCTCCTTTTTGGCATCATGCTCTACAAATAGGTAATCACCTCCTTAACATACTTCCTACCAAAGGGTTAGCATATTATTCTCCCCTTAAAATTCTCTATAATAAGAATCCTTCGTATTCACATCTTAGGGTCTTTGGGTGTTTATGCTATCCATTTTTTTCGTCACCTACAATTAACAAACTTCAAGCCCGTTCTACCGCTTGTGTATTTTTGGGTTATCCCTCTAATCACCGTGGTTACAAATATTTTGATTTATCGTCTAATAGAATCATCATTAGTCGCCATGTAATTTTTGTATGAAACCCAATTTTCATATGCAAAAGTCAATAGTCCCGTGCCTGGTTCGTATAATTTTTTAGATGACGAAGTCTCCCCGTACATTATGCACCACTTAATGGGCCAATCCGATGATCACGAAACGCCATCAAGCCCACTGCCTGCTGGCCCACAAATACCCACTGCCCATCCCTTCCCCGTCCCAAGTATAGCTATTGGGCCGATCATCCAGCCCACTACCGAGAGTGCTTCAACCCCTAGTTACTGTTCCAGTTTCTAGTGTTGGGCCAACAGGCCCACTGCCTGCTGGACAGTCCATCACCCATCCGAATTTTCCCCAAAATCCACCTAATTCTCCCCCAATTCGTAGTCAACGAGGTATTTTTAAACAAAAAAATATATTAATCTAAATTCTATTGTTCTTAAATCCCCACTACCCCGTAACCCAGTGTCTGCATTAAATGACCCGAATTGGAAATTGGCTATGAACGATGAATATAATTCTCTTATTGAAAATAAGACGTGGGAGTTGGTACCCCGTCCTTCTGGTGTTAATATTATTCAGTCTATGTGGACTTTTACTTATAAAGATAATTCTGATGGTTCTTTTGCGAGACATAAGGCTCGTCTTGTAGGTGATGGTAAAACTCAGTAGGTTGGCATGGATTGTGGTGAGACATTTAGTCCAGTGGTCAAAACGACTACCATCAACCCTTGGGTTTTCGATACCCCAGATATCCTAATCATGTCTGTTTATTGAAAAAGTCATTGTATGGGCTTAAGTAGATCCCATGGGCTTGGTATAAGAGATTTGCAGACTATGTATCTATTATTGGGTTTTCTTACAGCAGGTCTGATAATTATATGTTTATATATCATCGTGGTACTTCCCTGGAATATATTATATTATATGTAGATGATATTATCTAGACTGCTTCTTTTGATGATTTGCGCAAGTCTATCATGACACTACTCACTTCTGAGTTTGCTATGAAAGACTTGGGGCCCTTGAGTTATTTCTTGGGAATTGTTGTCACTCGTCATGCAGGTAGGTTATTCTTATCACAAAGGAAGTATGTCGCTGAGATAATTGAGCGCGCTGGTATGTCCTCGTGTAAGTCTATTTCCACTTAAATTGATACGAAACTCAAGCTAGGTGTTGCGGTTGGCTCACCTTATGAGGATCCCATCCACTATCGCAGTTTTGCAAGGGCTCTTCAATATCTTACTTTCACGAGATCAGATATTACGTATGCCGTACAACAAGTGTGTTTGTTTATGCATGATCCTAGGGTTGAGCATATGAATGCGCTCAAAGGCATTCTACGATACATCCAGGGAACACTTGACTATGACTTACATCTATATCCATTGTCGGTCTCTACACTTGTCTCGTATACAGATGCTGATTGGGGTGGCTGTCTAGATACCAGACGCTCCACGTCTGGTTATTGTATGTTTCTTAGTAATAACTTGGTCTCATGGTTTGAAAAATGACAATCTATATTATCACGCTCTAGTGCAGAGGCCGAGTATAGAGGGTAGCCAATATGGTATCTGAATCATGTTGGTTACGTAATCTTCTCTTAGAACTTCATTGTCCTATTCAGAAAGCTACCTTGGTATATTGTGATAATATTAGTACAGTCTATCTTTCTGGTAATCTGGTTCAACATCAGCGCACTAAATACATCGAGATGGATATCCACTTTATTCACGAAAAGGTAGCTCGTGGACAAGTACGCGTCTGTCATGTCCCTTCTAGGTACCAAATCGCCGCATTTTTACTAAGGGTCTTCTCTCGGTTCTATTTGAAGACTTTAGGGACAGTCTCAGCGTACGACGACCGCCCGCTATGACTGCGAGGGTGTGAAAGTATACCATGATAAACACGGTATACACGACATATACAATGCCTTATGTATACCATGTATATCACGGAAACCCAAGACAAATTGGAGACCGTGATATACACGGTATACACAGCCGTGTATATCTATTTTTGGTAATATATTATTTATATTTAATTTGCATTGTACACTTACCATAATTGTAGAATTCTTGTACAAATAGAATAGGGTTTTGTGATTAGAATAAGAATAGAATTTTCCATCTTATGGAGATTGTAAATTATGTATATACTCATTCATTAATGAAAATAATCAAGGGATTATTTCTTTCAATATGTATATGTGCTTGTATCTACAAATATAGGTTTTGAAATTGTGTCCTTCTGGTGGAATGAAAATACATTCTCCTTGAATATAACATCCCTGTTTACAAAGAATGACTTGTTAGCAAGATCATAAAGTACATAACGTTTTTGCAATTCGGAGTAGCCCATATGAACAGTTAGCCTGGAACTAGACATAAGATTATCATGATGTGTTAAATCTTTGGCAAAACATAAACAACCTTAGATTCTTAAATGATCTAGATTTAGTTTTCTTTTGTAAAACCTCTCATAAGGAGAGACACCATTGCAAAACTGAATTTGGTAGCCTGTTTATCTACTTTGTCATTGGTAAAGTAGAATGCAAAATTGTTTAGAGATCCTAAAAAATACCAAACTGCTTAAATTCCAAGCTTGATATCACATTTTACCAATATCCTTCACCCTCCCGGTGAAGAGATCCTAAAAAAATACAAAACTCATGAAAAAAGGAAGTAAAGCACTGTAGTTCCTTTGTTAGTTTAGAGACTGAAATCAAATTATATTTAAACTTAAGAAGATAAAAAAATGTTTGATACAGTGCTTCTAGTTGAAATTGTACTGGATCCTATATGTGATACCAGAGAAGCATCACCATTTGGTAAGTAAACTTTCTTAGGATTTACAGTTTCAACTATATAAGACTTGTTTAATAATTCAATATTAGATGCCATATGATTTGTCGCACCTGTGTCTACAATCCATTGTGGACAACTAGAAGCTAACAAAGCCATATGATCTATACCTGCCAGGTTTGCAAATGCAGATGGATTTGAGGGTCTAACATGCTCAAAATTTGTTCATATTGACTCTTTGTAAATGGACCTTTGCTTGCTTGTGACTCCTGAACTGCTATATTTTGATCAAAATTAGTACTTCCATCATGACTGCTCATTTTGGCTGTGTTGTAGATACTTGTATTATGACCATAGTTGAACTCCTTATTTTGGTTTTGACTCTCCATCATCTCATCAACTGAAACATTGTATGCTGCACCATTTGCAGACTCTTTTTCTTTTGAGTTTGAAATTTATTGGATAACCTACAAGCTTGTAGCATGTATCCTTTGTATGACCCTTTTAGTTTGCAGAAGTCACAGGAAATATTATTACATTTGTAACAATTCTCTCTACTATGTCCTTTCATCTTACATAAATCACAAAACAAGTTGTTGTAAGGTTTTTTGAACCTTTGATTCTGACTACTACCCCCTTGTCATGCACCAAATCAAATATTCATGGCTATTTCAAAACTTCCAGCATTTCCTACAGGATTATTATGTGAATTTGATGTAGTAGCAGCTACACCTCTCTGACTTTCACCACTTATGACAAAACAATATGCTTGGTTTAGAGTAGGCATAAGACTCATTAGTAGAATCTCACTTCTTGCTTGAAGGTATGAGTCATTTAGCCCCATAAGAAACTAAAACAACTTCAATTTTTGTAAATGCAATATAAAATCCTTTGACTTTGGACAATCACAAGTAGGTGCTGGTACTAAGGCCTCAAACTCTTCCGGTAGATTCTTTAATCTAGAAAAGTACACAGAAATTATTGTGTTTCCTTGGGTTAAAGTAGCAATTTTTTGTGCAAGTTGAATTTTCTTGACCCATCCACTTTTATAAATCTTTCTCTTAAATCAGATCATACCAATTCATCATTAGTTGCATACATTATACCCCTTAGTAAAGACTGAGATCCAGCATTCATAATCCAAGATAAGACTATTGCATTTACCCTCTCCTAATGGTTCCACATATATTCTGGATAAATTTTTTTCTGCATGTTCCATCTACCATGCCCAATTTATTTCTATCCAGTAAAGCGAATTTCATTTAATTGAACCACATTGCATAATTTTCGATACCTGGAAGTTGAAATAAAATGATTTGAATTCAACTCACATCTGATAAGTGTAAGAAGAGAGAGTGGTTTTAATCTATTCCAGGAACTTGATTTCCTTGACTCGAACTTAATCTATTCAAGAACTCATGCATTGTGGGAAGGATGAAGATGATAACAATGAAGAAGATGGAAGAAGGTAATTCTGTGTATTGATTGTATTGAAAATTGTAATTGAATCAGTACACATATGACTTGTATATATAGTTATTTAGAATAAGCTTTGAGCTTAGTCTTTGAACTAATTAACTATTTACTAACTAACCTCCACTAACTACTTTTAACTCACTTCTAACTAAGATGTGATATTTACAAATAGGTCCTCAAACTTTTCTATACTATTTTACAGTAACTCATTAGTCTTATCAGTAGCGGCAAATTTACATAGAAAAAATGGGTTACGTGAACAAATGGTCACCCGATGAAATTCGTTATGTTATGTATAATTTTTAAAATATATCTAATATTAACTTAAGAAAGCCATGTCAAATGAGATTGAGTGGTGCACTAGTTAAGCACTGGTTTAATTCTTTAAGGGTCAAGGGATTGAACCCAATTTGTTGCACTTTTTGCGTTTTTTTTTAAAATTTCTAAAATAACCTTTAAAAGCAACGGTGCACCCATCCTCTTAAAATCATGGATTCGCCTCAGCTTATTGGGTCGTTTCATGTGAGATTGTCGTATGATTGTTTTAGAGAAATAAAAATAAAAAATTCAAAAGGAAATGAAGGAAGATAAAATTCTATCGAAAGCACTACTAGAAATTAGCAAACATCAGATGGAAATTTTGGAGGAAATAATTTGTGTGGAAATTCCTTGGGGTAACGAACAATGAGCATGACTAGCTATTAGAAGTGCATGCATCAGAAGAAAGTAAGCAAATGCCGTGGCTGCGCAGCATTTGATTGGAAACTTAATTAGTAAAACATTAATTAGGTACTCAATTAACGTGACGGGATCAATCTCCTAAAGACGATCACTAATTGTTGGAAAATTCATAATTTCCTACTCTTTTTTCTGTAACGAAGGGGAACTCGTCATGATTGAAAAAGGATGAGAATTAATCATGTTTATATAAAGGGATAATGCATAGAAATACATCTAAACTGTGACGAACAGTCAACTATACACCTCAATTATACAGGGGTTCTATGACTGCTTGAACTTATTTTTTTTCGTATTATTTACCCCCTTTATTAATTACTTAGTTAAAAAATTAGTTAAAACACAGCATATGCAAACACACACTTATGCAAAACTAAAAAAAGAAGAAGAAGAAGAGATCTTAGTGCTTTTTTTTCGTTTGATTCTGTTAAACAACGCAATATACATGTGATATACACTTAATATACATCAGTGTATATCACATGTATATATCACTGATATAAGCGAGTCGGCTAGTTGGGCCACCGAACAGTACGGTCCAAATAGAGCCGTGCGACAGCCCGACAATGATCAACCCCCATTCTCCAAATATTGGGCGTAATGCAATGCCCACCCCAAGAATGATCGACCACTCCGAGAGCCACCGCAAATAGCCATTCTCGGCCAGCCCACCGGAAGGCAATAGCCTCGCCCATCTCGGCCGTAATGAGTATAAAACAATAGTGTATATATGGTATATATATTGATAGTATATTGTAAGGAAAAGGATACCTTAATACACTTACCATAATTGTATAGTTAGAATTAGGGTAGAATAAGGATTTAGAAATAGAATAGGAAAAGGATTTCCCTATTATGGAAATATGAACTTGTATATATAGCCTTTCAATTAATGAAAATAATCAAGGGGATTATTTCTTTCATGGTATCAAGAGACTAGGTCTAAACCAAAAGTTTTCTTCTCTCAAACTTTTGGCTCTTTGGCCGAGAACCCCCCCCCCCCCTCCCTCGGGTTTTTCTCTCCAAATATCTCGTCTTCCGCTCTCAAAAACCTCTCTTAAATTTATCCTCCTTCTTTGTTCTTTCAAATATGTCTAAGAACAATTTTCACCCCGCCCTCACGGTTTCCAATATCAAGCTCGGTGTCCCTATTGTCCTTGAGATGGAAAACGTTCAATATGCAACGTGGGCGGAGTTGTTTAAAATTCACGCTATCTCTTATCAAGTTCTTCATCACATAATTCCTCCCGCTAGACCCTTCCCC
Source organism: Anisodus tanguticus (assembly GCA_034509755.1). Lineage (NCBI taxonomy): Eukaryota > Viridiplantae > Streptophyta > Magnoliopsida > Solanales > Solanaceae > Anisodus > Anisodus tanguticus. The sequence continues at coordinate 22,534,965 of CM067550.1, read as the reverse complement.
GCGGAGGATCCCGAGTGTGGATTACACTTGATGCTACCGTTCTTCGGTGGATATACGCCACTATTTCGGTGGACCTTCTACGTACGATTATGGAGCCCGATACCACGGCTATGGCTGCATGGAATAGATTGCGTGACATATTCCAAGACAACCAACATTCCCGTATCGTCACACTCGAGCAGAATTCTCTCTCGTTCGAATGGACGTATTTCCAAACGTTTCGCATATTGCAAGAAACTAAAGGAATTGGCGGATCAACTCCGTAATGTTGGCGCACCGGTGACAAATAATCGTCTAGTTCTACGGTTGGTTGCCGGTCTTTCGGAGGCCTATAATGGTGTTGGCACTCTCCTTCGCCAAAGCAACCCTCTTCCCGACTTCCATCAAGCCCGCTCCATGCTTACGTTGGAAGAAGCCGGTTTGGCTAAAAGGCGGCTACGGAGCAAGTCCGATTGTCATGATGGCATCCTCCCCTAATCCTTCGTGTTTTGTTAATAATTCGTGCCAAAACCATAATCATGGTGGCGGCAAGAATAATCGCAAAAATAATAACAAAAATCGCGGGGGCAAACGCGGTGGTAATGGTGGAGGTTCCGTAGTCGCAAAACGTCGGTGGGTCCCATCCAATGAACAAGGTGGCCCACCACCCCCATGGGCCAGGCCCGGTGGGGCCCATGGCATGGGCAAACGATGGCAGTGGACCGTGGGCCGGCGGCCCATACCAAGCGACGAGGAAATTCCGGCGGCCGGTGGGGGCAGGCCAACGATCCGGGCCCAATGCCCGGCGGTGGCGGCCATCGCGGGGCCGGCCACAAATAGCGGCAGGTGGTAGTAGTTACGGGCCGGGACCGGCACGGCCGAGTTCTTGGGCCCCGACCTCCGCAAGCCCATCATGCGGCGAGCCCTACTCGGACCGATATCGAGGCCGCGATGCACACGTTGGGATTGACTCAACCGGATCAAAATTGGTACATGGACACCGGGGCCACTACTCACATGACTTCCGACTCGGTACTCTCTCATCTTATTCCAATTTGAGCACCCCTCGGGGATAATTATTGGTAATGGCGTTCTATTCCAATTCTCGGGGTATGGTCGAAAACGTTGTCTCCCCCCAATCCACCACTCCTCTTGAAAAATACTTTACATGCTCCTAAATTGATTAAAAATTTAGTGTCCGTCCGAAAGTTCACAAATGACAATTCTTTTGTTGAATTTGATCCTTTCGGTTTCTCTCGTGAAGGATTTCAAGACGGGGAGTCGTCTCATGAGGTGTGATAGTAGGGGGATCTATATCCTATCATGCCCGGTTTTCGTCCATCGAGTCCAAATTTGCCATCGCTTTTGCAGCCATCTCTCCTTCCATGTGGCATGCTCGTCTCGGTCATCCGGGATCTTCTATTTTATCGCTTTTAGATAAAAATAGCTTTATTTCTTGTAAGAGTACGAGTCGTACTCCAATTTGTCGATCTTGTTCATTAGGAAAAATTGTTAAGTTGCCATTTGTAGACTCCAATTCTCATACTTCTATGCCATTTGACATTATTCATAGCGACTTATGGACATCTCCTCGTTCTTAGTTCAATGGGTCATCGATATTATGTTCTCTTTTTAGATGATTATTCTAGATTTTTGTGGACGTTTCCAATTGCGAATAAATCACAAGTGTTTTCCGTCTTCATAAAATTTAGAGCGTTCATTCGTACTCAATTCGAAAGAGAAATAAAAAATATTCAATGTGATAATGGGAAAGAGTATGACAATAGGGAGTTTCGAGAATTTTGTGCTACTCATGGGATAAATTTTCGGTTTTCATGTCCTCATACATCTTCACAAAATGGGAAAGCCGAACGCAAAATTCGTTCCATAAATAACATTGTCCGAACTCTCCTAATCCATGCCTCCATACCTCCGTATTTTTGGCATCATGCTCTACAAATGGCCACTTACCTTCTTAACATAATTCCGTCTAAAGGTCGACATATTCTTCCCCCTCAAAATCCTATATAATAAGAACCCTTCTTATTCTCACCTTCGGATTTTTGGGTGCTTGTGTTATCCGTTATTTCCATCCACCACAATTAACAAACTTCGTGCTCGGTCTACCCCGTGTGTGTTTTTGGGTTATCCGTCGAATCATCGTGGTTATAAGTGTTTTGATTTATCCTCCAAGAAAATCATAATCAATCGCCATGTCATTTTTGATGAAACTCAATTCCCATTTACGAAAGTTCATACTCCCGAACCTAAGTCGTATAATTTTTTGGATGACCAAATATCCCCGTATATTATTCGGAATCTTTCGGACATCTCCCGTACCCAAAATCCTCCGGCGGCCCATCGCCCGCCGGCCCAACAAGATCGCCACACCCAGCTCTTCCCACCACCGGAACAGTTCCGACCATTGGAACAGTTCCGGCAAGAATCGGCCGGTCCCGGCCTGGTTCCGGAACCGGTCCGAAGCCGAGTCCAAATTATTTCCGATTTGGGCCGGCGGAGCCCACCGCTTGCTTTGGCCGTCCGTCCCAAGCCCGAAAATTCCCAAAATTCCATTAATTCTTCCTCGAGTCATAGACCTGGTCACTCGTAGTCGGCGGGGTATTTTTACGCCTAAAAGACATTTTAATTTACATTCTGATGTCTCTAAATCCCCCTTGCCCCGCAATCCTGTGTCCGCATTAAATGACCCTAATTGGAAAATTGCTATGACTGATGAATATAATGCTCTTATTGATAATAAGACGTGGGAGTTGGTGCCCCGTCCATATGGTATTAATATTATCAGGTCTATGTGGATTTTTGCTCACAAGGAGAATTCAGATGGGTCCTTTGCTCGGCATAAGGCGCGACTTGTTGGTGATGGTAAGACTCAGCAGGTTGGTATTGATTGTGGTGAGACATTTAGTCCGGTGGTCAAACCGGCTACCATTCGCACGGTACTTAGCTTGGCCCTTTCAAAGACTTGGCCAATTCATCAGTTAGATGTCAAGAATGCTTTTCTACATGGAGATCTCAAGGAAACAGTCTATATGCATCAGCCGTTGGGTTTCAGGGATCCCAACCGCCCTCATCATGTCTGTTTGTTGAAGAAGTCATTATATGGGCTTAAGCAATCCCCACGTGCCTGGTATACACGATTTGCTGATTTTGTTTCGACTATTGGGTTCACACACAGCAGGTCAGACAATTCTTTGTTCATCTACCGCCGTGGTTCGTCATTGGCCTATATTCTGTTATATGTGGATGATATCATCTTGACTGCCTCCTCCGATGCTTTGCGTCGGTCTATCATGGCCATGCTCGATTCCGAATTTGCTATGAAGGACTTAGGGCCGTTGAGTTATTTTTTGGGGATTGCCGTCAAACGTCATTCGGGTGGCTTGTTTCTCGTCTCAACGGAAGTATGCTTTGAGATCATAGAGAGGGCGGGATGTCATCCCGTAAGTCCACTTCCACACCGGTTGATGCAAACCCAAAGCTAAGTGCCGCAATAGGGTGCACCATACGAGGACCCGACCCGCTATCGCAGTCTTGCAAGGGGGCCCTCCGATCTTACCTTTACCGACCGGATATTACATATGCGGTTCAAGGTGTGTTTATTCATGCATGATCCCAGAGTTGAGCACATGAATGCAATCAAACGCATCATTCGGTATATACAAGGGACATTGGACTATGGGTTGCACTTGTATCCTTCATCTACATCCACACTTGTCTCTTACACGGATGCTGATTGGGGTGGTTGTCCCGACACCAGACGGTCGACTTCGCTCTCGTGTGTTCCTTGGCAACAACCTGGTCTCATGGTCGGCAAAACGTCAAGCAACTCTGTCACGCTCCAGTGCAGAGGCAGAATATCGAGGGGTAGCGAATGTGGTCTCCGAGTCATGTTGGCTACGTAATTTGCTTTTGGAGCTTCATTGTCCCATTCAGAAGGCAACCTTGGTATATTGCGATAACATTAGTGCCATCTACCTTTCAGGTAACCCGATTCAACACCACCGCACCAAGCATATCGAAATGGACATTCACTTTGTCCGTGAAAAGGTTGCAAAAGGTCAAGTTCGCGTATGCCATGTCCCGTCTCGTTATCAAATTGCGACATATTTACAAAGGGTCTACCACGCGGTTCTATTTGAAGATTTTAGGGACGATCTCGGCGTTCGAAAACCGCCCGCTATGATCGCGGGGTGTGTTAAACAACGCAATATACATGTGATATACACTTAATATACATCGGTGTATATCACATGTATATATCAACGATATAAGCGATGCGGCCGTTGGGCCACCGGCAGTACAGCCCGAAGAAAGCCCAACGTACAAATTTCCCGGAATGATCAACCCCCATTCTCCAAATTGGGTCGTAATGCAATGCCCGGCCAAAGAATGATCGACCCACTCCGTGAGGCCACCTTGCAATAGCCATTCTCGACGCCACCCACCGGAAGGCAATAGCCTCGACCCATCTCGGCCGAATGAGTATAAAACAATAGTGTATATATGGTATATATATTGATTCTTTCATGCCCAAACTACCCGACCATCATTCTCTCTCAAATGAAAAAGGCATTAAGACTTTTTTTTAGTTTTGAATAAGTGTGTTTACACATGCTGTGTTTTATCGTATTTTTTTTACTAGGTAATTAGTGAAGCGCATTAATAATACAAAAAAATAAATTCGAGGGGGTTGGGAGGGGGGAGGGGGATCATATGACCCCTATTTAGGTGTGAGTTGATAATGTTTCTATACCCTATCTTTTATAGTAATGACTTTAAGAAAATTACCGGTCTTCACTAGTACCCCAGCATGAAAATATATACGAAAACAACATAAGAGCGTAGTATCAACGTTTATTTTTTATATTTTCTCAGGAAGTAAGAGGAACAGGACTCCCTAAATTATAACTCTCACATATGATGTAAGTGTCACCCATATGCATGTGTTAGATTTTTTTGCTTCTGAAAATTAAATAAAGTTTCATAATCATGAGTTCATTTAGCCGCATCACATTACTCTGAATTCATGATTGTTGACACCTGCAAGACGGAATCAGCCAATAGTGGAACAACGTTATCTTTAAAATAGAAATGTAAATGAAAACTTATTTACTTTAAGAAGAAGAAAAACTTCAATAAAAAACAAATGGGAGTATGAATAATGCGTTTGTCTACCCTTCTCGAGAAAATGGTGCTCTGAATACGAGCTAGAATTTTTGAGTTTATGAATTTTGAATTGTAATGTCAACTTACTGAATTTTTATTGAAATATTTATACATACTAAGTAAAATTTATAAATATAGAATTTGAACGATAATTATCGGATTCTGCCGAATTCTTAGCAGTAAAGCTCTGCTAGCTCCGCCCCTAGTGCTCCCTCCATTTCATTTTGCGGAATCAGGCCAAAAAGTAAAGGTGCACATACAGCATTAATTAAACTTTGCAGTTTTTAATGTAGTGTTCAAAGATATAACGTTTCCGTTTAGAAAGAGGAACACCATTTAACTCAAACTGACAGATAAAATAAAAGCAAAACAAAAAAATATATTTTTGAAATATCATACTACTATATGTGACTTGTTTGACTTTTATTTATTCGGTGTCCGATACACGCATTAGAGTCCGATTAATCTGAATTCGCATCGCGTAGGGTCCATTTGAGGGAAGCGCTTCCGATTAAGGATTTTTTCATATCAGAGCTCGAATCGAGACATTTAGACATTTGATTAAGGGACAAATAACTCCATCCACTGCACCACTATCATTTGGTGGTGAATTGTTTAATTTAGATTAGTGTGTTAGAGTGCAAATATTTCCAAGACAGGCTCATGATATTACAAAAAGTAATAGTAGTAGTAAAAAGGATAAACAGAGATTCAATAATTCAACTAGAAATCTGAAAATTACAATTGTTACACAAGAAAAACTGAAAATTTCAGTTTTGTAGAAGACGGAAAAATAGAAACTGTTTTTTCTGAGTCGAGTGTAGCACTCTGTCCTTAAGACAATATTGCCCCGTATGTATCCTTTATACGTCCCGGACAATTTGTCTCCCAAGATAAAACGACAATGGAACCCTTGAGCAAAGGAAACTCAAGAGCTACCGTGAAGAATATTGAGTAACCAAATGATGCTTGGAAGTTGTAGGAAGAAGATTTTTTTCTGGTTGTGTATTTTCGTGCATATCAAGTGTGCTCAACAATGGTGTAATGGGGTGTTTATATAGGAGAGGGAGGGGCTGTTTACGCTCTTGCTGAAAACCTCCATAATAGCCAAATAATGGCCATTATGGAGGTAGTAAAGTCACCAACATAAATGGTGAAAGACCAACGGATTTGGCCATTATAGGAGGAGTAATTCAGCCAAAATAAATGGCTGAATTGAGTGCTTGGCTTTTCTGTCTTGACCGTCGAAATTCTGAACTTCGGGGACCAAAGCGTACATCTTGAAACTTTAGGGACCAAACGCACATCCGAAAGAATTCGGTCCAAACCGTATATCTGAAACTTCGGGATCAAACCCCACTTCGGCAAAGTTTTCGGCCCAAAAAGATAATATCGAAGGCCCGCGGCCCACGACCGTGACCCGAGAACCGGAACTCGGAGCCGGAACCGGGCCGGACGGGACGGGCGGGCGGCGGCGGCGCGCGTGTGGTCTTTCCTCGAACCGAAGCACATCTAGGTCCTCCCTCCTTTAAACACATGGGATACCCCTTGGGGTCCCAAACCCCAAACCAATTTCGAATCTTATATACACAACAATTCTTTCTTCCTCTACCGAGATGAGGGAGAATTACACACAATACCACACTTTCCATGCTTCAAACACCTTACTTCGTGAACCAATATCTCTTTCATTTCTCAATGAAATTTGACGATTCTTGGCCCTACGGTTATCTACGTACTTAGTAGATCATGCATGTGTGAAGAACCGGATTCTCCAACATACGTTACACTAGTGTTTAAGCCGTTAAAGTTGGTCGGTCGCAACTCCCGCCAAAGGCAAATTTCCAACAATCCCCTCTTGAAAGAGATTTTGGCGCACTCACATGGTGTCTTTTCATTTCCGGCAATATTTCGGCGGACCGATGTTGCATAAGGAGAGGTAGCCTCGGCTTTGAACCTTCCATAGTTGAATACCATCGGACTTACTTACTAACGCGGTGAACGTGATATCTTGAACCGTCGGTGTTTAGTGTAAGCCAAGACAACGGTACCAACACAACAAATTCCCTTACTCTCTTCTTCGTAATGTTTTGTCCGTTTTGGCCATGGACAACGTCTTGGATTCTTAAGTGCGTTCAATTTGAGGCGGCCGTCCTCGCACTTAAATAGGTGGTCTCCTACAAGGTATCCTGCTATACCCCGTTCACAAGTGTTAGGAACCATTAAAAGTTTCCCAAAGACCTAACCTCAACTGTTGAGGATAATTATAGGTTTTGAAAACTTAACCTTTACCCATCCTGCAGATAGCACTTAACGTCTATCGCGGGAACGGCTTTGGATTTGGTGTTTCTTCAGATCGATGTCCGGTTTGCATCACTTTGTGTTCTCTCGAACCGTTGGACATCCGAATACTATAATCCGTAGATAAGCGAATAATTCGGATATCGTCATATCCGACTTAACGCCTTCTATTGATCATGTATTAAGATCATCGGTGAACCTTAGTTCAATCGATCTGTTTGTTGGACGATACCGGGTCGGTTGTAGTGTGTACAATACATTGAACTATACGTGACACGAGCATATCGCTCCTTGTCTATGGGTGCACCATGATTCCAATCGGTTCTATGATTCATATCCATTGGTGGCTTCAACGAGATCACAACTATCGACCGATCCGTTAGATGTCTTAGAAATCCAATTCCTAAGATGTCATCTGTGATACTCATATCTTTCATATCGAGACTTTGTTTCAATATGATTTTCACTCTAAGACCGTTGGTTTTCCAACTGTTGGCTTTCTAACTTCGAGTCAATGTTTCGTGATCGATTCATTGTTTCTGTTTATCGAGACTTTCGGGACCAAAATGTTAACATTTCGGGGACCAAAATGAAAGTTCGAAGGAAGCCCAACAGTTCAAGCAAACCAATTCGATCCTCTTCTTCCAACTCTCCGGTAGGGAAAGGTCGTTTCAACACCCATGCCATGTAAGATTACAATGGCCCTGGATGTGAAGCTACTCACGAGGGAGCACTTTTTACAACCCAAAGGTTCTTTTCCGGAGGAAGATTAACTATTACACACGTATGGTTCTATATATGGAATCTATTTCTCCCTTTAGCTTCTTTCCAAAGCGGCGCTTTTGGAGATAACAATTATTTGTTAATTGTCCATGGTTCGTTCTCAACCATACAAGCTAGAAGGACTGGAACAAGTCTTTGTCCCCTCTTTGCTCCGTCTTGGTTCAACATCTAGAATCCACCGAGTTCTGCATACCGGAATATTAAGTTCCTGGATAGACAAGAACTTTCGAGTCATGAAGATACGGAACGTCTAGTTCGGACGGTCGAGCCCTCGCGGGTTCTTGTTAACCTTGAGGAATTACTCCTTTTTCCTTTTCCAAGGAAAGTTATCTCCAAAGAATTCGACATTCTTTGACGCCAAGAGCGATCAACACTCTTGTTATTTGCGGATCCGGTGGATATGCAATCTACGATCTTAGGTCGAACTTGACTGTTTCGGTAGCCCATCTTTTACCAAGTTACCCCTCATAATTTGGGCGTACGACTTCGTGCTTGGCTAACACCGTTAGGCGAGGTGAGAAATGAACATTCGTTTAATGAACGATGCTTCACATTCTCCCTCTCTATCACTACGAATTTCTCAATCCGTAGGCTTAGTTGATTTTCAACTTCGCTTTGTAGGCTTCAACAACTTCATCTTTGCTTTTCAATAAACAAAGGATTCCATACGTTGTACCATCATCAATGAAGATCACAACGTACTTGTCTCCCCTCTATTTTGTATAAACTTCAAATCACCCAAGTAGGTGTGACTAAGTTCTAGAGGAGCGGTGCTTCTTTCGCTATTCCCTTGACGGAATTTGGAAAGGTGATTTTGCCTCTTCGTCTACCTCACATTCATTTTGAGGGTTTATGTCGACGATGAGGCAACAATCTCAACATCGTTAGCTTTTGAATGACTTGCTATTTAACGTGTCTTAATCTATGATGTCATAGATTCACGGATTACAATATATCATTCATTTGGCTATAGACATATTGTACCACTCTTAGTTATTACGGACTGTTGGACTAGTCTCAAATCGATTTGACCAACAACGTCCTTTAACCAAGTTAGGAACATGTATCACCTCTTTTAGAGTGATCTCATTCCTTGAAGTCCTATTGAGGACAACCTCTCCACCCCTTCTACTTTAGAGGTGGCGTTGCTTCACATGAACAACCTCTTGCCCGTGGTTAGGGCGTAACCGGATCATTTGTGATCTAGATACTCTGCGGCCTACTCCGGTTGCTTTGGCGAGGCCCAGTGTCCAATTTCTTTCTTGCCTTTCTTTAGGCCTCGGATCATTCGGGACACTGGAAACTCGGCCCACCTTACTAGGTGTCCATTACTTTTCCTATGAAATGAATTTTGGCCCCACTCCGGTCGCCCGGAGGCTTTATATGACTAAGTGTCCAATATCATCATATCAAAGGAATTTTGGCCCACTCCGGTCACCGGAGGCTTTGTATGAGCGAGTGTCCAATATCATCCTATCAAAGGAATTTTGGCCCACTCTAGTCGCCGGAGGCTTTGTATGACCGAGTGTCCAATATCATCCTATGAAGGATCTTCGTCAAATAGTATGACGGGCTCAACGTCTTTAGCTTTTAGTCTTCTTCCGTTATGATTGGTGCCCGGATAATTCTTGGCGCTTACTTAAGATTGGTAAAAGTTTTCGCACGGTTAGTGGATCTTTCTCCATAGTATGTGCGACCATACTTTACACACTTTAGTAATTACACTTAAAAGAACGGATCTTCTTAAGTCGTTTACAAAATCCAATCTTTAAACGGAAAAGAAGATGAGATTAAACTTCTGATTTGTTAAAGCATAAGGAATATAAATTATTTTCATATTCCTCCTTACTTTAATCCATTTTTAATCAGACATAATTTAATCTTTATTCTTGACAAGTAAGAAAAACTACTTATCATTTAATCCTTATTCTTGACAAGTGAGAAAAATACTTATCCCAATTTCGGATTACGGCTCACTTCGGTCACTTCATCGATCGAGTGTCCATTTCCTTCTCACCATTATTCGGATCCTTTGTCCGGGACGGATATAGGCCTTCTGCTACAAGATAGAATAACATCTTCACTCTTCTCCTCTTGTCCCAGTTGACATCCTCAGGCTCTCGTGAGCGCTTGTTCCCACCAGTCTTGGTAGCGGTGACACCATGAACACGTTCATCATCATCACTCTCTTCTACCAAAAAACCATTGCCATATCCAGATTTGGTCACACAACTTTTGACCGACATCTTTCGAACACTAATAGTAATACAATACAAATATTGTCTTAAGTTGTTGGGAGTTTTTGCACTATGGTACTTTATAAAGCAGTACGGAAAGTATATCACTATTACAAATATTCAAAAGGATAAACAGAGATTCAATAATTCAACTAGAAATCTGAAAATTACAATTGTTACACAAGAAAAACTGAAAATTTCAGTTTTGTAGAAGACGGAAAAATAGAAACTGTTTTTGCTGAGTCGAGTGTAGCACTCTGTCCTTAAGACAATATTGCCCCGTATGTATCCTTTATACGTCCTGGACAATTTGTCTCCCAAGATAAAACAGCAATGGAACCCTTGAGCAAAGGAAACTCAAGAGCTACCGTGAAGAATATTGAGTAACCAAATGATGCTTGGAAGTTGTAGGAAGAAGATTTTTTTCTGGTTGTGTATTTTCGTGCATATCAAGTGTGCTCAACAATGGTGTAATGGGGTGTTTATATAGGAGAGTGAGGGGTTGTTTACTGCCTGAAAACTGCCTCCATAATAGCCAAATAATGGCCATTATGGAGGTAGTAAAGTCACCAACATAAATGGTGAAAGACCAACGGATTTGGCCATTATAGGAGGAGTAATTCAGCCAAAATAAATGGCTGAATTGAGTGCTTGGCTTTTCTGTCTTGACCGTCGAAATTCTGAACTTCAGGGACCAAACTGTACATCTTGAAACTTCGGGGACCAAAGCGCACATCCGAAACTTCGGGATCAAACCGTACTTCGGCAAAGTTTTCTGGCCCAAAAAGATAATATCACACAGCTCGTGACCCGAGAACCCGAGAACCCGAGAACCCGAGAACCCGAGAACCCGAGAACAGTAGTAATATATAGCAGGATCTTGCATTTCAGGTAACCATCTTGTCTTCTGGTCTTATACCTAACATTGGAAATAATGGAAATGAAAAGAGAGAAAATCAGACGACATTCAGATAGTGAAGAAAGAATTAATTATAAAACTAGAAAACAAACAAATATATACACCAATATCATTTTCGAATTAAATGAAAGGATTACAGGTATTAATTATTAATGTGGAGCATGATATGTTGCTTGTGCTGATGGAACTTTTTCCTTGTATTCATACAGCTGAAGATTATATGTGTCATCACTAAACCTATTCTTTCCCCACATTTTGAGGATCGTACGTTCAATTTATTGCAAGACTGCAAGTTTACGTAGTTCATGAACGACTATTATTACAAGAGTACTGCAGCTTTTCATAATATCTCAATTCTTTAATGTTTTGAATCAAACCAAAAAGGAAAGGAAAAAGAAAGAATAATTAACTAGATTAACAACCCATATTAGTAATAAATTAAAAATAACCCCACTTCCTAAAAGCTACCCGATTTAACTTTACTAGGCATGTGAATGTCAGGTTCAATCCCTAGACCTTAATAAATTAAACACAACCCCTAATCAGTGCTTCAATCGGTCTGATTTAACCACGTGTTCCTTCAGTTAATATTAAATATATTTTCAGAATTATATACATAATATATCGAGTTTAGTTGAGTAACCATGAGTTCACATGACCCAATTTTTATATAAATTCGCTTTGTTACTAAGTTCTTAAATAACTTTTTTAGTCATACCTAAACCCCCGTTTTTTTCTGTCTCTCTGAAGCACCATTCCAACCTTTATTTTAGGGATTTGTCTTTCATTAAGCAAAATCACACTTCTCAATCCATCCATTAGCTACAATCTGTCTTCTTCTTTGATAATCTGCATAGCTGCCTCTAACCTCCAGTACTTTTGTTCTTATATTTTCCCAATTGAAAAATAAGTCATTTATACATTATGTATTCACATATAATCATTATTTAATATTTATATAATTAAAAATAAAAGACAGTCCGGTGCAATAAACTCCCGTTATGCGCGGGGTCCGGGAAGGACCGGACCACAAGGATCTATTATATAATTAATGTGTATATATATTTATACACTAACTATATACTGATTTATACATTAATTATTACGCAAATACATTTTCTTGAATAAGAAGCGGTAATATGTTTTCTATACATATATAAAAATAATAATTTTTTGGTGAAAATTTAGCAATATTTTTTCTGCATTCTTTAACTTTTTTCGAAGTAGGAAATAAATGTTTTGGAGATAATGAAAGAAGTAATTGTGGGAGAAATTTTAGGAGTTACTCCCTCCATCTCATATTATTTGGCCATATTTTTAAAAATATATGTCCCAATTATTTAGTTACTTTCTAAAAATAAAATAAATTAAATTAAGTTATTCCTATTTTGCTCTTGATATTAATTATTTTTAAAAGAAATCAATATTGATTAGAGTGTAATTAATTGAAAAGAGATAAGGATAATGTAATAAAAATACTATGCTTATTTATGATTTTTAAAAGGCGTGTAAAAGAAAAATGATCAAGTAATATGAAAGTAGGGAGTAGATTTTTTTTTTTTGGAGATAATGCCTGTGATCCGTGATTATAGGTACAATCTTTTTACTCTTTCCATTTTCTTGACTTGTTGGTTTAATAATTTTAATTTTGTATGAAGGTAAAATGACTCCTTTGACTTATAGCGAATATCATTTCATTACAAAAATTGACAATTTCTTAACAGTAGTTTGACCATCAGTATTATTCACTTTTTTTTTTAATAAATTTTTTATTTTATTTAAAATTCTTTAATTTAACTTGGAGTTAGATTTCAAATTTGAAAAAAATACTTTAAGCCTGTTTTCCGACTCCATCTTCATAAATTTCAAATCAAATGCTCTCCTTTCTTCTTTGCAAAAAATATAACCAAATACAATTCCATCTTCAATTCCAACTTTATAAATTTTAAATGAAGGAAAAAATATTTGAAATCATAGCCAAGGCCTACTTAAATTTAACTTCTTAATACTGACATTTTTTTTTTGTGATTTATGATATTATAGTTATCTTTTTTATTTTATCTTTTCTATAATTATGATGTAAAATATTTGCATTCTGACTAGTTTGCCCTTTACTAATTGTATTAATGTCTTCACATTAATTATTTTCGTAGAATCTTCTTTAACAAATTGTTGTACTCTCTGTGTTCCAAAATAAATGTCACTTTAGCTCATTTCATGCCCCTTAAGAAAAATATTAAATACAAGGATAGTTTACTAATTTATTAGATGTTTCTTGAGAATTATCACTATTTAAAAGTAGTTCTTTAATATACGATATATAGTTGGTAGTAATTACTATTTTTGTCTTGAATTTCTAAAACACACTTATTTTGGATAATCTTTTTGCTAAAGAAGTACTTATTTTGGGACGGAGGGAGTAAGTCGTAAGAATGATTATTTTGGGACGGAGGGAGTAAGTCGTAAGAATGAATAACCTAATCCCCATAGCTAATTTATGGAACCCAACACAGTTTAAGGACTCATTTCGCCATGAGTTTTTTTTTTTTTTTTTCACTTTATTTTAAAATCAGCGTTTAGCCATGAGAATTCCAAATACAACTTGAAATGGTATTTAGAATTTAGAAAACTCCTAAAATGTTGTTTTCACTTTAATTCACTTTCAGTACATTCAAACAACCAAATATTCTTTGCAAAAACTATAACCAAGTAACACAACTTCATCTTTAATTTCAACTCCAAAATTTCAAATCAAGTAAAAAATATTTAATTTTAATGGTCAAACGCCTACTAAATGTTGCTCAATATTGCTACGAGTTAGAGCCGCCTGAGAATTCTAAGAAAACTTTATATTTTAATTTTTCCTTTAAATTTATAAAAAGGTACTGGATGCTTTTGGACATCAAATTCCCCTTTATATTCGTATGTCAGTAGCGTGTGAATTACTATAATCATTCAAGTCTATAATTAGTATTATACTTAGAAGGTTGTTAATTAAATTATTCAAGAAATGTGGAATTGGAATACCCATTTTCGTGCCAAATTCTTCTTTGATTCTGATAATTGTTAACCTCTTTGTGAATGAAAAACGTGGCGAGTGGCAGCTTGTCTATGGAGATTATTAGTTTATTTGGTCAACTTTTTGGAAAGTTAGAAATTACTTTTTAAAATAAAAATAAAAATAGCTTATCTTAGAAATAGCAATAACAATTTCACTCCTTCATGTTATGAAACCCAACACAATAATTCAAGTAAGCTAGATCCAAATTAAATAAGTGACAAACATTTTCGAGTTATCAGGTCATATTCGTAAAACATCTAAGGAAGCTAAATCCAAATTAAATAAGTGATAAATATTTTCGAGTTGTCTGATCGTACTCGTAAAACATCTAAGGAAGCTAGATCCAAATTAATTAGTGACTAACATTTTCGACTTGTCTGTTAGTACTCATAAAACATCTAAGGAGGCTAGACCAAATTAAATAAATAATTGACAGTAGAATTATATTAATATCTCTTGGGAACCTTTCTCATTAATACAAAATATATATAGGTGTACAATGTGGAATCACTATACAACAGGGATCCTAGTTCTACCATAATTACATAACCCTAAATATGGTAAATAAAATAGTGGTACACACGTGCTAATACACCCCCTCAGTCAGAGCGGGAGGAGGCGATGCTAAGACTAAATATGAAGTCGAGGAATAACTATCTAGGAAGACACTTGGTGAATATATCCGCATATTGATATAAAGAAGGCACATGCAATACCCTGACATGACCGAGAGCAACCTTCTCACGAACAAAGTGGATGTCCATCTCAATGTACTTGGTTCACTGATGTTGAACCGGATTATGAGACAGATATATGGCGGATATATTATCACAATAAATCAAAGAAACCTTACGTAATGGACATTGAAGCTCCAAAAGAAGGTTTCGGAGCCAACAAATCTCAGCAACAACATTAGCAACGCTCTGTATTCTGCTTCTGTACTCGAACGAGATAATGTGGGTTCCTTTTGGTGGACCACGAAATAAGATTATCTCCTAAGAACACACAGTAGCCTGAGGTAGAACGTCGTGTGTTCGGAAAACCTGCCCAATCAGCATCCGTATATGACAACAACGTGTTCGGTGCTGAGGGGTATAGATGCAAACCATAATCAAGTGTGCCCTTAACATATCGAATGATATGTTTGAGGGCAGTAAAGTGAGGCTCCCGGGGGAATGCATAAATAAGCATACCTGCTGAACATCATAAGCAATATCAGGCCTGGTGAAAGTAAGGGACTATAGTGCACGTGCAAGACTCCTGTAAAGAATGGATCTGACATTGGATCACCATCTAAAGCACTAAGCTTTGATCTAGAGTCAACTAGAATAGCCATGATCTTGCAATTCATCATTTTATCCCTGTATACAATCTCCTCTACATACTTATGAAAACAAAGAAACATAGTTTCTGCAGATCTAGTCACATAAATCTTCAAAAAATAACTCAACTTCTCCAAGTCAGTCATAGCAAATTTTGTTTTGAGCAGCGTAATGATCTCATTTTTCAACAAATCACAGGAGGCAGTGAGCACAATATCATCAACATACAATAATAAATACGCAATGCCACTACCTCTATGGAAAATAAATAGAGAATTATCACCCTTGATGCACACAAACCCAATCTGCATGATATACTGTGCAAAGCGATCATACCACACTCTAGGGGCATGTTTCAAGCCATAGAATGACTTACGGAGACGACATACATACTGAGGGGTTGTTGGATGGACAAAACCAGGCGGTTGATTCATATAAACCATTTCTTTCAAATCCCCATGTAGAAACACATTTTTCACATCAAGTTGATGAATAGGCCAGTTTCTACCCATGGCTATACTCATAATTGTGCGAATAGTAGCCGGTTTAACAACCAGACTGAATGTCTCACCACAATCAATACCCTAATGTTGATTTGTGCCATTAGCCACAAGTCTCGCCTTATACCTATTTAGATCACCATTGTTTTTGTACTTGTGACGAAAAAACATATGTATTGGATCACATTCACCCCCTCAGATCGAAGAACTAAATCCCAAAGTGTGTTGTTTTGTTAAAGCATTAAACTCCTCACACATGGCCACATTCCAATTAGGGTCTAATTTTGCTAATTTGGGGGTTTTTTTGGGAATGAGAGATATGGTTTGTGTATATAGGTTAAATTAGACTTTGGGTTTGAAAATTATGTATTGAGCACGGGTTTCCATACAGTGCGAGGAGACATGCTGGGTATGTTTGTTGGTTGTCGGGTCGGGGTCACTATGTGTGGTTGGATCCGAGTTCTGGTATGGTGTTTGATTCGGGTTCGTATGGGATCGGATCGGTCTGTTGACTGGGTACAGTGGCGAGTGGTTGATATCTGGGTTTGACGATGGGTGGGATGGTGTCACCGATCTGGATAGACCGAGACGGGTTGAGGTCAACGATGTGGGGTATGGTGTCGGTGGTGGGTTGGTACCGAGGGTTGGTTTAGTGGTGTGCGTATGGGGGAACGATGTGGGTTACTGGTAGCTAGTGTGTTGTGGGGTTATGTTGGGGTTGTAGTGGCAACACGTTGGTGGGGACGATGACCGGTGGTGATACCGAGAAGTTGGGCTAATTTCCGATGGTCGATGCGAGTGTTCTCGAAGAGAAAATCCTGATAGTGGCAATCGACGTTTGTTGGGACGGAGACTTGGAGGGTGACAGAGACGCAGAACTGTCGTCGGTAGCGGCGACAGTAGGTGGCAGAGATGGGTTTGCGGTGGTGACAATCGGAGATGGTTGTGACGCAGAGTGGTGACGGGGGTTTGACGGAGCAGTAGTGGTGGCAGATCAGACTGGAGGGGATGGGGGAGCTGACAACCGGACTGCCCGTCGACGGAAAAGTGCAGTCTGATGGAATGTCTGTTGGACAAGTGGTGATGGGTCTGAATCTTCGAGGAATTGGTAATCAGTGAATCAAAAAATTTTAATATTGTCAAACGGGAAAACATACTCAACAAAAGTGACGTGACGAGAAATTATGATTTTATCGGTGGAGAGCTCATAGCATAGGTATCCCCTATGGTTTGACGGGAAATCGATGAAGGCGCACAGAGTAGATCTAGGTGTCAATTGGTGGGGGGCCATGAATGTCAAATTAGGGTAACACATATAACCAAAAATTCTAAGATGGTCATAGGTTAGGATCCGACGGTAAATAATTTCGATGGGTGTCCTATTTTGAATCGCACGGGTAGGTAAATTGAGAATGTGTTCTACCGTTTTTAGTGCATATACTCAAAAAGTATGAGGGGAGACACATGAAAAAATATGGTACGAATCATATTTTAATGGTTCGAAGAATTCTTTCGGCTTTACCATTTTGAGGGAGGTATACGGGCATGATAAATGAAAAACCATGTCGTTAGCCACACATAATTTATGAAATAAGAAATTATTAAACTCACGACCATTATCACATTGAAATAATTTTATATCTGTTTTGACCAATGTACGAAATTCAACAAATTTGGAGAACACTTGAGATTTGAGTTTGAGTGGGTATACCAAAAAAAAGTAAGAGAAATCATCCAAAATTATCAAATAATATTTGTGGCCTAAGTTGCTAGTTATGAGAGATGTCCATAAATCAGCGTGAATAATATCAAAGGGAGAGAAAGTAGTACTCATATAAGTTGTAAATGGTAGTCTAACGTGTTTTCCTAACTGACAAGAGGCGAACAATTATGAGAAAGATTCACTTTGTAATATTGGATCAAATTTTGGTTTCTAAGAGAATAAAAATGTGAGAACCCGGATGACCAAGTCTATTATGACATGTTGAGGAGATATGGTTGTTAGAATAGTGGGAGAAGTGACACTAGCATCGGATATGGGTAGGAAAGGATATAGGTCCCTTTACTATTGCATCTCGTTAGGAGTTCTCGGTACGGAGGTCCATTATAGAAAATTCCAAACGTATCAAAGTTAATTGAGACGAAATTATCGGTGCCAAATTTCCTAACGAAATTAGATTTTTGATGATGTTTGGGCATAAAAAACATTTTAAGAGAGAAGTGGGGATGCGGTGGTGGGGTAAGGGTGTGGTCAAATCCTTGAATTGGAATGTGATGACCATTACCGACCATGATAGACTGCGGAGTATTTAAATTTTGCAGTTGAGTAAGATTATCAGAATTGTTGGTGAGATGAGGCGCCGCGTATCCGTATTCATATACACGCATTATCGGGCTTCCGAGAAGTCAATGTGCTGAAAGCCTGGGCCAAATTGGATTGGGAAATTCTTGGAGTAGACTGTTGGCCCCCAGAACATTGGGCCGGATAGAGGTGCCCTGTCTGCAGATTAAAATGGACCGCACCGCTATGGTTAGAGACCGCAACCGCCGGGCTTTGGCTATTTCGGCGGCTGCTGGGCTTAAGCTAGAGGCCCAGTTCGCAGGCAATTCCCATCTGCCATTCCTGCGCGACTGGTTACTGGTGCTTCCGGTGCTATTTCCGGCCATGAAGGCTACCGGAGAGTAGGAAAAAATTATGGGAGGGGTTCGGGACGTAGGCGCAGTGTATACGGGCAGAAACGGCCGTATACGGGGTGTATAACGACTTAGGGAGGTTGTATACAGGTGGTATACAGTGGCAGTGATGGTATATCAGCCTTATACATAGTGTATATCGGCGTGTATAGGCTATATACGAGGGGTATACAACTTGGTTGAGAGATAAGGAAAGAAAGAAGGTTGTATATCAACAGTATTCCCGCGGTATACAATGCTTTTAGCAGAATTTGAGGGTTGTGCAACTGTATATCGGCGTATATCGGATGTATACCGATGGTAAACGGTCGATTCAGCGCCGGTAGCGGACAGAGGTTGGCAGACGAAACTAGGTTTTAGGTTGGGAATGATTTTTGGCTTCTGATACTATATAGAATTGTATTAAGATACAAACATGTATGAGTTGTCTGTTCGTAGAATTGTAAGAAGGCCTAAAGGTGGCCAAAAGATAATCTCCATTTTTCTCAACTTCAAATGAGTTAGGTTCTTTATGCAAAGAAGCCAAGTGAAAAGCGCACACGAAAATTCTAAATAATAAAATGGTTAACATTACTCATTTTAAACTAGGGGTTGGCCGGTGGGCGGGACGACCCGACCCCGGCCCGAGAGACCCCGCTCTAAAAAAAAAAAAAAAACGGGGCGGGACTCGAACGATTCTCATTAATACAGCCCGCCTGTGCCCGCCGGAAAGACCGTATATATAAGAGAGCCTTTCTCATTAATACAAAATATATATAAGTGTACAATGTGGAATCTCTATACAACAGGGATCCTAGTTCTACCATAATTACATAACCCTAAATATGGTAAATACAATAGTGGTACACACGTGCTAATATTGACAAACATTTATGAGTTGTCTGTTCGTAGTTATGATTGTTTGAAGTTCAATTTGATCCGGGTAAAAAGACCTAAAGGTGGCCAAAAGGTTCTTGGGTTTCTTACGCTTTTATCCAAGTGCTGATTTCAATTTTATAAAGTTAAAATTCTTATTGCCACTACTTAGCATACACTAAAAGGTTAAATGATTCATTTTTCTGAACTTCAGATGAGTTAGGTTTTTTATGCAAAGAAGCCAAGCGAAAAGCGCACACGAAAATTCTAAATAATGAAATGGTTAACATTATTCATTTTAAACTCTCCCACGATGATATAATATCTTTTCAAAAAAATGATGCGAGAACCCACGGTGAAAAAATAAAGAAATCCTTCTAATCTAAGGAAGATAGATTCAAATTAAATAAGTTACATATATTTTCTAGTTATCTGTTCGTACTAGCTGGTAAAACATCTAAAGAAGCTAGATCTAAATTAAATAAGTGACAAACATTTTCGAATTGTCTGTTCGTCCTCGTAAAACATCGTAAGAAGTAAAATTGAATAGCTTCAGCATCACTGTCCTCAACCATCCTTTTGAAAATATTTGAAATGGAGAAGAGCTAGAATTTTATAGTATTTAAACCCCATTTCGTTTTGATTGGAATCTTTAAAAAATACTTTTACAAGATTAATTAAAAAAAATTATCACTTCCTTCCGTTCCAATTTACTACTCTCTCCGTCTTATATTAATTGTCACATTTCTCTTTTGCAAGTTTATTTAGGAATCATGAATAAAATGTACTATGTACGTACTACTATCTTATTCTTATTTTTCTACTAATAAATTACACTCTAATTAATATTAGTTATTTTTAAGAATACTTAATATTAAAGATAAAATGATATAAAAAAATTAATTTCATCTTAATTTTATAAAATGATAGGAATCTTGAGAAAAATATTTTTAGTAATCTTGATAACTATATGGGACGGATGGAGTAATTATTAACTGTGGACGGACGGTAAAAGTGAAAAAAGACTTTTTAAGTTTATAATTTAAAGACACAAATATTTTTCTAACTATAAATCATCTTAGGTAGAATTAAAGGTTTAAAATTAAATTGTCATTAAAAGAGGGAATCGCTCAGAGGTGCCCGTGATGCTTATCGATATGGGGTAAGTTTCGACATTTTGTAGTTTTCAGGCTTTAAGAATGTCGTACTTGATTGCATTGTATGCATACTATTTCTCTTTTAGACTAAAAACGCCAGTAAATGTTAATTACGTCTAAATTTATGTAATATAATTTCATCAAACACTAAATTTAAGAAATAAATAAAGATTTTGTTATATTTATTAAATTATCTTTATTTTATGCTTATTTTTGTTATTTTTTCATAACAATAAGTATATTTTCAAAATTAAGTAAGAATCAACAAGAATAAATTAGGGATAATGCATTTAAATAGTTGTCAAATAAGAAAATGTGACATTCTTTTTCGAACATGCTAAAAAGAAAATGATGCCAAAAAATTGGAAACGGAGGGGATATATAATGGGAAAAGGGTTAAATTTGCCCTCCAACTATGATTTATAGTTTACATTGCCCTCCGTCAAACTTTGCAATCAAATTTACCATTCCGTTATCATACTTATTAAATTTTCCCTCAGCTGGATGGAAGTCTAACTTGGACTCCATCTCACGTAAAAAAATTGCCACGTAGGATCCCACACGGAAAAACTGTTCCCAAATTCTCCTTTAGCTGCTAGGCACTAGCAATTCTGAATGCTCATCTTCTTCTAGCAAACGGAGTAAAATGGGGTCAAGAATCCTAATACAGTTCCTAATTTTCTCACAACGTGCTCATCTTCTTCTAGCAAAACGAATTGAAATGGGTTCAGGAATCCTAATCCAATTCCCAATTTTCTCACCATATGCTCATCTTCTTCTAGCAAAACGGAGTGAAATGGGTTCAAGAATCCTAATAAAACGGAGTGAAATGGGTTCAAGAATCCTAATAAAACGGAGTGAAATGGGTTGAAGAATCCTAATAAAATGGAGTGAAATGGGTTCAAGAATCCTAATACAATTCCCAATTTTCTCACCACATGATCATCTTCTTCTAGAAAAATAGAGTGAAATGGGTTCAAGAATCCTAATCCAATTCCCAATTTCCTCACCACATGCTCATCTTCTTCTACCAAAATGGGGTGAAATGGGTTAAAGAATCCTAATCCAATTCCCAATTTTCTCACCACATGCTCATCTTCTTCTAGCAATACGGAGTGAAATGGGTTCAAGAATCTTAATCCAATTCCAGATTTTCTCACCACATGCTCATCTTCTTCTAGCAAAACGGAGTGAAATGGGTTCAACAATCCTAATCCAATTCCCAATTTTCTCACCACCAGCTCCACCATCTTCTTCTAGCAAAACGAGTGAAAGGGGTTCAAGGAACCTAATCCAATTTCCAATTTTCTAACCACATGCTCATCTTCTTCTAGCAAAACGGAGTGAAATGGGTTCAAGTATCCTAATCCAATTCCCAATTTTCTCACCACATGCTCATCTTCTTCTAGCAAAACATAGTGAAATGGGTTCAAGAACCCTAATCCAATTCCCAATTTTCTCACCACACACTCATCTTCTTCTAGCAAAACGGAGTGAAATGGGTTCAAGTATCCTAATTCAATTTCCAATTTTCTCACCACATGCTCATCTTCTTCTAGCAAAACGGAGCGAAATGAGCAAAGAATCCTAATCCAATTCCTAATTTTCTCACAACATGCTCATCTTCTTCTAACAAAATGGAGTGAAATGGGTTCAAGAATCCTAATCCAATTCCCAATTTTCTCATCACATGCTCATATTCTTCTAGTAAAACGGAGTGAAATGGGTTCAAGAATCCTAATCCAATTCCCAATTTTCTCACCACCAGCTCCACCATCTTCCTCTAGCAAAACAGAGTGAAATGGGTTCAAGAATCGTAATACAATTCTCAATTTTCTCACCATCAGCTCAACCATCTTCTTCTAACAAAATGGAGTGAAATAGGTTCAAGAATCCTAATCCAATTCCCAATTTTCTCACAACATGCTCATCTTCTTCTAGCAAAACGGAGTGAAATGGGTTCAAGAATCCTAATCCAATTCCCAATTTTCTCACCACCAGCTCCACCATCTTCCTCTAGCAAAACAAAGTGAAATGGGTTCAAGAATCGTAATAGAATTCCCAATTTTCTGACCACCAGCTCAACCATCTTCTTCTAGCAAAACGGAGTGAAATGGGTTCAAGAATCTTAATAATTTTCTCACCATATGCTCATCTTTTTCTAGCAAAACGGAGTGAAATGGGTTCAAGAATCCTAATCCAATTTCCAATTTTCTCACCACATACACATCTTCTTCTAGCAAAACGGAGTGAAATGGGTTCAAGAATCCTAATCCAATTCCCAATTTTCTCACAACATGCTCATCTTCTTCAAGCAAAACGGAGTGAAATGGGTTCAAGAATCTTAATCCAATTCCCAATTTTCTCACCACATGCTCATCTTCTTCTAGCAAAACGGAGTGAAATAGGTTCAAGAATCCTAATCCACTTTCCATTTTTTTCACCACATGCTCATCTTCTTCAAGCAAAACAGAGTGAAATGGGTTCAAGAACCCTAATCCAATTCCCAATTTTCTCACCATCAGCTCCACTATCTTCTTCTAGCAAAACGAGTGAAATGGGTTCAAGAAATCTAATCCAATTTCCAATTTTCACACCACATGCACATCTTCTTCTAGCAAAATGGAGTGAAATGGGTTCAAGTATCCTAATCCAATTCCCAATTTTCTCACCATATGCTCATCTTCTTCTAGCAAAACGGAGTGAAATGGGTTCAAGAACCGTAATTCAATTCCCAATTTTCTAACCACATGCTTATCTTCTTCTAGCAAAACGGAGTGAAATGGGTTCAAGTATCCTAATTCAATTCCCAATTTTCTCACCACATGCTCATCTTCTTCTAGCAAAACAGAGTGAAATGAGTAAAGAATCCTAATCCAATTCCAAATTTTCTCACCATATGCTCATCTTCTTCTAGCAAAACGAAGTGAAATGGGTTCAAGAATCCTAATCCAAATCCCAATTTTCTAACATGTGCTCATCTTTTTCTAGCAAAACGGAGTGAAATGGGTTCAAGAATCCTAATCCAATTTCCAATTTTCTCATCACATGTTCATCTTCTTCTAGCAAAACAGAGTGAAATGGGTTCAAGATCCTAATCCAATTCCCAATTTTCTCACCACATGCTCATATTCTTCAAGCAAAACGGAGTGAAATAGGTTCAAGAATCTTAATCCAATTCCCAATATTCTCACCACATGCTCATTTTCTTCTAGCAAAACGGAGTGAAATAGGTTCAAGAATCCTAATCCAATTCCCATTTTTCTCACCACATGCTCATCTTTTTCTAGCAAAACAGAGTGAAATGGATTCAAGTATCCTAATCCAATTCCCAATTTTTTCACCACATGCTCATCTTCTTCTAGCAAAACAGAGTGTAATGGGTTCTACAATCCTAATCCAAATCCCAATTTTCTCACCACATATTCATCTTCTTCTAGCAAAACGGAGTGAAATGGGTTCAAGTATCCTAATCGAATTTCCAATTTTCTCACCTCATGTTCATCTTCTTTTAGCAAAATGGAGTGAAATGAGTATAGAATCCTAATCCAATTCCCAATTTTCTCACAACATGCTCATCTTCTTCTAGCAAAACGGAGTGAAATGGGTTCAAGAATCCTAATTCAATTCCCAATTTTCTCACCACCAGCTCAACCATCTTCTTCTAGCAAAACGGAGTGAAATGGGTTCAAGAATCTTAATCCAATTCCCAATTTTCTCACAATATGCTCATCTTTTTCTAGCAAAACGGAGTGAAATGGGTTCAAGAATCCTAATCCAATTTCCAATTTTCTCACCACATGCTCATCTTCTTCTAGCAAAACGGAGTGAAATGGGTTCAAGAATCCTAATCCAATTCCCAATTTTCTCACAACATGCTCCTCTTCTTCAAGCAAAACGGAGTGAAATGGGTTCAAGAATCTTAATCTAAATCTCAATTTTCTCACCACATGCTCATCTTCTTCTAGCAAAACGGAGTGAAATGGGTTCAAGAATCCTAATCTAATTCCCTATTTTCTCACAACATGCTCATCTTCTTCAAGCAAAACGGAGTGAAATGGGTTCAAGAATCTTAATCCAATTCCCAATTTTCTCACCACATGATCATCTTCTTCTAGCAAAACGGAGTGAAATGAGTTCAAGAATCCTAATCCAATTTCCAATTTTCTCACCACATGCTCATCTTCTTCAAGCAAAATGGAGTGAAATGGGTTCAAGAATCCTAATCCAATTCCCAATTTTCTCACCACATGCTCATCTTCTTCTAGCAAAACGGAGTGAAATGGGTTGAAGAATCCTAATAAAATGGAGTGAAATGGGTTCGAGAATCCTAATACAATTCCCAATTTTCTCACCACATGATCATCTTCTTCTAGCAAAATAGAGTGAAATGGGTTCAAGAATCCTAATCCAATTCCCAATTTCCTCACCACATGCTCATCTTCTTCTACCAAAATGGGGTGAAATGGGTTAAAGAATCCTAATCCAATTCCCAATTTTCTCACCACATGCTCATCTTCTTCTAGCAAAACGGAGTGAAATGGGTTCAAGAATCTTAATCCAATTCCCAATTTTCTCACCACATGCTCATCTTTTTCTAGCAAAAAGGAGTGAAATGGGTTCAACAATCCTAATCCAATTCCCAATTTTCTCACCACCAGCTCCACCATCTTCTTCTAGCAAAACGAGTGAAAGGGGTTCAAGGAACCTAATCCAATTTCCAATTTTCTCACCACATGCTCATCTTCTTCTAGCAAAACGGAGTGAAATGGGTTCAAAAATTCTAATCCAATTCCCAATTTTCTCATCACATGCTCCACCACACAACCACCGTCCGGCGACTGAAGTCCGCTTCTCAAGGTGAACAACGCCAACGCCGAAAAGTTCATCCGCCATGAACGAACTCAGAAGGAAATCGAATACGAAATCCGCTTCCATAAGCCCTTCGATTCTGCCTTCAACATCGCCAATAATTACAACCCCGCCCCTCCATCACCAATCACCGAGAAAACCTTGAAATCTTTTGTCACTCTTCAACTCCCTCTTCACCTTCCATCCCTGGGAAGAAATCCAAGTATTCCATAAATTTTCAGAAGAACCCTCGTCAAATACACCCCGCATTTAAAACCTTTGGTTAGACCCAGGAAAATTCCAGAAGATGATAAAGTCTCATCACTACCCAAAATATTTCTAAGATAAGTTACACAAAACTTCAGGGCTATCCAAAATAGAAACACTTCTTGTAATAACATTAACTAAGTCATTTCCAGATAAACCAAGATGTTGAAGAATGTCAAGTTTTGGCTTTAAGGTTTTGTCAACATTACATAAAAGCAACTTGGGAACTAAAGAAACAACTTTTCCAATATGGGTTTTGTCCAAACCACTTCCTTTGAAGAATTTTAGTACAATTTGAGGATTTCCAGTGGATTTTGAACGAGTTACCTTAGTGTTTGTTGAAATGGCTGCTGTTCTTGAAAATCCGAGAGAGTTAACCAGATAGTTCACCAAGAATGGGTCGGGTCACGGGGAGTTTTAGTTGAATCAAATATGAATTTGGAGTGTTGACGAAGAAAAGTTGGCTACATAACCTTTACCTGTATCCGACGTGGAGTCAAGTTAGACTTTCATCTCGTTAAGAATAAATTTAATAAATATACTTAATAAAAAAAGTATATTTAATAATAAAATTTAACGAATAATAATATTAAATTATAAAAAATAGTTGGAGAATAAATTTAATGCTTTCCGTAAATAATTATCCTTGTGTCCCCCTGAGGAAATGCAGTAGCTTTCTGAACATGTGGACCCCATCTGTCTGGTGGCCGGTGGGCGGGCTCGGGTCCGGCGGGGTCGGGGTCGGGGCGGGACGGGAGAATGGGTCGGGGTCGGCGGAGTACGGCGGGACTTGCTCCGGTCCGTCCCCGATCCCGATCCGTCGGTATCGGGTCGGGTCGGGGGTGGGCTCGGGGTGGGGTACGAGGGGTTTTCATTTTTTAAAAAAAAAAACAAAAACATATGTATAAAAAAAACTCAATAAACAAAACAAGATAGTGTAATAAAAACATTACAAGGTTGTTTTTGTGCCTCTTATATTATTTAATAGACATATGATTTTTTTGTAATACAAATACAATTGTCTAAAATCTAAATTGCAACTTTGTGGTGTTGTCCAAAAGTTGCAAATTACATAATAAAATTGCAATTAAAAAAATTACATTCTCAAAAAAACTTGTTCTAATTGCTTGATGATTTCTTGTGGTTCTTCGGTTGGAATTGGTATTTGTTGGTCAAATTGATCCACGTCGCTTCCACTACCTTCGGTTAAGATTTCGTTGTAGTTTTCATCATCTTCTTCGTTGATCTTCGGTTGACCGCACCTTCTCCGCTCCGCTCGTATCCAATCTCTGAATAATATTGCAATTTCCAAGCTGTCTCCGGCTAATGAGTGTCTGTGGTCTCCTATTTGATATCTGCTCACAGAAAAAGCGCTTTCGACGCGATTGATGACGCTTGAATGTTCAAAACATCTCGAGCCATCAATGAAAGTGTCGAAAGGTCTTCTCATTCCCCTCCAAAGTATTTCGGCAAGTCTTCATGTCCATCTTCATTGATAACTTCTTGATACGGTACGAACCACTGCAAAACAAAAATATCCAACTTGCTAATTTGGTTAGTAGTAGAGGTACGGCCGCACATTCTATTTACGAGGCTTTCAATACTAGCGCGAAACAAGACATGTCTTTTGTAAGGTTGTGTTGAAGATGAAGAAGATGGTATGGAAGCCGGTAAGTTACTAGCATTTTCTTGTTGATAAAATCTATATATATTTTTGCATTGGTGTTCTACGCTATTCAACACTTCTTCTTTAGTTTGTTCAATAGGTGGTGGGTGATTTAGATTTTTGGGACTTAGAGGTGGTAGTACTTCTATACAATCGTAAATAGTTTCAATTAGTGATTTAGTACCGTCTATTTTAATAGTAGGATTTAATATAGAACCAATAATATAAATAGAGGGAATAGGAATAAAATATTTTTTTATTTTGACAAACATTTTTTTAATAGCTGCCTTATAAGCTGATTTTTCCATATATTCACTAAGTAATAAAAATATTAGAGTTATATAAAATAACATAGTTGAAATAGTAGGATAATATATACCGAAAAATTCTTTTGTTGCTTGAAAATTTTCTCTAAAAATACAATACGTTCGAAATTTTTTACCCAATCACTATCTAAAATCATATCGGCTGGCTTTTTATTATGAGAGTTAAAAAATAAAGTTATAGGTAATTTATAGTCATAAGCAACAAGTAGTTGCTCGTATAAAGAATTCCACCTAGTGGATACTTCTTGTGAAATTTTTCTATAAGGTAGTCCACAATCGTGACAAGTTTTTTTATATTCTTTTCTACGTTGTACTTTATTACTTTTAAAAATAAAGTTTATAGCAAATTGTATTTTACTAAGAATGTCTTCAAAAAGTGATAGACCATCCTTTACAATTAAGTTATATATATGGCACGCGCATTTTATATGAAAATGGTCTCGGAAAAGATGGAGTTAAACTATTTTTTAACATTGTAATTGCGTAATTGTTATTAGAAGCGTTATCTAATGTAATAGTCATAATTTTATCGGTAATTCCGTAATAATCGCACACTTGATAAATATTTTTTGCAATAAAAGTACCAGTGTGCCTATCATCTATATATCTATACGCTAAAATACGTTTTTGCATAGACCATTTATAATCTATCCAATGACAAGTTACGAGTTAAATAATCATGGCCGTTAGTACTACGACCTATATCAGACGTGATAGATACTTTGCCATTAAAATGATATAATGAAAAACGTAAATATTGTTGATATTCATGCGCGAATTTAAATACATCTCTCTTAACAGTTGATCTAGGAAAACCGTTAAAAGCAGAATTATATATATCTCTAATGTAATGAATAAAACCGGGAGTTGAAGGAAATGAAAAAGGCAAACCCTCCACAACAACTAATTTTGATATTGCTTCCCTATCTCTATGTTTATTGTATTTAGAGCCTACAATTCCCCCCGTCATAGGGTTAATTTGACCACAGTACTTGGTCGGGACGATATCGGTATGTGAACCTTGTCCCGATGGAGCGGGCGTTTGCGCACCCAAGTTTTGAAGCCTGATATTGGGCATACCTAGCTGGATGAGCACTTACTACATGTCTAATTAAACCCCCGTCCCACCGTGACCTTTTCCAGTTTTAAATTTTAAAACATTTTTACAAATTTTACATATGGCTACTTGATTCTCTACGTCCCTATCAAAAAATGTCCATGCATCCGATTTTAATGGTCGTTTTCTTTGGACCTCGTCTCATACTAGGGGGAATAGGAGGTATTTCAGTTGAAGGTGCACTAGTGGGTGTGTTGTCATCAACATTAGTGGGTGTATCATCTAGATCATCATCTAAATTAAAGTCTTCTTGAGTTCTAGAAAATAGCTCCTGGTCTAAATCTAATGGTATTGTAGGAAAATGTTGAGTATCAACAAAATCATCCTGTGTAGGAATAAGATGACTAGAAGAAGTACCCTTGCCCTGGTTGCCCCTACTAGAAGAAGCACCCTTACCCTTACCCTTAAACATACCTTTTAATCCTTCCATTTTAATTATGATAATAAATAATTAAAGACAATAAAATTAAGTACGCTGAATAAAATAAACAGAGAATAATAATTTAATGAAGGAACGAATGTACCAAACACCGACGTAACGTCGACGTGTAATCGAGAGGTTGAAAATTGAAACTTTGCTCGATGGAAGATCCTCAAGCTAGTTGCCAACTTCACTCCCAATTCCCAAATGAATAAATAAAATTGAATATTTAGCAAACAATGTAGACTTGTAGAGAGATATATTGAGAAATTAGAGAGATTGTAGGAAGATTTGTGAGAAAGATGAAGAGAAAATGAGTTATTTATAGTTGGAAAATTGAGTTAAAGTGTAAATATAATAACTTATGGGTTAAAAATAAATATTAAGGGGTAGGGGGGCTGGGGGAGGGGAGGCCTAAAATGGTCGTTGGCCAACGGCCATAATCTAAAATGGTCGTTGGTGCAACGGCCATATTTGCAAAGGGGGGAAAAGGGCGGGGTCGGGTCCGGCGGGCCTGGGGCGGGCTCGAGTCTGGCGGGACGAGACATCGTCCCGTCCCGAGTTCGAGTCCCGCCCCCGTTATTTTTTTTTTATTTTTTTAGCTGGGTCGTGGCGGGACCGGGGCGGACTCGGGACGGGGTCGGGCCGTCCCGGCCCACTGGCCAGCCCTAGTCTATAGGATCATTTGTTCATTGATGATCTAAAGCCACATCATATACCTACTCCTTATTACATTGGACTTTTCCATCTCTTTTGTCTTTTCTATATCTCTTTTTCACTTCTGAATTTCCAAAAAGGGTCAAAAACAATTCATAAACTATGTAAATTAGAATAAAATGTCATATGCTAATAGTTTGATCTAAAAATATTTTTATCATTAATAATTTAATTCAAAAGTATCTCTATTATTACTTAATTAGGTAAAAATACACTTTTTCTAATAATATTTTTTTATTTTAAACATTATTTTCCTAATAAAAATACTGATTTTGAAGAATTTTATTATTATTTTTTTATTTTAAAATCTCTTTAACTAATAAAAAAGTGGAAAGTAATAGCTTTTTCTTCTCAATCTCATTCTATCTAATTAAATAGAATAATTCAATGTACTTTTAATTTTAACTGATAATATTGGTCATATATATAAGACCATAGTAACCTCATCATTAGTTTTTATTTAGATAACGATAATTTTTTTTGTACTAACAAAATAAAAATATTTTTATTGCTTCAAATTAAAAAATATCCTTAAATATCATTGATGGAGTTATTGCTGACCCTTTTCCATTTCAACTTTAAAACGAAGAAATATATTAGCAAATGTCCTATTTCTAATTCGGAAAAGATTAAAAAATAAAAATATTTTCTATTTTATTAGGAAATTCTTTTTTTCATTATCTAAATGAAAATTAATGATGGAGTAACTATGATCTTATATATATATGACCTATAAAAGTATATGGGGTTATTCTATTTTAATTGATAAAATGATATTAAGAAGGAAAAAAATTACCTCTCAATTTTTTATTATTTAAAGGGATTTAAAAAAACAAGGAAAGGATTTTTTTAAAAGCAATATTTTTTATTAAAAAGATAAACAATATTTTATTAAGAAAGGACATTTTTTGACCAAACTATTAACCGTAGAGACATTTGTGGACCAAACTATTAACGAAAAGCATTTTTATTTAATTGTGCATTTTCTAAGGGTATCTTTGATCCTTTTCTGTTTGAATTTTGTTAAGCCAGTAACAAGATTAGGAAAAAGAATAAAATCAATACTGCAAAATATGTACACAACGGAAAAAAAAATCTATACGGAAAAGAACTTAAAGAACTACACTCTCCGTTCCATAATAAGTGGTGTTTTTAGTTTATGCAAACCCTTAAAAAATTGCTTATTCCTAAAAAATTATGAGTTTTATACTAACTTACTCCTAATTAATTCCTAGAAAATAAAAGGTACTTAATATATATATATATATATATATATGAGATTTAATATATACTATACTTTGTGTCGAAACTTATTAGTTCAAATGAACGCGTAGCCAAAAAGCTAAATCCGCCTCTGAACTCAAGTTGTATTTGGAATGAATTTCCCTTTAAATGAAGTGTGTGTGAGTATATATATATATATATATATATATATATATATATATATATATATATATATATATATCAATAAGGAGGGGGTTGTATTTCAATGAAAATATTTCAATAAGGGGGAGCAAGTAAGGTGTGTAGTCCTACTCGGTACTCTCTTCTTGTGGTCTTCTTTCATATAAGTCTTATTCATAGTCTATCTCCTGAAATAAAATATAATTTTTTTTTTTTTTTTTTTTTATTCTCGGACTCTGTCCAGTCAATAGTCCTAGGTTACTATTTATCATCCCTACCATTCGTACTGTTGATTACTGTTTCTGTTTCTATCATACTATAACTATTCACTTCTTCTTCTTAACAGTTCATCTCTTCTTCCAAGCATTACCCCTGCTATGGCGATCGTCTTTAACCACACCCAAAAGCGGCCACAACGGTCCTTCGGCGGACATCAACGGACCAATAATCAACCACCGTTGACATAGGAATTTACGGAGTTAATCCATGGAGGCCATAACGGTGCTCAATATATATATATATATATATATATTGTTGAGATTTAGTAGATATTATACTTTGTGTTGAAACTTATTGGTTTAGATGACTCAGCATCCAAAAAGCTATATCCACCCATGGACCACTAGATAATACTCGGTTGATTTTGAAAGAAAATGTATATTTAAAGATGAAATAGAAAAATAACACTTAAAAATTCAATTTGTATTTTGGACATGAATTTCGCTTTAAAAATTTTAAATTGTAACATTTGAGATACTCTTCAGACAAAATTTTCTATATTTTGCCAGTAAAACAAATATTTAAGTTTAGTATTTATAAATACTGATGAATTCACCATAATTTTTAATACTGAAACTTCACTATTTGCACACATACTGAAATAGTAGTATTACTTATTGTTGGGATACAATTGTTGTAGGGAACGGGAAGTAAGTAACTATTACAATGGTAAAAAGGATAAACAAACTATTACAATAAAACTGGAAATCAAAACCTTAACAAACTGCTTGAGTGATTTGCTGAGTCGAGTGATGACACTCTGTCTTTAAGACAAGATTGCCCCGTATATCTCCTTTTACGGTGTTGAGCAATAGTCTCCCAAGATACAACAACAACTTAACAAACGAACAAAGGAAACTCAAGTGTTACTCTTGAAGAACTTTGAGTATAGTAACTTTGCTAGAGAAGAAGATGATGAACTCGAAAATTCTGGAGTATTTTCTAAGTGTTGAGTGTGTTCAATTGAGCCAAATGTCTCAATTTATAGTGTAAGTAGAAGACCCCTCAACTAGACAACTAATGGCCTTCAATAGCCATGTAATTGCACTTGATTGAGGGGTTACATTCAGCCAAATAATGGCTGAATTCATGTGCCAAGTAATGGAGAATCAATGTTCCAAAACCAGCCCAAAGGTCAGATTTTTCCAACTTCCCGTCACAGCTTTCTACCTCCGAAGTGCCGCGACGCTGTGAATTAGCGCCGCGACTCCAGTGACTGAGCAACCAATTTGCGCCACGGCGCTGACTG
This sequence comes from Anisodus tanguticus, assembly GCA_034509755.1. Classification (NCBI taxonomy): domain Eukaryota; kingdom Viridiplantae; phylum Streptophyta; class Magnoliopsida; order Solanales; family Solanaceae; genus Anisodus; species Anisodus tanguticus. Next base: position 22,501,673 of record CM067550.1, on the reverse strand, counting down.
GGAGGAGCGCGGCTCCGACGGTGTGGCGCCGCGACACTTCACGGCTCCGCGACGATTTTCGACTAGTTTCATTTTACACTTTGTACACTTCTTCCTTCGTTTACCAACGTGGAATACTTTGTCATTTGGCCAATAACCTTCCATAATTCTATGTCTCAAACGTATTACATACGTACCAATATCTCTTTCACTAATAAATTTGTGATACTTGGCACTACGTGTGCACGTGTGTGGAAACGACGTTTTCGACGTGCGGGTCCCAATTATTCGAGTCATAAATTAATGGGATATACTTAATTCACATTTAGTAAATTTCCAACAATCCCCTCTTGAAAGAGATTTTGGCGCACACACTTGGTGCTTTTCCAGCAATCTTTTAGCGGACCGATGTTGCATCTGAATAGGTAGCATACGCTTTGAACCTTCCATAGTTGAATACCATCGAACTTACTTATTGCACGGTGAACATGATGTCTTGAACCGTCAGTGTTTAGTGTAAGTCAAGTCAATGGTACCAACACAACAACTTTCTCTACTCAGTTCTTCATAATGTTTTGTCCGTTGTGGCCGTGGACACTTCTTGGATTCTTAAGTGCGTTCATTTGAGGCGGCATGTGTTCGCACTTAAATAGGTGGTCTCCTATAAGGCATCCTGCTATACCCCACTTTACAAGTGTTAGGAACCATTAAAATTTTCCCCAAACTTAACCTCAACCGGTGAGGATCATTAAAGGTTTTGGAAACTTAACATTTACCCACACTGCAGATAGCGCTTTGTAGTCTATCACGGGAACATCTTTGGATTTGGTGTTTCTTTACAGAAATCACTATCCGAAGTGCTCATGCTTCCACCAAAGCGATCAACTGAACCTTTACAGCTTAGTTTTCCCATTTAACCTAATTCCTGGGATCTCCAATCAGTAAGAGTGGGTTACCACCATATTGGTCCTTATACTTTGGGTTTTAAGCTCATTCCCCTAGAAAGGCAGAACATTTGATCCTTAGGTAAGCCTTTTGTCAGTGGGTTAACTATGTTATCCTTTGACTTTATATAATCAATGGATATTATACCTGTGGTGATCAGTTGCCTAATGGTCTTATGCCTCCATCGAATATAACGAGACTTGTCATTGTACATAGTATTTCGTGCCCTTCCTAGAGCTGAATAGCTGTTGCAGTGGATCATTACAGAAGGTACGGGTTTTTTCCAGCAAGGAACATCCTCTAAGAAGTCGTGAATCCACTCAGCTTCTTCTCCTGCTTTTTCTAAAGCGATAAACTCTGATTTCATCGTGGATCGGGCAATGCAAGTTTTCTTAGAGGATTTCAAGACACAACCCCACCACCAATTGTAAATACATACCCACTGGTGGACTTGGTGTTCTCTATGTCAGATATCCAGTTTGCATCACTGTACCCCTATAGTACAATTGGATATCTCGAATAATGCAACCCGTAAGTTAGCGTGTATTTCAGGCATTGTAGTACCCGATTCAACGCCTTCGTATGATCATTACTCGGATTACGGGTAAACCTAGCCAACTTATTGACTGCATAAGCAATATCATGTCGGGTGTAGTTTGTTATGTACATCAAACTACCAATCACCTGTGCATATTGCTCCTGGCATATGGGTGCACCACGACTTTTATCATGTTTTTTATTTCTATCCATTGGTGACTTTATAGGCGAATTGTCAAACATCTCGAACTTTCTCAAAACATCCTCGATGTAGTGAGACTGAGATAAAACCAATCCGTAAGATGTCTTAGAGATTTTATCCCTAAGATGACATATGTGATACCCATATCCTTCATGTCGAATCATTGTTTCAACATGTTCTTCGTCTCTAGAATTATGCTAGGACTGCTCCAAGTGATCAACATGTCGTATACATACATGCATATCATAACGAACGAGTCAGAGTTACCTTTCATATAGACACATTTGTCACACTCATTAATGGAGAAACCCTTAGATAGTAGAGTACTATCAATTTTTTCGTGCCATTGCTTCGGGGCTTGTTTAAGCCCATACAGAGATTTGACAAGCCGACAGACTTTCTTCTCTCTCCCTTGAACCATATACCTCTCGGGTTGGTCCATATAAATGTCTTCTTCCAAATCACCATTTAGGAAGGTTGTCTTGACATCTATTTGATGTATCTCAAGGTCACGCAACGTGCGATCGCAATGAATACTCGTATGGACGTCATCCTAGACACCGGGAGTACGTGTCAAAGTATTCAAGGCCTTTCTTTTGCGGATAGCCCTTAATCTATAAACCATCTGCTTTATACTTCCATTTGAGTATCCACTTACAACCCAATAGTTTATTTCCCGGAGGAAGATCAACCAACTCCCAAGTATGGTTATGCAGAATAAAGCCTATTTTACTCTCAATAGCTTATTTCCAAAGTGGTGCCTCTAGAGTTGACAATGCTTCAACAATTGTTCTTGGTTCATCATCAACCATATAAGCTACAAAGCCAGGAACGAAGGATTTATCCTTCCTGGCCCTTTTACTTCGCCTTAGTTCCATCTCTGGAAATTTCCAAGTTCTGAGAATCTAGAACATTAGATTCGGATATTCAACCACTTCGAGATCCACTAGATCTGAACCATCTAGATCCGGGCCATCAACGACTCCCGGTTACTGAGAGCTTTGTTCATAACTTCGTGTGCGAGAGATTATGTCTTTTTCCTTTCTAGGAAAGGTATCTTTATAATTGAGCATTTCTTGATTCCATGATTGTACCCCCGTGGATATCTGGAATATCTGACTTATGACTAAAAAGTGATAAGCATTGTTGTTATTTGCATATCCGATGAATATACAATCTACAGTCTTAGGCCCAATCTTGACCTGCTTTGGCTTGGGTACTTCAACCTTTGCTAAACAACCCCACACCTTTAAATATTTATAGGTGGGTTTCTTTCCTTTCCATGATTCATATGGAGTTTTGTCCTTACGCTTATGTGAGACTCTGTTAAGAATCGTATTATCGGTAATGACAGCTTATCCGCATATATTTTGGGGAAGACCGGAATTGATGAGCAAGACATTCATCATTTCCTTCAATGTGCGATTCTTACGCTCCGCCACACCATTCGATTGAGGTGAGTATGGAGCCGTCATTTGATGAACAATGCCTGATTGGGCACAATATTCCTCAAATGGCGCTACATATTCTCCCCCTCTATCGCTACGAATGGATTTAATCCGCATGCTTAGTTGGTTCTCAACTTCTGCTTTATAATGTCGGAACGCTTCATCCTTACTTTTCAACAAGTAAAGGTAACAATACCTTATGCTATCATCAATGAATATCACAAAGTACTTGTTCCCCCCTCTAGTTTGTGCAAACTTCAAATCATATGTATCTGTGTGAATAAATTCTAGAGGAGCGGTATTCCTTTCGACGGATCGAAAATGAAGCTTTATGAGTTTTGCCTCTACACACACCTCACACTTATGTTGAGGGTTTAAGTCGATAGACGACAATAACTCCAACTTTACCAACCTTTGGATGGACTTGTAGTTGACATGCCCTAATTTATGATGCCATAAATTAGAGGACTTAAGCAAGTAAGAAGAAGATGCTTCAATATTATTGCTTGTACGTAATACAGACATGGTGTTAACTTTGAAAAGGCCTTCACAGACGAATCCTCTTCCCACAAACGTTCCATTCTTAGTGACTATAAATTTATTGGACTCAAACACTAGCCTAAAACTAACATTAACCAATAAAGGACCTGAAATTAAATTTCTTCAAATCTCAGGAACATGCATCACTTCCTTCAGAGTGAGCTCATTTCAAGAAGTCATCTTCAGGACTACTTTTCCTACCCCCAACACGTCAGAGGAAATGTTGTTGCCCATGAACAACTTCTTGTTTGTAACCGGAGTATAAGTGGAGAAGCCATCTCTATTGGAACAGATGTGTCTTGTAGCACCTGTGTCCATCCACCACTAGATGAGACTCTGAACAAGGTTTACTTTTAGCACCACCGCTGAGAACTCCTTAATCATGTCATCCAGAAACTGGTCTTTGACGACGTTAACCTGTGCCTTGCCATTAGCCTTGGCCTTCTCTTGTTGCTCAGTCTTGAGCTTGCGGCAGACCTTGATTATGTGACAAGGTTTCCCAGTGGTGATAGTTTCCTTTGAACTTCTCCGATGCTTGGGTCTTGCCGTCTGTTTGGAACTTGCGTTTCTTGCTTGGGTTCCCTTTGGCCTCAGCCAAATTTGCCTTTGCCTCAGCGGGTTGTTTACCCCTAGGCAAGGCCTTCTTATTATCTTCCTGAATTTGGAGTTTGATAATAAGTTCTTCAAAGGTCATCTCCTTTGTCTTGAGTTTTAAGTAACTCATAAACTCATTCCATGAAGGAGGTAACTTTTCAATCAGTGATGCAACCAAAAACTGCTCGTTTGGTTTCATACCTTACAAATCCAGGTGATGTAGAATCATTTGAAATTCCTGGACTTGGGACATCACTATTTTATTATCCTCCATTTGAAATTTCAGAAATTTTCCAACGATGAATTTTTTAATACCTGCATCGTGTGCGTTGTACTTCTTTTGTAGCTTCTCCCACAACTCTTTGGCAGTGCCAACGATGCAATACACCGTGTAGAGAGGGTCTGATAAGAAGTTTAATATGTAATTCTTACATATGAAATCACTATGACTCCATGCATCAAGAACCATCTTCATGCCATTAATGACATGGATACCTAGGCCCCATTCACACATTTCAGAAGGCGAATGGTCCATTTCATCTCCAGCTTGTGGAAGATCTTCTGTTAGGAAACGTGTCATTCTCATAACAGTCAGATAGAATAACATCTTTTGTTGCCATCTCTTGAAGTTTGACCCCATGAACTTTTAAGGGTGTTCATGGTGAAATCCAGCGGGTGGAGGAATGACAACATTCCCTTGAGAGGCAGTAAAGGCGTTGGACGAGCCTTGAGCAACCGGAAAGGCATTAGGAGTGCCTTGAACAGTGGGGAAGGCAGAGGGATTGCCTTGAGCGACGAGAAGCGAGAATCGAAGCGAGTTTGATTTATGCTAGTCATCTTTCTAACTTACTTACAACAAATCTTGTCTTAAAATTGTTGGGATACAATTGTTTTAGGGAACGGGAAGTAAGTAACTATTACAATAGTATAAAGGATAAACAAACTATTACAATAAAACTGGAAATCAAAACCTTAACAAACTGCTTGAGTGATTTGCTAAGTTGAGTGATGGCACTCTGTCTTTAAGACAAGATTGCCCCGTATATCTCTTTTTATGGTGTTGAGCAATAGTCTCCCAAGATACAACAACAACTTAACAAACTTACAAAGAAAACTCAAGTGTTACTCTTGAAGAACTTTGAGTATAGTAACTTTGCTAGAGAGGAAGAAGATGAACTATGAAAATTCTGGAGTATTTTCTAAGTGTTAAGTGTGTTCAATTGAGTCAAATGTCTCAATTTATAGCGTAAGTAGAAGACCCCTCAACTAGCCAACTAACGACCTTCAATAGCCATGTAATTGCACTTGATTGAGGGGTTACATTCAGCCAAATAATGGCTAAATTCATATGCCAAGTAATGGAGAATCAATGTTCCAAAACCAGCCCAAAGGTCAGATTTTTCCAACTTCCCGTCGCAGCTTTCTTCCTCCGAAGCGCCGCGCTCCGAATTAGCGCCGCGCTCCGGTGATCGACCAACCAATTTGCACCGCGGCGCTGACTGGGAGGCGTCGCGGCTCCGAGGTGTGGCGCCGCGACCCTTCACGACTCTGCGGCGATTTCCGACTAGTTTCATTTTACATTTTGTACACTTCTCCCTTCGTTTACCAACGTGGAATAATTTGTCATTTTGGCCAATAACCTTCCATAATTCTATGTCTCAAACGTATTACATACGTACCAATATCTCTTTCACTAATGAAATTTGCGATACTTGGCACTACGTGTGCACGTGTGTGGAAACGATGTTTCCGACGTGCGGGTCCCAATTATTCGAGTCATAAATTAATGGGATATACTTAATTCCACATTTAGTAAATTTCCAACACTTATAACCTAACAAGCAAATTTTATGCATGTACACATGTCGTTTCCTGAAACCATTTTGTTCCTTTTTTTTTAATTTTTTTTAGCGCTAGGCAATGTTTGATTTAGTTCGCAGGAGTGATGTTAATCACATGCCAATTTTTAGTCATGTTACTTATTAAATTTATATTTTAAATAAAGATTTTTTGTTATTTATTTCATGTATTAATTGTTTGAAATAAAAGCCTACAGTAAGAAAAATATTAATTCTTCACCATTTAGATAATTTTTTAAGATTCAACTTTTTAACAATTTTTTCTTATCAACAAACGTCGAACCATTGTTTTTCTCCGTTATATTTAACACAATATTCCAAAAATAAAGACAAAATCTCCAAGAAAATTAAGAATAATGGTAAATTCAATTTTTAGTATTGGGTCTGTGCATGAACGCACGAGCTAACCACCATTAGTTATATTAGAAATGGAAAATTAATTATATTATAATTCTTTTATATTAAGGATAAATGGTTAAATAATTTTATAACCAAAAACAAAATCAAAACAAAAAAGGTAAGTGTTATATTGTAAATCACACTGAATTTTTATACGAAGCAAAACTAAAGGATGGTTTCTGAAATATGCCCATTTTAATTACATTATATTACTTGCTTCAATTGTTATATTTAGGCATTATTTCTAGTCTCAAGTACTCAATAGTTTTATCACAATTCTCTTATTTGCTAATATTATTATTTATTTTAAATATATTTTTTTCACTCACCATCCAAACACTAGAAAGAATTTTCCATGAAAATTAAATTCCGTCTTACCAAACACACCCGAATCGAATTCATAAAGCCAATTTTGTTAAATAAAAATAATCCGTTACCTTCGTTAAGTTGAGAGAGGGTATACGAACAATTTTGCGTTATACTCAATTGGGGCAAAGTACGTAGCCAAACGGAAACAATTAGAAAGTGACATTTGCTAGTCTGCCTTAGAGAAACGAAATTAATTCGTTATATGCCACGTACAGCTGCTACTAATTAATAGATCTAGATTCGTAACATACAAGTTATACCGTCCAATAATTATTATAACAAATTAACGAGTTGGAGAATAAATATTTAGTGTAAACTTGGACTAACGAATTAAAGTTACAGTTTAAATTTGGTACATCGTCAGACGTAACATCGATTTGTTATAACAGATTACTATAACTTTTTACAGAATATTATTTTTCTTTGGCCTTCTGTTCCCCGTGTTTATTAAATTAGTCCAAAATCTTGATGTGCTCTTTTATATATCCAGTTTTTAACAAAGATGCAAAAAAATTACATGGCTTAATAGTGTGATTTAAGATAGGATTTTTTTCTTCAAGTTCTCTAGTGTATTCAATCCGCATAATTGGGATCTATAAGGCTTTTTGAATTAGATACTGAAATTAAGAAACAGAAAGAACTTTTGAAACCAAAAAAGACCTATAACCGAGGGGTTTTTGAATTATAATTCTAATTATACTTCATAAGTGAAAGCTAAACCTTCATTGGTGATTTTGACGTTAATGTTTAAAAATTTGGCATTAAAACGTCTGAAGTAGTAAATAAATTTGAAAAAAGAAATAATTCTGATTACAATTAAAAAGTTAAAAAGTATTTTAGTTAAAATAGAATTCTAATTGCATTTAATATATTTTAAATGCTACTTAAAAAGATTATTGTATGATTAATTACATTTGAGATTATATAAAAATCTATCTATCATGATAGTGCACAAAACTTAAAGTTAACGCGATAATTCCAAGTTCCCTCGAAATCCTCATCATTGTTTCTTCATAGCTCAACTTTTTGCCGCCTATTCGTGGCAATATAAGGGAGAGCATTCAAATCAAATAAATTTCTACGTACGCACAAAAACAACTAGGGGTGGGCGTATACCGGTTCGGTTCGGTTTTGTATATAAAAAGTATGAACCGAATAAAAAATGATTTTTTAAAATAAAAACGAATCAAACTTTAAAAAAATGATATATCGGTTTATATCGCCGAAATTATCGGTTTATATCAGGTTTTTTTAATTCAAATATAAGGTCCAAATGGTTTATGTTTTTTTTAAACATCAACACTAAATGCAACAACAAATTAGTAGCAACAAAAACAACCAATTTTAACAGGAACATACATAGACTGATTTTTTAAACAACAACAACAACAACATCAAATTTCAGTTCCTGTCTAAATAGAAATTTCAGCAGATTAGTTTTTATATTGATGAATTTCAACAGATTAGTTTTTAAAAACAACATCAAATTTCAGTTCCTGTCTAAACAACAACATCAAATTCAGCAACAGCAGCAACAACATGAATTTCAACAACAACAACATCAAATTCCAAAGAAGAAAGAACATCATCACCGAAATTCAACAAAGAGTGAAACGAATATCAACAAAAAAATTCAGCGATTTCGGCAGAAATTCCAAAGAATAAAGAATAAAGACATGAATTTCAAGAAGCTTTTCGATTGCTCTAGCAACAACAACTAAGACTGCTTATGAGTCAAATATAAATAGATACTAACAACAAAAACTAATTTGAAGGATTGTAGATTTGAGAACTTTACCATTATGACGCTAATATCAATCCATTGTCAAGTCCTCAACTGCTTGTGTTTGTTCTATTTCTTGTGGTTGCGGTACGATTGAAAGTTTCTCAAAGTCTACATACAATTTGCCGAAGCGTCAATATAATAAACAAAATGTTAAAGTATAATCATTCTATTAAAAAGTGAAAACATTATATATAAAAAACAGTATTGTTATCCAATTTAACATCTTCATAAAACTTAGTTTCTTCTTCGGTTGGTTGCACAATTTGTTCTCCTATAAGAGTTGAGTGAAGCCAATTCAGTGTGCAAATTAATGCTTCAACTGTCTTATGAGTTAATGTACTCCTAAAAGGGTCAAGAATGCGCCCCCCATGCTAAATGTCGATTCGGAAGCCACGATAGACACCGAAATTGCCAAAATATCTTTGGCAATCTTTGACAAAGTAGGATACCTAGACGAATACATCTTCCACCAACTCAAAAGATCAAAATTCGGATCATTAGGACTTTCATTCCGCTCTGACAAATATTTCTCAACATCATTCTTCACCCCAAAATCATCATTTTCAGTTGCCTTCATCTTTTTAAACATTTGAAAAGGATCAATTGATTAATTTATACTGCTGTTACTATCACAAACTTTACTTAACAGAGCAATTGAACTACTACACACACCACTATTTGGGCTAACATCATTATAACTTTCAAATAACCGTAACAACAACTCTTTGATATCAGCTTTAATTTCATCAACCTTCCTACTATCAAATATACTTCCAAAGCACCTGTTTATAAATTCAAATTTACACCGAGGATCAAGCACATTTGCTAAAATTAATAGCTTGTTCACCTTTTCTATAGAAGTACCCCAATATTTCACAAACTTATCTCTCATGCCATTAATATTTTTTTTCACTAACAAATCAGTAGATTCCGATAGTGAGCTAAGATGAAGATAAAATTTCCACAACTCATTCAAAAAATCAGTAGAAGTCACACATTTTGTACTGCTGAATTTTAATGTCACATCATAAAAGACTAACAAAAAATATACTAACCTCTTAGCATTAACTCAATCCACAAAAATTGGAGGCCCAATCCTTTTTCTTCCATTCTCATCTTCGTTAAACCAACTTTTGTAATGGTCATCGTCCTCTTCTAACCTATCAAACGCTTTTTCAAATATCACAGTTTTTTCCAACATTAAGTATGTCGAATTCCATCTGGTTGGCACATCCAAACCATAAGTCCCTTATATGATATTTTCTCTCGCTCAACACATGTCTTGAATTTTTGTTACCTTGTCGGAGAAGATCTTACATACTTCACCGCATTACGAACAACATCTATTGAGTCCTTCGCTTCTACCAACCCATCCTGAACAATCAAGTTCACTATATGTGCAACACACCTCACGTGCATATGATCACCATTTAAAACCATCGCCTTAAGACTCCAATTTGTCAGTTTCTTCTTCACATAAGCAATTGCAACTTGATTAGCACTTGCGTTGTCCACAATAATTGTGAATAGCCTATCAATACCCCAATCCAATAAGCATTTCTCTAAAATCTTTCCAATACCATCTCCTTTATGATTAGAAATTGGTGTAAAAACAAGTATCTTTTTATGCAACACCCACTCACAGTCAATAAAATGCCCAGTTAAATCCATGTAGCTACTAATTTGAATTGATGTCCCCGTGTCTGTTGTAATACAAATTCTTTGCTAGTTTGAGTTCATGATTCTTTTAATCAAAGCCTTCTCAGGATGATGCAACTGAAGAATATCCCGTGCAATCGTTCTTCGTGAAGGCACCTCAAATCTGGGACAACAAACCCTCATATACTCCACAAAGTTCTGACTCTCCACAAATCTAAAAGCTAACTCATCTTTAATAATCAATTTCACAAGTGCGGCTCTACAAGCCTCTTGATTAAACCCCACGAATACAACTTTATCATTGTCCTTACCCTTGTCACGAGTTAATACTTTTTTATTCTTATCCTCTTCAACCTTTGATTTCTTGTACACTTTGCATCTAGTCAAGTGGTTCCTTAAATTAGTTGTCCCAACTAACGAGCTATCGCAAGAATAATCTTTTCGGCAAAAATGACATTTGACTTTCTTTCCTCCAGGTAACTTAGTAAAAAAATTCTAAACTTTTGATCTCAATTTTCCTTGTCGGTTCGTTTTACCACTTTTGTTCCATCATCCAAAATGTCTTCCATTCTACAATATTAGAGAGTTCATGAGCATTTTATCAAATACACCGTGAATACAAAACATCAAACAAATGTTTCGACAAACTTGGTTCAAATAAAGCATGAAACAGATGAGAATAATCAGAAAATTAACATAATACATAACCTAATACACAGTCAAACATGACTTTAACAACATCAATGAGACAATGAATACAAAACACCTAATTCATAACTTTTCCATAGTTGTTAACAAACTATTATTACAGATTCATTTCTAAGAAAAAATGACTTTAAATCCCACAACAGAAAGGTAAAGAACTAAAATTAGTATCATTATGAAACTATAGATTGAATATGCTTCCTTCTTAACAGAAATTACTTCAGTAACTTCATTTTATAATTCAGACAAATGCTTCGACGAATATGGTTCAAACTGAAACAAAGCATGTAACAGATGATAATAATTAGAAAATTAACATAACACACAACCTAATATATAGTCGAGCATGACTTTAACAACATCAGTGAATACAAAACGTCTAATTCATAGTTTCTCCATAATGTTTCGACAAACATGGTTTAAACAAAGCATGAAACAGATGAGAATAATAAGAAAATTAACATAACACACAGCCTAATAGGCTAATACACAGTCGAACATGACTTTAACAACATCAGTGAACTGAATACAAAACGCCTAATTCATAACTTCTCCATAATGTTTCGACAAACATGGTTCAAACATAGCATGAAACAGATGAGAAATCAGAACGAGAGAAAGAAATGAGTAAAGGGATCGGATTATCTTTTGTGGTGGCATTGGCAGTAACGGGACGTCGGGTCCTCCGATGAAGCTTCGAGTTCGAGTCTTCGAGAGAAAGAAATCGAAATCGAGCAGAAGAGAAAAGAGAAAAGAGGCAAAATTGTTGATTCTCTGATTAAGCTTGAAGATTTATGGGTTAGGGCTTGAAATCGATTTGATTAACTGTTGAAGCTTGAAGATTTATAGGTTATGGCTTGAAGAGAAATCGAAATCGAGCAGAAGATTTATGGGCTAACTGTTGAATGTTGATTCTGTGATAATCGAAATCGATTCAGTTAGAGAAATCGAAATCGAATCGAATCGAGCACGACGTCGATGAGCAGAAAATGAGAAAATACATCGAAATCGACTCGGTTAGGAATTAGGGTTAACTGGTTAGGGATTTAATTTATATAGGGGTGTGGTTAATTACAAGAATAACCCCAGTTTTTCGGTTCGGTGTATCAATAAATCACATGAACCGAACCGAATCAATTTAAAAAATTTGCACCGATTTTTTGCTGAAATCTGGTTTATACCCATTTTTTAACCGAACCGAATTGCCTGTTTTGTTCGGTTTTTTTTTTTGTTTTCCGAATTTTTTGCCCACCCCTAAAAACAACCCTGAAAATACACGCATCATCATTTCGTATTTTCACGGGAAAATGAGAATTAATCAGGAAATAATAATATTTTAATTTTGTGACGATGAAATAGGTACCAGGTAGGCCATAGCAAAAGAAGCCACATGTTAAAACTTTTCAGTGGCATCAGATTATTTATGGCTCCACCAATTTGATGGATCACCATATACAAGTAGTGAAATATCAGCAACCACGGGGCACTGATATGATAGCCTTTTGGCTGCGACCATATCAATTTTGCTTAGTAATTGCATGGATTGGGTTGATACCTTCCCAGGATTGCAGGGCAAAATTTAGAAACTTATCACCATAACCTCAGTTATTTGGTTGACATTGACTAATTAATGTCATCGATAAAGAATAGATCTTGGTCCTAACTCAATCCCAAAAGCTAGCTTGTAGGGTGAAGATTGTTCAAGTCCATATAAGGAGTCCATGTTTCCATTTCATATCCGATGTGGGACTCTTAACACTCTCCCGCACGCACAAACCCCGTTAACTGGAGTGTGGATGACATAATTTGGGGACCAAACATCGGTGAACATAGAATTGGAATGAGTCTGACTCTGATATCATATAAAGAATGGATCTTGGCCTAACTCAACCCAAAAACTATCTTGTAGGGTGAGGATTGTCCAAGTCCATATAAGGAATTCATGTTCTCATTCCATATCCGATGTGGGACTCTTAACACCATCGTCATCCGATTTCAATAGTTTCACCCCCTCTTGTTGCTCAAAATTGAAATATCAAAGAAGAACTATAGGCTCAAAATGATCCAAAATTATGACGGTTTAATTAGGACAATTGGAAGGAGGCGCATTTGATTTTGATGCTTCATAAATGATTGTCACTGAAGATTAAATGAACTCATTTATTTATTTGAAAAACACATCACACAACTGGATACACAACATGGTCTTGGCCTAAATTTTAAGTAGCTGATATGTTTCCCCATCTATTATGTGCAAGTGCGAGTACTTCAACTAGAAAATGACCCCTTCTTTTGGGCGTCTAGCATATGGAAAATTTCTTACAAAGAAATGAAATTGAGATTAAACTCTATAGAAGGCACAGCAAATTTCAATTATTACATGTCTTTTTGTGGTTTGGATCAACTGTTATACGTTTCAATAGCATGATAAAAAAATGTTATTCGTGTCATTTTGTATGACACTATTTTCTTGTTATCTGTAAAAAAAAAGTATCTTTTTATATTTAAAAATAATATAAACTATAAAATTCTAATTTTATTTTTAATATCAATGCTTTTATAATCATGTAAATATCATAATAAGTTAAAATCATAGCTTACAAATATTTTCTTCCTTTGTAAAATTTCGTACCCTATTAATCACCAACCGACAGCCGTAACATAAATTGAAACGGAGGAGAACGATCACAAACTTATTCGAAGACATTTTTTAGTCACTCATTAATTCCAACTGAACCTGATGATAAAAATGAATCCATAATTTTAAGCTTGTGGGTTCTACTAAAATGAACAAATGTGTAATAATAATCGGATGAAAAGACTCCAAGGGGAACCCATCCCACATCAAGCACAAGAGACTGACACAAGGTTCCTTCTTCGCAACTAAACCAACAACTCCTTTTAGTTATGGGTTCCCAATTAATCGTTTCTTATATAATTAAATTATTCTCAATATAAATATAGGATTCGAGTAAAAGTTACTGGATTCTAGGAAACCCCCACCCGAAACCTTGAATTCGTCCCTGACTACTATGTTAATATGAATTTTAATGATGACTTAATATTTTACACACGGACAAAAAGAAAAATGGAGCAAAGTGTCAAGGTGTCAAAAGATACAACCCCTACCAACAATCTAATTGAAAGCTGCCACATAAAGGAATAATTCAAGAAAGGAAGAATCCGTTATTTCAAGTAAGAGATCAAGTACCAAGACGGAAAATATATTTCCCAAAGAAAATATATTCAACAATCAAGCCTCAAAATTCCATATTAAAGAAAAATGAATGACTGCAGTAATTAGCTAAATCTTGAGTCACAAGATTCAGGAGTATCAAGCACGCCCTCAGTTAGGGTTGTTCATAATAATCTGATCCGATCGATCTTATCCGCGATCCGGTCGACTCAATTAAAAAAATCGGATATCCGATCCACTTTTTTGAGTTTCGGATATTTCGGATGGATATCCGAAAAAAATCGGATCGAATACAGATCACAATTTCTTTACTTTCGGATATCCGAAATATCCGATTTGTTTATTTTTTATTTTCTTTTGATTTTTCCTAATAGTTAGGCTACATTTGTGCTTTTCAGTTTTCATTGGGCTGCTACTTATCTCCATTTTATCTTAGGGCTGAGGAATAATACTTCGTTGGCCAAATTCTTCTGTTGGCCCAATATGGAAGATGGTTAGTTTTATCTCAATTATTTTTAAAATATATTATTACATTTGTATTTTTGTTTACTTAATGCTAATACTATTTTTTTCCTTGTGATACTTGTTTTGTAGGTATGAAAGATTTGACTACGGAGCAACCAACAATTGATCTTGATGAGTCGTTGGATACTTTTGAATGATGTAATAGTCTACTAAACTTATGAGCTATTTTGCATGGTGGTGAAACTTTATGGAATTTTAATTTGTGAACTTTATTTGTATGGTGTATTAATTTGGATGTTGGACATTGGATGTTTTAGCTAGTAGTTAATGTATTGGACATTGCACCTATAAAGTTCTACTTTTCATTTTGGAGTTTTACTATTTGTTAGGAATTACATATTTATATCCTTGAAGAATGAAGACTATATTGTTGTGTATTGGTCGGTCACATGTTGGGTTGAAGTTATTTCAGTATTTAATTGTGTTTACTTTAAGTGGTATGTGAGGTTTCTGTTGAACAAATTTGCTAAAGAGAGCAGGATATTTATGTGGCAGTTTCTAGAATGATGAATGTATGATAAATTTCGAATATCCGGTTATCCGATCCGAAAATTTCGGATATTCGATTTTTTCCGAATCGGATTCAGATCATAATTTTACCGATCCGAAATTTCGGATCGGATCGGATAATCCGAAATGAACAACCCTACCCTCGGTAAAGGAAAGAGATCCCAAGACAATCTATTTCAAGCACTGATTGTCGCGTCAACAATCTCAAATGGAAAGCAATAAACACTCTTGGGTTGTCATGTTTGTCCATGACCCTAACCGTTGGATACAAACTATTTAAAGGCTCATCTCAAACGAAGATGAACATACTTCGTCTCAACAACTCATGTTCTTTGCTCTACTTTTGACAAGCATTGTATTTCTTAGTGATTTTGTGTGTACTCAAAATAGAGAGGAGAGAAATATAGTTAGCGAGACATTGTATCAAAAGATTACGAGTGACTGAGTGTAGACGTAGGAGTTACACTTTATTACCATTATACTGAAGAACAAGTTACAAGAGCTTACAGAGAACACTCTTGCAACCTAAGGGGACTTGACTTAGATCCATATTGGATTCCAACTAGTATAAAAATATCTGATGTTACTTTACATTTCAGCATTTACTTAAAGTATTACTTCCATTCCTAGTTACTGCCTGTAACAGTCGACTACCTACTCTGACAGTCCACTAAGAAATGAAAAAAATACAATTCAACCCTCCTCTTGCACTTTCAATTGGTATCCGAGCGAAGTCTCACAATATTGAATTGCTTAACCACAAGTGAGAAAATACCGTGTCAAACCACATCACTGTCGGAGCTTTATTTCAAGAGGAACTTTTCAAACTAGACTACCCTACTTTAATAAGAAGCACTTTTATCATTAGAATGTGAGAATGGAAACCTACATCAAATTGTATGATGTAAAGATATGGAGGGTCATCAAGTTGGGAGACATTTCTATGACAAAGGCAAAGTCTGATGAAAAGAAAAAGAAAGACACAATTTCAATTGATAAATTAGCATGCCTAGCTGATTACACTGATAAACAGATGAAGGTAATTCAACTGAACTCAAAGTCACGAAATCTTCTATACAACGCTATGAACGAAGAAGAATATGAAAAGATCTCCACATGTCAAACTACCAAAGAAATATGGGATAAACTTGAGGTTACAGATGAAGGTACTGATAAAGTAAAGGAATATATTGTTAGTATCGTATATGAATATGAAACATTCAAAATAAAATAAGGATAAACTATAGAAGACATGTTTTCAAGATTTAACAAGATTGTTGGAGAACTTAAAGCTTTAGGAAAAGTCTTTTCTTCTGTGGATAATATTAGAAAAAATTTCAGATGCTTGCCTCCCTAGTGGCATGCAAAAGTAGTTGCTATTGAAAGTATCAATCTCAAGACACTCACATATGATGAAGTGGGAGAAGATCTGATTGCATTTGAAAAAACTCATCTAAACAAGTCAGGACAAGATGAGAGCAAGACAAAAGTAGTGGCTTTCAAATCCCAAGTAGAGGAACATGATGATGATATAGGATAATATGAAGTTGCTATGATATCCAGATCTATTTTGGGAGCCATGAGAAGATCCAGGAATAATCGAAAAGGAAGCTCAACCTACAGAAAAGGAAAACCCCCTATTGATAAAAATAGAAATGATGAAAAATATTATGAGTGCGGCAAGTATGGTCATATTGCATCTGAATGTCCTAAATCTAAACGAAGACTATCTAGATGCTATGAAAGAAATAAAACTTTCAGCACTGGGGTGAAGATGAAATGTTAGACAATGAATGTGAGGAAGCAAACAATGTGTGCTTCATGGCTATTGGTGAAAAACGTGAGGTAAGATATAATAAATGTCATAATTGCAATGAAACTCAAGAACTTTTAGGTCATGATTTAGAAGATTTAAACAAAGTCTTTGACGAAATTAAAAAATTACAAAGAGAAAAGAAATACTGGAAAATTAAATTAGAAGTATGTGAAATATGAAGGGATCTTCTTCAAGAAGAAGTCCAGGAATTGCAACTGCACCTTAATGGATTGCGCAAATCCACCAGTCATAGTTCAGTCAGGTCTAACTGGTCGACTCATGCCTATAAGTCAACTGATAAAGAACATGTCAGTGATAAAACTGCATCTAGCAAGTTAACTGATAAGTCGGTGTCCCATTGTTGCGTTAATTCTAAATGCTACGCAAGTGTACGTATCACAATTTGTAATAATTTCAGTAAAACCGAGTATCATCCACAGAGACTGATTTATCAATTACCAATTAACTAATCTTTAGTTTCTATTTGGCAAACGAATATAAGTGATGATTTCTAAACTAAAGAATTAACAAACTAAAATATCTTGCGGGAATAAAATAGCATGAAAACACACGAAGTATAATTCAGTAATGAAGGCAATTAGGGTTTCCAATCTCATCAACTTTCTACTCTATCATTCATTAATGCAAGACTAACAATTCTTCTTCTTATTAAGATAGCAGGTTAACTGAGATGTTCTATATTCCGGTTAGGACATATAAAAACTCAACCTAAGTGAGAATTTTCTATATTTCTATAATAAATTCAATCACATAAGAGGATTAAGATCAATAACTTAAAAAACTACACAGGTAATCGTGATACTCTCATTCAAGATTAAACCTATGTCTAATCAACTATAGCATATTCAAATCTCCCTTTTTCAAATCTTCATTTAAAGTCATATAGGTAATGAAAACTAATGGCCAATTAATTCTCATTCAATAAACGCAAGTTGAAGAGATCTTAATAGATGAAGAAGAACATTAACAATGCATTAAATCATAATAGAGTTTCAAGTGATTCAACGAAAAACTCTAATAAAAGTAATTAGCTCATAAACATGCTAAGAAGACTAATTAACTTAATATCCAACATGAACAGAATTAAAGTAAAGAAAAGAAAAAGAACTTGAACAATAGATGTCTCTAATTACTTCTTGCCTCCAATGTGAGTTCATCTCCGAAATGCGCACCCCTCGGCATATAACACGAAAAACCCCAGAATGGACCTTTTTACCCTTATTAAAATTAGATTTTTTTCGCTGCCTGGACGTCGTCGGCGCCGCGACTCAGCTATTAGAATGTCGCGGCTCTAATTAGCGTTGAAAATCAAATTGCTTTCTGCCAGTGGGGAGCTGCTACTCTAATGTTGGGCGCCGCGACGCCTTCGTCGATGTTTCAAGCGCCGCGACTGTAACCAGGTAGCGCCACGACTCTAATTCCGAGCAACTTCTTGTAGCCTTTTGCCTGTGGAGCCTCGTCTCTTGCTTCCTCAGCCGCGGCCTTTCAGTATTCTTTGTCTGGAGTTTGTTTAAACTGCTTTCCGAGCTTTCCAAGGCTTCTTTGACTTATTACTTGTGACCAAATATGCATTTTTGTCCTCAATAACCGCCTATTTCCTTTGGATTCGCCTTATTCCTTTTTGAATCACTTAAAACCTGAAAACACAAAACAACACGCATAATACTGCACAAGACAACTAAAAGACAAACAAAAGACTCCTTAAAACACACTCTAAAACAATACTAAAATCTACCTAACAAACACCCAAACTTAAACTTTACTCGTCCTCGAGTAAAGAACTCTAGCCACCCTAAAAAGAAAAACATACAAACTCTATACGGAATCAGGTCAACAACAATATGTCATGCCTCGAAAATCATGAACAACTCGGAATATAGTCTTCAGGAACATTCTAGCCACTAATTTGCTATTTAGAATTTCAAGTCAGATATTTCTCAAATTTGCTTATAGTTATTAATGCATATGACCACTCAACCATGATTATTGACTTAAACAAGTATTCAATATTAGTTCATGCACAACTAATTCTCACCAACAGTGCATCAGGTCCAAGTTCTATAGGCTTGCTAACTTGCTACTATCCACTAATGTAGACAACCCATGCTCAAGAATCAATAGGACTTTTATAGGTTATACGATAGTCTTAGGCACAGGTAGATGAAATGTCATTTAGGTTCAAAGTTACCATAATCATATAAACCAATCAACCCACTCGATATCCACGTTACAAACCACAAGCAGTCCCCAATTATTTTTCTTCTTTACCCAATTTTTCTTTTCTTTTTTGAACTACACCCCCAAACTTGTTTTTCAATGTATGTCCAAGATGAGTGTTTTTTTACTCTTCTATTGATAGCATCCAATTTAAAATACCCATTACAAAGTGTCCATCCCCAATCATATACTTACATGTTCATGGTAAAATTCAAGGGAAGGAAAAGTAGTAAAGAGTTTCAAGTAGGCTCAGAATAGGCGTCAATCAAAGAAGGATTACTTAAGGCTCAGAAAAGGGTAACTAGGGATTAAATTAGTCAAGGTTGGCTTGAAAGACTCAATCGTTCCAAAGATGGCTTAAATCATCTTCCTAAGCATGCATCATCTAGGATTTCGTCACAAGTAGCAAGCAAGCAAGTTTTAGGATTTTCCACCATCTTTCCTCCAACCAAAATTCAATCATGCATAAACCAATATTTGAGTACCAGAAATTCACCAATCATGATCAAGTTTTCATGCTTATTAATAATTAAAAGCAAATCAAGACTTATCCAACTTAAGCACATATATTTATGCATTTTCATGGCTATCAATTTCATTCAACTCTATCACATGTGTTCACTCAATCTCATGGGTTATTATTATTGACTTGATTCATTGACACAAAACACTCAAATACTGACACTAAAACAAACGCACTAACAATAAACAAACAACTGAACATACACAATTAAAGACTACTAACACAAAGCAGTAAGACTCCCCTCGAAACTTAATGAACATATTGTCCCCAATGTGAAAAAGGAAAGCAAGGGAATGAAGACTTACATAAAAAATGACAGCGATCTCAGTATGGTGGTGGTGGCGGTGGTGGTTGATAAGGCTGGTACTGTGGAGGAAAGTAGGGCTCATTCGGGGTATCATCCATTGACCAACGATCGACCAAAGAGTTGAGTTGGTCGATGTGGCGGACATCATAATCATGCAGCTGCTGCATATAGTTGCTAAAATGTTGATTTTAAGCATGGTGCGACTGGATCAAGTATTGATTCTGTCGGATGATATAGTCAAACTGATCATGAGTCCTTTGGGTGTGTGAATCAATAGGACCCTCAAAAGAAAAAGTTGGTGCATTGCTGCTCTGTCCCGGGTCACCCACTTCAGCTGCTGCATTCTCGTACTCCATCTTGCTCTGCTGCCGCTTTGGCTAGGTTCGGCTGTCTTCTCTAGGTGTAGGTGCTGATGTAGGTTCTGGGTATACATTGACCATTGTCCAGGCTAGAGGCTGCTGCACTTTGCATTTTACATCATTTCTACCCTCAGGCACTCCATGTGCAACACATAGTGAAGTGATCAACGATCCATGCCCCAACACTGTTGTGTTCAATCTGCATATCCAATGAGACCATTTCTAACAACTCGACCCACATCTACTGAAAATCCATTCATGATGGCATAAATCAGCTTGATACGATCCACTGGTATATTAGAGAAGTGTGTGGAGGGAATCAGGCGGACACTCACAAAGTAGAGCCAGGCTTTGGCAACTTTGTTGAATTGGCAGCGGAACATGCCTTTGGGTGCGTCATATGTATATGTGCAGCGGACCCCTGAGAATCATATTTTCTCAGCTACCTCCACCCAGTCAATTTCTGAACGCTTCCAAATAGTAAAGTCATCCTCCTCATCTTCATCTAGAAAATTTGTAATCCCACATATGGCATTTATAGCTTCAACCCCAACTGGTACCCTTTTCCTTCATACAAAACAAATATTATCTTGCTTCTATGGATAGTTGGCATTGAATTCATAGACTAGGGAGGTATTTGGCTTTGCCAAATAAGGATTGACAAATCCCCCCCAACCTCTGTCAGCAATCATGGCCCTGATGGGTTCATATATTTCATCCTCGTAGGGCACACTCTGGAATTCCATCCCCCTTTCTGGTACCAGGGAGCGTGTACATAACTTGTTATACATATCTTGGGCATCCTTGTTGGCAAATCTATTCTTATCATAGTCAACCCTTGGTGGTGGATTCACGGGACTACGAGAGGAGGATGCCTTAGAAGTAGCTCGTCGTGGACCCATTAAAACCCGTCACAACTTTGAAGTTTTCTAAAAAAAATCCGGCAACACTTCCCCTTAATTTTTCACTTCCCAAAAACAACTCAATTCCACAAAAATACACCCAATCAATCTACAATATCTATAACCACAGTTCAACCACTACATAAGATCCTATTTCCCACAATAATACAATTAATTCCCCCAACTTAGAATTCCTCCAAAGTCATAAAAGAAAATACAAAAATTCCTCAAAGCTTGAATGCAATACCTACCTTATGGCGAGAGAGACCTCAGGTGATGCTTCACTGCCCCAAGTATGTAAGATTTGAAGAACTTATGGAAGAATTTTTGAAGGATTGGGATTTTAGTGTTTAGAAAAGGGGATTTAGGAAAAGTGTTGATTTAGAGTTAATGGAAGAAATGAGGAGATATAAGAGTATTTGGGGGGGGGGGGGAGGGAGGGAAGCTTGAAATTGGAAAAATAATGGGGATTTTTCGATTTAGGGACGGAAGAGAAGGGAATGGAGAAGGGTTTATGTGTATTTGTATTTGGGGATAATGAGAAAAGATAGGGATTTTGCGTTTTTAGCCTGAATTTTTCGCAGAAGCGTCGCGGCTCTCACCAGTCAGCGCCGCGACGCCATCACTTATGCCAAGGCGCCACGACTCTTCTCTTGTGGCGCTGCTACTCTAATTCATCCCACATTTTCACAATTCTCCGCCAGTATGGAGCCGCGACCCTAATGTTATTGAGCCGCGACGCTAAATCAACACAAAAAATTCTTTGCTCACCGCCTTCAGAGCGCCGCGACGCTAATTCATATTAACGGGCATTCTGATTTTTGCTTCTAATTTCAACATCTTGCGGTACCTTTTACCCCAGAGTTGACTAATTATTCACCTAACATAAAAAAACAGACCAAGAAACAACAAGACAATGAGATTATTCAACATAAGATAAAACAAAACAAAATAACATAATTAAGATGTTGGGTTGCCTCCCAATAGCATTGTCGTTAATGTCATTTAGCCGGACGTAGATTTCCTCTTCATATTGATTTCACGAGGATAACAGACTTTGCCCTTCAATCTGGTGCAATAACAATTGGTGCTGAAATTAACTTCTCTGGCATTTTTCCCAATCCTCGTATTTCTTCTTATCGAAGAGCTCATAGGAGTTCACCCACTTGGCATATTCCACATGCTCAGTATCTTCACTATCATCTTCCTCACCTTGTGTTAATGCTACTTTAAGAGCATCCGTACTCTTGAAGCTTGACTCAGAAACAACGTTTTCAATTACATCAATGGAAAAACAGTCGTCACTTGCTCTTGGATAAGTTGCTGCCCTGAATACATTGAAAGTCACTTCTTCTCCTAGACTTAGAGTTTTAATTCACCCTTCTGAAAATATATAAGTGCTTGTCCTGTAGCTAAGAATGGTCTCCCCAGGATGATGGGCACATTTTCATCTTCTTCCATATCCAAAATAATAAAATCAGCAGGAAAGATGAACTTATCCACTTTTACCAGCATATCTTCAATGATAGCTTGTGGATGCTTGATCAAACGATCTGCTAACTGCAAAGTAATGGTTGTAGGACTTGCCTCACCCAAACAGAGTCTATGAAACACAGATAAGCGCATCAGGTTGATACTTGCCCCCAAATCACACAAGACTTGCTTGCATTCAGAATTCCCGATGGTGTAGGGAATAGTGAAGCTCCCGGGATCTCTCAACTTCTGGGGAAGCTTCTTTTGCAAAATGGCGATGCACTCTTCAGTTAACACCACAGTTTCATAATCTCCCATCTTTTTCTTTTTAGAGAGAATTTCCTTCATAAATTTCACGTAACTGGGCATTTGCTCTAGGGCCTCAGCAAAGGGAATGTTGATGTGTAATTTCTTGAACTCTAACCCAGATATTTCTATCGAGTTGTCATTATTTTCAATAGGTGGTTGGGTTACAGACTGCTCCACTTGCTTCCCACTTCTCAAGGTGATTGTCTGACACTGCTCCTTCGGGTTCATAATGGTATTGCTAGGCAGATTCCCTTGAGGTCTGTTATTCAACATACTTACTAACTTCCCCACTTGCGTCTCCAAATTCTGAATAGAGAACTTATCTCTGTCATGAACTGAGTTTGGGAATTGGTGAGGGTCAACAAAGCTGCTCACAATTCATTAGGATTCTCTTGTGGGACTAGTGGCCTAGGCTGTTGAGAAAATAAAGCTTGATTCATTGGTTGTTGTGGACTGTTTGCTGATATTTCCCTTGAACTGTGAACGTTGGCCTTGCTCGTTTCTCCATGAGAAGTTAGGGTGATTCCTCCACCCAGGATTATAAGTGTTGGAAAATGGATTGTTGTAGGGCTTTTGAAAATTCCCAACTGCTTGAACCAGAGCTTGGTCCATAGGAACATTATTTGGATCCATTGTTATGCACCGATCAAAAGTATATGGACCCCCACAAATTTCACAAACCACTTGCATCTGAACAACATTTGCAGACACAATATTCTGTTGCAATTGCTTTGTCAATGAAGCAACTTGAGCAGTTAAAGCAGCGATGACATCTAACTCATGAACCCCTGTTGCTTTTCTACTGCTCGTTGACCTCTCATCAGGCCATTGATAGTTGTTTGTGGCCATATCTTCTAACAATTCATACGCCTCATTAGCACATTTACTCATAAATGCCCCTCCAACCGCAACATCAATTATGGTACGAGTAGTACCACACACCGGATTGTAGAAATTATGGACCAACATCCACTGTTCAATTCCATGGTGAGGACATCTCCTTTGCAGCTCCTTAAACCTCTCCCAAGCATCATACA
This sequence comes from Anisodus tanguticus, assembly GCA_034509755.1. NCBI lineage: Eukaryota > Viridiplantae > Streptophyta > Magnoliopsida > Solanales > Solanaceae > Anisodus > Anisodus tanguticus. The sequence goes on along the minus strand of CM067550.1, from coordinate 22,477,456 downwards.
AAGACTCCCCATCAAGCTGATAAAAATTGTTCATTTCTCCCCTTAACTTCACGGCCTTTGATGGAGGAAAGAACTTGGCAACAAATTTCTGAGCCAAATCTTGCCAAGTAGTGATAGAATTTTCCTGAAGAGAGTTCAACCAGATTTTGACTCGGTCCCTTAGTGAGAATGAGAAGAGCCTCAACCTAATGGAATCATCAGTAATACCATTGTACTTAAAGGTTACACATAACTCCAAGAAGTTCGCCAAATGCATATGTGGATCTTCAGAGGGCAACCCACAAAACTGAACTGTGCTCTGGACCATATGCAGGATTGTTGGCTTAATCTCAAAATTATTTGCCTCCACAACTGGTGCCCTTATACATGTCTACACACCTGTAACAGTTGGCAATATATAGTCACGTAAGCTCCTCGCAACAGGATTCTGGGCTGGTTCATTCATTCCTGCTGGTATTCCTCTGTTCAACCCATCATTATCATGTTGATTTGCCATAGCGGTTGAATCAACAATTCTTTTGTTCTTTCGATTCTACTTGCACGCTTTTTCAATTTCCGGATTCAGAGGAACAAGGTTGTCTGCTCCTCTTCTGCTTCGATATACCAAAGCTACCAAAATTGATCAAAAACACTGCATGCAGATTAAGTAAAAAAATTGTGTTCCAGGAACAACCAAATTAGAAATAAGATTAATTATTTTGATATTGATAATACTTCAGTCCCTAGCAACGGCGTCAAAAACTTGTTGCGTTATTTCTAGATGCTACGCAAGTGTACATATCGCAATTTGTAATAATTTCGATAAAACCGAGTATTGTCCATAGAGACTGATTTATCAATTACCAATTAACTAATCTTTAGTTTATATTTGGCAAACGAATATAAGTGGTGGTTTCTAAACTAAAGAATTAACAAACTAAAATAGATTGAGGGAATAAAATAACAGTGAAAACACACAAAGTATAATTCAGTAATGAAGGCAATTAGGGTTTCCAATCTCATCAACTTTTCACTCTATCATTCATTAATGCAAGACTAGCAATTCTTCTTCTTATTAAGATAGCAGGTTAACTGAGATGTTCTATATTCCGGTTAGGACATATAAAAACTCAACCTAATTGAGAATTTTCTATATTTCTATGATAAATTCAATCACACAGGAGAATTAAGATCAATAACATAAAAAACTACACAGGCAATCGTGATACTCTCGTTCAAAATTAAACCTGCATCTAATCAACTATAGCATATTCAAATCTCCCTTTTCAGATCTTGATTTGAAATCATATAGGTAATGAAAACTAATGGCCAATTAATTCTCATTCAATAAACGCAAGTTGAAGAGATCTTAATAGATGAAGAAGAACATTAACAATGCATTAAATCATAATAGAGTTTCAAGTGATTCAACAAAAAATCCTAATAAAAGTAATTAACTCATAGACATGCTAAGAAGACTAATTAACTTAATATCCAACATGAACAGAACTAAAGTAAAGAAAAGGAAAAGAAATTGAACAATAGATGTCTCTAATTACTTCTTGCACTCTTGTTTCTTGCCTCCAAATGTGAGATCATCTCCAAAATGCGCCCCCCAAGCATATATCACGAAAACCCCAGAATGAACCTTTTTTCCCTTGTTAAAATTAAGTTTTTCATTTCCTGAACGTCGTCGGCGCCGCGACTCAGCTATTAGAGCGTTGCGGCTTTAATTAGCTCTGAAAATCAAATTGCTTTCTGCCATTGCGGAGCCACAACTCTAATGTTGGACGCCGCAGCCCCTTCATCTACGTTACAAGCGCCGAGGCTGTAACTAGGTAGCGCCGTGACTCTAGATCTGAGCAACTTCTTCCATCCTTTTGCCTGTGGGGCCTCGGCTCTTGCTTCTTCGGTCGCGACCCTTCAGTGTTCTTCATTCAGAGTTTGTTTAAACTGCTTTCCGAGCTTCCAGTGCTTCTTTGACTTATTACTTGTGACCAGATATGCATTTTTGTCCTCAATAACCGCCTACTTCCTTTAGATTTGCCTTATTCCTTTTTGAATTACCTAAAACCTGAAAACACAAAACAACACGCATAATACTGCACAAGAAAACTAAAAGACAAACAAAAGACTTTCTAAAACAGTACTAAAATCTACCTAACACCCATGTCAAGACAGACCAGTCGACTCGTTCTTTCGAGTCAACGATAGGAAGTTTGAATGTAACAAACTTGCTTATAGCAAGTGGATTATCCAACCAGTCACTGATGAACCTTTTTCTTAAACCTATTTTGGTTGTGGTAAAACTGGTCATAAATATTATAAATGCATATTTTGTCATGCAACAGCTCCTGGTTGGTATGGAGACCCAAAACCTACAAAGAAAATTATGATATTAACCCAAAAGGACCCAAGAAGGCTTGGGTACATAAAATAAAGTAATTACTCTCTTTTACAGGATCACCACAAGACGAAATCAAAAGAAAAATTGTATCTAGACAATGCGTATTCAAGTCACAAGATAGATAATAAAAATTTGTTCAAATCAGTTACTGACTATGATAGGGGACTGGTTACTTTTGAAGATAATTCAAAAAGAACGGTCATAGGTATAAGAACTGTTGCTTTCAATAACTCATGTGATATTACTAAAGTTTATCTTGTCAGGGACTCAACTATAATCTACTCAGCATCAGTCAATGATGTGATTCTGATCTTGAAGTAAGATTTAGAAAAATCAGGATGCATAATTGAAGATGTTATTGGAAAAGTCATCCTACCAGAAAGTAAAAATAAAAATGTGCATGTCTTAGATTCAATTAAAAGTTCAGTTGGACATAAATGCTTGGCTTTAATGACAGAGGATCCTTGGATATGAAACAAGAAACTTGGTCATGCAAGTATGCGCCTAATAGAAAAACTTTCAAAACATGAATTGGTCATAGGACTGCCAAAATTGAATTTCTCAAAAGATCATATATATGATGCTTGTATGGTAAGCATGCTAGAAACTCTTTTAATTCAAAAGATATAGTGTCTACTATTAAATCTTTTCAGTTTCACATGGACATTGTTGGTCTTACTAGAACTGCTACCATTGGTAGAAAAGGTATGCTTTTATTATTGTTGATGATTACTCTCATTTCACACGGGTAATATTTCTTGCTCAAAAGGATGATACTCTAAATAATTTTAAGTTTTTCTGTGAGAAAATTTAGCGAGAAAAGGGCTACTATATCATTGCAATAAGAAGTGACCATGGAGGAAAATTTATAAACAAGACCTTTGAGAAATTATGTAATGATCAAGGATATACTCACAGTTTAACTCGCCTAGATCTCCTCAATAAAATGGAGTAGTTGAACGAAAGAATAATACTCCTCAAGACATGGTTAGAACCATAATTGTAAAACATTCATCACCCCACCATTTTTAGGCAGAAGCTGTAAGTACAACTTATCATAATCTGAACAGGTGTTTGATCACACCCATATTGAAGAAAACACCATATGAATTATGAAAAGGTAAGAAAACAAATATCAATTATTTTTATCCTTTTGGGTGTAAATGTTTTGTGCACAATAACGGCTAGGACCACATTGGTAAGTTTGACCCTCGTAGTGATTAAGGTATATTTCTTGTCTATTTAATTACTAGTAGATCCTATAGAGTTTATAACAAACATACTTTATCTGTTGAAGTATCTATTCACGTAATATTTGATGATACTAATCGCTTGATCGAGAAAGGTAAAAGTGCAGATGAAGAAGAAAATCAAGAGTCGACTACTACCTCAAATACATCTACAGAAATAGTCAACACAGAAAAGCCAACTAGCATTTAGGAGGAGTCAACTAACATTGTTGTTGAATCTATTCCAAAAGAATGGAGAAGTGAGCCAGATTATCCAAAGAAGTTTGTTATTAAAAACATTAATGATGGTATGAGGACCATAACATCGAATAAGAAGAATGCAAATCTAGTCCTTATCTCTCAACTTGAACTATAGAAGATTGACGAAGCCCTCAAAGATGATCATTGGGTCAAAGCTATGAAAGAATGACTAGATCAATTTGAGAAAAATAAGGTATGAATCCTAATTCCTAAACCTTTAAAAGTTTCAATTATTGTCATAAAATGAGTTTTCATAAATAAGCTAAATGAGTATGGAGAATTGGTAAGAAGCAAAGCTCGATTAGTGGCTCAAGGTTACTCTCAACATGAGGGAGTCGACTATAATGAAACTTTTGCTTCTGTAGTCCGGTTAGAGTCAATTCGCATCTTACTCACATATGCATATTTTAAAGATTTTAAACTATTTCAAACGGATATTAAAAATGCTTTTCTAAATAGTTTTATTGAGGAAGAAGTCTATGTCAAACAACCACCGAATTTTGAAAATCCAAAATTTTCTTATCACGTTTTCAAGTTGACTAGAGCCTTATACGGTCTTAAGAAATCTCCCAGAACTTGGTATGATCTCTTAAGCTCCCTTTTAATTGACCATGGTTTTCCAAAGGAAAATGTACACCACTCTTTTCATTAAAAAGGTCTCCTTCTGAAACTCTTATTATTCAAATCTATGTTGATGATATTATTTTAGAAGTCCTAACCGTCGTTATGCAAGAAATCTCTAAATTTATGCAAAGTGAATTCGAAATGAGTACGATGGTTGAGTTGACCTTTTTCTTGGGATTACAAATTCATCAATCTGAGAAGAAATATTCATCTTTCAAACAAAGTACAAAAATGAGCTCATTCAAAAGTTTGGAATAACATAAGCCAAAGCCTTGGGAACTCCTAGGAGTCCGACATGCACTCTTGACAAAGATGATGAAGGAAAACTAATTGATGAAATTAAATATCGTGGTAGGATTGGATCACTACCTTAGTTAACTGCTAGTGAACTAGATATTATGTTCATTGTTTACAGGTGCGTACGATTTCAATCTGCCCCTAAGGAATCACATCTTACCACTGTTAAAAGAGTTATTAGATATCTTGTTGCAACATCTGACTATGGGTTATAGTATCAAAGTACTAACAATTTAAACTTGAAGGATTTTCAGATGCTGATTTTGTAGGTGATAAATATGACAGAAAAAATACTAGTGGAATATGTCAATTAATAGGATTTTTTTTAATTTTCTGTAATAGCAAAAAAATAAGGATCTATCTCCTTATTAACTACTGAAGCTGAATACGTTTTCATAGGACAATGTTGTGCTTAACTATTTGGATGTCACACCAACTTAATAATTATGATTTCCTTTTTACACTTGTTAAAATTTTCGGTGACAATCTAGTGGTATTTATTTGTCAAAAAATCTTATTCATCACTCTAGGACTAAGTATATAGACGCATCATTTTATTAGATAACATGTTATTAAAGGTAATATAGAAATTTCTTTCGTTAACACTAATTCTGAACTTGATAATGTGTTCACTAAATCATTGCTTGAAGATAGATTTTGCCTTCTGAGAGATTCTCTTGGTATTATTAGCAATTCTTGCTTGAATAAATAATGCTACATTATTTTATTTGCTTTTCTTATGTGTTAATAGTTTGAATATTTGTTACATGACAGTCAAATAAAGTGTCATTTTCAGTACTTTTCCCTCTCCGCCTCTTAAATTCCCTCCACACGTGTCATTATTTTTCATTTTTCCGCCCTTTCCTATGCATCATAATGACTTGTAGCTAGGGATGACAACGGATCGGATCTGGATCGGATCCTATTAGATCCAGATCCAGATCCGTTTTTCATACCTGAATCCAGATTCGATCCAGATCCGTCGGATCCATAAAAATCAGATCCAAATCCGGATCCATAGGATCCACCGGGTCCACGGATCGGATCTGAATCCACATGTAAAAAAAATTGCCTTGCTAAGAATGTAACCTTGCTAAGATTTTTTTTTAAACTGACAAACGATTTTTACTTAGCTAACGATTCTTCGTGTTTCAATTTTGAAATGTTCACATGAGATATTTTGTTCGTTGTCTCGTTTTGATTGTGAGCTATTAATTAAAAATGTTGGACAATGACAATAGTTGTGGAAAATGTTGACTAGTATTTTCACAATGCAGAACTTGTATGTGCTTGGAATCTTCACAAATGAAGTGAATATAATTTTAACTACTTGTCTATGGAGATGTTAGTCATTCACTAATATAACATTGATTTTATTATCGAAATTACCTCTTTATTTTTGGATTTTTGAGTTAACGCGGGGATAAATTAAACTTGTTTTGAGAATTAAATTTGCAAGGATGTGCTTAGCACTTTTAAGAAAATACTTATAAAATTACATTCTAGGTTATGAATATATTTAATAAAAAATAGATCCACGGGTCGGATCTGGACCGGATACGGATCTCAAATACAAGATCCAGATCCAGATCCGATCCGTCAGAAATGGATCCGAATCCGATCCGGATCCGTCGGGTCCAAATTTTAAAAATCCATATCCTATAAAACGGATCTGGATCCGTCGGATCCGGACCGGATCCAGGATCCATTGCCATCTCTACTTGCAGCTCCTTTTCGTATGACGACTGACGTTTTATCTTTTAAAACGTCAAGTCCTTTCCCTTCCCTAGAAAGCCTTTTGAGTCCTACTAACTCTTATTTACCTCTAACACTCCCATCTCACTCTCTCAAACTTCATATTTTTGCAACTCCAAAATTCCTTATTTCCTCCATGGCTAAAACTACTAGAAACTCCGATTGTACCATTCGAAAAAGTTGTCGTGGAAGGGGAAAACCCACCCACTCGCAAAACAGATCTAGTCCACATTGAGTCAGACAACTCTGGTCAGTCTCTCTCTGGACATGACCTCTCAGACGGTGGAGATTCAATGTATGAGAAACAACTTGATAAACGTCTTATATCTCATGGAGATTGTCCTGATTTCCCTAAGAAAGTGAAGTTTGATGATAACATTCTCAATTTATGGGAAATCAAAATTTTCAATCTTTTAGTCTCTCTAAAGAACAAATCTGTGAATCCTGGTCGCATTATTGACCTCAACCTGCTTGAAATCCTTAATTGTCACATTAAGCCCTATTTTAATTTTCAAGACTGGAGTAACTTCTTTCATGGGCCTTCAAAAGTTTATAAAAGTCTTGTCCGCATGTTCTATGCTAATCTTCGCTCCTTTCGTCCTAATGAACTTGAATCCTTTATTCTGGGTAAGCGCATCTTTCTTGATTGTGATATGTTTAATGCGATGTTTGCTTGTGACTATTCTGGGCCTTTTAGAACCTCTTGGCCTGATAACTTTGAAGTTTCATATGACCAAGCCAACTAGGGTCTTAGCGCATATTGTCTATGCCACAATTTATCCTAGAACTGGATCTTTTTCTACTCTTAATCACCGTGACATGATCTTTTGCCTGTCTATGGTTAATTAGTTTAGGTTTTTAATCTTCCTTTATTGTGCTGTGTTTGTTTCTGTGTTATTGCTCTGTTTTCTTGTTAATGCCAAAGGGGTAGAATAACAGGATAGACAGTCAAGTCAAGAGTCAACTACCAGCTAAGGAAGAGTAGTCAACTTGTAACTTGAATGCAGCATCTCAGGGGGAGCATTCAACTAATATCTTAAAGTTAAAATACATCTTGTTTTGTTATCATAAAAAAGGGAAAGATTGTTAGTGAATTTTAATGATCGACTTAATGTTTACGCAGGTACAAAAAGAAAATGAGTGTCAAGGTGTCAAAAGATACAACCCCTACCAACAATCATGGGAACCCTAATTGAAAGCTGCCGCATGTATATATATATATTTACCAACATACCAAAGGAAATATATTCAACAATCAAGTCTCAAAATCCATATTAGAGGAAGATGGGCGACAGCATTAATTAGCCAAATCTTGAGTCAAGATTCACGAGTACCAAACACGCCCTCAACAAAGGAAAGAAGATCTCAAGACAATTTATTTCAAGCTCTGATTGTCGCGTCAAGAGTCTCAGATGGAAAGCAATCAATTCTCATAGAAGCTCTACCTTATTATTGGAAATATGATCAATCAATTCCTTTTTTCAAGGATCAACACGCTTGGGTTGCAATCTCTGTCCATGAGCCTAACCGTCGAAATGCAGACTATTTAAAGGCTCATCTCAAACGAAGAACATACTTTCGTCTCAACAACTCATGTTCTTTGCTCTATTTTTAATAAACATTGTAATTTTTAGTGATTTATCATGTACTAAAAATATGGAGAGAATAAAAACAGTTAGTGAGACATTATATCAATAAATTACTAGTGACTCAGTGTAGATGTAGGAGTTACATGTTGTTACCATTGTACCGGAGAACAAGAACATTGGATCCCAACTAGTATAAGAATAAGAAAAACATCTGGTGTCACTTTACATTTCAGCATATTACTTGCATTCTTAGTTACTGCCTATATTAGTCGACTACCCTAACTGTCGACTAAGAAACGAAAACAAATTACAAGTAATTTTTTTTAACTTTACCTTCGCTCGAGTATAGCAATAGAGATCTTTCATCTATTATGTTATTCGAACTGTTGTCCGTCCAAAAGTACGTATAAACGTATCTCTCCAAGGGAAAGTAAATTTTTATCGGTCCCCTTCCCGCCGGTTAATTACTACTCTCTTTTGTTGAATGATAATTTGGTAAAAAGATAGTTATGATAGCTTACGTAAAGGAGAACAGGTGTCAATGTATGTGGGTGCCAACTAGCATTCTGCCAATCATCATGAAAGGTGGGTATCATACATAAAATATTACGTCATTCTGAGTTTTGTCTGGTCCTATTTTTATGCATGAACCGTTGGAATGTCCGCTAAAAAGAGAGGAAAACCAAAGGGATTAAAACACCTTTAACGCAAGAAAAAAAGGTTCCAATTCGTGCTCCATCACCTCTCTTCATCCTTAAAGCAACAGACTAATTAACAGCAAGAACGGTGTACAAAAAAAGCTAAGACGTTACGGGAAATAAGGCTTTTGTAACGGCGAAAACGTAAAAAATCGTGATAGGCATATATAGCCAGAAGTATCACGCGAGTTGGGAACTCATTGTTTCATGGGCAAAAAGACATAAGCAAACGAGGAGTCGAGAAAACACTAGTACGCAATAATTGTTAAACACGCACAATTCTAGCCGTAGAGTTCTCTCTTTTGTAGGGTCTACAAATTAATTGTAGGACAATACAATTTATTACTGGTATGGGTAGTTGAATTAGAACAATCTTGGAAGATTTTTCCTTGCCCTTTTTCTTGTTTTCACCTCTAAAATATAGACAACTCGGTCCATTAAGCTCTCGTTATGAGCGAGTTCCGAGAAGGATCTGATCACAAAATTATATTATAAGTAGCTTTATCCTGCATTTATGCAAGAAGCTGTTTTCACGACTCGAACTCGTGTTTTCACCTTTAGCGTGAAATAATATCAGCCCGAATGCGGACAATATTTTTTTTTGGTTATGATTCAAAAAGGAACTTTGCCAATGTGAACTTGTACATAAATTGTTATAAGTTTGAACGAAAGAAGATTAAAGGAAGTACAAATATAGCAAATGTCTGAACATTGTGAAATAAAACAATATGAATACAAATGTCTTTTATACATATATGTCCTCAATTAGTTAGGAAGTGAGACGCAATCGATTAATCGATTGATGGAGTGTGAATCAAAAGCCTAAAATCGATAGGTCAATTGATTGAATCTAAACCAAAAGCCTAAAAATAGAGTAAAGAAGAGAGAAAAAGGTTTAAGAATTTTAAAAATTTCTCTAATAGTACAATAATAGCTCCTAGCCAAAAGGAGTGAGCTGCCTGCCTAAGCCTAAGCCTAAGCCTAAGCCTAACGCGTTTTAGAAGCCAAATTTAAATTATGTTAATTTGAGTATAGTAGACTAGTAATTAATTGGTATGATTGGCACGCATTGGGAGAGCACGTGAGGGTGAGAATCCATTATTTTGGGTGAATGATTTTATCGTACGCCACCTACTAAGCCTCCACTTGTCATGTAACCAATATGATTTGAGTTGTATGCGCAGACCACACCTTTATGCTCCTCTCCTTATTATAAATAATTGTCTCTTCCCTTTTGCATGACATTGTGGGGGTATTTGTTCGTTCTATCTAAAGAGAGAAAGAGCAAAAGGGTTCTCAAGAGACCCTAAAGCCTTCTTCCTTCAACACAAGGACTGAAAGGCATATTTTTATTTGAGTCATTTAATAACCTAACAATCGACATGGCCATATTTGACCTTCACCATCCATGGCTCTTCGTGTTCGGAGTCTTAGGTAAGCATTATACTAAGTTTTACATGTCTATTTCAGTTCTTGCTATCTCAAAAAGTTGGTGCAAAAACGCCTTGTTCAATTTTCTTATAACCGAACTTTAGTTACTCTTAGTATAATATATTCACATTGTCTGTTGCATATTCCATGAATATAATGCGTGACAAACCTTCCCGGTACTTGATTTTCGTCCATCTTAGTTGCCAACGGATACACTTTAATTTACTTCATCCACAAAGTAGTTACAATAATTATATAATTTGTGGGCAGTAGCACCAACTCCACACACACACATATAATGAAAGCACTAACAACTTTTTATTTCTCCTGCGTTATGTTTCAGGAAACATTATTTCCATATTCGTCTTCTTGGCTCCCGTGTAAGTAATCAGCTGAATTTTTTTTAGACAGTCACTTGTTTTGAAAATTTTCCGTAAAATTAACTGTTATTATTGATGTTGCAGGCCAGCATTTCGACGAATCTGCAAAGAAAAATCGACCATGGGCTTTCAATCGTTGCCATACGTGGTAGCACTATTTTCATCCATGTTGTGGATGTATTATGCATTTATCAAGAAAAATGCCATTCTTCTCGTCTCCATCAACTCCTTCGGTTGTATTGTCGAGACCATTTACATCTCCATTTTCATTCTCTACGCATCCAAGCAGGCTAGGGTAAGCACTGCCAAATTTATGAAAGTGCATAGTTCGATTTTGATATATTATAGTTGGGCAGTATTTTTTTTTCTAGAGAAGTAAGAAAGCGTTACATATATACACATCTAACTAATTTGATGTTTTGATTATGCAAACAGAGACAAACGGTGAAGCTTTTGGTAGGATTAATCGGAGTGTTGTACACACTGATATTTGTAGCGACTTTGTTCCCTTTGAACGGAGCCCTTCGAGTACAAGTTGTGGGTTGGATTTGTGTAACCGTAGCAGTGCTTGTATTTGCGGCACCACTTAGCATTGTGGTAAGATGCCATGACCAAGTGCACTAATAAAATCATTTCGAAATTTTTACAACAATAACATACTCAGTGTAATCTCACAAATGGGTCGGGGAGAGTAGGTTAGGTTGTATGCATACCTTACCCGAGACATCATTTTGAAGTTTTTAATTAAATGGAAATAAGTTCTAATTTTTATGTTTTTTTTAATACAGTTTCAAGTGGTGCGGACAAAGAGTGTGGAATTTATGCCCTTCACCCTCTCTTTCTTTCTTACGTTGAGTGCTATCATGTGGTTTGGCTATGGTCTCCTTCAAAAGGACCTGTGTATTGCAGTAAGTACTGGTACCACATACTACCTAAAGTACTACATATATATTCTTCTTTGATACATTGAATAATTTTTGGTTACGTGCTCGTTAGACAACTAAAACCAACCTACTTACAAAGGCAACAAAAATGAACCACACATTTTGAGCATGAACATGCTGTGTCTTTATTGTTTACGAACAACTCGATTTCATACATTAATTGTTCGACATCAATTGGTCATCGCAAAATTCAGCCAAACTAAATTATTGGTTTTCTAGAAGTTTTTCTTAAAAATGATTTGATCAGTATATTCCATTTTTTGATATTTTTTCTTTAACTACTATGATTTGTAATAACTAAAATTTTTAGTTATTACTGATAGCGAATATTTATTGTTTATGGTACTAGTTAGTAGTACAAAATACTCCTATATAATAATTTCATTTTTGAAAAAAAAAACTTTTGTTAATTTGTACTGTACTATTTTATATTCTAATAGAATTTTGTTAGAAATTTCCCCAAAAGCTCTTCAAATAAAAATAATAATTTAACGAGACACTTTTTCATTAGATGACTTTACTTTTACCCTTGCATTATTTTTACTCGGTCATTAATTTGTTAAACTTTGTACAGCTACCGAATGTATTGGGTTTCTTCCTGGGAATGATTCAGATGTTGTTGTATGCAATGTACCGAAACGTAAAGCCAACAGCAGATTTAGAGAAAAAGGTGCCAGAACACGTAATAACTATGGTGGCCGTAGGGAACTCAGAACAGATACATCCTGTTAAAAGTGAGGACATGATCAACAAGCTGGATGACGTAGCAGCTGATCAGCCCTCCGACGAAGAAAACAACGTAAACCCACCGGCGGCACAGCCTCTGCCACCGGTGGCTAACGACCATGAGAATGAAGAACGTGCCTGCGGAAAGGTGGCGAAAGTGAACGTGCCACAGCCGATTGAAACACCGGTGCTTGTGGTGTGTGCTGCATGAGTTCCAGTCTTGAATTAATATTTGACTATTTAACTATTTCACTGTCTATGTACTTGTATGTTTCATTGTTTTTTTTTCTTTAATTTATGTGTAAGTGATATATAAATATTTCTCCCTATGTACCACCCCTGATTTCCATTTCTCTCTGTATAAAGAGGAAAAGAGAAATTGTATCAATCAAAAAGCCGTTGTATTATTGTACATTTCAATCAACAATTTCTTTTTGTTTCTAATCTAGCAGTATATTAATTAGAGAATATACTCCTTCAATGGTTGCGTAAAAATTTCCAAATGAATTTAGAATTTTGCTCAACTAGTCCACTTATTTCCCTAAGGTTTAGGTTAGATGTTAGAAATTGATCCTTTCACACGATATGAAAATAAAAAAATTTATGCCCGTTTCACCATTATCCTTTTCTATATAATTTGTTCACTATGGATTTCTGTCTCATTTCAGACCTTGTGATACGATCGTAACTAGGAAAATATGAAAATAATAATAAATACGCGGATATCGTATCACCTTGAGCCACTAACTATGCTCCCGGCCATTACATAGCCTATTGAATCCTTTCATTCTCCTTGTGTAAATCGTAGAATTGATCAGTGATTAACATGTGCAACGATGTTAGAGAATATAGTACTTGACATTCATTGGTTGTATTTTCAAAGGACTTAATTACATTGTGAATACTTCACATTTTAAGATTTTAGGTCGGATGTTCATATATTTCCTAGAATATTTTGAACATTGTCAGCATTATCTAGTCAAGTCATTCCTTTTCTTCTAAAATTTAATTAGTCATCTGTGAGTCATCTTTGTTGTAGCACATAATATATCTTATTTGCGGGATCTTAAATCTCACATTTTAAGTAGACTTGCCTATAAATTATTATTCTTTAGATGATTTGTTGGTATAAGGAATTATTCCAATGTCTATGTGACGCTTTTTTTTTTATAGTCAGTTACAAAAAGAATGACACCTTTCTATATTTAGTATAATAATTTAACTTTAAACTTCTCATTTTACACTTAATAAGATGATAATCTCACAAAAATATATACGAGCTATTTTAGACTACAAATTGCAAAAGTCTTTCTTAAAACTCCGTGTTCAATCAAACACCATTACATATATTGAGACTGATGGAGTATTTACTACGATATAAAACTTAAACTCATTATATGCGCATCAAAAGCGATAAACAAGCAGAAAAACTACAATCTCTCGCGCACAAAAGCAGAAGATGAAATATAATTATCATAGAGATGTGAAGGGACTCAATAATTAATAAGCATCACTTTAAAAAAAATTGGTCGAGTTTAGCACGTACTAGACCCAAACAAAGACAACTCTAAATTTGTTAATTAATGTTCGAGATCGTAATATTGTCTTCACACCATAACACCAGGGACCCAGCCCTGACACGGAAATGAAATAAAAACGAAAGAGTGAAAAAAGAAGTAGCCACGTATATTAGCTATTTCTTTTCTACTAATTTATTTGAAGGTCGAGCAGTTTGACAGTTAAACAGTTCTTTCTTTGAATATGATTTTTTTAACTCGTTTCATATATTGTGAATTATTGTGTATACTTATAATATTTTTTATGTAATTTTTAAATATGTAAATTTTATTATAAAATATTCAAAAAATTTATATTTAAAATTAAATCAAATAAAAAGTTGTTTGACCTCTAAACTGGTTAATTAAACAAATTGGGACGGGGGAGTAGTTTCAAGTAGCCGAGGCCATTAGTCACACTAACGAAAATGAAAAATGAATCTCTTGCTTAAAAAACAAGCATTGTTGGCTCGTTCCAGCACATCAAAATAAAGAGAATGGCAAAGGTGGCACGTCTTCGGCCAAAATAAATCATAATTTGTGTTTGGCTTCGTTCACTACCCCATATATGATGAGAGTTAAATGGACAATACATAAAGAATTTTGGCTTTTAGCAATCAACGGTATCGGGAGGTCATGAGTTCAAACTGTAAAAACAGCTTCTTGCTAAAGTGCAGAATATGATTGCGTACAAAAGACCCTTGTGATCCGATCCTTCCCTGGATCACACACACAACGAAAGCTTAGCGCACCATACAACCCTTTGTTTTAGCAATTAATAGTACATATTAAAGCCTATGGCATAAATATAACTCCCTTCCTAATCTTTGTTACTTGGACTTGGATGGTGTGATAATACTTGTCGTCTTTTTAAGAATCAAAAGGTGTAAGAATACAACAACATACCCACTATGATCCCACACAGGACTAAAACCAACCACGCGGCATAAGTACAAAGCCTGAAACGAATATACAATCAGTTGTACTGGCCGGAAGAGAATGAATATGTTTTTCAAGTATTCACCGTGATCACAAACTGAGACATATCGAAAAGTTTCTTCCATATAACACATCAAGATTAGGGTATAACATCTTACAGTCAAAGATTACAGACAGTAAATGATCCTTGGATACCTACAAAGACAGAGCTAAGCACTTCACAACTTTAACTTGAGAGATGTCTTTACTCTCAAATTTGAAATATGTCCTCTATTTGCTCTCTTCCCATTTGTCCTCGACTTATGTTTCAGAAAACAATTGGAAAACGGGCCAATGAAAAACAAAGTACATCTTTCAGGGAAAAATAAGAGAGGTGGCTCCAGCAGTTCCCTTTTAGCTCCATCACACTCTTAACTAAGGTGGCCAATTTCAATTTTTACAGGCATCGAGTGAAACGAACTACGTACAAGGTGAGATCAAGACTACCTTTTCAATGGTACAGCTAGCAGGGGAATCCAACATTTAATGACTATCCATTAGTGCCATCAAAACTACCTTGAGCATTTTGTCTTCTCTTGTCTCTCCAATTCTCGCCCCACATTTTAGCTTCCGCAACTGCTCTTTCTCGGTCCAAATCCCTGTTTAACATCCTTGCTGTTTCCCTTGGGGAATCCTCCTTCTCAGATCCTCCGTCCAAGTCCCACTTCAGTCCTGATCCACCTCCTGCCCCATCTTCGTTCCTAGATATTCTATGACCTTGCCCATGAACTGTACCTGGATCATATGCCTGGTTTGCTAGATAAGAAAGGGCGGTGACCACATCCCCAATTAACGGACGAGCAGCAGCCTGTTCTTGGATACACATTGAGGCCACAGCTAAAGCCTGGTACAGACCTCTCACTGGAAATTGTCCTTGCAGACTTGGATCAGCTAATTTTGCTAACTTCCGACGATCATTAAACAGTGGCCTAGCCTGCAGAATACAGAGGATAATCAATCGTAAAATTTCACAGCTGAGCATATTATTCACACTAAGACGTGATCAGTGGCAGAGCCAGGAATTCTTCCATGACTTAAAAGTAATTTTCACTTGACTCCCCTTCCCAATGCTCTTGGACGTGATCACGAGTAACAGGAATCAACAAATTGTTAAACTAAAGGAAAGACATAAGTAGATTACCCATGCGACAAGGTTTTGTTCTCCCTGAGGTTTGGTGCTGTCAATAGCCTTACGTCCAGTGATAAGCTCTAAGAATACAACCCCAAAACTATAGACATCAGATTTGACAGTCAATTGTCCAGTCATGGCATACTCGGGGGCACAGTAACCATAAGTTCCCATGACCCTTGTGGACACATGTGACTTGTCACCAGTAGGACCAAGTTTTGCTAGCCCAAAATCAGAAAGCTTCGGGAAAAAGTTTTCTTCAAGCAATATGTTGGATGACTTGAAGTCCCTATATATAACAGGAGGGTTTGCCTTATCATGAAGGTACTCCAAACCTTTTGCTGCACCAGCTGCAATCTTCATTCTCGTGTTCCAATCAAGTGGCTCTTTATCAGGAGGGACATCTGCACAGCAGTTACTCACATGAGATCCCTAAAGAATGCTAAAAGCCTAGAGTCACAAGATTCTGCAGTATATTATTGTTCATAAGAAAAAAACTAATGAAACTGGTAACAAACACGGTCAAAGTTGAAAACTTGCAATCAAAAGTATACCTTAGGATAGTGGCGGAGCCAGAATTTTAACTAAGGGGGTTCAAAAATATAAATAAGTACATACATGAAGCCAAGGGGTTCAACATCTACTATATATACATAAAAATAATTGTAACCTTGTATATACAGTGTAATTTTTCGCCGACGGGGTTCGGATGAACCCCTTTCCCTTTACTGGCTCCGTCCCTGCCTTAGGGAGCAATAGCTAGCCGTTGAGAAGACAGATATACAATCATAAAGCCATATGATCTCTTTGAACCACCATCATATCAGGGACCCATGGGATACTAAGCTTCTCTTCTTCTTTCCCCTAGTCCTAAATTAACTGTGCCTGTAGGTTAAAAATCTATACAACACTGGTTGATTCTTCTGATATAATCCCGGGCATATCACATAATAGAATGGAAAGAATGGCAGGTGGATTTCTAGTAATTGAGGACTGGCATGGAAACAACAAGGCAGCATTAATAATAGAAAGTTAAAGATCTCTTCCACTGAGATTATAAAATACATATAGGACTCTGCAGACGTACTTACTGCATAACTGGGGTTCAGACTCTCAAGGACGTACAGTACAGCACTGAGAACGATTAAGCGTACAAACAAAAGGAAAATCATAGCTGAGATTAAATAACACCAACACCACTGATTTTGGATCCGTGAGCATTTCTCTCAGATGAATGGTGTCATGGCAGTATAAGTCAAATTCTAGTGGGACAAGAAACAATATTATCGTGGTGGTCATGGCAGTTCAGATCTAAGTCAATGTGCGAGGAACCATATGCTGGAGTCATACATAACTTCAGACAGAGATATAAGATTACATGGAATATTGGTTACTGTGGACTGCACAGTACTACATGTATATATGTAGGCAGATAATATACAAAAGCAACAATCGCAAAAGCAGGCCTAGCTATCCTGATGAAATCAACTGGATGCTTCGTGTGATCTCATGCAAAAGATTCCTCTAATGAAAACTAGGCTACTGGCTGCTTGAATGTCTGTGGTTTCTTTGCTGCAAGTTATCATTGTTTTGTATATATATATATATATATATATATATTTAATAACTGTGGTGTCTGGGACAACTTGCGCCCACCTCAATTAATTCCACGGTGTACCTGCTGTGTCCCACCAACACAGATACAAAGTAACTCTATCCACCAAGGCTTGGACAAACTTCTTATATATTGCCTCAATATTTACCAAAAGTTCCTTTCCTTTATTTATCCTGTTTCTAGGAACACCGAACTGTATTTAAGCACAAGGCCTTGCCTTAGCTGCTTAATAGTAATAGCGATATAGTTCCTTTCTTTGGGTTTTTATTTATTTTCGTCTGTGGTTTCTTTGGTGCAAGTTATCATTGTTTTTGTACAGATTTTGACTTTTTATATATATAATTTTTATAATTGTGGTGTCTGGGACAGTTTGCGCACACCTCGATTAATTCCACAGGCTGTATCCCACCGGCACAGATACAGGGTAACTCTATCCATCAAGGCTTGGACAAACTTTTATATATTGCCTCAATATTCACCAAAAGTTCCTTTGCTTTTATTTATCCTGTTGCTAGGAACACCGCACTGTATTTAAGCACAAGGCCTTCCCTTAGCTGCTTAATAATAGTATTGGCGATGTAGTTCCTTTTTTTGGGTTTTTATTTATTTATGTTTACAGATAGTGGTTTCTTCCTTGATTCCATCTTGTAAAAGATAGACCAGTTTAAGCTGTGTAATTAATAAATCACTAGAATATTAGGAACTTCAGGCTGAACCACGAGTTCGTAGTTGAGTTCCCATCAGTTACATGCAATCATTTGAAACATAGAGCTGAACTTTGCGGATATACAAACACATCACAAAAGTAATAACCATATTATTCTCTCGTGATCACCGTCCCAAAGAATGGCACTATTACTATCCAGATAGTCCAACATTTTTTTTGACAAATATTTGTCTAAATATTTTTTAATTATAAAAAAACGTTACCATATTATAGAGCTCATAAGCATGTAAATTCTATCTCAAGAAGAGTTCAGAAGTCACTGAAAATACGAATCCCACCATTCTTTTTGGGACAGAAGAAATAATACATATACAATATCTTGCTGCATGTTATGGGGGTATAAGCCATTTGCTACATAAACAGAGAAGAATATAAATCAGACAAGCAGAATGCCATGCAAAATAGGTTACCATGAAGGTGATCCTCTAGTGATCCCAAAGGCATGAACTCGTAGACAAGAAGCCTCTGGTCCCCATCAGCACAGTAACCAATTAAATTCACCAAGTTAGGATGATGAAGAAGACTAAGCATAAGAACCTCCACTAAAAATTCTCTATTCCCCTGAAGCCCATTCCTATCCAATTGCTTAACTGCAACAGCCTGGGAAGATCAACCAACTATTCATCAAAATAGTTAACAAAAATTTACAGCAACTACCTGGGAAGTTGAATTATCTTTACATTTAATGGCTGCAGAATATAAGGTAAATTCAAATTTTGGGAAACGAAACCTTGACAATGATTAGAGGCCTGCAAGGTTCAATTTTGGACTTAAGAAGCTTAAAGATGGTACTACTAAAATTTTAGTCCATAGAGTCAAATGAGATGAATATCTTATTTCCTTTGTGATCTGCTTAGAATGTTCAATTATTCACAACTAATGGCACATGTTAGAAATGGCATGGAACGGAAGAGAGCAATTGTCTACCTACATAAACTACTAAACCATTAATCTACTATTATTTCTGCATTACAGCATTTTCTGAGCTTCTTCATAGGAACTATCTTATAGATAGAGAATAGTTAATGTGAGTTTATGAAAATGCCTTGCTTGAACATTTAGGCATGACATTTACCTCCTTTTTACGCATCCTCTGATTAGTAGTGCTCTTCAAAGTTCTAGAAGAAATGATATCAATAATATGTACAACTACAAGGGTGGTTTCAAGTGGAATTATTTATGAATTATGAAAGTTACGAAATTTTATAACACTGTCTTGCTTCAACCTTGTTACTGATTTACCTATGCTAAGATACTCTAATTGCCAATGCTCCTAAAAAAATGCTCCTCAAAACTTTAGGAGAAATGGTAATAAAAATGTTTTTCATCGACTGGTGGAGCAGAGCAGTTTAGAGGGAGGAAGAGGGACTTACACGTGACATTCATTGACCTAGAAAAGACATATGACAAAGTCCCGAGGGAGGTTCTTTGGAGGTGCTTGGAGGCTAGAGGTGTACCTATGGCGTACATTAGGGCATTTAAGGACATGTATGATGGAGTCAAGACCTGAGTAAGGATAGTGTGGGGAGACTTGGCGCACTTCCCAGTTGTGATGGGGTTGCACCAGGGATCAGCTCTATTTGCCTTGGCAAGATGAATTGACGCGATGAATTTAAGGTGAGGTTCCATGGTGTATGGTATTTGCAGATGACATAGTCCTGATTGACGAGACTCGCGGCGGGGACAATAACCTAGAGGTTTGGAGACCCACCCTGAATTCTAAAGGGTTCAAGTTGAGTAGGACCAAGACAGATTACTTGGAGTGCAAGTTCAGTGACGTGACACATGCGGCTAGAGTGAAAGTGAGGCTCGATACCCAGGCCATCCAAAAGAAATGAAGTTTCAAGTATCTTGGGTCTATTATCCAGGGTAACGGGGAGATTGAAGAGTATGTCACACATCGTATTGGTGACGGTGATGAAATGGAGGCTCGCATCTGGAGTTCTGTGTGATAAGAAGGTACCACCAAAACTTAAAAGGCAAGTTCTACAGAGTGGTGGTTAGACCGACCATGTTGTATGAAGCGAAGTGTTGGCCAGTCAAGAACTCTCACGTCCAGAAGATGAAAATTGCGGATATGAGGATGTTGAGATGGACGTGTGGTCATACTAGAAGAGATAAAATTAGAAATAAGGACATTCATGATAAGGTGGGAGTGGGCTCGATGGAGGACAAGATGCGGGAAGCGAGATTGAGAAGGTTCGAGCATGTGAAGAGGAGATGCACAGATGCTCCAGCACAGAGGTTTTAGAGGTTGGCTGGATGGTTTCAAGAGAGGTAGAAGTAGGCTCTAGGCCGAAGAAATACTAGGGGAGGTGATTAGACAGTAAATGGCGCAACTGCATCTTAATGAGGACATAACCTTAGATAGGAGGTTAGGGAGGACACAAATTAGGATTAGGTTAGTAGGTAGTTGAGAGTTGTCTCGCTTATCCTTTCGTACTAGTTGTCAGGTAGTATTACTCTAGTAGTTTCCTATAATTTGATTTCGGTTTACTATTTATTATTTCTTGTACCTCGATTATTTTCTTATTTTGTTGTAGTTATTTTCTTTTGTATTGGGGAGAGGTAATTAGATGGGATATGAAACAAGTACAACTTACTGAGGACATGACCTTAGATAGGGGGTTGTGGAGGTCACAGATTAGGGTAGAAAGGTAATAGGTAGTTGAGCGTAGTCCTACTTATGCTTACAAGCTGGTAGTTGTAGGGTTAGTATTATAGGCCTGCTTAGCCTATCATACTAGTAGACACATTATTGCTTTATAGTCCCCTGTCGTTTGATTTTTGCTGCTATGTGTCCTTTAGTGTACTCTATTTATCTTATTTACCTGCGTTAGTTACTACTTTTTTTCAAAATGTGCTATCTCGCTTTTGTTACCATCATTTTCATACTGCTTTAAATTTCTTGTCCGGGTTGTCTGTTTCTCTTGCTTTGCTTGTGTTTATGCTTGTCTTGAGCCAAGATCTTTCGGAAACAACCGCTCTACCTATCAAGATAGAGGTAAGGTCTGTGTACACTCTACCCTCCCCAGACCCCACGTTGTGGGATTTCACTGGGTATGTTGTTGTAGTTATTTTCTTTTTCGGACTTCTTTGAAATGCTTTGAACTGTTCGGTCTATTGGAAACAACCTCTCTACCTTCCAAGTAGGGGTAAGGACTACCCTCCCCAGACCCCACTTGTGGGGTAGTTATGACGTATGAGTTGCTTTCGAGGTTGTAGACGGTAGAAAACAAAATGCCTTGAACAACCATGGCGAGTCTAGACTAATCATGTATACCTATGTTGTTTTTCTTATGCCTTTTCATTTCTTAAGTAATACGCTTAACCTTACTTCACAAAAATATTACTGTATAAGATGGGAATACACTAGAGTTACACTAAGAAACAAGGGACAAGAATTCAAGGGTGCTCTTTCATGATACCACATTTGTTGTACAAGGGACAAGAAATCAAGACGAACTTTGCATGAAAATGAAGGTAACATGAGTTTCACTTGGACTACAATCTGTGAAATGTCTTAAAACTCTCTGAAAAACAATGTGAACAGTTTTACCTCTCTTTGATCTTTGTCGTACTTTCAGTAATATATCATTTTCCTCCCAAATTATTCAGGCTATAGAGACAAATTGGTGATATCGGACAATATAATTCCATAAGAAAATGATCCATCTAGGATTCCTCAAGAGGAAATTGATCCATCTAGGATATGACAACCTAGCATTTCAGCATATCACGACCCATATCAAACATGATTCTCATCCCCGTCATAGGGAAATCTTGGCTCAGTCACTGAGCAGACTAAAGGGCGTCCAGAAATGGAACTCCAGCAGATTTCGTTATCAGAAGATGATGTCTTAAGCTCCTATTTTCTACCTATGATAAGCATAATTAATGGGCTGCTTTACCATTTGCTTTTCTGTGTTCTACTTAAAAGAAAAAGAAAGTTTTGAGATCTTTTTTTTCTGGTTTACTTTTAGCCAGACGCAGTCCCTCTATGAACATGTGTACTTTTAGGTTCATTCAATGCACACAAGCAGGATGATTGAGGTGAGTGTTCCACAAGTTTTTAGTTTCTTCGGACCAGAATGTAGAAAAGGAAGACCAAGTGGGATTAAATAAACTAGCAAACTGATCACTAAGTAGATACAAATATGTGCTAGTTCTGAACATAACCATAGAATACTTGGTTCTCTCCTTGTACCTTGCTCTCTTCATTTCCTAATCAGTTACCTCTTATTCTCTGCTAACATGAGAACTACCAGAGTAAGGAAATCTTAAATAATTGAAGATTGGAGGTCAGATTGTTGGCTCCTCCGCCTACTTCTCTCAACCGCCTTGTAACAACTGCTGCTGTAAGAACTGCCTATGCCAGAATGCGGACTTCACATCGCTACCCAGAACCCACTAATTCCAAGTACTAGCAGAAGGAAAGGGAATAAGGGACTAGGGGCGGTAACACGAGCCACAAGGGGTGTCACCTGGTTGCATGATAATCTAGGAGAACTAAAAGAACAAACCTGAAAAGGAATTACCTGACCGCTAAGTAGTCGCCCTTTATACACACGACCAAACCCTCCTTCACCTATAAAAGATTCTGGCCTGAAGTTACTTGTAGCAGCTGCAAGCTCACGGAAAGTGAATGTATGTGCAGCAATCTGAACGTCAGGAGCATCCTTTAGCCCCAAAAAGTCTCTCTTCGAACCATTGGTACTTCTAGTTTTAAGTCTGTCTGCTCCTGTAATTAAAACAGTGGAGATCCATAACTAAAGGAAAAAATATCTAACTTATGACATTTGAATAGAAAAGAGAATAATCCAAATAGACCTTTGGTCCAAATTCTATCCCCAAACCAGAAGAGGATACTTTCCCATTTCACTAGGAAATACCTCATAAAAGATTGATCTTAACTTAACTCCAGTTCAAGATTGACTGACACCGACCAATTCAGTACCAAACAGAGAGACCCTCCCCAATAATCAACAAGATCAAATTACACAACAACAACAACAACAACAATAACATATCCAATGTAATCCACAAGTAGGGTCTGAGGAGGGTAGGACGTACACCAGACCTTACCCCTACCTTTGTGGGGTAGAGAGGTTGTTTCTGATAGACCCTCGGCTCAAAATAAGTGCAATTAAAGCATGATAGAAAGGAAAATACCGACAGCAAAATAGCAAGATAAACAACACAAATGAAGCAACATATGTAATAGTGAAAATTAGAAAAATAAGATACTACGCAAAATTTAACTAATACTACATCGCTCGGCTACCTACTACCCTTCTACCCTTATCCTCGACCTTCGAATTTTTCTATCTAGGGTCATGTCCTAAGATCAAATTAGAACCATATGTCAAAATTATTGGAAGTCTAGTCAAATTCAACAGAAATACTTAATTTGACAAATCGAATAGAGAAAAAAACAATCTTGATAAACAGCGCAATGAAGCAACAGGTAATAGTGAAAATTAGAAGCACAAGACACTACGCGAATACTAACTAATACTACATCGCTCGGCTACCTACTACCCTTCTAACCTTATCCTCGACCTCCATATCTTCGTATCTAGGCTCATGTCCTAAGATCAAATTAGAACCATATATCAAATTATTAAAAGTCTAGTCAAATTCAGCAGAAATACTTAATATTGACAAAAATCAAATAGAGAAAAAAAAGCAATCTTGATCAAAACTAACCTGAAGATAACCTGGATATATTTGAGGTGGCAGTGAGATGGAGTTCCTTGCGATCATCTCTATCTTTCTGGGGATTCAGATTCTCCTCCTCCTTTGAATCAAAACAGGAGAAGCAACCCATCTAATTATTTATTTAATTAACCCTTCCAAGATCCAATCTTGATTAATCCTATAAACCTCAAAATTACTCAATCTATGGGTTCATTTTCAAGAAAGTTAAAACTTTATAATCTTAATATATCTGTGAATCTACCAACCTGATCAGCAAGAACTACAGGAAAATAGAAAAAGGGTGCTAGATTGATTAAATTAGAAGAGGATTAACATAATATATAGTCAAGAAAGAAGATTTAGAACAGTAAAACAGAAACCAAGAACAACATCAGAGATAGAAAATAAGGGTTGTTTTTAAAGTATAGAGATAATTGCTAGTGACAGAGGTGTAGCCGGCTTTTCAACTACACATTACAGAGTTTTGCTTTGTGTGCCTCTTTCTCTCTCTCTTTCTCACCGATACACACAATTGTACAAGTGTGCATTTGCTAAATATATATATTCCGGTAACTGTATGTATTCTAAATTCTCTCAAAAACCACCTTTGACCAAACTGTAATCTCTCTCACATTTAATGACTGAGGGGCATTTCAGAGCAAAGATAATGTAATGTCTTTTGTCAGATTTTTTCTTCTTCTTGTTGTTATACTAAATTAAGGTATGTAATTAACTGGTTTCCTAAATATGCCTAGCATAAATACAGGGTAGTTGCAACTTTACAAGAATCTTATTATACATAATCCAAAATATCAATTTATATTAAAGGAAACAACCTCTCTATCCCACAAAATAGACATATACATTCTAACTTTCTCACCTCATTCTTGTAAAATTACACTAAATATGTTGTTGTATTGAATATACTTGTCTTTCATTGAAACCAATATATATAGTTAAATGAATCTAAGAGATGATTAATTAATGTTTAACTAAAAGTAAAGGTGGTTGGGACTTTGAAGTAATAAAAAAGTGTAAGTAGCTACTACGTAGCGTACTACAAGTAGAAACAAGAAAGGGAGAGATGCGAAGACGTGATGGGATAGGAAGGGAATGTGCATTCAGATAAGGCTGGAGTGAGTGTGTAGGTAAACGGAATTTATATGACTCTCTCTAAGACTTATTAATGAAATAGGCAATGGTTATGGTGTGTATATATGCGAAAATGCTACTATTATAAATGCGGTAAGGATTTTGTTCGTCGATCTCTCTTACTATCTGTTATTTTTTATGCTTCGATTATTACATTAGTTTGCTTTATATATTATGTTGAGCTCTTCCTATTATTTTCATGTCTTATTTACCTCTGTATTTTTTTCTCAAATTACTTTGTTTTGCGTTACTTGAGTTGATGGTCTTCCTGAAATAGCTTATCTATCTTTACGAAACTTTGCGGTCCATTTCTAACCAATTACATCACCATTTTCTTCATTTCATTTTACATAAGGATTTATTTAATTTTATATATTTAATTTTACATCTTTTATTTCATATATAATAACATATCAGTGTTTTCAGAGGCGTTTTTGAGGCGAGTCTTGGGGCGAGCTCCGGGGCGGGGCGTACCGAAAATTCTCCGGGACACAAATATCCATAGGGCGTACACCCTAGAATTTGGGGCACAAGTCCCGAGTGTGAAAGCGTAAGCCCCGGGCGTAAAAGCGTATGTCCCGGATGTTAAATTTTTTTTTTTTTAAATTAAAAGCATTTTTGCTATAGATTATAACTTTTATTATTGGTGTAATAATATTTATACTTTATGTTATCGTGTTTTTATGTTGTAGTGATTTTTCCTAAAATATATAAATAACACTGCCATAAATAATTTTTAAAAATGATTATGTCTGATATTGGTAGGATAGAGATTTTATAGCAGTATGTTGCTGAATTTTTTTTTTCCATTTTTTGTCGTGCTATTACACTTTTCATCCTTTTCTTTTTCTTTAAAAAATATATCAATAAGAATTAGTGCAAATATTAGTTGAGGGTGGAAATAACTAATAGATATGGAGATTAATGATGAAGTGGATGAAGATTTTATTTTAAAGATTATCTAGGTCATTATATTTCTCATATAATAATTATAATTTTTTTATATTATTGGTGATTTATTTGAATTTATTTGCGATTTTAATGAAAATTTTACTTTTGCTTATTTTTTTAGTACTAAAATTATAAATTTAAAAATACATGAGACATACGTCTCTAGATCCATGAGACTTACGTCCCGTGTCTCGAGATTTACGCATTTCCCCGTGCGGCATAAAACACCTTGCCTCGCACTCCTGCCTCTTAAAACAATGATACCTAGTGACTAAACTAAGTTATGTTTATATTAATTACTCCTGAATTTGGCAGTTTAATGATATTTCTAACCCAAAAAGTATCGATAAGACAACAATTTAAAGAAATAATAAATCATGGAAGATACTTTTTGTCATTTGAATTATTATTATTTTGTTTTAAAAAAAAAAAAAGACAAACCTTAGAAGAAGTTAAAAAAAAAACAGAGAGCGTGGACGAAACGTATCGATAGGCGGAAGATACAAAGCACGCGGTAAACAGTAAATCCAATATATGGGAAGAATATAGTGGGAAATAGGTCCGCTCACCGTTTGCGGCACGATAGTGGACAGTGATACCGCGTCTAATTAACTACTCTGCCTTCCCATTTTCTTTTTTCTCAACAACTAACGTTGCTACTCCAATTACTTTTTCCCTCTTTTGTTTAGTTTGGTAGTAGTAATAAAGAAATGGCTGACTATTTAACACCTCCACATGTACTTTTTTTAACCCCGTGAATGAAAAGTACAAAAGAAGGATGAGTGCATCATATTTTTTTTCAGCGATATTAGGTATTTAAAATATAATGCTATTTGTCTATTGTTTCTAATTAACTAAAAAGATAAATACTATTAAATTTATAGATTTGAATCCATTTACCCATTTAATAAATTAGCTTTTGAGTTGGTTTTTTCTATTCAATCTATAATATTCATGAAAGAATATAATTTCTTAATTATTTTTATTAATGAAGAAGTATATATATAAATATACAATTTCTAACTATGAAAAATAACTCTATCTTTTCCTACTATAATTCTAATATATCATAATTATACTTGTACAAAAATTCTACAAATATGGTATAAGAATATACAAAACCCGCCTTTTGATATACGGTTTGACCGTGTATATCGTCTTCTATTACACCCCCGCAGTCATAGCGATCGATTGTCGTACTCTGAGACTGTCCCTAAAATCTTCAAACAGAATCAAGGGAAGACCCTTAGTAAATATGTCTGTAATTTGATATCACGAAGGGACATGAAGGACGCGTACTTGTCTACGAGCTACCTTTTCTCGAACAAAGTGTATATCCATCTCGATATGTTTAGTGCGCTGATGTTGAACAGGATTTCAAGAGAGATAGACCGCACTAACATTATCACAGTAAATCAAGATAGCTTTTTGAATTGGAAAGTGAAGTTCTAATAGAAGATTACTTATCCAACATGACTCAGACACTACATTGGCTACCCCACGGTACTCGATCTCTGCACTAGAACGTGATAACGTCACCTACCGTTTTGCTGACCACGAAACCAAGTTATCACCAAGAAAAATACAATAACTAGATGTCGAACGTCTGGTATCTGGACATCCACCCCAATCATCATCTGTATTGACTCGAGAGTAGAGACGGAGGATGGATATAAATGCAAATCATACTCAAGTGTGCCATGTATGTATCTATAATGCGTTTGAGCGTATGCATGTGCTCAATCCGTGGATCATACATTAACAAACATACCTATTGGACTGCATAAGTAATGTCGGGTCTCGTGAAAGTTAGATACTGAAGGGCCCATGCGATAGTGGGTGGGATCCTCATATGGTGTGCTAGTATTCGCACTTAGCTTCGGTTGGTATCAACCGGAGTAGAAAATGACTTACAAGATGACATGCTAGCTCTCTCAATGATCTCAATTGCATACTTTTTCTGTGATAAAAATAGACCACCTACATGACGAGTGACCGCGATACCCAAAAAATAACTCAAGAGCCCCAAGTCTTTCATAGCAAATTCTGAACTGAGAAGGGTCATGATAGACTTGCGCAGATTATCAGAAGAGACAGTCAATATAATATCATCAACATATAACAAAATGTATGCCAGAGAATAACCACGTCTATAGATTAACAGAGAATGATCAGACCTGCTGTGAGAAAATCCAATAGTAGACACATAATCTGCAAACCTCTTATACCAAGCTCGTGGGGCCTACTTAAGCCCATATAAGGACTTTTTGAGTAAACATATATGATTAGGATAATCAGGGTTTCTGAAACTCAAGGGCTGATGCATGTATACTGTCTCCTTGAGATCACAATATAAGAAAATATTTTTCACATCCAATTGATGTATGGGCCATGCTTTCGAGAGAGTTAGGCTGAGAAAAGTGCGAATGGAAGCCGATTTGACCACCAGACTAAATGTCTCTCCACAATCTACGCCAACCTGTTGAGTCTTACCATCACCTATAAGATGAGTCTTATGCCTTTCAAAAGAACCGTCAGAATTTTCTTTATGAGTAAAAATCTACATAGAACGAATAATATTGACTCAAGGCGGATGGGGCACCAACTCTCACATTTTATTCTCAATAAGAGCATTATATTCATCATCCATGACCATTTTCTAATTTGGGTCATGAAGGGCAGTCATTGGGTTACATGGTAGGGGCGATTTAGTGACATTAGAATTTAGATTAAAATGTCATTTAGGTTTAAAAATACCACGTTGACTACGAGTAACGAGCCCTTGACTAGGAATAGAAGTGGGCTGGACCGGTGACAATATTAGAATATTGATGGACGGGCCAACATGCAGTGGTCCTGCTGGCCGTAACAATGGATCGACAGACAGAGGTATTGGGCTAGCAGGCAATGGGCCTGCTGGTCGAGAAGTAGGATCAGGTAAAACAGGTAAGAGGCGAGAAAGAAGTGGGCCAGAGGAAGGCATTGTTGGGCCAGCAGGCAGTGGGCCTGCTGGCTGAGTCGATGGAACTGGACTAGGCAGACACGGTGTTGGGCTAGTACCGAGAGTATTTGACCCAGCAGAGAAGTAGGATCAGGTAAAACAGGTAAGGGGCGAGAAAGAAGTGGGCCAAAGAAAGACATTATTGGGCCAGCAGGCAGTAGGCCTGCTTGGGTGGGTCGATAGAACTGGATCGGGCAGACACGGTGTTGGGCCAGTATCGAGAGTCTTTGAGACAGTAGGCAATGGGCCTGCTGGCGGAGATGGGTCACGAGAATGTTGGGTCCACTGTTGGATGAATAAGAGCAGAAACTCCGAGCTTTATAGAAGGTCGATGAGTTGATTCCTTTGTCTCCACGAATCTCATCATGAACTCCCTTTCGACTTCATGAAGTCTAGCACAAACAAAACCCTAGAACTAAACCCAAGAAAATTAAAGCATCATTTGGGGAGCAAAACCCCTTCGGCTCTACGAAGGTACCCCGCAAGGTAAATTTTGTCCATTATTGTATGACCTATAGATAGAAGTTTAGTTTATTTTTTATATTATATGTTGTTGGAAATTGTGTAGAGGGTTCTCTTTTACTATTTTGGGTAACTAGAAGGGAGCAACAACCTCTAAACAATAGAGTTCGACTTTCTTTCTCATTATTTAATATAATCATATTTATTTTCTCTTTAATTTCTTTTTTCTTGTCTTTAATTATGTATAACGACCCTCCAGTGTCACACCCCAAACCAGAGGGGCACGACCGACACTCGAGCCTTACTTACCGAGCACCACTTAGGCTGCATGAAATCAAAAGCCATAAACAACTGACGACACCAACCTAATGTCCATATATGCATAAATAAGGTACGACAAGGCCATCATGGGAGTCTGTACATAAAAATATATGCCGACAAGGCCATACATAGCATCTATTTACAAGACATATGTCTACAAGCCTCTAAGAGTAATAAAATATCATAAGGTCGAGATAGGTCCCTGCCATACCCATACATTTGTATGTACATAAGCATACCGACTCTAAATGGCAACTCCGGAACAAGTGGAGTGCACCAACACCTTCCACTGAGATGGTAACCTACTGAGGAGGATCTTCCATCTATATATTGGGACTTGCAGGCATGTAATATAGCATCCCCAAACAAAGGGACATTAGTACGAATAAAAGTACCGAATATGTAAGGCAGATAAAAACATGAGTACATGTATTAATGTAACACATGGATAAGAAGATCAATCTGAACATTTGAATTACCTCTGAGGGCCATGATATGCATAAGTACAATATATATATATATATGCATATAATGTCGTCATATATATATATATATATATATATATGCATATATAATACCATCAAGCCTTTGTGTACATCATCATCATAATAATAATAACCAACTGATCAGTGGTGTGTATAGAACGCCGTTGTACATATATATGCGTATATAATGCCGTCAAGCCTCTGTTGGCATAATCTTAATAATATATATATATATATATATATATATATATATACATGCATGAGGAGCATAAGAAGACATTTTGAACTTATCGGAGTGACGTAAGGTTGTTGTGCCTCCGAATATTGTTATGAAACTAACACCATCAACATATAATTCATTAGGAGCCAAAGATCAATGTATCAGAAATACATCATGAAAGACACATACATGAGCTTCTAAAACTATTAAGAGTATAGTCGTTATGAGTATTGTTCATTTATGTTTTGTTTGTTCAGATTCATGCCAAAAGAATAAAAGAAGGTGTCTTAACATACCTTAGTTAACTTGCTTCAACAAATTAATAGATGCTATCATACGTCACTTCAATCTACACAAAGACAAATATATCATAGATAAGTTACGGGAGTTATAATTCGATACAAAAAAGCATCTAGCTCGTCTATGACAATTTCGACAGCACATTCCCTACTTCTTTCACTTTCCTCAAACCCCAACATCAATATTAACACATCCAGCACACAAAAACACATACATACAATAATAACCAACCCTACATCTATCACAAGAACACCACCAAATATCCCAAGTAGACACCACAACACTATAATCAATTTTCAAGTGTTATCTTGTAATTTCTCAACCACGCAAATTTGCTAAGACACTAGTTATACTCAAATCCATGAAGGAGAGGTAAAAAAAACATACCTTCAACAACAAGAAGAAGCTTAGGAACAACTCTCCTCTAACTTGAAAGTGCTTACAACTTAGCAACAACACCAACCAAATGATCTTTTCAATCATCTACAACACTTTTAATGAAGGTATAAGGTGGTTTGGCCTTGGATTTACTTGGGAACCATGGAGATATGTTTAGAGAGTTTTTGAGGTGCTTAGGGTATGGTTTGATCGAGAAATGAAAAAAAAGATGAGAAACCGCCTTATATAAGTGGATAAAGACCCACTACCCACTATCTGCAACCTGTTGCCTGTTTTGTTACCCACAGAACCCTTCTGCGGTCCGCAAAACCTCATCTACGGTCGTAGAGTGGGTTGCAGAACAACCTAGAAATCTCAAATTCTCAAATCCTTTTTACGATCAACAGTGTGGCCCGCAGACCTGTTCTTCGGTCCACAGAATGATCCACAGAAATCCCACTTTGTCAATTTTCATCAAAACTTATTTCCTTATATCCGATTGGTTTCAAACTTTCGCAAAATGTAGTTAACACTTCAGTAAATATTTATTAACCTTGAGGAGGGATCTCCCCATTTCTGAGCTTACATCGGATAACATATGACGATAACGACATACAAGGTATGAAGTGTAACATCCTTCCCCCCTAAAAACATTCATCCACGAATGTAGGGACGTATACATGAATACAAATAGTCCTTAAGGTTTTCTGAAAATTTTGACACTCTCCCTATAAATGAGGCTATCCGCATCCTTGTGAACAAGTAAAAACATCCAAACTTGCCTCATAAGGCCATTAACATAAGACACACACACACACACACAAACACACACACACACACACACACACACACACACACACACACACACACATATATATATATATATATATATATATATTATCAGACCTCATAAGGTCGTCAACATCAAGTATAATATTCTGGAATAGAAACTCATCTCATGAATCAATACACTAGCTCTTGGACATGTTATTCTTTACCCGGAGTATCGGCTACTCATAATATAAAGGATTTAGCATCACGTCTCACATTATGAGAAGGAGAATCTCAATCAAATCATAATTGCATAGAGCTTTCGGCTTGAAACAATTTTGAAGGTGCTTATACTTCATTTCTTCTTCTACTTCCTACATCATTCCTTTCGAATCCTTACTCTACTTATGAAACCTTTTACAGAGGCTATAATCTTTAATACTTAACTTACGGATTTGTCGATGTTAAAGTAGCAATAGAAACTTCTTCATATGATAAGTTCTTCATAACTCGTACATTATCAATGGGTATGCTTCGAGCAGGATTCCTTACATATTTTTTTAACATTGAAACATGGGAAAATTAGATAGACGAACTCTGACTTTGGAGGCAGGCCTAATTGGTAAGCCACTTGGCCTATTCACCAATTTATACGATACAACCCAATATACCACAGACTATGGTGTCATCTTTCTCTCAAGTCTCATCACGCCCTTCATAGGCGAAATCTTTAACAATATCCAACCATAAACTTGGAACTATAAGTCTTGTCGTCACACATCTGAATATAACTTTTAACGATTCTGAGCGGTCAACATTTTCTCATGAATAACTTCACCTTCTCTACGACTTGGTGCATTAAGTGAGATCCTATTAACTCTGGTTTGCTTATCACGAATCATCCGATGGGATTTTATTCATCCCCGCTCATACAGAGCCTTGTATGGAGTTATTCTGATGCTTAATATAATAGTTTTTATTGTATGCAAACTAAATAAGTGATAGATGGCCATTCCAATTTCTTATGGCATTCAACACGTAAATTCATAATACATCCTCGAGTGTTTGCATCACATGCTTGATCTGTTCATCTGTCTGAGGTTGGGACTAACCTGAATGTCCAAATGCTTTTGAAATGATCTCCAGAAATTAGACGTAAACTGAGCACCTTTGTCAAATGTCATAGAACCAGGGACATCATGAAGGCGAACTATTATTTTAATGTATAATCTCTCATAGTCCTCTGTTGTATAGGTAGTGTTGATCGTTAAGAAGTGAGATGGCTAGTCAGCTTATCAACAACCACTCAGATTGAATCAAACTTATGATAAGAGCGAGATAACCCTTCATAAAGCCCATATTAGTCATTTTCCTATTTTCACATCGGGTGCTCAATGTTCTGAGTCAACCCACAGGGCTTTTGGTGTTCATTCTTTAGTTGCCGACAATTATTACATTGGCTAATATGCTATAATATTTCTTTTCATATTGATCCACCAATATGTTCCTTTAGCATTATGATATCTCTTAGTAGATATAGGACGAATGGAGTATTGCGAACACTGGCTCCTGTCATAATCTTTTCCCGTAGTCATGTTACGTTAGGAACACATAATCGACCCTGGTACTGGAGGACCTTGTTTCCATAAAGATCAAAGGATATGGCCTCCTTTTGTCGAATATCTTCTCTAGTTTTCCCTAAAATGGGATCTTCACATTAACGCTCCTTAATTTATGATATAAGGGATATTTCTGCTATATTTTAAATCATACGACTGCTGTTATATGAATTAATCACTCGGACTCCACCTAGATAATTGATGCATTTCTCAGGTCAACTTTCTTTCCTTGGCCCAAATCAGTTAAGCCGCCTGTGGGTACACAATTGATTATACTGTCTGCCATGTTAACCTTATCCAAATGGTATATGATTGTCTATGTTAAGATCCATTTAAAATACTTAAGGCATCACCTCTATCATCAACTTAACTCCGTTTACCTAAAGGTGCGATGGAAGCTCTTATGGTTTGTAAATCTGAAGTGTGCGTACCACTTCGGTTACTCCAATTCGTAGTACAGAAATATCCTTTTTGTACTCTCTCACTACTAATAATCATGAACCATTTCCCTTCTCTGCATCTTTTTACACTTGCACCATGAATATACTGGTTTATCATATTTTTGTTCATTCTAAAGCTTCTGGCGTAGGTATAATCTTAACATGCTCTCAATTCCAATTCTTTATGTTAGATATCCCATAGATAATGAGTCATTAACTTATTCCATTATTGGGTACGTATAAGATTATGAAGAATTTAATTTTATAAGACGTTGTTACACTATATCTGGATCTGATCGTTGCACTTAGATGAAGACCTCTTTACTTATCTCCTGGCTAACACCTTCCGTTAATGGCACTTGGGAAAGGATTTCCTCATTGTTTGTTAAGATGCAAGCTCATTACATTGTTTATTCTGTAGAATCTTTGATCAATTTGAATCATCCATCACCGTCCTTACTTGCCTTTCACTACGTCTTTGTTCTAACAATATTTCATCCGAGCACAACTTCTTTAATGCATGCCTTATACCCTAGGCTCATTGGCCCCTTTTTGATCCTTTATATTCTTATATCGAGCTTTACTCATCGTTTCTTCTGTTTACATACTTTATAAGAGTCATGACTGTGTATGTTGCAAAACTGATGCTTCACACATTCAATTCATAATTTTACATAATCTAATGATTCATCCGAGTCTCCTTGCCTTAGTCATAATTAAGTTTCCCATCAACCGAGTGCTACATTATCTTCCATTTACATTTCCATTTCAAGTTACCTTAAGGGGTATCTCTTCCTCAATGTGATTCGCATTCTAACTTCCTAAATACCAAAGGTCTAGCACCTCTAGCCGAAGAGTAATCACTATCCCTTATTGTAATGACCCATTTGGTTGTTTAGGCAATTCTAGCCCAATTTCCCTAAGCCATCCCTTACATGATCCTAATTTGGTTTCTATAACTTGCAGGGAGGGGTGGTGCTCTACTTGAGGTAAATGAGATTAGTTTCGGAAGAGAAATCCTAGGTTTGAATTGTCTTGAGCTTTGAAATGGGATAGTTTGACCAAGAGTTGACTTTTGAGTAGATGTATCTAGAATAGATTTTTGATGGTTCTGTTAGTTATGGAGCATGATTTATGATTTTTGATTTAAGAGGATGGTTCGAATGAGTCCTAAGTGATTTGAAGGTTAATTGAGCGAGTTTGGGGAAATTGAAAGGTCTCTAAGTTGTAAGATGTGGTTTGGTTGACTTAATTCAACATCGAGGGTTATAGCATCTTTTTCAAAATTTTGTCGATTCCATCAGGTTCGATATATAAATTATGACCTAGTTGAGTCGTTGGTTCGGTATCTGAGGCTTTCATGTGAATTTTGGGTGCTTAGTTGGCTATTTTTATATGAGAAAGTTAGGTGGTTGAATTTGTTCTAATGCTATCGGATTGATGTTTTGAGTGCGCGAGCAAGTCCGTAGTGTCATTATTCTCAGTTAGCATATTTTGTTTTTGTTCATCTAGTCTCGAACGAGTTCTGTGTGTCGAAACCAAGGATTCCACGTAGCTTAATTTTCTAGTTTTTTGGGTGATCGCGAGAGGAGGATCGCGACCACAAATACCCAAGGTGAATGGTCATCGTGATCGTGGGATGTTGGTCGTGACCACAAAGGCTTTCTAGTTGGCCGAATCAGTTTAGTCATCGTGATCGCATGGATGGGCCTCGCAACCACGATGAAGGGGACATGAATTAAAAGCCCAAAAATGATTTTACACTTCACTTTGTCATAACTCAGGTTCTAGAGCTCGATTTTAGGAGAAATCAAAGGGGTTCTTCAAGGTTCTTCATGAGGGTAACATTCTAAGCTCTAATCCTTGATTCCTTCCTTTTAATTTTAGTTTA
Source organism: Anisodus tanguticus (assembly GCA_034509755.1). Classification (NCBI taxonomy): domain Eukaryota; kingdom Viridiplantae; phylum Streptophyta; class Magnoliopsida; order Solanales; family Solanaceae; genus Anisodus; species Anisodus tanguticus. The sequence goes on along the minus strand of CM067550.1, from coordinate 22,441,440 downwards.
AAGCATGATTTTGGGCGGAAATTCTAGGATTTAGCCCCAAAACTTAAGAAAAGGTTTTCCATGAAGTTGAACGCCAAGATTTAGGTTTTTGAATTGATATTTTGAATCTAGACTCACTAAACATTCGGTAACTAATTTTTGAAATTAAATTCCAGGTTTGCCCCCGTGGCTCGGGTTTAACTATTTTTGGTTTTGGGCTATGGTATAGCAATATGTGTATAGTGGGATTCGTATGATCTTGTAGAATAATAAATTGACTATTTTGACCTTCGATTTTGGAGCAAGCTTGTAGAATGACTTTCTAGAGTGCAAATTCTTTCATGGCAATATGGTTACCTATAAAATTATATATTAAGGTAGATTTCATAATTGATAGACTTTGTTCGTTAGGAAGCTTTCCTGAAGAGAAAGGATCAATCTTGGTTGTTCGTGGCTCCTGCTCATCCTTGAGGTAGGTTACGACTTACTTAAGTTAGACTTTGATTAGAGAGTCGTATATATGTCATAGAAATTAATGGAGATAACATGATAGGCCTTTGGGCATGGAGGTGATGATAAATTCCACTGGTTTGGTATGGATGATGTTTATGTGGGTTTGTCGCCATATGTGTTATATTCTGTGATTATTTCTTGTCTGATTTTCTATCACATACTAGCTCACTCATCTCATAAAAAGAAAGAGTAATATTGATTAATTGAAATGTGAATGGTAACATGACTTGTACTTGTTGATTAATTATTGATGATACTATTGAGATTGATATCATGCATGACGTGCTTTATTTATTACTCTGATATGGTCATGATGGTGTGGTGAGTGATTGAGATACTCCGAGGTCTTTGCCGAAGATTGAGAGTGACAGAGATATTTTGAGGTTTTGCCGGAGGTTGAGAGTGACAGAGATACACTAAGGTTTCTGTAGAAGATGAGAATGATTGATGCTTCCAAGGTTTTGTCGGAGAGCCCGAGTGGTACATGGACTTCGCGGGTCCCTCATGGGTCATGGCTTTGAGGTTTTGTCCTTAGCGTGTGTGTATGAGGTCGAGTGAGAGAGGTGACTATAGAATTACATTGCACTCATCATCTTGTTTATTATACTCAATTATCTGTTGGTAACTTATATCTGTCTCTGGTTGATTACCTGATTTGCTTGATATGGACTTGTTTATGATACATGATCTTACTTGTTTGCCCTTTGTGCTACTTGTTAGTTTCTATTTCTTATTATGTTATCTAATCGTAGTCAGCCTATGATACTTACATGTACTAGTGTTGTACTTATACTACTCTTCCTGTACTTTTGTTGAGTGCAGAGTACGATCTTGGTTCTAGCTCTATGCCTCGTAACTGATACGCGAATGTGTCATCTTTGGTAATTCAAGGTGAGTAACTTGGTCATCTGTGGCCCCTGAAATGACCCTCCTTATTTACTTATGTATTTTTCTTTCATTAGATAGTATCTAGTGTTGACACCCAATTTTGTCCCATCCTTTTTGATTTATTTGCAATTTTGGATATTTTTGACACCTCAAAAAATATATTTTTATATATATACATATAGGCATATATGTACACATATATTTTTATTCTCAATATTACGATATAATTACTACTATTATTATTCGTATTCTTTTTCTACAACCGTTTGTCTTTTTAAATCATGATCATAATTTCTATTGTAATATTCTATATTATGTTATTTTTAACAAAAACGACATCCTTTTTATTTATTTTTTAATTAATCATTAAGCATTTCACAAATATTATGTTTTATCATTATCACATCTTATACTATTTTCTAAATAATTTTACATTTTTTGTTATTCAAAGCTTTTTAATGTTAAACCCTTTTTATATTTTTTAAACCCAAAAACAATTTCTACCCAAACAAGTATCATCAACCCACCAAAACAAGCCCAAACCAAACTCCCCAATTAAATTCCCATCATCAAAACAACCCAAAACCCACCAAAACCTCTACCCAAAATCGCACAACCGAAGCCCAGTCGCCCAAGCCCGCGGCCCAATTCCCTTTCCCTTTTTCCCAAAACCGAAGCCCAACTCCCCTTTTCTTATTCCCCATCGCCCCAGCCCAAATCTCCCAAACCCAATACCCACTCGACGGCCCACCCCCATTTCGTCCGGCCCAACTTACCAGACCCATCACCCATCTTCCCCCCTTTAAACCCCAAAACCCAAAACAAAAACAAAACAAAAAAAAAAGAAAACCTAAACCTAAAAACCCTTCAACCGCCGCCACCCTACACCCCTACCCCCACGTCGCCTCCCCATGCCCCAGCCACCACCAACTCCTACCCACCAAACCCAGACACCACCACACCCCTCCCATCACTTCACCATACCCATACCCCAAAAATCCGCTTCCAAAATTCAGAAATCTTTACCTTTAATTCAAATTTCAAACTCACTTCGACGAGGTGAACGTTGGGGGGAAACCCATCTATAAATACCCCCCCTTGTTCTTCAAAAAAAAGGGGAGGAGAAAAAGAAAGAAGGATCTGTCTTTGAAGGTCCAAATCGAAATATAAAAAAAAGAGTTCGAAATTGTTCAAAAATAGTCAAGAAATCAGTCCGAAAATACTATCTGTTTTAGTTCCTAATTTCTCAATCCGAGAATCCCTTTTGTTTCTGTTTCGGGTCGAATTTCCGTGTCGGGTCGGGTCTGAACCGAAACCGGTTCTGTTTCGTTCCAAAAATCAGAAATCCAATTCCAAAATTCAGAAAAGCAAGATTCCAAAATCGAAATCGCATCGAATTCCGAAACCGCAAAAATCTGAATTCCAACTTCTCCGAGCGGGTCGACGATTCGAAACACGCCTCGGTTCGCTACCCGGAGAAGGTCAGTGGGCTCGAAATTCTCAATCCCTTATGGTTTCCTTTATTTGTTGTATGTTTGCGCGATTTAATTTAACCAATTTTATGTGATTAAATGTTTAGTTTGTATAGCTTGTTTAGTTCTTAGTTAAATTAAGTTAGTGATACGCCATGTGCTAGCCTAATTAATATGTTTGTTTTAAAACTAGTAAAATCCTGCAGATTAGTAAAAATGAATGGATATGATGTTTGTTTAATTCATTTATACTTAGTCTCTGAAACACAATTGCTAGATTCTTCATACTGTCACAAATATGATTAGTAATATTTATTGACAGGACCACGGTTTGATCTGTCTGGGAATTCTATTTTTTTTTTAGTTGACAATGTGGGCTTGAGTTCATGTTAGATCTTGTTAAGGGCTAATAATATATATATGTGTGTTTAATATAGATCACAAGTTAGATTCACTGTGTGTAACAATTGTTTTTGTGAAGATGAATGCAAAATATGATTAGGCGAATGCCCTATGATGTTGGTTTGGCTAGATGTTTATTTATGTCCCAAGGTGTTAGGATTTGGACCAGATTCTGTAAATCTGTGTGTTGTTTACATTTAATATAGAAATATTTCCGACTAGGTTCTTGATATAGATAAAAATGTCCATGTTCTTGAATAAGATGCAACTAGACATGTCTAAGTTGCCTATTAAAGTATATGCAGTTTTTTTTGGTTCGTAACTTGGCCTACGTGAAGCATGCCTATTTGTAAACATAATGAATGAATATGTGTTGGGATAGCTTTAATTCTGGGCGTGATGCTACTGTTCAAGTGTGATGTAAAACCATTCTAGACTAGTCTTTATTTCTCAAAATATGAGATTTGATTGCCTAAATCATGTTAATTATGCCATGCCTAATTTAAAGTGTTATTATGCCTAGTTGTGTAGAATGAATGTTGCTGCATATTTTTTACTTGACTGACTCCACATTTAAGGAATTGTATAAAAATGATCATATGTGCATTTCCAGGTTTCCACATTCTTCTTAAATTGACTATATATTTGTCTTTACTTGCCTAAGTGTACAATGCTTTCGTGACAACATATTATCTTTTATGGATTACTTATTTGCATTCTCTTACGTATATATTTTCATGTTCCGCCTGCTAATCCTTTTCTTTTCTTTTATTTACATGAAATGCATCGGGAGCTACGAAGAGTCTCATCATGAGACTCATCACAACTTTCTCAAACCAAGACCCGCATCCACATTCATTGCATTCTTCGGCCTCGGAATTTCTACACAAATAGGGCGGGATGACATCATCATCCTCCCCCAGTTTCCTCTTTTATTATTATTCTTTAATTTCGTTATTTCAATTCTTGGGCATGTAATAATTATTTTAATGCTTGTGTGATTGTTAGGATATTTAGAATAATTAGGCCGCGAATAGATGAATGAATAGGATAATCTAACTGCCGTTAGTTAATTTCTTAGGCTCGTTTGAATTGGAAACCATCGCTAGCTTTATTTGTTTAGGGTTGTCTCGTAAGTTCCACACTTAGCCTCTAGTTACTTTGCTATATTTTTTTTAGGTTCGTTATGCATGCTTTAATATCTTTCAAAAAATAATTTGGCAATCTATTATTCACTTTCTTTAAAAATAAGGTTTGCATTCTATCCGATTTGCAATCTTGAAAAGTTTTTTTTTTTTTGTCATAAAAAAATTGCTTCTTTTATTCGATTGCCAAATATGCATTTTCTAAATAAAAATAACTTCTGGGCAAGGATGAGGCTTAAACCTTTTATTTCATCCGAGATCAACATGTTTAGTAGGCGAGGTGAATAAAATAACCAACAAGTTATATATTCGCAGCCACGATGTGATTATAGTGATCTTTTCTTTTCATCCGAGAGACCAACACGTTTAGTAGGCGAGGCAATCAAAATAACCACTTAGTCATATGTTTGCGCCACGACGTGATTGGAATGTTCTTTTCAAAATTTAAGTCTGAGCCCTCCGTGATCAAAACGCTCACTGTTTTTGGATACGGATCCGAAGTTATGTCAAAAAATGATTTTCAAAAATTACTCCTTTGGCATTACAAATGAATTATTTTTCTCATTATTATTGTCACAAATGCATACATGTACAAAATGCATCTCTTTCATTAGATTATTTGCAAACATCTTTTTAACTTCATACTTTAAACATGCATTTTTCCTTAGTATAATATTTAACCTGAGTTTGACCGGATAACCGCAAGTTAGCGGATTCTAAAGGATGCCTAACCCCTTCCCTTTAGGATAATAAAGAACCCTTATCTAGAATCTCAAATAGTTTCGCAGACCTTAAAATTGGAGTTTACATTGCAGCATTAGTTTAAATATTTAGGTGTCCTAATTCACCGTAAAAATAATTAGGTGGCGACTCCTCAACTCCCTTTTACCCAGGAATCACCCGAACACGCCGTGCTCCGCTTTTGACCTCGGAGCGGGTCGAAAATAGGGCGCGACATCTAGCCTTTGGGAGGTTCAGACTTATATTTCTTATTGTATTAGAGCTCTTGTACACTTTTGACCAGATCTTTGGGGATATTTGGATTTTCAGTTATGATAGTATTTAATACTTGTTAACTTATTCATATTTAATTTCCGCTTATTTAACTTTTTATTTCTAGATGTTGGGATGTGGTTCACCTCTTCAGGGGGATAGTGTATATGTCATCACGACTTACGTTTTGGGTCATGACACTTCTCTACCACTGGTTCTTATGTTGTTCTAGAGTAATCACACCTCTGTGAAACTGGCATAACTACAATCTCATTCACTCTTATCCTTCTTTACCATAGTCCTTCTTCCTGTCCGTTATTAGGCGAAACACAATTCTGCCTCGATACTTCATCATACCCTTTTATTCACAATTACTAACTGTTTTCATGTTTCTTACAACTATTATTTAATTATTCTGAAGTCCTCGTCGTCACTTTTCCCCAACAAGTTGTTCTTATCTAGAGGTTATTTAGAATTATATCATGTCGCAGAACGAGTCTGAAGATCTTACCAGTCCAATTCCTATAGCATGCTTTAGCTTACTAACGTCAATACATGTAACTCTCAACGGTAAGAGGTATGGATCCTTTTACAAACGGATGAGGGGTTTGTGTTATCACCTACTACCCTGAACAATCCAATCCTTATAAACAACTTAGGATCACCACTCTGGGTACATTAATTTATGTGATCTTCTTAAACATATCAATTGTCAATCTTCACATGATTCAATCGTGGTAACCTAATCTCATTAATGATATCCAAGGTTATCCCCAATCCATTCTTAGGCAAGGTGTTAAATTTGGGTCACACGTATATAGCGTATTCCCCCATTCTAATCGATGAAGGTCATCATGAAACATGAAGATTCTTATGGGCTGTTGAACATTCTAATGATGCTTTTTGCACCTTCTCTTTACAACTTATCTTTATCTTACAATTATTCCACAAAAACTTGGACTTTCATACAATCGTTAGGGTAACATGATACCATGGGTTCAGGATCTATCTAACATATTCATTCGGGAGGAGAAAACATGTGGCATACTCTATCACTACGCTAGGTATGGGCTCTAAATCCTTTCAATCTACTAATGTATATTCATGGTTCTAACTATTATTATGCTGGAAGCCCGTTTTGGATTTTACCTTTACATCTACAACTTATCCCTATCAGAATGTCTTATCTCGCAAATGGTACCATAAAACCGATCGCTAAGATGAGAGTTCAATACTCTCAAACACAAAACATATCAATACTAAGTCTAAAAGAGGTAGCTATGTCAACAAAGAAATCAATAGCATACCTGCATCCAACATCTCACCTCAAACAACATCGGAGCTCGATGATCCATCTCCACTCTTATTCTTACCTTTGCGGCTCAACCTGGGATGCTCCCGATTCTTATGATCCTCGACTGCCACACCAATAACAACTCATTATTCCTTTATGACACGGTCCGACATGCGCTCGACCACTGACTATAAAATAGCTGAGGCAGCCTCACTCGGCCTGCACCACTCTGACCCTGAGATCCGAGGTTTGCGAACCTTGCCTTGGTCTTACCCGAGAAGTCTGATCATACATACTCTATCTTGAAGGTCTAACCTACTAACCCTACTACTGTAGCTTATCACTACTCCATCGTCCTCTATAATTACCAATTATCTTGGCCCTCTCATTACTCTCAACTGGGTCAAATCCTATAAACATCGGCAGTCCCTGATCAATAAACTCCGTAGGCTGTGAGCTCTTTGACCCTTCAAAGGATCAATCACTATCAGATATTGTAGTGTTGCATCATGCCGGGAGGCTACCAACATAGTCAATACCTATACCGCTCTCCTAATAACCTTATCAGACAGAGTTGGTAGTATAACTTATGGTACGAGAGCTTCCCTCAGCTCCTCTAGTACTACTGGAGTAAAAAATACTTAGAAAGGCTACTCATTCAGATCCTATGATGGGTCTGTCTCAATGGAGGGTGTACTACTCGCATCCACTATAAACCCAACTTTAATCACCCGGCTAGTCATAGCCATGCTAGAAGAAGGCATCGCTGTAATTATAAACACGATAAGAGTTTCGGAGAAAACTCTTACAACTCAGTTCTATAGCACGATTCTAGATCAAGAAGAAAAGGTAACCATTATAAATGCCATGTTGCCTCATGTTTATAAGTGTGGTGTACAAGATACCCATAAATAAGACTCTGCTAGAAATGACTTATAGACTCCATAAGACAAACTTTCTCTGTTACCAAGTTTTTCACACCCCAAACCGGAGGGGCATGACCGGCACGCTGGCCTTACTTTACATGACTAACATACATCCGACAAGCAAATGGGTTGTCAAGGCTGCCATGGTAAAGTGAATGAAATCAAAAGTGATAAACAGCTGACGATACCAACCTAATGTGCATATATGCATAGATAAGGGCCAACAAAGCCATCATAAGAGTCTGTACATCAAGACATACGCCGATAAGGACATTAATGACATCTATACACAAGATATATGTCTATAAGTCTCTAAGGGTAACATAACATCATACGGTCCGGACAGGACTCTGCCTTACCCATAAAATATATTTACATAAGCATACTTACTTTGAACAACAACTCCGAAATAAGTGTAGTGCACCAACACCATCTATTGAGCTGGTAACCTACTGAGGAAGATCGTCAACTTGTCTATCGAGACATGCAGGCATGAAATGTAGTGTCCCCAAGCAAAGGGACGTCAGTATGAATAAAAGTATAGAGTATATAAGACAGATAACAACATGAGTAAAGACATCAATGTAACACAAGGACGAGAAGATTGATCTGAACATCTGAATTGTCTTTGAGGGCCATAATATGCATACGCATAATATATATATATAATGATATTTAGCCTCTGTGGGCATCATCATCATAATAATAATAACCAACTGATCAGTGGTGCATATATAACACCATCGTACATATATATGTGTATATATTACCGTCAAGCCTCTGTGGCATAATTATAATTTTCATGATTATATATATATATATATATATATATATGTACATGCATGAGGAGCATAAGAAGACATTCTAAACTTATAGAAGTGACGTAAGGTCGTTGAGCTTCCGAATACCATTATGAAACTAACACCATCAATATTTAATTCATTAGGAGCCAAAGATCATTGCAATATGGATCAGAAATACATAATGGAAGACATAAACATGAGCTTCTAAAACTATTAAGAGTAGAGTTGTTATGAGTATTGTTCATTTACGTTTCGTTCATTCGAATTCATGCCAAAAGAAGGAAAAACGTGCCTTAACATACCTTGGACAACTTTCTTCAACAATTTAATGGACGCAATCGTACATCACTTCAATCTACATAATGACAAATATATCATAGATAAGTTACACAAGCTAGAATTCGATACAAAAGAGCGTCTAGCTCATCTACGTCAGTTTCGACAACAATTCCCCTACTTCTTTCACTGTCTTCAAATATTTAACATCAATATTAATATATCTAGCACACAAAAAGCCATACATACAATAATAACTAACCCTATATTCATCACAAGAACACCACCAAACAACCCAACAAGGCATCGCAACACTACAATCAACTTTCAAGTATTATCTTGCAGCTTATCAACCATACAACATAGATAAGATACTAGTTATACTCAAATCCACGGAGGAGAGGTAAAACTTCATTCAATAGCAAGAAGAAGCTCATGAACAACTCTACTCTAACTTGAAAGTGCTCATAACTTAGCAACAACACCAACTCTCCTCTGCGACCGGAGAGTGGATCGCAAAACATTCTTGAAATCTCAACTTCTCAGATCCTTTTCACGAACAATAGTGCAGCCCACAGACTTGTTCTACGGTCTGCAGAAATCCCATTTTGTCGATTTTTGTCAAAACTTTTTTCTTTTGATCCGATTGGTCTCAAACTTTCTAGAAACTTATTTAACACTCCAGTTAAACTTTATTAACCTTGAGGAGGGATCAGCCCCTCTCCAACCCTATATCAGAGAACTTACGATGATAATGACGTACGATGTACGGGGTGTAACATCCAGGTTATTTTTAGCTTTTATCCATTTTTCATAAAATATCCTTCTTGTTGCTTTAAAGTGGTATTTGCGACTTGCAAAATGAGTGGCGCAGTTATCAAGGCAATCAGGTGCGTATCAGAGAAAAATTTGTGAAATTAGAAATTTCTATGTTAAGAAAATGAAAAAGTTTGATCAAAGTCAACATTGAGAGTTAACAGGGCCAAGTGAGTCGATTCCATTATATTCGAAATGTGAATTATAACTTAGTTGAGCCATTGGTTCGGGTCCTAAAGGGTTCGGGTGTGATTTAGATCATTGGTTCAGAAAGTAGTTAAGTTAAGAATTTGGAGTTAACCACAGTTAACATCGGGTCAAGATGACCTTTGTTGGGTGTTTTGAGTGTTTAATCTGGTTCAGATCATGATTAATTACTTAAATACATATTTGGTTTGTGTTCGGAAGGTTCTGGATGAGTGTCAAGTGTTGAAATAAGATTGGAGCCTATTTTGAGTTTCTGGTTTTCTGGTGCCAGGCACCCTTCTTCACGATCGCGAGAAGGTTGTTACGATCACGTATTTTGGTGGGCTGGCTAGCACGATCGCGTGAGTGTCCCTTGCGATCGTGAAATGATTAGTGGGTCGGGTTCAGGTCATAGCCATCGCGATTGTCCTGGCTTTTATCGCGAAGAAGGATAGTTTAGGGGCCCTCCTGCCGTCGTGATTAAGGGTTCACCTGTGTAGAATTAATTCTTCAAAAATGAACCTAGACTTCATAATTTCATATCTTGAGCTAGAGATCTAAATTTTGGGTGATTGTAATGGCTATATTCACGTCGTGACTCGGGGGAGTTTCTAATATTAAATTTAGTATTTTCTCATGATTTCATAGTTATTTAGCAATTTCATCCATGCATATAGCTTAGAAATTGGAGTTTTTCATGGAAATGGATTTTCAAATAAAATGTGAAATTGAATATCGATTCAAGATCGAATTTCTATGATTTTTGAGATTCTAAACCTTTAGGTTATGAGTAAGCTATTTTAAAATAAAATTTCAGTTTTTTCCTTGTGGGCTCAGAGTCACCTTTTTAGTTCTGAAATAAACTATGGTAATATGGGTGTCTACTAACTTGATTACCTAGGAATAACTTGTATTTGATACTTGTGAAGTAACGAGCACGCGTATGGGTACCGATGCCATGAATGGGGAAATTGTGTAGCAGTGAGTTCTTTACTTTTCTCGTAGGAATACCAAAGCATATTGGCATTTGTTGATAGTTAGATTTGATTAAGATTATTGTGATGTGAGATATGAATCTCTTACTTGATTCTTATATGAACTATGCCTCTCTTACTTATTTTTTTATGTGTTCTCATCACTCTGAAGTTCTCGTTTAAAGATGAAAAAGAGCTAAGTCGAGCCTTTACTTTATAGTCTTGTTGTTTATTTGTGTGGATATCATATTTATGCTTTCATATTGTATCTCATGCATATTACACTTAAGGATACATATGTAGTGCACAATGAGAAATGGTTCCGGGCAGAGTGATGTGATTGATAGCCGAATGAGCTAAGTACAAGTAATGAGAACCAAATGGGCTAAGAATCCGATGAGAAATGATTTCGTGTGATGTATGGACCTAGCAAATCCCTCATGGTCACATATTCCCTATTAAGAAGTGTATGTATACCAATGATAGAAGGCCTTTGGATTGCAATGCATTTGCATATCATATCATACAATTTCATTGATTATTTACTATTTCATTTACTTGAAGGTTTGATTGAAATGTACTTATCTCACTTAATCGATTATTTGAATACTTGTTGAATTGGGTGAAATTCTTATCTTTTACTTGTTGGATCAAAAGTATGCCTTTGTGAAATATTAGTGGTTAAGTGTGGGGTAAGTGATGTTAGGTGTATTATTAAGTCTACCCACCGTATTTAATTTATCCATAGTTTTATCTTGGTTTGAGGACAAAATATACTAAATACACCTAACTTATAATAAATCATGCATTCTGAGCTAATATGCGTGTTACTTGGCATTTAGGTGTTTTATGTGGAAAATGCGTGAATTCGGCGAAGAAGAGCAAGATAGATTCGGCCAAGGAAAGTTATGCAGCCCTCAATGATAGGAATGACAAGTGGTGCGGTATGGGGCGGTAACGGGGAAAACCTGAAATTAATTTCTTAGACTCCAACCAGTATTTAGTATTTACACCTCAAAATTGTTTCAGAAATGACTTAGCTTTAGTAATTCTAAACTCTTGGCATACAACCTCCTCACTTATATTTTATTTATTTATTTATTTCAGTTATGAGATTTCACAGCCTTGCTATATAATACTCACTACTCAATATATAACTTAAAAAACACAAAACTAGTCTGCATTTCAGAATTTTAGACTGTTCTACTTACTACTTTACATACAAAAGTATTTAATCTGTTTCTTCTTGGTGAATGATTGGTCATAAAGCTATAGCCTACAAAATTACCAAATTAATACTAATTCAATTGTAGGAAGCTTTTCCCCCATGGCAGAGACACTTGATGGTTTTGAACGAATAAGTTGTTTCAATATAAGAACTAAAACCGAATATTATAAGAACTAATCTAATAACATGAACATAAGATAGATAATTAATCAGATACGGATCACAATTCACAATGCTAGTAGGTGAAGAACAAAATGGTACAAAAATCTATCAGGAAAATCAGACGTAATAGATATAAAAAACACATTAAAAACAAATAAGAGTTCTACGGTATCAAGAACAGAATCAGTATTGAAAAAAATTTAGTAAACCCTCAATCAGTCCTGCCCCACATCAATTTTGAAAACTAAATCATTTCAACCAGCTCCGCCCGCCCCGCACCCACATATCCTAAACCCCGCCCCGCCCCGCCCAGCATAGTCTGAAACCCGCCCCGCCCCGCCCAGCATAGTCTGAAACCCGCCCCGCCCCGCCCAGCATAGTCTGAAACCCGCCCCGCCCCGCACCCACACCCACACCGCCCTGTTGCTATCCCTACTCGCTGAGCAAAGCTCATAGCAAGGACAAAGCTCACTATACAGCTCGCTCAGTGTGCCAAAGGTGTAGAAAATGAAAGCTGCCAGAAAAATGCTAAGTATGGAATTCAAGGAGTGCCTCGCTGAGCAAGGCTCAAAGCGATGCAGCTCCTCGATCTGCCACTCGCTCAGTCGGCTAATTGGACCAAAATAGGAAGTGAAAAAATCATCTAAGTATGAAATGGCATGGCTGCCTCACTGAGCGAGGCTCAAAGAGAGGCAGTTGCCCGATCTGCAGCTAGCTCAGCGATTGTAGGTGTTCTGCGAGAAAAACATATAAGTCATCGACCTGTTCTAAATGGGCTTTGGGTGAATATTTCCTAATATTATAAATAGGCCCTTAGGTCATTTTGAGAAGGGTTCAGATGTTTATCACACAGAAAGCAAGGATCAAGGCTATTCTTCGTAGGGTTATTTCTTTTATTCACTCTTCATCTTTTCTTAGATTAAACATGAATTCTAGTGATTGTAATCCAAATATGAGCGGTTAAATCCCTTGCTATGGGGTTATGGACAAAGTGTGACTATTGTCGTATGAACTTGAGTTGACGTTTGCTAAAGTTATCATATGAGTTATTTATATAATCTTGTGTGCAGCTATTTTACTGCTTCACGGTCAATAGGATAAATCTTTAATTCTTAGCTTGAACTCGATAGAGGAGTACTAAGATAGAATGAAGTTTAGGTATCGGGGAAGGGATTTGCAGCTGGGATAGAGATATACCTAGATTGTCCTGTTTGGTTAGAATACAGGAAATATAAATGCATTTGTGTTAAGGTTCATGGCCATAGAGATATAGGTGTGAAAATAATATAAATAGGTGACTAGAGGACTCGAAAGACTCATAGTCGTATAATTAACCTTATCAATCAGTAACTTGATAATAAAGCAAGTCAATGAAAGTGAAAGCGTAACATGATTACGAAACATGCCATGACCCTAGAATGTTATTTTCTCTGTGTGAAATTCAAATAATAAACAAACGATCTTGACAATCTTTAGCATAATTAACAAGTTATTGACATTTTGTAGTAGAATACAAAACAGCCAATACTTTTACATACGTACTTGCGTAATTAGTGGTAATAGTTCATTCTAGTTAGCCGTTGATCATAAGTCTCTATGGGTGAGATATCCGACTAATCAAGTCACTATATTACTTTGCGACCACGTGCGCTTGTGTGTGCATTTGGGAGTAACAAGTTTTTAGTGCTGTTGCTGAGGACCTAGAAATAAATGCTTTTATTTGAATAATCTATTACCACTATAGTTATTCAAGTATTAACGTCTTAATCTTAGCTATTATTGACGCAAGTACTATTCGAATGTAAAGGTCTGCTAGTCAAAACAATCTCATGGAATTCAATCATGAGCGTGAACGATCGTTCCACCAGCATATAAGAGAAGTGAATTTTCTTGAAAACCAGTAGGCTATTATTGAGATACCTGAGATTATGGCAGCTAATGCACCACCAACGACAGTGTGAGAAGTGGTACCTCTCATGTGTAATTTCACCTCGAGCATTGTCAAACCCGCCATCGAGGGGAATTTTGAGCCGAAACATCCTATGATTCAACTACTTCACTCCAACAGGCAGTTCACGGGTTTGTCGCATGAAGATCCTCAGCGACACATCAAAACCTTCTTGGAGGTTATCGACACCTATGTGACCACCAAGGTCTCTACTGATTATGTGAGGCTTACATTGTTCTCATTCTCTACTTGGGGAGGAAAAGAAGGTTGTTGGCAGAACCAACAAACTCCATCACCTCTTGGAATGATTTAGTAAGGAAATTCTTGATAAGGTTCTTTCCATCTGGGAAGACAGCTAGACTCAGGAAGGAAATCATGTCATTCAGGCAGAAACCTAGAGAAAGTTTATATCAGGCATGAGAGAGGTTCAAGGCGCTACTCAGAGATTGCCCTCACCATCATCAGTCGAATGAAGTTGTGGTACACATATTTATTGAGAGCCTGGATGCTCACGAAAAAATATTACTGGATTCTATAGCAGGGGGGCAAGCTATTGACCTCAGTTACAATGAACTTGTTGTCCTCTTGAACATGTTTTGTCAGAGCAATCTAGATTATCAATGTGACATAAGTGGAAGTGTGATTAAGAAGGCACCGTGAGTTCTGGAACTGGATAATTTTATGGCACTATCATCACATATTGAGTCTATGCGGAGTGAATTCAAAAGGTATACTACGGGGCAAGCCTAACTACAGGTGTAAGAAGTATATCAAGCTCAGATGTTCAGTGAGCTGTATGGAGAAGGGCACACCAGTTATATATGTCGAGTGAATCCAGAGTTAGTTTATTTCATTGGCGATGCGAATAGAGGCTAAGGTAATCAGAACGCATACAACACTAGCTACAATCCCCCTTGGAAGAACCACCTAAATTTCTCTTGGGGTGGAAATCAAGTTAATAATAATCAGTAAAGGGCACAAGGGTATCAATAGAACTATCAACAGAATAAGAGAAATCAGTCTAGTGCTCCTACTCCTGTGAGCAGTATAGAAGAAATGACGAAGAATATGATGAGTGATATGCAGAAAATAATGTCAGGTCAACAAGCATTTGAGCAGAAGATAATAGCTGAAAATTAGAATCATGATCTGGCAATGCAAAATTTAGAAAGACAGATGGGTCAAATGGCCAGTTCTCTAAATATGAGTCCATATGTGGGACTTTCATTAATACTGAGCCTAATCTGAAGCAATGTGTTGTAGTTATGCTTAGAAATGGGAGAGAATTGGAAGAACTGGTTCCAAAGAAGGTTACTCGGGTAGAACCCGAGAAAGAGGCCATTGATAATGATGTTATCTAGGTTGAGAGGGTAGCGAAAATACCTTTGGTGAACCAACCACAACCAGTAGTTGACAACACACCTCCCCCATTCCCTCAACATTTAGCAAAGGAGAAGGAAAAAACCACATATAAGAAGTTTCTTGATTTACTAAAGCAAGTTCATGTAAATGTCCCCTTGGTAAATATGCCACAAAGAATTCTTGAATATGCTAAGTATATCAAGGACATCATAGCCAACAAGAGCAGATTCATGGAGTATTCCACAATTGCACTTACTGAAGAGTGCACATCTTGCATTCAGAATAAATTGCCTACAAAGTTGAAGGACCTTGGAAGTTTCACTGTCGAGATCACTATTAGGAAGTAAGTCATTGCACAAGCATTGTGCGATTTGGGTGCTAGTATTTATATGATTCCATCTTCTATGTTTCAAAAGTTGGAGTTGGGAAATCCACGACCGACTATTATCATTCTACAGCTGGTAGAAAGATCCTTGGCCCGACCCAAGGGCATTATTGAAGACATGTTAGTGCATGCGAGGTCTCTTATATTTCCGATAGACTTCATCATCTTGGACTTCTAGCCAGATCCAAAAGTCCCATTTATTTTAGGGTGTCTGTTATTAGCTACTGGTAGAGCATTGATCGATGTGGTTGCAGTGCAGTTAACTATGAGGGTGCACGATAAGGTAAAGTATTCAATGTTTACAAGGACCTCAGGCTAATCTCAATTTATGAGGAATTGTTAGCTATTACCGTGGTAGATCTTGATTCTAAATTGCCCATTATCATGGCTAGTGATCCATTGGAGCGAGTCTTAGTGGGTGATGATATTTTCGGAGACACAGAGGCTAATAAGATGGTGTAGATACTAGAATTGGCAAATATTTATATGATAAAGGGAGAGTTCGAGCCCCTTGAAAGACCTCTCGGGCCCCTGCCCAAGTTGTCTATAGAGGAGGCTCTGAAGTGAGAGTTGAATACTTTACCCACGCACCTCAAATATGGGTTATTGAGAGAGGGTGAAACATTGGCGATCATTCTAGATGCTAAGATTATAGGAGAAGAGGTAGAGAAATCGTTGAGGGTGTTACAAAACCGCAAAAGAGCTCTAAGGTGGTAGATATCAGACATTTAGGGGATCAACCCAGTGTTTTTATGCACAAGATATTCTTGGAAGAAGATCATACACCTAGTATTGAGCATCAAAGAAGATTGAATCCCGCCATGAAAGAAGTGGTGAAGAAGGAAGTGATTAAGTGGCTAGACGCATGTATCATCTATCCTATTTCTGACAGCAAGTGGGTGAGTCCCTGCAGTGTGTCCTGAAGAAAGGATTTGTAGCATATTATGCACTCCAAGTATTATCCTAAACGTACGGGCTATTACACTCCACTTTCTTTTGGGGAACTTTGTCAAAAAGTATTTTCTTTGATTCGTTTAGCCTCAACCTCCCACGACACTCACTTAACAAGTTTTAAACCATCGTTATCCATATAAAGGATATTAACCTCTTCGGGTTTACATTACTTTACTTTTGATGCCTTCTAATGCGAAAATATGAGGTGTAAACTGGAGTTACCAGGTCCAGAGTTTTGGAGTTTTATGTTTATATAGACAGTATGGGTAAGGCCCAATCTTGGAGAGGCGTGACCGATACCCGGTGCCTTACTTGACCCCGAGCATACAAATCTGTAACTCATGAACCCTAGATATATACAAGTAATCTAGCCCGACAATGCCAATATGTAAATCAACTAATAATATCTTAGGCCAACGAAGCCGCATTCAGAATAATCTGTAAATAACAATGATCTCAAATGATGTGGGATCACTAAAAAAGATATATAGACATACATACGGGCCGATAAGGCCACCATGAATGTCTACAAACAGCAAACCCAAAAGGAACATATACAAGGGCCGACCATGCTGATATATCAAAATACTAGACATGTACAAGCCTCTAAATATAACATAATTATATTGTTCGCCAGGATAGGGCCCCGGCCTACCCATCCTATCTATATAAACATAAGACATCAAAACTCTGGACATGGTAACTCCGGACAAAATGGAGCTTACCAATCAAGATGAAACATGGCAACGTCTACTGATGAGGTCTGTCTAACTATTTGTCAGGACCCGCAAGCATGAAATGCAGTGCCTTTGACAAAATGGATGTCGGTACGAAATAATGTATCGAGTATGTAAGACAACTGAATAACTTAAATTTAAACTGAAAATGAAAATGAACAGATATACATAATATAATATGTATAGCCCCATAGGCATTTGTATAGCCCCGTAAGCTAGACACATATATTTTTAGCCCCGTGGGCATATAGTAATAATTTAAATGACATATGTACATTCTCTACTTCTTAACTAGACATGGAACAATGCTAAACTGAATAGGAATTCCTGATAAGGGATAACAACGTCATAAGATGGAATAACACAACATGAATTATTTATAAGTGACTCTTCTTTGGTATACTATGCTTGAAACTTATTTAGTTATAAATTCATGAGATAGAAAGAAGGGTAATAGCCTTTACATACCTCTTGTCGGCTTACTCGACCACAACGATGAACTCAGTCTGAATCGTACTTCAATCTACAATAGTGACAATAGGACTAGCGTCAAAATAATGGAAACTAGCATACGGTACATTGAGCAACAAACTTGTCTTATTCTCAACAACACTTCTCTATGTCCCTTTCTTCCTTCCTATTATATAGCAACAACAACATACTCACATCATTTTTATCAATTTCCAGCCATAAACTATCTTAGAAAGAACTTCAAATCAGCCCAGCAAGTTACAACAATCTATATTCGAATTTCGATCACCGATGCACAAGTTTTTACTTCAATAACTTAACCAAGACATAGATATACTCAAATACACATCGAAAAAGATTTTTTTTACCTCAAACAACTAGAACAACCCTTAACCAAAGCTTGCTTCAACTTGAAACAACTTCTAAATTAACCCCACAAGGAGGAAATATGATCTACTAGCACCTCGGGATTTCAATGTTGGATTTATTTTGTTTACCTTTAGTTTCACCCTTGCAAAATATATAAACCCATAGAGAGTATTTGGAGAGAATATAAGAGTAATATATGTCAAAATGATCTATAAATGGAAGCCCACCGCTTAAATAACTTTTAAAAACTTTCGCCACCTAAACTTGGCTTGTTGAGCGAAGCTTAAGGCGAGCAACACCCATTATTTGGAGCTCGTACAGTGAGCTCCTTCATTGCATGCCCAACAGTCTAGTAAAAATATGTATATCTTTCTACTCGTTGTATAGACGAACTGTTTAATGTACTGGAAACTAGACTCATAGAGCTTTAATTTAACGGGTGGATCACCTCGTAACTCAAAGTAGATTAGAGAAAAAACTTTGTGACATCTGACCCAAATTTCAGCAAACTTATGAACGTAACTTCCGATGACTTCGCCAATTTTTTTTAAAAATTGATTGACATCAAATCTCAACATACAACTATTGTATGAATCGGATACCTCACAACACAACCTTTTGTAGTATATTAAGCACTCCAAGTCTTACTCCAAAAGTACATGCTATTACGATCCACTTTCTTATGGCGAATTTTGTCGAAAAATGGTTTCTTTAATTCGTTTAGCCTCAACCTCCAATGACACTTACTTAAAAATTATTTTAAACCATCATTATTCATATAAGAGACTTTACCTCTCTGGATTTAAATTACATTACTTATGAAGCATTCTAATACAAAAATTCGGGGTGTAACAAAAGGAGGGATGACTGTGGTGAAGAATGAGAAAACTAAGCACATTTTAACGCAGATGGTGAACAGGTGGCGTATTTCCGTGGATTATCGTAAGATAAATGAGGCCACTAGAAGAGACCGTTATCCGATTCCCTTCATTGACTAGCTGTTTGACAGGCTGGCTGGACAAGTGTATTACTATTTTCTCGATGGGTGTTTTGGCTACAACTAGATTGTTATTGCTCACAAAGATTAAGAGAAAATCACATTCACTTGCCCCTGTGGTACATGTGCTTTCAAACGTATGTTGTTATAAAATGCACCAACAACGTTTCAGAGGTATATGATGACTATATTCTCAGAGATGGTAGAGGCTTCGTGTAGGTTTTCATGGATGATTTCTCAGTGTTTGGGAAGTCATTTGATGTGTGTTTGTAGAACTTGGATCGCATACTTGCCAGATGTAAGGAAATCAATTTGGTGTTGAATTGGGAAAAATAGCACTTTATGGTCCAAGAAGGTATTTTGTCCTTGGGAAAAAGGTGTTTAAAAGAGGGTTGGAAGTGGATCATACTAAAGTGGAAGTTATTGAGAAACCGCCGCCCCTTGTATCTGTGAGGGGCGTGCATAGTTTTCTTAGTCATGCGGGATTCTACAGACGCTTTATCAAGGACTTCTCCAAAATATCCAGTCATGTGTATAAGTTACTAGAGAAATAAGTGAAGTTCGTGTTTGGTGAAAACATGTTCGAAAACATTCGAAGAGTTGAAGAGGAAGTTATGACTGCTCTAATTATGACAACACCTGATTGGACGCTTCCCTTTGAGCTAATATGTGATACTAGTGATACTACTGTAAGGGTCCTCCTAGGCCAGAGGAAAGACAAGTTCTTCCACTAAATTTACTATGCTAGCAAGACTCTTGATGCTTCTGAGAAAACTATACAGTCACTGAAAAGGAGTTGGTGGTCGTGATATACGCCTTTGATAAATTTCAGTCCTATCTCAATAAGAAGGACGCAAAACCAAGACTTATTCGGTGGATTTTACTACTTCAAAAATTTATGTGGAGTTCAAGGACGGCAAGGAGACTGAGAATCAGGTGGCGGGTCACTTATCAAGGCTAAAGAGTCATGAACATGTAGTGGAAGATGCGAAAATTTGAGAGGCTAATCATGAAAAAGCCTCTTGAATTTGCATATCTTCCACTACATGCTCATGAATCTTTACCCTTGATAAGTGATCCGCCACCTGATTCTTAGGCCCCTTGTGATCCTTGAACTCCACATAAATTTTTTGAAGTAGTAAAATCCACTGAATAAGTCTTGGTTCCACTTCCTTGTTGAGTAAGTACATGATTGTAGCATGATCCGTATACATAATGACACTCATTTCCACACGATAGGACCAAAATTTATCAAAGGCATACACCATCAGCACCAAAAAAAATTCAGTGACAATATAGTTCAGTTGAGCAGCATCAAGAATATTGCTAGAGTAGTAAATTAAGTGGAAAATTTTGTCTTTCCTCTGGCCTAGGACGGTCCCTACAGCAGTATCACTAGCATCATACATTATCTCAAAGGGAAGCGTCCAATCAATAGCTATCATAATTTGAGTAGTCACTAACCTCCTCTTCAACTCTTCAAATGCTTTCAAGCACATTTCACCAAACATGAACTTCACCTATTTCTTTAGTAACTTATAGATAGGACTGGATATTTTGGAGAAGCACTTGATGAAATGTCTCTAGAATCCCGAATGGGCAAGAAAAGTATGCACGCCCCTCACAGATACAAAGGGTGGCAATTTCTCAATAACTTCCACATTATGATGAGAAACATTTTGCTATTCCTGAGGCAGAGGTGCCATGGTATGCTTATATCATCAACCTAATAGTGAGTATAATTTACCCACCTGAAATTACTACGCAACAGAAAAAGAAGCTTTATCATGACTTGCGACTTTATTTATAGGAAGAGTCGTACTTGTTCAATTAGGATCCTGACCAGCTGATAAGAATATGTATTCTACAAACCGAAGTGTATCAAGTCTTAGAGAGTTGTCATTCTTCCCCATATGGGTACGTCATTGTCGCGCCCTATTTTCCTCGCGGAAGACGGTCTCGACACATGACAACTCTTTTAAGATATTCAAAAGAGAAGAGTCACCACCTAACGAATTAAGATGCGTCAGTGCACCAATTACTACTACTAATTGCAAATAACTCTATTTAAAACTAGTCTACGTCATCAAAGATCGGGTAAGAGTTCAAATTACCTCAAAAGGAAGGGGTTAAGCACCTTTCGAGGTCCACCACTATAGGTCCCGACCGAATTTAAAACTGTGGGATTAGATGATAAAAGCACGAAAACAATGATTAAATTAATCTAACATAACTAAATGGTTAAATGTGCCAATTCGTTTAATACTTATAATTAACTAATCTATAATACCAAACGTGAAAAATCATTTATCCAAAATTAATTGAACAGGTCTGAAATAAAAGGGCAACTAAGCATGAAAGGCTTACCATAACAACTAAATTGCACGGAGATCCATTATTTAACGTATAGGACAAATTTATTACCCTAATGAGTAGGGCCGGACATAAATACCGAAAACTGAAAAATTGGACCGAATCGAATCGAATTAATTCGGTTTGTTAGGTTTTGATTTTTCGGTTCGGTTATGGTTTTCTTTTTCTAGAAATTCAGTGTTCGGTTATGGGTTACTGGTTCTTCGATATTTCGGGTTAACCAAAATTTACTATATGAATACCAAAAAAATTATATTACAGATACCATTTACTCTTAAATCTTAGACCCAAATAATTTCACCTAACCCAAGTCCAACTGTCCAAACCCATTCCTAGACTAGACCCTAATTGAATATGTTTGGTTCCTATTTCACAACCCTAGTTCCATATCGTAGTTCTCAGACAACGCCCACAGTCCACAATTGGTGTGATGCTAATTGCCAGGAGTGAGAAATATTTTGAGCACAGCAAAGTATGGCCCATGAAGCTAATGTAGTCCTCTTCTTCCTTTCTGTGTTTCAGAACTATGTTCTCGTTCAAAATGTATTGAGCACAGCTGCATTGACTGTTCTTTCAAAATAGCTTGTAGCACTAAACGTATACAGTTAAGTTCCTGCTCCACTTTAGCATATAATAAAAGAAGAGTTAAATTTGTTATCACTTGTTAAACTTTTCTAGTAGTGTAAAAAAAGATTCAAGCTGTTCCTGACTTCCTATGTATTAACAGATCTTTCGTCTGAGTTTAAATTCAAAATATCTCAAATTGTGAATCCTTCAAGTCATTGTGAATTCCAATCAATTGAAATAGCCCATTTTGAATTAAAAAAAAAAAACATAAAATAGCTCATTTTTAATTAAAAAGAAGGTCAATTTTACATGACGAAAAAACTGAACTAGAAAAATCAAAACCGAACCGAACCGAACTCCGAAAAACCGGTGTCCACTTTCAAAAAATCAAAATTTAAAAACCGAACCGAAGTTTGAAAAAAAATCGAATCGAAGAACCGAACGCCCACCCCTACTAATAAGAGTTTACACGGCCTTGTTCGTAATTGGAAACAAAGTTACATTCAAATAAATTACACAATCTCATTCACAACTTATAACTAAGATTATTTTCTTTTACACCAATTAAAGGGAATCTAAAAGGATAGTACAAACTCTGAACCACCCCAACAGAATAGAATTAAAGACAAGATATAGAATCAAAGACAAGATTAGTTATAATATATAGTCAATTTATAAGAATTAGAATATGCCTGAAATAGTTTAGGCAAGACGTAAGAGATTTTTCAAGATCTGAAATGTTTGTTGCTTTATAGGCGTAATAACACGATATTATGAATCGTGGTCTTCAACCTCAGCAACAATTTGATTGGAGGTCGGTTTTAAAGTTTGAAAATTAATAATAATTAATTTGAAAACAAGCAAAAGTTTTGAAGTTCGAACATAGGCACGTAAGTATATAAATACATATAGTACACATCCTTTCAAATTTTTGGTTGGTGTTACTTCCTGGGAACGAGTCGGCTTAGTTTGAAAATTACTTAGGATTAGACCTCGTAATCCTTTTTACTTCCCACCAACTATTTGTTGGGAGAAGTTTTGAAGTATTTGTTCTCATAAAAGAAAGACACACCACAAAGTTCAAGTTGGAAAATAAGACTGGGTGATGGTTTTAAAAATAGAAAAAGGCAAGTTATCAAACATAAGGCAGATCTCTTTTGAAAAGACGATTATACAGGATATAAACATGTAGCACGTAATTTCCCAGCCCATTCGAGCAGCCCTCTTTCACTCACTATTATTAGTGTTTGTTACAATTAATACGAACCAAACAAATGTGCCTGAAATAAAAAATTAAACTAATTTGCCTCGTGAAATAAACAGCCCACTCCCAAATCCAGGCGGCTCTTTAATCAAACAAACCCCAAACAATATGCATTTGGATCCCTGTTAAGCAAAACACACATGCACACAATAATACAAAGACAAACATAGCATGGACCCTTTAGACATGCTTCTTAATACTATAGTGAATTCTGAAAGAAATAATCCCTTGATTATTTTCATTAATAAATGAGTATATATACAATTTACAATTTTCATAATATGGAAAATCCTATTCATGTTCTACACCAAAAACCCTATTCTATTTGTACAAGAATACTACAATTATGATAAGTGTACGATGCTTAATTAATTACAAATAATAGGTTACCAAATATACTCCAAACCGTGATATACTTGGCATGTATATCACTGACTGTTTTGCTTTGTATTTCAGTGATATACACGGTATATACAAGGTAGCGTATACGCCGTGTATTGTATATACCATGTATATCACAGGTATATTTATCACACCCCCGCAATCATAGCGGGCGGTCTTCGTACGCTGACACTGTCCCTAAAATCTTCAAATAGAACCGAGGGAAGACCCTTCGTAAAGATGTCTGCAATTTGATACCTGGAAGGGACATGTTAGACGCGTACTTGTCCATGAGCTACCTTTTCGCGAACAAAGTGGATATCCATCTCGATGTGTTTAGTGCGCTGGTGTTGAACCGGATTACTAGAAAGATAGACGGTATTAATATTATCACAATAAATCAAGGTAGCTTTCTGAATGAGACAATGAAATTCTAAGAGAAGATTACGTAACCAACATGATTCAAAGACCACATTGGCTACTCCTCGATACTCGGCCTCTACAGTAGAGCGTGATAATGTAGACTGACGCTTCGCAGACCATGCGACCAAATTATTACCAAGAAACATACAATAGCCAGACGTGGAGCGTCTAATAACTAGACAACCACCCCAATCAACATCTGTGTGCGATACAAGCGTAGAAGTCGACGATGGATATAGATGCAGGCCGTAGTCAAGTGTTCACTGGATGTATCGTATAATGCGTTTGAGCACATTCATGTGATTAATCCTAGGATCATGCATAAATAAACACACATATTGTACTGCATATGTAATATCAGGTCTCGTGAAAGTAAGATACTGAAGAGCTCCAGCAAGACTGCGATAATGGGTGGGATCCTCGTAAGGTGAGCCAGCCGCATTATCCAGCTTGTGTTTAGTATCAACTAGACTAGAAGTAGACTTATACGAGGACATACCAGCTCTTTCAATTATCTCCGCGACATACTTCCGTTGTGATAAGAATAACCCACATGCATGACGAGTGACAACAATCCCCAAGAAGTAACTCAAGGGCCCCAAGTCTTTCATAGCAAACTCAGACCTGAGCAGTGTCACGGTAGACTTGTGCAAATCATCAAAAGAGGCAATCAAGATAATATCATCCACATCTAATAGAATATAAGCCAGGGAAGTACCATGATGATATATGAACAATGAATTATCAGACCTGCTATGAGAAAACCCAATAGATGAAACATAGTCTGCAAATCTCTTATACCAAGTCTGTGGGGCTTGCTTAAGCTCATACAAGGACTTCTTCAATAAACAGACATGATTAGAATATTTGGGGTCCTGAAAGCCCAAGGGCTGATGCATGTAAACATTCTCCTTAAAATCACCATGTAAGAAAACATTCTTCATATCTAACTGATACATGAGCCATGCCTTTGAAAGAGCCAGACTGAGAACAGTGTGAATGCTAGACGGTTCGACCACCAGACTATACGTCTCACCACAATCCACGCCAACCTGTTGAGTCTTACCATCACCTATAAGACGAGCCTTATGCCTCGCAAAAGAACCATCAGAATTATCTTTATTAGAAAAAATCCACATAGACCAAATAATAGTAACACCAAAAGGACGGGGCAACAACTCCCACGTCTTATTTTCAATAAGAGCATCATATTCGTCGTTCATAACCAATTTCTAATTCGAGTAATTTAACGCACACACTGAGTTACGGGGATTTAAGAACATTAGAATTAAGATTAAAATGTCTTTTTGGTTTAAAAATACCCTGTTGACTACGAGTGATCAATCTATGACTCGAGGGAGAATTGGGTGGATTAAGGGGAAAATTCGGATGGGTGACAGACTGGCCAACATGCAGTGGACGTTTTGGCCAAACACGGGATTCTGGATCGAGAACTGGAACAGAAGCAGGGGCAGAACTGGGCTGAATATTTGGCCCAGTTGCTGGACTGGGACGTGAGGGGCGTGTGTAGTGGCGGGCCAACATGCAGTGGGCCTGCTGGCGGCCCGAGGGTACTGGATTGGTCCAATAAATGGCGCATAGTGTACGGTGAGACTGCATCATCTAAAAGATTATACGAACTAGGCACGAGACTACTCACTTTAGCAAACAAAAATTGGGTTTCATAAAAAATAACATGACAACTAATGATGATTTTATTGGACGAAAAAATCAAAACAATTGTAACCACGATGATTAGAAGGATAATCCAAAAATACACAAGCGGTAGACCGGACTTGAAGTTTGTTAATTGTAGTTGACGGAAAAAGTGGATAGCATAAACACCCAAAAACCCTAAAATGTGAATACGAATGAATCTTATTATAGAGGACTTTAAGAGGAGACGCATATGTCAACCCTTTGGCAAGAAGTATGTTAAGAAAATAGCTAGCCATTTGTAGAGCATGATGCCAAAAGGAAGGGGGTACGGAAGCATGGACCAATAAAGTTTGGACAATATTATTAATGGTATGAATTTTTCGTTCGGCTTTACCATTTTGTGAAGACGTATGAGGACAAGAGAAACAAAAAAACTATGCTAATAGTGTAATAAAATTTCTGAAACAATCCATTATCATATTCTTTGCCATTATCACATAGAATACTTTTGATTTCCCAATCAAACTGGGTACAGATGAATGCTCGAAAATTTAAGAATGTAGAAAAAACTTTAGATTTTTTCACTAACAGAAAGGTCTATAAAAAAATTAGAATAATCATGTTCTACAAATGGTTATTATTGCGACAAAGCGTGTTCTATTGTTAGATGATTATTCTAATTTTTTATGGACATTTCCGTATGCGAAAAAATCTCAAGTTTTTTCCACATTCTTAAATTTTTGAGCATTCATCCGTACCTAATTCGACCGGAAATCAAAAGTATTCAATGTGATAATGGCAAAAAATATGATAATGAGTTGTTTCGGGAATTTTGTGACACTAATGACATAGTTTTTCATTTCTCTTGTCCTCATACGTCCTCACAAAATGGGAAAGCCGAATGAAAAATTCATATCATTAATAATATTGTCCGAACTTTATTGGTCCATGTTTTCGTACCCCTTCCTTTTGGCATCATGCTCTACAAATGGCTACCTATCTGCTTAACATACTTCTTACTAAACGGTTGACATATGCGTCTCCTCTTAGAGTCCTCTATAATAAGAATCCTTCGTATTTAGATCTTAAGGTCTTTGGGTGTTTATGCTATCCACTTTTTCCGTCAACTACAATTAACAAACTTCAAGCCCGGTCTACTGCTTGTGTGTTTTTGGATTATCCAGTCTAATCATCATGGTTACAAATGTTTTAATTTGTCATCCAATAAAATCATCAATAGTCATCATGTTATTTTTTATGAAACCCAATTTTCGTTTGCTAAAGTGAGTAGTCTCGTGCCGAGTTCGTATAATTTTTTAGATGACGCAGTCTCATCGTACACTATGCACCATTTATTGGGCCAATCAAGTACCCTCGGGCCGCCAGCAGGCCCACTCCCTGCTGGCCCGCCACCACCCGCAGCCCCTCACATCCCAGGTCCAACAACTGGGCCAAATATCTAGCCCAGTTCTGCTCCTGCTTCTATTCCAGTTCTCTCGTCCGAGAATCCGTGTTGGGCGCAGCCCACCGCCCTGCCGCGATCCGTCACCCATCCGAATTGGCCATGATACCATGTAAAGAATGGATTTTGGCCTAACTCAACCCCAAAAGCTAGCTTGTAGGGTGAGGATTGTCCAAGTTCATATAAGGAGTCAATGTTCCCATTCCATATCCGATGTGGGACTCTTAAAACTCTCCGCATGCCCAGACCTTGTTAAGTAGATTGTGGACAATATAATTTATGGGCCAACATCGGTGAACAAAGATTGGAATGGGCCTGACTCTGATACCATGAAACAAATAATCCTTTGATTATTTTCATTAATGAATGAGTATATATACAATTTACAATTTCCATAATATGAAAAATCATATTCCTATTCTACACCAAAAACCATATTCTGTTTGTACAAGAATACTACAATTATGGTAAGTGTACAATGCTTAATTAATTACAAATAATTGGTTACCAAATATACTCCAAACCATGATATACTTGGCATGTATATCACGGAGTGTTTTGCTTTTTATTTCCGTGATATACATATACAAGGTAGTGTATATACCATGTATATCACGGATATATTTTTCAACTCCTACAAGTTGCAGCAATTTGGGACAAAGACTTAAGGAAACCATTAAATCAACATAAAACGAGTTTCTTGACTAAAGCATGTTGATCATTACAAAGAATACAAGACCATATACTACTTTAGACAAAATATGCATGTAGGCAGTTACGATTTTAAAAAGATTTCGAGTTATCAATCGAAACATAGGCTAGACTATATCAAATACACAAGAACCAAATGGATTATTTATTTCTCTATCGGTAGGTTTTCTATATGTATTGGGTTTCCTTAAAAGCTTCAGATTATATCAATAGGCATGGTAATCCGACGCAAGAAAATTTAGAGGAAGAGCATTCAACACATATGAAGTTTAGGATCATTCTGAGCAATCCGACTACAATTTTTATATACTACAGGAAAACCTCTAATTTACCAGGAACTACCACATAAGAAAGAAATTTGCATCGATAAGTTACTAACCAGTTGAGGATTAACGAACACAACAAAACTTGAGCAAGCTTACCACCGGCAAGAAAGAGAATCAAACAATAGAGCAATATGCTTTTGAAATAATAAGTATTTTTTAGAGAATATTTTCTGCTTCCAAGGCCCCCTCATATAAATAGGGAGTGCTGGTATTTATAGCTACGCAAAGACTGAAGCAGTAAAGCTCATAAGGAAGGAAGATTTCCTATTCCCCATCAAGGAGGGATTCGGGTAACGCAAATTAGGAAAAATATTAAATTTAACAAAATTTGAGGAACCATTTAGCACAGAAAATAAAAGTCATCATTTAAGATTAAATCATCATTAAAGAGAAGGGTAAACTATCATTAAGGAAAACAGTTTAGTAACATGGGTTGGACATTGGGTTAATTGGGGTAGCGAATAACTTTCTGATATGGCTGCAATTTTGGGCTCCAAGAAAATAAGAGTTTTGGGCTGAAATTGTTTTGTACAGTTATTAGGGGGCTAATCAAATAATAAGTAAAAAAAAAATACTATAATAGTAATCTAATATTATAGTACTGGTGAATAAAAATGATGGTAATCTAATATCATATATAAATTGCTAGTTTTAAGACAAGTAAATTTATATAGACGATAAATGTTATTTAAAACGATACAAAATAGTAACAACGTAACATATGAGAGATATTTATTTGAACTTATCTAAATATATTATGAGTGATAAAATTCTGTGTAAAATGTGTGAGAAATAAATATTACTTAACGGAAAAGTAATAAAACATGTAATTGAATATAGTATAAAATGGTTATGTAAATGTAAAAAATAATTTTTTTATTATATAAAAAATGCTTAAAATTATATAATAAAAATAAAAGAAAAATAGCAGCTTAGTAAAAAGTAGCATAGGAGGGTCAAAATTGGGTGTCAACAATCATAGTGATGATCATACAACAACCAAGGTACTATAATCGAGTTTCTATTGGCCTACATTATTCAAGGATGCACATGCATTTTTTAGAAGTTGCGACAGGTGCCAACAAACGGGGACCATATCTAAAAAGCATAAGATGCATTTCAACAATATTCTAGAGGTGAAGATATTTGATGTATGGGGCATTAATTTTATGGGTCTGTTCCCAGCATCATACGAGAACAAGTATATTTTATTAAGGGTGGATTATGTGTCTAAGTAGGTGGAGGCGATCCTTCTTCCTGCTAATAATACCAAGGTGGTGGTGCGTTTTGTCAAGAAGATGATCTTTACAAGGTTTGGAACCCCACATGCTATGATTAGTGATAGAATGTTGCATTTTTGCAATAATTTAATGAAGAATATTTTGGCCAGGTATGGGGTCAGGCACAAGGTGACGACTGCATACCACCCACAGACTAGTGGATAAGTGGAAGTATCTAACAGAGAGGTGGATCAGATTCTTGAGAAGAAGGTGAATGTGCAGAGGAAAGATTGGGCTACGAAACTTGATGATGAGCTATGGGTTTATCGAACAGCGTACCAGACACCCATAGGGACTTCTCCCTACAGGATGGTCTATGGGAAGGTGTGCCACTTGCCCGTCGAAATAGAACACAAGGCATACTAGGCTATCAAAAAGATCAACTTAGACATGGATTCGGCAGGGAATAAGCAGATGTTCCAGCTGCATGAACTTTATGAATTATGATTACATGCCTACGAAAATGCTAATTTATACAAGGACAAGACCAAAAGATGACATAATAGGCACATCTAGCAGCATTCATTTGAGACGGACAACTAGTGTTGTTGTTCAATTCATGACTTAAGTTATTACATGGAAAACTTAGGTCTAAATGGTCAGTTCTCTTTGAGATGGTGACAATGATATGACATGGAGCGATGGAGCCACGAAAGCCCGATTCCGAAGAAACATTCTTGGTGAATGGAAAACGAGTGAAGTATTATTGGACTGAGGAAAATGATAGACACAAACCTCAGTTAAGTTGTCCAATGACTAATTGGAGGTGGCGTCGAGCCACAAAATAAAGCAAGACACTTCTTGGGAGGTAATCCAAGCCTGCTTCATGCCGCGATGTTAAATCAAGCACTTCTTGTAACATCCCGTACTTTCGGGCCATTGTTTGAATCGCTAGACGTATGCAAGTAGACTTGAGGCCGAAGAAATTGGTTATATTGAGGTATTCACATCAAGAGATTAGTATATAAAATGATGCGGTCTCGAACTAATTTAGGACTTACCAAGTGGGACAACAATGATTGGTTAAATGATGAATTATAATGGGGGACAAGATTAAGTAGGCTAAGTATAGGTATAAGTGGAAATATCTACGTGTATCCTTAAAATGAGTCACCTAGGTGACTAAGGTAATATAACCAAATGTTGGCAGCTAGGGAGATTAACAATTAACACGGGGGTAATCAATATGGGAGGAGAGGAGTTGTTTAAGGCTATTAGCAGAAGCTAAATTGGAGGCAACAAATATCTTTATCAAAAGCTAACAAAAAGGGAAAAGAAAAACAAAGATTTAAAGAGAGGGGATAATGGGACTTTAGGAGTGAAGATACAAAATTTAAAAGGAAATAAGTTGTTGTAACGAAAGTTTAACCAAAAACATAAAAGGTGAAAATGCATCTCAACAACAAACAAACTTATGGTGCTTCGTTGGATCAGTAACTAAGATAGTGCAGTGGTGATTCCAAAGCAACATAATTTCGTGCTATTGAAACCATGGTCCATTAATATTCCATACTATCTGATTGCCTTACTGTCTATGTCTCTCGGATATAGAATGTACATTGATATCAATCGATCAACTAAGACTTAATCCCAAAACTACGATCAATCCAAAGCTTTGAGATGTGAAAAGCTATTGATACAAAAAAGTTGATACTTATGAATTCGAGTTTAGAGACCTGGAAAGTTCCCAATTAGCTATGATGGATTATGAAGGGGCGGATCTTTTCATCGTCATTGGAAATTGTTCAAGGTATGTTAAGGCAAATTATTTCTTCTTTTGGCATGTTTTAAGTACGAAACGTAAACGTAATATTGTCGCATAAATGATTCTACTCTTAGTACTTAAGGATGTTCATATTATTCATAACTATTGTCAAAGCATGTCTAAATATGTTTCTAAATTCTTATTGAGGTATATGGAAAAGATGTTAGTATTCATAATGTTAATCGGAGGTAAAACAATATTACATCACTCTGACAAACTTATAGTGTCTTATTATCATATCATTCATACATTACATTCATGTACATACCTTGACCTAAAAGGAGTTATATACTCTACTATATGTATGCATTATATATATGTATGGGATATGGGGAAAGAGAAGGCATTATATACGTACACCACCTGCAGATGATACAGATATACACGAAAATGATTATGCCTACAGAGGCCGATATGATATAACGGGATGCCCACAGAGGCTTGATGGCATTGTATACGCATATGTATATGAAAGACCGCATTTGCATTGTGCATGGTATTTAGGCTTATTATGTCCCTCAGAGGCATTCTACACAGACATGGTACTTAGGCATATATGGCCCTCAGAGGCATTCTCTACTGGTTGGTTGTTTCTTGTCTCATGTTACTTTCAGGTATCTGTTATGCTATTTTTCATGTCTGACGTACTCGGTACATTATTCGTACTGACGTCCCTTTTGTCGGGGGATGCTGCGTTTCATGCTCGCAGGCTCAGGCAAAGAGGGTAACAATTCGCACTAGTAGGTTGTTGGTTCAGCTGATATTGGAGCACACCATTTGTCCAGAGTTGCAGTTTAGTCGTGGTATAATATTTTGGATATGCATAGGGGTATGGCGGGGCCCTGTTCCGACCTTATGGTGTTATGTACTCTTTAAAGGCTTGTAGACAGTTGTCCTGTGTATAGTAGTCGTGTATGACCTTGTCGACCTTGGTATGTATATGTATATAGGTTGGGACCTTCTGTTTACAGGATTTTACATAGCTCTTTTCCAGTTTACTAATTTCATATATCAGCAGGGTATCTCGTGGTGGCCCTCGTGGACCATAAAAAATTACGGTTATATGCTAAATATATTAGTGGTACTCGGCAGGTAAGGTCCGAGGCTGTCATGACCCTTCATTTTAGGTTGTGACAAACTTGGTATCAAAGCAGGTCTGTCCTAGGGAATCTACAATCCGTGTCTAGTAAAGTCTTATTTATGGGTGTGTTGTGCACCATAATTATAGACAGAGGGCTACAGGGCATTTAGGATGATGGTTACCTTCTTTCTTGATCTAGAATCGTGCTATAGAGCTGAATTGTAAGAATTCTCATTGTGAACCTTATCGTGTTATGATTACAATAATTCCTTCTTCTAATAGGGCTATGGTTAGCAGGGAGATTAAGGTTGGATCGAGTGTAAATGCTAGTAGTATGCTCTCTTTTGAGACGGATCCATCAAACGATATGAGTAAGTTGCTTTCCCATGTATCGGCAAATCTAGTAGTGTTAGAGGAGTTGAGAAGGCTCTCGTACCATCAGTCCTATCACCGACTCTGTCTAATAAAGAGGTAAGAAGAGTGGTGCGGGTAATGAATCAATTGGTTGCCTCTCATACATGACTTCAGCCTAGAGCATCAGATAGAGATAGACCTTTGAGGGGTCAGGGAGCTTATAACCCAGAGAGTTTATTAGTTAGGGATCACCGATATTTAAAGGGTTCAAAGATGTCAATATCTCAGGATCAAAATAGTAAAGGTCGGGTGAGACCGCCCCGACCATCTTGTAGTCAGTATGATCGAGCGCATGCCGGATTATGCCACAAAGGTACAGGGGGTTGGTTTAGTGTGGCAGCCATGGCCACAACGTTCCGAAGTGTCCCAAGTTGACGCACAAAGGTAATGATGAGATGATTATAAATTGTATAGATGAAAAGTAGAAGACATCATTGGAAAGTTTAGTAGGTTATGAAAATCTACACGTTTTACAGTGACTCTTTCTGATTAGAATGAGGGAATATGTTGTGTACATGCGACCTAAATTATAATGTCTTACCTAGAATAGATTAGGAATCGTATCAGGATATCAATAACGAGAGTGGATTTCCACAATCGAATCGTGTGAAGAGTGACCATCAGTAAATATAAGAAGATCATGTAAAGTGACGTATCCGGAATGGTAAGCCCAAGTCATATATAAGGATCGAGTTATCCAAAGTAGTGGAAGGGGACATAAGCCTCTCGTCCGTGCGTAAAGGGCCGGATTGCGTATTATTGAGAATTACAAGTATTAATGTCAGTAAGCTAAGGCATGCTATAGGTATTGGACTGGTGAGGTCTTCAGCTTCATTATGCAGCATGTTACAATTCTAAATAACCTCTGGATAAAAATGCATGTTGGGGGAAATTGAGGACGAGAACTATGGAACAATCGAAGAATGGCTGTAAGAAATATGGAAACAATTAATAAGTAGAAATGGAATGGTATGATCAAATATCAAGGCAAAAACATTTTTTTTGTTTTTCGTTTAATGATAAGTAGAAGGAAGGATTACGACGAGAAGGATACAAGTGAATGAGATTATAGTTATATGGGTTTCACAAAGGTATGATTACTCTAGAACAGCGTAAGGACCAATGGTAGAGGAGGGACAGTAAGAACTCTTCGGCCAAAGGTGACGAACCTTTGATGTTCAAGAAGATAGTATGAGAAACAGTTTGAGATAAGAGATCTCCCCGAGGCAAATTAAGATGGAAATGTAAAGATAAGACGAATGAGCACTCGGTCGATGAAAGATTTAATAATGATAAGACAAGAAATCTTGACAAGTCATGGGATCATGTAACACCTTGAATTGGATCTAAACATACGAGGCATAGGTTCCACAACATATGCAGTCATACATCTCAGAAAGTATGTAAATGGAAGTAATAGTGAGTAAAGGTCGAGATCGGCACCTAAACAGGAGAAAAATGGGCCAATGACGCCTATGGATACAAGGTAGACATTAAATAAATATGTCATGAGATAATGATATTATAATGAAGATAAAATGATAGGCAAATACAAATGTCTATGAGAATTTTTGAACTGATCAAAGGTTCTACGAGATAGATGAAGTAATGAGTTTACAACTTAACGATATCAAAGAAATATTTTCCCAAAGCGCCATGGACAGAAAGTCTTAGCCATGAGGCAAGTGAAGGAATTCGAATCTAAGTATAATGACCAGGTTTGAATATAGTAGGCCAACGTCATATAATGCAATTTCTTCAGAATTTTCCACGTGTTGAATAAGGGAATAAGTTAGCAACTCATCCCTTAAGGGTTGGTAACGCCAATGATTAGAATCAGGAGCAATGTTTGAGATTACATATGTATATCCGAATATTTTAGAACTAAGACGAGTACGACAAGTAAGAAAATGAGTGAAAAAGTATCAAAAGAAGTAAAGAAAAGAGGTTGTTTATAATTACGAGTAGTGAGAAAGTACAAAAAAAGGGAAAATTCCTTTCAGACCATGAATGAGAGTTAACTGCGATGATATGCGCACTTCAGATTCGATGACATTGTCCCTAAAGTGTTCACGATTGAGATACTATAAATATAAAAGTTTTCAACAGACAGTTAGTAAACAAAACTAAGTTGACAATAGAATCATTCACCCATAAACGGCTTGACTAATGTGAGGAATAAGGAGAGGAGTTTACCCGAGGGAACGCATCAGTTAGTTAAGTGGGAGTCCGATTAGTGGATTTGGATAGTGATAGCCCTATGACTCAGAATACAGCAAGGTCATCCGACATACTAAAAGAAAATGAATGTCGTGATGAAGATTTCATTTTAGAGAAGATCGGGAAATATATTTAATAAAAGAGAACCACAACCTTCAATTATAATGGGAGAGGGACCCTTAGGTGGAAGGTCCTTTTGTGTATTCCCAATGTAGTATGATTACGAGAAAAAATTATGACGGAGGTCCATTACTCACGATATTCCATTCACCCTGGATCTATTAAGATGTATCATGATCTCAAAGGTATGTATTGGTGGAACGACATGAAGAGGAACATTACGGAGTTTGTAGCTCAGTGTCTTGATGGTAAACCAGTAAAAGTAGAGCACCAAAAATCCTGGCGGCTTGACTCAGAACATTGAAATTCCGACGTGAAAATGGGAAATGATTAATATAGATTTCGTTACGGGTTTATCTCACTCTTATCATAAGTTTAATTATATTTTGGGTAATTGTTGATAGACTGACCAAATCAGCTCAATTCATGGCTGTCAAAACTACCTACATAGCCGAAGACTACGTAAAGTTATACGTTAAGGAGATTGTTCACCTTCATGGTATGCCTAGTTCTTTTATATCTGACCGAGATGCGCAGTTCATAACTAATTTCTGGAGATCATTTCAAAAAGGTTTGGACACTCAAGTTAATCTTAATACAACTTTTCACCCTCGACGGACGGGCAGGCCGAATGTATGATTTAAATGTTCAAAGGCATGCTACAAGCTCGTGTATTGCACTTCAAAGAAAGTTGGGATAATCATTTACCCCTTATTGAATTTGCATAAAATAACAATTATCATGCTAGTATCAAAATGGCCTCATACGAAGCTTTGTATGGATAAAAATGTAGATCTCCTATCGGATGGTTTGAAGTAG
This sequence comes from Anisodus tanguticus, assembly GCA_034509755.1. Taxonomy (NCBI): domain Eukaryota; kingdom Viridiplantae; phylum Streptophyta; class Magnoliopsida; order Solanales; family Solanaceae; genus Anisodus; species Anisodus tanguticus. The sequence goes on along the minus strand of CM067550.1, from coordinate 22,405,295 downwards.
GGGATCAAAATTATTTGGGCCTGACCTGGTGCACCAAGCCATAGAAAATGTGAAGCTTATCTAGGAACGACTGTTAATCGCTCAAAGTCGTCAAAAGTCGTATTAAGATGTGCGACAGCGGGACTTGGAGTTCCAAATGGATGATTGGGTCTTCTTGAAGATTTCTCCTATGAAGGATGTAATGAGATTTGGGAAAAAAGGGAATGGTTAGCCCAAGTTATACTGGGCCATATCGCATAATTCAACGAATCGGCCAAGTGGCTTACGAATTGGACCTACCTCCTGAGTAAGAATTGGTTGATCCAATTTTCCATGTTTCTATATAAAGAGCATGTGTCGGGGATCCTTCACGGATTGTACCAATTGACGATGTGAAGGTTACAGAGGACGTATCATACGAAGATGTTCCTATTTCTATCTTAGACCGACAAGTCCGCAAGTTGAGGACTAAAGAAGTAGCCTCCGTAAAAGTTCTATGGAGGAATAAGAATGTAGAAGGAATGACACGGGAGGCGGAAGAGGAGATGAGACACAAATATCCTTACCTATTATAGACCAATGCCGAGGTTTCGAGAGACGCATAGGGTGAGTTCTATTTCAGACTATTATCATTAATGTTTGATGATCATGTGAGGTCCGATATAAGGATAAATGTTATATTATATGGCACGTGAAGCGTTGAATGTGTTTTCTAACTACGTGACGGGAATTAGATATGTTACACCAACATTCACGGATAAATGTTTCTAAGGGGGAAGAATGTAACATCCTGTACTTTCGGGCCATGGTTTGAATCGTTAGACGTATGCAAGTAAACTTGAGGCCGAGGAAATTGGTTATATTGAGGTATTCACATCAAGATCTTAGTATATAAAAGGATGCAGTCCCGAACTAATTTAGGACTTACCAAGTGGGATAACAATGATTGGTTAAATGATGAATTATAATGGGGGACAAGATTAAGTGGACTAAGTATAGGTATATATGGGAATATCTATGTGTAGCCTTAAAATAAGTCACTTAGATGACTAAGGTAATATAACCAAATGGTGGCAGCTTGGGAGATTAACAGGTAACGTGGGGGGTAATCAATATGGGAGGAGAGGAGCCGTTTAAGGCTATTAGCATAAGCTAAATTGGAGGCAACAAATAGCTTTATCAAAAGCTAGCAAAAATGGAAAAGAAAAACAAAGATTTAAAGAGAGGGGATATTGGGACTTTAGGAGTGAAGATACAAAATTTAAAAGGAAATAGGTTGCTGTAACGAAAGTTTAACTAAAAGCATATAAGGTGAAAAGGCATCTCAACAACAAACAAACTTATGGTGCTTCGTTGGATCAGTAACTAAGATCGTGTAGTGGTGATTCCAAAGCAACACAAGTTTGTGCTATTGAAACCATGGTCCATTAATATTCCATACTGTCTTGTTGCCTTACTGTCTATGTCTCTCGGATATAGAATGTACATTGATATCTATCGATCAACTAAGACTTAATCCCAAAACTAGGATCAATCCAAAGCTTTGAGATGTGAAAAGCTCTTGATACAAAAAGTTGATATTTATGAATTCGAGTTTAGAGACCTGGAAAGTTCCCAGTTAGTTATGATGGATTATGAAGGGGCGGATCTTGTCATCATCACTGAAAATAGTTCAAGGTATGTTAAGGAAAATTATTTATTCTTTTGGCATGTTTTATGTACGAAATGTAAACGTAATATTATCGTATAAATGATTCTACTCTTAGTAGTTAAGGATGTTCATGTTATTTATTCCTATTGTCAAAGCATGTCTAAATATGTTCTTAAATCCTTATTGAGGTATATGAAAAAAATGTTAGTATTCATAATGTTAATCGGAGGTAAAGCAATATTACATCACTCCGACAAACTTATAGTGTCTTATTATCATATCATTCATACATTACAATCATTTACATACCTTGACCTAAAATGAGTTATATACTCTACTATATGTATGCATTATATATATGTATGTGATATGGGGAAAGGGAAGACGTTATATATGCACACCACCTGCAGCTGGTACAGATATACACGAAAATGATTATGCCCATAGAGGTTGATATGATATGATGGGATGCCCACAGAGGCTTGATGGCGTTGTATACGCATATGTATATGAAAGATCGCATTTGCATTGTGCATGACATTTAGGCATATTATGGCCCTCAGAAGCATTCTCTACTGGTTGGTTGTTTCTTGTCTCATGTTACTTTCAGGTATCTATTATGCTATTTTCATGTCAGACATACTCGGTACATTATTCGTACTGACGTCCATTTTGCCGGAGGACGTTGCTTTTCATGCCCGCATGCTCAGGTAAAGAGGGTGATGGTTCACACTAGTAGGTTGCTGGTTCAACTGATATTGGAGCACTCTATTTGTTCCAGAGTTGCAGTCTAGTCGTGGTACGCTATTTTGGATATGCATAGGGGTATGGCGGGGCCCTGTCCCGACCTTATGGTGTTACGTACTCTTTAGAGGCTTGTAGACAGTTGTCATGTGTATAGTAGTCATGTATGGCCTTGTCGGGGTATCTCGTCATGTATCCAGTTTACTAATTTCATATATCAGCGGGGTATCTCGTGGTGGCCCTCGTGGATCATGAGAAATTACGGTTATATGCTAAATATATGATTAGTGGTACTCGGCAGGTAAGGTCCGGGTGCCCGCATGACCCTCCGGTTTGGGTCGTGACACTTTTCGGGAGGCAACCTTAGTTTGTAATGTAATAAAAAAAGAAAGACACAAGAAATTGAAAAATGAGAAAAATACAAAAGGATGCCAAGAAACAACCTAAACTACGCCGCTTGTTGGGAGGCAATCCAACCTTTAATTTATTTTCATAGTTTAGATGTTTATTCATTCTACCGAGATGAGTTGAAGGTATGTTATGCAGGTACAAGCTAGAAACGGAGTTACGGGCCAGAAGGATAAAGAGTTGGCATCAAAAATTTTGACCAATGCAAGGAAAAAGCAAGAGCCTGCTGAGCGAAGCTCAAGCTCGTTGTTTGAATCGCTCAGCGAGCAGTGTGGGTAGATAAAAATATGTTTTGCTGAAAAATTTTCAAGGCAAAAATGAGACAAGGGCCTCTCTAAATGAGGCTTAAAGCGGATCTTATCCCGATCTATAGATTGCTCAGCGAACTAGGTAAAATTTTCTAGAAAAAACAATTAATGGGTCACCCGACCCGCTTCGCCCATAAATTCCTCAAATAAAACGTAAATCCCCACCCTCCACCTATTTTCACATCACCCATAACACACAAAAAAAATAACCCCTTTCTCTCTGTTCCCCCAAAGGCGGCTATAGTGCTACCACTGCCCGCCATCCATCTCCATCTCTGAAAAGTTTCCTTGTTCCCATTTCTTTGTCTCTTGCTGCATGAATAGACTATCATATCCCCAAATTCCCCCATTATAAAAAATGATAAAATTTCTTCACAATTGAAATTGTAGAAAATAATAGTGATAGTTTAAAGCTTTTGAGTTTGTTTAATAATGATATTGTGATGTGCGCCCCATTACCTCAAAACCCCTGTAGTTGTTTGAATTTTTAGTTGTTTTTGCTTGAGTTTGAATTTCGTACCAATATTTGGGTTGTTTAGGCACCCTTAGCCTACAAAGAGCCTCTTACATACACTACACACTTCATGTGTTAGATGAAATGCCCCAAAGTATAGCCATGTGCAGAATGGTTCCGATGATGGATGGATGACGACCGTCTTAAGGGACCATTAATCGTAGGATGCTAGTGTGTGTGGTTGGCTTCATGAACATACAAATATTTAAGCGTAGGGTGATTTGACGGATTTTAGAGAATGAAAGCATAGGAAAGTATGATAGTTCAAGGGTGCTTCTAGTCATGTCTTGACATGAAATATGGGGAAGTTTGAGTACCCTATTATTGACTAGATAGCACCCACGCTAGCGATCTAACTGTGTGGTCGTTCTGACACCCAAATATCTTGGTTTATTAGCCTCTTTTACGTGATCCTAATTTGGGTTATTTGATGCAGATACAATATGACGCGCCCAAGCCAAGATACTGCTTCCAGGAAAGACAAGGGAAAGGTCGAAAGTGAGCCCAACCTGGCCAAGCTTCGAATAGTCAAGCTCCTCTTCCCATCCCTCCTCTAACTGCCGACCAGCCCCTTCCTCGACAGAGATTTGGCCTAAAATAGGTGGAAGAATATGGTAAAGTATGGTTCAAAAAGTTCAAACCCGCACACTACCATCATGAATTGGCTATTGATGAGGCCAGGGTGAAGGCCGAGTACCTAGAAATTTAGGAGAAAGTGGTTGCAATATGGGCTGCAGTTTGTGTTTAAAGACCTTGGAGAGTGCAACCTTAACCTTGTGCGGGAAGGCTATGCTAATTGGGATTGTGTAAATGTTCCTGATGAGGTAAAGGTGCGGAGCATTTGGTCCCGTTTTCTGATGATGATTTGTGTCAATTTTTAGGGGGACCCGTGGTTCGTAGAGCTACTTTCACTGATGTGTATGCTCATCCATCATACCGCGATATTCGACATGTGCTATGTGGGTGCCAATCCGATGCATGATGGGAACATGGAGAAGACAACAACAAGCACAGGGCACTTGCTTTATCCTTCATGACATAGAAGGCTTGGATTACGCTGAGGATCATTTGCACCTGTCTCCTACCTTGTGGTCACTTCTCTGTGGTAACTAGAGACATTGTGGTTTTTCTGTATATGTTGATGACTAATCAGCGGTTAATGTGGGTTGTGTGATTACGAGGATAATGAAACATGCTAGATTAGGTCATGGGCGACGCTTCTTCTTTGGTAGTACTCTGACTAGCTACCTGCGGAGTGAAGCTGTTGAAGTTGAGCCTCATGATTTTGGACCACCAACGAGAGGCATACTTATAGATGTGACTTAGGTGAAGGGCCAAGAAACTCTTCATGGTCATTTGTTGTCTATTGCTCAGTGCCATGCACGTGATGATTGTCTGCAGGCCCATCTTTATAGGATGATACGTCTGAGCCTTGATAGACGAGTGGCTACTCAGGCAGAGCTAGACACTCTTGATGAGCGGTATTCGCTCAACAATCATGCCCGACGCTTATGCAAAATTGGGAAGAATATGAGGAGCCATTGGATGATGACATGCCCACCCCTAAGCACTCCGTACATGAGGATGACGAGGAGGAGGAGTCTGAGAGAGCTAGCAAGGATGGGGTGACGGATTGTGCTCCTACATATGATGATGATGAGGGTGATGACGACCCTACTTATGAGGTCGCCGAGGATGGCAATTAGATAGGGAGTTCTTCCCCCCCACCCTCCCCAAAATTTTGGATTTCTTTTTGTTGCACTGGGGACAGTGCATTATTTTAAGTGTGGGGTAGGGGAGGTAAACTTCTTTATTTCGGCATGTAATATTCGTACTATTTTTCTGTTTGTTATTTTACTTGATTTTTATTTGTTTCATGATTTCTAGGAATTTATAGGTTGTGGAACTTCACATATATTCATGGCCTGTAATAGGTAGTAATTATTATATTAGTAGTTAGTACTATTGTCGTGTCCTACTAATAGTTCGCACAACCCTTCGTTTTTATTTTCAGTTCTTTTCCAAGGGGGTCTTTGAAGCGTAAGTAGATTATTTTTAGTCATAAGAGACGCAGTTCCCAACGATGGATGAATGACAACCATCTTGAGGGAACATTACTCATTGGGATAGAAGTAAAGGAAAAACGCCCTTAAGTTCATTCGGATGCTAGGTACTCGGGATTTGTTGCATTTCTAGCAACCTAAGCGAGTTCAAGGATTTTAAAGAGAAAAATGAGCGTAGAAAAATTTGTGTGTGAGAACTTCTTTAGAGACACCTAGGCTCTTCTATCTGACTCTTGTACAATTTTCGTGGCTTAAAAGTGAATTCGTAATAATGTTTGCTAGGTACAGGGTCGATATAGATTTATCTTAAGCTATGAGTAAGCCATGTGAGGTGAGAATTTTTATTGCATTCCATGTTCATATTGATATCTAGAACTTGTCTGGTATGTTTACGAAGTGAAACAAAGCGCGTAAGTTTAGGAAATGATTTAGGCGTTTCTTTGTGAGTCATGTTTCTTAACCACTTGTTTTCCTACCTTTGTGTATTTTCCTTAGTTAACTCTTTTGAGCCATTAGCCTAATTTCTTTGAAAGCCACATCTTTAGCCTATACCTTTTGTTGGTATGACCATAAAAATTTGATCCCGATCTCCTAGAGCACGTGAGAGATTGAGCGCTTAAAATTGAGTGAAAAAGTAGACATAAGGGGAAGTTGAAGTGGACACTAGAAAAAGAAATTTTTTTGTTAAGGGTGCACTTGTTTAAAAGATAAAGTGTATGTTGTTAGTATGGAGAGAGTGCTGAAAAATAAAAGAAAAGAAATATTTCTCTAACTTAAAGAAGAAGAACAATGGAAATTGTTCCTTACTAGTGATATACGAAGAAAAAAAATAAAGAGAGTGCTTAATAAAAAGGGAGATATAAGGAGAAGTGAAAGAACAATGGTTGAAATTCTTGGTGAAACTTGTTGATGTGCATAAGTGAAAATAAAGTGTATCTTAAAAGTGCTTAGGGAGGTAAGCCATTATTTATCCAAATAATTCCTACCCCTCTCTTAGCCGATATTACAATCCTTTAAGTCCTAATTGATCATATACTTGATATACTTGTATTAATAGAGTAAGACACTAAGAGAAAGCTTATGGTACATCGTATGTGCATCTGAATTTCTTTGTGAGAGCGAGTGTAAATTATTTCTAATATATATATTCCCTTGATATAATTTGATCTCATGACAATATTTTGTTGGGCATCTCTCACGAGGGTGAGGGCACATGAATAGTGAGAGATAGGTGAAGTGGTTAATTCCTTTGCTTAGTGACATAGACGTTTTTGCCTAAATTTGTATTGATGAGTTGATTTTAGAGCCTAGATTGTTTCGAAGGAGTCATTAATGTGCTTGATGTGATGCACAAGATGTTTACAAACTTGCTCACAAATGTTTAAATAGTTGTGGAGACCTTAACCTGAGTAGACCTATTTGAATTGACACATTTTGGAGAGGTTTGTGTAGGATTGGGTGTGTTCAAGTATTTGTTCGAGGACGAACAAAGGTTCAAGTGTGGGGTGGTGATGTTAGGTGTATTTATGCGTCTATCCACCGTATTTTACCCATAGTTTTATCTTATTTTGAGGATAAAATACACTAAAAACACCTAACTTATAACAAATCATGCATTCTAAGCTAATATGTGTGTTATTTGTGGAGATTAGGTGTTTTATGTGGAAAATGCGTGAATTCGGCAAAGAATGGCAAAACGATTCTACCAAGGAAGAAAATTTATGGAGCCTTCGTTGAGCAAAGCTCAAAGCAAGACCAAAGCTCACTATACAGCTCGCTCAGCGAGCCAAAGGTGTATAAAATGAAAGCTGGCAGAAAAATGCTAAATATGGAATACAATGAGTGTCTCACTGAGCGAGACTCAAAGCAAGGCAACTCCACGATCTGCCACTCGCTCAGCGAGCCTACTGGACCAAAACAGGAAGTGAAAAAAATCATCTAAGTATGAAATGACATGTCTGCCTGGCTGAGCGAGGCTCAAAGAGAGGTAGTTGACCGATATGCAGCTCGCTCAGCGAGCCTATGTGTTCAACGACAAAAAAATCTAAGTCGTCGACTGATTTTGAATGGGCTTCAGATGAATATTTTCCAACATTATATATAGGCCCCTGGGTCATTTTCAACGTACATAAAACAAGGAGCAAGACTATTCTTCATAGGGTTACTCCTTTTACTTCATTCTTTCATTTTTTTCCTTAGATTGAACATTCATGCATTCTAGTGAATGTAATCCGGATATGAGCGACTAAACTTCCTTGTTCTCGGGTTATGGCCGAAGTATGATTGTTGTTGTATGAACTTGAGTTAACGTTTGCTAAAGTTATCATATGACTTATTTACTTAATCTTGCGAGCAACTATTTTACTGCTTCACAATCAGTAGGATTCTTTAATTCTTAGCATGAACTCGAGAGAGGAATACTAATATAGAACGAAGATTAAGTAGAGTAGAATCTCAAACGCGGAGAATCGGAGAAGGAATTTGCAGCTAGGATAGAGATATACCTAGATCGCCCTTCTTGGTTAGAATACAGGAAATATAAATGCATTTTTGTTAAGGTTCATTGACCATACAGATATACGCATGAAAGTTATACAAATAGGCGAATCGAGGACTCAATAGATTCGTAGTCGTATAATTTGCCCTGTCAATCAATAACTCGATAACAAAGCAAGTCAAAAATATTACGAAACGTAACATGACCCTGGAATGCTCTTCTCTCTATGTGAAATTCAAATCTTAAACAAACATTGTTCACAATTGTTAGCATAATTAATTAGTTATTTACATTTTGCAGCAGAATATAAAACAACCAATACTTTTACATACATGCTTTCATAATTAGTGGTAATAGTGCATTCTAGTTAACTGTTGATCATAATTCTTTGTGGGTACGATATCCGACTAATCAAGCCACTGTATTACTTGACGATCACGTGCGATTACGCTTGCGCGTGCGTTTGGGAGCAACAGTAAGCTTTCGGAAGACCAAACCCCATCACCATTTTAGTTTAGGGTCGGTCGACGATGCTGCTGAGTACATGTTGATTTCTCGTACTCACTTTACACTTGCTGCACCTTTTTTGTGTGTAGAGTCTGTCTCTAGTACTAGCGAAGCACGAGGCTTCACCGATTGTTGAGCAGACTGACTTAGAGTAATCGGGGTGAGTTGTTGGCTGGTATGTGACACCAGATTATTCTCCTTTACTTTGCTTCTGTCTTTCCTTACTGCCAGAAAATGTGTTCGGATTTATTCCAGACTTGTGCTTTTCAACATAATAGTTCTTGTACTTGTGACACCAGATTTGTGGAATTGTAGCACTATTTCCACATATTTATGATTATGAGACTTATTATGATTTGGTAAATGATTTCACTTTACGCTTTCCGCGTATCTAAATTATTTATAACTTGTTAAATCGATTGTGAATGATTCACTTATAGGAGGGAGGTAAGTACATTCACGACTTGAAATTTGGGTCATACAATACGGGGTTAAGCGGTTGAACTAACTAGAATAAACAAATACTGTTCACGAACATGATATGGACGTAAAGCTCTATCTGATTTAGTTGAATATATCCATGTCACCGACAACAAGTTTTTTCTCACAAGAAAATAAAGGGGTGAATGGTTGTCCTGAATTCCTAGTGGCCACGACAAACAGTTATAACCGGAAATTTTGGAGAAAATAAAGTCACATTCAACGGGTAAATTATTGAAACTTGGACTCCCTTAGATCTGCTTTGAATTTTCAAAAAAACTGGGATATTTCTTACTTTCATATACACCATTCCTGCGAAGGAATTCATAACTTGCATTGCACGCCTTATATTTCCACAAGTTTTCCATTCATCATGATCGTTGACTAATGATGGATATCCAAAGTCCAAATTCTCAAAATTATATATAACAGTCAAACGAGTCCTTACACCATAGTGATAAGCACACAGCTTTTACATTTATTCTGAAGTGAATTTTAATGTCTTCCTAATTGATGATTGTTCAACGAAAGAGTTTATAGTCGTTCAAAAAGAAGGGGAAGTTAGTACGAGAGTGAACTAGTAGCTCTTGACTAGAATTGGCTAGGTAGGAATTTTTTTTTGATTTTTCATCCGTGTCCAGTATCCGTATTGAAACCCGATTAATTCGGATTTGCGCCACATAGGACCCATTTGAGGAAAGTGCTCTCTACCGAGATTTTTTTCATATCTAGGACTTGAACTCGAGACCTCTGATTAAGAAAGAAGCAGCTTCATCCGCTGCCCCACATCCTCTTGTGATTCTTATGTGGGAATAAAATATCTGCCATCATAAAATAAACTCTTACTACTTGATCTAGTTACAATAGTAGAGACAAATAGAAAAAGAAGAAGAATATAATTGTCAACTCGATAAGATTCTTCCACTTTAATTCCACTGCCTTTGAATTCAAGCATATCATCACTCAGTTACCCTTTTATTCTAGATAAAGTAAAGGAAAAAAGGAAACAAAAAGAAAAGAAAAGAGGAGAGATAGATAGAGACCTGTTGATCAGTTTAGCATTTGGGATATGACACCAACTATGTATAAACATTATCACATCCACGCCCATAAGGCAAAGTAACGGCAACAAAATTACAGAAAGAAATTAGAAACACCTGTGCCACATGTGAGAGCCTGTTGCATGATCTTTTCTCCTTCATGTTTTACTTACTCCTATGTCTTATTTTCATTTCTTGATAGATGCCGGAATCTAGCTAATTTATTTTTAAAATGGAATTGGATCTAACTTTATTGATTCTAAAAAAGGTGAAAAATAATAAAACTAGTAAATTACATGATTGAAGATTGTAAATGGAACTAGCTCATATATACTTTCCTTTAGAAAAATGTGCTCCTTCTGTTCGAATTTATGTGGTACAATTTGAATTTCGAGAATTAAACAGTTTAAGTTTAACCGTGAATTTGGACATGAAATCTTCAATTTTTTATGAATTAAAATTTACATATTTGAAAACTACGTAAAGAGTACAGATTTACATATTTGAAAATTCTAGTATAAGCCACAATGATTGACAACTCAAAATATTTAAAAGATATATATATGAAAATTACAATAAAAAAAATTACTTACTTGAATCTCAAAATTTTAAAAGTGTCACATAAATTAATTATATATATATATATATATATATATATATATATATATATATATATATATATATATATATATATATATATATATAATAAAGTTAGGTATAAACAAGGTGGTGTGCCATCTTGACGAAAGATTCTCATTATCTTTTTTCCCCTTTTTGCCTATTTTTTTTAGTTTTCCCATTATATGCTATGTTAAAAAAAAAACTCAAAAAGTCACTAACTCTCTTAATTATTAAGCAATGTTAAATGTGCTCATTTAACGATCTGCACGACATTTGTATTTTTGTGAGAGAAACGTTTACTGATGATTTACTATATATATATATATATATAATAAAGTTAGGTATAAACAAGGTGGTGTGCCATCTTGACGAAAGATTCTCATTATCTTTTTTCCCCTTTTTGCCTATTTTTTTTTTAGTTTTCCATTATATGCTATGTTAAAAAAAAACTCAAAAAGTCACTAACTCTCTTAATTATTAAGCAATGTTAAATGTGCTCATTTAACGATCTGCACGACATTTGTATTTTTGTGAGAGAAACGTTTACTGATGATTTACTTACTCCTATGTCTTATTTTCATTTCTTGATACATGCCGGAGTCTTAGCTAATTTATTTTTTAAGTGGAATTGGATCTAACTTTATTGATTCTGAAAAAAAGGTGAAAAATAATGATACTGAAAATTACATGATAGAAAAATGTAAATGGAACTAGCTCATACTTTCTTTTAGAAAAATGTAATCCCTCTTTTCCAATTTATGTTGTACAGTTCGAATTACGAGAATGTATTGGTAGAAATGCTTTCGGGTGCGTTAGCGTATTCAAAAGCTTAATGGTTCGGGAGCTTCATACAACTGTCTTTCACTCCCAATAACCCCCGTCACATCAGTTGTCCTAGATAATAGTGCCACGGCGCGCGTGGGCACGATGACATCAGCACACTCACGTCATCATAACTTTAGGGGGCATTATAGTCTAGTTTTATCTTAAATATACAAGACTTAGAAGGGAATGATATACACATTGTATTTTCTTTAAGCTTACACTTGTAACCAAGATCTCTCTCAAAGGAATAGAAAAATCCAGAACATTTGTCCATTATTTCTCATTGTTTGTTCCGAATCTAGCTAATCTTACTTGTCTTGCTTGTTTATTTCTATACATACTTATCCACAAAACGATACATCGCCAATAATACCGAACTCATTGATGAGGTCTTCAGATAGGATACAACCTACTTGTCTTTAAACCTTAAAATACAAATCTCAAACTGTATTTTTGGTTAGAATCATTTTCACCGGAAAAGAGTTTGGCGCATTCTGTGGGGATAGACAGTTGTGGTGTTGTCTCGATCTGTAGTTGATCCCTTTAAAAAACTAAACGGAGTCACTATAATCAAAAGAAAAAAAGAGAAGCATGTCATATCAAAACGCCAGTGCTCACGGATCATAGAAACTCAGAGACGAACAGGTACCCATAAAACATCGAAACCTGGCGAATCGTTCAAAGACATTGCGAACGGAGTCAGAGAAGGAGCCCGGACAAGAGCAGCAGAGCGGTGAAAGTAAACCTCCACCAAAATAGCTCAGAAAAGAGTGTGGTAAGGAAACCCCGCATAACGCGAAAACAGATGGAGCCCGAAAGTGGACACCCGAGAGAAGGAGCTCTGTTAAATCTCAAACATGCAAACTCATGCCCACTAATAAAGAAGGATCTTTCACCAAGGAGACAATCACATCCATCTTGTAAGCACAAAATGAAATGATGCTGCGCATGGAAGCAGCGGTGGATGCTATAGCTACTCATTCCAGAATTGGGATTCCAACGTCAAACCAAAATGCCGCAAAGACCTCGGCTTCGCCCGAAGCTAGCAAGAAGAGGGACGGTGGTGAGAAGGACCGGATGGATGCGTTCACGAAGGTACTACGTCGAGTGGAAAAAGAAATGAATGAGCGGATGAGCCAAATATTTAGAGCACTACCCATTGTAAAGGGCGCAGGAGATATGAGGTATAATGTCTTACCGTATTCGAAAAGCGCGCCCCCCGTCCCTATCCCAAAGAAGTTCAAGATGCCTGACATACCAAAATACGATGGCACTACAAATCCATAAGAGCATACCGTGACCTTTGAGGCAGCTGTCACCGAGCACGATCTCAAATAGCACGAAATCGAATATGTTATGCTGAAGAAGTTCAGGCAAACACTCATAAAGGGAGCACTCTATTGGTATACTTATTTGCATGAAAACTCTATTGATTCCTTTGCTTCTCTTGTGGTTACTTTTGTCAAAACTCACGCAGGGGACTGAAAGATAGAAACGCACAAGAAAGACGTGTTTAAAGTAAAGCAACGGGGAGATGAACTACTGTGAGGATTTGTAGACAGGTTCCAAAGGGAAAGAATGTTATTTCCAGCCATCCCGGAAGATTGGATAGTGGCCGCGTTCACAGATAGGTTAAATCCAAACAGTTCAAATGCTTCTAAAAAGCTAAAAGAAAGCCTAAAGGAGTTCCTATAAAAAACATGGCACGAAATAAACCTTAGGTATACTTCCAAGATGTGGATTGAGGAAGACCAGCGAGTGATGACATCGACATATGCAGACAGTCATCCCCCATGAAGGCCGGGTCAAGAATAAAACAATAACATTACAAATAGGGGACCCACAGAAGATTCTCTAGCACGATGAAAAATCAGGGAAGCACCCAGAGCCAGCAAGGCCTTATTGAATGAGGCCCTTAACAGTAAGAGGTGTCCGAATCAAAATGAACTATCTCCCCAAAGCTCTCTGATCATAATTTCAGCATAAATGTAGTGGAATTGGTGGTGGTAATGAAGACCATGAAAGAAGCTAGGTTCTCAGACAATGTGTGCACCAATCTGGAGAAAAGATATATAGGGCTGTGGTGCCATGTTTATAGCACGCACGGCCACACCATAAAGGATTGAGCCAACTTGAGGATCGAAGTGGCACAACTGTTGCACGCAAGACACTTGAGAGAGTACATCAGTGACCGCGCAAACCTTAATTTAAGCAGGAATGTCGAACAAAGACCCAACCAAGTGCCTCTGCCAACTCACACTATCAATATGATTTTCAGAACGAAAGTGGTTAACAAAGGGAGTAGTAATAATCAGAGAAATCAAAGGGAGTAGTAATAATCCCCGGTTAGGGGATACATTAACAATGATAGTTCCAAAAGAACATGAGGCAGCCAAATAACAATTATAGACATCGGGTCCAAACGAAGTGCTCGAATAAGGGGGAAATGGTGTGCAAAAGAAGGGTACTCAGACTTGGTCATCCCGAAGGGATTCATCATGCCATCAAATAAGGACCCCGCAGACTCAACCATAGAGGAGTTGGAAAGAGCTACACATTTCAAAGAATATCCCGAAAAGAAGGTATACCTAGGCTCAGAGCTCTCGCACGAGCTTAGGAGTGCTTTTTATGTTATTTAAAGACCAAGTCCGATTTTTTTGCTTGGTCTCACCTTGACATAACAGGGATCCCCCTAGAGATAGTTATTGATCGGCTAAACGCTGATCCCAATCACACCCCGGTGAGGCGAAGGAAATGGCCAATATATGCCACCAGGGACCAGTTCATAAAAGAAGAAGTGACACACTTACTTAATATAAGGTCGGTCCGGAGGGTCAAATATCCCTCTTGGCTGGATAACATAGTGGTGGTCCCAAAAAACTTAACAACTTCAGGATGTGTGTGGATTTTAAGGATCTAAACAAGGTGTGCCGTAAATATTCATTTCCGTTGTTGCACATTGATCAGACAATCGATGCCACGGTCGGACATGAACTACTCAGTTTCATGGACGCATACTCTGAGTATAACCAAATAAGACTACACCTAGAAGATCAAGAAAAAAACTCTTTCATGACCAACCATAGTAATTTTTATTACAATGTAATATCTTTTGGTCTAAAAATGCTGGAGCAACTTACCAGAGGTTGGTGAACAAAATGCTTGAAAAGAAAATCAGCTATGCTATGGAAGTGTATATTGATGACATACTGGTCAAATCTCGAGAAGTTAGAAATCACCTGGCTTTCTTAGCCGAGACCTTCCACGTCTTGCGGTCTCATGACATAGAGCTGAATTCAGAGAAATACGCCTACGGAGTCAGTTCTGGAAAATTCTTAGGTTTCCTCATCTCTGGCCAAGGCATCGAGATGAACCCCGACAAAGTCAAAGTTATTCAAGAGATTCCAAGCACATTAAATAACATCAATATGGTGCAAAGATTGACGGGAAAGGTTGCGGACCTAGGAAGATTCATAACCCGATCGACGGACTGGTGCCATGAGTTCTTTAAACTCATGAAAAAAGATCATCATTTCTAGTAGATGCAGAAGTGTCGCCAGACCTACAAGACCTCAAGGCTTAGTTGGCCAGCCCTCACATGATGGCCAAACTCAAAAAAAGAGAAAAATTGCTCATATATGTGAATGTCTCAGCTGTGTCAATTA
The DNA here is from genome assembly GCA_034509755.1 of Anisodus tanguticus. Lineage (NCBI taxonomy): Eukaryota > Viridiplantae > Streptophyta > Magnoliopsida > Solanales > Solanaceae > Anisodus > Anisodus tanguticus. Next base: position 22,389,993 of record CM067550.1, on the reverse strand, counting down.
GCATCACACTAATACAGGAAAAAGGTGGAGCGCAACTCCCCATTTATTATGCAAGCAAGACGTTAATTGGGGCCGAGTCACGATACCCAGATGTAGAAAAGTTGGTCATGACCCTCATCACGGCCACATGAAAGCTTTGACCATACTTCCATGCCATTTGATAACGTTCGTAACAGGTGCCCCACTGTAAGCCCTACTATAAGGGGAGAATCTCACAAGCCGGTAATCAAAATGGTCGATTGAGATAAGTGAGTACGATCTAACACACCAACCTCGCCCAACAATACAAACGCTAAGTTTGCCAGAGTTCACAAATGATTTTGCTCTCACAATACGATCATGAAAATTGCAGGTATGGGTTCATCCTATTTCCTTTTTTGTTTTTTGTAACCTTTTTTCGATCACAGGGTTGAGACTGGCGTCAAGATCGGGATTGGCTGGAAAAATCACGTGTCTCGAGGGCAGCACAGTAAAGATTGAAAAATACGTGTTGCACTCTTTTTCTTGACAAACTTTTTTCCCGAAAGGATTTTTATCGGAAAGGTTTTTAATAAGGTAACAACTGTAAAGCATATTACTCAGAAGAATTCTCCTTGGAAATTCAGAAGCAAGGGAAGAAGATTAGCTCCTAGCTAATGGGGCTAGGGGACTACGCCTTTTTTGTACTTTCTAAATTTCGTAAAAAATGTACATGTACTCGAGTTTACACACCGAACGCAATGAACAAAGATAGACTTGCTTTGTGATTCTTACACTCTGAAGTTGTTGGTATGAATGCATCCTCCGAGACCCGATAATATTCACCACGAACATATGACACGGCGTATGGTCTTTAGAGCGTGAAGGAAATATTACTTTACGCCTATACAAGAAGAGGTCGAGACGTCCTTCTCATCGGCGCCGAACAAAGGAGGCCCCTCATTTTATTATGAAATATATGATTTTAATTCCCAATCATAAAATACGCGACCAGAAGTACATTCTCGGATTGGGGAAGTGATTGTCTGGTATCCCGCACCCATTGCGAAGAAATAAAAATGCAATTGTGGAACTTAAACACAAGCATTTGAATTCTACATAGAGCATAGTCTCAATGAGGGGATCCTTGGGTGGAAGGATCCTTATTGTTGAACTGCTCCACTTCAAAGGACCGGGTAATTTCTACACTTGGACATAAAGCATACCAACATAACCAGAGTAACAAGCAATGGTCAAGGCCTCCCACAAAGGACCTAATCAATTCAACACAAAACTCAGGAACTCAAGAGGTAAACAAATATGAGATCGCACAAAGGAGTTCATCAAAAGAAAAATGCCCCAAAACATGGGCAATATTAGTAACAAAACAAATGTCTTCCAAAAATAAGCAAATATATCCAAAACATTAATAACCTCCGTGCATAGAGTACTGAAATCAAGCATCAATAATTTATGCCTCATATGTTCCAGTATGGGCATGTGTCTCTAGAGCCGAGGTGGCCGGTGGGTCATTCGGAAGGGTCACTTCCACATTATTTTCTCTTGCCTCCGAAGTTTTGGAAGGATTTTTAGTAGGGCCTCCTTCACATTAGCTTTCCCAATTCTGCTTTCAGCTACGGGGACTTTAGAAGAATGTTTCTCACATCTAGCTAGGGCTTCCTCTTCACCTTCATGAGACCGGCTTTCACTTTCAGAAGATTGAACAAGGTCCATGGATGGGGTACGCACGGGCACAACCTTATAGGATATATCTTCCACCTTCAAATTAGTAGACAGGGCAACATCAACATTAATTGACCCCTCTCAAACCTCCTAGAGAACCTTCTATCATTCCTGATACACTACGTGAGTTTTCTCAAGGATGAAGTCCATCTTCAACTATTGAACTATCACATCCGTATTAGACACATGAACCTTCTACATTGCCTCACGGGGCGAAGTATTACTCTTAATAAGATTCTAGTTGAGCTGGACCCGTCTGTCTATCGGGTTGACAAGTTCTCATACCTCCCCTCTAGGGTACTTAAAGCTCTCTCCACAGAAGCATTGTTTTTCCGGCAAGCCTCAAGTTCAATCTCCATAACCTGAATCCGCTCTGCCATGCTCGTTTCCCTCTGGACCACATTGGAAAAATGCTCTTGATGTTCGGCCCACCTTTTCTGAAGATCCAGAAGCTCCTTATGAAACTCAACAACCTCCTCGCTGTGAATTTTCCTATCTTACCCTGATTGAGCCAACTTTGCCTCTAAATTCTCTACAAAAATCAGTTGGCGCTCTAAGTCCGGGAGTCATTTTTGCAGCTTTTGATACTCTAGCATCCTCTCCCTCTCTTCGGCAAGCTTCCGTGAAAACCCTCAATGGTAAGGAGGCTCACTTGAGTTGAAGAGTAGTTCAAAAAATCAAAAGGTCATGCTGTGAAAACAAGATAAAAGAGCTGACTAAAAAAGAAAGATGGTCGCATACATGGGCAGCTGCATGAGCACCAGTATTGAGCAAGCAAACACCAGAGACATTCATCATCTTCTCCCTATCGCTCTCACTTGCCAAAGGCTGCAAGTAGTTGGCGACTCCTACCAACCGCGAAAGAAGGTTGCATTCCCGAGGAATGAAGAAGGTGACCTGCCACGAACCATATGATTGAAGACTGGGGCTATAAAAGTACCTTATAGCCATGATCTCCAGGAGCTTCGGGGGCCCTCACTGTGCATGCTAGTGTTGGGATCCTTAGTGCGCCCCCTAGGAACACATCCCTAAGGCGTGAGGACCCGTATTTAAAAAGCTAAAGTAGGGACAACCCATTGATGATGACGGAACACAAGGAATGGGCACATGCTCGAGGTCATGCCCCCAACTCTGGCAGGATCAAGAGAGAAAGGGGCGCATAAGTTCATCATTGTTTCTTATGAGATTAGGTGAGGGAATCATAAAGGGTCTCAAAAATATGAAGGACGGGCTTTTGGGTACATGGATAAATGAAAGTGGCTGGAGGTTGCTTCTCATCTAGAGTTAGGGTGGGATCGTTATAGTGTCTAGGGTGAGAAAAATGCCTTACTCACTACAAATGAATACACCACAAGATTGAACTGCACTCATGCCTCTCTCGCATCAAGGTCTTCCTAGAGCTAACCCCCATGTGTTTTATATTAAACATATCAAAATCACTTCTTTCTTGATTGGATTCCAGCTTTCTCTTAATTCCTATTGCACACTTACATATAAATCTATAAGTAGTTCATCTCCTTCTTAGAAAAATATCCAAAATTTTCATTTTTTTATCGAATTCCCTCTAGTAAGCCTCGAGATCTTATAGATGATGTTGATCACGTATCTGACGCACCATCCTTTGAAGTAAGTAACTCCATTTCTCTATTGGAACCAGTAGTAACAACATCAGATCTTGTGACCCTCTAGCAGGCAAGTTCCGGAGCAGAATCATCTTCTTCTTCACTTGCATCAGATGCTAAGTTGATGTCCACAGAAGGAATGACTAGAGCTACCGAGATCGGGCCCTGGCTATCCTGTTCCCCAGCACTCGGTCTGACTTTCTTGACTGAAAGAAGGGAGAAAGGAGATAATGACCTTTTGGATCTGGCCGAAGTAGTAGCCTCCTGATTCCAGCCTAGTCGAGATGCAATTTGCAAAACTTGCTGCAGAGTCGCATCCAGATCTTGAGGAACCTCAGTAAAATCCCAAACCAACGCTACCTTCGGAAGACCATGATTCTTCCCTTTCCAATTATGTTTTGCATGATATCCTTCCATGTACAAAAGGTAGGAGGTGCATAGTCCATAATATTTTGGTCCCATCAGGTCAGGCCCAACACTAGATCAGGTTCCAGGCTATGGCTGAAAAAAGATGAAAGATAAAATTCAGAGACATCATTCAGAATCAAGGAAAATAAAATAAGAAGAGCATGCATAAACAAAGTACTTACGGTCAAAATTCCATTGTTCTGGGATGAGTGCCTCTGGTGGCTTGACTAGATCCCTAATCGTGACAACGGCATACCTCTCTATCCACCGACGATCGGAGTCATCATCAATACTAGCGATTAATGCATTTTTGTTGCAGCGGGACAATTAGATGACCCCTACTCTGAATATTTTGGGAGAATAAAGACAAATAAAATGGGCAAGGGTAAGGTCTTCCACCACTTGAGAAGAAAGATATCGAAGGCACGTTATCATCCTCCACACGGCCAGCCCGATCTGGGCCAGACATACATTATATTTCTAGCTAAATTTCATAATCATGGGGTCGATAAGTTTGCTCACCCTCAATGAAAAAGGATATGTGTATACAAAGGAGTATCCCTATTGATAGGAAGTGATGTCCTCTCCTTCCCGCGGGAAAAGCACCTCTACATCGGTCCAGTCGTAATCCACCTGCACCTGGCTTAAGTAGCAAGCACTAGTAGAATATTTGTACTTGCTGGACATCCATGATCGCTCGTGTAACACCCCAAACTATGGTCTGGATAAAATACGACACTCAGTGCCTGACTGCATGTGACTGAGCAAACCACATGACTTACTTGTAAACATGGGCATCAAAATATGCTAAAGTAATGATTTGAAACATATAAAACATAATGTTGTATTTATAGTCTGAAATAATCATAGCCGAAATAATCTGAAATATAATAAGTCTGAAAACCAATGCTAACATGACATACTAAACTAGTCTATAAAACCTCTGAACATGAGTTTTTCCTACAAAACTATTTACCAAGACAAGGCCCTGGCATACCTCTACTAATAATGCATGATCATAAATAGCTAAACTAACACCCTGAGTGAGATGAGGCTCACCAAACAACTGATACTAAAGCAATCCTATTGAACAAATCCATTTCCCTAAAACTCAGCACATGCACCATGAAGTGCAGGCCCCATGCAAAGGGGCGTTAGTACATTTGAATTGTACTATATGTGAAGCAATTGAAATAATAAGCAGGCACATGATATAATAGGAACATGAAACTGAAACTAAAATAGGAACATAAACATGAACATGAGTGTAATAACATGTGTAAAATCTATAAATTGTATATATGTGGGAGAGCATTAACAAAAATGACATGAACCACCATGCGTGAACGTGGAGTCTGATCTTTGCCCGATCATCTAAGTCATCTCGTACTTTTTCGGAGTATGAGACATGAACATGAACATGATGGATCCAATAATCCCACAAGGGGTAATAAGAAGGTATCATCCTCTAACTACGTTGGCATACGTAGTTTCATGTTGCTTGAGCCTTCTCGGTAATCTATAAAACTCCCAAAACATATACCTCAAAATAGTTGGCTTGAAAGCCCATGAATTTCATAAAATAACTTGTAAACATAACTTGTAAATTTATAATTCAACATGTGAAGAAATACATAATATAACTTGTATAAATCATGAAGAACATATATGACTTCATGGAACTGAGTGATAATGATCATAACTTATATTTAAGAACTCATAGAAATCAAAGCAAGCGTTCATGAATTACGGACATATTCATGACAATCACAATAACATATCATGAATGTAAGTAACGAAGCCAAGATATAATTTAGAATATAATTATACATGTATAAAGGGTTATCATGAACTTGAATAAAAACCTAGATTATGGAAATTTATAGTTTCATGGATAAATGTGGCATGGGAAGAATAATGATTTTCCACACGAAAAAAGAAGATCTACATACCCTGTTTGCTCCTCGTCTTGCTTAAAATATGAATTTGGAAGGATAACCCCAAAGCTTGAACCTTGAAACCTTAGAATGGGTTTATCTTGAAAACCCTAGGTTAAAAGTAGTGAATTTCGCTTAGAAATTGGTTATACTTGATTAAAATTGCATGAGAATAAATGGAAAGGACTTACCTTGAGTTACGAGGATGATGGTACAAGAGAACATTCATGTTAGGACTTGAGAGAAGTGAAATCTAATTTTTAAAACTAAGTCTGGGTATTTATACTTTTCAACCAGTCAGGAAATATACGGCCAATTCGACGGACCAACGAATTTTATACGGCCAATTCGACGGATCGTCGAATTTTATACGGTATGTCAAGGGATCGTCGAATTATGTATGGTACGTATAATCAGATAGACGAATTAATGTAACTAATTAAAAAAATTCTAGTGACTTCAAAACTTGAGAGGTTTGAGACGGTTGAAAAAGACGGACCGTCAAATATTGTACGGTTCATAAAAAGCTATTGGGTTTCGTTAATTTCAAAATGGAATTAATGGTTCATTTTGATGGACATTCGATAATTCTATGTTCCATATAATCAAGGCTTCAAATTTAATTTGTAGAACTGAAACTGGTTTTCAACTTTTAACTTTCCGTTTTGGTTTCCTAAATCTCTAAATCATAAACATGACTTAGTTTAGAGGTACGAGGTGTTACATCTCGGACTCGAGAGCCGTCATAGTCAGGCGCTTCGTGAGGTCTTTTGAAAAAGACCAATTGCTGGGAATATAGGTGTTAGCCTGAATATTAGAGAAAGAAGCTGACATTTTCTTTTTCACCGAAGTCCTAATGGTCGACGGCTGGCAAACTCCGATAGGAACTTGGCGAATAGGAACGTTGGAATCTCTATATGCCAGGCTCTGAGCCCGGGTAGTGGCACCGCCGATGACTGAGGAATTTGAAGACACGGTGGGGAAGTTTGATGGAAAAAAGGCAGGATATGATATCTTTTTTAAAAGAGAAAGAGAGCAGAGCGTTGGAAGAATTGGGGGAAATAAAAGACATTCCTTGTACGAGAGGTGATATGTAGTAGGTAAGTGAAGAGGTAATGTTTTGGTTTAAACGAAAGGGAATCAAGTCATCATTGTGGCACCTGCTCCCGAGGGAAGAATATCGACAAACGCGTGACATGTGTAAAGTGGATGATATAAGAGCGAAAAAGCATTTAATAAAAAGGGGTCAGCGTGTGAAGAAGAACAACCGGTTGTATTAATACACCAGTTTCAAAAAATGACGTGACAAAACAAAACAGGACGGTTGGAAGATTCTTCCACTTTCCGGTCCCATGAGTTTAAAGGTTCCGAGAAGTGGGGGACTACCTGTATTGGGGTGTGTTAGCGTATTCGAAAAGCCTAATGGTTCCGGAGCTTCATATAGATGTCTTTCACTTGCAACAACCCCCATCAAATCAGCTTTCCTAGATCAGAGAATCTCAACGCGCATGTGCACGATGACATCAACACGCTCACGTCGTCATAACTTTAGGGGACATTATAGTCTAGTTTTGTCTTATATATACAAGACTTAGAAGGAAAGGAAACACACATTGTATTCTCTAAACTTACACTTGTAACCAAGATCTCTCTCAAAGAAATAGAAAGAACAGAGTATTTGTCTATTATTTCCCATTGTTTGTTCCCATTCTATCTAATCTTACTTGTCTTGCTTCGTTATTTCTATACTTACTTATCCACTAAACAATACATAGCAAATAATACCGGACTCATTGAGGAGGTCTCCGAATCGGATACAACCTATTTATCTTTAAAACCCTAAAATACAAATCTCTAACTGTGTTTTTTGCTAGAATTATTTTCACCGGAAAACAGAAAGTTATCAGTTTAATTTTGACCTTGAATTTGAACATGAAATATTTAAATTTTTTTGAATTAAAATTTACATTTGAAAACTACATAAAAAATATAGAAATTTACATATTTGAAAATTACGTAAAAAGTACTATTTTAAGTCACAATGGCAATTCACAATATTTAAAAGATATATAAAAAATATTACAATTAAAGAAATACTTATTTGAATCTCGAAATTAAAAAGTGTTACATAAATTGAGATGTAGAAAGTAATCTATATATATATAATAATAATAAAGCTAGTGATAGATAAGGTGATGTGACACATCTCTATTGCCAAGAATCCTATTTATCTTTTTTCACATTTTTTTACTTTTTTTTAGTTTGTCCATTATGTGCTACGTTAAAAAAAACTCAAAAGTCACTAACTTTCTTAATTATTACTATCTCTTAATTATATTATATGTGCTCATTTAACTCTATGCACGAGATTTGTATTTTGTAAGAGAAACGTTTACTGATGGTTCTGCTAGATAATTATGATCAAGAAACATATCTATAGTATTTCTCATATATTTGCTTTTTCCCTCTATTTCGTTTGTTTCAAGAAGTCTAAAAGTCAAGATTTTAAACAATTAAGACGGTGTTTATTTGTTTTAAAGTTCACGTACAACCTCTATTAATTACAATATCACTCCTACAGTTTTAGCAATTGAAAGATATTTATTTTCTTTAAAGCTCAATTGAGAGTGTTAGTATATATCTATTGGCAAGTTCATTGGACTCTGTACATTTAGAATGACAAAAGTATAATTGCCGACCGATTAACTCTCTCTCTCTCTCGCTCTCATAATCTAATTAATAAAAGAATTTATTAATTGTATTAATTATATATCTCCTATTTTAGGTAGAATTATAATCATTTTGTAATTAAGTTAATTAGTTACCTAGTTTGTATCAAAGTAAATATTCTTGTAACCTTATATATATATATATATATATATATATATTGTAAATCATTAATTAATAAAATCAATGAAACATATTCATTTATGGTATCAATAGTCTAAAACTACAAACCCTACCTAGCCGCCGATACACCTTCTCGGCCGCCACCTTTTTTTTTCATATCGGAACCCTAGCCGCCGACCTCTCTCGGCCGCCCCCCCTCTTTTCCCCACGACGAAACCCTAGTTTTTTCGGTCATTTCTCTCTCTTCCTCCTAAATTTCCTCTTCCATGGCTGACAAAATCAAATTCCATCTGACACTTGCCGTAAACAAAATAAAAAACTTTATCCCTGTGACTCTTGAGATAGAAAATGGTCAATACTCATCGTGGGCGGAGCATTTTAAGATCCATTTTCATGTTTATGAAGTTATCGACCACATCAGCCCTCGCACACCGAAGTCCACAAACGTACCATCGGCTTCGACTTCTGATGATACACTCCAGTCTTGTTTGGATGCAGCCGTCCTCCAGTGGATATATGACACAATATCTAATGATTTGTTGCATACCATCATTGAGACCAATGTGACTGCCCACCAAACGTGGGAACATTTGAACTGTATTTCCACGACAACAAACTCAACGAGCGTTATACCTTGAAAATCAGTTCAAGGAAGTTCAGCAAGATGATTTCCCAAACGTGTCTGCCTATTGTCAAGAACTCAAAATGGTTGCCGACCAACTCTCCAACGTCGGCGTACCAGTCATTAATCAGCGATTGGTTATGCAACTCATTACAGGTTTGAACGAATCCTATGACGGCGTTGCCACCATCCTTCAGCAATGCACGTCGTTACCTCTTTTTTATGAGGCCCATTCGAAGCTCATCCTTAAGGAAACCCGAAAAATCAAGCGCAGCACCACTCGGGCCAACATTACCGACGCCACCCTCACCACCACCGTCGGGCCCTCCGTCGACGGTAGGGCCTCCCAGTCCGACAACCAGAACCATCGGCCAGAGGACCCACAACAGTCCACTTCCTCGCGTAACAACCGCCGGAGCAGGGAGTCCGGCAAGGGCCGCGGTGGAAGAAATTCCGGAAACAATGGCGACGTGAAGGGGCAGTACCCGCTGGCCAGAAATAGACAGTAGTGGCAGTAGCCTCCTCTGTGGGCTACCTACCCACCGTAGGTCGCGTGGGGCCCACCATCATGGGCCTCCATTCCTTGCTCACATATGATATCCTCGTGGACTCTACCTTAGAACCGACAGGCCCAACCTAGAATACTTAGCCCACATCCACAACAGCCCCCCCTCCCTATCGACTTATACATCGACTGACATTGAGGCAAGTATGAGCACAATGTCACTCAACACTCCAGATGAAAATTGGTATATGGACACATGCGTCACATCTAACATGACGGCATCACAATGTACTCTCTCGTCTTATTCCAATTTGAGTAATTTAAATCGAAATATTATTATTGATAGTGGACAAGGCATTCCCATCCGTGGTTATGGTCATTCCTCCATATCCCCACCACTAATCTTAAAAAATGTCGTCTATACCCCTAAACTCATTAAGAATCTAATCTCCGTGCGACGTTTCACAACTGACAATTGGGTTTCCCTTGACTTTGATCCTTTTGGTTTTACTGTAAAGGATTTTACGACAAGGAGACGAATAATGAGATGCAATAGCACCAGAGATCTCTACCCTATTTCAAATGTCGTAAACAATCCAACCTCAGTTTCCTCAACCTTTGCTGCTCTTTCGTCTTCCTTATGGCATTCTAGATTCGGACATCCGGGAGACTCTATTTACGCTCCCTTAGGAAAAATAATTTTATTAATTGCAACCGTATTTCTAGGACTCCTATATGTGAATGTTGTGTTTTTGGGAAAAAGGTCAAATTACCATTTTCTGCATCCACAAATTGTACTTTAATGCCTTTCGATATCATACATAGTAATTTTTGGAGATCCCCTATTTTGAGTACGGCTGGCCACTGATATTATGTGTTGTTTTTGGACGATTATTCCAACATTCTATGTACTTTTCAAATTGAAAATAAATCACAGGTCTACCCCATTTTTTCTTCATTTAGTGCTTTTGTAAAAACACAAATTGAAAAGAGCATTAAATGTTTTCAATGTGACAATGGCTGGAAATTCGATAATAACAAATTCAAACAGGTTTGCTCCAAAAATGGTCTTACCTTTCATTTTTCCTGCCCTCACACATCCTTCCAAAATGGTAAAGCCTAACGGAAAATCCAAACCATAAACAACCTCATTCGTGCCCTACTTGTTCACGCCTCAATTCCCTCTCAGTTCTGGTATTACACACTCTCCATAACCACCTATCTCCTAAATATAATCTCAAACAAGTCTCTAGCTCAACGCCGCTCACCCAAGTTCTGTTTCGTAGGAACCCCTCATACCAATAGTTGCGTATTTTTGGATGTCTTTATTACCCTCTCCATCCGACCACTCACAAACTCCAACCCCTGATCATCCCCGTATGTGTTTCTGGGTTACCCTTCCAATAATCGTGGTTACTCGTGCTATGACTTGTCGAGCAGTAAAATTATTATTTCACGTCATGTCCTATTTGATGAGTCTTAATTCCCTTTTGCCTCTCTACACTCGCGACCTCAACATTCCTACGACTTCCTAGATGATTGCCTAAACCCTCTTCTAATTCACCATTTATATAGTCTGCCATCCTAGACCCTGGCACCCGCCACCACCTCGGCCAGTCCAGGACTAGCTGCCCACCCGGTTCTGCCGACGGTGGCCCAGAACAGCCCGCCTCAGGGTGATTCTGTAGCCACCTCTTGGCAAACCAAGGTTCAGCCAGCCAGTACCGTCACCCCTGCCCTTCCTCCTCTTCCTGACAGTCCCGCATAAAACCCCCATCCTATCCCACCTCCCGAGACACACTCTCGGACCATGGAAACCCGTGCCATGCATGGAATTCATAAACATAATGGTTGTTTAACCTTTCCATTTCAGTTGTCTCTTCCCCTGTCCCTCGTAACCCGTAGGATGCCTTGTTCGACCCTAATTGGAAAGTTGCAATGATTGACAAATATAATGCTCTTATTGATAATAAGACGTGGGTCCTAGTACCCCATCCACCTGATGCTAACATTATTCGTTCTATGTAGATTTTTAGACATAAAATGAAATCTGATGGTTCTTTTGAGAGGTACAAGGCTCGTCTTATAGGTGATTCTCAACAGGTGGGAGTGGACTATGATGAAACATTCAGCCCGGTCATAAAGCCCGCAACCATCCAGACCGTCCTCTGCATTGCCATATCCAAGTCTTGACCCATTTATCAGCTGGATATAAACAAATGCCTTCTTATATGGGGATCTTCATAAAACGGTATATATGCATCAGCCTATGGGTTTTAGGGATTCTATTCATCCGAATTATATGTTTCTGTTACGCAAATCGTTGTATGGTCTGAAATAGGCTCATCGAGCATGGTACCAACGGTTCACCGATTATGTTTTCTCCATCAATTTTTCACACAGCAGATCCGATCACTCCCTGTTCATCTACAACAAGGGTACAGACATGGCTTACCTATTATTATATGTTAATGACATCATTCTCACCACATCATCTGATACTCTTCACCAGTCCATTATGTCTCTTATTTCCTCTGATTTTGCTATGAAAAATCTGGGCCCTCTGAGTTATTTCTTGGACATCTCTGTCACTCAACATTCTGGCGGCCTATTTCTATGCCAGAAGAAGTACACCGAAGAGATCATTGACCATGCAGGCATGATATCTTGCAAACCATCCCACACGCCTATAGACACTAATTCCAAGCTCAGCACTGATTCCAGCCCTTCATAATCAGACCTGACTCACTATCGTAGCCTAATTGGGGCCCTGCAGTACCTCACATTCATGAGACCAGACATATAATATGTCATGCAACAAATCTGCTTGCACATGCATAGTCCAATGGAAGCACACATGCATGCCCTTAGACGTATTTTATGACACGTCCAAGGTACACTTCACTTCAGATTACATCTATACATGTCTTCGCTCACTAGTCTCACTGCCTATTCTGATGCTGACTGGGGTGGATGTCCTGACACCCGATGCTCCACCTCTGGTTATTGCATTTTCCTCGGAGATAACCTATTATCTTGGTCTTCCAAAAGTAACCTACACTATCCCGATCTAGTGCAGAAGTAGAATACAGAGGTGTTTCCAATGTCGTCTCTGAGTCTTGTTGGATCCGTAACCTTCTACTTGAGCTAGACTACTCGATTCAAAAAACAACACTGGTCTACTGCGTTAATATTAGTGCGATATATCTTTACGACAATCCCGTCCAGCATCAGCGCACTAAACACATTGAGACAGACATTCATTTCGTTCGCGAAAAAGTGGCTCGTGGTCAAGTTCGTGTCCTTCATGTTCCTTCCAGATATCAGATTACCGACATCTTCACCAAATGACTTCCGCGCATATATTTGATGATTTTCAAGCCAGTCTCAGTGTTCGAGAACCTCTCGCTTCGACTGCGGGGTGTAATAGAATATTTTCCAATAATTCTTTCATTAATTATATTAATTGTATATCTCTTATTTTAGGTAGAATTATAATCCTTTTGTAATTAGGTTAATTAGTTACCTAGTTTGTATCAAAGTAAATATTCTTCTAACCTTATATATATTGTAAATCATTCATCAATAAAATCAAGGGAATATATTCCTTTAGTAATCCCTTCTCTTTTTCCCCTTCTTTGTCAATTTAATTATTCATTGAATTATGACTCCTATTTGAATATGTAGTTAGTTGAAATATGGGTCTCATATTTTTGTGGTGATTTAGTTCTTCTTTTTCTTATGGAATTAAGGATATCATTTGCAGTCATCAATCTGGTGCCAAACGACAAAGATAGAGATCTCAAATATATTTTTTTGAGTATTTTTTGTGATGCATTATCGGACTATGAAGTATTTGATTGATTTCGATATATAAGAATGTTGAACTTGATTAAAATATACAATATGTTTGTAGGAACATCATTCCAATTGTATGTGAGTGAATTGTATTTGCAAGGATGTCATGAGAGGTTTCTCAGAATGATCGAAGATATGGTAATGTATGATGAAAAAGCTTACTCAGACTCGATGTATATAATTACTGAAGATAAGACATGTGAGTTCCCTCATATATGCGTGTGATAACCCCAAATCTTATATACTTCATATTTATAACTCAAACCAAATATTTTTAACCCTACATGCACACTCATACACTAACAGTTAAACTTTGGATGTATTTTTTCTTATCAATGTATAAGCATTTATATGAATTTATTTAGTTTTATTCTTAATATTTGAATATTATGAAAATAATATTTCGCAAGTTTAATGAGATCTAGAATTACCCGCGAAAGCGAGAACAAATTCACTAGTTAATAAGAAAGTCAACTGTACAAATTATTTATGAATTATTTTACCAAAGTCGGTTAGGATGAAGTCTCCTTTCCCCCACTCAAGAATACCAAAGATCAGATTCATCAATAACTACTGCGTTTTCAATATAATAAGTCCAATAAAGTTCAAGAAAAACATCTCAGTATCGGTTGCCAAAAATCAGAATTAACCATTGAAAGAAATAATCTCTTCATTATTTTCATTAATGAATGAGTATATATACAATTTACAATTTCCATAATATAGAAAATCATATTCCTATTCTACTCCCAAAACCCTATTCTATTTGTACAAGAATTCTATAATTATGATAAGTGTACAATGCTAATTATATATAAAAACTATTACCAAAAACCATCATATACACGGTGTGTATACCATGTATATCACGGTCTCCCAATTGTCTTGGGTTTCCGTGATATACACGGTATACAAAAGATAGTATATTGTGTATATGATCCATGTATATGATGATATATTTTCACACCCCCGCGGGCGGTCTTCGTACGTTGAGACTGTCCTTAAAATCTTCAAATAGGACCGATGGAAGACCCTTAGTAAAGATGTCTGCAATTTAATACCTGGAAGGGACATGTAAGACGTGTACTTGTCCACGAACTACCTTTTCGCAAATAAAATGGATATCCATCTCAATATGTTTAGTGCGCTGGTGTTGAACCAGATTCCCAGAAAGATATACGGCACTAATATTATCACAATATACCAAGGTAGCTTTTTGAATAGGAAAGTGAAGCTCTAAGAGAAGATTACGTAACCAACATGATTCAGAAACCACATCGGCTACCCCTCGATACTCGGCCTCTGTACTGGAGCGTGATAAGGTAGCCTGTCGTTTGGTAGACTATGAGACCAAGTTATCGCCAAAAAACATACAGTAGCCAGACGTAGAACGTCTGGTGTTCGAATAGCCACCCCAATCAGCATCGGTATATGAGACAAGTGTAGAGGCTGATGATGGATATAAATGCAAACTATAGTCCATTGTTCCCTGGATGTATCGGATAATGCGTTTGAGTGCATTCATGTGCTCCACCCTAGGATCATGCATAAACAAACACACCTGTGGTATGACATACGTAATATCCGGTCTCGTGAAAGTAAGTTACTGAAGAGCTCCATCAAGACTGCGATAATGAGTGGGATCCTCGTAAGGTGAGCTAACCGCAACACCTAGATTGGGCTTGGTATCAACTAGAGTGGAAGTAGACTTACACAAGGAAATAACAGCTCGCTCAATTATCTCATCGGTATACTTTCGTTGGGATAAGAACAACCCTCCTGCATGACGAGTGACAGCAATCCCTAAGAAGTAACTCAAGGGCCCCAGTCTTTCATAGCAAATTCAGAACTGAGTAGTGTCATGATAGACTTGCGTAAATCATCAGAAGAAGTTGTCAAGATAATATCATCTACATATAATAGAATATATGCCAAGGAAGTACCATGACGATACATGAATAGAGAATTATGATCTGTGAGAAAACTCAATAGTAGATACATAGTTTGCAAATCGGTTATACCAGGCCCGTGTGGCCTGCTTAAGACCATATTAGAACTTTTTCAATAAACAAACATGATTAGGATATGTGGGGTCTCGAAAACCCAAGGGATGAAGCATGAAAACTATCTCCTTAAGATCATCATATAAGAAAGCATTCTTCACATCGAGCTGATAAATGGGCCATGCCTTTGAAAGAGCCAAACTGAGAACAGTGCGAATGGTAGCCGTTTTGACCACCGGACTAAATGTCTCACCACAATCCACGCCAACCTGTTGATTTTTACCATCACCTACAAGACGAGCCTTATGTCTCGCAAAAGAGCCATTAAAATTATTATGAGTAAACCACATATACCGAATAATATTAACACCAGAAGGACGGGGGACCAACTCCCACATCTTATTTTCAATAAGAGCATTATATTCGTCATTCATAGCCAATTTCCAATCCGGGTCATTTAAGGCGGAGACTAGGTTACATGGTAGAGGGAATTTAGAGACATTAGAATTGAGATTAAAATGTCATTTTGGTTTAAAAATACCCCGTTGACTACTAGTAACTGGCTCTTGACTCGAGGAGGAAACGTGTGGATTTTGGGAAAAACTTGGGTGGGTGACGGACTGGCCAGCAGGCAATAGGCCTGCTGGCCAAAAACTAGAAAAAGTAGGCTGGATCGATGCAGAAACTAGGGCCAAAAACTGTATGGGTAGTCGGCCCACTGGCCGAAACTGGGGCAGAAACAGTAGATGGAGGTGGGCCAGGAGACAGTGGGCCTACTGGCGGGTTCGGGTCACTGGATTGGCCCATGAGGTGGTGTGTAAAGTACGGTGAGACCTCATTATCTAAAAAATTATACAAACTAGGCACGGTACAACTCATTTTAGCAAAAGGAAATTGGGTTTCATCAAAAATAACATGGTGACTAATTATGATTTTATTAGATGATAAATCAAAATATTTGTAACCACGATGATTAGATGGATAACCCAAAAACACACAAGCGGTAGAACGGGCTTGAAGTTTGTTAATTGTAGTTGACGGAAAAAATGGATAGCATAAACATCCAAAGACCCTAAGATGTGAATAAGAAAGATTCTTATTATAGAGGACTTTAAGAGGAGACGCATATGCCAACTCTTTGGTAGGGAGTATGTTAAGGAGATAGCTAGCCATTTTTAGAGCATTATGCCAAAAGGAAGGGGGGTACAGAAGCATGGACCAATAAAGTTTGAAAAATATTATTAATGATACGAATTTTTCATTGGGCTTTCCCATTTTGTGAGGACGTATGAGGACAAGAGAAATGAAAAAATATGCCATTAGTTTCACAAAATTCCCGAAACAACCCATTATCATATTTTTTGTCATTATCACACTGAATATTTGTGATTTTCCGTTCGAATTGGGTATGGATGACTGCTCAAAAAATTAAGAATGTGGAAAAAACGTGAGATATTTTCGTTAATGGAAAGGTTCATAAAAATTAGAATAATCATCCAAAAATAGAACATAATAACGATGGCCCACAGAACTTAAAACATGAAATGTCCATAAATCGTTATGAATAGTATCAAATGGCATTAAAGTACGAGAAGTAGAGGCTACAAATGGCAATCTAAGATGTTTTCCTAAAGAACAGAAATGACAAATTGGAGTACTACGCGTACCCTTACAAGAAATAAAATAGTTTTTATGCAAGGAAGAAACAACAGACGACCCAGGTGACCCAAACGTGCATGCCATAAGGAAGGAGCTAGAGCTGCAAAAGTAGATGACAAGGCTTGACTCGAGAGACTGGATGCGGGCGTGATTGGATAAAGATATCCCCTACTATTACATCTCATGAGAGGTATCCCCATCTTGAAATCATTCACAGAAAACCCAAAAGGATCAAAATTAACAGAAATCCAACTATCAATGGTGAATTTACGGACAAACACTAAATTTTTAATTAAGTTAGGGGCATGAAGGGTATTTTTCAAGACAAGAGGTAGATGTAGGGGAGACAAAGTTGTATTACCGTAACCACGAATTGGAATTGTATTGTCATTACCAATAATAATGCCACGATTTTTGCTCAAATTCGAATAAGACGAGAGAGTACCTTGGTATGACGTCATTTGAGAAGTGGCGCCGGTGTCCATGTACCAATTTGGGTCTGGAGGATTTAATCGAAGCGTATGCATCGCGACCTCAATATCTGTCGGAGTCGATGTGGGGCCCACCACTTGAAATGCATGCGGTGGCCGAGGCCCAAGCAATCCTGCCTGCTGCCCCGGCCCAGAAAGAAAACTACCGCCAGTTGCTGGAACTGGGCCCAGTTACCGGGTAAGGGTTAGGTGGAAAATAGCCAATGTTGGGCCACGGGCCACTAGCCTAGTTCCACTGCCAGGAGGCCCAATGCTGAGGCCAATTGGGATACTACCCCGAGGCCCATCACTATTGCCACCACCTTTTCGGCCTCCGTTGTTGTTGCCTCTGCGATTTTTGCATTATTTTTACGATTTTAACCCTTCTTTTCGCCACCGTTGTTGCGATGTTGGCCCGAGTTGTCAACAAAACTGTGAGAGTTATTGGATGAAGTCATCATCGCCACGGAACTGGCATCGGTAGCCACTTTTTTTGCCAGGCCGGCTTCTTCCAACGTGAGCATCGAACGGGCTTGATAAAAAAGGGGTATAGGCCTCAGATAGGCCTGCAACCAATTGTAGAACAAGATGATTATTGGTAACAGGCGCGCCAACGTTACGAGGTTGGTCCGCCAATTCCTTGAGTCGTTTATAATAGGCCGAAACATTCGAGAAATCTTCCACACGAACTTGGGAAAATTCCTTCTTAAGGGTGACAATGCGGGAATGTTTGTTGTCCTGGAATATATCACGCAATCTATTCCAGGTAGCCATAGCCGTAGTGTTCGGTTCAATGATCGTCTGTAAAAGGTAGGTAGAAATAGTGGAGTAAATCCACTGAAGAACAGTAGCATCAAGAGTGATCCATAACTGAGGATCCTCTACGGGAGGAGGGATAGCGGGAGGAATTATGCGATGGAGGACTTGATGTGAGATTGCGTGAATTTTAAACAACTCTTCCCACGTCGCATATTGGACGTTTTCCATCTCAAGAACAATAGAGATGTTTGTTCTTGATGTTAGAAACAATAAGGTCAGGATGAAACAGGTTCTTTGACGTCGACATAACGAAAGACCAAAGGGATTAGGAAGAAAATTAGGAAAGAGAAGAGGTAAATTGGCATGAAATCCGAGAATGGGTACGAATTCCGAGGCAGTCTCGGCCGAACGGATGGTCGGAAATCGAGAAAAAATTAGGAGAGGAGCGGAAGTAATTTAGACCTAGACTTCTGATACCATGAAAGAAACAATCCCTTGATTATTTTCATTAATGAATGAGTATATATACAATTTATAATTTCCATATTATGGAAAATCTTATTCCTATTCTACTCCTAAAACCCTATTCTATTTGTACAAGAATTTTATAATTATGGTAAGTGTACAATGCTAATTATATACAAAAACTATTATCAAAAACCATCATATACACGGTGTGTATATCGTGTATATGATCCATGTATATGATGGTATATTTTCAACAAGCAAAATGTTTTGAAGGAGAAACGAAACTAGAGTGTTAGGCCCGCTGATAAGAATCGGGTTACTTGAACGAAAATAAGAAAATAATGCGGAAGCAAAAATATAAAGATTAAAGATGGATTTTAAGGATATACGGAATTTGAGAATAAAATTTCCAAATTTCAAGATTAAGTGATAAGAGCCCAAATTGATCTTAGTATTCAAAATTAGCAAATTAAGACTAATTATGATACAAATTGAGTCAATCCAAAAATTTATATCAAAAATTGATCTAGACCCCTAATTCGAAGAAATTAGAGACAATAATTAGTATAAGACTAATTACCTTATTTAATTTACGAATAAGAACCAAATATATCAAGCACGAATTAATCTTACCTCTTAGAAGAATCGTTCTTATAAAATTGCAAGATAAATCCAAAGTAGTCAACACACAAAAATGTAAAGAAGACAAACTCTCAAATAATAATAATGTTGTGTCCTGAAAAAAACAAAATTGACCCCTATATATAGGAAAAACCTATCTCAAATAATATGGGAATCGATTTCTACCTTATGGAAATAAAATAATTAAACCTAACTAGGAAACCTTTAAACTAAGAAACTTTAAACTAGAAAAAACATGTAAAATAATTCCAAAACTATTCCTAAAATTAGCTAACAAAAATAGGGAAAGAATTAACATATGCACCAAGAATACACATCCATTCTGTGCAATTTTGGGGCATGAAAATCAATGCTTTCTGGACTCAATTTGCACGTGTAGAACAATCCTTGTTGGGCTTGAAAAATCAACTCTTTGGGCTCCTTTGGGTCTTCTATGTGGCAGCTCCTTTGGCCCCCACGTGGCATGCAAGCCAACTTCTTTGAATTTTATATGGGGCCCAATCTTCTTTCTTTTGAGTTTGGACTGGGATCATAAAATATGGGTAGTACTTAACCCACTCATCACCATAATTATTGAGCTCTTCTTCCACGATAATCATCTTCTTCATTTTCCATTGAAACTCGTTCATATTTAATGAAAGTACGCTACCCTGGATGTTATCATTTGATATCACTTGATAAGAATCGGGTTACTTGAAGGAAAACAAGAAAATAATACGGAAGCAAAAATTAAAAATTAACGATGGATTTAAGGATAAGTGAAATTCGAGAATAAAAATCTCCAAATTTCAAGATTAAGTGATAAGAACCCTAATTGACCTTAGTATTCAAAATTAGCAGATTAAGACTAATTACGATACTAATTAGAGTCAATTCAAGAATTTATATCAAAAAGTGATCTAGATCTCTAGTTCGAAGAAACTAGAGATAATAATTAGTATAAGACTAATTACCTTATTTAATTTATGTATAAGAATCAAAGATATCAAGCACAAAATAATTTTACCTCTTAGAAAAATTATTTTTATAAGGTTACAAGATAAATTCAAAGTAGCCAACACACAATGGTGTTAAGAAGAGAAACTCTCAAATAATAATAATAATAATGGTGTGTCCTAAAAATAACAAAATCCACCTCTATATATAGGAAATATATATCCCAAATAATATGGAATTCGAATTCTACTTTATGGAAATAAAATAATTAAATCTAACTAAGAAACCTTTAAACTAGGAAAACATGTAAAATAATTTCAAAACTATTCCTAAGACTAGCTAAGAAAAATAGGGAAAGAATTGACAACATATTCACCAAGAATGCACGCCCTTTCTGTGCAATTTTTGGGCGTGAAAATCAATTCTTTTTGGACCCAATTTGCACGTGTAGAACAACCCTTGTGGGGCTTGAAAAATCAACTCGTTGGGCTCCTTTGGGCCTTCTATGTGGCAGCTCCTTTGGGCCCCCACGTGGCATGCAAACCAGCTTCCTTAGGTTCTATATGGGGCACAATCTTCCTTCTTTTGAGTTTGGAGTTGGATCTTGAAATATGGGTAGTACTCAGCCCACTCATCGCCACAATTCTTGAGCTCTTCTTCCACGATAATCATTTTCTTGATTTTTCGTGAAACCCGTCCATCTTTAATTAAAGAATGTCCGCCTAGATGCTATCACCTGCCCTTAAAGGTAGAAGTGATCCAACAGAGATCACTCTGTCACGACTCAATTTAATAAGCCGTAATGAAACTAACTCTCACAAAGTCAGTAAGTCAATCACAACTCACTTAAACAATTAATTAAGAAAAATCGATGTGGAATAATTAAACAAGTCAATTTTAGGTCTTAAATAAGTCTCATAATATAAAAAATACGGAATAAGTACGACAATTTCTAAACCCTTGTGTCAATAGTACAAGAACGGACTAAATTGAAATACAAGTCTGGGATACAACCCGAATAAATATACTGTCTAGCAATAAGAAAGACAGAAAATAAAGATGGACAGAGAATCTGATGCCACGGATCACGCTAGTAGCTCACCCCAAATCCTTTGGATGGTCCCCTCAAGGACTGACAAAGTCTAGAGATCCGTTCGTGCTAGGCACACAATCTGCACACAAAAGGGTGCAACAAGTATAACATGAATACGAGGAAAAAATGTGTACTCAACAGCATCGTCGACTGATCCTAGTTATAATAGAGACGAGGGTTGGTCTTCTGAATATCACTTCCACACTTAACGGCTATTAGTCTGATATAATGATAACGCCAATAATCACCAGTTCAAGCCTAGATATAATAAGTCTCTAAGTTCTCATGTTCGTTCACATAGTCAAGTAAGCATGATAGTATGATTCAATAAGCAATTTAGGTAAGTCATCCAAACAAGGAACTAAAAGACGATATGATATGCAAATGCTATGTAGTTGCAAGGCCCTTTCATCATTGATACCCACATGTTTAAATACTATGAATCGTGGCTTATTGGAGGCTCGCGAGGTCCATATTCCACCCAAAATTATTTTCCTTCGGGTCCCTAGCCAATTTTAGACTCACATTACATGTCCCTAGCCAATCAGGCTCATATATAACGCATCACTCCGTCCGGAGTCACTTTCCATCGGACACCCCATATGTATCTACAAGTATAATATGCATGAGATCCATATAAAACATGAATATGACATGTGAAACAATAAGCAACCAAACTATGATAAATATATCATCACTTTGCACCCTTACCTAGTCTCATCTCGTTGCCTACTACTCTAAAGACTTCTCTTTGAGTGAAATTCTTCTTTTGAACAAACAAATTCTTGATAAATTATTAATTTATTTGTTCTTGATCTAGTGACCTGATTTTTACGCACACTAAAATTATTACGATGAGCATAATCAAGATAAAACTTAAATGCAATATCAAGTGATTGAAAATCCATACTACTATAGAGATTTATCGGTTCTTCATCACCTAAGTGGGAATAAAAGGTGCAATTGCATTCATATTGCTTTCTATTTTCTCCGAGGAAGCTTTAATTTCTTGTGCATTTTTGTTCCACTAAACTAGAGAGTTCAAGAGTTCATGTGATTAAGCATGTCGAAGGGGACTGGACGAGATGGGACATGCCTATTTTGGGGGAATGGGATGGGACGGAGCCCAAAAAAAGAGGGACCAGGACCAAACGGGATTTTGTGGGGGTCGTCTCGTCCCACTATCTTGGGGGACGGGACTGGACGGTCAGACGGGTTCGGGGGCCTTTTTTATTTTTTTTAAATCTGTTTAAACTACAAACTTAAGAATGCATTGAAATTTTTTTGTTTTATTTTTTTTAATAACTTATTTAGTTATAACTTAATATTAGAATTTATTTTTATAACTTATAACTTTAAAGTCCTTAAGTTTATTTAGCAACAACAATTTTTTTTTAACTTATAACAGCTATTTTTTTGAACTTATAAAGGCTAGTTTTTTTTATTTTATTAGTTGATATTTAATATAATTTTCAAGTCCTTATAAATATTATAAAGAATTGAAAAAAGAATTTTTTTTTCAGTTAAGTAACTATGTAAGACAATTCTTAATAAAATTCAAGGCTAAAGAATTTACGTTTATTCAATAGAACTTGCAAATTTCATACAAAATGACACAAATACAAGAAGAGCACCTAATCTACGCAATCATCTTTTAGGAAGCATGTTGTTTCAACAAGACCTCTAAGTAACTAATTGTAAATTATCATACTAAAACTTGTACGATTGTATATAGAATTTTTCTAATTTTCGTATCTCTTTCGTTGGACTAATTTCCGAAATTAGGAATGATGCTTGACGTTCCTTAAGTTCCATGTCGTCATCGCTATTGTTGATTATCTCATCATATTCTTCTTCTTCTTCACGAGTTAATTTTGATAGCCCACAATTTCTTCTTTCTGCATTGATCCAATCTCTGAATAAGACGAAATCTCCAAGTTATCTTGTGCTAATGAATGCCTGTTATCTGCGAGTTAAAATTTGTCACGCTAAAAGCTGCCCCGAAGCTACTGATGATGCTTGAGTAACTAGTATATCTCTAGACATTTTTGCTAGTAATAGAAATGATTTATCACGCTCCCTCCTCCATGCTAAAAGGTCATCATTATCATCATCGTCCATAATAGATTTAATCTTTTATTAAGATAATCATCTTGATCACTTTCATTTTGAACCAATACCAAGGTAGTTATGATTCATTTCTGCGTCAAACTTTTGATTGCCTATTCTAGACCTCCTTTTTGCAAAGGACATACAATCTCATTACTTTCACAAGATCTATACCTTTCGTACATTAGTTTAGCACTAGTATATATACTAGCATTACATTGTTCAAAAATTGGACGTTCTGTTTCATCAATTTCTAAATGTAAATAATTTTTTTCAACAAGTCGCTTAGCACCTCTTAATTTTAAATACGGGTCAAGTATACAAGCAATCAAATAAACTTCGGGAATAAGAAAATTTTAAAATTTCAAAATTATTTCATCAACGACTTTCCCATATTGTTTTAATTCTCTATACTTCGCAAATAGTTTTCAAAGTCCACATATATAAAATAATATTTGTGAAATTGTAGGATAATATATATAGAAAAATTATTTTGTTGCAATATAGTTTGTAAAACAATTGTAAGCACTTCAATATCATCCCAATCTTGATCTACTATTTGATTAATGAGAACATAATGATGTGCATTAAATACCATTTGAAGGGGCTTTCGACAATCATGAACAACTATTTTGAATTCGATAATTTTTGAAAAAACATTTCAACATATTTATTTAGCATTTGATATAAAGAATTTCACCTAGTACAAACTTCTTTTGAAACTTTTCTAACTGACAATTTTTGTTCAACACAATAATTTTTAAACATATTTATTCTACTAGTGGTATGATCGGGATTAATAGTAGGAAAGCCGGGGAGGTGATTAAATTCAGTTTTATCAACATGAATAAAATTTTAAGTATTTTTTCCAACTCTAATTTTTAGATTTACTAGAACTATCACGTTTAGATATACTACTACTACCACCTTTATCACTAAAAGGGTCAGGGATAGTCACACCCATAAATTCATTAGGAGATATATTTTCAAAATATAATAAAATAAAGTATGAAAATTAATTAAAATAAAAGACGCAAATTAAATGCAAGAATTAAAAAAATTAAAGGATGGAATGACTGTGCCATATGTATGCGTAAAAGCAAACGTAATCGTAAATGTACAAATTGAGACTGGATCACTTGAAGCTTGAAAGTTGTTCCAAATATTGTCCGACTCACAAAAATAATATTATAGGACTTGGATGAATTAGCAAATATTCGAGAGATAAAGAGAGAGAACTGCTGGGAGCGTTGTATGAAAATGAATAAGGGTGAAGGGTATTTATAATTTAGGAATAGGGTCAAAATGTAATTTATTAAAATTCGGGGTTAAATAAAAGTTTGGGAGAGAGAGGGAGGGGGGGGGGGGGACGTAGGGGCTATTTTGGGGGTGGGAAGGGATAAAAACGGTATATAGTCGTTTGTGAATTTTTGTGACCATTGAGGGGCCCACCTCCAATGGCTGGTATTTTAAAAAATATTTTTCGCGTCCGATCGGAAAGGGACCTGGCCTTACCACTCTGGGCTCAACGGGATTTAAACCGGTCCCACCTCATCTCAATCCACCTAACCCCTCTCCCCAGGCTGGGTCGCGGACGGTCCGGGCCATATAACACCCTTATTCTTACTTGCAATACAATTATTAGATGTTAGGTTAATAAGATAAATTTAGCTTAAAATTTTAAAATATGATTCAACATTAATGTAGCGAACTTGTCCAATTTACCGAAAAGTTCTAAAAAAATATTCTCTATACAATTATCGTTGCACCACAAAACATAAAATTATTCGTACATTAAAACAAGAAAAAATTCCTTGAAATAGTGATATCTTTGGTACAATCTACTTTGAGTATTGTTTAAATTGGAGTACATATGGTAGTATATTGATTAAGATTTGTTTCCAAATAATTTGTGTTGTTGATTAAATGAGTTAAAAGAAAACACTCTTCTTGATTAAGTCTCAAGCGATGGAAGCATCTATCCAGACACTCTTCATATTGCGAAGAAGATTTAATAAGTTACTGAAAGAAATAATCTCCTTGATTATTTTCATTACTTGAAATGCTATATATACAAGTTACAAAATAGAAGAATCCTATTCCTATTCTATTATATACATTTATGGTAATGCACTCCTAATTATGGTAATACACTACTAATTATATTACAATATTACCTAAACTAGAATACTAAATATTTACCATAAATTACTTTACATAAACAACCAAAACCGAGAGCTATTATTGGGACCAAATCCGAGATTTAATATACACAATATACACATGTATATTGTGTGTATATTGTGTATATTTAACACACCCCCGCAGTCATAGCGGGCGGTCTTCGAACGCTGAGACTGCCCCTAAAATCTTCAAAAAGGACCGAGGGAAGACCCTTTGTAAAGATGTCCGGCAATCGATATCTTGACGGGACATGGCATACGCGAACGTGACCCCGAGCAACCTTTTCACGGACAAAGTGAATGTCCATTTCGATATGTTTAGTGCGTTGGTGCTGAACCGGATTATCTGAAAGGTAGATTGCACTAATATTATCGCAATAAACCAAGGTTGCCTTTTGAATAAGACAATGAAGCTCTAAAAGCAAATTACGTAACCAATATGATTCTGAGACCACATTGGCTACCCCTCGATATTTAGCCTCGGCACTTGAGCGGGATAGAGTCGCCTGACGCTTCGCAGACCCGGAGACCAAGTTGCGCCAAGGAACATACGGAGCCGTACGTAGACCATCTGGTGTCTGGACAACCACCCCAATCTGCATCAGTGTATGAGACAAGTGTGGATGTCGATGAAGGATACAAATGCAAACCATAGTCCGTGTACCACGAATATACCGGATGATGCATTTGATTGCATTCATGTGCTCAACTCTGGGATCATGCATGAATAAACACACCTGCTGAACAGCATACGTAATATCCGGTCTGGTAAAGGTAAGATACTGAAGAGCCCCTGCAAGACTGCGATAGCGGGTCGGATCCTCGTAAGGGATGCCGATAGTGGCACCAAGTTTGGGCTTAGTATCAACTGGAGTGGAAGTGGACTTACAGGATGACATCCCAGCCCTCTCGATGATCTCAGTCACATACTTTCTTTGAGACAAAAATAAACCATCTGAATGACGCTTGACGGCAATCACCAAAAAGTCAAGGGCCCTAAGTTCTTCATAGCAAAATCAGAGCTAAGCATGTCCATGATAGACTGACGTAATGCATCGGAATATGCAGTTAAAATTATATCATCCACATATAATATAATGTAGGCCAAGGATGAACCACGACGGTAGATGAACAAGGAATTATCTGACCTACTGTGAGTGAACCCAATAGTCAAAACATAGTCAGCAAACCTTGTATACCAGGCCCGTGGAGACTGCTTAAGACCATATAAGGACTTCTGCAACAAAAAAACATGATGAGGACGATTAGGATCTATGAACCCCAACGGTTGATGCATATATATTGTTTCCTTGAGATCACCATGTAGAAAAGCATTCTTGACATCCAACTGATGAATAGGCCATGTCTTTGAAAGAGCCTAACTAAGCACAGTGCGAATAGTAGCCGGCTTGACCACCGGGCTAAACGTCTTCCCAAAATCTATCCCAACCTGCTGAGTCTTACCATCACCCACTAGCGCCTTATGTCGAGCAAATGACCCATTCGAATTCTCCTTATGAGCAAAAATCCACATAGACCTGATGACATTAATACCATATGGACGAGGCACCAACTCCCACATCTTATTATCAATAAGAGCATTATATTCATCAGTCATAGCAATTTTCCAATTATGGTCATTTAAGGCGGACACGGGATTACGGGGTAAGGGTAAGGGGGATTTAGAGACATCAGAATGTAAATTAAAATGTATTTTAGGTGTAAAAATACCCCGCTGATTACGAGTGACCGGTCTATAACTCGAGGAAGAATTGAGTGAATTTTGAGAATTTGCTGGGCTCGGGACGGACTGGTGGGCTCGCCGGCCCAAATCGATGTCTGGAGCGGCCTCGAACCGGTTCCAAAATTGGGTGGACGGCCCAATTGTTGGGACCGATCCAAGAATGCTTGGAACGTGGGACGATGCAAAGTGGTCATCCAAAAAATTATACGACCTAGGCTCGGGAGTATGAACTTTCGTAAAAGGAAATTGTGTTTCATAAAAAATGACATGGCGATTAATTATGATATTCTTGGAGGATAAATCAAAGCATTTATAACCATGATGATTAGACGGATAACCCAAAAACACACACGGAGTAGACCGAGCCTGAAGTTTGTTAATTGTGGTAGATGAAAATAACGGATAACACAAGCACCCAAAAACTCGAAGATGAGAATAAGAAGGGTTCTTATTATAAAAGATTTTGAGGGGGGAAGAATATGTCAGACCTCTGGACGGAATTATGTTAAGGAGATATGTTGCCATTTGCAGAGCATGATGCCAAAAATACGGGGGTACCGGAAGCATGAAGTAAGAGAGTGCGGACAATGTTATTTATGGAACGAATTTTGCGTTCGGCTTTCCCATTTTGAGAAGATGCATGAGGGAACGAAAAATGAAAATGGATCCCATTAATATCACAGAACTCCCGAAACACCCTATTGTCATACTCTTTCCCATTATCACACTGAATATTTTTTATTTCTCTTTTGAATTGTGTTCTAATGAATGCTCTAAATTTTATGAAGACAGAAAACACTTGAGATTTATTGGCAATTGGAAACATCCACAAAAATTTAGAATAATCATCCAAAAAAATAACATAATATCGATGACCTAACGAACTTAGAACAGGAGACGTCCATAGGTCGCTATGAATAATATCAAATGGCTTTGAAGTATGAGAATTTGAGTCCACAAATGGCAACTTAACAATTTTTCCTAACGATCAAGATTGACAAATTTGAGTACGACTTGTACCCTTACAAGAAATAAAGTTATTTTTATCTAAAACTGATAAAATAGAAGATCCCGGATGACCAAGGCGAGCATGCCACAAGGAAGGAGAAATGACTGCAAAAGCTGACGGCAAGGCTTGACTCGATGGACTGAACCGGACATGATAGGATAAAGATCCCCCCTACTATCACACCTCACGAGATGACTCCCCGTTTTGAAATCCTTCACAGAGAAACCAAAAGGATCAAATTCAATAGAAACGAAATTGTCAGTGGTGAACTTTCGGACAAACACTAAGTTTTTAATCAATTTGGGTCCATGTAAAGTATTTTTCAAGATAAGGGGTGGATTGGGGGGAGACAACGTTTTCTGACCATAACCCTGAATTGGAATAGAGTTGCCATTACCAATAATTATACCTCGAGGGTTGCTCAAATTGGAATAAGATGAGAGAGTACCTGAATCGGAAGTCATGTGAGTAGTGGCACCGGTGTCCATATACCAATTTGGGTCCGGTTGAGTCAAACCCAGTGTGTGCATCGCGGCCTCGATATCTGTCTGAGTGGGGCCTGCTGCGTGGTGAGCTTGCGGAGGTCGGGGCCCAAGTATTCCAGACCGGGCCGCACCGTACCGTAGCTACCGGGTGTTGCGTTTCGGGCCCGTGGCCCGTGGGGGCCGCCACTGCTGATTATTAGGCCTGAAAGGCTGGCCAGCCCATTGGCTGCTGGGAACTGCTATTTGGAACGTAGGGGCTGCTGGCCCATTTGTCACGACCCGACCCGACGGGCCGCGACTAACCGCCCTAATGACGTCATTATACTAACCTGTCAAACATAATCTAACTAACCCTTAATGAGTCTGAAATCCGGCAGCATAACGTCACAATAACAACATATGCCAGGGTAGGCAAGCGGACAAGGTTGCCTTTACCCCCGAATGCACCTGTCTCCTGAGGAGTCACAATTAGCCAATATAAAATAACAAGCAAGCCGACAAGGCTGCCACCAGATAGTAACGTATAAACATGGGAACACCCCAGCACAGAATACAATAACATGACTGACCCAAACAGAGTCATAACCCTTACATACGTACAACCCACCACTGTCTACAGACCTTTATAAGAAGAAGAACGACATATGACGGGACAGGGCCCCGTCGTGCCCCTAAATACAAACAGAAATTCTAAAGAGTTTCGGTACCAACATGACAAAGATCTGGATCAAATGAGCTTTCCAACCTGCTGAGTAGGAACCTAGGCCTGAGGTTCACCAAGCTGAAAACATGTACCTGCGGGTATGAAACGCAGCCCCCCCCCCCCGAGGAAAGGGTGTCAGTACGAAATAATATACTGAGTATGTAAAACATGAAGCTGTAAAAGAGATCATAAGTAGCCAACAGAAAAATGAGATCAGTATAAAAATCGGGATTCAAATCCAACTGTGCCATAAACCATAAAAGTCAGCTGTGCCTTATAAACATGAGAGGCAAGTCAAGAAAAACATGTATGCCTGTCCATATACATATATATACCTGTAACATAACCCGGCCCACTAATGCGGGACTCGGTGAATCATATCATAACCCGGCCCATGCTGGGACTCGGTAAATCATCTCTCATCTATGGATCCTTCCTACGTAACCCGGCCCCCTAGTGAGGGTCTCGGTGAACAATGCAAGGTGGTGCACGAATCGTAACCCGGCCGGGACTCGGTGAGGTGAAGTAGTAACACTTAGCACGAGTAGATATCATGAGTGCCATGCAAGTAAAAATCATCATTTGACTCTCAATAAAATCATTACAATAATGTCATAATAAACTCTTTGCTGAAAAATCATAGGCACTTCTCATAACAATCCTCTTTAGGAATTAAACTATATAAGAATTAAGTACTTCCGCCGTACTTTCATTAAAGCATGCCAAAAGAAAGAAGTAAGGGTTTCACATACCTCTTAGACGAATTAATCGACTCAATATTAGCGTACGCCTCGTTTTAGAACTTCAACCTTGTTGTCGAATTTATCTAAGTTCCGCGGGTCCTTGTAAGCCCCTATGAATGCTTATCTACATCATACGGATGATTTAAATCATAATCGACTCAACATACTAAAAACAGATTCTTAGGGATATTCTAACGAACACTTTGAAAGTGTAGAACCTATATTCCTCCTATTTCGAAATCTAAGTAGTGAAACATCCAACTCTCTTAATCCTCCTTCTTATACTACTACAATCTCCAAAACAGTACCACAATTTCACATGCAAACCCAGTAACTCCCAATTACAGCAGTCCTAACGATACCCGACCCAAATTCGCATTTGTCGACAATCGTCTTAAGAACTAATAGCAAGAATCAAGTCCAAAACTTGTACAAACTTAGAGAATAAAGAAGATTACCTCTCTGTTAGACGCAGTGACGAGAATCGCCGGAAAGCCTTGCGCTTTCGCCGGATTCCGACAACCAGAAATAGGACCAAAAATCGATTTGCGCCATAATCCTTTCGCATTCAAGGTTCTTGTAAAGTTCCTGAGTTTCTAAGCTTGTTCTTAGCTTCGATTCTACTGGAATCAAAGCCTAGAACACCTTGAATTCTCCCTCGTTTTGGTTATATGGAAGCTCCCGAAAATCCCTAATTTTTGGTCGAAAATTTCGGAAACCCATCAACTGAGCTTGCCCTGTTGCTAGAAATGTGACCCTTTAATCCCTCATGGGTTCTTGAAGAAGATGAAGGTTGAAGAAATGGAGAAAAAAATGGAGAAGTAAGGCCCTTATGGGCACTGTTCTCGGTCGATCGATTTGGGGCTTAGCCACCCCCAAATCGATTATAACATCTCACTTACCTACTCCCACTATAAATTGTCCCCTCCCTAATTAATTAATCCCACAATTAATTAATTATACACACAATTAAATTTCCAATCTCCGATTATTTAAATTCCGACGATTACTAAAATCCTCATATGTCAATATCATACCTCCCATAATAAAATATCAGTCTATACTCTCTTCGGGGATACACAATTATTTAAACTCCGTCGTCACACTTACTAAATTCCAATATTATTTCGGGATCACGCCCTTTTATATACTAATCCTCTTATTAATATACACAAGTACAACGAAATCTTCCCGGGTCCGGGTCTACTTACCTACGCTATAAGTTCAACCGCTATCCGAAAATACGGGGCGTTACACCATTGCCCACTGCTCCAGCCCCACTGCCATAGGCCCCACTACTGGGACCAGTAGGGTGGTGGGCCACTGTTCACTGGACGGGGCCCACTGCCTGTTTGCTGACCACTGGAACCACCACCGGAATCGCCGCGTTTGCCCCCGCGGTTTTTATTATTATTATTACGATTATTTTTGCTGCCACCATGAGTACAATTTTGGCCCGAATTATCAACAAAACCTGAAGAACTTGGGGAGGACGCCATCATGACAACGGGGCTTGCTCCAGTAGCAGCCTTTTTAGCCAAACCGGCTTCTTCCAAAGTACGCATTGAGCGGGCTTGATAGAAGGCGGGAAAAGGGTTGCTTTGACGAATGAGAGTTCCAACGCCATTATAGGCCTCCAAAAGATCGGCAACCAATTGTAGAACCAAACGATTATTTGTTACAGGTGCGCCAACATTACGGAGTTGATCCGCCAACTCCTTGAGTTTCTTGCAATATGCCGATACGTTTGGAAAGTCGTCCATGCGAACTAGAGAGAATTCCTGTTCGAGTGTGACGGCACGTGAATGTTGGTTATCGTGGAATATGTCACGTAATCTATTCCAGGTAGCCATTGCCGTGGTATCCGGCTCAATAATCGTCTGTAAAATGTCAACCGAAATAGTGGAATAGATCCACTGGAGAACGGTAGCATCAAGCGTAATCCATAACTGAGGATCCTCCGCGGGAAGAAGTGTAGCGGGAGGAATTATGTGATGGATAACTTGATGGGAGATAGCGTGAATTTTAAACAATTCTGTCCACGTCGCATATTGGACGTTTTCCATTTCAAGTACAATAGGGATATTGTTCTTGACGTTAGAAACCATGAGGGCAGGATGATAATTGTTCTTAGACATATTGAAAGAACAAAGGAGGGGAAATTTAAGATAGATTTTGGAGAGCGGAAGAGGAAATTTGGGAGAGAAACTCGAGGGGGGGGGGGGTTTCGCCGAGAGGGTACAAAAGTTGGGAGAGAAAACTTTTGTATAGACCTAGTCTCTTGATACCATGAAAGAAATAATCCCCTTGATTATTTTCATTACTTGAAAGGCTATATATACAAGTTACAAAATAGGAGAATCTTATTCCTATTCTATTCTAAAAACCTTATTCTATACATTTATGGTAATACACTAATTATGGTAATACACTACTAATTATATTACAATATTACCTAAACTAGGATACTAAATATTTACCATAAATTACTTTACATAAACAACCAAAACCGAGAGCTATTATTGGGGCCAAATCCGAGATTTAATATACACAATATACACATGTATATTGTGTGTATATTTAACAGTTACGAATAATTTTTTAATATGAAATTTGGTGTGTTGATATGGCACGTTATAAATAGGATACACTTTTAAATTTTGAAAAAGAAAAAGATAATGAGTAAGAAGTTACCATTTAATATTTTTTGTAGTGAATCAATGGTGTATGCTGGTTGTTTCAATGGTGTTGAAGACGAGCGGTGAAAGAGATCCTTCCTATTTTTTGTAAGACAAGTCAGAATCCTAAACAAACACCGTATAATTAATTTAGAATCAAAGTTGCCTATTGTTATTTTTATTTAAATATTAAAATATGAAAGTACTTAGTAGCAAGTTAAAAATTAGGTGACCGTGTAAAGTTAATCTCTTAAAAGTAATAGCAAAGGGCAGTTGGGCATAGTGGGAAGCCATGTAGAAATCAAGTCGTGAGAAGCACCAAAAATAAAAAATAAAAACTTTGTTAACCGAGTCAACAGTCTTCTTCTACCGACCATCTTCCGAAAATAAACCACCTGTCCTTATACACGTATTAGGAAAATAAGAAACTTCAATCTTAAACAAATTGTCCCATCTCTCTCCTTGATTCATTTTTCCCAAGTTTAATTTGCATGCATACAATAGTCTTCGAATCCCTTCTTTTTTTGCTCCTCATCATCCATTTAGAAAGAGCAAATGGAGAAGAATATTCAGAGTGGCATTCCAACATCACCACATGCTAAGCATATTAATGATCAGGTATGTGAAGATATTGATAATAACCCCACAGACCTCCCTGAAAATATTGAAAATTTCTCCAAAATCATAGAGACCGGGATTGCAAAATGTAATTCCGGTGAAACGCCGACTAGATCGGGAAAGATGACTGAGGAAGAGTCATTTTTCCTTGAAGCCGTGATGCATTTATCCAAATTGACAAATGACATCCCCAAATCTCCATCAGGGTCAACGTTGTTGAGTCGAACTAATACGGTCTTGCAACGAGCCATGACTTTCATGGAAGAAGAATTGCGTACCTTATTAGAAGATTTCGGAAGTCGTCCCAAATCAAAAGTTGATAAGAATTCACAACTCTCCGTAGACGAGGATTATCCGTCGTATCCGCCAGAGGTCGTGACAAGAATGAATCGAATTGCCACTGCCATGATCTCATCCGGTTTTGAAACAGCTTGTTGTCAAGTGTATTCAATTTCACGAAGAAATGCATTTTATGAGCAAATGAAAATGCTAGAATTCGAGAAGATAAATGTGGATGATGTGCAGAGGATGTCGTGGGATTCTCTAGAAGGAGAAATCACCAGATGGATCAATCTCGCCAGGAGCTGCTCAAACTCTTTGTTCCCTGGTGAGAGGAGACTCGGAGAATCAGTATTCTCCGAGACTCCTATGATCTCCCAAAGCCTCTTTAATAACCTGGCACGTTCCATAGTAATTCAGATTCTTGACTTTGCTGAGGCGGTCTCCAGGACTAAACACTCCGCTGAGAAACTCTTCAAATATCTAGACATATACGATACCATTCGCGATCTCATTCATGCGATAAGTGAATCTCTCCCCATTAATGACTGCGAGCACCAACTAAAGTCAGAGATCTTAGCTACAAGGGATAGGTTCGGGGAGGCTGCCATCAACATATTCTATGATCTGGAAAACTCAATCAAGAACGACGCAGCAAGGACTCCGGTCCCTGGTGGTGCGGTGCACCCGCTCACAAGTTATGTCATGAATTATCTAGAATACGCCTGTGAGTACAAAGACGCCCTGGAACACATTTTCAAGGAACACGCAAAGTTGGAGGCATATTCTACCACTTCATCGTCCAAATGGAAATCATCGGTGGATGATCACGTTGATAAAGAGAGCGAAAGCCCGCATGATGTAGGTGAGACGACGCTGTTAACAGCACAACTCATGACAATAATGGACCTGTTGGATGCAAATCTAGAAGCCAAGTCAAACCTATATAGAGACCCTTCCTTGCGTGACATATTCTTGATGAACAACGGTAGATACATCTTACAAAAAGCCAAAGGATCCACGGAGATCCGCCAAGTGATGGGCGACACATGGTGTCGAAGAAGATCGACAGCCGTAAGGCAATACCATAAGAATTACCAAAGAGAAACGTGGGGAAGAGTGCTACAAATACTAAGTCACGATGGGATGCAAGTGAATGGGAAGTTGACAAAGCCAGTAGTTAAAGAGAGATTCAAGAATTTCAGTACAATGTTGGATGATATCCATCGTACGCAGAGTACATGGGTAGTGAGTGACGAGCAGCTTCAGTCGGAGCTCAGAGTTTCTATATCGGCGGTGTTAATTCCGGCGTACAGGTCCTTCTGTGGGAGATGTAGGCAGTATCTAGACAATACAAAGCATGCAGACAAGTATATAAAGTATCAGCCAGAAGATATTGAAACGTTAGTTGAGGGCCTATTTGACGGCAATCCTACATCTATGGCACGGAGGAAGACGTAAGAAGACGTAGTTGTGGTCTTCTTGCTGCATAATGACTCTTCAAATAATAATCTGATTTCAGATTTTTTGTATGATACTTATTTATTACTACTAGTATAGGTTTCATATTTTCCATGTTTCATAATTTCCTTTCAGTTTTCCGTTTCTAGTCTTTTGAAGGCTACATTTAAATGAATCAACATCACGCAGAAATTTTTTGTTGCACTTTATACATACGACTAGTGCTTGTCTTAAACCTGTAGGCGGTTGGGCTATATTTGATTGAAGTTGAGAAAAAAGAGTATTTGGCGTTGAATTTGAACAACAATGTTTGAAAATAGATGTTTTACGTGTAAATGGTATTTCAAAATAAAATTGAAGTTTTATGGCTGAATATCAATTTTTAGTTTAAAGGCAATTCTAAATTAAGAACTCAAACCCAGACGTTGATCAATGATAAATGAGTATTTATCCTTTCATTATAACCTCTAGCAGTTGCGAAAGCCATTACTTTAGTTTAAAATACTCAAACAAGTCTTTCAATATTCCTCCTTCGAATCCTAAAGTTTATGGTCAAATCATTATTTGCACGAAAATAATACTTATATTTATGGCTAATAGTGGAGTTCATTTTTCTTTGGTTTAAGTCTCTCAGAGTCGTTTGGTAGGGTGCATAAGAATAATGCTGAATATAATGTATTAGTGTTAATTCTTTAGTTGTTCTATTGACATTTTACTAATGATAGATAAAAAAAAAAAGTGTATGAATATGGGAATTTATATTTCCTGCTTATTTGTGAAAAGAACACAGGCGAAATTTCTTTGTGCATCTGAACCGTCAAAATATCAAGCAACCAAGTGTCTTCAATCCAACACCCTATTGGAATTACTGGAGATTGTTAACTGGAACAAATCCACTCCCATGTAACAATATAATTTTGATGATTTGGTTTAATTTTGTTTAAAAGAATACCACTCCATAAATATATTTTATGGGCAATTGTGTCTTAACCATGCTTATGCATGCATTAAAATCAATTGCATTACTACTATCATGGTTTGCTAGGTATTAGTTATTTTTAGAATAATACTAAATAGGATGTACAAAAGATGAAAAGGTGTACCAAACAAGGTACAAGTAATACACAAAGCTAATGCATGCATTATTTTCTCTAATACACTTTACCAAAATGACCCCTCAGTGTATTAATGTTTTACACCATTAGGTAAAATTTATATACTATAGCAGGTTACCAATCACCACTAATAACATAAATTAACGACAGATAAATATTATATCTAAATAACAAAGTACGTCGCTACTATTTAGTTGTCACGCCCCAAACTCCGGGAGGCGTGGCCGGCACCCGGTGCCTCACTAGGAGCGTACCAATCTATAGCTCGTACAACCTGCGTCTCAATGAATAGCTTAGGGCAATGAAGCCGATCTATAAGCGTGGTATCGTAACTTAGGCCGACAAGGCCATACACTAAAATGTCTGTAAACAACAATCAACTTAACCAAAGCGGGATCATTCCATCATATATAACATAAGTATCACTATGCGGGCTGACAAGGCCGGCATACTGACATACTTGACATACAAGATACATCTACAAGCCTCTAAAGAGTGACAACTGTACTATGGTCGGGACAGGGTCCCAGCCTACCTATCATCTGTGTACACACAAAACTCTGGACATGGTAACTCCGAATGACATGGAGCTTACTACACTAGTTGGTACTCGACAAATTTACTGATGCGGTCCCTCCAGCTGCCTATTTGTACCTGTAGGCATGAACACAATGTCCGCAAGAAAAAGGGACGTCACTACGAAATAATGTACCAAATATGTAAAGCAACGTAAACTTATACTGAACATAAGTACAAGATAAATCGAAGAGTCAATAAAGAATCTGGCTATACTTACCTGCCTCTATCATCAACAGATAAACGACATAATATCAAACTACTTAGCCTCTTGTATAGCATCTAGACATATGTATATAGCCCCGAAGGAAAGTGCATAGCCCCGAAGGCATCTGTATATGTATATCCAGCAATCTGTATCTGTATAGCCCCAAAGGCAAGCGCGTATCTGTATAGCCCCGAAGGCAACTGTAAGGTCAATAGTATAGAAGGCAACATGTGAATAGATAGTCCGTAGGCAAGTGCATACTTCTATGAACTCTACAATCATCTTTTCATGTACTAACTATATAAGCAACCATGCTAGTCTGAAGGCAAACTCATGACCAAGAAAACTAGTATGAAACTATCAAGAACAATACAGAGATGAAATTTTTGTGGGTCTTCTTGACAACCCAACCAACGCAGCCCGTTTAGCGCCTCAGCCTATAATGACGACAACGCTTCCGTTAAACTAAGGAAATACTGGTATATCATGTATATCGAGCGACAAGCTCGTTTTTATAATGAATCGGACAACATCTCCCCAAATTCTTCTACTTTCCCTAATTTCAAAACAACCAGAACCATAAAAAATCCACCAAATTCCAGCCACAACACAACTTAGAAAATAACCAAATAGTCCATATCACAACAATAACATCAAAATATGATTTCCCGCTATTAATTCTGTATTTCTCATATCACAATTTAGCTATAGCCTGGATGAACTTAAATATATCTAGGAAAGGAGAATTATTACCTTATTTGCCAAGAGCTACTCTTTTTTTTTACCTTACTTCACTTTGAAGAAATTTTTGACTTGCTACGATCCGGAGAAAATTGATGTTACAATCACCAAATCATGGAAGAATCATATTGATTGAACTTGGGTTGATCTTAAATGGGACATAGTTATTGTTATGTTTTTGAAGGAAGGTTGTTGCTAACTATTTAAAATGTTGCTATGCTAATTGGGAAAAATGTTACTACTTTTGTATATTTCTCCTATTTCTCACAAGAAAAAGCTACTAAACCTATATCTTTCTCCTATTCCACATGAGGACATCTTCCAGTGGACAGTGGAACCCACTTGGTTATTAAGTGTACTATAATGATAATTACATTCCACCATAAAGTGCTACCACTAAAAAATATAAGCTTAGTCATCCCTTTTGCTAACACCACGTGTCAGTGTCGATTTCCATGCATATCCTTTGTTTATTATTTAGTAGTCTACGCTAAAGTTCAATATTTAACCAATTACATACATAACTGATTTCTTGATATCAATTTATTTAAATAATAATTATTTTCAACACACTTCAATATTCATTATCATGGTCATGTGATATAGCACTAATTCATAGCCTCTTTGACAATCATACAATATTATTTCCAATCATCGTCAACACACTTTTAAGTCTGAAATTATTTCAAAACTTTATTTTTTTATACACCAAGCTCTTTATTTGCATACTTGAATATAACCAAAATTCTCCGGGGCTCGGGTCTACTTACATACGTTGAGCGATTCATACCATGGCTCGAAAATATGGGGTATTACATTGACAAAAAATATTCTCACTCTCTGATCTTACGTCGACTAACTTATGCCACAACTCGACATATTAAAATAAGGGATGTAACATCCTTCCCCATTTAGAAACATTCGTCCTCGAATGTTAACTCTTAGAGACTTGCGAAATTTTTGCTAGAGTCTCATTTGTAAACTGAACTAAAATCGACCTGCACGTAGCCGGTAAACACACTATACATTCCACACTGGAAAATATCTATAAATAGAAACACTTGGTCTCAGACGACCATCAACCATAAATACTGTAAATCGTGAATAAGAGCTCACCTCAAGATCTACTAGCTTATGTTGAGCTGTGTTGTAACTTCTAGACTCGAGTATTATCTAGTCATAAGACGAGGCTATTATAATGTACTATGATTGAGTGAAGATTATTATGATTGAACTATAATCCTGCGGTATCCTTACACTTCCATAATACTGTTACGGTAATCTCATCTGATTTGTCGGTCTAAGATAGTTATTGAGTATGTCTCATTAGATGAGTCTCTTATAATTTAAATGATGCCTACTGGAACACAACCTCTGGAATTCTCTTGATGTAAACTATTATTAAAATCCCCTCGAATCCCTAATTACTGTTCAGTTATCTTATTTGCTATTCTATACTGATTTCTGTTACCCCAAGAATCTAACTTAACCTTATAATAATCTTGTTGGAGTCTCCAATTCATTTTTGAAAATGTGGGTATAATCTTATGGCTTATACTCTCTTATGACCTCAAGATCTGTCTTCTCTTATATCATCTTGTACTTGCCCATGAACGTCATCATCTTGCCATATTCTGACTTACTATTGTCATCCATCTATCATATTTTACTCATAACGTTTGACTTATCCTCCTATTATCCTTCTACTAATGTTCCTGTCTCTTTCTTGATTCTGTAAACTTTAATAAGGCACTCGATAGCATTTGTCACGACCTAAACCGAGGGCCGTGATGGGCTTTCGGACCTTACCTGCCGAACACCATTCTTCACATACTTACCAGCTAACCGAAACCAATCATGGCCACACGGGTCGTTACTCAAACATTCGGCTGACACATACATCACAGCCGACAGGGTCATACATAACTACTATACACATGACAATTGTCTACAAGCCTCTAAAGAATACGTACATCACAAGGACAGGACATGGCCGCGCCATACCCATATACATATGCAAAATATCATACCGAGACTAGACTACAACTCTGGAGCAAATAGAGTGCTCCAACATTAGCTGAACCAACAACCTACTACCGCGAACCGTCCCACTGTTTACCTGATCTTGCGGGCATGAAACGCAACGTTCCCTGACAAAAAGGACGTCAGTATGACTGATGTACTGAGTATGTCAGGCATGAACAATAGCATAACAGAAATACAGAAATAAACTGAAGGAATAACAGCCGTCAGAAATAGCCAACAACAACAGCCGATAGAAATAGCCGACAACAACAGTCGATAGAAATAACCGACAGACAACATCCGACCAGTAGTGAATACCTCTGAGGGCCCTAATATGCCTAAATGTCATGCACAATGCAAATGCGGTTTACATATATATATATATTGGCCATACAAGGGCATCTTCCTTCCCCATAACAGCCTCTGTGGGCATTATATCATTTCGGCCTTTGTGGGCATAATCATTATCATATTGGCCTCATTGGGCATCTTCCTTTTCGTGATATCTGTACCAGCTGCAGGTGGTGTTGCGTATATAACGCCATTCCATTTTCCCTTCCCCTACATATATATAATGTACCATATAGTAGTGTATATAACACATGTGGGTCCAGGGTAATACATGAATGTAATGCAAATGCATGAATGACAATAAAACATTCTGAACTTATCGGATGACATAATATCTTTGTACCTTTGTCTAACACTGAAAATATTAATTTATTTCCCATATACCCTAATAAGGATTTAGGAATATACTTAGACATGCTTTCAAAATAGGAATTAATAACATGGATATTCTTTAACTACAAGAGTAGAATTATTTATGAAACAATATTACGGTTACATTTTGTTACATGAAATATGCCAAAAGAAGAAATGATTTGCCATAACAGACCTTCGTCGATTGTTGATAACCTAATCATATTGCAGTGAACATCTAACCCCCATAAACTCCAGGATTCAACTGATATTGCAAGATCCCATAATAAACATGGGTAGTAAAAAAAAGAAATGATTGAAGAAATTACTTCAATCCGTGGACAGTTTGGTTGCTGCATACGTTTTTGGTTCATATGTAAAACAAGAAAGCCTCAAAATAGAAAGATAAGTTGCAGCATCAATTTTTTATGTGAAATGTGAAGGAATGAAAATAAATGCATGGAGAATATTTCTCCCCCTTTACACGTGGAACTTCCTACATTCCCCAAGCTTAGTTACCTATCTAATATCAAGCCTTAGCCATTTTCATCAATTGTTTTCAAGAAACCACGTGTCAACATAGTAATAAATTTAATTCTTATCTCATAATTATCAATCACACACATAATTAATTTCTTGATCCTAATTCACTTAAAATGTTAATGACTTATAAAACCTTCATATACTCAATGTCATAATTGTGTCATATACCGCTAGTTTATAACCTCTTTTGGGACATACAAAATATTATTTTTGATCCCCGTCATCACACTTCTTACGTCCAAAATTATTTCGGGGTTTTATCCTTTTATATACCAAGCTTCTTTATTGGCATACGTGAATATGACTAAAAATCCTCCAACGCTCGGGTCTATTTACATACTCTAGTAATTCAAGCCATGACCCGAAAGTACAGGATATTACATTCCTCCCCCCTTAGAAACATTCATCCTCGAATGTCGGTGTGACCTATCTAATCCCTGTCACGTATCCAGAAACAGAACCACCGCTTCACGGGGCCATATAATATAACATACATCCTTATATCAGACCTCACATGGTCACCAGGAAGTAATTATAATAATCCAAAATAGAACTCACCTTATGATTCTCTTGGTACTTCGGCGTTGGTCTAAAATAGGTAAGGATATTTGTGCTTCGTCTCTTTTTCCGCCTCCCATGTCATTTTTTTCCTTTATTCTTATTTTTACATAGAACTTCTACGGTGCTACTTCTTTAGTCCTCAACTTGCGGACTTGTCGATCTAAGATAGCAATAGGAACCTCTTCATATGATAGGTCCTCTATATATTTCACATCACCAATCGGTACAATCCGGGAAGGATCTCTAATACACGCTCCCAGCATAGAAATATGGGAAATTGGATGAACAAACTTTAACTCTGGAGGCAAGTCTAATTCGTAAGCCACTTAGCCGATTAGTCGAATTATGAGATATGACCCAATGTACCTTCAATTGAGCTGTCCCTTTCTCTCAAACCTCATTACACCTTTCACATGAGAGATCTTCAAAAAGACCCAATCATCCACTTGGAACTTAAGTCTCGCCGATGCACATCTGAATACGACTTCTGACGACTCTGAGTGATTAACGGTCGTTCTTGGATAAACTTCATATTCTCTATGGCCTGGTGCACTAGGTCCGGCCTAAAATAATCTTGATTCGCCTACTTCATACCATCTGATATGAGGTTTACTTTTTCGTCCATACAAAACCTCGTATGGAGCCATCTTGATACTATCATAATAATTGCTATTGTACACAAATTCAATGAGGGATATATGATCATCCCAACTTTCTTTGAAGTCCAATACGCAAGCTCGTAGCATGTCCTCGAGCGTTTGAACCGTACACTGGGCCTGCCCGTCTGTTTTAGGGTGGAAAGTTGTGCTAAGATTAACTTGAGTATTCAAACCCTTTTAAAAACGATCTCCAAATATTAACTGTGAACTATGTACCTTGGTCAGATATAATATAAATAGGCGTACCATAAAGGCGTACAACTTTGCGTAGTCCTCGGTTGTGTAGGTAGTTTTTGACTGCCGGGAATAGAGCTAATTTGGTCAGTCTATCAACAATTAGCCAAATAGAATCAAACTTATGATAAGGCGAGGTACACCCGTAATGAAATCTATATTAATCATTTCTCATTTCCACATCGGTATTTCAATGTTCTGAGTCAAGCCACCGGGCTTTTGGTGCTCTACTTTTACTTGCTGATAATTAAGACACTGAGCTACAACTCTACAATATTCCTCTTCATGTCGTTCCATCAATATATACTCTTGAGACCATAATACATCTTAGTAGAATCATGGTGAACGAAATTTTGTCATCGATGGACCTCCGACATAATCTTGTCTCGTAATCCTGCTACACTGGGAATACATGAATGGACCTTCCACCTGAGGGTCCCTCTCCCATTATACTTGAAAGTTACGGTTCTCTGTTACTAAATACTTTTCCAATCTTCTCTAAAAATGGGATCTTCATCATGACATTCCTTCTCTCCCCATATGACGGATGACCATGCTGTATTCCGAATCACAAAACCGCCATCCTCCAAAGCCATTAGTCAGATTTCCAGAATAGCTAACTGATGGAGCTCTCTTACAAATTTCTTCCTCTTGACTTGCATCGGCATCGACTTACGACTGAACGTATCTACTACAATATTAGCTTTATCAGGATGTATAGGATATCTACATGAACACCATACAAGTAAGGTCGCCAAATTTTCAGTGCGTAAACCACCGCGGCCAACTCCAAATCGTGCTTCGGATAGTTTCATGTTTACTCAATTGCCTTGAAACATAGGTAATCACTTTACCATGTTGCATTAGCACACATCCTAAACCCGCTCCCGAGGCATCACAATACACAACATAGCCTTTTGGACCCTCTGGGAGAGTAAAGACTGGTACTGACGTTAGTCTATCTTTTAACTCTTGGAAACTCTGCTCATACGCATCAAATCACTGGAATCTTATGACCTTTTGTGTCAACTTTGTTAATGGCGCTAAAAACTCTTACATTTGTAGTATCTCAATCGTAAGCACTTTATGGACAATATGATCGAATCTGAAGTGCACGTATCATCGTAGTTAACTCTCATTCATGATCTGAGAGGAATCTTTTTTTTGTTTTCGTACTTTCTTACTACTCGTAATTATAAACAACTTCCTTTATTTACTTCTTTTGACACTTGTTCACTCATTTTCTTACTTGTCGTACTCTTCTTAATTCCAAAATATCATAGTACATGTACGCAATCTCAAACATTGCTCCTGATTCCAATCCTTGGCATTACTACCTCCTTAAAAGGTGAGTTATTAACTTATTTCCTTATTTAGTACGTGGAAGATGCTGAAGAGTTTACATTACCTAACGTTGACCTACTATATCTAAACCTGGTCGTTATACTTAGATTCGAATTCCTTCACTTGCGTTATGGAAAGGATTTCCTTGGCCTCGTTAAGATGTAAACTCATTACTTTATCTATCTCGTAGAGCCTTTGGTCAGTTCGTAAATACTCATAGACATCTATATTTTTCTGACATTTTATCTTCATTATAATGTCGTTATCTCTTTGACATATATCTTTAATGTCTGCCTTGTATCCCTTGGCGTCATTGACCCTTTTTACTTGTTTAGGTGCTAATCTCAAACTTTACTCACTGTTACTTCCGTTTACATACTTTCGGAAAGGTATGACTGCATATGTTGTAGAACCGATGCTTCGTATGTTTAGATCCAACTTAAGGTTTTACATGATCCATTGACTTGTCAAGTTTCCTTATCTTATCATTATTAGATCTCTCATCGAACAAGTGCTCATTCGTCTTACTTTTATATTTCCATTTCAAATT
Organism: Anisodus tanguticus; assembly: GCA_034509755.1. Classification (NCBI taxonomy): domain Eukaryota; kingdom Viridiplantae; phylum Streptophyta; class Magnoliopsida; order Solanales; family Solanaceae; genus Anisodus; species Anisodus tanguticus. Next base: position 22,345,190 of record CM067550.1, on the reverse strand, counting down.
ACCTTGGGGAAATCTCTTATCTCAAAGTATCTCTCATACCCTCTTTCTGAACATCATAGAATGGCCACTTTTGGCAGAAGAGTTCTTAATTTCCCTCATCTACCGTTGGTCCTTACGCTGTTCTGAAATAATTATATCTTTGAGAAACCTGCATAACTATAATCTCATTCACCTTTACCTTTCTTGTCATAATCCTTCCTTCTACTCATCATTAAACGAAAAACGTTTCTGCCTTGATACTTGATCATACCATTCCATTCATACTTATCAATTGTTTACATATTTCTTACAACCATTCTTTGATTGTTCTGTAGTTCTCGTCCTCAATTTCCCTAACAAGATACTGTTATCCAGAGGTTATTTAAAATTATAACATGTTGCAAAATAAAACTGAAGACCTTACCAGTCCAATACCTATAGCATGCTTTAGCTTACCAACATTGGTACATATAGTTCTCAATAATACGCGGTATGTCCCTTTACGCACGCACGAGAGACTTATGTCTCCTTCCACTACCGTGGATAACTCGATCCTTATATATGACTTGACTCACTATTCCGGGTACGTCACTTTACGTGACCTTCTTAAATTTACTGATGATCACTCTTCAGACGATTCGATTATGGCAATTCGTTCTCATTAATGATATCTTGGGACAATTCCCAATATAGTCTGGGTAAGACATTACCAATGAGGTCGCACGTACATAACATATTCCCACATTCTAATCAGCATGAGTCACTGTAAAATATGTAGATTTTCATAACCTGCTAAACCTTCCAATTATGTCTTCTGCTTTTCATCTGTACAACCCATAATCATCCTATCTTTACCTTTGCACATCAACTTGGGATACTTCGGAACGATGTGGCCATGGATGCCACCCTAAACCAATCCCATGTACCTTTGTGGCATAATCCGGCTTGCGCTCGACCATACTGACTTCAAGATGGTCAGGACGGTCTCACTCGACCTTTACAACTTTGACACTGAAATATTGGCATCTTTGAACCCTTCATCGGCGATCCTTGACTAATAAACTCTCTGGGTTGTGAGCTCTTGACCCCTCAAGGGCCTATATATATCAGATGCTATAGGATGAAGTCGTGCCTGGGCCAGAAACTTACTCAACTTATATTCTCTGACAGATCTATCTCAATAAAGGGCATACTACTCGCCTTTACACTCAATTCAACCTCAATTTCCCTACTAATCATAATCCTACTGGAAGAAGGCATTGCTGTAATCGTAAACATGATAAGGTCTACAGAGAGGATCCTTACAACCTTCTTCATTCCGGTGCTTAGTACTTCCTTTACTTTACTAAACATTTTGCTTTCCAAGCTTGCATTATCTCTTCCATATTCCGTTTATGAGTGAGACAATTTCTCACAATCTCCAATTTAACAATAATACTGCCCTTCTGGCATATCAATCGTCTTGGTAGAAGTCGCTCATTTACCGGCTATGAATATGAACTAACCGAAGTCTTTTCGATAACCATCATTACTGAAATGGTATAAGGCACTAGTTAAACTCAAATTCTTAAGACTCAGCTCTACTGCACGATCTATGATATTAAAAAGAATGGAAACCATCCCTAAATGCCTTCCAGCCTCCTGTTTATAAGTGTGGCGCGCAATATACCTATAAATAAGACTATACTAGACACAACTTGCAGATTCCTTAGGATAGAACTACTCTGATACCAAGTTTGTCACGACCCAAACTGGAGGATTGTGACGGGCTCTCAGACCTTACCTGCCGAGCACCACTCTTCACATACTTACTAGCTAACCGAAACTAATAATGACCACAAGGTCCGTTACTAAACCATTCGGCTGACACATACATCACAGCTGACAGGGCCATACACAACTATTATACACAGGACAACTGTTTACAAGCCTCTAAAAATACGTACATCACAAGGATGGGACAAGGCCCCGCCATACCTATATACATATGCAAAATATCATGCTGAGACAAGACTGCAACTCTAGAACAAATAGAGTGCTCCAACATTAGCTGAACCAGCAACATACTAGCGCAAGCCGTCCCACTGTTTACCTGATCCTGTGGGCATGAAACGCAGCGTCCCAAAAAAAGGGACATTAGTACGACTGATGTACTGAGTATGTCAGGCATGAACAATAGCATAACAGAGATACAGGAATAAACTAAAGCAGTAACAACCGTTAGAAATAGCCGACAACAACAGCCGACAGAAATAGCCGATAACAACAGCCGACCAGTAGTGAACGCCTCTGAGGGCCCAAATATGTCATGCACAATGGTAATGCGGTTTACATATGTATATTGGCCACACAAGGGCATCTTCCTTCCCCATAACAGCCTCTGTAGGCATCATATCATTTCGGCCTATGTGGGTATAATCATTATCATATTGGCCTCATTGGACATCTTCCTTTTCGTGATATTTGTACCAACTGCAGGTGGTGTTGCGTATATAACGACATTCCCTTTTTCCATCCCCTACGTATATATAATGCGTACCATATAGTAGTGTATATAACACATGTAGGTCCAGGTTAATACATAAATGTAACGCAAATGCATGAATGACAATAAAACATTCTGAACTTATCGGATGACATAATATCCTTGTACCCTCGGGTAACATTGTGAATATTAACATCTTTCCCATATACCAAAATAAGAATTTAGGAACATACTTAAGACATGCTTTCAATATAGGAATCAATAACATGGATTTTCTTTAACTACAAGAGTAGAATCATTTATGGAACAATATTACGGTTACATTTCGTTACATGAAACATGCCAAAAGAAGAAATGATTTGCCTTAACATACCTTCATCGATTGTTGATAACCCAGTCATATTGCAATGAACATCTAACCCCATAAACTCCAGGATTCAACTGATATTGCAAGATCCCATAATAATCATGGGTAGTAAAAAAAAGAAATTATTGAAGAAATTACTTCAATCCGTGGACACTTTGGTTGCTGCATACGTTTTTGGTTCATATGTAAAACAAGAAAGCCTCAAAATAGAAAGATAAGTTGCAGTCTCCATTTTTTATGTGAAATGTGAAGGAATGAAAATATATGCATGGAGAATATTTCTCCCCCTTTACACGTGGAACTTCCTACATTCCCCAAGCTTAGTCACCTATCTAATATCAAGCCTTAGTCATTTTCATCAATTGTTTTCAAGAAACCACGTGTCAACATAATAATAAACTTAATCCTTATCCCACAATTAATCAATTACACACATAATTATTTTCTTGATTCTAATTCTCTTAAATGTTAATGACTTATAAAATCTTCATATACTCAATGTCATAATTGTGCCATATACCACTAGTTTATAACCTCTTTTGGGACATATAAAATATTATTTTTGATCTCCGTCATCACACTTGTTACGTCCAAAATTATTTCGGGGTTTTATCCTTTTATATACCAAGCTTCTTTATTGGCATACGTGATTATGACAAAAAATCCTTCAACTTTCGGGTCTATTTACACACGTCTAGTAATTCAAACCATGACCCGAAAGTATGGGATATTATAACTTTTAGCTTCCATTGCTTCGTCCCACTTTGTTCTTCTGGTCATCCAATATTTTCCTTTACTAGGGACGAAACCTATGTTTAGATTAGTACTAATCCCTTCTAGGATTCAAACACCTAGCTTATGAACTCTCTAGACATTTTAGTAATCATATCGGACTGTACTGTTATAGGGTGCACCACCTTGACATCTCATAAGGGGAACTTTGATCACACTCACAATAGCACTAAAATGTCATCTAGTTCTAACAATCAGTCCACAGTTCTGGGTTACTCTTACTCTAGCTAGATCCTAAAATCGCGTCCTTCTCTTACGCTACATCTGTTAGTTCTCATAAAGTATAATTGAAATAGGTGTAGCTAATTATATATACCTCTATTACAGTTAGAAGGGGACTCACAATGCTTATATTTCCCTACTGAATTGTAAATACTTACTTCACTGACTGGGTACCTCGTAACTTATACTTTTACCATCTGATACCCTCATAACTTGCTATTTATGGGGTGCGTTAAATATTCTCACCTTAGGGTCTTAAGCAAGAAATTTGCACATACGGTATGAGGCCTTAAATCGAATCACGTCATCTAGAATTCTCTCTACTAGTGCCCTTACCTGCTGATGTATTAGTCCTCTGGTTAGCTGTAATCTTTCCAATCGCAAACATCTATGTATATCAATAGAAAATATATGTCCTGACTCCAACTCTTATGACTCAGCTCTATATCATGATTTGGATTTCAAAGAAGGGTAACAGACTCTTAAATACCCTGTAGCTTCTTGTTTATATAATGTGGTGTATAACACACTTATAAAAAGATTCTACTAGACACGTTTTGTAGATTTTCTAGGACATACATGCTCTGATACTAAGTTTGTCACGCCCCAAATCTGGGAAGGTATGGACGGCACCCGGTGGCTCACTAGGCCCAAACGTACCAATTTGTAGCACGTATAACCTGCGTCTTAATGAATAGCTTAGGCCAATGAAACTGATCTATAAGCGTGGAATCGTAACTTAGGCCGACAAGGCCATACACTAAAATGTCTGAAAACAATAATCAACTTAACCAAAGCGGGATCATACGGTCAAATATAACATAAGTATCGCTATGTGGGCCGACAAGACCGCAATACTGACATACGGGACATACAAAATACGTCTACAATCCTTTTAAAGAGTGACAATTGTACTATGGTCGACACAATCCTTTAAAGAGTGACAATTGTACTATGGTCGACACAGGGCACCGACCTATCCATTATCTGTGTACACACAAAACACTAGACCTGGTAACTCAAAATGACATGGAGTTTACCATACTAGCTGGTACTCGACAAATTTTCTGATGTGATCCCTCCGACTATCTATCTGTACTTGCGGGCATGAACACAATGACCTCAAATAAAAGGGATGTAAGAACGAAATAATGTATCGAATATGTAAGGCAATGTAAACTTATACTAAACTAAAGTACAAGATAAACCGAAGAGTCAATAAAGAATCTGGCTATACTCACCTGTCTCTATCATCAACAGCTAAACAACATAATATCAAACTACGTAGCCTCTTGTATGACATCTAGACATATGTAAATAGCCCCGAATACAAGTGCATATCCTGTATAGACCCAAAGACACTATATATATCCCCGGACGCAATCTGTATATGTATAGCCCCGAAGGTATCCGTATATGTATAGTCGAAAATCTATATATGTATGGCCCCGAAGGCAAGCGCGCATCTGTACCGCCACGAAGGAAACTGTATGGTCAATAGCATCGAAGGCAACATGTGAATAGGTAGTCCGTAAGCAAGTGCATACTTCTATGAACTCTACAATCATCCTTTCTGTCTACTAACTATATAAGCAATCATGTTGGTCTGAAGGTAAACTCCCGACAAGGAAAACTAGTATGAAACTATCAAGAACAATATAAAGATGTGATCTTTGTGGAGGCACTTCTTTGTGCTCTTATTCAGGACTCGCTCGGATGAGGATTCATTCCGAAACAAAGAAAGGAAATAACATTTACATATATTTCTGGGTCTTCTTGACAACCCACCAACACAACTCGTTTAGCGCCTCAACCTATAATGACGACAACGCTTCCGTTAAACTAAGGAAATACTGATATATCATGTATATCAAGCGGCAAGCTCGTTTTTATAATAAATCGGACAATATCTCCCTTAATTCTTCTACTTTCCCTAAGTTAAACAACAAGAACTATACAAAATCCACCAAATTTCAGCCACAACACAACCTAGAAAATCACCAAATAATCCATACCACAACAATAACATCAAAATATGATTTCCCACTATTAATTCGGTATTTCTCATCCCACAATTTAGCTATGACATGGACAAACCTAAATATATCTAGGAGAGACAAATTCTTACCTTGTATGCTAAGAGATATTCTTCTTCCACCTTACTTCACTTTGAAAAAATCTTCGACTTGCTACGGTCCGGAGGAAATTGATGTTACAATCACCAAATCACTGAAGAATCATATTGATTGAACTTGGGTTGATATTAAATGGGACATAATTGTTGTTATGTTGTTGAAAGGAAGGTTGTTGCTATTTGTTTAAAACGTTGCCATGCTAATTGAGAAAAATGTTACTGCTTTTGTATATTTCTCCTATTTAAGCTACTAAACCTATATCTTTCTCATATTCCAAATAAAGACATCTTCTAGTGGATAGTGGAGCTAACTTGGTTATTAAGTGTACATTAATGATAATTACATCCCAATATAAAGTGCCACCAATAAAGAATATAAGCTTAGTCATCCCTTTTGCTAACACCACGTGCCAAAGCCTATTTCCATGCATATTCTTTGTTTATTATTCAGTAATCCCTGCTAAAGTTTACAATTTAGTCAATTACACACATAATTAATTTCTTAATTTCAATTCACTTAAATAATAATAATTTTTAATATCTTCATATACTCATTATCATGTCCATGTGATACAACACTAGTCCGTAGCCTCTTTGACAACCACACAATATTATTTCCAATTATCATCAACACACTTTTAAGTCTGAAATCATTTCGAGATTTTATCTTTTTATACATCGAGCTCTTTATTTGCATACTTAAATATGACCAAAATTCTCCGGGAATCAATCTACTTACATACGTCGATCAGTTCATACCATTGCCCAAAAGTGTGAGGTATTACATTGACAAAACTTATTCTCACTCTCTGAGCTTACGTCGATTAACTTACGCCGCAATTCAACGTATAAAAATAAGGGATGTAACATTAGTGACGGATTTGTGACAGATTTTCAAAAAACTTCTGTTAGCTATGAGCAATTAAATGATGTATTAGTGACGAAGTTCATAGGTAATTGCAGTCTTTTTTGCAGTGAATTTTTCCTTGTTAATTTTTTCTTTTTCTAAAATTTGCGCGTTGATTTTTTTATCCCCTCTATCTCTTTACTTTTAATCGGTGTCTAAAAATACATATTTTTAGATATATTTCGCCTCATATTTGTTACTCTTTTCTTGTGTTTAAGTTCATCTCGATCATTTTATACTTGACATGTGTGTTTCGTGTGGGTAGGATATGATTTGATGAAAAGCCAATGATGATGCAAAAAGAGTTGAAAAAATGACTTTGATGTCTGATTAGCGGTCATTCCCATGTAATCTAATCAATCTAAGCACCCCGGGGTCAATTACACATGAAAAGAAGTTGAAAATGATGTAGAGTGAAATTTGGCCACATGGAGCTAGGTACCCTATGCGTTGCACCAATGTATTTTCTGTAAAACCGATAGAATTTCACTCTAAAGAAATGACTTGATGTGGCGCATAGGCATGGTACCCTGTGTGGTGCACCAATGTGTTTTTACTGCAATTCTATTCGGTTTTGGACTACATGAAGAGATTTGTCCCAAGATCAAATCTTAACACTATAAATACACCTATAACACATGTTTTAGAGGAGATATAGATTTTTGGAGAGGATAACAACGCGAGGACGGCCGGAGCATTGTGAAGGGACAATTCACATAGTTTATTTTTTTCTTTCTTCTATTCTTATAGTTGAACATATATAGATTGTGTACTCGATGTTGACACCTAATTTTAGCTCGCCATACTTTGAATTAACGTCAGAGGGAGCCATGATTGTTAAAAAATACAAAATAACACTTTTGAAATTATACTGAGTATGTTTTTATTGTTGTTATTGTTGTTAATCATCTTCAAGAATCGTTACCTTTTGCACATGTACAACATTACACTACAATTTTTGTGCATCAAATAATTGTCTTTTGATTTTATTACATCTAAATTTTTGTATCTTACTTACTAGTGCTTATAATCAACGTCTCAAGGGCCCCTTATCTTTAAATAGCATGAAATAGCATTTTCTACACATTTTTGCATTTTTGGCAATTTATTTAGTATCCTTTTTTGAATTTTTTTATCAATTTATTGTCATTTTCAACAATCATTACTTTTGCACATGTACATCGTAATACTACTATTTTTTGTGCAATTAATAATAGTGTCTTAGTTCTTAACGAATACATTTTTTTTATATCTGTTACATTAATTCTTAGGTTTTTATTTATATATTTACATTATTTTTATATATATTACTTAATTATATTTTAGTACAGTCCGTAGGTGCAGAAAAAGTTGAAGCAATTAATGCAGAACAAAAATGCATTCATTAGGGTATTGCTGTCTAGGTTCCGTGTTCGAGTCCTCTGATCAGCGAGAGTGGAACTGTGTTCCCCAAAAAAAATCCCTCCATACGCGTAGGGCCAAGCGGTGTATACTAATCCGTAGGGCCGGGCCGGGAGGTGGGGTTTTCTCGGGGTATGGGGCCGTAATGCGGTGGAACCAGTCACTTTAAAAAGTTTACCCTACCACAGTTTTGTCCTCCGGGGCATAGTCCAGTGGCAAAGTCTGGGTGCTATAAGGCGCTCTGGCATGGGACAGCGTGGGTTCGATTCCCCGCAAGCACGAAGAAACTCGCATGTTGGGGAATTTGACCTTGTCTCATTGATCAGTTGTACGCTCCCAGAAAAACTGACCACCGGAGCACATCCCGCGATTTACCTGGTAATAGTGTTAAAGGACCGGTGCTATTACCTCCAGGACGTCTGGGTAATACCAGCGAAGTAGTCAGACGCAAGCCTGGAAACCTGGATTATCAAAAAAAAAAAATAATAATAATAATCTTGTCTCCTTTATAAAAGTTGACATTTGAGGTGACGGGTTAAGGTCTTCAACCTTTGGTTAATGAGTCTCTACACTTCGGTTAAAAGGGTGGAGAGCCCTTAGATAATAACTCATGAATTTGATTAAGGGGTGGAATCTTTTATTCTTTGGACAAAATGATGGGTGATTTTGTATTATAAGAAGGGGGACAGGGGGAGGGGAGGGGGGGGGGGGAACACAAACATTTTCAAATCTTGTTCAAAACAAAAGCCCTAAGTTATCATTTTCTTCTCAAATTCCTTCAGTCGCCACCCTTCTTCTGCCCTCAACGAGCTGGGGTGGTAACTAGGAAGGAAATAGACTTCATGAGAACTATTAGCAGCAGCCATAACCATAGGGTGAGAAGAGCATCAATGCGATAATCGAAAAGCTTATGGAGCAGAGTTAGTCTTAGGCCAAGGCCATTCAAAATCTGGAAATTCAGAGGGACAGTTTGTTGGGGCACAAAAAATGATGCAACAAGGTGTGTTACTAGTAGATATGGAGCCTAATCCTAAGGGCACAGTTAATGTTATCACTTTATGAAATGGTAAAGATATTGAGCGGTCCACATAACAGGTAGTACACGAGCTAGAGTTGCCACCATGACGAGTGGTGAATGATGTTGAGAAGCCACAGTTTGCAACTCAATGTAAGTTTAAGTATGTGGATGGATCGTGCCGTGAGAAATTGGGATAATAGACAAAATCTACCTCCACCAATCCCACAGAGGTCAGACCAGATGACACCTCGAACAATGCTAAGTTCTTGGAGATTATGAGAGATGTGCATGTGAATCTCCTGTTACTTAATGTATTGAGAGATGTTCCAAATAATGGGGAGTTCATTAAAGATGTCACTATCAAGAAGAAGTGGGTGGATTTTGAAATAATTTCACTCTCCAAAAAGTGCACATCGAGAGTCCAAAACAAGCTTCTACAAAAGCTTAAGGATCTGGGAAGTTTCGTCATCCCTATTTTAACTGTGGACATTGATGTTGGAAACGCTCTATGTGATTTGAGGGACAACATAAATCTTATGCCCCTGTCTGTGTACAAGAAGCTTGTGTTGGGAGCTCCAAAGCCAACCACGATCATGCTGCAGCTTGCAGACAGATCGATTGTGTGGAGTTGTTGACGATGTCTTTGTGCAGATAGGGAAGTTTATACTCCAGGACGTCTTCATTGTGCTAGACTTTGTGGAGGATGAGGAGATTCCCTTGATCTTGGAGCATCCGTTCTTGGCTATTGGAAGTGTAGTTATAGATGTTCGGGAAGGGAAGTGGAAGATGAAGAAGCTACTTTCAACGTCTATAAGGCTCACAAGTTTCAAGCTCCTGTTAAGAACAGATCTAAAGTTGCATTAGTTGAGTGAGACGAGCATAAAAGTGGTAAAGTTGATGCGAAATTGAGTAAAAAGAGTTCTGAGAAGGAGTTAATACTTAATACTTAATAGTGAGTGATATATGTCCTGAGCGTACTAGCTGGAGTAATAGATGAGCGACATGATGTAATGAGTGATGAAAAGAGTGAGGAACAGGATATTGATAAAAATAGTCTGTCTCGGGGCGGGTGAAAGTCAAGCTTAAATCTTGAACCACTTGCGTGCGTACGTGCCGCAATATTAATAATGCTTGTTAGGACGTAACCCAATTTTTCTTGCTTTCATAGTGTAGCTTATCTACTTTTCTTTGTTTTCGGACTAGGGCATGTTTCTCCCTCGCCGTATTTTAGCAGAAAATGCACCCACCATGGATAAGAAAGCATGTGCACCATACTTGAAGTACAGGAAGCTCAAGAGAATTCATCGAAGGTCATGAATCACACGAAGAAGACAGTGGTCCAAGAGAAAGTGGCGGAGCCAGTAAAAATTTCACGTCCAGTTGTGATTTCTACACCACAAGTTCAGTCAAACTCATCAAAAGTCATGAATCAGTCAACAAAGGTTGTTGCTAAAGAGAAAGTAGTAGAGCAAGTGATTTCCTCACCTACGGATGCAATTTCTACACAGCAGGCAAAAAAATCCAATGGGTCAAAGATCATGTAGCAAACCTGTTTAAGCTGCAAGTAGTAGTGGTAAACTCTAATGGGCTGAGGAAGTTAAAATTGAGTAAGAATCGACACGTAGACCATCTTTCCGGGATAATTTCGATATCAGTAAGATTGCTCACGCAAGTTTTAATTTTGAATACGTATCACCTAAAATTCATGGAGATTCTGTTGTATAAGACATTGAAATTGAAGGCATAACCACTTAACTTGCCTATTTGAAGCATATGGTGGTCTGTTATGTTGCTGGGGCTTACCCCCCATTTGCTGTGTGAATGGTTACATTTAAAGAATATGGGAAAACCATGGGATCAATAAGATCTCTATGATGAAGATGAAATTGTGCTGGTTAGGTTTAATGTTGTTCTGAAATGAGGCGGTAAAAGTTAATATATCATTATGATAACAAACCTTTATAGTTAAAACTTGAAATGTAGATTTGGAGTTTAGAAGGGATGAATTATATACTATTCCTATTTGGGTGAAGTTGCTAGGTTTGGATTTCAAACACTGGAGATCTAAGGGGCTTAGTAAGAAGATAGGCAGTCTTGTGGGGAAGTCATTGGTCACAACACGAGAAGAAAATTAGACTCAATTTTGCTAGACTTATCATTGAGGTGGGAATGGATACACCCTTGCTAGAGCAATTATTCTTCATAAATGAGAAAGGAAACCTAATTAAGCAAGAGGTATAATATGATTGAAAACCCCACTTCATGCAAATGTTGTGGTAAATATGGCCATAAGGAAATGGAATATAGAACGAAGAAGGCAATGCAAAACCTTCTCCTGAGGAGCAACCAATAGAAGAACCACAAGAAGAAGGGATACCAACACCAGTGCCTTTGGACCCTGCATGTACCAACCTTATTAGTCTCCTATACAGGAACTGTTGGAGGTGACATAATCAGTAGTACCCCAAGTCATTGGTGTTCTACCAGAGAAGCCAACCATAATAGTTCATGTACAAGAGACTACTAAGGGTGGTACCAGGGTCATAGGGTTCAAGATCCAATGGACAAGTCTCAAACTAATTGGATAATCCTAAAAATGCCAGCAAACAACAAACACAATAGCTTCTGAATACAAAGTCAAGTACTAATAATTTTCAAGTTTTAAGACAGGTGACAAGTACAAATGTTCCAAAGAGGACTAACGAGGTGAGGAAAGGGGGTGGCATGAAAATTCATCCTGTTGGGGATGGATAGTTGCCTATGTTGGAATGTCAGGGACCAGAAAGACTCCAATATACAGAAAGAGGTTAATCTCCTCTATAATAAATTAGGTGCTAGACTGATAGGGTTGGTAGAAATAAAAACAAAGGCTGGTAGAATTGAAACTGTGGCACAGAATATGCTCTCATGTTCGGAATATGTGAAAAAAACTAAAAGCTCACTAAAATGGGAGAATTTGGCTTACTTGGAGGCTAGATTTTTCCAATTTGGTGTGATGAATGTGATTGCACAGGCTATTTCTGGAAAGGTGTTTGATGTGAGGAGACAGAAAAGCTACATGATTATAGTGATCTATGCTTATAATGGTAGGGAGGAAATGAGAGAACTATGAGCCGTCTAGTATCTGTAAGTCAGGGGTGCAATATGGCTTGGCTAATCTTAGGTGATTTTAGTGTAGCTTTGAAACAAGAACAGGTTAGGTGGCAACCTAATAACGTATGGTGAGGTGATGGACTTTCATGATTGTGAGGAAATCTGTGGATTGATAGAAACGTCACATGCTGGAAGAAGATATATAGGGAATGATAGACAATGGATTTGGTTTAAAATTGACTGGACTTTTATTAATAGAGGATGGCTGGACACTATGCCAATATATTCAGCTACTTTAAGAAAAATCATAGAGTCATGAAAAATCATACACATTACATACACAAAACAAAATGCTAAACAAATGTTTAAGAAAAATCATAAAATCACACTGTTACCTCCCGTACTTTCGAACTATGGTTTGAACCGCGCGACGTATGTAAGTAGACCCGAGTCCTGAAGAATTTTGGTCATATTCAAGTAGACGGATCAAGAGCTCGGTGTATAAAAAGATGAAGTTTCGAAATAATCCGAGAATTTAAAAGTGTGACAATGGTGATTGGAAACAATTTTCTTGTTATGTGCCAAAAATGGCTATGGACTAATGCTTATCACATAATTATGATATTGAATATATGAAATACGTAAAAGTGATTACTATTTAAGTGAATTGAGATCAAAAAATTAATTAAGTATATAACTGATTAAATGAGAGATTGTTGTGAAAGATAAAAATTAATTAAAATTATTGAATAAATATTACATGGACATAATCCACACATGCCATTCATAGGTGCGCAAAAAGTGGACTAATATGCATGCAATGATTGATGTAGCATCTTAAGTGATGACTATTGATATAAGTCATCACATATTTTACACGTGTAAAAGGGAATGAGGTGTCTTTAAGTCCATACTTTCATTGTCTTAGCCTTTATACATATGAAATGAAAAATAATGGAATGTGATAACTTTACTAAGCAGCAAGAAACGTGAATTTTAGTCCCTTGATATCGACATGAGTTCCAATTTTTAAGGGAGCAAAGTATAATATTTTTCAAATACAACCTATGGGATTTGCTCACTACTTCGATCTCGTTGTCTGTTTTGTCGCGTGGTTGAATTCGGACTTTCTTCAAAGTGAATTAAGGTAAGAATTTTTCTCTCCTAGATATATTTGAGTTTGTCCAAGACATAGTTAAATTGTGAGATGAGAAATACGGAATTAATAGCGAAAAATCGTATAAGGTGTATTAATGTGTATGGGTTGTTTGGTGCTTGTTCTAAGCTGTTGTGTTGCTGGTTTTGATGCGGTTGTTGTTGTTCTTATTATTTTTAACTTGAGGGATGTTAAGGAAATAGGGGAGATGTGGTCCGATTAATTATAAAATGAGTGTGTCGCTCGATATATGATTCTTGTGTCATTATAGTTAACGCTAGTATCGTTAAATTCCTTGTAGATTGAGGCGTAAAGAATATTGGTCACATCAACAAGTAGGAAGTTGACGTTTAAGGTATGTAAAGGCTATTTCATTTCTTTATTTTAACATGAATCCCCAACCGAGCGAATCCCGAATAAGAGCAAAAAGAAGTGCCTCCATAAAGATCCCACTCTATATTGTTCTTAATAGATTCGTAGTGGTTTCCCCTTGTCAGAAATTTATTTTTAGTCTAGCATTGTTACTTATATATTTAATAGATAGAAAGGATGATTATAGAGTTCATAGAAGTATGCACTTGCCTATGGGGCTATCTATTCACATGTTGCATTAGGGGCTATTGACTATAGAGTTGCTTGCGATGCTATACAGATGCGCGCTTGCCTTCGGAGATATACAGATTCAAATTGCCTTCGGGGCTATATAGAATGCCTTTGGGGCTACACACTTGCCTTCGGGCTATGCACTTGCCTTCGGGGCTATTTACGCATGTCTAGATGTCTTGTATGAGGCTAGGTAGTTTGATTAGTTGTTAGATGACTGCGGAAGGTAAGTATAGCTGGTTCTTTTATTGACTTTCAGATTATCTTATATTTCAGTTCGGTATCAGTTTTAGTCACCTTTCCGTTCAGAATCGTTTCAGCCGCCTTACATACTCGGTACATTATTCTGTACTAACATACCTTTGCTTGAGGACACTGTGTTCATGCCCACCGGTTTAGACAGGCTGTCGAGAGAATCACACCAGTAGGATTTTCCTAGTATCAACTAGTGTGGTAGCTCCATGTCATTCAAAATTACCAAGTTTAGAGTTTTATGTATATACAAATGATGGGTAGGCCGGGGCCCTGTCCCGACCATAATATAGTTGTTAATCTTAGAGGCATGTGAAAGTATCTTGTATGTACATTACTATCAGTATGGCGGCCTTGTCGACCCTTATGTATATCTTGTTTTGGATTTTGCTTTTCACAGAGGCATACGTTGGTCTTGTCGTCCGTTCAGATCTATGTATATATATAAATCATAGGATGATCCCATTTTGGAGAAACGTTATTCATTTACTAATTTACCAGTACGTGCCTTTGTCGGCCTAAGATGTTATGTTTTACTTACACTAGCCTCGTCGGCCAGGTAGCGTATTTGATTGTCCAGAGATATAAGTTACAATGGTATGCTTTGCATCTAGGTATGGCACCGGGTGCTAGCCATGCCTCCCCAGGTTTAGGACATGACAAACTTGATATCAGAGCAAGTTTGTCCTAGGGATGTCTACAAAGTGTATCTAGTAGAGACATGTATATATGTGTGTTGTTAGGATTGGTTACCCTTCTTTCTTATCCTAAGAGTTCAGTCCCTAATCCTCATCTGTTTTACCACTATAGAGATGCCAGCCACCACTCGAAAGAAGAATTTGAGTCAGATATATCGGATACTTTAGCAAGAAAGGGCACTATTCACGTGCCACCGGTCAGTGAGGGTCAGTCTGAGGTCCAAGGAGAGACACCTTCTGGGACTTCTCCGACTCCTCCACTATTTGAGGAGCTCCATAGAGTTACAGTACAACCAAAGCATCCCCTGTACCACCTCCAGTTCCTTCTGTTGTTCATTCCGATCAGGATTTGAGGAGTGCAGTACATCTACTAACTCAGATAGTGGTAGCTTAGATCCAATCTAGACCATCAGTGAGTGCGGGGCCTTTTGAGGGGCCCGGGAGCTCGAGGGTCCGAGAGTTTATATCTTTAAACCCCCTCGAAGTTTACAGGGATAGATCGACATGAGGATCCCCAGGATTTCATTGACTAGCTCCACAGGATCTTCCGAGTTATGCATGCTTCGGTGACAGAGGCAGTTGAGTTAGCAACTTTCAAATTACGAGACATAGTCGTTCTTTGGTATGAAGGCTAGGAGCAATCTCGAGGGCAGAGGCACCTCCAACAGTTTGGGAGGTATTTTCAGACATATTTATAGATCATTACCTTCCTTTGGAGATTCGAGAGGCCTGAGTTGATCAATTCTTGACTCTTGAGCAGGGTAGTATGAGTGTCAAAGACTACAATCTATGATTAGATTCCCTGGCAAAGTATGCCCCATCCATTATTGATTCGATGCGGGATAAGATTCATTGGTTTATAGTGGGACTTGATCCAGATTACATTAAGGCTTGTACTACAGCGGTGGTGAATGATAATATGCATATCTCTCAAATATAGGCTTTCGATAAGAACATGGAGGAGTGTCGTCGTCAGTAGCCTGTTACTGAGCGTATTGAGAGGGAGAAACATAAGAAGGAAAAGTTTGTAGGTTATTAGGAGGACTTTTAGGGTGGCTCTAAGCCACGACAGTTAAGACACCCACCTAGACCCCCACCAGCTAAGTCCTAGAGTTATAGATCAGGTCAGTATATTCCATTAAGACCTGGAGAGAGTTCACGAGTATTAGAGTCACAACAATAGTCGGGTTCAAGTCAGATGAGGTCGGGTCCACCGCAATGTGATACCTTCGATAGACGAATTTAGGGGAGATGCATACTCGGTTCAACCGCTTGTTACACATATAGTCGTAAGGGGCATAGGATGAGAAACTGCCTGATGAACGGACAGGGTGGCATGGCACAACCGACTGGTTCAGTAGCAGGGTCATCTTCTTCGGTACGTCCCCCGAGATGTGGATCCCGGTCTTTTGCTGGCAAAGCTCGGGATAGCGATAATGTATCCAGTTCGAGCGGTGGCCAGAACTTCATTTATGCCCTAAGGGGTCATCTGGACCTAAGGTCTTCACCAGACGATAGAACAAGTACAGTGACTATTTTTTTTATAGTTTATATGTTTTATTAGACCTTCGACCTACCCGTTCATTACGTGTGATATAGGGATAAGCTAGTATTGTGCCTTAGTTGTCGAGGAAAGCTCTAAGCTAGACTGAAAGCAATTTAGGGACCTAAAAGTTAGAGAAAAAAAGATGACCTAAGTCACTAAGAAATTAAGATTTTGACATCTTTCACCTTTCGGATAACCAGTGTTATAGTTACACCCCTAGTTGTTGACCTATGAATAACTTAGAAGATCTAGAAAAGTTATAGAAAAAGAATCTCTAAGGAAGTAATATTGGGATAGAGAGTTAGGAATCTGATTACTAGACTTAAGACCAATACATATTATTAGCTAGAAGATAGGTTGGTAGGCTCGCAAGTAAATGAGGTATTAGGAGGTGACCTTAGAATAGAAGTATGTTCTAATCCATGAGTCAACATTTAGCAGTTACTAGCCCGTGAAGGCCCGATAGCTGGTTTTGTGGTGATTATGGACATAGCAGGCATATATATAGTTTCTTGACTACATGGCAAGTTTAGCCTGATTCCATTTAAAAATAAGATTGAGTCGAAGCGTTCTTAAGGTCTCTCGAAGATTTACATTCGAGGATGAATGTTTCTAAGGGGGGGGGATGTTACATTCGGTACTTTCGGACTGTGGTTTGAACCGCTCGACGTATGTAAGTAGACCCGAGTCTCGAAGAGTTTTGGTCATATTCAAGTAGGAGGATCAAGAGCTCAGTGTATAAAAGTTGAAGTTCCGAAATAATCCGAGAATTTAAAAGTGTGATAACGGTGATTGTAAATAAATTTTTTGCTACGTGCCAAAAATGGATATGGACTAATGCTTATCACGAAATTATGATATTGAGTATATGAAGTATGTAAAAGTGATTACTATTTAAGTGAATTGAGATTAACAAATTAATTATGTGTGTAAGTGGTTAAATGAGGGATTATTGTGAAAGACAAAAATTAACTAAGATTATTGAATAAATATTACATGGACATAATCCACACGTGCCATTCATAGGTGGGCAAAAAGTGGACTAATATGCATGCAATGATTGATGTGGCATCTTAAGTGATGACTATTGATAGAAGTCATCACATATTTTACACGTATAAATGGGAATAAAGTGTCTTTAAGTCCGTACTTTCATTTTATTAGCCTTTTTACATATGAAATGAAATAATTCAATGTGATAACTTCACTAAGCAGGAAGAAACGTGAATTTTAGTCCCTTAATATCGACATGAGTTTCATTTTGTAAGGGAGTAAAGTATAATTTATCCCAATAACAACATACGGGTTTTGCTCACTACTTCGATTCGTTGTTTCGCTTTGTCATGTGGTTGAATCAGGTCTTTCTTCAAAGTGAAGTAAGGTAAGAATTCTCCTCTTATGGATATACATAAGTTTGTCCAAGCCATAGTTAAATTGTGAGATGAGAAATATGAAATGAATAGCGGGAAATCGTATAAGGTGTATTACTGGTGTATGGGTTATTTGATGCTTGTTATAAGTTGTTGTGTGGCTGGATTTGATATGTTTGTTGTTGTTCTTGTTATTCTGAACTTGAGAAATGTTAAAGTAATAAGGGAGATGCTGTCCGATTAATTATAAAATGAGTGTGCCGCTCGATATATGATTCTTGTGTCATTATGATTGACGCTAGTATCATTATATTCCTTGTATATTGAGGCATAGAGGAGATTGGTCACATCAACAAGTAGGAAGTGGACGTTAAAGGTATGTAAAGGCTATCCCCTTTCTTTATTTTGGCATGAATCCTCAACCAAGCGAGTCCCAAATAAGAGCACAAAGAAGTACCCCTATAAAGATCCCATCTCTATATTGTTCTTGATAGATTCTTAATAGTTTTCCCTTTTCGGGAGTTTATTTTTTTAGTCTAGTATTGTTACTTATATAGTTAATAGATAGAAAGGATGATTGTAGGTTCATAGAAGTATGCACTTGCCTACGACGCTATCTATTAACATGTTGCCTTCGGGGCTATTGACTACATAATTACATGCGGGGCTATATAGATGTGCGCTTGCCTTTGTGGCTATTCAGATTCAGATTGCCTTTGGGGCTATATAGAATGTCTTCGGGGCTATATACTTGTCTTCGGGGCTATGCACTTGACTTCGGGGCTATTTATGCATGTCTAGCTACCTTGTATGACGCTAAGTTATTTGATATCATGTTGATTAGTTGTTAGATGATAGCGGCAGGTAAGTATAACTGGTTCCTTTATTGACTCGTCAGTTTACTTTCATATTATCTTATTTTTTAGTTCAGTATAACTTCCAGTCACCTTACATACTTGGTACATTATTCCGTCCTGATGTCCATTTGCCTGGGGACGCGGTGTTCATGACGGCAGGTTTAGACAGGCTACCGGGAGAATCATACTAGTAGGATTTGTCGAGTACCAGCTAGTGTGATAAGCTCCATGTCATTCAAAATTATTAAGTTCAAAGTTTTATGTATATATAGATGATGGGTAGGCGGGGCCTGTTCTGACCATAGTACAGTTGTTACTCTTAGAGGCTTGTAGACGTATCTTGTATGTCCAGTACTATCAGTATGGCGGCCTTGTCGGCCCTTATGTATATCTTATTTTGTATTTTACTGTTTGCAGAGGCATACATTGGACTTGCCGGCCTTTCAGATCAATGTATATATAAATGATGGGATGATCCCATTTTGAAGAGATGTTATCCATTTACTGATTCATAGCACTTGGCCTTGTCGGCCTAGGATGTTATGTTTTACTTACATCTGGCCTCATCGGCATGTAGCACATACAATTGTCCATAAATATGAGTTACAGTGGTACGCTTGGGGTCTATGTATGGCACCGTGTGCCGGTCATACCTCTTCAGGTTTGGGGCGTGACACACACCACTTTACATACATATTCCATACAATCCTAGGACTAAAAAAATCATACAAAAAGATCAATTAGACCCTTTCTATACTAAAAATCATACACATGCAAGTAACCAAATATTCATAGACTAAAGTGTAAATGCTTTTTTATACCTTCTTTGTCGGGTTGTCTTTCTTCTTCTTTGATATTTGGGCTTTCTCGACTTTCTTCTTCTTTGATGTTCACCTTTCTCAACCTTACCTTTTTTGGCTTTAGGATGCTCAATTGCTTCTTCGAAATCAGAGTCGTCAGTGACTTTTTTAGACTTACTAGTTAACGTCACTTTCCCCTTCCTTTTGGAATCTTTTTGGGGGATTGATTTGATTTCAACTACAGCGGGACTAATATTACGAGGATCGTTTAGAACATTCATCCTAAGTTCATTTTGTAATAGATTCCAGAATAATCCATCATCATTCAAATCTTGTTTTCCCCTTCCTCGTTTATTCTCGGAGGTTTGAGTAAGTAAATTGAAGTTTAGGAAAGGCCCTATTTTCGGGCTTGTTGAAACTTTGGGCTTTTATGGGTAGGAGAATTTATAGAAATTCTTTTACTCATTTTCACACAAAGAAGCAACTTAAATTGAAACAATTTAAGTTGGAACGATTGAAGCACACACAAAAGAACTGGAAATACGAAGTGGAAACCCTAAAAAGACCGTTCAAATTGATTGAACAAGATGAAATTGATTAAAAAGAAGTAAAAACACAGTAACATATGATGGAAAATTAAAGGAATTTCAAATCTTTGATCACCTTTAATAATGGTGAAAATGGAAGGAAGAAGAGGAAATGTAATGGATAAGAACACATATCGTGATGAACAAGAGCAATGAAAGGAGAAACTAAAAACTAAACCTTTAGATAGAGATTTTTTTTTTATAAAAAAAGTGAAAAATCGTGCGGGTTAACAATGAACCAAAATTTGGCCTAAGCCCAAAAACTATCTACATATTTAGTAATAATTAGTTTTAAGTAGGTACTCTATGTCACTTTCTCAATATCTAAACTATACGTTCCCTATTTGGGTTAGATGGTCTAGTAGAAAGTCCAATTACAAAAAGTAATTTAGGTGTAACGCCATAGCTTTAGCCTTTTTAAGAGATAGGAGGGAAAGCTGTTGGAATGGCTTTTAATTTAGGTACGAGGACCCCTCCTATCATGCTGTACGAGAAGCACAAATTTGTTGTTACTAGCAGTATCTTTTTCGCAACACTCTTCAACATGATATTTTCTAAAATACACAGATTTTAGCCCATGACGTGGCAATTAAAAGTGATGTTGAGGAAAAAAAGTAGTGTAAACAAGTTAGTACCTTGTGGACAAGAATATGAATATGAATATTTCGGTGCAATAGATTAATACTCATGAAAAACGTAAATTCCGAAAATCAGTAATAAAACCACTATTATTGAGCTTTTAATGTCCATTTAATGAGTGGACCGAACATTATGCAAAGAGAAGGACAGAAGTGCGATATTACGTACATGACATGTTTATGCATATGTAGTACCAGTTACTTTAAAAAGTTTACTCTACCACAGTTTTATCCAAAGTGTTTGGCCCAGTGGCCAATAGATTAGGGTATTGCTGTCTGAGGTTCCATGTTCGAGTCCTCTCGATCGGCGAGAGTGGGCTTGTGTTCCCCAAAAAAATTCCTCCATACGCGTAGGATCAAGCGGTGTATACTAATCCATAGGGTTAGGCCGGAGGTGGGGTTTTCTGGGGTATGGGGCCGTAATGCGGTGGGACCAGTCACTTTAAAAAGTTTACCCTATCACAGTTTTTTGTCCTCTTGGGCAGCTCAATTGGTTTCAAGGGGGATATTTGAAATAAGGACCAATGATCGAATTCCGTCAGCGACAGTGTGGGGTTTCTTCTTGAAATAAAGGAGGGCCTCTTGTGCGCAGCGTGGTACTGGTCTAACCTTTGAAATCAATTGAGTCACCATGATTTACCTCCTTCACAGACCTGTCGGACCGAAGTGTGGAGGCTCCTGGAGTGGGAGATTCCACCTTTTTGGAGTAAGTAATGGTTGTTGGTAGTATAAGCCCAAGTTAGTAATTAAAAATAGTAGTGCTAGTAATTAATGGTGGTAGGTAGAGACAATAGAATGAAACCTCAGCCCCCAATTTTACGTCGGATATCGCCGCATCCGTAAATTCTCCGGCGCAAATCAAAGCCTCCCTCCACTGCACGCGCAATATACTTTTTCCCTTCATTCTTCCTTTTTTGCTCATGGGAACTGCCACAACATGTCTTTACTTTAGGTGGACAATCCCATTAATTATTTTACAGCCTATTTACGGATGCTTTCTTTTACTCTTATTCCTTACTACTCTAGTACTGTATTAATTTCTCCATTGCCTTGATATGTACAGCGTAGTGGGGACACAAGTACGTGTCTTTTTCACAAATTGACCCACGTGCTATCCTCTATGAAGTTATTACCTGTATACTAGACACCGCAAAAGAATTTATTTCCGTTTCATAATAAATAGTGTTTTATATTTTTTATTTTATTTCAAAATAAGTGTGCGTTAGAATTTTAAGAAAAAATTGATCTTATTCTTCTAAATTATCTTTATTTACATAATTAAGAATCATTAAGTTACTTTTATTTTCTAGATATTAATTAGGGATAAGTTAGTAAAAAACACTTATAATTTTTTAAGAGTGAACAATTTTTTTAAAGGGATGTACATAAAGCTAAAAACAAAACTTATTATGAAATGGATGGAGCAATAAGGCAGGTTGGATCTTTTCAACTTACCGCTTATTATATAAAGTTATATTTGATAATCTGTCAACGTAAAATAACTAATTACACTATTTAAAGTAGAAAATTTGACACTTTATCAAGTTGGATGAAAATGATGTTATGGGGTCCTATTAACAAAGATCTAGGGTCTCAACTCATTAAATTGGGTTATATTTAGTAAACGGATTAAAATTGGTTCAATAATAAATGGTTTTCCAAGTCATAATTCACATTGCTGATTCATTTTTTATTTTGGTTTAATCTTAATCTGCACAATTGAATTGCTAAAGTAAATATTTGGAATGTAGGACTAGAATTATATCCTTCATAGAGTTATTTGTTTATCCTTTTCTTAATTTTTGCTATTTTTTAACTAGAGTCCATATGAGTTAACTCCACCGAGCTGGTAACGTAAAATCAAGTTTATAACCTTTTTGATGGATTGAACTGGATTATAATTGTTTTAACCTTTAAATGAATATATAATTTAGTTTACCCAAATTTAAACGGTTATATGGATTACAATCTTTTTTAACTTTGTGCCTTATATAAATAACACATCCTGAAGCTTCTTTGTTATTCACAATTAATAAACTAATTTTTCGTAGATAAAAAATATAAGACCTGGATTCGCTAACGGTGTCTGCTTGTTCTCCCCTTCAATTCTCAATGAACATTAGGAATGTTGACCTATTATTTGTTTAACTTGATCAATTTGATTTTTAATTAATCCTTTTAGCTTTATGTTTCTACTGCTACCTAATGGATAACGAATCTAAATAATATTTTAGGTCCAATTTTTATCAATTTTGATTGAGACATTCTTATTTTCTGCACCCCTACCTCCTTTATCACTGAGCGGTTATTTAGAGGCTTTAGCTAGCCGGTGATCCGGGTTGTTTCCCTCTCGAGTTGAAGCTTATTCCTCATCGTCTCACTACCCGAACTTGACCAATATTATTTTGAAATCATAACTATTATTCAGCGTTTGCCTCGATTTGATACTTCTCTCGCGGCCTGCACCAAAGCAGTGCTTTACCTTTAGATATTCAATCAAGTGTTGCACCTAAATATAGTTCTAAAATTTTACCTAGATAAGATATGCATTATTTACAAGATAAGAGATCTGTTATGGTCTTTAACCCATTTGTAATACCTTCACTAATGAATTTAGGATATATATTTTAATAATCACTAGGATGAGTTAAAATTATCTATCGGTGATGGGGTCGGATTATTGATGTGAGGTGGATCTAGAAAAGAGGTGATTCTAGTTATAATTTAATGATTCGTATATATATTTCATAAAAAATGTGAAATTAAAGTAGACGATAAAACAATTGATTGTGAAATAAAAAGAAATCTCACGTACACAATTTGCATCAGTTATATGAGTTACAAAATAAAATTTTAATAGATTAAAATTTACACATCAGTTTTCAGGTCAAAGTTGACACTCTGATCTGCATCATGTACTAACATTGATGATGTAAACCTCCTTCCTCGTTTTCTCTAATCTTGAGCTTTATTTTTCCTTTTACCTTTCCCCATAAAGTCTAAAGTAATATGGTGATTTCCCATTCTTGTTTTCTTTTCAAAAATCTTTGTTATGTTTTCGTTTAATTTTCAGGTTATCTCTCTAGGACATGTAACTTTATTCAATTTCCAAACTCTATAATATATTAATAAATAATGCGTAATTCTTTATCTTAAATTATTTATCATTTTTTATTACACTGAAAAATATTAATTAGGAAATATATTTGATTATTTTTATTATTATTTATGACTAAGTTATATTCTCCCTCCATTAAATGTATACTTCATTTATATGTCATCTGCATTAATGACAAAATTCTACTAAAAATAAACTGTGAAAAAATAAATTGATTGTGCCTTAAACTTTTAAAACGATAAATAATTTGAGACACCTATTTTAATAACTACGACAAATAATTTCATATGGAGGGAGTTTCTTTATACGCCCCTTAAGAAATACTATTAGTTAGAATATGTATTTGAGTATGTTACCCTTATTTATGTCTAAGTTAAATCTCTTTTCATTAAATATTTACTCTATTATGTATCATCTTCATTAATGATAATTTTTTTGCTAAAATAAAAGGGAGAAAAGATAATTAATTGTTTTCAACTTTCGAATGGTTTTCCAAGCTTCTTTTTCCTTTTTCAGACTAAAAATTAGTCCCATTGGAAATTGGACTTACAGGGGAATTCCGACCAAGAACACACTTATGATCATCAAATTGCATGGCAATGCATTGTTAAGCGAGCAAAAGAAAATACTTTCGGTGGTTGGGTCAACAGTAACTAACAAAATCTAAAGACCGTTGATCAACCAACCTGCTATACATGTCGGACTTTGCAATTAAAGAATAGATAATCAGAAGAGGTGTGCAATGTAATGTAATAAATAAATGAACATTAATAACACCAAGTAGCCTAGCAACATGCGCAGGCATCAAATAAATTAAATTAACTCTGCTATCTCTCCAGTAAATTCAATGTCTTGCCCGACAACAAGGACGCAAGCAGCCGTTTACTATATCCTAAAATCTGCCTCATAGTATCCAATTTTACTTGGATTTCCCTGAAAAGCCTGTACTACTTGTCTCCATAATGTTAGTATAACCCACACTTACTTGAGACATGAGAGTAATGACTTCCCCGTTCTTTTATGGTACATTATAAACACCATAGCCACCTCCATCTGCTGACACCTTTGCCTCTTACCTTAATATCTCACACTTGTCTTTTTTTGAGAGCATTACAATTGCTTACACCTCAACTTTTTAATTTTTGTAGTCCTTCATTAAAAGAAACATTTATTTCAATATTATTAGTACTACTTAAGTTCCATTTAATTCCCAAGCACGCGTTAGCGACAATGACATACAAATACCCCCCTAATTCATGAATACAACCCTCCCTCCACACCTATATATACCCTTCTACTTTACCTTCTTTTCCCATCATTCCAGCACCAATAACATTCCTCGGACACTCACTCCTTTTTTTTTTCATCTCACTTGCATTCAGTTTCTTGCTCTCTTTTTTTCTTTACATATCTTATATTAGCTACAATGTATCAAGCAGCAGAGTCATCATCTTGGGGAGGAAACTACCACAACGTAGCAACAAGGCGGGGATCGTCGTCGTCGTCGTCGTCGTCGGACCCATTGGAGAGGGTTGTGAGGCTGGCGTCAGGAAGCGCTGTGGTGATATTCAGCATGAGCACATGTTGCATGTGCCATGTAGTGAAGAGGCTCTTCTGCGGAATGGGAGTGCACCCTACGGTGTATGAGTTGGACCAAGACCCCAAAGGCAAAGAAATGGAGAGGGCACTTTCAAGGCTTTTAGGCAACTCACCTGGAGTGCCCGTTGTCTTCATTGGCGGCAAATTAATTGGAGCAATGGATAGAGTTATGGCTTCTCATATTAATGGTACTTTAGTCCCACTTCTCAAGGAAGCCGGAGCACTTTGGCTTTAATTTACTCACTTCATCCGGAGTTTAACAATGTCGTAAAAACAAATAGCAGGGTTAGGTTAATGGATGGAGTGTTCCTCCATTTTTATTTTTGGTTTCCTTAATTAATGTGCTTTAATTTAAGTTTTGTAGCTAATTAAGAACTTGATATAATGTATCAATTTTAGCTAGTAGTTTACTTTCATGGCAATCTTGTTGTTGATGTGCTGATACATGTAGTTCATGTTCAGCTATCCGTCGTTGTAGATATAATCAAGAAACCACCTCTAACGTTGATCCTTTTAATTTGTATTTCTACAAACTTTATTGCTCAACTTTTAGTTCATTGCCTTTTATTTACGAGTGTGGCAACATGAGTGGAACATTATATTGGACATGTGGGAATCTAAGGGACAGGAACACCGGAAATTAGGAGATATGATCTCAGAGAATGTTGGGGTATTGATAAATAATGTGGTGTCCTGTCGAAGAAACAATATGCTTTTAATTGGAGAAGCAGCATAAGTGCTAGCATGCCCCTTACCCCTATATATATATGTACACAGTATATTTACTACTGTAGAAGCACTATGCCTTTTCGGAAAAACCATTTTAATGACTATATTTCGATCATTTCTCCTTTTTTCCTTGAATATATTTAGGTTAAATTTAAGCAAAAAACTTTACTCCATTTAATTTACAACAGGAGTCTCATTTTACGAGTGATGCATCATGCGTGCGTTCTTCATATCCTTCAAAGTAAACTTATATACCTCTGCCTTGGGAATATATTGCACCGTGATAATCTCATCTATGTCATGCTGAGGATATATTGCACCATACTCTTTAAGAAAAGTTTTCTACATTTGTGGACAGACATATGCATTAGACTTTCTGTACCACGTGTGATACCCAGCAATGACATGGACAAACAGTACAATAAACAGCCACGTCATTTTCCGACTTGGTATTTCACCGTGACTCATCAATTACTTTTAGTGAAAAAGACACTTGGTAAAATTGGGGAATGCGAAAAGACACAACGCGAATGAGGGTGTTAAATATACACAATTATATGTAATTTATGGTAAATATTTAGTATCCTAGTTTAGGTAAGGTTGTAATATAATTAGTATTGTATTACCATAAATGTATAGAATAAGGTTTTAGGAATAGAATAGGAATATGATTCTCCTATTATGTAACTTGTATATATAGCCTTTCAATTAATGAAAATAATCAAGGGATTATTTCTTTCATGGTATCAAGAGTCTAGGTCTTAAAATCCTCTCTCTACTCTCCTAAATTTTCCGTCGACTTCTCTCCACTTCCGAGACATTTTGCTCTCGGTTTGTGTGCCGACGGGACCTCTTTTCTTCCCAAAATTTTCTCCCTAATCCCTCAATCACATATTATTCTATCAATATGTCTACATCACGGAACATGTTTCATCCGGCCCTTACAGTTTCTAACATCAAGAATAACATCCCTCTCATTCTTGAAATAGAAAACGTCCAGTATGCGACGTGGGCCGAACTGTTCAAAATTCACGCACGATCGCATCAAGTCATCCATCACATAATCCCCGCGGCTCCTGAGGATACGGAGGTGCCAAAATGCGAGGATGATCCTAAGTTGTGGACGACTATTGATGCTACCGTCCTTCAGTGGATATATTCCACAGTATCTACCGACCTTTTGCAAACAATTATTGAGCCTGACATTACGACACATGCGACTTAGGATAGACTGCGTGATATATTCCAAGATAATAAAATTCTAGAGCTGTTACCCTTGAGCAGGATTTCTCCCACGTCAATATGGAAGATTTCCCTAATGTTTCGGCTTATTGAAAAAGATTAAAGGAATTGGCGGACCAACTTCGCAACGTTGGCGCGCCAGTTTCGAATGATCGTTTGGTCCTCCAAATGGTTTTCGGCCTCTCCAAGGCCTATAGTGGTGTGGGAACACTTCTTCGGCAAAGCAATCCGCATCCGCAATTTTATCAGGCGTGTTCTATGCTTACACTAGAAGAAGCAGGCATAGCGAAACGAGCGGCTACCGGTACTAGTCCCGTAGTCATGATGACCGAGTCCACGGTATATCCTACCGGTTCCAACAACTCAAGCCAAAACCGCAACAACGGTGGCGGCAAAAAGGGTGGAAATAATAAAAATGGCAAAAACCGTGGCGGCAACAACGGCGGCAGCCGACAGAATTATGGTGGCAGTGGGGGTCCTCGCGGTGGTCAGCAGCAACAACAACAGTTCTGGGGCCCACAGTGGGCCCCTATGCAGTGGCAGTGGGCCCCACAACAACAGTTTGGGCCCAGCCAGTTTACCTCCCAGCGGCAGTGGCCAGCCCAACAGCAGTGGAAATCCCAACAGCAGTCCAGGCCAAATTGGCCTGGTCCAGTTATGGCCAACAACAGTCTGGGTCGAGACCGCAAGTAGGGGTGCTTAGGCCTCGGCCCCCGCAAGCCCATCACGCAGTAGGCCCCACTCGGACAAATATCGAGGCCACGATGCACACACTGGGTTTGACTCAATCGGACCTGAATTGGTATATGAACACCGGTGCCACTACCCACATGACATCCGATTCATGTACTCTCTCATCTTATTCCAATTTGAGCAACCCTCGCGGTATAATTATTGGTAATGGCAATTCTGTTCAATTCGTGGTTATGGTCATAAAACATTGTCTCCCCCTCATCCCCCTCTTATCTTGAAAAATACCCTACACGCCCCCAAATTGATTAAAAACTTAGTCTCTGTCCGTAAATTCACTACTGACAATTCCGTTTCTATTGAATTTGATCCATTTGGTTTCTCTGTAAAGGATTTCAAGACGGGAGTCCTCTCATGAGGTGTGATAGTAGGGGAGATCTTTATCCTATCACACCCAGTCCCGGTCCATCGAGTCAAACTCTGCCATTAGTTTTTGCAGCCATCTCTCCTTCCTTGTGGCATGCTCGTCTTGGTCATCCGGGGTCCTCTATTTTGTCATCTTTAGATAAATATAGTTTTATTTTATGTAAGGGTACGAGTCGTATTTCAATTTGTCAATCTTGTTCTTTAGGAAAAATTGTTAAGTTGCCATTTGTAGACTCAAAATCTCATACTTTAATGCCATTTGATATTATTCATAGCGACTTATGGACGTCTCCTGTTCCTAGTTCTGTGGGTCATCGGTATTATGTTCTTTTTTTGGATGATTATTCTAAATTTTTATGGACATTTCCAATAGTGAAGAAATCTCAAGTTTTTTCCATCTTCCTAAAGTTTAGAGCATTTATCAGAACCCAATTCGACCGTGAAATAAAAATATTCTGTGTGATAATGGAAAAGAGTATGACAATGGGGTATTTCGGGAATTCTGTGCTACTAATGGGATAAATTTTCATTTTTCTTGTCCCCATACATCTTCACAAAACGGGAAAGCCGAATGTAAAATTCGTTCCATAAATAACATTATCCGCCTATTAATTCATGCTTCCGTACCCCAATATTTTTGGCATCACGCTCTTCAAATGGCTACATATCTACTTAACATAACTCCTTCCAAAGGTTTTGACCTATTCTTCCCCTCTTCAGATTTTATATAATAAATCTCCTCCTTATTCTCATCTTCGGGTTTTTTGGTGTTTATGTTATCCGTTAATTCCATCCACCACAATTAACAAACTTCAGGCCCGATCTACTCCATGTGTGTTTTTGGGTTTTCCTTCTAATCATCGTGGCTACAAATGCTTTGATTTATCCTCCAATAAAATCATCATTAATCGTCATGTAATTTTTGATGAATCCCAATTTCCATTTGCTAAAAGTCATTCTCCCGTGCTTAGTTCGTATAATTTTTTGGATGAACAAATATCCCCGTATATTATTCAGCATTTTGGACATCTCCCGCACTCAAAATTCTCCAGCGGGCCCACTACCCGCTGGTCCCACTGGCCCGTCACGTCCTCTCTGCCCAGTTTTGTCACTGGGACAGTTTCAGCAATTGGGCTGTCCAGCCCAATACTAGAACTGGTCCAGTTTCTGTTTCCGCCACTGGTACTACTTCCCGAGTTGGGCTAGCAGGCCCACTGCCTGCTAGACAGTCCGTCCCGAGCCCAGCAAATTCTCGACATCCACTCAATTCTTCCTCGAGTCATAGACCAATCACTCGTAGTCAGCGGGGTATTGTTACACCTAAAAGACATTTTAATTTACATTCTAATGTCTCTAAATCCCCCTTGCCCCGTAATCCTATGTCTGCCTTAAATGACCCGAATTATAAAATTGCTATGACTGATGAATATAATGCTCTTATTGATAATAAGACGTGGGAGTTGTGCCCCGTCCATATGGTATTAATGTTATCAGGTCTATGTGGATTTTTGCTCATAAGAAGAATTCAGATGGTTCATTTGCTCGACATAAGGCGCGACTTGTGGATGATGGTAAGACTCAACAGGTTGGTATAGATTGTGGGGAGACGTTTAGTCCGGTGGTCAAGCCGGCTACCATTCGCACTGTGCTTAGCTTGGCTCTTTCGAAGACATGGTCTATTCATCAGTTGGATGTCAAAAATGATTTCCTACATGGTGATCTCAAGGAAACTGTCTATATGCATCAGTCGATGGGTTTCAGGGATCCTAACCATCCTCATCATGTCTGTCTGTTGAAGAAGTCCTTATATGGGCTTAAGCAGTCTCTACGGGCCTGGTATACAAGGTTTGCTGACTATGTTTCAACTATTAGGTTCACTCACAACAGGTCGGATAATTCCTTGTTCATCTACCAACGTGGTTCGTCCGTAGCCTACATTCTGTTATATGTGGACGATATTATCTTGACTGCCTCTTCCGATGCCTTGCGCCAGTCCATCATGACCATGCTCAGCTCCGAGTTTGCTATGAAAGACTTGGGGCCCTTGAGTTATTTTTTGGGGATTGTTATCACTTGTCATTCCGATGGGTTGTTCTTGTCACATCGAAAGTATGCCGCCGAGATCATCGAGAGGGCTAGGATGTCATCTTGTAAGTCCACTTCCACTCCAGTTGATACCAAGCCCAAGCTTGGTGCCGCGGCCGGAGTCCCTTACGAGGATTCGACCCACTATCGCAGTCTTGCAAGGGCCCTTCAGTATCTTACCTTTACCAGACCGGATATTACGTATGCTGTCCAGCAGGTGTGTTTATTCATGCATGATCCCCGAATTGAGCACATGAATGCACTCAAACGCATCATCCGGTATATTCAGGGTACACTGGACTATGGGTTGCATTTGTATCCTTCATTGACATCCACACTTGTCTCATACACAGATGCTGATTGGGGTGGGTGTCCAGACACCAGACGGTCTATGTCTGGCTACTGTATGTTCCTTGGCAACAACTTGGTCTCCTGGTCTGCGAATCGTCAGGCGAATCGTCAGGCGACTCTATCTCGCTCAAGTAACGAGGCTGAATATAGAGAGGTAGCCATTGTGGTCTCAGAATCATGTTGGTTACGTAATTTTCTTTTGGAGCTTCATTGTCCCATTCAGAAGGCAACCTTGGCATATTGCGATAATATTAGTGCCATCTACCTTTCTGGTAATCCGGTTCAGCACCAACGCACTAAACATATCGAGATGGACATTCACTTTGTCCGTGAAAAGGTTGCCCATGGTCAAGTTCGCGTATGCCATGTCCCGTCGAGATATCAAATTGCCGACATATTTACAAAGGGTCTTCCCTCGGTCCTTTTTGAAGATTTTAGGGACAGTCTCAGCGTTCGAAGACCGCCCGCTATGACTGCGGGGGTATGTTAAATATACACAATTATGTGTAATTTATGGTAAATATTTAGTATCCTAGTTTAGGTAAGGTTGTAATATAATTAGTTTTGTATTACCATAATTAGTGTATTACCATAAATGTATAGAATAAGGTTTTAGGAATAAAATAAAATACGATTCTCCTATTATGTAACTTGTATATATAGCCTTTCAATTAATGAAAATAATCAAGGGATTATTTCTTTCAGAGGGAACTCAAAGAGCTCAAAAGTTTTATCTGTTGGTGTGAAAAGATTTTATACGAGTATATTGATGTGCTTCGTCAAAGTTACTCACCCTATTCTTCATGCTACTAGCCCTTTAAAATTAACAACGAATTTTGTTTTAAGTGATTATGTTAATATTTATTACATCAATACAAGCAAAATGTAAAAGTTTTTTAAAAATAACCGTTGAAACAACGTCCCGATCCGACCCGTCCCCCTCCCCCTTTGTAAAAATAACCGTTGCAACAACGATCAAATTTTAATTTTGGTCGTTGAGCAATGGCTATAACGACCATTTTTGCCCCCCCTAAACCCTCCTACCCCCTTAATATTTATTTTTAACCTCTAAGTTACTATATTTACACTTCAACTCTATTTCCCAACTATAAATAACTCATTTTCCTCTTCATTTTTCTCATAAATCTTCCTATCATCTCTCTAATCTCTCAATTTATCTCTTTACAATTCTACAAATCTTCCTACTATTAAATATTATATCAAAGTTAAAAATTTGAGAGTGAAGTTGTCAACTAGCTTGAGGATCATCCATTGAGCAAAGTTTCAATTTTCAACCTCGATTACACGTCGACGTTACGTCGCCGTTTGGTACATTCGTTCATTCTTTAAATTATTATTGTTATTTAATTTTAATTATCGCACTTAATTTTATTTATTTGTATAATTAAAATAGAAGGATTGAAACGTATGATTACGGGTAAGGGTAAGGCTTCTTCTAGTAGGGGTAATAAGGGCAAGGGTACTTCTTGTAGTAATCCTATTCCTAGTCTCGATGATCTGATTGATTTCAGTAATATTGATGAAAATGCTTTTTTTAATGATATACCAGTAGATGAATCAGAATTTAATTTAGACGATAATATAGATGACACACGCACTAGTGATGCACATTAACCAAAGGCTCAGACTGAGTCTCAGCCTGAAACTACAACTGTACTCCTATCCCCCTAGTATGAATCGAGGCTCGGCAAAACGAAAGTTAAAATCACATGCATGACATTTTTTTTGATAGGGACGAAGAGAATTAACTAGCTAGATGTAAAATTTGTAAAAATGTTTATAGATTTAAAACTGGAAAGGTCAAGGTGGGACGAGGATTATTGAGACATATACAAGGCGAGCACACAACTAGGTGGAATCAATATCAGGCTAATAAATCGGCTATGCCAATTCCATCTGAGTCGGGACAAGGTTCCCATAGTGTCCCCAACCTAGTATAGGATCAAATTAACCCGACGATGGGGGGAATTTTTGGTCCTAAATATGATAAAAACAAATATAGGGAAAATATGGCAAAATTAATAGCGGTGGAGGGTTTGCCTTTTTCATTTCCTTCATCTCCTGGTTTTATTCATTATATTCGGGAAACATATAATTCTGCTTTTAATGGTTTTCCTATATCAACTGTTAGAAGGGATGTTTTTAAATTTGCAAGTGAATATCAACAGTTTTTACGTTATACACTGTATTATTTTAATGGAAAAATGGCTATCACTTCTGACATAGGCCGTAGTACTAACAGTAATGATTATTTAACGGTAACATGTCATTGGATAGATCAAAATTGATTTATGTAAAAACGTATTTTAGCATATAGATATATAGTTAATAGGTACACTGGAAATTTTATTGCAGATAATATTAATGAAATTTGTGATTACTATAGAATAACAGATAAAATTATGACTATTACATTAGATAATGCTTCTTCGAATGTTTATGCTATAAGACTTTTAAAACATAGATTAACTTCATCTTTTCCTGATCATTTTCATATAAGATGTGTGTGCCATATTTATAACTTAGTTGTAAGGATGGCCTAAAACTTTTTGAAAGCTTTCTTGATAAAATGCAATTTGCCATAAACTTTATTTTTAAAGGTAGAAAAATACAAAGACGCAAAGAGTATAAAAAAAATATGTCATGATTGTGGAGTGGAATTCTCTGTATGAGCAACTACTTGTTGCTTACGATTATAGACAACCTATTACTTTATTATTTAACGCTCATAATAAAAAATCAAAGGGATATGCTTGTATATAGTGATTGGGATAAAATTTTAGAACTTAATGGACTATTAGAGAAATTTTATCGAGCTACTAAAGAATTTTCCGGTATTTACTATCCTACTATTTCAAATATGTTATTTTATATAGCTCTAATATTTTTGTTATTTAATGAATATATGAAAAAAACAACTTATAAGGCAACTATTGAAAAAATGTTTAAAAAATTTAAAAAATATTTTTTTCCTATCCCCACTATTTATATTGTTGGTGCTGTATTAAATCTAACTATTAAAGTACACGGCTGTAAAACACTTGTAGAAACGATTTATGATTGTGTAGAAGTACTTCCAATAGATCTAACTGAAGAACTAACTGACACACCAACTAAAAAAGCAGTTACGTCTAGCATGCACACCGAATGCAAAAAAATATATACGTATTACCAACAACAAAGTGCAAATAATCAACCGGCTTCTGTACCATCTTCTACTACTTCGCTGCAACCGTCTGCTGCTAGTATTCAAGGCCTTAGAAATAAAATGTGTAGTGGTTCAACTTCTTCACAAGTTAGCGAATTTGATGTTTATGTTTTGCAGGGTGCTCTACCGTATGAATTAATTGCCAATGATGAAGGACAAGAAGACTTGCTGAAATACTGGAGGCAGAATGAGAAGACATTTTCGACGCTAACAAAGATGACCCGAGATGTGCTACACATTCAAGCATCATCAACAGCGTCTGAAAGCGCCTTTTCCGCGGGAAGATTTTAAATTGGAGAGCACAGACATTCATTGGCGGGAGACACATTGGATATTGCTGTTCTATTCAGAGACTGGATTCGTGAGGAACGTAGGAGGTGCGACCAATCGGAGACCAACAAAGAAGAAGACTACAACTACAACGAAATCTTGTCCGAGGGAGCAGGAAGCGACGTTGAAGAATTTGACAAACAAATTCCAATTCCAACAAAAGATCCTCAAGACATTGTGAGGAAATTCGAAAGAGTATGGTTAAATATGTAATTTTTTTAATTGCAATTTTAGTATTTTACTATGTCATTTGCAAATTTTGAACAACACTACAAAGTTGTAATTTTGAAATTATATTACTATGTCATATTTCTATTAAATAATATTAGAGGCACAAAAACAGCCTTGGGATGTTTTTATTACACTATGTTGTTCAATTATTGAAGTGTTTGTATATAACTATATATTATTTTTTAAAACTAAGTGGAAAAAACCCGACCCCGGCCTGACCCCACCCGCCCCAACCTGACCCCGTTCCGGTGGCATGTGGGACGGGAAGGGACCTCCCACTATCCCGCCTATCTTGGCCCGCCAGGCCTGCCAAAACCCAAGTCTCGACCCTCCCCCCATCCCATCGGGGCCCGTCCCACCCCCGCCCCGGCCCGCCCCTTTGGACACCCCTAGTTGAAACTCGTGGCGGACCAATTATCTAATGTGGGGATGCCTGTTTCTGAAACTTAGATGTCCCTACAATTAGTTGTAGGTCTGCCAAACGGTGGATACGACACTCTAGCCACGATGATTAGTAGGCTGATCCTTTACCTAGTTTCACTAAAGCAAGTTCAAAATTATTGTTGGAAGAAACCTGACGTGCAAAGTAGGACGAGCACAACCAAAAGAAATTAGTAGTTGAAACGCCTGCGCAAAACACTGTTGCCACCGACTAGCCACCACTGCCGAAGACTAATTAGTCGCGGGGCAACCACGGCGGCAAGGGTCGCGGCGGTGGCTGAGGCGGTAAAGGGGGCCGCGGCCAGCAACCCAGTCAATAGTCGCAGTAGCCCAGTCCCTATACAGCATGGACCGGCCCAGCAAATAATGCTCATCACGGAAACTGGGCTAATTATTCTGGTCTAGTTTTGGCCCAGTTCCCTTACTAACAACAGGGACTGATGGGCCCGATTCCAGGGAGTCGACCAGTCCAGTTCCGAACACACCAAGCCCATATTATGCAGGCCCAACACCCACAGACTTCTACCGGTCTGGCCCCCACTGATTTGGGCCAGGCCTTTAGCAGTTTGAAGTTCCAGCAACCCGATGAAAATTGGTACATGGATTCGGGTGCCACGTCTCATCTCACCCGGTCTTTAGGTAATCTCTCTCAACTATTTCGATTAAAGTCTCCTCAATTTATTACAGTTGGTAATGGTCATCGCATTCCAATTCAGGGCTATGGTAACACTTACACCCAACCACCTCACCCACCATTCTCCCTAAATAACATCCTGTATGCCCCAAACATCATTAAAAATTAATATCTATTAGGAAATTTACTCGTACTAATTTTGTGTTTGTTGATTTTGATCCTTTTGGTTTTACTGTGAAGGATATACGTAAGGGGACACCTCCTACGAGTTGCAATAGCACAGGGGACCTCTATCATTTCACATCCTCTTCCACTATTGGTTCCCGCTCACACACCTCACCCGCCGCTATTTCTCCGTCAAGTTGTCACAATAGACTTGGACACCCAGGAGCTTCTGTTTTTAATTTTCTTTGAGGCAATAATTTTATTTATTGTAATAATGAGAAACTTTCCCAAAACTGCGTTTCTTGTCAATTAGGCAAACATGTTCGCCTTCCTATTAAATCGTCTCTTAGTGTTACGTTTTCCCCCTTTGATATTATTCATGCTGATTTATGAATATCTCCCATTACTAGCTCTCTTGGTCATAAATATTATCTAGTCTTATTAGACGATTTCTCTCACTTTATTTGGATTTATCCACTAAAGTTCAAGTCGGATTTTTTTGCCAAATTTCGTGAATTTTGTGTTTTTATCAAAACACAATTTGAAAAAGTCATAAAATCTTTTCAATGTGATAATAGCCGTAAATTTAATAATTCCACGTTACACAAATTTTGCAAAAATAATGGCATCATTTTTCAATTTTCGTGTCCTTACACCTCTCCTCAGAATGACAAAGCAGAACAAATCATTCACACTATAAATAACATGATTCGTACCTTCCTATTTTACGCCTCTCCCCCTTCGTTTTGGGTTTATGCAGTCAAAATGGTAGAATACATCCTTAATAGTTTACCAACTAGCACTCTTCATAACATGACCCCAATCGAAATATTATACCGTCGGATCCCCTCCATGATCACCTTCGGATTTTCGGATGCCTCTGCTATCCAAATTTGGCCTCCACCACCCCTCATAAATTAGCACCCGAAACCACTCCATGTGTATTCGTAGGCTTTTCGTCCAATCATAGGGGCTATTTGTGATATGACTTGTCCACTCGTCAAATCCATGTTTCCCGTCACGTTACGTTTGACGAGATGATTTTTCCTTTTGTAAATATTCAAAAATTCTGAAAAAGGGACTATACCTTCCTTGACGAGTCCGACATCTCCCCTTCATCCTCAGTGAACAGTGTCAATCCACCAACGTAAACCCATATCTGCCAGCTACCACTGCCACCGCGGACCACTTCTCTACATCTAAGTCACCTTTCTGTTCTCTGTCACGACCATCGCCAATTGCCACCACCACTGGCAATCGTCCCGATGTCTCGGTATCACCACCAGCTATCATCCCCACCGATATATTATCACCCTAGGCCTCAATCGACCCACTGTCCCATCCTAACCCCACCAACTACTGGAAACCCAAATCGCAACATCCACCACTACCCGTATCGATCCACCCAGACCAGTGCCACCACACAGCCCACTGTAAAACCTGGATATTAACCACTCCATCATCGCACCTCCCCAAAACCCGATTCAACTTCCCCACTAAAACCCGGACCTAAACCCACACTGTGACCCCAACCCAAAAACCAGCAGCCATACCCAAATGTCCCCTGCCCCCTCCCACCGTATGGAAACCTGTGCCGAACATGAGATTTTCAAACCCAAAGTCTAATTTAACCTATCCACACAAACCATCTCCCCAATTTAAAAAAATCCAAAATTAGCCAAACTAGATCCGAATTTGAATGCGGTCATGGGTGAGGAATTTAGGCATTAACAAAAAGTACACTTGGGATTTGGTTCCTCGACCAGAGAGGGTGAATGTGATCCGATGCATGTGGATTTTTTGTCACAAATACAGAGACAATGGTGATTTAGAGAGATATAATGTGAGACTTGTGGCTAATGACAATAATCAGCAGGAGGGTGTTGATTATGGGGAGACATTCAGTCCGGTTGTTAAACTGGCTACCATGCACAGTTCTAAGTATTGCTATGGGTAAGCATTGACATATTCATCAGCTTGATGTGAAGAATGCATTTCTACATGGGGATCTGAAAGAAACTGTTTATATGCACCAGTTGTTTGGTTTTGTCCATCCTGTAGCCCAGCACTCTGTATGTTGTCTTTGTAAGTCACTTTATGGTTAAAACAGGCCCCTAGAGCGTGGTATGATCACTTTGCACAATACATTATGCGGATTGAGTTTGTATGCAACAAGTGTGATAACTCTCTATTTATTTTTCATAGAGGTAGTAACATTGCTTATTTGTTGTTATATGTGGATGACATTGTTTTTATTTCATCTTTTGATGTGTTGAAAAACGAGATCATTGCACTGCTAAAAACCGAATTTGCTATGACTGACTTGGGGAACTTAAGTTATTTTTTGGGATATCAGTGACTACATCTATAGATACTATGTTTCTTTTCCAGCGTAAGTATGCAGATGAGATTGTGTACATGGCTAAGATGGAAAATTGCAAGATCATAGCCACTCCGGTTGACTCTAAATTAAAACTTAGTGCAGTTGATGGTGCTCCAGTGTCGGATACCACTCTTTATATAAGTCTCACATGTGCACTTCGGTATCTTACTTTCACCAGGCATGATATTGCTTATGTTGTTCAGTAGGTATGTTTATTTATGCATGCCCCCAATGAGCCTCATTTTACTGATCTTAAACGTATCTTTTTATATGTTAAAGGCACACTTGATTATAGATTACATCTATACCCCTCAACATCGACCAGGTTGTTATCATATACGGATGCTAATTGGACAGGCTATCCGGACATGCGACGCTCTACCTTCGGCTACTGTGTGTTCTTAGGGGATAATCTTATTTATTGGTCTGCCAAGAGGCAAGCCACCTTATCCCATTCGAGTGCAAATGTAGAGTATAAAGGTGTTGCTAATGTTGTTGGTAAGATCTATTGGCTCTGAAACCTTCTTTTGGAGCTTCAATGTCCCTTGCGTAAGACTTCTTTGGTTTAATGTGATAACATCTCCGCCATATATTATCCCATAACCGGTTCATCATTAGCGAACGAAGCATATTGAGATGGATATACACTTTGTCCATGAGAAGGTTTTTCTCGGTCGTGTTAAGTGTTGCAAGTGCCTTCTTCATATCAGTATGCAGATATCTTCACAAAAGGTTTTTCTAGATAGTTATTCCTCGACTTCAGATATAACCTGAGTGTCCGACCTCCTCCCGCTCCGATTGAGGGGGTGTATTAACGTGTTATACCAAATATATAATCCATATATTTTGTAATATTTAGTGTTGTATAATTATGGTAGATATATGATCCTATTGCATTAGGATTCCACATTGTACACACTATATATATTTTGTATTAATGAGAAAGGCTTCCAAGGGAGATTAATACAATTTGACACGGTCAAAAGTATAAATTTTTAGTTATATTTAGTTTCATATTTTTGTACTTTAATCGTCGTTTTGAAAATTATTTATAGTGCTTTGGGGTTAATGTTGCATTTATTGTGTGTAGGATGTGTATTTGATTAAAATGGGCTGAGAAAGAATGATTTGGTTCAAGTCGAGTGAAAATTGAAGGATGATTGGGCTCGCCTGTGGTCCTTACAAAGCGAGAGTTTAGATGAGCCAAGAAACAAGAGAAATTTTAGAGCTGGTCGGGTTCGCCTGTAATCCTCGCGAAGCGAGAGTTCAGACGAGTTAAGAAAAGTATTCCCAACGAGTTTGACTTAGTTTATTTGATTCCCTACACATTCTAGGTCATATAAATACACTCTAAGACGCATTATTTTGGAGGATTCGACCTTAGGAGACCAATGAGCCATCGTAGAGCAAGGAGAAAGAGGAGTTGTTTTTCCTGTCTTCTTCCTATTTTTCATTGCTGGTTATGAATTTGAGTATCGTATTTTCACATACATTTGTGAGTAGTTAATTAAGTCATTCAATTTTTCTATTTGTTCAACTACGTGCTTATTTCAAATGATTGAATGACCATCGATTGTCTGTGTCTATTTATTATGTGTTTCTTGAAAAAAAAATTCATATTTAGGTAGTTGGTGAAGAATACCACTCCAAAGGTATATGAGAGATCAATATTGCAGGTTTAATATATCGCAAATTTAGAGATAATGAAGCTTTGACGTGGTCATAGTGAGCAGTGAGAAATTGCTAGTTAGGGTTAGTTCAAGAGAATAACTCTAGAAAATTACTACAATTGATCGAGAGATAATTGCGGCAAGTTAAGTGCTCATGACCCATAGAGAAGAAATCGGCGAGATTGTAGATAACGTAGTGAGAAGGATTTCGATAATCGGGAAAATCATAAACCTATGCCTCCTTAATCTTGAATTCATCTCAGGCTATAGTTAGTTGATAATCTTTATTGCTTTATTATTTATTAGTTAAGCAATTTAAAATAGAAATCTTAATTTTTATAACTTAGAAAATTGTTCGAACTTGAAATTTTAGTAATATTGAACGGTTATAGCTACGTTAGTTCTCTGTGGGATTCGACTCTCGACTTTCTGACCAAATTATATTTGGAGTAGTCTCTTATCCTTTATAGGACTAAAGTTGGGCGTGATCAAGTTTTGCAACAATCGCTTATTCTTTTTAGGACTAGAGTTGGGTGTGATCATTATCCCACCCTCAATGTGGGATAAAAATAACATTATAATTCCGGAATAACTAATCCGGGAAATAGTTATTCAAAATTTTATTTCAACCAAACGTGGGATAAACTCATCCCAATTTTAATTCCAAAATTAATTATCCGTTATCCCTTGTACCAAACGAGAACAATCATTAACTTCTTTTAATCCAGTCGGTCATGTATAACACATGAATTACATGCATTATAAGTGACCTAAATTTTAAAATATGGATAACGCATAAAATACATGTGTTAGCTTAACCAAAATTTAAAACCTCCAACCTTGACATTTCAATCCTTTTCCCGCTGGTTCTCCACCAATTTCTGCCATTGAAGCCGGCAAGAAGGTACCCAACCTCCAAATCAGAAGTCCCATAAAATTTTAAAAAAATAAGAAATCAATTCCTATAATGATGTAACAATACAAATCCCCATTTTCAACATTTTTACTCTTTTTTGTGATTTGATGCTTTGGTTAGCTCCATATCATGTTTGTGACTTAGTGGGATGATTCAGGATTGAACCGCATAGGGCTCAGGAAGATTCTTTAATGCAATCTTGTTTTGGATGGCTTAAAAGCTAAATTTAGAAATCCGGACCCTCTTTTTGAGTATTAGCGTGTCGTTGGATGATTTCAGACTTTGTATAGGTCTTTAATATATTTTTGAACTTGTTCATATGTTCCGGTTTGAAACCGAGGGGCTCACGAGTGTTTTGGTACCTTAAATTATGAAAATGTAACAGCTGATTGATGATGTCTGGTGCTTCTTACGTGATCATAAGGACACTAGTCGTGATCGTGATGCACTAGAGGGGTGTGCTACGCGATCGCGAGAATGCCAGCTGCAACTACTAAAGGATGTTGGGTCTGACCTCGGTCAACGCTTCTACGCGATTGCGATGGGGGACTGACGTGATCGTGAAGGTATGCAAGTTCAGGGTCCGCAATCGCGATGTAAGGTCTCACGATTAGGGATGGCAACGGATCGGATCTGGACCGGATCCTACTAGATCCAGATCCAGATCCGTTTTTCATACCTGAATCCATATCCGGATCCAGATCCGTCGGGTCCATAAAAATCAGATCCAAATCCGGATCCATCGGATCCATCGGGTCCACGGATCGGATCTGGATCCACATGTAAAAAAATTTGTCTTTCTAAGAATGTAACCTTGCTAAGAATATTTTTTGAACTGACAAACGATTTTTACTTAGATAACAGTTTACTGTGTTTCAATTTTTCATATGAGATATTTTGTTCGTTATCTCGTTTCGATTGTGAGCTATTAATTGAAAATATTGGATAATGACAATAGTTGTGGAAAATGCTGACTAGTATTTCCACAATGCAGAACTTGCATGTGCTTGGAATCTTCACAAATGAAGTGAATATAATTTTAACTACTTGTCTATGGAGATGTTAGTCATTCACTAATATAACATTGATTTTATTATCAAAGTTACCTCTTTATTTTTTGGTTTTTGATTTA
Organism: Anisodus tanguticus; assembly: GCA_034509755.1. Classification (NCBI taxonomy): domain Eukaryota; kingdom Viridiplantae; phylum Streptophyta; class Magnoliopsida; order Solanales; family Solanaceae; genus Anisodus; species Anisodus tanguticus. The sequence goes on along the minus strand of CM067550.1, from coordinate 22,302,914 downwards.
ACGCGGGGATAAATTAAACATGTTTTGAGAATTAAACTTGCAAGGATGTGCTTAACAATTTTAAGAAAATACTTATAAAATTACATTCTAGGTTATGAATATATTTAATAAAAAAACGGATCCACAGGTCGGATCTGAACCGGATACGGATATCAAATACAAGATCCAGATCCAGATCCGATCCGTCATAAACGGATCCGGATCGATCCGGATCCGTCGGGTCCAAATTTTGAAGATCCATATCCTATAAAACGGATATGGATCCACCGGATCCGGACCGGGTCCAGGATCCAATGCCATCTCTACTCACGATCGTGAAAGAGGCCATGTAACTGTAAATATTAGATTCTTAAAATTTCGGAACTGTTCATCCACTATTTTGGGGTTTTAATAGGAGATTTTAGCTTGCAATTTGAGGGATCAAAAGATGAAGTTTTGTCCTAAAATTCTAGGTATGAATTCTAACACTACTCTAGTTAATATCCTTCCAATTTCATAGAGTTTGATCCATGGGATCAAGTAGAAATAAGGGGCTCAAGTGAGCTATGCAGCCCTAATCCCAAAAAGTGAAAATCTTTAATGGGTTACTATTTGATATCAAAATTAGATTTTGATTATCGCTATGAGTTCCTTAGTTTATGGCTAACTGTTAAAATTGAGACATTAATGAAAATTTAGAGAAACAAGAATAATGAGAGAATTCTTTATATTTTGTATTAATCATAAATTACCTGCTTATATACAAGTAAGATTCTCCTTCTCCTAGTATTATAAGATAACCATATTCCAATAGGATTACAAATCCTATATTTACCATAATTATAATTTTACCATAAATAGACTAAACTATTATAATTAGATTAGAATAGGGTCATTAATACCCCCTCAAGTTGGAGCATGAGAGTCTTGAATGCCCAACTTGCCAAGTAAACATTCATGCTGCGATTTTTCCAAAGCCTTTGTAAACACATCGGCCAACTGCTCAATGGTTGACACATGACTGGAGAATATTATACCGGATTGGATTACATCTCGAAGATAGTGACAGTCCATTTCAATGTGTTTAGTCTAAGGCTGGCCAGTGGGCCGGGTCGGCCTGGTCCCGCCCGATCCCACCCGGACACCGCCCCGACCCCGACTTTTTTTAATTTTTTTTTTGCGATATCGGGACTCGAACCGGGACGGGACATGGTCTCTTCCCTACCCACCCTCGATCCCGCCCAAAACTCCCCTTTGCACAAATAACCGTTGCACCAACTACCATTTTACATTTTGGCCGTTGTGCAATGATCATTTTACATTTGGCCGTTGTACAATGACCATTTTTGGCCTCCCCCCTTAATATTTATTTTTAATCCATAAGATATTAAACACTTTAACTCAATTTTCCAACTATAAATACCTCATTTTCTCTTCATCTTTCTCACAAATCATCCTACAATCTCTCTAAATCTCTTAATCTATCTCTCTACAAGTCTACGTTGTCTACTAAATATTGAATTTTATTTATTCATTTGGGAGTGAAGTTGGCAACTAGCTTGAGGATCTTCCATCGAGCAAAGTTTCAATTTTCAACCTTTCGATTACACGTCGACGTTACGTCGGTGTTTGGTACATTCGTTTCTTCATTAAATTATTATTGTCTGTTTATTTTATTTAGCGCACTTAATTTTATTTACTTTAATTATTTATTAGTATAATTATAAATTTATAATGGAAGGATTTAAACGTATGCTTACGGGTAGGGGTCCGGCTTCTTCTAGTAGGGGCAACAAGGGCAAGGGTACTTCTTCTAGTCATCCTATTTCTAGACAGAATCCTATTCCTACACAGGATGATTTTGTTGATACTAAACATTTTCCTACAATACCATTAGATTTAGACGAGGAGCTATTTTCTAGAACTCAAGAAGACTTTAATTTAGACGATGATACACCCACTAATGTAGATGACAACACACCCACTAGTGCACCTTCAACTGAAATGTCTTCTATTCCCCCTAGTATGAGACGAGGTCTAGCAAAACGATCATTAAAATCAGATGCATGGATATTTTTTGATAGGGACGTAGAGAATCAAGTAGCTAGATGTAAAATTTGTAAAGATGTTTTAAAATTTAAAACTGGAAAAAGTCACGGTGGGACGGGAGGTTTAATGAGACACGTAGCAATGGCTCATCCATCTAGGTATGCCCAATACGAGGCTTCAAAACCGGGTGCGCAAACGCCCGCTCTATTGGGACAAGGTTCACATACTGTCCCGGACCAAGTACATGGTCAAATTAACCCCACAACGGGGGGGGGGGGAGAATTGTAGGCCCTAGTTACAATAAACATAGAGATAGAGAAGTAATAGAAAAATTAGTTGATGTAGAGGGTTTGCCTTTTTCATTTCCTTCATCTCCTGGTTTTATTTATTACATTAGAAAAATGTATAATCCTACTTTTTACGGTTTTTCTAGATCAACTGTTAAGATAGATGTATTTAAATTTGCACATGAATATCAACAGTATTTACGTTATTCATTATATCATTTTATTGGCAAAGTGGCTATCACTTCTGATATAGGCCGTAGTACTAACGACCATAATTATTTAACGGTAACCTGTCATTGGATAGATTATAAATGGTCTATGCAAAAACATATCTTAGCATATAGATATATAGATGATAGGCACACTGGTACTTTTATTGCAGAAAATATTTATCAAGTGTGCGTTTATTACAGAATAACTGATAATTATGACTATTACATTAGATAACGCTTCTTCTAACAATTATGCTATTACAATTTTTAAAAATAGTTTAACTCCATCTTTTCCATATCATTTTCATATAAAATGTGTGTGCCATATATATAACTTAGTTGTAAAGGATGGTCTATCACGTTTTGAAGACATTCTTAGTAAAATACAATTTGCTATAAACTTTACTTTTAAAAATAATAGAATACAACGAAAAAAGAATATAAAAAAACTTGTCACGATTGCCAACTACCTTATAAAAAAATTCCAGAAGAAGTACCCACTAGGTGGAATTCTTTATACGAGCAACTACTTGTTGCTTATGACTATAGAAAACCTATAACTTTATTTTTTAACTCTCATAATCAAAATCCAGTTGATATGGTTGTAGATAGCGATTGGGGAAAAATTTCTGAACTTTTTGTATTTCTAGAGAAATTTTTTTCAAGCAACAAAAGAATTTTCCAGTATATATTATCCTACTATTTCAACTATGTTGTTTTATATAGCTCTAATATTTTTTCTGCTTAATGAATATATGGATAAACCAGCTATTAAAAAAATGTTTATCAAAATAAAAAATTCCTATTCCCACTATTTATATTATTGGTGTTGTATTAAATCCGACTATTAAAATTGACGGTACTAAATAATTTATTGAAACTATTTATGATTGTATAGCAGTACTACCACCTCCAAGTCCCGAAAATCCAAATCACTCACCACCTATTGAACAAACTAAAAAGAAGTGTTGTCTAGCGTAGAAGACGAATGTAAAACAGTATATAGGTTTTACCAACAAGAAAGTGCTAGCAACCTACCGATTTCCATACCATCTTCTTCTTCAACACAACCTCACAAAAGACATGCTTTTTCTGCGGCTAGTATTGAAAGCCTCAGAAATAGAATGTACGGCCGTAACGCTACTAACCAAATTAGCGAGTTTGATATTTTTATTTTGTAGGGTTATGTACCGTACCAAGAAGTTCTCAATGAAGAAGGACGTGAAAACTTGCTAAAATACTGGAGGGGGAATTAGAAGACCTTTGTGACACTTTCAATGATGGCCCGAGATGTTTTGAACATTCAAGCGTCATCAACGGCGTCTGAAAGCATTTTTTTTGCCGACAGATATCAAATAGGAGAGCACATACACTCATTAGCCGGAGACAGCTTGGAGATTGTAGTATTATTCAGAGATTGGATACGAGCGGAGAAGGTGCGGTCAACCGAAGATCAACGAAGAAGAAGACGAAAACTACAACGAAATCTAATCCGAAGGTGGTGGAAGCGACATGAAGAAATTTGACCAACAAATATCAATTCCAACCGAAGAACCACATGAAATTATCAAGAAACTAAACATTTTTTTAATTGCAATTTTACTATGTAATTTTTTAATTGCAACTACAATGTAATTTTTTAATTGCAATTTTACTATGTAATTTGCAACTTTTTAACAACACCACATAGTTACAATTTTGACAATTGTATTTGTATTACAAAAAAAATCATATATCTATTAAATAATATGAGGCACAAAAACAGTCTTCGGATATTTTTATTACACGATCGGGATCGGGATGGGTCTTCGGCGAATACCGACCTTCCCGAACCGGGCCCACTGGCCACCCCTAGTTTAGTCTGTTCATGAAACACTGAATTTCAGGTAATAAACGAGTTGCTTGACTGTCACAAACATTTTAACTAGAGATTTGTGTTTAACCCCCAAACTATGCAAAAAATTCCCTTTAACCATTTCAATTCACAAACAGTCATTTCCATCGATCTGTATTCATCCTCTGTTGACGAGCGGGAGACAATATGCTACTTCTTGGTTTTCCATGACACGGGTGAACTCCTGAGGTAGATAAATCAACCTGTAAGTGATTTCTGAGTCAACAGACATCCGGCCAAGTCCGAATCACACCATCCATACAACTAGCGATCACAATTTTTTTCATCAATATGTCTTGTCCTGGGTTCTTCTTCAAATAACGCACCACACGAATAGCCACATTCCAGTGCGCTTCCTTTGGTTGCTACATGAATTGGGATATAACATGCACATAATATGACAACTCGGGTCATGTAAAACTGAGGTATATCAATCGATCGACCAAACACCAGTATGGTTTCGGATCTCCTAAAGTGGCTCATCCGGCCAACGCCAAACCATGATTTTATTCCATGGGAGTATTGATTAGTTTAACTCCCAATAATTCAGACTCAGAGATTATATCCAGGGCATATTTTCATTGACAGAGAAATAACCAGGTTGGTCCACGTGTAACTTCCAAAAAATTCTTCCAAGGCCCAAATCCTTCATGTGAAACACAGGTGTGGAGATAGTCTTTGAATCATTTAATGTCACTATGATCATTTTCGGAGATAATCAAGTCATCCACATAGACTAAGATGTTAAGCTGCATACCTACCCAGTGGATAGTGAATTTAAGATAGTCAGAGTATGACTTTTTGAACCCATATTTCATCAAAGCACCTGACAATTTCGCAAACCAACACCTTGGAGCTTACTTCAAATCATACAAAGATTTCCGGAGTCGACTTACTTGCCCCGGATTAGAAACACGAAATTCCGGTGGAAATTTCATATAAACTTCCTTGGTAAGCTCGCCATGTAAGAAATCATTATGCACATCCATCTGATGCAACTCCTAATTTCACGCAGACACAACAACTAGGAAGGTCTGAACAGTTACTACCTTAGAAATCGAAGCAAAAGTTTCGTTGTAATTAACTCCTTCCTCTTTTTTATTTCTGAAGATGACCAAACGAGCATTATAACGCTTGATTAAGCCATCAGAGTTGCACTTGATTTTGTACACCTATCTGCATCCGAATGTTTTTTTATCTGGCGGCAAAATTTCTAATGTCCATGTTCCATTATCCTCCAACGTTTGGATATTTTGCTGCATGGCTATTTTCTAATGTTCCTTTTTCATTGCCTTCGAGAAGATATTTGGTTCGGTTCCTGTGGTAATTGCCGCAAGAAACGTTTGATGGTGCGAGGAAAAATTATCACAAGATATATAATTAGCAAAAGGATAAGGTGCACCTGAGGGTTGCTGTGGATCGGGAGGACGCATTGATGGACTTTGTTTCTGGAATGTTTCTATGACGTAGTCGCGCAACCGAATTCATTCTTCTAACATTTACCCACACGCGATTATTCTTTCGGTGGCATTTTGTAGTCTGGTTACCTTCAGTTTGTACTTCCTCCATGCTTTCTCTATTTAGACCGACATCTGATTGGTCTAATGCAGGCTGATTTGTAGGTTCAACATCCGGTGTTTGTACTTCATATATTCAAGTTTCATTCGTACCTATATTGTCGATCGTGTCTTCTTTGAAGTCGTGTTGATTTCTTTCCTCCTCTATTTTATCCGGGATCACTTTAATTTTGTCGGTCAAGTTACCCGATCCTACAACAAATGGGAACTTAGTCTCATAGAAGTCAACATCTAATGAGACTAAATATTCATCATTCTTTAAGTCATACAATCTCCAACCTTTCTTTCCGTAGGGTATCAAATGAAAACGCACCTACAACTCCGACTCTCAAATTTGTCCCTAGTTCTTTCTTTTGTGTATGCATAGCATAGTGACCATATCACCCTTAAATGATCATAGCGAAGCACTTTCCCATATAAAATTTCATAGGGAGTTTTGCCATTTAACACCGAAGATGACGTTCTATTGATCAAATACCCCGCAGTCAAAACACATTCTCCCTAGAATTTGATCAGAAGATGACTCTAAAATCTCAATGTTCGCGCCATATTAAGAATGTGACGGTATTTTCTTTCGACTCTTCCATTCTTGTGGTGTCCCTATGCAAGATATTTGGAAAATAATTTCATGTTCGAAGAAATAAGTCTTCATACATGTTAACTCAGTTCCGTTATCACTTCTAACAATCTTCACTTTCTTACCAAACTATCTATCCACCAAGGCAAAGAAATTCTTCAAGGTTTGGGATACTTATTTCTTATCAACTAAGAGAAATATCCACACAACTTGTGAAAGATCATCCATAATAGTAAAAAAATATGAAGCACCATAAGAGGAAGGGGTTCTATATGGTCACCATAAATCGCAATGAATCATCTCAAAAGTATCTGAAGTAATATTATCACTTAAAGGAAAAACACTTCTCGTTTGCTTTTCCTGTTGGCATACATCACATTCTTTATCTGATCTATTACCATTCTCCTTTAAGCCTAATGTCGACTAGACTTCGTTACTTATGCTGAAGGATGACCCAACCATTTGTGCCAACGATCGAACCAATCAACTGCCTCTACCTTCATTGTCACGACCCAAATCGGAGGGTCATGAAGGGCACCTGAACCTTACCTGCCAAGTACCACTAATCATATATTTAACAAATAACCGTAATTTCTCATGGTTCACAAGGGCCACCACAAGATACCCTGCTGATATATGGAAATAGTAAACTGGAAATGAGCTATGTAAAATCATGTAACTAGAATGACTCAACCTATATATATATACATACCAAGGCTGACAAGGCCATACATGACTACTATACACAGGACAACTGTCTACAAACCTTTAAAGAGTACGTAACATCATAAGATCGGGACAGGGCCCGCCATACCCCTATACATATCAAGAATATCGTACCACGACTAGACTGCAACTTTGGAACAAATAGAGTGCTCCAACATCAGCTGATCCAGCAACAAATGAGTGCGGACCGTCACTCTCTTTACATAAGCCCGCGGGCATGAAACGCAGCATCCCCCGACAAAAGGGACGTCAGTACGACTGATATACTGAGTATGTTAGGCATGAGAAATAGCATAACAGAGATACATAAATAAATAGAAACAGAAACAACCGACAGTAGTGAATGTCTCTGAGGGCCATAATATGCCTAAATGTCTTGCACAATGCAAATGCGGTATACATGTATATATTGGCCATACATGGGCATCTTCCTTCCCATAATAACCTCTATGGGCATTATATCATATCGGCCCCTATGGGCATAATCATTATCATATTGGCCTCATTAGGCATCTTCCATTTCGTGATATCTTTACTAGCTGTAGGTGGTGTTGCGTATATAATGTCATTCCCTTTTCCCCATCAACTACATATATATAATGCGTACCATATAGTAGTGTATATAACACATGTGGGTCTAGGGTAATACATGAATACCATATACTTCAATAGGGATTTAGGAACATATTTAGACAACAATAGGAATGAATAACATTAACATCCTTAGCTACTAAGAGTAGAATCATATATGGGACAATATTACATTTGCGTTTCATACTTAGAACATGACAAAAGAAAGAAGGATTTTCCTTAACATACCTTAGCCATTTTGTGTCCATAATACAACCAAAGCAGCCTGTAATGAACCCCAATCTTATTTTTTTTTCAAGAAACCCTCTTCTTCCACCTTACTTCACTTCGAAGAATGTCCGGATTACAACTCAACAATAAATGAAACAACAAGATTGAAGCATTTTGCAAAACTTGTATGTCCTTGGGAATGATCTCACGTTTCGTCCTTAAAATAAAATGTCACGTTGCTTCCTTCAATTAAATTTCCATGAATATGTAATGGTTGCTGCATTTTGTCTTATCTTGAGCCAAATTAAAGATCCAATTTGCTGATACATTTTTTTACAAGGAAAGATCACAATACAACAATGAAATCTCATATGTAATGCTACTTATCTACTGGATCATGAGGCCTACCTAGTTGTCATCTATTTAAGGAAAGACTTGGCTATAATGAAGCCACAAACACTATACATATATGGGTCATATATTTGTTGATTCTAGTAGTGCCCAAATAACTATGATTCTCCTACCTCAAACCATCTGATAGGAGATCTACTCTTCCGTCCATATAAAGCTTCATATGGAGCCATCTTGATACTATCATGATAACTCCAATTGTACACAAATTCATTAAGGTATAGATGATCATCCCAACTTCCCTTGAAGTTAATTCGCAATCTCGTAGCATGTCTTCGAGCGTTTGAATCGTATGCTCGGCCTACCCGTCAATCTGAGGGTGGAAAGTTGTGCTAAGACTAACTTGAGTGTCTAAACCTTTTTGAAATGATTTCCATAATTTAGTTGTGACCTTACGCATCTCGGTCATGTATAATAGAAATATGGACACCATAAAGGCGTAAAACTTTGCGTAGTCCTTAGCTGTGTAGGTAGTTTTGACCGCCAGGAATTGAGATGATTTGGTCAGTCTATCCACAATCACCCAAATAGGATCAGACTTATGATAAGAACGAGGTAAACCTGTAATTAAATCCATATTAATCATTTCCTATTTCCATATCGGGACCTTAATATTCTGAGTCACACCGTCGGACTTTTGGTGCTCTATTTTTACTTGCTGACAATTAAGACACTGAGCTACAAACTCTGTAATATTCCTCGTCATGTCGTCCCACCAATACATATCTTTGAGATCGTGATACCTCTTGGTAGATCCAGGGTGAATGGAATATCACGTGCAATGGACCTCCATCATAATCTTATCTCGTAATCCTGTTAACATTAGAAAACACAAATGGACCTTCCACCTGGGGTCCTCTCCCATTATGATCGAAAGTTGTGATTCTCTTTTGTTAAATATATTTCCCGATCTTCTCTAAAAATGGGATCTTCATCATGATGTTTTTTTCTTCCAGTATGAGGGATGACCCTGTTGTACTCATAGTCATAGGACTATCACTATCTGAATCCTCCAATCGCACTCCCACTTAGCTAACTGATGTGTTCCCTCAGGTCAACTTCTCTCCTTCGTCCTCACATTAGTCAAGCCGCTTGTAGGTGAATGATTCTATTATCAACTTAGCTTTTTTACTAACTGGTGTGCTGAAAACTCTTATATTTGTAGTATCTCAATCGTGAACTCCTTATGAACAATGTCATTCAAATCTAAAGTGCGCGTATCATCGTAGTTAACTCTTATTCATGATCTGAAAGGAATCTTTTTTTTTTGTACTTTCTCACTACTCATAATTATAAACAACTTTCTTTCTTTACTTCTTTTGACACTTTTTCATTCATTTTCTTACTTGTCGTACTTGTCTTAATTCTAAAATATTCTGGTATACATACGTAACCTCAAACATTACTCTTGATTCTAATCCTTGGCGTTACTATCCCTTAAAAGATGATTTGTTAACCTATTCCCTTATTCTATCCGTGAAATATTCTGAAGAATTTTGCATTACATGACGTTGGCCTACTATATCCAAACCTGGTCATTATACTTAGATTCGAATTTCTTCGCTCGCCTCATGGCTAAGACTTTTTGTCAATGGTGCTTTAGGAAAATATTTTCTTGACCTAGTTAAGATGTAAACCCATTACTTTATCTATTTCGTAGAACATTTGGTCAGTTAAAAAAATGCTCATAGACATTTATATTTTCCTGACATTTTATCTTCATTATAATGTCATTATCTCTTGACATATATCTTTAATGTCTACCTTGTATACATAGACGTCATTGGCCTTTTTTCACATGTTTAGGTGCTAATCTCGAGCTTTACTCAATGTTACTTCCGTTTACATACTTTCTGAAAGATATGACGTCATATATTATGGAACCGATGTTTCGTATGTTTAGATCCAATTCACGGTGTTACATGATCCCATGACTTGTCAAGCTTTCTTGTCTTATCACTATTAGATCTCTCATCGACCAAATAGTCATTCGTTTTACCTTTACATTTCCATTTCAAGTTGCCTTGGGGGGTCTCTTATCTCAAAGTATTTCTCATATTATCTTCCTGAACATTAGAGGTTCATCACCTTTGGCCGAAGAGTTCTTACGGTCCCTCATCTACCGTTGGTCCTTACGTTGTTCTGGAGTAATCATACCTTTGTGAAACCTGCATAACTATAATCTTATTCACCTTTGTCCTTTTTGTCGTAATCCTTCCTTCTATTCGTCATTAAATGAAAAAAAAACATTTCTGCCTTGATACTTGGTCATACCATTCCATTCATACTTATTAACTATTTTCATATTTCCCATAACTATTCTTCGATTGCTCCATAGTTCTCATTCTCAATTGCCACCAACAAGCTATTATTATCCAAAGGTTATTTTAGAATTGTAACATGCTGCACAATGAAGCTGAAGACCTTACTAGTCCAATACCTATAGCATACCTTAGCTTACTAAAATTGATACATGTAATTCTCAATAATACGCGGTATGGCCCTTTACGCACGGACGATAGGCTTATGTCTCACTTCCACTTCCGTGGGTAACTCGATCCTTATATATGACTTGGGCTCACTATTATAGGTACGCCACTTTACGTGATCTTCTTAAATTTACTTATGTCACTCTTCAAACGATTCGATTGTGGCAATCCATTCTCGTTAATGATATCCTAGGACAATTCCCAATCTATTATGGGTAAGACATTACTATTGAGGTCGCACATACATAATATATTCCCTCATTCTAATCAGCAAGAGTCACTGTAAAACGTGTAGATTTTTATAACCTACTAAACCTTCCAATTATGTCTTCTGCGTTTCATCTATAAAACTCATAATCATCTTATCCTTACCTTTACACATCAACTTGGGACACTTTGGAACATTGTGGCCATGGTTGCATACTAAACTAACCCCCTGTACCTTTGCGGCATAGTCCAGCATGCGCTCAACCACACTGACTATAAGATGGTCAGGGCGGTCTCACTCGACCTTTACAACTTTGAACCTCAGATATTGGCATATTTGAACCCTTTAAATATCGGCGATCCCTGACTAATAAACTCCCTGGGTTATGAACTCCCTGACTCTTCAAGGGACTATCTCTATCAGATGCTCTAGGATGAAGTCATTCTTGGGAGGCAATCAATTGATTCAATACTTGCACCCCTCTCCTTATATCTAATCGACGATGGAGCCGGTGGTAGGAATGATAATACGAGAGCTTCCATCAACTCCTTTGGTACTACTAGATTCGTCGATTCCTGAGGAAAGCAACTTACTCATATCCTCTGACGGATTTGTCTCAATATAGGGCACATTCAATCCAAACTCAATTTCCCTACTAATCATAGCCCTATTGGAAGAAGGTATTGTTGTAATAATAAACACGATAAAGTTTACGGGAGAATTCTTATAATTCAGCTCTATAGCACGATTCTAGATCAAGAAGAAAAGTAATCATTATCTTAAATTCCATGTAGCCTCTTGTCTATAAGTGTGGTACAAAACACACCCATAAACAAGACTCTACTAGACTTGTAGACTCCCTAGGACAGATATGCTTGATACCTTCATTGTCACGACCCAAATCGGAGGGTCATGACGGGCACCCGGACCTTACCTGCCGAGTACCACTAATCATATATTTAACATATAACCGTAATTTTCATGGTTCACGAGGGCCACCACGACATACCCTACTGATATATGGAAATAGTAAACTCGAAAGGAAGCTATATGTAAAATCCTGTAACTAGAAGGACTCAACCTATATACATATACATACCAAGGCCGACAAGGCCATACATGACTACTATACACAGGACAACTGTCTACAAGCCTCTAAAGAGTACGTAACATCATAAGATCGGGATAGGGCCCCGCCATACCCCTATGCATATCAAGAATATCGTACCACGACTAGAATGCAACTCTTGAAAAAATAGAGTGCTCCAACATCAGCTGAACCAACAACATACGAGTGCGGACCGTCACCCTCTTTACATGAGCCTGCGAGCATGAAATGCAACGTCCCCCGACAAAAGGGACGTCAGTACAACTGATGTACTGAGTATGTCAGGCATGAGAAATAGCATAACAGAGATACATAAATAAATTGAAATAGAAATAGCCGACAATAGTGAATGCCTCTGAGGGCCATAATATGCCTAAATGTCCTACACAATGCAAATGCAACATACATATATATATTGGCCACACACGGGCATCTTCCTTTCCATAACAACCTCTGTGGGCATCATATCATATCGGCCTCTGTGGGCATAATCATTATCATATTGGCCTCATTGGGCATCTTACTTTTCGTGATATATGTACTAGCTACAGGTGGTGTTTCGTATATAACGTCATTCCCTTTTCCCATTCCCTACATATATATAATTGATACCATATAGTAGTGTATATAACACATGTGGGTCCAGGGTAATACATGAATATAATGCATGAATGACAACAAAATATTCTGAACTTATCGGGTGATATAATATCCTTGTACCTTTGGCTAACATTGAAAATATTTACATCTTCCCTATATACCTCAATAAGGATTTAGGAACATATTTTGACATGCTTTTAACATATGAATCAATAACATGAACATTCTTATCTACTAAGAGTAGAATAATTTATGGGACAATATTACGGTTATGTTTCATACACAGAACATGCCAAAAGAAGGAAATAATTTGACTTAACATACCTTAGCCATTTTGTGTCCACAATACAACTAAAGCAGCCCGTAATGCACTTCAAGAAACCCTCTTCTTCCACCTTACTTCACTTCGAAGAAAGCCTGGATTACAACTCAACAATAAACGGAACAACGAGATTGAAGCGGTGTGCAAAACTTGTATGTCCTTGGGAAGGATCTTACATTTCGTCCTTAAAATAAAATGTCACGTTGCTTCCTTCAATTCAATTTCCATGAATATGAAATGATTGCTGCATTTTGGCTTATCTTGAGCCAAATTAAAGATCAATTTGCTGATACGTTTTTTTACAAGGAAAGATCACAATACAACAATGAAATCTCATATGTAATGCTACTTATCTACTGGATCGTGGGGCCTACCTAGTTGTCATTTGTTTAAGAAAAGACTTGGCTATAATGAAACCAAAACACTATACGTATATGAGTCATATATTTGTTGATTCTAGTAGTGCCATGTGGATTCCACAATTAATACAATTGTGTCCCACTAATTTCCCTTAATTACATCCTTGTCTCTCTCTACCACCAATTTTTTCCATAATTAATTTTTTGATCTCAATTCACTTAAATAATGGATCATTTTTGACACACCTCGTATGCTCCTTATCATGATCATGAAATATTATATTAGTCCGTAACCTCTTTTGGCACACACAAAATATTATTTCTACTCATCGTCTTCGCACTTTTAAGTCTAAATCATTTCGGGACTTCATCTTTTTATAGGACGAGCCCTTTATTTACATGCTTGAATATGACCAAAATTCTCCGGGGCTCGGGTCTACTTTCATACGTCTAGCTGCTCAAACCATCGCCTGAAAGTACGTGGTGTTACATTCATAGCCCGTATCAGCGGCATAGTCCAAAAATAGTAAAGTCCACCTCGATGCTCACCCTTTCCAATCAGATTCTTTGTGGTGGAGTCTAGTATAACACACATAATTCTATTAAATGTCACATAACAATCTAAATAATCAACTATTTATGATACATAAATCAAATTGTACATCAAATCCAGAACATAAAAGATATTCTTCAATCATATTCTGTCATTCAGCCTGGTTGTTCCTTCTTTTGTAGCCACCGAACTACTTTCGTCCGGAAGACCAACTGGACACTTAGGATGTGTTGCGTATTGCTCAATTATTTCGGATTACATGTCACATGATTGGTAGCTCCGGAGTCTATAATCCAAGATGAGTTTTCGGTCTTACTATCATATTCGCATTCAAGTTTATTCTGTAGGAATTCAACAAGTGAATCACAATCTTTCAGATCTCATCTCTTAAGTTGTGAAGTCATGTGCCACTTGTGTTCACCATTTTTGTCTTCGTCTGAGTTCCTTCTTTGGAAACTGCAACATTAACCCAGCAGTTGCCTCTACCATGACCGGATCCTGGTTCACTCATCTATTGTTGTTGTCTTCGTCCTCTTCCTCTAACTTTTTCATCTCCTTTTTGATTTCCCAACCACCAATCTGGATAACCAATAAGTCAAAAACATTCGTCCACAACGTGTTCGAATCTCTTGCAATGTGTGCAGAATACACCATCATTTTTTCATTCACCTTGGTCACAGTAAAGGTTTCTCCCTTGTACGACAAAAGGCATAGTTTCACTCCTGTCCTCTGTTTTTCATGTGATTCATCTCATAAGCTCTTCTTGTACAATCTTTGAATAGACTTTGTTTAATAATAGAAATGGTTCTTGGGCCAGTATGTTCAATCTCACCATTACCTACATTCCCTCATCCAATCCCATGAGGAAAAGATGCATTGTTTCTTCTTTTCTTTTAGTTTCTAGGGCTATCCCCAGATTGCACGTGCACTTTCCGAACTTGCAAGTTAGAATCTGTTCGTAGTTTGCTACTTCCTCCCACAACTTAGTGAGTTTTCCATAATAATCCACTATGGTCCTTCCCTTCTGCTTGCACTCTGCCAGTTCTGCCTTCAATTGTTGCATCCGAAGGCTGTTGATAACAACTAACCGCTCCCGGATGCTCGTCCATAATTCTTCCACTTCCTCTTTATGTGATATCGTTGAGCGAAGAGTTGGTTCTATGGTGTTGCGAATCCATACCAACAGTGAGTTTATAGTCCACCAATCTTCCAAGTTCGGTGACTCTTCATCCGACTTCTTGATCGGTAACGAAGCCAAATTTCTTCCTTGCTCTTAGGGTTGTCCGCATGGATCTAGCCCATTCTTCATAATTCTCACCCTTTAATTGGACGTGTTTCACCATAATTTCTGGGATTATCATTTGACGTATTGTCATAAGGGGAGATTATTTTTCTTTGAGTTTTTGTTTTTTTCTCCAGCAATTCCTTTAGTATTATTGCCGGTCTCTCCGTCACCCACTATTATTTTAGGATTTTTGTGTTATTTTAATGAGGCTCTGATACCATGTTAAAATTGATAGAAGAATGAAAATTTAGAGAGACAAGAATAATGGGAGAATGCTTTCTACTTTGTATTCATCATATTGACCTCCTTATATAGATTAAGGTTCTCCTTCTCCTAGTCTTATAAGGTAACCCTATTCCAATAGGATTATAAATCCTATATTTACCATAATTACAATTGTACCATAAATAGATTAAACTATTATAATTAGACTAGAATAGGTTCAATACTAACGCGTCAACGGATTCAATTTTGAAATTCGATTCGAAGGGCAGGTTTGAATTGACCAAGAGTTGAATTTGACCCCGAGGCGTCCTAAAATTATGAGAATTGTTTCCTAGACCAATTACTTGGATATGTTTATGATGAATTTGAATATATTGAGACCATTGGAGCTCGTTGTGGTCGACTTTAGCATTTCAAGTGAGGTTTTATCCACCGTAAATCAGGCAAGTGAGATCTTAACTCCTAGTTTACTTACTTATTTTTTATAAAAATATATATTATGTGATGTTTATGTACATTTAAACCATTTAGTTCTGCTAGATTGGTTATTTCCTCATCTAGGAGATTGACTGTACAGCCTTCTCTGCTTGTGTAATAATATGTATTTGTGAAGCATTAAATGTGTAGTCTTGACTTATACGATCCTTATGGGAAATTTTGCAATAGTATAAAGCATGACAGATATTGTTATTAACATTGTTGTTTTTTACTTTCAAAAAAATATATTGTTGTTTCTGAAATGAAGTTCAACTTCCGGAGGCTGTTGCAGTCCACCTTCCAGGACTGGAGAGTTTTCATAGTGCTACCATGATAAATGATAGTAAAACAATTGATTTTTTAAACCAAGAGTACACATACAACATTCTAATATATTTCAACTTCACAATATCTGTACAATATTTTGCATGGCGCATTCACATAGACATGACATTTTGTGTACAATTATCGAACTAGAAAATTGGAAAATGTAGTGCATGTTTAAACCTCCCAAAGATACTTTTTGTAGTTTTAGCTTCTGTACATTTTTGTATGAACTACATCAAGAAATAAGTGTGATTTAAATACTTGAAACTGAGCAAAATCTCAACTTCATGACTAATATCCTATATTATTAAACCACTGCTTCGAAGCATACCCTCCTAAAAAGATTTGTTTTTGGATACTTACACATGTACATTCCAATCAAACAGTTTACAATGTCCATACCCCAATAAAACTTTACATTTAGAATAGCAAATATATATTTATATTGAGTTAAATGAAGCCAAATCTATTTTAATCTTATTTTTTAACTTCTTCTCCGAACTACCATGGAACTCTCTCTATATTTTTATTTTTCATTTTTAGAATCTGTATAATATGATACATAATAGTGTATATATATTTTCATACATTATTATACATTTCATATACACACTTATACACTATTACATATTATATATACATTGTATATAATAGTGTATAACTATGTATAATATGATGTGAATGGTGTATGTATCCTTTTATACATTATTATACATTTTATATACACCCTTATGTATGTGTTTTGTATAATCATAAATAACGGGGTATAACTACGTATAAACAATGTATCCACACCGTTATACTTAAAATTAAAGGTGAACCAAGTAACTTCATCAGTTGCTTGAATCGGCTCAAATCAATTTCAATCATCACCAATCTGTTTCCTAAGATAGATTTCCAGATCGAAAATAATTGAAGAAGAAGAACTCAATATCTAAGATGTCTTTCAATATTAATGAGAAAACCCCCAAATAGATACAAGAATTAAATGTCAGCAACGAATTTCAACCAGCAACAGTCAAGAATGAAGACAGACTTGGTCTTGTGGTGAGAGAGAAGAGAAGGAGGCAAATTTTATTAAAGCTACTGCCACTTTTGTGAACAGAAGAAGGCACTATTTCACTACGACTTCTTCTATGCCGAACCCCAGTTTGAGGCAAATTTTGTACTACTGCTAGAGTAACATTTTGCAATTCTTCTTCTAAAATTTGTCATAATACCATGTATGGTGATGATGTTGGAATATGTAAAGCATGTACGAGAATAGTAAATAACTATTACGGTGATCGAAAGGATACACAACAAAGAGGACAACAACAAGTTGTCAATATCTTGATCTTGAATTGAAACTTCAAATATGGATCTTGTATTCGGGAATACAAGAACATGAACTGCTACACTTGTGGCTTGTAGATCCGCTGAGAATACAAACGGTTAGAGTCCTTCCTCTGTTAAGTTAACACATGAAACACTTAGCAACCAATTAGATAAACCACAACACCACCGGCTGAGTCGACAGATGGCTCTCTATCTTTAAGACAAGATTGCCCCCGTACATAGGCTTTACGAAAGTGTGGACAATAGTCTCCCAAGATGAAACAACAAACTATCAAGTGTGTAAAGCCTACACAAATGATCTCAGCGAAGAACACGAATAATGAAGATTGCTAAGAGAAGGATTGCTATCAGGAAAATTTGATCTCTTTGTGGTGTTGTTAACTTGTTTTTCTGTTCAAGGTCTCTCCATGTTCATCTATGGTCATCAATAGAATTGATCCAAAGGCCTCAATTTATAGGTGTGCAAGATGGCCTTTCAAATGCCGCATAATGACAATCAATTGCCATGTAATGGATGATATTTAACCCCCAAGTAATGCAACAACATAATGGTCCAAGTAATGGCCATTATTGGGTGGATTCAATGCCTTTAAAACCACCTCAACAGCCAAACCTTTGGGATTCCGTCAAGCAAACACTGCCTGGGAAGCGCCGTGGCGCTGCAGCATTTAGCGCCGCGGCTCCAGAAGCCAAATAAGAAATTAGCGCCACGGCTCAGCTAGGAGGCGCCGCGACTCTAATTAGCCAGAAGGCTCACGGCTGACTAATAGCCGCGAGCCTGCTTGGGGGGCGACGCGGTCTAGTCCGATCGGCGCCACGACCCTTCTCGGCTCCGCGGTTCGACCCATATCATCTTACACCTTGCACAATCCTTCCTTCGTTTACCAACGTGGAACACTTGTTATTTATCCAATAATCGTCCATCATTCTATATCTCAAACACTTCACTTACGTACCAATATCTCTTTCATTAACGAAATTTATGATACTTGGTACTAAGATTACACGTGTGTGGAAATGACGTTTCTGACGTGCGGGCCCCTAGTTGTTCGAGTCATAAATAATGAGAAAAACTTAATTCCACATTAGTAAATTTCCAATAATTCCCTCTTGAAAGAGATTTTGGCGCACACACAAGGTGCCTATTTTAGCAATCTTTCAGCGAAAAGATATTGCATTAGGAGAGGTAGCTTCCGCTTTGAACCTTCCCTAGTTGAATACCATCGGACTTACTTACTACGTGGTGAACATGATGTCTTGAACCGTCATTTTTTAATGTAAGCCAAGACAACGGTACCAACACAATACCTCCCCTTTATTCATTTCTTCTTTTTGTTATTTCCGTTGTGGCCGTGGACACACTTGGATTCTTAAGTGCGTTCTTTTTTAGGCGGTCTGTCCTCGCACTTAAATAGGTGATCTCCTACAAGGTATCTTGCTATACCCCACTTCACAAGTTTTAGGAATCATTAGAAGTTTCCCCAACCTTAACCTCAACCATTTGAGGATCGTTAAAGGTTTGGAAGCTTAACCTTTACCCACCATGCAGGTAGCACTTTCATGTCTATTGCGGGAACGACTTTGGATTCATGTTTCTTTACAAAAATCATCATCCGAAGTGCTCTTGCTTCCACCAAGCGCTCAACTGAACCTCTTGCAACTTAGTTTTCCCATTGAACCAAATTCTTGGGATCTCCAGTCCGTATGGTTGGATTACCACCGCAAAGGTTCGTATTGCTTGGATTTTTAAGCCCATTCCCCTAGACAGGCAGAACTCTTGATCTTCGGGTAGTCCCTTAGTTAAAAGGTCCGCTATATCCTTTGATTAGTAATCAAGGAAGTGTCACCCGTGTTGATCAACTGCCATACGGTCTTATGTTTCCTACCGATATATCCAGACGCCGTCATCCGTGCCCTTCCTAAAGCCGACGTGCTAGCCACATTGTATAACTACTGAAGGCACGAGTTTCTCCTAATAAGAGACGTCATCTAAGGAGTCATGAAGTTACTCAACTTCTTTCATGCTTTTTTTAAAGCGATAAACTCCGATTCCATCATGAATCGGCCGATGCAAGTTTCCTTAGAGGATTTTCCAAGACCCACCACACACATTTTCTTGTGGCTTTGGTGTTCTTCATATACGATGTCCAGTTTGCATCACTGTGTTCTCCCAGAACCGCTGGACATCTAGAATATCATAATCTGTAGATAAACGAATATTTCAGATATCGTCATATCCGACTTAACGCCTTCTATAGATCATTTTTTAGAATCACGAGTGAACCTTAGTTCAATTGATCTACTTTGTAGGCCAATACCAGGTCGGTTATAGTGTGTACAATACATTGAACTCCATATGACCTGTGCATATAACTCCTTATATATGGGTGCACCATGATTCCAATCAGTTCTATGATTCATATCCATTGGTGGCTTCAATGAGACTGTCAAGTACCTCACAAATGAGTTTGGATTTAGACCAGTATGTTAGATGTCTTAGAAATTCCTATTCCTAAGATGTCATATGTGATACCCATATCTTTCATATCGAGACTTTTGTTTCAATATGACTTTTACTTTCAGACTGTTAGTTTTCCAACTCTTGGCTTTCTAACTTCAGAGTCAATGTTTCTGTTGTTAGATTCATTATTTCTGTTTTATCTGAAACTTCCATGACCAAAATGTAAACATTTCAGGGACCAAAAATGAAAGTTCAGAAAGAAGGCCAACAGTCCAACAAACCAACTCTGATCCTCCCCTTCCAACTCTCCGGTTAGGAAGGCGGCATCAACATCCATGTCACGCAAGACTGCATTGGCCCTGAATGTTAAGCTATTCACAGAGGAGTATATGTCCAAGTAGCCGAGGCCTTATACTCGTCAGTAGATCCATCTACTTGGTACTCACTTTTTGAGTATCCACTTTTACAACCCAAAGATTCTTTTTTCGGAGGAAGGTCAACCATTACACACGTATGGTTCTGTATGATGGAATCTATTTCTCTCTCTGTAGCTTCTTTCCAAAGCAACGCTTCTGGAGATGATAATTCTCTGTTAATTGTCCATGATTCATTCTCAACCATACAAGCTAGAAGGCATGGAATAAGTCTTTGTCCCCTCTTTGCTCCGTCTAGGTTTAACATCTAGATTCCCTGAGTTCTGTAGACCTGGAATATTAAGTTCCGGATAGTCAGTAACTTCCGAGTCCTATAGATAAGGAACGTCTAGTTCCGGACAATCAGGCCCTCGTGGATTCTTGTTAACCTCGAGCAATTACTTCTTTTTCCTTCTCAAGGAAAGTTATCCTCAAAGCAATCAGCATTCTTTGACACTCAGAGGCGATAAACACTATTGTTATTTGCAGATCTAGTGGATGTGCAATTTACAGTCTTAGGTCCAACTTGACCTGTTTCAGTATTCCAACCTCTGCCAAGCCACTCCATATCACAACATTTGTAGGTGGGATCCTTTACATGTTTCACACGGAGAGTTATTCTTATCCTTATGCGTAGTTCTGTTGAGAATCGCATAAGCGGTAAGGATCACCTTGCCCCACATATTTTGGGCGTCCTGCTTTGCGCTTGACTAACACCGTTAGACTGAGGTGAGTAATGAGCAGTCGTTTGATGAATGATGCTTCACATTCTTCCCCTCTATCACTACGAATTCCTCAATCTGTAGGCTTAGTTGATTTTTAACTTCTGCTTTATAGCGCTTATTCGCTTCAATAACTTTATTTTTGCTTTAACAAACAAAGGATGCAATATATTGTACCATCATCAATGAAGGTCACAAAGTACTTGGCTCCCCCCTCTATTTTGTATAAACTTCAAATCATCCATGCAGGTGTGACTAAGTTCTAGAGGAGCGGTGCTTCTTTCGCTATTCCTTTGAAGGAATGGAAAGGTGATTTTGCCTCTTCGCCTACCTCACATTCATTTTGAGGGTTTATGTCAACAGAAGGCAATAATCTCGACTTTGTTAGCTTTTGAATGACTTTCTATTTAACATGTCTTAATCTATGATGGCATAGATGCACAAATTACAAATATATCAGTCATTTAGCTACAGACATACTGTACCATTCTTAGTTATTACAGACCTGTTGGACTAGTATCAAACCAGCTTGACCAACAACGTCCCTTAAACCAAATTCGGGACATGTATCACCTCCTTTTAGAGTGATCCCATTCCCTGAAGTCCTATTGAGGAGAACCTCTCCAACCCCTTCTACTTTAGAGGTGGCGTTGCTTCACATGAACAACATCTTGCCCGTGGTTAGGGCGTAACCGGATCATATGTGATTTGGATACTCTGGCCCACTCTAGTTGCTTTGGCAGACTGAGTGTCCAATTTCTTTTGGCCTTCAGATCATTTAAGACCTAGAAACTTTGGTCCACCTCAGTAGGTGTCCATTACTTTTCTGCCTTTCTTTTGGCCTTCAAATCATTTAAGACCTGGAAACTCTGGCCCACCATACTAGGTGTCCATTACTTTTCTGCCTTTCTTTTGGCCTTCAGATCATTTAAGACCTGGAACTCTGGCCCACCTCACTAGGTGTCCAATATCATCCTATCAACTGAATTCTGGCCTACTCCAATCGCCCGTAGGCTTTGTACGATTGAGTGTCCAATATCATCTTATCAAATGAATTTTGGCCCACTTCAGTCACCCGTAGGCTTTGTACGACTGAGTGACCAATATCATCTTATCAAATGAAGGATCTTCTGTCAAATGGTGTGACAAGTTCAACGTCTTAGCACATTCTAACAAAATGAAGCAGTAGCTAACACAACTAAATAAGATAAACAAAGTACACTAAAGAACACATAGCAGCAGAAATCAAACTACAGGGGACTATAAAGCAATATTGCGCCTATAAGTGTGATAGGCTAATCGGGCCTACAGTAATAACACTACAACTATCATTTTGTAAGCGTAAGTAGGACTACGCTGGACTACCTACTACTTTTCTACCCTAATTTGTGTCCTCCACAACCCCCTATCTAAGGTCATGTCCTCAGTAAGTTGCACCTGCGTCATATCCCGTCTAATCACCTCTCCTCAATACTTCTTCAGCCTACCTCTCCCCTTCCTGAACATGTCCATATCCAACCTCTCACACCTCGGCATTGGGGCATCTGTCTCTCCTCTGCACATGCCCGAACCATCTCAACCTCACTTCCCGCATCTTATCCTTCACCGAGGTCACTCCCACTTTGTCCCGGATATCATCATTTCTAATCCTATCTCTCCTTGTATGCCCACACATCCATCTCAGCATCCTCATCTCCATAACTTTCATCTTTTGTATGTGCGAAGTCTTGACTGGCCAACACTCCGCCTCATACAACATAGTCAGTCTAACCACCACCCTATAGAACTTGCCTTTAAGTTTTGGTGGCACCTTTTTGTCGTACAAAACTCCAGACGCGAGCCTCTATTTCATCTACCCTGCCCTAATATGATGTGTGATATCGACATCAATCTCTCCATTCCATTGGATGATAGACCCTTGGTACTTGAAGCTTCCTTTTTTGGAATGACATGAGTACCAAGCCTCACCTTCACGCCTGTCTCAGGGTCGCTCCCATTGACGAACTTGCACTACAAATATTCTTTCTTGGTCCTACTTAACCTGAACCCTTTAGACTCCAGAGTCTGTCTCCAAACCTCCAGTTTGGTGTTCACTCCGCTGTGAGTCTCATCAATCAGGACTATGTCGTCTGCGAATAACATACACCATGGTACCTCCCCTTGAATTTGTCGCGTCAGTCCGTCCATCACCAAGGCAAATAAGAATGGGCTAAGAGCTAATCCCTGGTGCAGCTATACATGACATATACATTATCTATAAACCGATGATATAATGAGCTACATTTACTTCAAACTAGATGTGTGAGCTGTATTTATGAGTTATTTCCCTTTTTAAAATGATAACATGGGCTCTATCTCATCTAATATTTGACATAATTGGCAAACTTGACAAAAGGACAAGACCACTCTATTAGTGATAATCACTTCTAAAATTTCTCCTTTAACGACATTGAATGCTATCGTTTTAGAAGAGAAGCTGCCTTTTTTAAGCATCAACTAGTATAGAAGCTAATCTTTGGAAAACAGAATATCAACAATTAAATGTTAAATAACATAAAGACAATCTAAGAAAAATTCTAAGCTTATGGGACAAAGACATAAGCAGCTATTTGCTAAAAATATTGATATTCAGATGACCACATAAAATCAAAAGACATATTGTAGCTAAATGTATATTATATATCTTTTATACAAGATATACAAATATTATATATATTTTTATGCTAATTATGTATAATAAATGTATAATTAACGTATACTCAATGTCTAAAGTATACATATTAATTTACATACTATATAATTATTATACACATATTATACATATTTTGAGGATATTTTTTAAAGGACCACAGTCCAATCTCCGACGACCTTGCTTCACACCATGACGAACCCAGCCCCCTCTCTTTTTTCTCCCATGATTTCTTTTTCTTTTGTGACTGATTAAACCACATGACCACTAAATTAACGCCAGATCTGGCTGGATTTCACTTTCATGGCGCCTTCCCTATCGCTCCAACATTTCATCATCGTTGAAGCGTCGTGCTTCATGGTTTCTTTGTTTCTCACTTCTGGATGGACGGGCTTTAGTCCAACGACTAGGGGTGGGCGTATATCGGTTTGGTTCGGTTTGGTTTTGTATCAAAAAAGTATGAACCGAATAAAATTCGGTTTTTTTTAAATAAAAACAGAATCAAACTTTTTTTAAAAAAAAACCGATATATCGGTTTATATCTGTTTTTTTCAATTCAAATATAAAGTCCAAAAACATAAAGTTTACATCACATATATTCTTAAAACATGTAAAAAAACTCCAAATTAAATGGTTTCTGTTTTATTAAACATCAGCATCAGCAAATTTCAGCAACATGAACTTTCAGCAGGAATTTTAGCAACATCAACAGGAATTTCAACATCAGCAACAACGTTTCAGCTTTAGCAGCCAAAAATAAACTTTCATCAGCAGCCAAAAATAAACTAAGACTGCTATGAGTCAAATACAGATAGATACTAATAACAAAAACTAATTTGAAGAAATTTAGATTTGAGAACTTTATCATTATGACGCCAATATCAATCCATTGTCAAGTCCTCCACTGCTTGTGGTTGTTCTACTTCTTGTAATTGCGGTACGATTGAAAGTTTTTCAAAGTCTACATACAATTTGCCAGAGTGTCAATATAATAAATAAAATGTTAAAGTATAATCATTCTATTAAAAACAATATATAAAAAACAGTATTGTTACCCAATTCAATTTCTTCATAAAACTCAGTTTCTTCTTCGGTTGGTTGCACAATTTGTTCTCCTATAAGAGTTGAACGAAACCAATTCTGTGTGCAAATTAATATCTCAACTGTCTTATGAGTTAATGTTCTCCTAAAAGGATCAAGAATGTGCCACCCCCTGCTAAATGTCGATTCGGAAGCCCTGGTAGACACAGAAATTGCCAAAATATCTTTGGCAATTTTGACAAAGTCGGATACCTAGACGAATACATCTTCCACCAACTCAAAAGATCAAAATTTGGATCATTAGGAATTTCATTCCGCTCTGACAAATATTTCTCAACATCATTCTTCACCCAAAATGATCATTTTCAGTTGCTTTCATCTTTTTAAACAATTGAAAAGGGTCAATTGATTCTTTTCTATTGCTGCCACTATCACAAACTTCACTTAACAGAATATATGCCTGCACCACTATTTGGGCCATCATCATTATAACTTTCAAATAACCATAACAACAACTCTCTGATATCAGCTTTAATTTCACCAACCTTCCTACTATCAAATATACTTCCAAAGCACCAGTTTATAAATTCAAATTTACACCGACGATCAAACACAT
The DNA here is from genome assembly GCA_034509755.1 of Anisodus tanguticus. Taxonomy (NCBI): domain Eukaryota; kingdom Viridiplantae; phylum Streptophyta; class Magnoliopsida; order Solanales; family Solanaceae; genus Anisodus; species Anisodus tanguticus. The sequence continues at coordinate 22,277,168 of CM067550.1, read as the reverse complement.
TTGCTAAAATTAATAGCTTGTTCACTTTTACTAAAGAACTACCCCAATATTTCATAAACTTATCTCTCATGCCATTAACAATTGTTTCATCAACAAATCATTAGATTCCAATAGTGAGCTAAGATGAAGATAAACTTTCTACAACTCATTAAAAAATCACTAGAAGTCACACATTTTGTGTTGCTGAATTTTAATGTCACATCATAAAAAACTGACAAAAAATGTACTAACCTCTTAGCATTATCCCAATCCACAAAAATCAGTGGCCCAACCCTTTTTTCCATTCTCATCTTTGTCAAACCAACTTTTGTAGTGGCCATCGTCCTCCTCTAACCTATCAAACGCTTTTTCAAATATCACCGCTTTCTCCAACATTAAGTATGTCGAATTCCATCTGGTTGGCACATCCAAAATCATAAGTCCCTTAAATAAGATTTTCTCTCGCTCAACACATATCTTCAATTTTTGCAACCTTGTCGGAGAAGATCTTACACACTTCACCGCATTACGAACAACATCTATTGAGTCCTTCACTTCTACCAACCCATCCTGAACAATCAAGTTCGCTATATGTGCAGCATACCTCACATGTATATGATCACCATTTAAAACCATCGTCTTAGTACTCCAATTTGTTAATTTCTTCTTCACATAAGAAATTGCAACTTGATTAGCACTTGCGTTGTCCACAGTAATTGTGAATAGCCTATCAATACCCCAATCCAATAAATATTTCTCTATAATCTTTCCAATACCATCTCCTTTATTATTAGAAATTGGTGTAAAAGCAAGTATCTTTTTATGCAACACCTATTCACAATCAATAAAATGCCTAGTAATTACCATCTAGCTACTCATTTGAGTTGATGTCCACGTGTCTGTTGTAATACAAATCCTCTGCTGGTTTGAATTCATGATTCTTTTAATCAAAGCCTTGTCATTCTGATGCAGCTGAAGAATATCCCGTGCAATCGTTCTTCGTGAAAGCACCTCAAATCTGGGACAACAAACCCTCATATACTCCATAAAGTTCTGACTCTCCAAAAATCTAAAAGCTAACTCATCCTTAATAATAAATTTCACTAGTGCGGCTCTACAATCATCTTTATTAAACCCCACAAATACAACTTTACCATTGTTCTTACCCTTACCACGAGTTAATACTTTTTTATTCTTATCCTCTTCAAGCTTCGATTTCTTGTATACTTTGCATCTACCCAAGTGGTTCCTTAAATTAGTTGTCCCAACTAACGAGCTATCGCAAGCATAATCTTTTCGGCAAAAATGACATTTGGCTTTCTTTATCCAGGTAGCTTAGTAAAAAAATTCCAAACTTTTGATCTCAATTTTCTCTCGTCGGTTCGTTTTACCTCTTCTGTTCCATCATCCAAAATGTCTTCCATTCTACAATATTAGAGAGTTCTTGAGTATTTTGTCAAATACACAGTGAATACAAAATATTAAACATCAGTGAATACAATGGCTTTAGATAATGTTTCGACGAACATGGTTCAAACAATGCATGAAACAGATGAGAAATCAGAATTTTAAATAATACACAGCCAAAAATGACCTTAAACTTAGAGCAACGAACAGTCGAACATGACTTTAACTACATCAGTGATTACAAAACGCCTAATTCATACCTTCTCCATAATGTTTTGAGAAACATGGTTCAAACATAGCATGAAACATATGAGAAATCAGAATTTTAAATAATACACAACCAAAAATGACCTTAAACTTAGAGAAACGAACATTCGAACATGACTTTAACAATATCAGTGAATACAAATGCCTAATTCATTGCTTCTCCATAATGTTTCGACAAACATGGTTAAAAAATAGCATGAAACGGATGAGAAATCAGAACGAGAGAAAGAAATGAGTAAAAGGATTGGATTTACCTTTTGTGGTGGCACTGGCAGTGAACGAAATGATTTAGGAATTACGGGTCAGGGCTCGAAACTATTTAGGGGTCGGGGCCTCGAACTTCCAAATGATTTAGGGGTTAGGGCTTTAATTTATATTGGATATGGTTAATTACAAATCATTCTTTATGAATCAAGTACCATTCAAACAAAGTATGCATTGTCTCTTTGAGTGATATGCCCCGGTTTTTCAGTTCGGTGCATCAATAATTCAAAGGAACCGAACCGAATCAATTACAAATTTAGATTCGGTTTTTTACTAAAATTGGTTTTTTAAATTTTTTTTAACCTAACCGGTAAAAAAATAGTTTTTTAAATTTTTTTAACCGAAACCAAAGGTTTGGTTCAGTTTTTTCGGTTCTCCAGATTTTTTGCCCAGCCCTACCAACGACCTACGGACGTCCCTATTTTTGCTTGTTGTTGTTCTTCTTGGTATTGTAAGACGTTTATCGGCGAAACTCCACTGATCCAAACGATTTCTGCTATGTCATATGATGTAAATGTGCATTTTTACATGACTAAGCTGGGTTCTGCATTTTGTGACTTGCTTTTGCATTTTTCTTGGTCAGATTTGTTGTCTTCCGTTGAGATCTGGTTTCTGCCGGAAATCAGATCCAGTGACTAGATATTGACATTAAATTACTCCTAGAGTTCAATTCAAATACTTTATACTAAATAGTGCTAAGCATTGTCTTATTTATTTCCTAAAGTCACGTAATGTACTTTTTCCTTATAGATGACCTAACCTTTGAGCTTGGTTCGGTTTGTGGGTCAAACAGTCATGGCAAGTATCTTATGTTAACGACTCAGTGCCTCAAATAATTCAGAAATACTCCTTCCCATTTATTTATTATTTGGAGAGCTGAAAGATACTTACTTTCATTAATTTTTTAAAAATATTTTAAATTGTTACCCTGTTGCGAACTCAAGAATTTATCCAAACGGATTCAATTTTCAATGTATAGTACTAAAATAATAGTCGAAAATTGTTAAATATACACAATATACACACAATATACATGTGTATATTGCTCTCGGATTCTCCCTCTCGGTTGCCGTATATAGAGTATATAGTTTAGGTAATGTTTAGTATCCCAGTTTAGGTAATGTTGTGGTGTAATTGGTATTGTACACTTACCATAATATGTGTATTACCATCATTGTATAGTTAATATCCAAGTAGAATAAGGTTTTGGGAATAGAATAGGAATAAGATTCTCCTATTATAGAAATATGTAAATTATATATAGTCTTTCAATTAATGAAAATAGTCAAATGATTATTTCTTTCATGGTATCAGAAATCTAGGTCTTAAAATCTTCTCTCTAAACTCTTATTTTTTCCGTCGTCTCCCTTGCACATCCAAGACATTTTGCTCTCGGTTTGTGTGCCGACGGGAACCCTCATCTTCCCAAATTTTTCTCCCAAATACCTCAATCACATATTGTTCTATCAATATGTCTACATCCCGGAACACGTTTCATCCTTCCCTTACAGTTTCTAACATCAAGAATAACATCCCTCTCGTTCTTGAAATAGAAAACGTCCAATATGCGACGTGGGCCGAATTGTTCAAAATTCACGCACGCTCGCATCAAGTCATCCATCACATAATCCCCACGGCTCCTGAGGATACGGAGGTGCCAAAAAATGAGGATGATCCTAAGTTGTGGACGACTCTTGATGCCACAGTCCTCCAGTGGATATATTCCACAATTTTTTCTGACCTTTTGCAAACAATTATTGAGCCTGACGCTACGGTACAAGCGACTTGGGATAGACTGCGTGATATATTCCAAGATAATCAAAATTCTATAGATGTTACCCTTGAGCAGGATTTCTCCCATGTCAATATGGAAGATTTCCCTAATGTTTCGGCTTATTGCAAAATATTAAAGGAATTGGTGGACCAACTTTACAACATTGGTGCGCCAGTTTTGAACGATCGTTTGGTCCTCCAAATGGTTTCCGGCCTCTTCGAGGCCTATAATGGTGTTGGAACGCTTCTTCAGCAAAGCAATCCGCTTCCACAATTTTATCAAGCCCGTTCTATGCTTACACTCGAAGGAGCAGGCATGGAAAAAAAGGCGGTTACCGGTGCTAGTCCCGTAGTCATGATGACCGAGTCCACGGTGTATCCTACCAGTTCCAACAACTCGGTCCAAAATCACAACAACGGTGGCAGCAAAAAGGGTGGAAATAAGAAAAATAATGGCAAGAACTGCGGCGGCAACAACGGCGGCAGCTGGCATAATGGTAGTGGCGGTGGGGGTCCTCGCGGTGGTCAACAAGAGTAGCAGCAGTTCTGAGGCCCACAGTGGGCCCCTATGCAGTAGCCGTGGGCCCCACAGCAGTAGTTTGGGCCCAACCAATTTTCCCCACAGCGGCAGTTTCAGCCCAGTCACTTCTCGCCCAACGGCAGTTGGCGGCCCAACAGCAGTCCAGGCCCAATTCAGCCTGGTCCACAACAGTCAACAGTCTGGGCCGAGACCGCAAGCCGGGGTGCTTGGGCCTCTGCCTCTGCAAGTCCATCACGCGGCGGCACCCATGCCTACCGACATCGAAACCGCGCAATGCACACGCTTGGTTTAAATCCTACGAACCCAAATTGGTATATGGACACCGGTGCCACTATCCACATGACATCCGATTCAGGTACGCTCTCGTCTTATTCCAATTTGAGCAACCCTCGCGGTATAATTATTGGTAATGGTAATTCTATTCCAATTTGTGGTTATGGTCATAAAACCTTATCTCCCCCGCATCCACCTCTTATCTTGAAAAATACCCTACACGCCCCCAAATTGATTAAAAACTTAGTCTTTGTCCGTAAATTCACTACTGACAATTCCGTTTCTATTGAATTTGATCCATTTGGTTTCTCTGTGAAGGATTTCAAGACGGGGAGTCCTTTCATGAGGTGTGATAGTAGGGGAGATCTTCATCCTATCACACCCAATTTTGGTCCATCTAGTCAAGCCCTGCCATCAGCCTTTGCAGCCATTTCTCCTTCCTTGTGGCATGCTCGTCTTGGTCATCCGGGGTCCTCTATTTTGTCATCTTTAGATAAAAATAGTTTTATTTCATGCAAAGGTACGAGTAGTACTCCAAATTGTCAATCTTGTTCTTTAGGAAAAATTATTAAGTTGCCATTTGTAGACTCAAATCTCATACTTTAATGCCATTTGATATTATTCATGGTGACTTATGGATGTCTTATGTTCTTAGTTATGTGGGTCATCGGTATTATGTTTTCTTTTTGGATGATTATTCTAAGTTTTTATGGATTCATCAGAGCATAAATTCCTAAAATTTAGAGCATTCATCAGAACCCAATTCGAGCGAGAAATAAAAAATATTCAGTGTGATAATGACAAAGAATATGACAATGGGGTATTTCTGGAATTCTGTACTAATAATGGGATCAATTTTTGTTTTCTTGTCCTCATACGTCTTCACAAAATGGGAAAGCCGAACGCAAAATTTGCTCTATAAATAACATTGTTCGAACGTTATTGATTCATGCTTCCGTACCCCCGTCTTTTTGACATCATGCTCTCCAAATGGCTAACTATCTCCTTAACATAACTCCTTCCAAAGGTTTGACATATTCTTCCCCCTTCAAATTTTATATAATAAAATTCCTTCATATTCACATCTTCGGGTTTTTGGGTGTTTGTGTTATCCGTTATTCCCGTCCACCACAATTAAAAAAACTTCAGGCTCGGTCTACTCCATGTGTGTTTTTGGGTTTTTCGTCTAATCATCGTGGCTACAAATGCTTTGATTTATCCTCTAATAAAATCATCATTAATTGCCATGTCATTTTTTATGAATCCCAATTTCCATTTGCTAAGTTAATACTCCCGTGCCTAGTTCGTATAATTTTTTGGATGATAGTATATCCCCGTATATTATTCAGCATTTTTCGGACATCTCCCGCACCTAAAGTTCTCCAGCAGGCCCACTGCCCGCTGACCCCACTAGTCTGTCACCCACTGTCGGTCCCTGGGCCCGGCCCACCGGGCCGCTTCTGCGATTGGGCCGGTCCAACCCAATTCCCACTCGAACTCGGTCCGGGCTTCCGCTCCAGTTTACGATTTGGGCCAGCAGGCCTACTGCCTGCTGGCCAGTCCGTCATGAGTCTCGAAAATTCCCAAAATCAACCCACCTCTGCCCCGAGTCATGGACCAGTCACCTGTAGTCAACGGGCAATTTTTACACCAAAAAGACATTTTAATTTACATTCTAATGTTCTTAAATCACCCTTACCCCGAAATCCCGTGTCTGCATTAAATGACCCAAATTGGAAAATTGCTATGACCGATGAATATAATGCTCTTATTGATAATAAGACGTGGGTGTTGGTACCCCATCCATCTAGTATTAATATTATTAGGTCTATGTGGATTTTTGCTCATAAGAAAAATTCAGATGGTTCATTTGCCCGACATAAGGCGCGGCTTATGGGTGATAGTAAGACTTAGCAGATTGGTGTTGATTGTGGTGAGACGTTTAGTCCGGTGGTCAAACCGGCTACTATTCACACTGTGCTTAGCTTGGTTATTTCGAAGGCATGTCCTATTAATCAGTTGGATGTCAAGAATGTTTTCCTACATGGTGACCTCAAGGAAACAGCTATATGCATCAGCAGTTGGAATTCAGGGATCCCAACCATCCTCATCATGTCTGTTTGTTGAAGAAGTCCTTATATGGGCTTAAGTAGTCTCCACGGGCCTGGTATACGTGGTTGCAGACTATGTTTCAATTATTGGGTTCACTCACAGCAGATCGGATAATTCATTGTTCATCTACCGTCGTGGTTCATCCGTGGCCTATATCCTGCTATATGTGGATTATATTATTTTGACGTCCTCTTCCGATGCCTTACGCCAATCTATCATGACACTGCTCAGCTCTGAGTTTGCTATGAAAGACTTGGGGCCCTTGAGTTACTTTTTTGGGATTGATGTCACTCGACATTCCGATGAGTTGTTCTTATCTGAACGGAAGTATGCAACTGAGATCATCGAGAGGGCTGGGATGTCATCCTGTAAGTCCACTTCCACTCCAATTGATACTAAACCCAAGCTGAGTGCCGCGACCGGCGTACCCTACGAGGATCCGACCCGCTATCGTAGTCTTGTAGGGGCCCTTCAGTATCTTACCTTTATGAACCGGATATTACATATGTTGTCCAACAAGTGTTTTTGTTCATGCATGATCCCAGAATTAAGCACATGAATGCACTCAAACGCACCATTCGGTATATTCAAAGTACACTTGACTATGGTTTGCATTTATATCCTTCCTCGACGTCCACACTTGTCTCGTATATGGATGTTAATTGGGGTGGCTGTCCCAACACCATACGGTCTACGTCGGGCTATTGTATGTTTCTTGGCAACAACTTGGTCTCCTGGTCTGCAAAGCGTCAGTCGACTCTATCCCGCTCAAGTGCCGAGGCTGAATATCGAGGGGTAGCTAATGTGGTCTCGAAATCATGTTAGTTACGTAATTTTATTTTAGAGCTTCATTGTTCCATTCAGAAGGCAACATTGGTTTATTGCAATAATATTAGTGTCAACTACCTTTCTGGTAATCCAGTTCAGCACCAACGCACTAAGCATATCGAAATGGACATTCACTTTGTCCGTGAAAAGGTTGCTCATGGTCAAGTTCGCGTATGCCATGTCCCGTCGAGATATCAAATTGCTGACATCTTTACAAAGGGTCTTCCCTCGGTCCTTTTTGAAGATTTTAGGGACAGTCTCAGCGTTCGAAGACCGCCCACTATGACTGTGGGTGTGTGTTAAATATATACAATATACATGTGTATATTGTGTATATTGCTCTCGGATTCTCCCTCTCGGTTACCGTATATAGAGTATATAACTTAGGTAATGTTTAGTCTCCTAATTTAGGTAATGTTGTGGTATAATTAGTATTGTATACTTACCATAATATGTGTATTATCATAATTATATAGTTAGTATCAAAGTAAAATAAGATTTTAAGAATAGAATAAAATAAGATTCTCCTATTATGGAAATATGTAAATTGTATATATAGCCTTTCAAATAATTCAGAAATACTCCTTCCCATTTATTTATTATTTGGAGAGCTGAAAGATACTTACTTTCATTAAATTTTTTAAAATATTTTAAATTGTTAACCTGTTGCGAACTCGAGAATTTATGCAAACGGATTCAATTTTCATTGTATATTACTAAAATAATAGTCGAAAATAAAATTCTCGTATACAACAAAGTGAATTTTATATGTTGCTCTTTTGTTTCTTTTCCACAATGCCTCCAGAAAGTTATGTTTTGATGTGGTGTTTTTGTCTTATAAGAAAGACAAAAAAATCATTTTTTTCTTTTTTAATGTTATAATTACTTAATAAGAACAATAATCTAGAAATTTGAATATTATAAACAAAATAAAAATAAAATAAGCAACCAATTAAAATTTAGTAAAGAAAATAAATTAATAAATAAAAAACTCACGTTTAGGTATAATTTCTTTTAAAAAATACAATTTTATACTTATAAAAGTATTAATAAATAAATAAACGAGCAGTAAATACACATGTTTGCACATATAAGTGAATGTTAAAAACAATATCTTTATACACAATAAATAACATAATGTAAATTATAATAATTATTAAACAAAATTCTACTTGATACAAAAATAAATTTAAAATAAAGTTGAACTAATAATTTAAATATATTGTTTACTTCAACTAGATTAACATAAGAAAGATAGAAGAGTGAAGATAGGCCTCATTTGTTTAATGATTAATACTATTTATTTTTAAACATCTGAGTGTGTATAATTTATCTATATATAAACATAATAAAAACACAATTAAATAAAATTTTATTTAGGTGCTACATCAATAATATATTAGAGAAATTTTGTATTTAAATAAAATAAAATAATTATTTATTAAAATTATAATATTTAAATAAAGAAATAAATATTTTAAGTTTGATAAAACATTTAAGCTATCTGTACTACAAATAAAATTTATATCAATAAAAAGAAATGTTGTCAGTCAAATGTTTTTAAAAAGAAACATACATTAATCTCTAAAACATATTATCCAACCAACAATAAAACAAATTGCTCCACTTTAAATGCACAAATATAAGAATTTTTGAATGACAACTGTATAACAATCAGATCAAATTCTAACGTAAAAATAGCCACAAACATATAAAAATAATTTAAATAACTAAACTATAAGATTCTCAAGTTTTATCTACTTGTCATTAGCTTAAGCTCAATTTTCTTGCGCATATTGCTCATTATCTGGAATTTTAAATTACCCAGCGAGGTCCATTTGTTTCACCCAATATTTCTTCTTGTTGTCCTTCTTCCTCAAATATCATTTCAAACTAATCAGATTGATTAAATAAATTGTCATTTATATGTTTCTTTCTAATAAAACTATTAACTGCAAAACATGCAATAACAATATCTCTTTGGACATCAATAGAATATAGTGCTATTTTATCAATATTAGAAATATTGTTCAGAACTTCATAAGCACATTCAAGTACATTTCTAAGTGGTGCATGAGCATGATTAAACTTTTTTTTTCTTATTTATGGCACACTTTCAATGACAATCTCCTAACCAGTAGCGAATATTATGTTGCTAGAAATTCCCGGGCATTAGGATATGCCGCATTATATAAATAACACTTACCTGAAATAAAAATAAAAAGCTAAATGACCATAATAAGAAGCTTAATTATCATTTTTATAGTTGAAGTTGTATAAATTACCACGTGAAGAAGTGAAAATAATTATTTGAATTAGCTGTCATCTCTGTTAGAACATGTGCATCATGTACTATTACTTCCAATCCAGCGTAAACATAAGTGAAGATCATGTTGAAGTCACGTAATGCAAAAACATTCTAGTAACATTTTTCGGTTCCTCCGTAAATAATTTCTTGATTGTCAGTGAAAGATAGAATAATTTTCCTTAGTGATTCCTTTCATTATTCATAATATATATAGTTGTACAAAGGTTGATTCCTAATATGGTACGAATCCTAACTTAGTTTACAAAGGTTGATTCCTAATACAATTAGAATCCTAAGTTACATTAAATATACATCTATCATAATTACAAAATATACAGAGAATATTCGCTAATACTCCCCCTCAGACGGAACGGGAGGAGGCCGAACGCTAAGGATGGATCGGAAGTCGGTGAAGAGCTGTCGCGGTAGTCCCTTTGTGAAGATGTCTTCATACTGATAAGAGGAAGGCACGTGTAATATTTTGACCTGACCACGGGCAACCTTCTTTCGCACAAAGTGGATATCCATCTCAATATGCTTAGTCCGCTGATGTTGGACCGGATTATGAGACATATAGATGGCAGATATGTTGTCACAATAGACTATAGACGCCTTGCGGAGTGGACACTGGAGCTCCAAAAGAAGATTTCAGAGATAACAGATCTCAGCAACTACATTAGCAACACCGCGATATTCTGCTTCAGCACTCGAACGGGATAGTGTGGCCTGCCTCTTGGCGGACTATGAGATAAGATTAACCCCAAGAAATACACAACACCCTGAGGTGGAGCGACGTGTGTCTGGGCATCCTGCCCAATCTGCATCCGTGTAGGCAAGTAGTTTGGTTGGGGCAGAGGGGTATAGGTGTAATCCAAAGTCTAGTGTGCCCTTAACGTATCTGATAATACGTTTGAAGGCGGCAAAATGGGACTCTCGGGGGTCGTGTATGAATAAACACACCTGCTGAACGGCATATGCAATATCATGCCTAGTGAATGTAAGATACTGAAGAGCACCTTCTAGACTCCGATATAGAGTGGGATCAGAAACTGGCGCACCGTCATTGGCACTAAGCTTGGATTTGTAGTCCACCAGAGTTGGTATAATTTTACAATTTGCCATCTTGGCCCTGTACACTATCTCTTCTGCATACTTACGCTGATACAGGAACATAGTGGCTGCAGATCTGGTTACCGATATACCCAAAAAATAACTTAGCTTGCCCAAGTCAGTCATAGCAATTTCAGTTTTGAGTAGAGCAATGATTTCATTCTTCAAACCGTCAGATGAGGCAGCAAGAACAATGTAATCGACATATAATAGCAAATATACAGTGCTGCTACCTCGGTGAAAAGTGAAGAGAGAGTTATCACACCTGCTACATACAAAACCAATATGCAGAAGATACCTGGCAAAACGATTATACCAAGCGCGGGGTGCCTGTTTCAATCCATACAATGACTTCCTGAGATGACACACAAACTGCAGAGCTGCCGGATGAACAAAGCCAGGAGGTGATGCATGTACACGCCTCTTTTCAAATCCCCATGAAGAAATACATTCTTGACATCAAGCTGATGAATCGGCCAATGCATGCCCATAGCAATACTGAGAACAATCCGAATAGTGGCCAGTTTAACAACCGGACTGAATGTCTTACCACAATCAATACCCTCCTGCTGATTAGTACCATTGGCAACTAGTCTTGCCTTATACCTCTCTAAGTCACCACTGTCTCTGAACTTGTGCCGAAATAGCCATATATACCGGATAACATTCACACCTTCGGGTCTAGGTACCAAATCCAAAGTGTTCTTCTTGGTTAAAGCGTTAAATTCCTCGCACATGGCCGCATTCCAATTTGGGTCCAGTTTTGCTAGTTTTGGATTTTTTTGAACGGGTGATAAGGTTTGTGTGGAGAGATTGAAATGAACCTTGGGTTTGAATATTCTGTGTTGTGCATGAGTCTCCATGCGATGAGACGGCAGTGGCGGTGGGTCGGGGCTGGGAGGTTCTGGTCCACTGGTTCTGGACCAGTGGGAAGCAGTTCAGCTCGACTGGTTTCTGGACTGGAAAACTGCAGAACTGCGGGACTAGTTGCTGGAGTGATGGGCAGCAATGTCGCTGGTGGTACAAGTGACTCGACTGGGGGCTGTAGGGGTGAGCAAGGAGCTGTTGGGGTGGTGCCGGACACTGGCGAGACTGTCGAAACAGTGGGCTGCTGTTGGTATGGATTTTGGATGACCGGGGACAGACTTGGTTCATCGAGAAAGATGTAATCGGTGGTCTGAAATTTCCAGAGATTTGAAAAAGGAAAGGTTATCTCGTCAAAGGTGACGTGACGGGAGACGATGATTTTGCGAGTAGCAATGTCATAGCACAAGTAGCCCCGATGATTAGGAGATAGACCAAGGAAGACACACGGTAGAGTGCGAGAGGCAAGTTTGTGAGGTGTAGTGGAGGCTATGTTGGGGTAGCATAAGCATCCAAAAATACGTAGGTGATCATATGATGGTAGCCTACGGTATAAGATTTCGGTAGGGGTCTTTTTTTGGAGTGTGCTAGTTGTTAAAATATTAAGAAGGGATTCTACCATTTTGACAGCATAGACCCAAAAAGGCGGTGGTAGGCAGGCATGAAATGAAGTGTGCGAACCATGTTATTGATGGTACGTATAATTCTTTCAGCCTTTCCGTTTTGGGAAGAAGTATAGGGACAAGAAAAATGGAAAACCATGCCTTGTTTAGAACAGAAATTGTGAAATGTGTAGTTATTAAATTCACGTCCATTATCACATTGGAATGATTTGATAGATTTTTCAAATTGTGTTTTAATGAATTTTTGAAACTCGAGGAATTTTGTAAAAACTTCAGATTTGAATTTCAGTGGGTAAATCTAGACAAAATGTGAAAAATCATCCAAGAATACTAGATAGAATTTATGACCCAAAGAGCTAATAATCGGAGATGTCCACAAATGAGCATGAATAATATCAAAGGGAGAAAAAGTAACACTATTTGATGGCATAAATGGAAGACGAGTATGTTTGCCTTGTGGCCAAGAAAAATAGTGGTGGGAAATTTTCCTATTATTACATTGAATACGCTTAGAAGTCCTAAGAAAAGTAAAAATTGGGTCTCCGGGGTGTCCGAGTCTGCTGTGCCAAGTTGAGGGAGAGATCGCCGCAAGGGATAGAGGTGTTTGCGGTCTGACAGCGAAAGATTGAGTGAATGGGTAGAGGTCTCCCACACTATTGCAGCGTGTAAGAATTTTCCCCGTATTGAGTTCCTTCACAGAAAAACCAAAAGGGTCAAATTTGACAGACACAGAATTATTGCTAGTGAATTTTCTAATGGAGATTAAGTTTTTAATGATGTTAGGTGTGTATAGGACGTGGTTTAGGGAGAAGGGCGGGTGTGGATGTTTGGTGTGTGTGTTACCGTAACCTTCAATTGGAATGCGATGACCATTGCCGACAGTAATAAATTGAGGACACTTTAACCGACGTATTTGAGATAGGTTACCTGACGATCGGGTGAGGTGAGATGTGGCTCCGGTGTTCATGTACCAATTGTCGTTGGGTTGTTGAAGGTTCACGGTGGTGTAGGCCTGTCCCAAATCAGTCGGGGCCAGGCTGTTGGGGTGCTGCTGCTGCTGGTGGGCCAGCCTGGTGGTTGGGGCAGGGCCCAAGAGGCCGATCCGACTATGGCCGCTGGAACTGGGCCCCTGCATTCGGGTATGGGCTTGCAGGTGAGGCCCAATTCTGCTGGTTGGGCCACCCTGGCTACCGTCCAGCCCACTGGAAATTCGCATGCTGCGGGACTGGCTGCTGTCCAGTCCACTGGTTGCGTTGGCCCTTGTCGCGACCCTTGCCTTTGTTGTTGTGACCTATGTCGCCACGACCTCCGCCGCTCTGTTGTTGCTGCTGCTGGACATGCAGTGGTGGCGGGGTGGTGTTGGTTGCCGGTTGTGCCATCTCGTCAACGGCTAACGCCTTTTGATTATGTTCCACTTGTTTGGCAAGTTGGGATTCTTTCAATAATAATTGTGGCCGTGCCTTGGTGAAACTTGGTAGTGGGTTGTCTTGTTGAATCATTATTGCAAGTGTATCGTATTCACCTTTCGGTAAACCCGCAACTAATTGGAGTACCATCTTGGTTTCAGAAACAGAATTCCCGACGTTGGATAATTGATCGGCTATGAGTTTCAGTTGTTTGCAGTATTCGAACATGTTGTTGAAATTCTCGAGACGCGTATTGTTGAATTGCTCCTCCAAATACACTGCCCGAGTATTTTTATTGTTCTGAAAGTTTTTTCCAACCGCACCCAAAGGTCACGTGCCGTAGCACCTGTTTTTATGATGGTACACAACAAGTCTTTGGATATTGTGCCGTATATCCATTGTTTGACGATGACGTCAAGGCGGCGCCATGTTGGTTCGGCAATATCGGTGGGACGACGAACAGAGTCATCAATATGGTCAAGCACGTTGTATGCACATGCATGAATAAAAAATAGTTCTGTCCACATGGAATATTGATAGTCTTCTTGGTCAAGAATTATAGGGATATAATTCTTGATATTTGTAACGGCGAAAGCCGGGTGAAAAGAAGACGATGAACGTTGAGAGGGGTTGTCAAAAGTGCCAGTGGAGGAACCGAAATTTGTGGGGGAAGACATAGTGGCTGTTTCGCCGAGGGAAGGGAAACAAAAAATTTTGTTTAAACATTTCTGGTTTCGCCGCGATAGAGAAGAGAAGGGAGAAGAGTGGGGTTTAGGTTTTAGGCTCTTGATACCATGAAAGATAGAATAATTTCCCTTAGGGATTCCTTTCATTATTCACAATATATATATAGATGTACAAAGGTTGATTCCTAATATGGTACGAATCTTAACTTGTCTTACAAAAGTTGATTCCTAATATAATTAGAATCCTAAGTTACCTTAAATATACATCTTTCATAATTACAAAATATAGAGAGAATATTCGATAATAGTAAAGAATAATTGCATGTAGTAATATCCCATCAAGTGCACCTATTGCTCCCTGTAAATATATGACTGTATATGTTATAAGTTATTAAGAAAATCAAAACATATAATGTTCTACAACAGTAATGTAACAAATAATACCTTAATAGTTCTTCGTAATCTTTTATGAGCACAAAGAATATTTCGGTTAGAACAGATTGTTGTAGGGGCTATCATCTCTTTTGCAAACTTCACTGTTTTGAAAACCTCATTAAAATATTTGTGAATTGCTTGTAAAGATTATTGAAATTTTCATTTGATAATCTCAAAGCACAAGTTATGTTCTATGATAAAAGTATTGCTATCTTTTTTTTCACCGATATAAGTTGGCTATCTATGAGTCACCCATTGCGTCTTAAAACGTTGACATAATCGAACACATGCATCACAAGGCATGCACATCAATTCTATGCATTGTCGATCAGGGTCACACAATAATTCTAATGTATACTTTTTGTTAGGATAATTAGGGACACAATCCCTAATTATCTTCATCATTATCCCATCATATCTCATCATAAATGTTGTAATTAGATCATAAAATTAGAATGACTATATCAATTATATTAATTAGTAAATCATTAGAGATAAGGAAGATTGATTGTATAGCATTGTATATGTTGTATACTTTGGAAGGAATCAATTTCCTATATAGTATCAAGAGCCAAAAAGTATCTGCCCTAAACCCTACCCATCTCCCCTTCGGTTTACTCTCTTAGCCGAAAATACTTTTCCCTCATTCACATTTTTTTTCTTTTCCCCTCTTCTTTCTCGGCCATAACTAGGGTTTCAACTCAAAAACCCTAAACCTAAAACAATTTTTTATAACCCTAAACCTAAAACAACTTCTATAACCCTAGCCGACACCAACCCCCCCTCCCCCCGGCTAACACCTTAGTCTCTCCAAAAACCCTAGCCGGCTTAGGGTTTTTTACTACACTTCCATCAAACACAAAACAATTTCTTATCCTTCCTTTTGTTTTGCTTGTTCGTGGAAAATTATGGCCGACAAATAAACCTTTCATCCATCTCTTGCCGTAAACAACGTCAAGAACTTTATTCCCATAACACTTGAGATGGAAAAAGGGAAATACACCTCTTGGGAGGAATTATTCAAAATTCATTGCCGCGCATATGAAGTAATAGACCATATCATACCTTCTGAGTCATCATCGGACACCACTGGGGTAGATAAAAAGTTATGGTCTCGTATCGATGCTGTAGTCCTTCAATGGGTTTATGACACTATATCCAACGATATTTTGCATACCATATTACAGCCGAACTCTACGGCTCAACAGGCGTGGGAACGTTTACAAAATATTTTTCAAGAGAACAAACTTTTGAGGGTTGTATATCTTGAACACCAATTTACCAACGTTAAATTGGATGACTTCTCAAACATGTCCGCATATTGTAAAGAATTTAAGGTACTTGCCGACCAACTTTCCAATGTTGGATCGCCGGTAACAAATCAGAGGTTGGTTCTTCAATTGATTGCAGGGTTGAATGAATAGTATGATGGAGTTGCTACATTCATTCAACAGAGTAATCTGTTGCATCAATTTTATGAGGCTCGTTCGAGGTTTAATCTCAAGGAAACACAGAAAGCAAAATAGGCATCCTCCGGATCAGTCACCACCGGAACTGCCCTCGTCTCCACCAATTAATTTTCCGCGAATTTTCAGCCACAAAATTCTAGTTCGGGTGGCAATAGAAATTGAAACAATAATGGTTAAAAACAGGAGTCAAATCGTAACAATCAGAAAGAAAAAAATAATGGTGGAAAAAGACGGGATAGGGGTGGTGGTCAACCAGCCAGTGGCGGCAACCAGTCGGGTTAGTGGCGGCCCAACCAGTCGGGGCAGTGACCACCTGCCCAGCCCGTCGTGAACTAGTGGGGGCGGTACCCACTGTGGGCCTGGGCCCAATAGTGGGTTGCCCCGCCATGTCCCTATCTAACGTCGACATGGGCCAGGCCTCTATTTTCAAATCGTCAACCCGGAGTTCTAGGATCTCGTCCACAACAGGAATTTGCGGCCCAGACACCACCATCTGTCGGTTATGCACCTACGGACATTGAACAAGCCATGAAAAATATGAATCTAAATGTTCCAGATAATCTCTCATCTTATTTTAATATGAGCAGTAATAAAAATATTATTGTCGGCAGTGGGTAGGAAATTCCAATTCGTGGTATTGGTTAGGTAAAATTACCCCTCCATACCCACCATTATATTCGAAAAAAATCTTACATGCAGCAAAATGGATTTAAAACTTGATATTTTTTCGACGTTTTACAATTGACAATATTGTTTGTGTGAATTTTGATCCGTTTGGCTTTTCTGTGAAGGATTTTCAGACGGGAATGCCACTTATGATATGTAATAGAACAAGGGACGTGTATCCCATGACCACTGTTTTAAATAATCGCATAACCAAACCATCAACCTTTGTCGCTATTTCTCCTATTATATGGCACAATCGGTTAGGACACACAGGAGCATTAGTTTTCAATAATATTAAGAAGAATAAATTGTTTTCTTGTAACAAATTTTTGGACTCTTCTATTTGCCAAACTTGTGTGTTTGGAAACATGTTAAGCTTCCTTTTGCATCATCTACTTCACGTACCCTTATGTCATTTGATCTTTTGCATTGTGATTTGCGGACATCACCAGTTTTGAGTTCTGCAGGTCATAAATATTATATGCTCATTTTAGATGATTATTCAAATTTTATGGGGACATTTCCCTTAGGAAATAAATCACAAACCTACACCATTTAAAATAATTTAGTGTTTTTATCAAAACTCAATTTGACAAATCCATTAAATGTTTTCAATGTGACAATTGGGGGGGGGGGGGAATTCATAAATTCCCAATTTAATGATTTTTGTCACCAAAATGGGATGTCTTTGCATCTTTCATGTCCACATACATCACCACAAAATGGGAAAGCCGAAAGAAAAATTCAAACAATTAATAATATGGTTCGCACTCTCCTTGTGCATTCGTCCACACCACCAATTTTTTGGCACTATTCACTTCAAATGGCCACATATATTTTAAATATTCTTCCTAGTAAATTTCTCTCCAATGTGTCACCTACACAAATATTGTACCACCGTTTCCCATCTTTTACACATTTGAGGGGTTTTGGGTGTTTGTGTTATCCTTTGTTTCCATCCACAACTATTAACAAACTTCAGACCCGGTCCACTCCTTGTGTATTTTTGGGATACCCACAAAATCATAGAGGATATAAGTGTTATGATATGACAAATGAGAAGATCATTATTTCTCATCACGTCATTTTTTATGAGTCTACATTCCCGTTTGCTAAATCTCACGTGGAATCCCCACCTTCATATGATTTTTTGGATAATAGAATACATCTGATTTTGAATCACCATTTAAACACCCAAAACAATGTGGGACCAACCCAAACACCACTCCCTAACATCCCAGCCCAACCACAAAATGTGACTGGGCCAGTCCGAGGAGCAGAGGTCACTACCTCTCTTCCTTCGGTCTCGGCCCAATCCACATATAGTGGCGGGCAGGCCTAACGAAGGGAGACCTCTGCCCCCTGCACATGACACTCACCCAATCCACTATTTTGGCCCAACCACGGTCTACTACTCATCCCACTAGCATACCCGACAATCCAACTTCCTAACTTCAGACCATTAAAACACGTGCAATGTATGAAATGTTTTGACCTAAGCGTCATTTTAACATAATAGCTTGTAACATCCCGTACTTTCGGGCGGTGGTTTTAACAACTAGATGTATGCAAGTAGACCCAAGCCTTGGAAAATTTTAATGTATTCACGTATGCAAATCGAGAGCTTGGGGGATAAAATGATGAAGTCTTGAAATAATTTAAGATTTTAAAAGGTGTGACAATGATGACTAGAGATAATATTTTACGTGTACCGAAAGAGGCTACGGACTAATGTTATATCACACGACCATGGTAATGAGTATATGAAGTGTGCTGAAAATGATTATTGTTCAAGTAAATTGAGTGCAAAAATTAATTATGTGGATAAATGGTTAAATGTTGGCATACTGGGAGAGTAAAGAATGAATTATGATATAAATTCAATTTTATGGATAAGTAGCTAAATGGTTAAGTAATAAGGTTGGTAGCATGTGATATATGGCAATACAAGAAGTTAGTGACTAGTTATATATATGTGGTGGTGGCTTTCATAAGTTAAAATGGATTAGGGGTGAACTAAATGTTTTCCACGTGTAAAGGGGGTCAACACCTCAATTTAGTTTGCAAATGTGATTTAGTATTAATGGTAGCAAACATTGGACAACTTCTTATGAGAATAGTGTGCAACGATTTCACTTCATTCTTTTAGTAGCAGCAACGTGAGCTAGCAAACATAAATATCAAACTCATTTATCTTATTAGTTCGATGGATTTTCCTTAAGAATTAACGAAGCAACAACATTGTTATAAATTGAGGAAGAAGAAGTCGGCAGAAGCAAAGGAAAACATGGCAGCAACCTCACGTCTCATTTCATTTAAGTGCTTCTTGTTTCTTGTAAGCTCGAGCCATATTAGCTGGTCCTTTCATGTTTAAAAATTGAATTTGTGCAGAAGGGGATCAGTTCATAATTTTTGAAGGATCGAAAAGTAAGGTATGTTAAGGCAAATCATTCTTTCTTTTGGCATGTTCTGAGTACGAAACGTAAACGTATTACTGTCCCATAAATGATTCTACTCTTAGTAGTTAAGGATGTTCATGTTATTCATTCCTATTTTCAAAGCATGTCTATATATGTTCCTAAATCCCTGTTGAGGTATATGAGAAATATGTTAATATTCATAATGTTAAGCGGAGGTGCAACGATATTACGTCACTTCGCTAAACTCAGAATGTCTCAACATCATTCATGCATTATATTCATATATTACTCTGGACCCCACATGCATTATACACGCTACTATATGGTATGGATTATATATATATATATATGTAGGAGATGGGAATAGGGATATGCCGTTATATACGCACACCACCTGATCAACTGATATATGATGATGATTATACCCACAGAGGCCGAGATGATATGATGGGATACGACGTTATATTCACATATATATATATGTATGACCGCATTGTACATGACACTTAGTCATATTAGGACCCTTAGAGGAATTCACTACTAGTTGGTTGTTCATGTCTCAATTTACTTTCATGTCTCTATTTTGCTATTATTCATGCCTGACACACTCGGTACATCATTCGTACTGACGTCTCTTTTATCGGGGGATGCTACGTTTCATGCCTGCAGGCTTAGGTAGGCAAGGCGACGGTCCGCACTAGTAGGTTGCTGACTCAACAGATATTGGAGCACTCCACTTATTTCGGAGTTGCAGTCTAATCTCGGTATGGTATTTTTACATATACATATGGGTATTGAGGGGCCTGTCCCAACCTTATGATGTTGCGTACTCTTTAGAGGATTGTAAGTAGTGTCTTGTGTATAGTAGTCATGTATGGTCTTATCGTCTTAGTGTGTATCTATGCATAGGTTAGGTTCTTCTGTTTGCAGGATTTTACGTAGCATCTTTCTAGTTTATTATTTCTATGTGTCAGCAAGTTACCTTATAACGGCCCTCGTGGACCATGTCTAGTTACGATTTGGTGGTAAATACATGATTAGTGGTACTCTGCAAGTAATGTCCGGGTGCCCATCATGGCCCTCCGGTTCGGGTTATGACAACTTGGTATCAAAACAGGTCTGTCCTAGGGATTCTTCAAGCCGTGTCTAGTAGAGTCTTTTTTATGGGTGTGTTGTGCACCACACTTATAGACATGAAGCTACAGGGCATTTAAGATGATGGTTACTTCTCCTTCTTGTTCTAAATCGTGCATTAGAGCTGAGTTATAAGCATTCCACTCCTAATCTGTCTCGTGTTTATGATTCCAACAATACCTACAGCAAGGAAGAAGTTCAAGAGTGTGAGGGCGTTGGATACAACTGCAGGCGAAGGTACTAGCCGAGTACCACCAGCTAGCGAGGGCCAGAGTGAGACCCACAGTGTGACTCTTTCGTATGATTCCCTCATTCCACCACCTATAGAAGAGCGTAGTGGGGCTGTAGTACCTCTAGTTCCTCTAGCTGATACTCCAGATGAGGATCTTGATATGCGAAGTGATGTACAGTTATTGACTCATTTAGTGGCCGCTCAGGCCCAATGTCAGACTCTAGTCCTTCTGATAGAGCTGTTAGAGCAAGAGCTCGGGATTTCATCAACCTGGACCCTCCGGTATTCATGGGATCAGACCTGAACGCTGACCCACATAATTTTCTAGATCAGATACAGGGCACCTTGCTGGTGATGGATGCCACCGATACTGAGTCGGTAAAGTTTGCTTCTTATAAATTGCAGGATGTCGCGGTGACTTGGTATGAGACATGGGAGAATTATAGGGGACCTCATGCTCCACTAGTAGGATGTAGAGAGTTTTCAGAGGCGTTCTGACAGTATTTTCTGCCGGTCAAGCTCCGACGGGCCAGGCAGGATAGATTTCTACGTCTTGAGCAGGGCGATATGAGTGTTCGAGAATATAGCTTGCAGTTTAATTCATTGGCCAGATATGCTCCTACGATTATAATTGAGATGAGTGACCGGGTACATAGGTTTGTTACTGGCTTGGGGCCGCACTTGGTCAATGAGTGTACTACGGCTTCTCTAAATACCAATAAGGATATTACTCACATTCAGTCTTATGCACAGAATCTGGAGGATCGTAAGAGATAACAGTGGGTAGATCGAGAGCATGATAGGGGCCAGCATAAGAGGGCTGACGTGGGAGAGTTCAGAGGTATGCCTAGGCCACAGATTTATAGATGCCCATCCTACCCGGCAGCTAGTGCATCATTACCGTTTTTAAGGTCGAGGGTTGATCAGTTTATTTAATCTAGACCAGGTTAGAGTTCACGAGCATCAAGGTCTTATTATAGAGGGGATTCTAATCAGATAAGACAATCGTTGGCTCGATACGAGCAGTATGGTAAGGTTCATTCGGGGCCGTGCCGATAAGGATCAGATGTGTGCTATTCTTGTGGTGATCCCAGTCATATTATGCGAGAATGTCCGATAGGAGGCGGAGGTGTTAGGGCCCAGCTGGACAGGTCTGCAGCAGCTTTATCATCTTCAGTATGCCCATTCGGGCAAAGTTATCAGACATTTTCCGGTCGAGGCAGAGGTAGGGGTGGAGCAACTAGCTTTGGTAGTGGCCAGAACCACATTTACGCATTTATGGGTCGACAAGATTAAGAGTCTTTACCCGCCATTATTATAGGTATATTATCAGTCTTTTCACATAATGTATATGCGTTGTTAGATCCAGGCTCCAATCTATCATATGTCACCCCTTTCATTGACTGTAAGTTTGGTATGGAGCATGAGTTGATAAGTGAGCCATTTGCGGTATCTACACCAGTGGGTGAGTCTGTAGTTGCTAGACGTGTCTATTAGAATTTTGCAGTATTAGTTTGTAACTATCAGACCCTAGCAGATCTGGTAGAAATGGTTGATTTTGATATTATTATGGGCATGTATTAGCTGGCATCGTTCTACGCTAGTGTTGATTGTCGAACAAAGATTATTAGATTTCAATTTCCAAGTGAGCCAGCCCTGGAATGAAAGGGTAATATTGTGACGCCAAAAGGTAGGTTTATTTCATACCTTAAGGCAAGAAAGATGATTTCCAGAGGTTGTATATACCATATTGTTCGGGCCAGAGATGTTGATGTTGAACCACCTACCCTTCGATCAATTCCAAAATTAATGAGTTTCGTGATGTATTTCTAGATGAACTTCATGGCATTCCTCCCGAGAGGGAGATTGAGTTAGGTATAGATGTGTTGCCAGACACTCAACCGATATTTATCCCTCATTATAGAATGGCTCCAACTGAATTGAAAGAATTAAAGGAGCAATTAAATGATCTGCTTGTGAAAGGCTTCATTAGGCCCAACATATCCCCTTGGGGTGCCGGTATTGTTTGTACGAAAGAAAGATGGCTCGTTACGGATGTGTATTGACTATCAACAGCTGAATAAAGTCACTATCAATAACAAGTACCATATTCCCAGAATTGATGACTTGTTTGACCAATTACAGGGTGCAAAATATTTCTCAAAGATCGACCTAAGGTCAGTTTACTATCAGCTAAGAGTCAAAGAGAATGACATTATGAAAACAGATTTCGAAAAGGTATGGGCACTTCAAGTTCTTAGTAATGTCATACGGGCTCACAAACGCGCTGGCAACATTTATGGATCTAATGAACAACGTATTTCGCCCATTTCTGGATGTATTTGTGATAGTATTTATAGATGATATTCTGGTTTACTCTTATTCTGAGGTGGAGCATGTGGATCATTTACGGGTAGTACTACAGACGCTCCGGGATCATAAGTTGTATGCTAAGCTCTCCAAGTGTGGGTTTTGGCTGAATTCAGTGGCTTTCCTTTGTCATATAGTGTCAGATGAAGGTATAATAGTTGACACACAGGAGATTGAAGAGGTGAAGAATTGGCCGAGGCCCACGACTCCATCAGAGGTTCGCAATTTTTTAAGCTTAGCAGACTATTATAGGAGGTTTGTAGAAGGATTTTCTACCATATCGACACCATTAACAAAGTTGACACAAAAGGCCATAAAGTTACAGTGGTCTGATGCCTGTGAACAGAGTTTTCAAGAGTTAAAGGACAGACTAACATCGGCACCAGTCCTTACTCTCCCAGAGGGTCCAGAAGGCTACGTTGTGTATTGTGATGCCTCAGGAGCAGGTTTGGGATGCGTGCTAATGCAATATGGTAAAGAGATTTCTTATGCTTCAAGGCAATTGAGAAACATATGAGAAAAACTATCCGACGAACTACTTTTATGGTGTTCATGTAGACATTTTCACGAATCATAAAAATCGGCAATATATATTTAAACAGAAAGAGTTGAACTTGAGACAAAGGATGTGGCTTGAATTATTGAAGGATTATGATGTGGACATCTTATACCATCCCGGTAAAGCTAATTTTGTAGCAGACGCACTCAGTTGTAAGTCAATGGTCAGCTCGATGCCAGTGCAGGTCGAGATGAAGGAGTTAGTAAGAGAGCTCCATCAGTTAGCTAGTTTGAGAGTCCGACTAATGGATTCAGAGGATGGTGGTTTTGTGATTTAGAATACATCAAAGTCGTCCCTCATATCGAAAGTTATGGAACGCCAGTGGGAAGGCCCCATCTTATCAAGAATTAGAGAGAGTATTCAACAAAATAAGACCACAACCTTTGAGATTGACGGAAATTGGGTTCTCAAGCACTAGGGCCATTTATGTGTTCCAAATGTAGCGGGATTATGAGACAAAATTATGACGGAGGTCCATTACTCACGATATTCTATTTACCCTGGATCTACTAAGATGTATCATGATCTCGAGGGTATTTATTGGTGGAACGACATGAAGAGGAGCATTGCGAAGTTTGTAGCTCAGTGTCCTAATTGTCAACAAGTAAAAATAGAGCACCAAAAGCCTAATGGCTTGGCTCAGAACATTTAGATTCCGATGTGAAAATGGGAAATGATTAATATGGACTTTGTTATGGGTTTACCTTGCTCTTATCGTAAGTTTGATTCTATTTGGATAATTGTTGATAGACTGACCAAATCAACTCATTTCCTAGCGATCAAAACTACCTACACATCCGAGGACTACGTGAAGTTGTATGTTAAGGAGATTGTTCGCCTTCATGGTGTGCCTATTTCTATTATATCTGACCGATATGCACAGTTCACAGCTAACTTCAGTAAATCATTTCAAAAAGGTTTAGGCACCCAAGTTATCTTAGCATAACTTTCCATCCCCAGACAGACGGGCAGGCCGAGCGTACGATTCAGATGCTCGAGGACATGCTACAAGCTTGTGTATTGGTCTTTAAGGGAAGTTGGTATGATCATTTACCCCTTATTGAATTTGCGTACAATAACAATTATCATGCTAGCATTAAAATGGCTCCAGACGAGGTTTTGTATGGACGAAAATGTCGATCTCGTATCGGATGGTTTGAAGTAGGTGAATCAAAATTATTTGGGCATGACCTAATGCACCAAGCCATAAAGAAGGTGAAACTTATCCAAGAACGGTTGTTAACCATTCAGAGTCATCATAAGTCGTATTCAGATGTGCAATGACGAGACTTAGAGTTTCAGGTAGATGATTGGGTCTTTTTGAAAAATTCTCCTATGAAGGGGGTAATGAGATTTGGGAAAAAGGGAAAGCTCAACCCAAGGTATATTGGGTCATATCACATAATTCGACGAATCGGTCAAGTAGCTTAGGAATTATACTTGCCTTTGGAGTTAGAGTTTGTTCATCCGATTTTCCATATTTCTATGTTAAAAGTGTGTGTTGGGGATCCTTCCCGGATTATACCGAGTGACGATGTGAAGGTTACAGAGGACCTATCATATGAAGTTCCTATTGCTATCATAGATCGACGAGTCCGCAATTTGAGGAATAAAGAACTAGCCTCCGTGAAGGTACTATGGCGGAATAAGAATGTAGAAGAAATGACATGGGAGGCAGAAGAGGAGATGAAATACAAGTATCCCTACCTATTTCAAACTAACGCTGAAGTTTCAAGATAAGCATAAGGTGAGTTCTATTTCAGATTATTATAATTAAGGCTTGATGACCATGTGAGATCGGATATAATGATGTATGTTATATTATTTGGCCCGTGAAGCGGTAGTTGTGTTTTCTAGCTATGTGACAGGAATCCGGATAATCCTATTTATAAAGGAAATTCTGCAAAACATTTTTTTTTAGAAATCCAAGAGCTAGAATCCTTAGGTATGTCACCCCAACATTCGAGGACAAATATTTCTAAGAGGGAAAGGATGTAACATACCATAATTTCGGGCAGTGGTTTGAACAACTAGACGTATGCAAATAGACCCGAGCCTTGGAGGATTTTATCGTATTCACTTATGCAAATCGAGCGCTTGGGGGATAAAATGATGAAGTCTCGAAATAATTTAATATTTTAAAAGGTGTGACAACGATGACTAGAGATAATATTTTATGTGTACCGAAAGAGGTTACGAACTAATGTTATATCACACGATCATGATAATTAGTAAATGAAGTGTGTTGAAAATGATTATTGTTCAAGTGAATTGAGTGCAAAAATTGATTATGTGCGTAATAGGTTAAATGTTGGAATACTGGGAGAGTAAAGAATGAATTATGGTATCAATTGAATTTTATGGATAAGTGGCTAAATAGTTAAGTAATAAGGTTGGTAGCATGTGACACATGGCAAGGCAAGAAGTTAGTGATTAGTTATATATAGGTGGTGGTGACTTTCGTAAGTTAAAAAGGATTCGGGGTGAACTAAATGTTTTTCACGTGTAAAGGGGGTCAACACCTCAATTTAGTTAGCAAATGTGATTTAGTATTAATGGTAGCAAACATTGGACAACTTCTTATGAGAACAGTGTGCAACGATTTCACTTCCTTCTTTTAGTAGCAACAACGTGAGCTAGAAAACATAAATAGCAATCTAATTTTCTTATTAGTTAGATGGATTTTCTTTAAGAATTAACTAAGCAACAACATTGTTATAAATTGAGGAAGAAGAAGTCGGGCAGAACCAAAAGGAAAACATGGCAGCAACCTCACGTCTCATTTCATTTAAGTGTTTCTTGTTTCTTGTAAGCTCGAGCCATAGTAGCTGGTTTTTTCGTGTTTAAAAATTGAATTTGTGCAGAAGGAGATCAGTTCATAATATTTGAAGGATCTAAAAGTAAGGTATGTTAAGGCAAATCATTCTTTCTTTTGGCATGTTCTGAGTACGAAACGTAAACGTAATATTGTCCCATAAATGATTCTACTCTTAGTAGTTAAGGATGTTCATGTTATTCATTCCTATTTTCAAAGCATGTCTATAGATGTTCCTAAATCCCTGTTGAGGTATATGAGAAATATGTTAATATTCATAATGTTAATAGGAGGTGCAACGACATTACGTCACTCCAATAAACTCAGAATGTCTCAACATCATTCATTCATTATATTCATATATTACCCTAGACCCCACATGCGTTATATACGCTACTATATGGTATGCATTAGATATATATGTAGGGGATGGGAATAGGGATATGACGTTATATACGCACACCACCTGATCAGCTGGTATATGATGATGATTATGCCCACAGAGGCCGAGATGATATGATGGGATACGATGTTATATTCACATATATATATATATATGTATGACCGCATTGTGCATAACACTTAGTCATATTAGGACCCTTAGAGGCATTCACTACTAGTTGGTTGTTCTTGTCTCAATTTACTTTCATGTCTCTATTTTGCTATTATTCATGCCTGACACACTCGGTACATCATTCGTACTGACGTCCCTTTTGTCGGGGGATGCTACGTTTCATGCCTGCAGGCTTAGGTAGGCAAGGCGACGGTCCGCACTAGTAGGTTGCTGACTCAACAGATATTGGAGCACTCCACTTGTTTCGGAGTTGCAGTCTAATCTCGGTATGATATTTTTACATATACATATGGGAATGGCGGGGCCCTGTAGACAGTGTCTTGTGTATAGTAGTCATGTATGGCCTTGTTGGCTTAGTATATATAACACAACAAGGGGGTCGTTAGCTAATCAATCAGAAGCTTGCACGAAGGAAGAAGCTAATCAATTAGAATTGAGACAGATATGTATGCGTAGGTTGGGTTCTTCTATTTGCAGGATTTTACATAGCATCTTTCTAGTTTATTATTTCTATGTGTCAGCATGTTACCTCGTAACGTCCCTCATGGCCCATGTCTAGTTACGGTTGGATGGTAAATACATGATTAGTGGTACTCGGTAAGTAAGCCTCGGGTGCCCGTCATGGCCTTCCGGCTCAGGTCGTGACACACCTTCAGTTCAACCGTCACCACTTCCAAAAAATCCTAAAGTGGCCTTATCATACCCGAATTAGAAAGATGCCATGTTAGACGAATTTGATGCTCTTATTAAAAATAAGATGTGGGAATTAGTGTCACGTCCATATAATGCAAAAATAATTCGGTCTATGTGGGTCTTTTGTCATAAAAAAAATTTTGATGGCTCATTTGCGAGATACAAAGCTCGTCTTATTGGTGATTAAAGGTCTCATCAGGTTGGCGTGGATTGTGGTGAAACATTCAGTCCGGTGGTTAAACCAGCAACCATCAGGACTATTCTTAGCCTAACACTTTCAAAATCCTGGTCGATTCATCAGTTGGATGTCAAAAATGCATTCTTACATGGCCACTTACAGGAAATGGTGTACATGTACCAACCTTTGGGTTTCTGAGATTCTACTCATCCAAATTATGTTTGCCTTTTGAAAAAATCTTTATATGGTTTGAAACAGGCTCCCAAGGCATGGTATAATAGGTTTGCAGGGTTTGTCTCCAAACTGGGTTTCTCTCACAGCAAGTCGAATCAGTCCTTGTTCATTTATAGGAAGGGAAATAACATGGCGCATATACTTCTATATGTATATGACATTATTCTCACAGCATCATCTACATCACTTCGCCAGTCTATTATGTCCCTTCTTGCGGCAGAGTTTTCAATAAATGACTTGAGTCCTTTAAATTATTTTCTAGGAATTGTTGTGACTTAATATGCAGACGGTCTGTTTCTTAGTCAAAATAAATATACCGCATAAATAATTGAAAAAGCCGGAATGTCCTCCTGCAAACCATCACATACGTCGGTTGATACTAAGGTCAAATTGAGTAACTCTATAGGTACTTCATACAACGATCGAACACATTACCGCAACCTAGCAGGAGCCTTGCAGTATCTAACTTTCACTAGGCCTGATATTTTCTATGCGGTCCAGCAAGTCTGTTTACACATGCATGATCCAAAGGAAGAGCATATGGGGGCCCTCAAGAGAATTATGCGGTATGTTAAGGGTACTATTTATTTTGGTTTGCATCTGTACAAGTCCTCCATGTTGAGTCTCTCATCCTATACAGATGCGGATTGAGGTGGCAGCCCGAACACACGACGTTCTACCTCTGGATATTGCGTATTCTTGGGGGACAATCTCATTTTATGGTCGTCTAAACGACAACTCACACTATCTCGGTTGAGGGGTAGCCAATGTGGTTGCTGAATCATGTTGGCTTCGTAATCTTCTGTTAGAGCTACATTGTCCGATTGAAAAGGACACCGTGGTTTATTGTGATAATGTGAGTGTGATATACTTATCCGATAGTCCTGTCCAACATTAACGCACAAAACACATAGAAATGGATATACTATTTGTCTGAGAAAAGGTTGCATGTGGACAAGTCCGGGTTCTCCATGTACCGTCTCGTTATCAGATTACCGACATCTTCACAAAAGGTCTTCCGCGTGTACTTTTTGATGATTTTAGGGACAGTCTCAGTATACGGGAACCTCCCGCTAAGTTTGCGGGGGACTGTTAGGATAATTAGGGATACAATCCCTAATTATCTCCATCATTATCCCATCATATTTCATCACATCAATTATGTTGTAATTAGATCATAAAATTAGGATGACTATATCAATTATATTAATTAGCATATCATTAGAGATAAGGAAGATTGTATATATTATATACTTTGGAAGGAATCAATTTCCTACACTTTTAAGCAGATAAAGATGATGTTAAATTTTTATTTGTTTGAACATACTCGATTCTTAATCGATAGTTATACCAATACATGATCATCAATCATAGTATTGATCGTCATTGTCCATGGCTAATGATTAATTTGTTTTAGCAAAGTGAAAGTATCGTACAAATATAGTAAGCATGATGTGATATTTGACAAACATAAAAAGATATAACCATAACAAGTTGAATATAAAAATTGATTTAATACTCATCATACCTTCACTAAACAAGAGATTAAAAAGAAGTACTTCGCAATGAAAAATGGTCTATAAACACAAATTATAGTAATATTCGAAAGTCAGATAAGCATAAAAATACTACTTGAAAAAATAAAAATAAAG
Source organism: Anisodus tanguticus (assembly GCA_034509755.1). Lineage (NCBI taxonomy): Eukaryota > Viridiplantae > Streptophyta > Magnoliopsida > Solanales > Solanaceae > Anisodus > Anisodus tanguticus. The sequence goes on along the minus strand of CM067550.1, from coordinate 22,247,296 downwards.
TTAATAGGATCAAATATCTAATGTATTTTTTAAAATTGACAAAATTAATAAAGTTTATAGAATCAATATCTAATGTATTTTTCTTTAAATTGGCAAAATTAGAAATTTTCATATTTTCCATCGCCTTAATCTAGGTCTCTAATTTGTTCCCTGTCATTGTCTTTCAAGCTTTCCTCCTGTAGCTATCGCCATAAAGTATACTAACAGTTGTACTGTATAATGGTTCTTCCCATCCAAAACCTTTTGGTACTTTATAACGCAGTATGGGAAGTAAATAACTATTACAAGTATTCGAAAGGATAAACAAATATTCAATATTCAGAAATTGAATCTTGTTGAACAAATAGGCCAATCTTCAAAACTGCCGCAAGCTTGTTGTGTCTTGAATCTTGATAACCTGAAATCAAGAAACAACTAAATCTGGATGGTTACAACGTTGTGTGTTGAGTCGAGTGATTGCCCTCTGTCCTTAAGACAAGATTGCCCCGTATATATGTTTTTACGTTAGCGGGCAATAGTCTACTAAGATAAAACAACACTTTAATCTCAACGCTACAAAGCCAATAGGTTGAGCCTGACAAAGAAAACAAATATGAATCGACTTGCTGAAGATATGGAAAAGGAAGGAAGAGTTTCAATCTTCTCTTCTGTTTTGTCTCTGTGTATATAGTGTGTCTCTGTAGTGTATATAGTGTGTCTCTGTAGTGTATATCTTGTGTATATGAGGGTCTTAACTCACTGTTTTTCGACACAGTTTTGCACTGATTTTGGCCACTGTTTTGTGCTGATTTTGGCCACTGCTTTGTGCTCTTTTGTGACTGAAATGTGTTGCTATTTTCGTGTGCATTCTCTCACGTTATTGAGCCAAAAGAGGCACCAATATATAGCATGGAGGAGGGCAGCCCAATAGCCACAAACAAGGCTGTAAATGGCCATTAGTGAGGGTTGTTAATGGCCATTAGGAGGCAGATTAATGGGTGGTTCATGGCCAAGGAAGAAGGGCTGATAATGGAGGAGTTAATCAGCCAAGTAATGGCTGATTAATGCCTCAAAAAAATAGTTTCAATGGTAGGCAGAAAGTTTTCTGCCTTCCGTCACCCCAAAATCAACTTTCCAAAAACTCTGGGGACCAAACTGTAAAATATTAAACTTCAGGGACCAAACTGTACATAAGAAACTTCAGGGATCAAACTGTACATCTGGCAAAGTCCTCTGGTCCAGAAAGATAATATCAGAAAGTCCCACAGCCCACAGCCCGTGACCCGTGACCCGAGACCCGTGACCCGAGACCGGACCGGACGGGCGGGCGGCGGCGGCGCGCGTGTGGGCTTAGCCTTGAACCCAAGCACATCTAGGTCCTCCCTCCTTTAAACACATGGATACTCCTTGGGGGTCCCAAACCCTTTACCATTTTAGAGACTTATATAGAGAGCAATTCTTCATTTTTCCACCGATGTAATAGATTTGTCCCACACCATATTTTCATGCCTCAAACACCTTACTTCGTGGACCAATATCTCTTTCATTTCTCAACGAAATTTGACGATTCTTGGCCCTACGGTCATCTACTCACTTCGTAGATCATGCATGTGAGAAGAGACAAAGCCTCCAACATGCGGAACACTAGTGTTTAATTCATCAAAGATGGGTGAACGCATCTCCCCGCCAAAGGCAAATTTCCAACAAAACCTTCTAGTAATTTTTTTATACATTCCTCCATGTCAGGTCTACTACTTTTTTAATCATTAACTTCAATGCAACACTCATCTTCTCGTTAATTTCAATTGAGACAATTTTCTTTCTTTCCCATAATTTTTTCGTTTTGTTGAAACTGAAGAGTGAGATGGAGAATTTAATGGAGAAACAGTTTTATCACCAAAAAGATCTTCAACATCATTCAATGTATCTACATTTATATTAGTAGACACAGGCGAAGCACCATGACGTGGAGTTGTACAACTCGGACTCTAACCATAAATGTATGTTGCACTAGAACCCTCAATGCTGCCTTGATTACATTTTTCTTTTGAACGGAGGGTCTATCGGAAACAACCTCTTTACCCGGTAAATGTAAAAGTAAGGTTTGCGTACATTATACCCTTTCCTGAGCCCATTTATAAGATTACACCGGATATGTTGTTATTATTGTTATTGCCCTCAAAAAGTGTTGTACACAGATTTGAAAAGGGTAGCGTTGAAGCCCTCAATATCTTTGCTTTTGGATGAGCTTATATCCAAATATAAGAGATCATACTTTAAATATACACGTCAAACCGTTTCTCTTCAAAATAAAAAAGGGGAAAAGTTACTAGCACCTTTATGTACTCATTCCACTCACTATTAGACATTCAAATGGTATTGTATCATAAATATTGTCAATTGGTTTTAGATACTGACAACCAAGCTTGATATTTTTCTTTTAGGTAGTGAGGTTCTTCATTTTCTTTTGTGTAATTATAAAACAATGAGAAGTCTCCAGAGCAACTCTAACCTTCTTTCATGAGTCTGCCTTCAAACTACTTTCAAGTATCCCATTTAACGATACTTCTTGAATACGAGTTACTAGAAATTGTTACAACATCCATTCTCCAAGTCACTCTTGAATACCGAGGTGGCAGGATGAGATGCACCGGCTCATACCTGTACATGTCTTTGTGTCGATCGTATGCTATGCGTGCTACCCAACTTGGTGGCTTTATTCCTCTTTTACAAGTAAATACTTACATTTGTTCTTTCCTTTATTAAAATTATACTATAAACTAACACAAAATTTGATAAAAGACGTGTTTATGACTTCACATATATGGGCTAGAGAGAGATTGTTGCCAGTTCAGCCTATTCCTCGTCCTGAGCCCATAGATGCACCAGTTCCACTCCACCAGGTATATGAAGAAGTTGTTGAGGGGGGTGGATCGTGATGTCGAGACCCCAACATAGTCATGAGCCTCTAAGAAACTAAAATGTAATACATAAACAATGGGGCCTTCCCTGGAAATAATATGAAATATCTAAAATAAGTCAAAGACCGGGAATCATTTGATATTATTGGGATGAATCAATAGAATCTGTTAACTGAAGTCTAGAATATTTGCCTCTAGTCACGTCCTTTGTCACTTGTGCATGCAACACATGCCACGTGATGTGGCATGCCCAAAGAGGCTAAGTACATTAGAAGAATACCCAATAAATCTCATAAACTACCTTGTATAAAGGTACAGCTAGATTTTCTGAGATAAGAACGTAATAAACAAGCCAACACGAGTCACAAGCAAAAATGTAAATCATATAAAGTTTGAAAACTAACATAATCTTATAACTAGGCTGTAAGCTGATAACTGAACCTGAAAATTGAGAACTGAGACTTGAAACTGAAAACTAATTAAGTTATTTTACATGGAAATAACTTTTCTGAGTAAATAAAGTTTTTTCACATACTAGCCTTGCATACATGATGAGATGGAAACACGCATAGGGGAGTGTCGGCTCCCAAGCAAATAATTTTGTCCTGCATACGTGAGATTTGACAACATGCGCGAAGTAGTGTCGGTCGATATCCCTAACAAACAATAACCTATACGAGCGTGGGGTAGCTAACCCAGGACCTTGTGACATTTATGCAAGGGGAGGTCGGCTAGATATACCGCTTGAGTCTTGATGTGATCATACCAGGCTATTAACTGAACATGAATTGATCATACAATTTGAAAATATATTTATGTCCTAGAGACAATCTGTATTAGGACAAATGTACTTTATACACATTCATATTATTATTAATGGAGATTAATATTTTGGCATTTGCAATTATTGAATTATTATTTGATTGTTTGTAATTATTCATTAATGTGCATTCCTTGAGCTTACGTTGTCATTAATAGAGTGAGATATTTTATGATAGAGCGTAACTCTTAAAATAGCCTCGACTAATGATCATCGAGAATGGGATATCGATGATATGTGATAAGTCGACATGTGGTCTGCATCACATCCTTAGTTGGGCATTGGTGCAACATTACCTATTGATAAATCCCTAACTTTAGGTCTTTTTAAAAAAAATTAATTGATTCAATTGTGAAATAACACGACATGTGTATCTAGAGAATAGTTTATTCAAAGCGAATTCTCCCTAGATACATCTATTAAATTTAATTCTTAATTTATTTCGAATATATGATATATTAATTGTGCTAAAGATTTTCAATCTATTTTCACTAAGTAAGTCCAATAGATTTAAAACTTATTTTTTGCTAAATCAATTACGAAATACTTTTCTAAAATGCCCAATATCTGTTTTATATCTTCGCTATGAAAATGTTCAATTTTCATTGTAGTATGTCTCACCTGCTATGAGTAATGGTTACTCATGATGGACACATGGATACTTTGGAAGTATTGGTATACCCTGCTGATATATTATTTGTTATATTTGTTATATTATTTGTTATACTTGTCCCGTTGTGCCTTACTTATGTGCTTTGTATCCAACAATAACCTTCAGTGGTATCAAGAGCTCAGGCTAGTTCAATGGTTATATAACAATTGAATAGAATAATAATATGGATTAAACATAAAATTGGATTAAAATGAGGTTCTTTGAAATCCTATATGTCTTGAACGAATGTTGACCTTTTGGTATCACCCTAAATTATCTCCTACGGTAACTCGAGGAAGTCATTCCCCTCTAACTCGAACTAAGCCAAGTGCGTTATCCGACTCATTGCACGGTGCACGACTATGAATGAGTAACGAACGGATGATGGTCGATATGGGCGTTATTGATAATGGTGGGTGATGATAAAGGACCTGTGAATTCATCCCTAAATTGGATTTAGGGGTTGAATAATTTTTTGAAAATCAAAAAAAAAAAATTCGTAAGGACGTCGGCGCCGCGGCGCTGACTGGGTTTCAAGGAGGCGCCGCGGCTTTATGGTGGAGTGCCGCGGCGCTAGTGCTTCGTTTCAAAATTTATAAACTCACTGGACAACAGGCGCCTCGGCTCCATGGTGGAGCGCCGCGGCGCTAATTCAATTGCAGAAGCAGAAATGTTACTGCCTCTGAAGCGAAGCGGCCCCACCAATCCAGAAACAAAAAAAAAATAAAAAAAATCTGAGTTCAGAATGTTTAACCCAACATTATTATTATACAGTATATTATTTGATAAGTATACTACTGCCTCTGAAGCGAAGCGGCCCCACCTATCCAGAAACAAAAAAAAAATAAAAAAAATCTGAGTTCAGAATGTTTAACCCAACATTATTATTATACAGTATATTATTTGATAAGTATATTGTTTATGTGCTAAATGTCAAAATGTTGTCATTTACATTTCTAGAATAGTGTCCGCTATAACTGTCTGCGGACGACGCCCAGTGTTTGATTAAACCCTCTTCTATCATGCATATTGGGTTCATGGTTCCCAAACTATATGTGTTATTAGTTTTGCATGATGTCATATTGGATGTGGCGTTAAAGTGTTGATCTTGGTTAGAACCCTGAATTAAAATGTTCCCCAAAACTTTAAATACAAGTCTAAATTAAACGCGTCGTCCATTATAACTGTTAGAGTGCAAAATCCTCTTCGGCGATACGAGTATTTATGCCAAAGCATTTGCTCTAAGTCTACGAGGACCCAGACTCTTTTATAGATATGTTTTAACGTAAAAGCAAATGATAAACTTTTATGGGTATTTACACCGAACTGTTTGCTCACAAAGGTCAAATTTCCTTAGACACATAAACGCAGTCGTGTAATGGGGTTGACTTGCTTAGAAAAATCTTGGCGCCAAAGTATCAGACTAATCTAAGGACGCAAGATTAAATGTAATATTTTATCAACCAAGAGTTGCGAATAAGTTTTGCAACTGGTTTAGAACCTACCAAGATATGTTGTTGAAGTTATCAGCCAAAGCAAATGCGGAGATAACATAGGCTTGGATCTTGGCCCATTATGACTTCAATTAATATAGGTTTGTATTCTACCATGGGGTCATAGGAGTATGTTAAATTGTGGAAGCTAATTAAACAAAAGACCTTGTTGATTAGCCTAAATGAATGTGTATAATAGGAAATATATTTTGAATTTGATTTTCGGTCTATCTAATTCTTCATATTATAAAAGATGTCGAGTTTGTCGTTGAAAATGTTGATTGAGATGAATAAACTTACTGGACCAAACTACCTTGACTGGTTAAGGAATTTGCGAATAGTATTGAGACAGGAGAAAATTGAATACGTGTTGGACACAGTGTTCCCAACAGTCCATGCGACAGATTCTGAAGAATATGCCTCATTTGACAAAGATGCTTACCAAAAACATCTAGATGATGCCACTTCGGCATAATGTTGTCTTCCATGTCTATGGAACTTCCGAGACAGCATGAGAACATGGGGCCCAATGAGATGCTCAAACACCTGAAGTTCCTCTATGACTCTCAATCCCAGACAATGGAATATGAGTTGCTAATAGAACTCTTCAAGTGTAAGCTCAATGAAGGGGGCCCGGTCTCGTAGCATGTTATAAAGATGATAGGGCTGATAGAGAGGCTTGCTTCGATTGGAACGAATATCGAAAAGAATGTCGCTACCACACTCATCCTGAACTCTCTCCCTTATTCCTTTGAGAACTTCATAGTGAACTTCAACATGAATGGAACGAAGGCGACTTTGCCGGAGCTGCACAACATGCTCAAGACCTTTGAGTCCTCCACTTCCAAAGGAAAAGTTGTGCTCATGGTGAGCTCTTCTAGCCGACCCAAGCCGAAATGCAATGATTGACAGAAGAAGAAGGGCAAGGCAATCGTTGCGCCCGCAGCTATGAAGCCCAGGGGAGGTGTGAAGAAGAAGGTGAACGCGGCTAAGGATGAATTCCTCAACTGCTATAGAAAGGGGCATTGGAAAAAAGACTGCACGGCACCAGGAGGAGGAAAGACACCAGGTGCTCCTGTCTTTGGTGGACAAGGTATGTACGTCATTGAAATAAATATGTCTATAAACAACTCTCATTCCTGGGTATTGGATACCGCTTGTGGCTCACACATTTGTACAAATGTGCAGGGGCTAACTGATAGCAGGAAGGTTAGACCGAGAAAGGTAGACCTATGCGTTAGAAACGGAGCACGAGTGGATGTTGAGCGCGTAGGGACTTATAGATTAAATTTACCTTCTGCCTATTGTTTAGTGTGGAATGATTATTTTTATGTTCCAACGTTAATGAGGAATATTATTTCTATCCCATTGTTGAACATAGAGGGCTTTTCCTCGTATATTTTTAATGAAAATCACGTACTGTCTTTTAATAATGTTATATATGGAACTGCTTCTCTTGTGGATGGATTATATACACTAAACTGTAGTCGAGAGATTTTCAATGTACAAAATAAATGAGCCAAGACAAGTAATAGAAACTCTACCTACCTATGGCATTGCAGACTTGGTCATATCAGCGAATCAAGGATAGCAAGATTGAGGAAGTTAGACTACCTCGAACCATTTGACTTGGAGTCTTATAGTAACTGCGAATCTTTCTTGAGAGGAAAAATGACCAATTAACCACTTTCTAGGAAAGGTGTGCGAGCCAAGGAGGTGCTTGAGTTGGTCCATACTGATGTATGTGGGCCATTTTCGACTCAAGCTAAAGGAGGCTTTCCATACTTCATCACTTTTACTGACGACTTCACAAGGTATGGGTATGTGTATCTTATGAGACACAAATCTGAGGCTTTTGAGAAGTTCAAGGAGTACAAATCGGAAATCGGATCGAGGAGGTGAATACTTGAGCAAGGATTTTTTAGATTACTTAAATTTACATGGAGTCTAATCTGAATGGACACCTCCAGGAACGCCACAGATGAACGGGGTTGCCGAAAGGAGAAACCGAACCTTATTGGATATGGTTCGATCCATGATGAGCTCCTCAGCTCTACCGACATACCTTAGGGGGTATGCTATACAAACCTCTATATACATTCTGAATAGAGTTCCTTCCAAGTCAGTACAAAAGACACCCTATCAGATATAGTGTGGTAAGAAGCCAGCTCTTAAACATATGAGACCCTGGGGGTGCCCTGCATATGTTAAGAAAATGCTCACTGACAAGTTGAAATCTAAAAGTGAGAAATGTTACTTCGTGGGGTATCCAAAGGAAACTAAGGGATACTACTTCTATCTTCCTGGAGAACATAAGGTCATTGTTTCCAGGAACGCAACTTTCCTTGAAGAAGAATATGTCTACAAGGATTATAGCTGCACAGAGATAGAACTTGAAGAAATTCAAGAATCACAAGATAACACAGAAAATAAACCCTTGTTAAATGACCTAAACAATGATTCAGTGGGAGTATCTGGTGAAGATTGGGTACTTAGAGTACGCCCTTCAGCTAGTAGGAGTGTTGTGAGAGATAGTGCAGAAATACAAGGCTCTCATACACAACCAATGGAAGATGATGCAATGGTTGTACATCATCCCATTCAGGAAATACATGAAAATGACATTCCTAAAAACTCTCAAGGTGATGGATTGTCCAACACACAAATACCTTCTTACAATCAGAATGCAACAAACACTGAAACACAGAATACTCAACTCCGTAGGACCACTAGGACTCATCGTCCACCTGAAAGACTTAATCTCCTTGTTGAAACACACAATGAGATAGATATTCCTGATGACGATGAACCTACAACCTACAGCGAAGCTATGTTAGACATTGATTCGCAGAGATGGCAAAAAGCCATGAAATCTGAGATGGACCCGATGTACATAAATCAAGTTTGGAACTTGGTTGAATTGCCAACAGGGGTTAGACCCATAGGATGCAAATGGGTCTTCAAGAAGAAGATTGATGCATATGGCAATGTACAGACATATAAAGCAAGACTAGTGGCTAAAGGTTATAATCAAAGGCCTGGGGTCGACTATGATGAAATCTTTTCACCTATTGCTAAGATTAAGTCCATTCGGATTTTGCTTGCAATAGCTGCATATTATGACTATGACATTTGGCAGATGGACGTTAAGACTGCTTTTCTCAATGGTAATCTAGTTAAGGAAGTGTATATGAAATAACCTGAGGGTTTTTCAATTGAGTCCAAACCAAATGTTGTATGCAAGCTACAAAAGTCCATTTATGGGATTAAGCAAACCTCAAGGAGTTGGAACATTTGCTTTGATAAGGCTATCAAGACATTTGATTTCATCAGAAGCAAAGAGGATCCATGTGTTTATAGTAAATGCAAGGATGAGAGTATTTCCTTCATTATCATATATATAGATGACATTTTAATAATGGGAGACAATAAGACTCTCCTGCAGTCAGTCAAAGAGTGGTTGTCCAATACCTTCATGATGAAGGATTTAGGTGAATTCTGCTACATTATGGGGATTAGGATCTATAGAGATAGACCTAACATATTGTTGGGGCAGTCACAGTCAGTCTACATAGACAAAGTACTTAGACGTTTTTGTATGGAAAATTCCAAGAAATGTGGTCTACCTATGGGACAGGGCATCAAGTTATCTAAGAAGGATAATCCTTCTAATTCTATAGAACTTGAACGCATGAAAAGGATCCCATGTGCTTCGGCTATAGGATCGATCATATATGACATGACCTGTACTAGACCAGATGTGACCTTTGCACTTAGTATGACTTGCAAGTTCCAGCAGAATCCTGGGGATGAACACTGAAAAGCAGTCAAGAGTATTCTTAAGCATCTTAGATGAACTAAAGAATATTTCTTAGTCTATGGTGGACAAGAGAAGCTGGTATGTACTGGGTACACTGATGCTAGCTTCCAGACAGATGTTGATGACTACAAATCTCAATCAGGTTACACATACATTTTCAATGGTGGAGCAGTAAGCTGGAAAAGTTTCAAACAAGCTACAACTGCTGACTCGACAACAAAAGTTGAGTACATTGCTGGATCGGAAGCTGGTAAAGAAGTTGTCGTGATATCTGAGTTCCTGAAGGAACTAGGGGTTGTTCCAAGTGTCATTTGTCCAATAACGGTTTATTGCGACAACATTGGTGCGATTGCGCAAGCTAAGGAATCAAGATCAACCAACAGAAACAAACATATACCAAAGAAGTACCACATACTCAGGGAGATGGTGGAGACTGAAGAGATTAGATTAGACTATGTTCCCACAGATGATAATCTAGCCGACCAATTCACTAAACCATTAAGCTTAGTCAAGCATAATAGTCATTTTGAGAATATGGGCATTAGATATGTTGGAGATTGGCTCTAGGCCAAGTGGGAGATTGAAAGTATATTTATGTCCTAGAGACAATCTGTATTAGGACAAATGTACTTTATACACATTCATATTATTATTAATGGAGATTAACATTTTGACATTTGCAATTATTGAATTATTATCTGATTGTTTGTAATTATTCATTAATGTGCATCCCTTGAGCTTACGTTGTCATTAATAGAGTGAGATATTTTATGATAGAGCGTAACTCTTAAAATAGCCCCGACTAATGATCATCGAGAATAGGATATCGATGATATGTGATAAGTCGACATGTGGTCTGCATCACATTCTTAGAGGATGTAGTATGTCTCACCTGCTACGAGTAATGGTTACTCGTGATGGACACATGGATACTTTGGAAGTATTGGTATACCCTGTTGATATACTGTTTATTATACTTGTCTAACGTATGATCAGAATGTGGGAGATAGAATTCCTTAGACTTGAGGTCAATACGTGCCTTATCTACAAAGTAATGTACTTTGATCCCGTCCTCAGGTCAAATGCCTTGTAGGTTGAGATACGACTTGTATTGGGTACATTACGATGTAGATTGAAGGTGGTAGTTGAGCCAAGATTAGGATTCATTCCTCGAATGTATGTTCGAGAGAACACTCAGATTCTCAATGATATTAGGTTGACTAAATCGTTGGCCAACGCAATAGACATATTTAGAATATGGTTTAGTCGTCGACTAATAAAGATGAGATACAATGATTGAGCCATTTGGATAGACACTTGACAAATCCTAAGCTTGAGCGGGTGTGTCGTGAATGAAAGGATTTTATCTTACCACATAAAGGTTAAGTTTACTGGATTCGCGTAAAGGTACTTCACATATTGAGTCCGTCTTCCGGCGCCGTCTAGGAGTTCCGCGTAGACCTTAATTTGATTAATGTCAATATTTGAGAGGCCTGTAGGATCACACTATGTCGATTGTCCGTTTCGATCTAAGGATGTATTGAGAGAGTAATTAAAATGTTCGATTTGGAATCGAGACATTTAAATGAATAATGATTACATTAATTAAGTCAAAATTGGATTTTGGATTTAATTAAGAATGGACGGAAATTAAATCGAGACAATGCAAATGCATGTCGAGCGCTGCAGCGCCCATACCCTAGGGCCGTGACGCAGTGCAGAAATTCATCAAGCGTCGCGGCGCCTCTGCGTCGATTTTTGGCCAGGCCCAAGGTAAAACCCTAATCCGGTTTTTGACCTAATTTTCAACTATAAATAGAGGCATTCACTTTCATTATTCTACACCGAGTTTTCAGAATAACATTCTAAGCCTTAGAGACATAGAATAAAATACTCTCTCGAACCTCTGCCGGATTTCCTAGCTTTCCGAAGGAGGAGTACATTGAAGCTTGGAGCTTGCAATCGGAAGGGCAACCGCGTATGCACCTTATAGTAGATAAAGATTCCAGATAATACAACTTGTAAGTTCATGCTTTATGTTACAAGTTTAGTTGTTGTATAACCATACCAGAAATGTTATTAGAATAAGTAAGAAACAAAATTTTTAAAGTTCCGTTGTGCCTTACTTATGTAATTTGTATCCAACAATAACCTTCACAATTAGCAAGCAATTGCACATAGCGTGAAGTATATCACATAAGCATGTATTTTTTTTTAAACTGAGTCTAGCAATTATATAAGATATACCAAGCATCTAACAACATGCTAAAAGGTCCTTGCGTTCTTACTTACGATTATAATGAATATGAATGAGTTAGACTGAGTACTTAATGACAAATTCTTTCTAGGATATTCTATTGAACATGAAGTACATAAGTTCTTCTAGAATTTCCTATTAGGAGAGTAAATCCTAACTTACCTCAAAGCTTTAGCTCTAATTCATGACTTCTTCAAATTCCCCGAGTGTTCAACAACTCACTATCTAAAAGTAATAGGGATAAAATCATAAAACATGCTTAACTACTTCAATTTACAACTATTGAACTAAGTTCTAACTTCTAAGTAACGAAATTCTCAATTCGCTATTAACACTAAATAACTTCATCAACACTATCACATAGGATTACTTAAATAATCCATGAAACTCAAAATTATAGCCCAAAATATACTTAACTATAACTCCATATACAAGAAATTGCACGGTTTCCCTTCAAAATGTGTTGGTCTTTAATTTTGCCCCTCAAATGAAACTTATTCCTTCTGGAGCATAAGTCCTTTACGAGATTCGGCATAACTTGTGTCAATCACGTAAAGAACTTATGTCCCGGAAGGCATAATTTTCATTTGAGGGGCAAAAATTAAGACCAGTACAAAATAGGGGTAAAGGTGCAAATGACCCCTCCATATACTGATAGTCATGCTCAAACGGATAATAATTACAAAAAAATGTAACGATATCTTAAATCATAGTTGCTGAGAGGTTTCGGTTTCAATGTCTTAATTCTTCTTAGCTTCATTAATCGCTACAGACCATGCCGAGCTTTCCATCCGCTTGCTCTTAAGTTGCCTACCATCTGCACCAATTTTCTTGCTTCGTTTAATCCCCAAACCTATTAATTTCAATATAGATTCTAGGAACAAGCTTATAACTTTATTCTTTCCCCATTCCCTTATCCACGTAGCTATAGGGGGTAATGTAACCTTTATGTTCAGCCACCAAAATCCCTTGAAACATGAGTCATGCCCTTATTAAACTAACCCACAAATGACATTGTAAATGACATAAAACAATGGCCACTTAATTGATAGTATAAAACAATGGCCACTTAATTGATAGTATAAAACAATGGCCACTCAATTGGTTCAATTGCACTTTTTCCCCTGTTTTGTACTTGTCTTTAATTTTTGTCACTCACATGCAAACTTATGTTTTCTGGAGCATAAGTTCTTTATGAAATTCGATACAAATTGTGCCGGATCCCGTAAAGAACTTATGTCACAGAAGACATAAGTTTCATTTGAGGGGAAAAAATTAAACACCAACCCTTTTGAAGGGAAAATCATGCAATTGTTTTCACTGAATTTAACTTGTAAATTAACCTACTAGCTAGTAGCTACTTTAATTAATTTTCCATCAATAATTAATTCATACTTCCTCCTGTCCACTTTACTTGCCACATTTTTAGTTTACACACCCTTTAAAAATATTAATTAATTAGTCAATGTTTGTTACTTCAAGAATAATTATTACTAAAGGCAAAATGAAAATAATGTACTCAATTATAACTTGATTTTCTAAAATGATAACTATTTTGGACCATCTATTTTTAGCAAGTACAACAAGTAAAGTGGAACTGAGAGTAGTACTTTATATGCATATAAATAAATTAAAATAATATTCTACATCTAACATGTATATCCTATTATTACTCCATCCGTTCAATTAAGTTTCAAATAGTCTTTTAACACTTTTTTCTATATCCATATCATCTTGGAATTTATAAATTTATTCCTCCAATATAATTGTCATCGAATGAGTATTAATTCAGGACTTTAAGAAGTGTCAGAATAGCTCGAGATTTCACATTTACTTTATCAAACAAATACATAGAAAGAAATAAATAATTTTACATCTTTGATTTAGTAGAGGAGAAATTGGAGAGAACCATTGTAAGTCATTTGGTCTCCTTTGTCCACCTCGGATAAAAAAAAATAAAGTTTTGACCTTTATAGCAATAACTACCTTATAAGGAGATCAATATGCATACCTGGGGTCTTCTAGGAGTTAAACTAAGCTGCCAAAGTTTGTGAGTATTGAATTGCAAGTGCAGAATTGAGTTATTATAGTATTTGTATATGTGAAAGTAGCTAGAGGGGCTTCCCAACTATATGAGGGCAATTACCGCCGAAGAATGTGGTTCGTGAGGCTGCTCGGCTGCTCCTCCCTTAATCAGAGGTCTTCGGTTTGAGTTCTGGCTAAGGAATTTTTTTAGGTAAAGAGCGTTTCCCCCAAATGGACCCTACGCGGCGCGAATTCAGATATAATGAGACTCAAACACGGATACTGAACCCCTGATAAAAATAAAAAAACGATGTGAGGGTAATTGGAAAAAAGCAACTAAAAATTTAAAGTTTAACCATACAACTTTTTGGAATTTTCGTCGTCCATGTCACGAGTGAAGGACCCGTCTAATGAAAGCGAGCGGTGAATATAAAAGATGGCCAACATCCCTTACATCCACCCTTTTTAACAATCGGCCAGAAACACTCTTCACATGTCTTTGTTTGTAGTGAATGTATGTCCAAAATTATATAATTCCACTTCCTATTTCACAGTTGTCACTAACACCAAACTGCTCACGGGCTAATTATATGCATCCATACCCTAAGCATTTTAAGTATAAAGCAATTCTTGTCTTATCACTTTTATATGAATATATTCTCTTTAAGAAGCTACTACTAGTACTACTACAACCAAGAACAAGTAGATAAGAATATTTGCTACCACCAGAAGCTTCTGTTCTTGGTTTTCAGTACCATGTTTTCTTCCACTGTCTTTGCGGTTTTGGTTTTGCATCTATTTGTTCTAGTATTAGCTCAACCAGCAGAGGGACCCTCTTCCCATATAATTGTACAAGGTTCTGTTTTCTGCGACGTTTGCTGTGATAACACTTTCTCCAAACACAGCTACTTCTTGTCAGGTACATATACTTGGTTCAATTCTGCATTGAATTAATAGTAAAATTTAGACACAACATTTTCTTTGAAGCATTTGAAGTTGGCAAATGGGCGTGTTGGGTCAACTTTGGATGAGTAAAATAAATTAAATGACCATGATATGGTTGTTCAAAGTTTTCTTAGGATAAAAGTGATCTCATCAAATAAATGGTAACTAATACAATATTTCTCAAATATTCTTTCATTAATTGTATATCTCTTAATTTAGATAGAATTGTATTCCTATTGTAATTACGTCTCCTATTTTAGGTAGAATAATATTTCCTATTATAATTATGTTGTTTAGTTACCTAGTTTAGATATTCTTGTACTACTATATATATATATTGTACATTATTGATGAATACAATCAAGGAACATATTCCTTTATGATATCAGAACCTAAAAATACCTCTACCGCCGCCGACCATAGCTCTCGGCCGCCACCCCCATGAAACCCTAGTGTTTCTTTTCTAGCCATTCTCTCTCCCTTCTCCTCCTAAATTTCATTTTCCATGGCTGACAGAATCAAATTTCATCATGCACTTGCAGTAAATAACATCAAAGAAGTCATCCCTATCATCATTGAGATGGAAAAGGGTCAATACTCCTCGTGGGCGGATCTTTTTAAGATCCATTGTCATGTTTACGAAGTTATCGACCACATCATCCATCCTACACCGAAGTCCACATACATACCCTCAACTTCGACTTCTGATGATGCACTCTAGTCTCGTTTTGATGCAGCCGTCCTCCAGTGGATATACGACACAATCTCTAATGATCTGTTTCACACCATCATTGAGACCAATGCCGCTGCCCGCCAAACGTGGAAACATTTGAAAAGTATTTTCTACGACAATAAAAGTCAACGAGCGTTATACCTTTAAAATCAGTTCAAGGACGTTCATCAGGACGATTTACCAAACCTGTCTGCATATTGTCAAGAACTCAAGATGCTTGCCGACTAACTCTCCAACGTCGGCGCACCAGTCACTAATCAACGATTGCTCATGCAACTTATTGCAGGCTTGAACGAATCCTATGACGACGTTGCCACCATCCTTCAGCAATGCACGTCGTTACCTCCATTTTATGAGGCCCGTTCAAAGCTTATTCCTAAGGAAACTCGGAAAATCAAGCGCAGCACCACTCAGGCCAGCATTGCCGACACTGCCCTCACCACTACCGTCAGGCCCTCCGCCGACGGCAGGGCCTCCAATTTTGGAAACCAGAACTGTCGGCCCGAGGAGCCGCAGTAGCCCACATCCAGCCGTAACAACTACTAGAGCAGGCAGTCCGACAAGGGCCGCGATGGATGGAATTCCGGCAACAACGGTGGTGGGAAGGGGTAGTCCCAGCTGGCCGGAAATAACCAACAACGACCGCGGCAGTGGTAGCAGCCTCCGTCGTGGGCTGCCTACCCGTCGTGGGCTGCCTACCCGTCGTAGGCCATATGGGCCCCATTGTCATGGGTCTCTCCTCCTTGCCCGTATCAGACATCCTCATGGACTCCACCTCAGAACCGACAGGCCCACCCTAGCATACTCGGCCCACGTCCACAGCAGTCCTACACAGCATAGCACCCCTTCAACTTATGCACCGACTGATATTGAAGCAGTTATGAACACAATGTAACTCAACGCTCCAGACGAAAATTGGTATATGGACACATGCGCCACATCTCACATGACGGCATCACAATGTACTCTCTCATCTTGTTCTAATTTGAGTAATTTAAATCGAAATATTATTATTAGTAGTGGACAAGACATTCCCATTCTCGGTTTTCATCATTGATCATTATCCCCACCACATCCGTAATAGAATATTTTCTGAATATTCTTTCATTAATTGTATATCTCTTAATTTAGGTAGAATTAAGAGGGAAAACGCATGACGGGAAACAAGTTCCTATTGAAACGCTGAAAAACTTTCTTATATTTTATTGTAAAAACACTACTATTTATGTTTTCCCACCGATATTCAGTGGAATTAGCCACTGAACATTTTCAGTGAGAAAATAGTGATTTTTTAGTGGTGTGTATCAATTTCAAAAAAAGATTATTAGCTGAAGTTCATCCAAATTAATATAATTCTTAATTTCTAGAATTTTGTATGATTTTGGTTGCAATTTGAACCGTTTGGTTACACTATTTGACCTATTTAGCTTAATAAATTGACAAGTTATTTCGAATTTAACTGTCTGGTCAAGTCAACAAACAGATCATAAGGTTTATGTAAGAAAAATTAGAGTAATTAGAATATTTTCCTCATCATTCTCCTTCCACAAATGTGGTTAATATACAACTATACAAGCTACTAATTAGTAGATGATAAGGAGAAGATTATGCCTAATTATCTTTCCTAAGATAAAGCTAATCTTTCTAATGACAAGATAATCTTCCTAATGACAAGATAATCCTAATAAATATTTTACCTCTTACCATATATACAAGATATTCAACGTAATTACAATAATAATTATTATTAACAATATTAATAATTATTATTCTATCACTCCCCCACATTCAAAGCGGGAGGCAAACGGATGCTGAGGCTGTCCCGAATATCTTCAAATAACACCAACAGAAGACCTTTAGTAAAGATATTGGCAATTTGATGGCGCGATGGGACATGTATCACCCGCACTTGACCGCTTGATACTTTTTCACGGACAAAGTGGATATCCAGCTCAATATGTTTTATGCGTTGATGATTGATTGTATTGCCGGACAAGTAGATAGCACTAATATTATCACAATATACTAGAGTGACTTTCGGAATCGGACAATGTAGCTCAAGAAGAAGATTTCAAAGCCAACATGATTCAGACACAACATTGGCAACCCCTCGGTATTCTGTTTCGGCACTGGATCTTGATAATGTGGCTTTTCTTCTTGAGGACCAAGAAACCAAGTTATCACCGAGAAATATACCATAACCTGAGGTGGAGCGTTTGGTGTCTAGGAAGCCTCCCTAGTCTGCATCTGTGTAGGACACAAGTGTGGATATGGATGATAGATATAAGTGCAAGCCATATTCAAGGGTACCCTGTATATATCGCACAATGCGTTTCAGAGCATGCATATGATCATCCATCGGATTATGCATAAAAAGGCACACTTGTTGTACAATATAAGATATATCCGATCTGGTAAAGGTTAGATACCGCAGGGCTCCTGCCAGGCTGCGGTAGAGTGTCGGGTCGACAAAAGGCTTGCTGGAAGATGCACTCAATTTGGATTTAGTGTCCACCGGAGTTGCTGAGGGTTTACAGGAGGACATACTAGCTCGTTCCACAATTTCTGCTACATACTTCTTTTGGGAGAGAAAAAAGCCACATGTATGACGTGTCACTGCTATGCCAAAAAATAGTGTAGTGGGCCTAGGTCCTTCATTGCAAATTCAGAGCCAAGCTATGGGTTATGGGTATTTGATAAGGTAGTTAATATAATATCATCCACATGTAAGAGAAGATAAGAAATATTATTACCCTGACGGTAAATAAACAGAGAGTGATCGGAACGACTATTAGAAAAAACAATATGTGAAACAAAATCTGCAAACTGCTTATACCATGCCCTGGGAGCTTGGTTTAGTATATATAATGATTTTTTGAGAAGGCACATATGATTTGGGTATTTGGAGTCCCTGTCCACGGAGGGAGGCATTTTTAACATCCAATTGATGAAGTGGCCAACCCTTTGAGAGAGCCAAACTAAGTATTGTTCGGATAGTCGCTAGTTTGACCACCGGACTGAACGTCTTACCGCAATCCACGCCAACACATTGCATTTTTCCATCAACTACAAGACGGGTTTTATGTCGCTCAAAAGAACCGTCAGAGTTTTCTTTGTGACTAAATATCCACATAGAACGAATTATATTAGCATGAGTGGACGAGGTACTAATTCCCACGTCCTATTTTTAATAAGAGCATTAAATTCATCGTCCATAGCCATTTTCCAATTCGGATCATGAAGAGCAGTCACATGATTACGGGGTAATGGTGATTTTGAGAGTTGAGTGTGTAGGCTATATTTGGTGTTGGGTTTGACAATACTGTGTTGGCTTCAGGTAGTGGGTTGGTTGACTGAGTGTTGGGCCGATGGGATAACACTGTTTGGCATGACGGAGGATGCTGGGCCTCAGCCCAAGTCACTGCCAGAAGGCTGGACAGTGGCATTGGGCTGGGTAATCACTAGGGGCCTGGCAGTAGACAGATTTGGAGCACTGGGCCTTGGGACTAGAGGCCCAGTCCGCTGAGATGTATTATCTTGCGGTTGGGCCACCATTTCAGGGCCCATTGGCCCAAATCGGCTGGGTTACCTGAAACAGTGGGCTCAGGAGAATAAAAATATTGGGTTAAGTATGGGGATCGACTATCATCAATAAAACCATAGGTATGGGGTCCAGACGTGTGTATTTTGGTAAATGGGAAATTCGTTTCATAAAAAATGACATGACGACTTATAATGATTTTATTTGAAGATAAGTCGTAAAATTTGTAACCTCGATGATTAGATGGATATCCCAAGAACACGCACGGAGTTGAACGGGGTTGAAGTTTGGTGATGGTAGTTGATGGAAAAAGAGGATTGCATAAGCACCCGAATACCCGTATTTGGGAGTAAGAAGGGTCCCGTAGGTATAGGATTTTTAGTGGAGCTTGGTAGGACATATTCTTTTGAGGGAGTATGTTTAACAAGTATGTGGTCATTTGTAGTACATGGTGCCAAAATGAGGAGGGAAGTGTGGCATGGGCAAGGGATGTGCGAACAATATTGTTGATGGTTCGTATTTTACGTTCTGCCTTCCCATTTTGGGAGGATGTGTGGGGACATGAAAGGCGGAAGTTTAAACCATGAGAATTGCAAAGATTCCAAAAATGCCTATTGTCAAACTCCCTGCCATTATCACATTGAATATTCTTGATTTTCCGTTCAAATTTATTTTTGATGAAAGCACTGAATTTTAGAAAAGTGGAGAAAACTTGTGATTTTTTAGACAAGGGAAATGTCCACAAAAAATTAGAGTAATCATCTAACAGAAGCAAGTAGTATCTATGGCCCGAAGAGCTCAAAACGGGGAAAGTCCAAATATCACAGTGGATAATATCAAATGACATAAGAGTGCATGAACTAGAGGAAACAAATGACAATTTAACTTGTTTACCAAGTGGGCATTAATGACATTTATTTAACGTTTTGGATTGAGTACATGAAATAAACTTATTTTGCTAAAAGGAGGCTAAAACTGATGCCCCAAATGACCCAACCGTTCATGCCATAAAGAAGAGGATAATTAGAGTAATTAGAATATTTTCCTCATCATTCTCCTTCCACAAATGTGGTTAATATACGACTATATAAGCTACTAATTAGTAGATGATAAGGAGAAGATTATGCCTAATTATCTTCCCTAAGATAAAGCTAACCTTCCTAATGATAAGATAATCATCCTAATGACAAGATAATCCTAATAAATATTTTACCTCCTACCATATATATAACTTAATTACAATAATAATAATTATTAACAATATTAATAATTATTATTCTATCAGTTTAGAACTTTAGATTTGGGCACGGATTTGACGTGTTACTAAAGGAATTGATTTTGCCACCTCCATGTGCAGGTGTTGATGTCCATGTACAATGCAAATTCAAAGCGAGCTCACCAAGAACAGCAGAGCAAATATCCTTCTCAGTCAACAGAACCACAGACAGATATGGTGTGTACAAATTAGATATACCATCAGTGGATGGTGTTGATTGCATAGACGAACCAACAATTCAATCATTCTGCCAAGTCAATTTGATTCAAAGCACATCTCAAGCCTGCAATGTTCCAGGTTTAAAGAGCACATCTAATGAGATAACCATAAAATCAAAACAGAATAATCAGTGCATCTACAGCCTAGATGCCTTAAGTTATAGACCCCCTGAGAAAAATGTTACTTTATGTGGGAATAGTGCAACCAAAATTGAAGTGGAACTGTCAAACTCTTTCAATTCCTCTAAGTTTTTCCTTCCTTATTTTCCTCCTTACCATTTTCTGTGGCCTCCTTTACCTCAACTTCCACCTTTGCCTCAGTTACCACCTCTTCCTCAGCTCCCTCCTTTCGGACCAATACCAATTCCGACACCCCCAAAGTTTCCGTTCCCATTTTCTTGGCCTCTTTCGCCTTCAGTTCCTGTACCCTCCTTGTTTTCTCCACCTCCTGCATTTAAGATTGAAGACCCCAGAACCTGGATACCTAACAATCCTTCGCATTCTCCTTCCCAACCGCCACCATATAATCCATTAGACCCAAAGACTTGGTTTCCATATATCCCTTCATCCCCTCATGCTGACACTAATAGCCAACATCCATAAAGGATCGAGGATATTTCTTGTCGAAGATATAATAAGTAAATAAAAGTGTAAATTGGACACACCATTCAACATTTACTTGTCTGCTTATCTCTGATTCAAGAACAGTTCTATTTCATTACTGACAAACCAAAGATGCCAATAAAGATAAAACAGGTTACCAAACTGATCTTTTACCTTTCATGTATTGTAATAAATAAATAAATATGTAGAACTGACTAACAGAACCAAGATCCAGGGGCCTCCAGAATACCTGTGGCATATATATTTTCTGAAGCATTCCGAGGTAACATTGCGTAGATCGTACTGCCTTCATCATCTTATACTCTTGAAATGTAAAAGCAGACTTTTAAGCTTTATCTGCTTGATAAAAGTTATATAGACTGAAATTGCTTGTACAATGTACAGATCATGGGATAATGATGATACTATAAGTTCTTTTTGCTCCTACAGCATGCATAGTGCTAAGAAAACTGTGTCATTTTATTCATGTTGCGTTTTCTAAAATTTGGAGGAAATTGTTTCAATCTGATGACGAATGACAAAAGCAACTACCTGTAAAGTTTAATCTAGCAAGGTTAAGACGTGTATGAATGCAGTACATACCAAACTCGATTTATCACTACATCATACAGTACATACCAAACTCGATTTATCACTACATATTTTTCACTCTTGACGTATGACTGTATGAAACACTGTACCCTGTGTAAACGAACTGACTTATTTTCGAGAGCCATGAAAGAAAGAAAAGGGTATCAGCTTTCCTACTACCGTATGTTAGTGTGTGTATCAGTTGTTCTTGAGCTAGCAATAACTTTATTACTTGTCAACATTGTCTTTACCTCTCAATGTTCGTTCTTACAACTGACTCTGCTCTCTAGAAGCCACATTTGGTTCAGCAGCTAATGAAAACAACTGAAGCAGAAAAAGAAAAGAAAAGAGAGGGAAAGAAATGTTCAACAGTCGATGGTGTGTGCACTAACACGACCCTAATTCCCTAAGTCGTAATGGCACTTGACTGTCCCAAGTCAGGTGAATCAAGGTCTTCAATTGACCCAACTACAACGTGCGGAAACTAAAGCAAATATAGTCCAACAGTTGAAATATTATAAATAAGGATAAAGTCAAATTACAATGCAGAAGCAAAACCCAAATACATAACTAAATTCCCAAAATCTGGTGTTGCTTATGAGTAAAACTAGGCATAACGATACAAATGTCTAGAAAGGAAATACAAGAGTCTGACTGGACAAAATAACATAAGGATAGAAATGACGTCGTGGCCACTGCGATAGAGGGCAAGCTGCTCACCACTAAGCGACTCACCACTAAGGCTGGACCCTCGAGCTGGAACTAAATCACAAACTGCGCTAGTACTTGGACTTGAACCTGCATAAAAAGTGCATTAAGTATAGTATGAGTACGATCGTCAACGTGTACCAGTTTATCTCATTGACCGCTTCCAACAATGTAGTGGCTATCGTTACTTAAAAAGACACCTTACTTTTACTTGTGCAGTTTTATATAGAGATATAAGGAAAAGGAGCAAATAACAGGAATATAGTTATGTAATAGACAGTTAACATCGCTTAAGCATTTCCCGCAGTTCAAACCAACACAATAGGAGGAAAGGCAATTTTAGGCAACTCTGGTTTTGCCTCTTGTATATATATCACGTTAAAACAATAAAAAAGGCAACCCAACCTCATTTTATCATGGTATCAGACTAGGTTTAAATTGCTTCAGAAATAATAAATTTTTTTCTCTCATAAACCATGGCTGACGAAGCCATAACACCAACATTGGTGAAGAATGATCCACCAGCAGCAAAGATTGATTCCAGTTCGCCATCCTACTTAGGGCAACAAGATCGTCCCGACGACTTTATTACTCCCCTTCGTTTGAAGCATGACAATTTTGATGAGTGGTCTCATGCGATTCGTGTTGCTTTATCCTCTCGGCGCAAATTCAATTTTCTTAACGAGACAATCACATATATTGTTCCTCTTTGTACGAATGATGATTGGGTCACAATCCAATGCATTCTTGTCTCATAGCTCACGAATACAATTGATCCCGAGGTACGTTCCATGCTATCAAACTATGATGATGCCAAACGTGTATGGGATGACTTGCATGAATGATTCTCGATTGTGAATGGTCTGCGTATTCACCAACTTAAGGGAGAAATTAATCGTTGTGAGCAAACCAAACTTATGCCTGTTGCGGTTTATTTCAGTAACTTGAATGTTTTATGGGATGAACTAGATAAACATGAGCCTTTAATTTCTTGCAAGTGTGGTAAATGTACTTGTCAGGTTGGTAAACAACATGAAAAATGGCGTGCCAACGATCAACTGCACCAATTCTTTCTTGGTCTGTGTTCTGATTATTATGTCCAATTGCGGTTGACTCTTCTGTCACAAGATCATCTCCCTACGTTGAATCGGGTGTTCCAAAAAATCGTTCAAGATGAGCGGGTTTGGGGGATTACACTGTAACATCCCGTACTTTCGGGCCATGGTTTGAATCGCTAGACGTATGTAAATAGACCTGAGCGTTGGAGGATTTTTGGTCATATTCACGTATGCAAATAAATAAGCTTAGTATATAAAAGGATGCGGTCCCAAAATAATTTAGGACTTAAGAAGTTTGACTACGGGAATTGAAAATAATAGTTGTATGTCCCAAAAGAGGTTATGGACTAGTGCTATATCGCATGATTATGTCATGGAGTATATGAAAGTTTTATAAGTCATTAAGATTTAAGTGAAATGGGATCAAAAAATTAATTATGTGGGTGATGAATTAAATGTGGAGGGTGGTCTAAAGAAATTAATTAGTGACTTAATTGGATAAGTGTCGATTGTTGGCTGACACATGGCATTAGTAAGGCTAAAATGTGTCATTAAGTGGATATTGATGAGTCAAGAAAATAAGTTGTTGTTGATGGACATGTGTAAGGACAAAATGTGTCAAATGTTACATCTTAACATTCATTCTATACAAAGTACATTACAATATTTCCAACAAAACTGATGGGACCATTTCTTTTACTAAGCAACATCTAATTACTTAAAACATGCTCAAAAAGTGAGTAACTTCAGTAGTTGATTCTCTGGAAAAAATCAAGACTATCTATAAACTTTTTCAATAGAAATATCCTTCCACATCTACAAATAAGATTTTATTGCATATTGATATTTCTTTTTTCCAAAAAAAATAACGTGAATGCTCAAAGCAACTCCGACTTGCAAGACTATCGTTAGCTCGGAGAGCGTTCAAGGTATGTTAAGGCAAATCCTTCTTTCTTTTGGCATGTTCTAAGTACGAAACGTAAACGTAATATTGTCCCATAAATGATTCTACTCTTAGTAGTTAAGGATGTTCATGTTATTCATTCCTATTGTCAAAGCATGTCTAAATATGTTCCTAAATCTTTATTGAGGTATATGGAAAAGATGTCAGTATTCAAAATATTAATCGGAGGTGAAACGATATTATGTCACTCCGATAAACTCAGAATGTTTTATTATCGTTCATGCATTATATTCACGTATTACCCTTGACCCACATGTGTTATATACATTACTATATGGTATGCATTATATATATATAGGGGATGGGAAAAGGGATACAACGTTATATACGCTCACCACCTGATCAACTGATATATGATGATGATTACACATACAGAGGCCAAAATAATAGGATTGGAGACGGCGTTATATACGCATATATATATATATATATATATATATATATATATATATATATATATATATATATATATATATATATATATATATATATATATATATATATATGTATATATATGTATGAACGCATTGTGCATGACATTTAGGCATATTATGACCCTCAGAGGCATTCTACACAAACATGATACTTATGCATATTATGACCCTTAGAGGCATTCGGTGCATGTTGGTTATTTTTTGTTTTATGTTACTTTCAGGTCTCTATTATGCTATTCTTCATGCCTGACATACTCGGTACATCAGTCGTACTGACGTCCCTTTAGTCAGGGGACGTTGCGTTTCATGCCCGCAGGCTCAGGTAGACAGGGCGACGGTCCGCACTAGTAGGTTGCTGTTTCAACTGATATTGGAGCACTCTATTTGTTCCAGAGTTGCATTCTAGTCATGGTATGATATTTTTGATATGCATAGGGGTATGGCGGAGCCCTTTCTCGACCTTATGATGTTACGTACTCTTTAGAGGATTGTAGACAAATGTCCTGTGTATAGTAGTCGTATATGGCCTTGTCGGCCTTGGTATGTATATGTATATAGGTTGGGTCCTTCTAGTTGTAGGGTATCTCATGGCGTCCTCAGGGGACATGCGAAATTATGGATATATGCTAAATATGTGATTAGTGGTACTCGACAAGTAAGGTCTGGGTGCCCGTCATGGTCCTCCGATTTGGGTCGTGACAAACTTGGTATCAGAGCAGTCTGTCCTAGGGAGTCTACAAGTCGTGTCTCGTAGAGTCTTATTTGTGGGTGTGTTGTGCACCATACTTATAGACAAGAGGCTACATGACATTTAGGATGATGGTTACCTTCCTTCTTGATCTAGAATCGTGCTATAAAGCTAAGTTGTAAGAATTATTTCTGTAAACCTTATCATGTTTAAGAGTACAACAATACCTTCTTCCAATAGGGCTATGATTAGCATAAATATTGAGGTTGGATTGAGTTTAAATGCGAGAAGTATGCTCTCTATTGAAATAGATCCATCAGAGGATATGAGTAAGTTGTTTTCCCATGCACGACTTCATCCTAGAGCATATGATAGAGATAGGCCCTTGAGAGGTCAAGAAGCTCATAACCCAGGGAGTTTATTAGTCAGGGATCGCTGATATTTAAAGGGTTCAAAGATGCCAATCTCAGAGTCAAAGTTGTAAAGTCGAGTGAGACTGCCCTGACCATCTTGTAGTCAGTGTGGTTGAGCGCATGCTGGATTATACCGCAAAGGTACAGAGGGTTGGTTTAGTGTGCCAACCATGGACACAACATTACGAAGTGTCCTAAGTTGATGCGCAAAGGTAAGGGTAAGATGATTATGAATTGTATATATGAAAAATCAGAAGACATCATTGGAAGGTTTAGTAGGTTATGAAAATCCACACGTTTTACAGTGACTCTTGCTGATTAGAATAAGGGAATATGTTATGTACATGCGACCTAAATTGTAATGTCTTACCGAAAATAGATTGGAAATTATCCCAGTATATCATTAACGAGAATGGATTGCCACAATCGAATCGTGTGAAGAGTGACCATTAGTAAATTCAAAAATATTGTCGCGCCCATTTTTCGACCGCGCGGTCGAAGCGAAGCACAACGTATTTGGTGATTCCTGGGTAAATTAAGGAGTCGCCACCTAATTATTTACGGTGAATTCGGACACCTAAATATTAAATAAATGCTGCAATATAACTCCAATTTTAAGGTCTACGAAACTAATGAGATTCTAGGTAAGGGTTCTTTATTATCCTAAAGGGAAGGGGTTAGGCATCCTTTAAGATCCACTAACTTGCGGTTATCCGATCAAACTCAGGTTAATTATTTGTTACACCTCGTAAGATTAAGACGATAATTAAGAACGTCATTAAGGAAGTAAGATTCGGATATTGAATATAAGGAACGCTTACATATGTTAATACGGGAAATTAGTGTATAAACAGATGTTATCCCGGAATAGTTTTTCTTTAGTGCTATACACGTGACGACGAGAATTAATCCTAGTAGTTGAATTTATTCCAATGGAGTTATGGAATAGTATTGTATTATAAAATTATGACATTGAGGATACGAGGCTTATGAAATTCTCGGAAATTAAAAGAAGTGGGTTTGAGATTTATTAATTGAAGAACTTGGGGGCCAAAGTGAAAAAAAAGAAAAATCAGATTTTGTTTTTATAAACCTACACTTACCTCTTCATCTTCTTTCTAAACTTAACCAAAAAAAACTCTCATTCTCTCCTCCAAGCTCAGCCAAAAAGACCCTCCACCCATACCCAATTTAAGATTTCTATCTTCTCTTCCTAGACTACATTTTTCACCAAATAATAGAAACAAAACAACACCAAAAACAGTGGCAAAAACAGCCACTGCTGGCTGAAACTGTAGCCCAGAAATTTTGAATTTTTTGGATGAAATTTTGGAAGAAAAACGTGTAGGGATGATGGCTTAACATTGTAGAACACTTGCATGTCAATTGGAGTTGAAGAAGTAAACAAAAAAGGAAAGAAATACGAAAACAGTGGGGATTTTCGGACAAACAGTGGGCAGAAAATTGCGGACTGTTTTGGACGAATTTGAGGTATAAAAATTCTTCTTTCTATGATATAATTGAAATGCATGTTGTTAGAATTAAGGTAATGAATTTATGTTAAGGAAAAATTGGAATTAAAGCATTGCATGTGACAATTTTGGGCTAGTTGCCAATTTGGGACAGATTTTGGTGTTGTTGGATTCATTGGTTATTGTTGTTATTATTATCACTAATTGCATGATGAAATTGAAAGAAAACATTGAGATTTAGTTGGAATTAGTTATATGGAAGTATTGAAATACGAAATTGGATTATAGGAATTAAGATAAGAGTTATGGAATTATGACATATTGTGGCCAAGAACTTGCATGAAATTGTTGGACATGTTGTGATGTATATGGACTGTTTTAGGGAATGTTTTGTGGTGTTATATGCTGAAAATTTAGTCACTATTATGCATGTTTAAGTGTGGTAATTGCTAATGTAAGTCCTAAAGGAATAAGGGTGTAGAAAGGCTTCACATTCTACCCTCGTTGTTGTTGGAACATGGACTGTTTTGTGGGCTGTTTTTAAGGTGGATTAAGAGGCTAAATTTACATGAGAAGTGGGTGTGTAAATTCCCTTTATTGTTGTTTTGGTTGTGCCCTTAATTGGTGCTTGTTTATTGATGTTATTAGCCTCGTTTGGAAGTTGTGGAAACATGTATAAACAGGGGAAGTGCTGCCCGAATTTTTATAGAATAAGAAGTCGTTATTTGATATAAAGTATGCTAGTGATCATAGAATTGACGAACGTATTACCATTATTATAGGTTGAGACGTACTCTAATATAGAGTTGATTAGTTCGACTAAGAGGTATGTGAACTATTCCTTCTTTCTTTGGCATGATTTTTATTTAATGAAGGTACGGCGAACGTACTTGATTCTTATACAGTTTAATTCCTAAAGAGGATTGTTATGAGAAGTGCCTATGATTTTTCAGCAAAGAGTTTATTATGACATTATTACAATGATTTTATTGAGAGTCAGATGATAATTTTTACATGCATATGGTTACTCGTGCTAAGTGTTACTACTTCACCTCACCGAGTCCCAGGCCGGGTTACGTTCGTGCACAGCCTTGCATTTTTCACCGAGACCCTCACTAGAGGGTCGGGTTACGTAGGATGGATCCATAGATGAGATATGACTTTACCGAGTCCCAGTATGGGCCGGTTATGATATGATTCCACCGAGTCCTGCACTAGTGGGCCGGGTTACGTTACAGATATATATATATATGTAAATGGACAGGCACTCATATTTTCTTGACTTGACTCTCATTTTTATAAGGCAACTGACTTCTATTGTTATGGCACAGTTGGATTTGAATCCTGATTTTTTATACTGATCTCTTGTTTTCCATTGGCTACTTATGATCTCATTTGCAGTATTTCATGTTTACATACTCAGTACATTATTTCGTACTGACCCCTTTCCTCGGAGGGCTGCGTTCATGCCCGCAGGTACAGGTGCTCAGTTTGGTGATCCTCCGGTTTAAGTTCCTGCGCAGCTGTTCGGAAAGCTCCTTTGATCCAGAGCTTTACCATTTTTGTACGGAACCCTATCTTTTTTATTTATGTATATTTAGGGGTACAACGGGGCCCTGTCCCGTCATATGTCGTTATCCTTCTTGTAGAGGTCTGTAGACAGTTGTGGGTTGCACTGGTGTAAGGGTCAGAAATCTGTTTCGGTCAGCCATATTATTGTACTCTATGTTGGGGGTGTTCCCGTGTATATGTGATTTTATTTGTTGGCAGCCTTGTCGGCTTGCCTGTTATATTGTGTTGGCTAGTTGTGACTCCTCAGGAGGCAGGTACATTCGGGGTAAAGGTAGCCTTGTCGGCTTGCCTACCCTAGCATATGTTGTTATTGCAGCGTTATGCTGCCGGATTTCAAACTCATTAAGTGTTAGTTGGATTATGTGTGACAGGTTAGTATAATGACGTCATTAGGGCGGTTAGTCGCGGCCCGTCGGGTCGGGTCGTGACATTATTGCTAAGAAAATGCAGGTTTAAAAGTATTTAAAGTTGAAAAGATGTTTGTAAATATTGCGTAAAGAATGCATTTTGTACAAGTTTGCATTTGTATGATATTAAAGAAAAATATATATAAAGTTGAAAAAATATGCATTTGTAACAATTAATAGCAAGGAGAAAAATGAATTATTTATAATGCCAAAGAAGTAAAAAAAAAAAAAAATTGGAAATCATTGAGTTGCAAATTAAAATAAAAGATAAACCTATTTATATGAAAAAATAAATAGAAGATGATCAAAGTTGTTTTTGAAAATTTTGAATATGCATGACGAGCCTAAAAATAAATAAACTAGCGGAGGATATCTAAGTTTGAACTAACCGAGCCTAAAAATAAATAAGCTAGCGGCGGTTTTCCAGTTTTAGACTACCCTATTAATTAATTCTAAGTCTACCTATTCTAAGCATTTCAATAATTACATAAGTGCAATAAATAATATTACAATACTGAGTGAGATAAAGCTGAATTAAAGAAAGTAAAACAACAAAATAAATAAACTCTGAGGAGTATCTGCCCTTCGTTGGCTTGGTTCCTTGCAAGCTGTCAAGAACAAACGATTAGAAATAGTTAAATATAAATAACTTCGGATCCGTATCCAAAACAGTGAATGTTTTTATCACGG
The DNA here is from genome assembly GCA_034509755.1 of Anisodus tanguticus. Classification (NCBI taxonomy): domain Eukaryota; kingdom Viridiplantae; phylum Streptophyta; class Magnoliopsida; order Solanales; family Solanaceae; genus Anisodus; species Anisodus tanguticus. Next base: position 22,217,016 of record CM067550.1, on the reverse strand, counting down.
AGGACTCAGACTTAAATTTTGAAAAAAGACCATTCCAATCACGTCGTGGCTGCAAAGATATAACTCATCGGTCATTTTAATTGCCTCGCCTACTAAACATGTTGATCACTCGGGTGAAATAAAAAATATTTAAGTCTCATCCTTGTCCATAAGTTATATTCCGTCTTTACAATTGTGGAGGCCTCAAAATCGACGGATATTTTTCATCGGCCAAGGTATAGTATCATGTTCAAATCAGCAAAATATGTACCAAAATAGCAAGCCAAAACCGAGAGACAAATCCCGAAGGGACATGGCCTCAAATTCAATTTCATTGGCCTAAGTGTAGTATTTGTTCAAATCAGTAAATTATACCAAAGCAGCATAGCCGAAACCGAGAGGCAATTTCCGAAGGGGCGCGACCTCAAATTCAATTTCATTATCCTAAGTGTAGTATTTTTCAAATCAGTAAAATAATACTGAGATAGCAAAACTGAAACTAAGAAGCAATTCCTGACAAGACGCGGTATTGGTTCAAAACAGTAAAACAAACCAAAACAGTAATCTGAAACCGAGCAACAAACTGAAACAGAAAAGCAATGCCCGAAAAAACGCAGCCTCGAATTTAATTTCCTTGGCCTAAATGCAGTATTAGTTAAAATCAGTAAAACAGTAAGATATCCGTTGCACGGATGTTTAAATACCAAAAACAGTAAACTGAAACAGAGAAACGATTTTCAAAGGGACGTGGACTCGAATTCAATTTCATCGGCCTAAATGCAGTATTAGTTAAAATAATGAAATTAAATACATAGCAATAAACTGAAACAGAAACGATTTTCAAAAAAAGACGCGGCCTCGAATTCAATTTCATTGGCCTAAATGCAATATTTTTTCAAAACAGTAAAATAAACCAAAACAGCAAACTAAAACCGAGAAGTAATTCCCGGAGGGACGCGGCCTCGAATTCAATTTCATTGGCCTAAATGCGGTATTTAAATCAGTAAAATAAACCAAAAATAGTAAACTGAAACCGAGAAAATGATTTCCGAAGAGAACGCAGTGTTCGTTCAAATAAATAAAATAACGAAGAGAGTGCAGTATTAGTTCAATCCAACAAAATAACAACAGTGCCAAAGTAACGAACAGTAAGCAATTAAAATATCTGACCTGAATTCTGAAATTTCGGAACCGAAACAGGATTAGGAAATGTTTATGAAAAACAGAACAGGTTCTGAACAGTGACCCGAATGGGCGACCCGATCCAAGAAATGCAACCCGAAGCAGTGATCGGAATCAGAATCAATTTTTAGATTTTCCAGATAACCAACAAATGAGATATAAAATACAAGAATCTGGAAAAATACCCAAACCGGGTCGATGACCCAACCCGAATCAGAGGTTCAAACCCGAATCAAATTCTTCTCAGATTTTTCAGATAACCAACACATAAGATGTAAAATGCAAGAATCTGGAAAAATACCCAAACCGGGTCGACCCGACCCGAATCAGAAGTTCAAACCCGAATCAAATTCTTCTCAGATTTTTCAGATAACCAACAACAGAATATAAACACAAAATTCAGAGAAATTATTCGTCAGAACAGTAACCCAACCCGGAACAGTGACCCGAATCAGAAAATCCGAAAACAGTGAAGAACAACAACAAAAACAAGCAGATTTTCGAATTCAGCTTACGAGGCCAAATAGAAGTATTTAGAACCAAGGTTCAATAATGAAACTCACCCCTTTTCCTTTTGATTTTGGACTCGTTTTCGAGCTTATTTCTTGAATAACAATGAAAGCGAATGCTAAATATCAAGAACACAACAAATATTTTTTCTTTTCTTTTCGGTCTCCGGTCCCTATTTTTTTTCGAACAATCTCCGGTGCTTATTTGTAGAACAAAAGGGGGGGTTTATAGGTGGATTCTACCCTTAAAACCGAGCTTGGATTCAAAATAAAGGGGCCAAAAGCAACGATTTTGGAACGGATTTTTGGGGGTATGGGTCGCGGATTTTGGGGGTATGGGTCGAAGGGTTGGTGGTGTCAGCATAACAGAGGGGAGTTGGTGGTGTCAGGGGTCGATGGTGGCAGGGGTGAGGTGACCGGCGATGTGGGGTCGCGGGTAGGGGTGTGCGACGCCGGTTTGGGAGGGGGGGTTAGGGGGGTTAGGGGTGTTAGGGTTTTGATTTTTGTTTTAGGTTTGGTTTTGATTAGGGGGATAAAAGGGTGGTTGGGTGAGTTGGGTCGACGGGTATTGGGTTGGGCAAGTGTATGGACCGGTTCGGGTTTGGGCTGCGGGAGTTGGGCCTTGGATGGGGTTTCGGCTGGGTCCGAAAATAGGGGATTTGGGTTTTGGGATTTTTGTTTTGTGGGTTTTTGGTTTAAAGGGGGAAATGGGTGTTTGTTTTGGGTTGAGTAGAAATTGTTTTGGGTTGGGGAAATAAATGGGTGATGGGTTGGCCTTGGACGAAATGGGTTTTGGGTGAAATTAGTTTGGGTAGAAATTGTTTTGGGTTAAGAAATGAATGGGTTATGGGTTAAAAAAAATATAAAAGGGGTTTAATATTAAAAAAGCTTTGAAGAAAAATGCAAATTATTATTATTATTATTATTATTTAAATAGGATATCACGATGTGATAATAATAAAACATAATATTTGCGAAGTGCTTAATGCTTGATAAAAAATAGAAATGTGATGTCATTTTTGCGGAAAATAGAATAACATAGAATTTTCGGATAAAACTTATGATTATGATAAAAATGCAAATGACAGTAAAAAATGCGAATAATAATAATAATGATGAGAATAGTAATATATATATATATATATATATGCATGTATGTATATAGATTAAAATTATTTTGAGGTGTTAAAAATATTTAAAATTGCAAATAAATTGGAAAAGACGGGACAAAATTGGGTGTCAACAAAGATCACGTAAAGTGACGTACTCAGAATAGTGAGCTCAAGTCATATATAAGGATCGAGTTATCCACGGTAGTGGAAGGGAACATAAGCCTCTCGTCCGTGCGTAAAAGGCCATACCGCGTATTATTGAGAATTACATGAATCAATGTTAGTAAGCTAAGGCATGCTACAAGTATTGGACTGGTAAGGTATTCGGCTTCATTGTGTAGCATGTTACAATTCTAAATAACCTCTGGATAACAGTAGCGTGTTATGGGGAAATTGAGGAAGAGAGCTATGGAACAATCGAAGAATGGTTGTAAGAAGTATGAAAACAGTTAATAAGTACGAATGGAATGGTATGATCAAGTATCAAGGCATAAATGTTTTCCGTTTAAGGAAGAATAGAGGGAAGGATTACAATAAGAAGGATAAAGGTGAATGAGATTATAGTTTTGCAGGTTTCACAAAGGTATGATTACTCCAAAACAGCGTAAGGACCAATGGTAGAGGAGGGACAGTAAGAACTCTTCGGCCAAAGGTGACGAACCTCTGATGTTCGGGAAGATAGTATGAGAAATACTTTGAGATAAGAGACCCCCAAGGCAACTTGAAAATGGAAATGTAAAGATAGGACGAATGAGCACTCGGTCGATGGGAGATCTACTAATGATAAGACAAGAAAAATTAACAAGTCATGGGATCATGTAACACCGTGAATTAGATCTAAACATATGAAGCATCGGTTCCACAACATATGCAGTCATACCTTTCAGAAAGTAAGTAAATGGGAGTAACAGTTAGTAAAGCTCGAGATTAGCACCTAAACATGTGAAAAGGGGCCCATAACTCCTATGGATACAAGGTAGACATTAAAGATATATGTCAAGAAATAATGACTTTATAATGAAGATAAAATGTTAGGTAAATACAGATGTCTATGAGCATTTTTTTTAACTGACCAAAGGTTCTACGAGATAGATAAAGTAGTGGGTGTACAACTTAACGAGTTCAAGGAAATCTTTTTCCAAAGAACCGTTGACAGAAAGTCTTTGCCATGAGGAATGTGAAGGAATTCGAATCTAAGTATAATGACCAGGTTTGAATATAGTAGGCCAACGTCATGTAATGCAAATTCTGCTGAATTTTACACATATAGAATAAGGGAATAAGTTAACAACTCATCCTTTAAGGGATTACTACGTTAAGGATTGGAATCAGGAGCAATGTCTGAGATTACGTATGTATACCAGAATATTTTAGAATTAAGAAGAGTATGACAAGTAAGAAAATGAGTGAACAAGTGTCAAAAGAAGTAAAGAAAGGAGGTTGTTTATAATTACGAGTAGTGAGAAAGTACGAAAAAAATATTTCTTTCATATCATGAATGAGAGTTAACTACGATGATATTCGCACTTCAAATTCGATGACATTGTCCATAAAGTGTTCATGATGGAGATACTACAAATATAAGAGTTTTCAACACACCAGTAAACAAAGCTAAGTTGACAATAGAATCATTCACCCACAAGCGGCTTGACTAATGTGAGGACTAAGGAGAGAAGTTGACCTGAGGGAACGCATCAGTTAGTTAAGTGGGAGTGTGATTGGAGGATTCAGATAGTGATAGCCTTATGACTCAGAATACAACAGGGTCATCCCTCATATTGAAAGAAAATAGAACGTTATGATGAAGATCCCATTTTTAGGAAAGATCGGGAAGGATATCTAACAAAAGAGAATTGCAACCTTCGAGCATAATGGGAGACGGACCCCAAGTGGAAGGTCCATTTGTATATTCCTAATGTAGCAGAATTACGAGATAAGATTATGATGGAGGTCCATTGCACATGATATTACATTCACCCTGGATCTACTAAGAGGTAGCATGATCTCAAAGGTATGTATTGGTGGGACGACATAAAGAGGAACATTACAGAGTTTGTAGCTCGATGTCCTAATTGTCAGCAAGTAAAAGCGGAGCACCAAAAGCCGTCGTTTGACTCAGAATATTGAAATCCCGATGTGGAAATGGGAAATGATTAATATGGATTTCATTACCGATTTACCTCGCTCTTATCATAAGTTTGATTATATTTGGGTGATTGTTGATAGACTGGCCAAATTAGCTCATTTTCTAGTGGTCAAAACTACATACACAGCCGAGGACTACGCAAAGTTGTACGTTAAAAATATTATTCGTCTTCATGATATGCTTATTTATATTTGACTGAGATGGGCATTCAAGTTAATCTCAACATATTTTTCCACCCTCAGACAGACGGGCAGGCCGAGCATACGATTCAGATGCTCAAGGATATGTTACGAGCTTGTGTATTAGACTTCAAGGGAAGTTGGGATGATCATTTATCCCTTATTAAATTTGCGTATAGTAACAATTATCATGCTAGTATCAAAATAGCCCTATATAAAGCTTTGTATGGGCGAAAAAGTAGATCTCTTATCGGATGATTCGAAGTAGGCGAATCAGAATTATTTGGGCCTAACTTAGTGCACCAAGCCATAGAGAAGGTGAAGCATATCCAAGAATGGTTGTTAGCTGCTCAGAGTCGTCAAAAGTCGTATACAAATGTGCGACGGCGGAACTTAGAATTCCAAGTGGATGATTGGGTCTTCTTGAAGATTTCTCCTATGAATGGTGTAATGAGATTTGGGAAAAGGGGAAAGCTCCACACACGGTACATTGGGTCATATCGCATAATTCGAAGAATAGGCCAAGTTGCTTACGAATTGGACATGCCTCATGAGTTAGAGTTTGTTCATCCGGTCTTTCATGTTTCTATGTTGAGAGCGTGTATTGGAGATCCTTCCCAGATTGTACCGATTGATGATGTGAAGGTTATAGAGGACCTATCATATGAAGAGGTTCCTATTGCTATCTTGGATCGATAAGTCCGCAAGTTGATGACTACAGAAGTAACCTCCGTGAAAGTTTTATGGCGGAATAAGAATGTGGAAGAAATGACACGGGAGGCGGAACTGGAGATGAGACACAAATAACCTTACCTATTTCAAGCCAGCGCCGAGGCTCCGAGAGAAACATACAGTGAGTTTTATTTCAGACTATTATCATTAATGCTTGACGACCATGTGAGGTTCGACATAAGGATAAATGTTATATTATATGGCACGTGAAGCGGTGGATGTGTTTTCTGACTATGTGACGGGAATTAGATTTGTCACCCTAACATTCGAGCAGGAATGTTTCTAGGGGGGAAGAATGTAACATCCCGTACTTTCGGGCCATGGTTTGAATGGCTAGACGTATGTAAATAGACCCGAGTGTTGGAGGATTTTTGATCATATTCACGTATGCAAATAAAGAATCTTACTATATAAAAGGATGCGGTCCCAAAATAATTTAGGACTTAAGAAGTGTGACGATAGGAATTGAAAAATAATAGTTGTATGTCTCAAAAAAGGTTATGGACTAGTGCTATATCGCATGTTTATGACATGGAGTATATGAATATTTTATAATTCATTAAGATTTAAGTGAAATTGGATCAAGAAATTAATTATGTGTGTGATGAATTAAATGTGGAGGGTGGTCTAAAGGAGTTAATTAGTGACTTAATTGGATAAGTGTTGATTGTTGGCTGACACATGGCATTAGTAAGGAAAAATGGTGTCATTAAGTGGATATTGATGAGTCAAGAACATACGTTACTGTTGATGGACATGTGTAAGGACAAAATATGTCAAATTTTACATCTTAACATTCATTCTATACAAAGTACATTACAATATTTGCAATAAAATGGATGAGACCATTTCTTTTACTTAGAAACGTCCAATTACTTAAAATATGCTCAAAAAGTGAGTAACTTCAGTAGTTGATTCTCTGGAAAAAACTCAATCCGATCTATAAACTTTTTCAATAGAAATATCCTTCAACATCTACAAATAAGATTTTATTGCATATTGATATTTCTTTTTTCCAAAAACAAATAACATGAATGCTCAAAGCAACTTCGACTTGCAAGACTATCGTTAGCTCGGAGAGCGTTCAAGGTATTGTAAGGCAAATCCTTCTTTCTTTTGGCATGTTCTAAGTACGAAACGTAAACGTAATATTGTCCCATAAATGATTCTACTCTTAGTAGTTAAGGATGTTCGTGTTATTCATTCCTATTGTCAAAGCATATCTAAATATGTTCCTAAATCCTTATTGAGGTATATGGAAAAAAATGTTAGTATTCATAATATTAATCGGAGGTGAAACGATATTATGTCACTCCGATAAACACAGAATGTTTTATTATCGTTCATGCATTATATTCATGTATTATCTTTGACCCACATGTATTATATACACTACTATATGATATGTATTATATATATATAGGGGATGGGAAATGGGATACGACGTTATATACGCTCACCACCTTATCAGCTGGTATATGATGATGATTACGCACACAGAGGCCGAAATGATATGATGGGAGATGGAATTATATACACATATATATGTATGATTGCATTGTGCATGGCATTTAGACATATTATGGCCCTCAGAGGCATTCTACACAGACATGATACTTATGCATATTATGGCCCTTAGAGGCATTCAATACAGGTTGGTTGTTTCTTGTCGCATGTTACTTTCAGGTCTCTATTATGCTATTCTTCATGCCTGACATACTCGGTACATCAATCGTACTCATGTCCCTTTTATTGGTAGGACGCTGCGTTTTATACCCGCAGGCTCAGGTAGACAGGGCGACGGTCCGCACTAGTAGGTTGCTGGTTCAGCTGATATTGGAACACTCTATTTATTCTAGAGTTGTAGTCTAGTCATGGTACGATTTTTTGGATATGCATAGGAGTATGGCGGGGCTCTGTCCCAACCTTATGATGTTCGTACTCTTTAGAGTCTTGTAGACATATTTCCTGTGTATAGTAGTCGTATATGGCCTTGTCAGCCTTAATATGTATATGTATATAGGTTGGGTCCTTTTGGTTGCAGGGTATCTTGTGGTGGCCTCAGGGGCCATGCGAAATTACGGATATATGCTAAATGTGTGATTAGTGGTACTCAGCAAGTAAGGTCTGGGTGCCCGTCATGGCCTCCAGGTTTGGGTCGTGACATACACGCATCACCAAAGAGAAACCCGATGTGGTTGGTTTTGCTCTGCGTCCAGAGAATAGATCCAAAACGTGTCTTGACAGAACAGAGAAGGCATCTTGATTTGTTCTCACTGCCATAAAAATGATCATGATATGGCTACCTTCTTTGATATACATGGCATTCCAGATTGGTACTTGGAGAAATATGGTTCAAATATTGAGGGCAAAGGTAATTTGAAGGGCAAATCAATCACTCCATTAACAAAGAATTCGACAGGCCGTGGTCGTAACGGAGTATGTCCTAATGCTGCTACACCCGATGTTAATCATAGTGCACCTCTTGCAACGTTCAATCCCGCTCCCACTGCGCCTTATCTTCCAGGATTTATTGCCGAATAATGTGATGCATTATCGGCCGCATTTGGTTCTTTTTCTACTTCTTCCAACCGGTGGCATGGTATGTTGGGAATGGATGATTGGATAATTGATACCGGATGTTCACATCATGTTATTGGTGATGAATCTTGTCTATTGAATATTAAAGTGGTATCTCCATTCCCATGGGTCTTCCGGATGGTCAAACGGTGATTGCTACTAAGGAGGGTGTTGTGAGACTCACGAACACAATAGTGCTCCAGGATGTTCTTTTTGTTCCTAAGTTACACAACAATTTAATTTCAGTGTCTCACCTAAATGATAATTTAAATTGCTTTGTACAATTTAATTCTATCTTGTGTGTTATACAAGACCAACATTCAGGGGAGGTGATTGGAACATGTGAGAGGTGAGATGGACTTTACTACCTACGACAAGGATTCAAGGTGCAAGCGGTTTCGGTAGCTAGTTCGAAGTCTTCGGAGCTATGGCATCATCGATTGGGTCATCCTTCTGATAAAGTAGTGAAGTTGCTTCCTTTCCTACATGATTCTAGGGGTTATTTAGATAAAGGGTGTGAAGTGTGTCATCGTGATAAGCATTATAGAAATAGTTTTCCTTTAAGTGAAAATAAATCAACTCAGATTTTTTAGTTAATACATTGTGATTTGTGGGGTCCATATGCTGAACTTTCTTCTTGTGGTGTGCATTATTTTTAACTTTGTTGGATGATCATTCTCGTGTTGTGTGAGTTTATTTATTAATTGATAAAAGAGAAGTTTTTCACATGTTTATGTCCTTTATTGCAATGATTGAACGCCAATTCTCTCAAAAGTTGAAACTTGTACGTAGTGACAATGGAACATATTTTCACTGCATGAAAGAGTATTTTATAGCAAATGGAATTTTATTTCGAACTTCTTGTGTGGGTACCCCTCAACAAAATGAAAGAGTTGAAAGAAAACATAAATATATTTTGAATGTGCTCGTGCATTGCGCTTTCAAGGAGGCTTGCCAATTTATTTCTGGGGGAATGTGTTTTAGCTGTTGCTCACTTAATAAATCGGACCCTATCTAGTGTTCTCCTCAACAAGACTCCTTATGAAATTCTCTTTGGTTGTGCACCTTCTTTCAGTGATTTACGCATTGTTGATTTTTTAGCCTTTGCATATAATCAACGAGCTAAAGTTGACAAGTTTGCTAGTGGAAGTCGTAAATACGTCTTTGTGCGATATCCGTTTGGTAAGAAGGGATGAAATTTATTTGACCTTGAGAAAAAGGAATTCTTTGTGTCAAGGGATGTGAAGTTCTATGAAAATATATTTCCTTTTTTGAATGTGGAAGTCACAAATACTGCTTCTATACTTGGTTGTGATGTTCCTTATACTGAAGAGTTTATTGATGATAAGGACGATCATAGGGATATGCATGAGAATGCCATCGTTTCTCCTCCAATGATGTCTCCCTAAACAAGTAACCCGCCTCGGGCTACTGAGACGCCATCTCAACATCCGAGTCATGTTCAAATGCTCAGGATGTTGCATCTGTGGCAACTTCCTCCATGAATGGTGAGGTGGTTGATGAAGATCCCGTAGGCTCGGGGGAGGTGAACTTGGGCCGCGAGTTTTGGGAAAAGTGCCCATCGGTAAAATTACGAGACTTCGTGACATTAACGGTTATCAAGAAAAGTCCATCTCTTGCTCCCCCGATCCACAATATCACACTCCCTCAGATACGCCTTTCCCTAGGGCACATTATGTTAGTTGTGACAAATTTATAGTGAAACACCAAACTTTTCTTGCAGTTGTAACTGCAGGTGTTGAGCCACGGTCCTTTAAGAAGGCTGCAAAAGATGTCGGCTGGTGTACAACTATGCAAAAAGAAATTCGTGCTTTGGAATATAATGGCACTTGGACTATGGAAAAATTACCTCATGGCAAGAAAGCTTTAGGCAGCAAATGAGTGTACAAAGTTAAGTACAACTCAGATGGTAGCATTGAAAGATTAAATGCCAGATTAGTTATTCTTAGCAATCATCAAGTTGAAGGGATTGATTATAATGAGACATTCGCCCCAGTAGAAAAAATGGTGACAGTTCGAGCTTTTCTGTCTATTGATGCATCAAAGAATTGGGAGTTACATCAGATGGATGTACATAATGCCTTTCTTCACAGAGATTTAGACGAGGATGTGTATATGAAACTTCCTCCAGGCTTTAGCTCTACTGATTCAATTTGGTTTGTCGCTTGCGTAAGTCGTCGTATGGTTTGCGACAGACACCTTGATGTTGGTTTGCAAAACTCGTGATAGCTTTAAAGGGGTATGGTTTTATTCAACCCTATTCCGATTATTCCTTATTTACTTACACTAAAGGGCCTGTACACATTAATGTACTAGTGTATGTTGATGATTTGGTAATTTCTTGTAATGATTCCGCTGCGGTGATGTGTTTTAAATCCTATTTGAGCAAATGTTTTTATATGAAGGATCTTGGTGTGCTTAAATATTTTCTTGGTATTGAGGTAGGCAGAAGCTCTTCAGGGTTGCTCTTATGTCAAAGGAAATATGCTCTTGATATTATTTCAGAGGCTGGATTGTTGGGCTCAAAGCCAGTTTCATTTCCGATCGAACAAAATCATCAGTTAGTGCGTGCCACGGGGCGTTATCTTTCGGATCTTGAGCCCTATAGACGTTTTCTTGGGTGTCTCATTTCTTTAGCGGTTACCCGCCCTAACTTGGCATACTCGGTTCATGTCCTATCGCAATTCATGCACGAACTAAGACAGGAACATTGGGATGTTGTATTACGAGTTGTTCGCTATTTTAAAAAATCTCCAGGTCAAGGTATTCTATTGCGCTCAGACAGTGAGTTTTCTTTGACAGGTTGGTGTGACTCGGATTGGGCAGCCTGCCCTCTTACCAGGCGGTCTCTCACTGGTTGGTTTGTGTTTTTGGGGCATTCGCCAATTTCATGGAAAACTAAGAAGAAACATACTATAGCTCGCTCTTCCGCCGAGGCCGAATATCATTCTATGTCTTCTAGTTGAAGGGTCTACTTTTGAGTTTGGGAGTTCATCATCCAAAGGCGATTCCTCTATTCTGTGATAGTCAGTCTGCTTTGCATATAGCGCAGAATCCGGTATTTCATGAACGCACAAAACACATTGAAGTTGACTTCCATTTCGTGCGAGACGCCATCCATGAAGGTCTTATTGCTCCGTCTTATTTACCAACGACGGTTCAATTGGCAGACATTTTTACCAAGGCTTTGTGAAAGAAACAATTTGATTTTCTTCTTGACAAGTTAGGCATTTTAGACTTACATGCTCCAACTTGAGGGGGAGTGTTACGATATTATGTGATATTTATCCCTTGATTCTAGGATAGAATATATGGATGATATTTATCACTTGATTCTAGGATAGAATATATGGATGCTTGTTTTGATATAGGAAATCATTTACTAAATATGTTTTGTGTTTCCCAAATTATTGTCATGTATCATGGGGCAATTTTAGGCAACCTTGGTTTTGCCTCTTGTATATATATATCACGTTAAATCAATAAGAAAGGCAACCCAACCTCATTTTATCAGTAAGACATATAGATGCTCGGATATGATTTCAACAAATATAGAGATAAATCATGCTTTTCTAATATATAACTAGTCCAAATTCCTTAATAAGGCATAAATATCATGCTAAATTCATCCAAATACGGATATAAAAAATAAAGCTACAAACTAGCATTTCAATAATTCCCCTTTTCCACATGATAGTCGTATATATGCTCGTCACGCCATATGCTATTCCCACGTTACAAGCACGTATATCACATAAAGTTTGGAGAATTTCATATTGAGGTCAATGTATTAACTTATCTCGATGAAAGTGAGCTTTCAACCTTTCATGATCTCCCTTCCCCACCCAAACGCGTCCAAATGACTTAACTCTAGCCAAAAGAACGTTCAACAACATTAAACAAATCTAACGAATTAATTCCTATAATTTAATATGCGGTTTAGGTCGAGTCAACAAAAGTCAAACCCGAACCTAATGGTCAAAATCCGGAATTGATTTCATAATTGGGTTACTCATAACCCCGCATCCAAATCTATCATTAGTTTTCAAAACCAACCCCGAATTGATACTCAAATCTCCATTATTCACTCTCTTAAACCTAGAGCTAAACACCCAATTTTCACTTCAAAATTCCATGATTTTAACGGCTAAATCTAGCGTAAATTTGTCTATGATCACAAGAAATTGTTGTAGAATCATTACCTCGGTATTATATTGTGATCCCAAGTCTAATTCCTTTCCAAACCATTGCTTATCTCTCCCAAAATTGAGTTAGAATGATAGAAATTCCGTAATTCGCTACTTTTAATGGCTTGAAAGTCCCAAGTTTAGTCAAGTCTGACGCATTGCAATCTTGTGTTTCGGGTCCATGAATGAATATTCCCCGTGACTCAACAGGTGTGATCAATAGTCATTTCCATTCACTACGTGACTAATGACTTTATAGAAGCAATATAAAATCATAGGAGTACCTTCTTAAGCATGATACCTGTTTAATTGTTGAGTTAAGACTTACTGCTAAAAGATAAATATTCTTAGACAGTAATTTGTTCTGCTAGTTCTTCTTAAAAGAGGAAAAAGAAAGAAAAGAAAACAGAGCAGTTAGTTCACCTTCCATTAATTTCTTGGTATTTATCCTACATATTGCGTTCTCTTCTTCTTCTTTTTTATCTTTTCATGACATGAATGCATTCTCATTATAATAGCTCAATTATTATGCGCATAGGACCACCTTATATTCTATGTAAAACGTAAACATCCTTAAAATGTTAAAAATGGTTTATAGTAAGAAAGGTTGTCTATATCCACACGGCCTGAACTCATCCTAAAATGCTCTCATCCACCAAAAACCTACTTAAGACATGACGTCGAAAACAAATTGCATTGTGGTCCATGAAAGAAGCTCGCAATTTCCTGAGATCGCACCTTGTAATTAACCAACTACAACATGTAAAACATTTTCTAAGCTTTTGGATGTCAATTCTATAATATAATGTTTTTAATTTACAGTATCTGTGGTTATAGCATCATTAAAAGTTCTGAAAAATGAATATAGAAGGCGGGGTGGGGCAAAATTTTGCCCTGCCCCCCTCCCCGTTAAGCCCTGCCCTGCCTCGTTTATATTTTTTCTCTTCATTTTCCCATTATGTAAGAAATTACATAGCAAACTATAAAGAATTGATCTTAGGCCTAACTCAACCCCAAAAGCTAACTTGTAGGGTGATGATTGTCCAAGTCCATATAAGGAGTCCATGTTCCCATTTCATATCCGATGTGGGACTGTTAACACTCTCATGCACGCCCATACCTTGTTAACTGGAGCGTGGATAATATAATTTGGGGGCCCAACATCGGTGAACAAAGAATTGAAATGAGTCTGGCTCTAATACCATGTAAAGAATGGATTATGGGCCTAACTCAACCCCAAAAGCTAGCTTGTAGGGTGAGGATTGTCCAAGTCCATATAAGGAGTCCATGTTTCCATTCCATATCCGATGTGAGACTCTTCACACAAACAAATTGCTAATGACGCCTTTCACTTTATCAAAAGGCAAACACATTTTAAACTTAATACTAGCCTGTACATGTAAGCTGGTTTTCTCTTATTTGGTTTTCAGATTCTCATTAATAGTTAAAAGATTTCACCTTTTGAATATATTTTGTATCATTAAATCAACTATTTATGCAAGGAAATTAATGATACAGGACAAAAGTTGACAAATCAAATTTCTTGTCCTGTCTAAACTAGAGAGGCACAGAGGCCCTAATGCAGAGGTGTTAGAGGTTGGCTATGGATGGCTTCAGGAAAGGTAGAGGTAGGCCGAAGAAATATTGAAGAGAATTGATTAGACAGGACATGGCACAGTTGCAGCTCACCGAGGACATGACCTTAGATAGGAGGTGGAGAACTCGGATTAGGGTAGAGGTTTAGTAGGTAGTGGAGCGCTGATCATTCCATACTAGTAGGCATAGCACTATCATTGTAGCTTATTGCCTTTTGATTTTTGTCACTGTCTGTTGTCTCTTGTACCTCGATTATCATATAAGTTTGTTGTCGTAACTATTTCTTTATACATTATGCTATGTTATGCTTTTCATGATATTATGCGATGATTTCTTTACTTCTATTAATTCTGATCTAACCTATTTTCAAATGCCTTTTCTTGAGTTGATGGTCTATCGGAAACAACCTCCCTACCTCCCAAGATAGGAATAAGTTTTGCGTACACTATACCCTCTCCAGACCCCACTTTATGGGAATATACTGGGTATGTAGATGTTGTCCTGTCTAAACCACAATTAAGCTACTGATCATGTCTATCAACATTATGAATTATATTTTATGAGAAAGAATGTCACATTATCACATACTACAAGCTTTAATTTGAATTCTCCCAGATGGATCATATATTAATTTCTTGTCTCCTCAAATTCAACTTATAATCTAAATTGGATTTTAGAATTCAATCATTCATGAGATGTGTCCTTAAAAGCAGATTAATCTATATGTTTAATGTAAAAATTGAAAATAGAGGAAATGTTGATCCAAATATTAATCCTCTTGGTAAGAAGAGAAACAACAAAGAGTAAAAAGGATAAAAGATTGGACACTGCTAGTGATAGACTAAATGCAGGGAAATAACAAAGCAATATCAACATGGGTACAAAAGTGTTTACCCATAAACCGGTACAGTTGAATTTGTACACTTGTCAAGAACACGTGGATCTCAAGTGACTAAAATAGCAAAATAATTAGCAATTGAAACTTAATAAGAATGGAATTTAAAAGAGATATTAAGATCAGATTAGCCCGAGCCTTATAGAAGCCTTGAATCATGACTTATGTGCAAGCGGTGGACAACAGTATTAAAGTACTAAATTGAGACAAAAGCTTAAAAAATAGTGTAAGTAGTGAATATATATAATTCTTAGATCTGATGTCCTTACAATAAAATGTTTGGTCCCATTTATAGTTGGACTCATGGATACATATTTCACGAATTATATCCCTAATTATATCGGTACATTAATTATGTAATAACCAGACAATTAGTATGTCCATAATACAGTTAATCCTCTTGGAAGGTGTAAAGACAAATTGGTAACGGCCGCCCGTTGAGATTCGATATGATCCCTCAGTCTTCTTATTTTCGGTACTTGTGGCTCTTTGATGCCTCCGGTTCATTTTCACACCTCCGGGGGTACTGAAGGCTGACTTGGACTTGACTCATCATTTATGCCATGTGTCATGATATAATTCGGTCATTTGTACAATATAAATTTTACCCTACGCAGATAGTCCTTGCACTTTTCGGTTGTGTTTCCTTGTGCGCTCGGAAAGTGAATTTGAACTTCGCTTAAGACTCCAAAGAACGTTTTTGGAGGGAAAATGAAAAAGCTTTGATGATTCAACTCATCATACCAAAGGTCACTACTTTGAAACGACGACAACCTTTCAATTTTACTTAGTTGACGGAAAGCTGCAGAGTCATGATGAGACGTGTCTGTTTTGCATTCCTATCCCTTTGCCTCGTACTTGGCATTCATTGACATGTCATCGATTGGCATTCTCTTTCGCCCGGTATTGAGGTAATGATGAACTTTTCATATATAAATACCAACTTCGCCATTTCACCATTTCCTTCAACATTCTTCAAGTAGTTTAAACTATAAATGCCTTTAAGCGGGAAACATCAGGGATATTTATGCTGAAATTGAAAAGGCTCTGCAATTGGAACTAGCTTCAGTAGACGAAGAGTATGCACCGACTGATAGGGAAGAGGAAGATGAAAATCTTCTAGAAAGAGACATTTCTTCCTTCCATCGAGCCCCAGGCAGCCCTGATGTCCATTCCCAATGATGCCCTAAAAGCTGCAACATCTAAATTACCTCTTTCAGCCCCAACTTCTTAAGATTTCAATTAATTTGTCACACCCCAACTTCGAGGGGGGGGGGATTTTCATCATTTGTGGACTTTTGACGGGCCAACCTTTTTTTATGTGCCGCTTTACCGGGGGGGGCTGGCCGACACCAGGTGCTTGGATGGCCCGAGCGTACCAACTGTATATCATCGCATAACACATGACTATCAGGGCCGACAAGGCCTCAGAATAACAACCACAATAGATACTGAAGAAAATGAACTGTATGAAGAGACATCTAACCCAGCATATATACATATCTCACAAGGCCGATAAGGCCACAACTAATAATAGAAGGCTGAAAAGTCCCTAAAACTGTACCAACTTAAGCTGAAATCAGGTAGCCTACATGGGAGGAATGTCTGTTTGTCTAGCTATACATGCGGGCATGAAATACAGTGCCTCATCAAGGGACATTAGTACGAAAGAATATACCGAATATGTAAGGCATGTAAAACATGTAAATGAAAGATGTAATACAAGAGATGGGTATAGAAATCAATTTGAAACTCAAAAAGGTCGTTGAGGGCATACAACTGACATAATCATGAATATATGCATGTAAGTAAAATCGGGTCACTCTATGGGGCTATATAGTATAGTATCACACCTCTCTGTGGGGCAATCGCATCATAACTTACCCAACCGTATAGGACTCGATAATGTCATACTCAACTATAGTGGTATGCACGTATAAGTGTCGGTTCGGCCGACTATAATGCGACTCGATAAGAAAATAGATACATATATATAAGTACAATGTAAGAGATACCTCAAGGGACACCATGAATAGAGTCGGAGTGACCTATGATCGTTATCCTCCGACTATCGTTATGGAATATTATACAATGAACATTACAATCCAACAAGAGTTTCCAGAATATCACAATTCAGAGGATATCATAATGTACGAAGAGTAATTCTGACAAAAGAGGGATAATGTTCCAAAACCAGAGGTTATGAGCTTTCATCATCAAGAATAATATTTTTGCCTATAGGACATGTTGCTATGAAATTTGTTTTCTAAGATCATGCCGAAGAAAGAAACGTAAGCCTTATATACCTCGTTCCTTAGCCTATATGAATTTCGGAAGTCCTCAGACGTTCTACAAGTGATTATCTACATTATATAAATGGTTGATATCAACAACAGATTCAAAACTTATAAGAAAACTCATTTGGATATTTTATCGAACACCTTACGTTCATGAAGTTTACATAAGCTTTTACATCCAACCTTTACTTGAATTCTAACACTATAACATCATACCAACTCTCCTATACCTCCATAACCTTATCAATATCTTAGAAACCTCATGACATACTCTTAGTTCACATAAATCAACCTAACAAGATCAAAATTCTAGTTTTAAGATTCTATAACTTGTTCTTAAAGGAATTATTCAACTATCACCTTCCAAATACATATATACATCTATAAATAAGGGGGGGGTAGATAGAACTTACCTTAATTCAAAAGAATCACCTCAAATCAGAGGTTACTTCAACCTCAAGAAGTCTCCACGATCACCACAACATAGAAGAAGATAATAAGATGATGATTAGGGGATTCTTTACGTTAATCTTGCGTAGTTTTCCTTTGGTTTTAGCATAGAACCATTGGAGAACCTTATGAAATAGTTTGGGAGTGATTTAGGGTTACAAATGAGATGGGAATGATATATGGTCTAGGAGTCAAGTATTTATATAACTTTAGAAAAATTGCACCGCCTCAATGTACGCCCACAATGTACGAGCCGTACTTTTTTGTAAAGGTCGTACATGGAACCGTACCTTTTTGTATGGGCCGTACATGGCACCATACTTCTCTTTATGAACCGTCAGTTGTATTGGAAATAAGACTCTTTGAACTTGAATTTAGATAAGTTATGCATCCCATAATTCCTTATACACTAGAAGATATACCTCTCAAAAGTTGGGCCAAATTACTGTCTAGAATTCTGCCAAATTTTACCCAAGTTTTGACGAACTTAATAGTCGCTATTTTGTACGATAGGCAAGTGAGAAAATTGAGTTCTAAAGAGATAACTTCTGTAAAGATTTAGTGGAGGCATCGTCCTATTGAGAATGTGACTTGGGAGACAGAATCCAACATGCGGAGTAGATATCCTGACTTGTTTACCACTTCTGGTACATTTCCTCTGTTCGTTTCTCTCCATTTGAGGATGAATGTTTGTTTAATTGGTATCTGACGTAACGACCCGTCGGATCATTTTTAGCTTAAGACTCTTATTTTCTTGTTTGACCCTTCTCGTAGACTCTATGTGGGGTTTGTTACGCGGGGATGAGTGACACGGATCCTGAGCTAAAGACCTTTTTGGGAAATTTGAGTGCGCTAGCAGGTCTGAAATGTGTTTTCTGATAGAAATGCAAGTTTGGTTTGTATCCGGGAGGTCCCGAGAATGTTTTGGGTGGTTGACAGAGAGTTGGGAAGCTTTGGAGATTGCTGGAGTCTGGTTTTCGCCCTAGCTCACCAAAGTGAGAATCATCTTTGGGCTTCGCCTTAGCGGACATGTTGCTCGCAGTGGCAGGTGCGCCTCAGCGGTATTTCCATCGCCTCAACGGATAGGGTTTCCGCAAGAGAGAAAGTACTGTTCAGAATATACGATTGATGACCTAGAATTATTTCTCATTCCCCAAATATTCTCCTCGAGATTGGAGCTCGACCAGTAGGGTATTCTTGAAGATTTCGAGAGAAAGTTCATCAATAGAGGTATAATCCCACCCTTCCCTTTTAATTATTGTGTATTAGTTAAGTTTCCATCCTTAGTATGTTTTTAAAATGGGGAAATGGTAGAAATGTCTTATTCAGAATAAGAGAGTTGGATGTGGGGATTGGATATTGGTTTCTTGTTGTTAATATTATAAACTAGTGATGTATTAGACTAGTAGATGGTGATTACTTGACCAATTTCATGATTAAAACCCTTTTGGGAATTGGGGGAGATTCTAGGGTTAGAAATTGGGAGTTTTTCCCATTTAATGAAATTACAAATCCAATTGGACTTTGTTGTTAAATTAACTTGAGTTTTTGATTATCTAGCATGTTTTGGTACTATTTCAGTAGGAAAGTTCATACTTTGATAATATGGGTCAGGGGTTCCTTTGTAATTTAGTTTGGGGACTATGGGTACCGTTAAACTATAATCTCATATTATTGATATGATCGATCTGAGTGGGGTCGTGAGGAGGCTTCACGAAAGGGGAAAGTTGTTACATGAGTTCTTCGGCTTTGATTCAAGAAAGTTGAGACTTTCTAGACTCTAGTGTAGCGTTTATGTGTTGGTATGCTATGTAATGAATTAAGAGGAGTAATGGGAATTAGGGGTCCCATATTAGTGAGGTGACGAGCATTAATATGGGTATCAGTGAACTTAATTGGGTAATTAATGACCTAGTGTGATGCATGTGAAGGAGTTTATATGTTTAGCCTTCGGACCACGGGCGCGGTACATAAATTCGCTTAGGTTGGTATGATTGTTGTTTACTTAGACTTGTAGCCACGTTGATAGGATATTCTTGATTTGACTTGTCATGCATTCATCACTCCACATCTCGACTAAAAACTTGAATATAATCTGATAATTCTGATCATACTGATTATGATGTTTTTATGGTGTACACATATCCATATCATTCATACATAATATAATTGGCATTGAACTGTTGTAATACTGCTGAGAGAGACTTAAGAAGCTGATTGTTGGATATGTTACATGATACGAGAGTGATGACCAATGATGACACTTTAGCCACAGAGCTAGTATCTGATGGGATCGGATAGGTATAAGGACCTCATGAGTCCCTCATGCGTCACGTGACAGCTACTGCAGCAACGTGTGTATACCGGGTAAGTATGGTCATTGCATACATACATATCATTTGCATTGCATTCATTTATAATCTAATGAGAAAATATATAATTTCACCCCTAAACTTGTTCCGAAAACTCACTTGAATATTTAAACTTTGTGGATGTTTCTTTACCCCCTTATTCTTGTTCCGAATGAAATTAATACCCCTTTGAGTGATGAAAGTGATTTATGTTTCTCACCAGCGCGTGAGAGGCGAAAAAAAGTGCCTAAAACATACAAAAAAGATACGTGTCAGTCTCCATTTGGATGTTTTACAACTAATTAATTACACATAATACAATTTTTTTTCTTTTCTTAATCTTTCTCATTTTTTGTCACGGTTTTTTAAAAAAAAAATCTCTTTCTTCATCACCAAAACCACCAGCCACCATCCCCCAACCATCACTAACCACTTCATTTTCACTCACCATTTTATTTTCAGGGGAGAGTTCAATGATTGATGGAAAGTATTTTAAAGAAATTGAAAACATGAGATTGACATCTTGATTCCATGGCTGACGATACATTTGCACAACAAACTATTTATTCATTATCTTTTTTATATTGAGTATTAAATTAAAAATAAATATGTATTTTACAAATTCAAAAGTCTTAAGAAAGAAATTAAATAATAGGTGCATAATCAGAGGAATGAAATGGGTTCTTAAAATTGGAAACCCATATATTTATAGCAGGGATTTAGTTGTATATAGAGGTTTTAGAAAATGGTTTGAGGTTGATGTCCCAAAAATAGTGATGACTATGGATTTTTTCTTGTCAAAGAATTTGGATGAAGGCATATGATGAAAGAAAGCCCACGAACGTAAACTCTCAACATGAGTCGAGAGGAGCTTTACTAAGAATGCCAACGATGACCCGTCAACCTACACTTACATGCCTAATATGGCATGGAAAATGGAATGGAATTAGAATTGTAACGTGAAGGTTCAAGAACATGTTTATATTCGGCTTTGTATGTAGGTCTTGGCCGAAGACCATGTTTGTTTTTCCTTTAGCTCTTAGCTTAGCTACTAGTTTTCATTAGGACACCTTTAATGACCGTGTAATAAGAAGACAAGCTGAGAGGTCCTCCAAAAAGGGACAAGGTCGTGTTCAAGCTAAGATGTCACAGACAAGAGGTCAGGTGGCCAAGAATATACCATGGCAAGGACAAGGGATGATTTGGACGAAAAGGTGGCAAGAACAAGAAGCTTCCAAGGAAGAGCATTCAAGATCCAACTAAGGAAAGTCAAGCTCGGCGTAGAGAAGTGGAAGAGTTGGCCGAAAACCACTCTTGGTGCAAGGAATGGAAGCTTCTAAAATGATTCCAAAGTCTAGAGAAGCCAAGTTCATCCCCTATTCTACTCGGTTACTAAAATGGAAGTGTGAAGAAGTTTGGATTTACCTTTGTCTCCAAGAAAGGTCAAACTCTTTCACATTGTACTCACAATGGCTGAGAAACAACTTGGTCCCCAAGCCAACCCAATTACTTGTTCCCATTTCGGTCGAATGGCCTTGTAGTTGTGTCCTTTTGTATTCCTTCTAGAATGGTCTCTATGGTACTATAAATAGGGCTTTAGGATATTGTAGATAGACAGTTTTAGTTTGAGTTAAATCTAAATTGTGTTTTCAACTTGTGTGTTGAAACATATCGATCTTGTGTGGGTCACACATCCATTTAGTGTAATCTTGGTTAGGACTATGTGACCTAATCAATACCCAAGCTCGAGGAACCCCCTTAATGGTAAGAGAACGTTGGAACTATGTGGATCTAGGCTAAGATTCGGGTTACTAAAAGGGCTTCCGACCACCCTCACTTGGCTAGTTCACGGGCTTGTACTTTGCAACCCCGATCTTGACATTGTGGAATTGATCACCATATCCTTGGTGTCGACTTGGAAAACCCCCGTATCTCTATACTTGGGATCATCGATCGTACCTCACTACAACCACAACAACTAAACACTTAAACCATATCAATCGAACCAAACACTTAACCAAATCAAACATCCTTCACTCGAGCTTGCATCTGGCAACTCGTGTTCAATCTTCACCCAACCTACTATATACCGACTACCCTTACCTCCCACAATACCTCATAAACATCCCCACCAAAGGTCACCATCCGAAACAGCCCACAAATACCCGTCCAATCCCGACAACCCCAAACAGTCCGCACCATACACTTTACCGAGAACCTCACTGTCTTAGTATTGTTTCGTCTTCCTGCCGTCATCCAACCACCAAAGCCTGAACATAAAAAAAAACTCAACGTGTCTACAACAATCCCATCAAATGCCTTGACCCAACTCTCTTTAAATCTACCCGAAATAGTCATCAAACACCCACTATCCAACCAAAACGAGAACCCGAGACCCCCATTTTGGCATTCATTTTCGGGTCAACCCGAATATCACCAACACCCGAACAACTTACACAAAAACACCCCCCTTACTTGCATCAGCATATGTAGCAAAATTGATATTTCGTTATTTACTTTCCATCCATATTGAGTATATCTATTTTGAACGACCCTTGTATAAATGAAATGGGTAGGTAAAAAATTGTGATGTTTTGTTAGTGATTGAGGGTAAAATCAGTAAATTATGTAGTAATAGAGATGAACTATGACTTATAAAGTGAGTGTATCTATTTTGAATTTCTCTTGAATAACCATGTGTAGGCCACTAACGGGGTTGATTAGGAAGAAAATGAGGGATAAGATTACGTTTTTGTGTTGGATTGGTGAGGTTTTCTAAATGAAAAAAATGGAGATTTGGGATGCGATGGAAAAGAAAGGAGAAATAAGAGAGAGGAGGGGGGGAGAGGTGGAGAGAAGGTGAGGAAGAGATTGTTTAGTAAAAAAATGGAAAAATAAAGTCATTAAATGACATGGACCAATCCCAAAGAGAGTGGTGAAACAACACACATCTCTCATTTGGTTTGGGCAAAGTAAAGTTGAATGTAATTGACATATAAGTTGTTTAGGGGTGTAAACAATTACCGTTAAAGTTTAATTGCTAAAGTGAGTTCTCAAGACAAGTTTAGGGGTGATTTTATGTATTTTTTTTTCTATTCTAATATGTATTTGGTGCTATGTGTGCTCGGTGCTAATCTTTGAAAAATTTAAACTCTTTTGGTTTGATGGAAGAAATATTGTTAGTTTACACTTATATCACTGTGAGACTTGGGAGGAGTATTCTGATGGGTCTAGACGCCCTGAGTGGTGAAAACAATAAAAAAGAAATAGAGTAATGTAATAGAGAGAGTAAGGTTCTACGTTAGATTACTATAGAAAGGATTTGCACGATATCTAAGGTTAGGCTGAACCTTGTTATAAACTTGAGAATATGAGAGTACTTGTATAATATCGCACTGTAGACTTACTGTTAGGTTGGTTAACTGATTACTTATTATGTTTAACTAACTAATTAGTAGAGAGGTATAGGAAAGTACCAACTCTCGCCACCGTTACAACTAGGGTTGGTCGACGATGCTACTGAATGTTGCACTCTATATGCAGGTACTGAGCCAGCCGATCCAGGAGCCTTGTTATGCTTGTTACACTTTATGTGCAGGTACTGAGCCAGACAATCCAGGAGCAGCTTGAGCACAACGTTGGAGATTGATTATCGGAGTCCAGAGTGAGCCGCAGCTTCATTCCCGGCACTGGAACTCCCTCTATCCTTATGATTCTGTCTTTTACTACCGTTAGACAACTTTATGTATTTTGTATCCAGGCTTGTACTCATATTTAGAGTTGTGTACTTAAGACTACCGGATCATTGGGGATTTCTTTCATATTTTGTATTATGTTATAAAACTTTCTAATTATTTCTCCTTTATCTCTTTAACTTCCGCATTTACTTTAGTATTATTATGATAGAATGATTAGGGTTCGTCTACGGATTAGGATCGAAGCCCTCACGGCACAATATGGTTTTGGGTCGTGACACTAGTAGCACCACTCTCATTTATACTATTAATTTATTGATAGTGACATTAAACAATCATTGATTAATAACACCTCTTTCGATTAGTTTAGTTAACCAATTAAAGTAATGGCTTCAAACAAGAATTATCTTAGTTCAGTGCACCAAGTGAACAAAATCCTCTTTCGATTAGCCCTTGCTAAATCAATAAACTTGTTTAAATCATTCTCTTCTCCCGAATAAAAAATAAAATAACAAGATACATAATTTCAAAAATCAATATAATTATATCCGATAATAGATATAATTAATATCAAATATCTTGGTGTATAAAGATTATAAAGAGAAAATCCCAACACAAGAAGATAATAAAATTAAGACATTTATTATAATGACTTTATCAAGCTTCATGTAGTATCTCAACCTAAGAAAATTACTCCATTATGGAGAAAATATAAAACATAAAAAGGAAAATATTATTTCTATAAAGAAGAAACAAATACAAAGAAAGAAATATAAAAAGAGCAAAGTTAAATTTATTCGCGGATTGGATTGGATTGAATCCGGTCCCCCTTTGCAATAGAACTTCACTTCCTATTTATTAGAAAATGTGCTAGCTAAATTTCCAAGGATATCATCCCTGGATTGGGGATGTTATCCCTGGATTAGGGATGCCATCTTTGGCTCTTCAAATTCATTCCTCCGTGTGCAGATTTCTAAGGACGCCATCCTTGAATTGGGGATGTCATCCTTAGTTATTCTTTGTCTCTGTATATCTATCATCTTCTCTGTTTATTCTTTGTCTCTTTCCCTGCAACATTAATTAGAAATTTACACAAATAAGAAGAAAAAATTATATATATATATATATGAGTAAAATACTTATTTACTTATTATTATATATACCTAAACGTATACTTAATTTATACTCATAATACGTTCAGATGTACAGACCATATATTATTGTATTGACCATTTGTTCAACCATACATTGAGGCAGTAGCCGACTTTGTTTCATTTTAAAATAAAGTGGGTTTAGGAAGTGCTTAGCAAATAAGGTCAATTGAGGAACGAAAATTCAAGTATTCAGAATACAGGTAGGGGTGAGATGGATGGTAAAAAGGATGATACCAATATAAGTGAGACATATGAGTATTACGAGAAACAACGGAAAGTTATATAAAAAATATGATGAGTTCACAGTTAAGTGAACTCAAAAGATAAGAAGCAGTAAGTGTTAGACTGTGAAGATGAATGTACTACGAGAATATCTATTATGAGATTTGAATAGTCAAATGTCGACATCACGTACCAATCAGGTGGTTCAACCCTTTGAGTCAGAAAGAATAGATATTGAAAAATTTCTTCGATTAAACTGAACGAGAGTCGAAACTTCGAGGGATTGTTATAAGAAAAGATACTGAGAAATTGCGAGACAACTGATCTGATGGTACGAGAATACATTAAAAGAGAAATGAGGCCAGTTTTCCATGTTCCAATGTTAAGAAAGTATGTTGGGGATTCTTCTCAGATTATACCAGTTGATGATGTACAAGTTATGAAGAACTTATCGTATGAATAAGATTCTACCGCTATACTAACCTCGACAAGTCCACAAGTTAAGTACCAACGATGATAGACTCCGAAAAAGATTTTATGGCAGAATAAAGATACGAAAGAAATGATGTAGGAAGTAAAAGAAGAGATGAAGTATATGCACCTTTAAATTATTTCAAGCTGAAGACTCTATAAAATTATGATTAAGATTAATCTGAGACTTGATTCCAACTCTTCATTTTATGATTAGCCGATATTCCAAGTAAAGAATAGCGTGACCAAGAGCTAGTGTATTGATTCATGAAATGAGTCCCAATTTTGGGATGTGATACTTGATGTTTGATGATGGTATTAGGACTAATGTTCTGTATGTTTTGTTGTATGGCCTTTCGAGGTAAGCTTGGACATGTTTTGTTTGTCCACAGGGATGCATATAACCCAATTTATAGGGGAGACTATGTCAAGATTTCCATAAAGTCTTAGGGATTGTATTATACCTATGTATGACCCTCTATTCGAGGAAGAATGTTTATGAATGTGGTAGAAAGGTAAGGGCATAGAATTGTTTCAGCCAATCAGTTAAGAGTCCGACTATGGGACTATAATAATGATAGAGGTATTATATAGAAACTCAATGGCATCCCCCTTAATAGATGAAGTGTAGGAATAACCATATAAGGATTTGATCCTTTCATAAAGTGAAGAATAAGTTCAATAGAACAAACTGACAGCTTTCAGGACAACATAAGATAAGATGTATGAACAACTTTTCCTGTCTAGACGTCGGCAGGAGAAAGAAATATCCAAGGAGATTCATCATATTATATGTTTAAGGGTCCAGTTTCAAGGCTCCAATGATAATTAAGTTGTAGAGCAAACATAGTTAGCTCACACCTGTGGCAGGGAAAGAGAATAACAATATAAAAATCCAAAGTCAATACTTTCGGAAGAGAAGGTTCCATGGAGAAGAAAGCCAATGTGAGCGTTAAAGAGAGTTAGAGTTCTGCGATAACCAAGTCAATAGTGTATCCCAAATTTAACTAGTTCACGAGACAAGATTGGAGCGGAGGTGCCTTATTTCCGCTATTTTATTCATCTTGGTTCGATGAAGACGTACCATGATACTAAATACATAGATTGATTTAGTAATGAGAAGCAGAGCAAAGTCGGGTTTTGGCATAGCAACGTAATGGTCAGTAGGTAATGACAGAGCATCAAAGGATTATGGGGCTAGAGTAGGAAAATACATATTTCCACCTAGAGAGGGTAGAATGGTTCAAAGATAAAGTGCAGTGCGGGTTCATCTTTGTTTTTATCAGGAATATTTCCCCATTAATGCTGGTTTTAGGCTAGTGTTTGAGTCCAATAAATTGATAATCACCAAGAATGAAACGTTTGTGGGAAGGGGCTTCGTCTGTCAAGGCCTCTTCAAAGTTAACGCCATGTTTGTACTACGTGCAAGCAATAATATTGAAGCTTCTTCTTACTTGCTTGAGTCCTCTAATTTATGGCATCATAAATTAGGACATGTTAACTACAAGTCCATCCAAACGTTAGTAAAGTTGGAGTTGTTGCCGTCTATCGACGTAAACCCACAACATAAGTGTGAGGTATGCGTAGAGGCAAAACTCACTAAGTTTTCTTTTCGATCCGTCGAAATAAATACCGCTCCTCTAGAACTTATTCACACAGATATATGTGATTTGAAGTTTGCACAAACTAGAGGGGGGAACAAGTACTTTGTGACATTCATTGATGATAGCACAAGGTATTGTTACCTTTACTTGTTGAAAAGTAAAGATGAAGCCTTTGAAGCGTTCCGACGTTACAAAGCAGAAGTTGAGAACCAACTAAGCATACTGATTAAATCCATTCGTAGTGATAGAGGGGAAGAATACGTAGCGCCATTTGAGGAATATTGTGCCCAATCATGCATTATTCATCAAACGACGGCTCCATACTCACCTCAGTCGAACGGTGTGGCGGAACGTAAGAACCGCACATTGAAGGAAATGATGAGACAAGCTCCTCCTCAAACTCCAACTTCTGATCAAGCAATACGGAGTCCCACCGGATGATATAAGAATTGTCATCATGATACTTATTCAACATAGACGCATGGAATATTGTATGAACACTTGAAAGATCAGGTGGCAGAAACAACTCATATGCCACATCTCCAATTCTCTGAAGAATCTCAAAAGGTCTAATATACCTCGGGCTCAACTTCCCTCTCTTTCCAAATCTCATCACATCCTTCATGGATGAAACCTTCAGAAGAACTTTGTCATCAACCATAAACTTTAAGTATCAGACCTTCCGGTCCGCATACTCCTTCTGCCTACTGTGAGCTGCTGGAGCTTATCCTGGATCACCTTCACCTTCTCTAAGGTATCTCTCAATATATCCATACCCCAAGGCCATACCTCAAACGCATCAAAATAACCAATCGAAGATCAATATCTCCTAACATACAAAGCCTCGACATTGTTATATCTATACTAGAGTGATAGTTGTTATTATACACAAACTCTGCCAAAGGTAAGAACTGGTCTCAATGACCACCAAAATCAATCATGCAGGCTCGTAACATATCCTCCAAAATATGAATAGTCCACTCGGACTGACCGTCAGTCTAAGGGTGAAATATTGTACTGAGATCTAAACGAGTACCTAACTCTTTCTGCAAAGTCTTCCAGAAATGCAAAGTGAACTGAGTCCCCCGATCCGAGATGATAGAAACATGAACCCCATGAAGACGAACAATCTCACGAATGTAGATTTTAGCCAACTTCTCTGCATTATAACTTGTATGGATCAGAATAAAATACGCGGACTTGGTCAACCTATCAACAATAACCCAAATAGAATCAAACTTTCCTAAGGTCTTGGGAAATCCCACAACAAAAATCCATGGCAATCCTCTCCCACTTCCACTCGGGAATGGACATCCTCGAAGACACATCCCTTGATCGTTGGTGCTCATATTTGACTTGCTGAAAATTCTGACACCGAGATACGAACTCCAAATTGTCTCTCTTCATCCCCTCCCCCCCCCCCCCCCCACATGGTACATCTTAGTAGCACCTAGATGAATCAAATACCTAGAGCTATGGGCCTCGTCCATAATTAATCTAGTCAAATCACCCACATGAGGCACACACACCCTACCATTAATCCTCAAAACCCCTTCACTACCAATCACAACCTCTTAGGCTTCTCTATTCATCACCTTATCTATGATTTTGGACAATTTCACATCATCATACTGATGAGTCCAAATCTGATCCAAAAGGAGATGAGTTCGCCTTCATACAATCTAGAATCCTGCTCGGATTTGAAATATCAAACCTTACGAAACAATTGGGTAGAGTCTGGACCTCCATTGCAAAAGGACGCTCATAAAGATCAAACGAGCTAAACTCCCCATGTTGACTGCCTTTCAGCTCAAGGTGTCTACCACCACATTGGCATTTCTTGGATGGTGCAAAATAGTCATGTCATAGTCTTTCAACAACTTCATCCACCGACTTGGCCTAGAATTCAAATTCCTCTGATTAAATATGTGCTGAAGACTGTGGTGGTCGCTATACACCTCATAATGAACACCATATAAGTAATGCATCCAAATATTTAGAGCAAACACAATGACAACAAACTCCAAATCATGAATAAGATAACCCTTCTTGTGCACCTTCAACTGCCTCGATGTATAAGCAATAACCTTACCCTCCTACATCAACATACAGCCTAACCCAATCTTAGAAACATCATAATATATAGTAGTGTCTTTTTCATCCACCGGAAGGGATAAAATCGGGGTTGTGGTAAAAAATGTCATGAGCTTTTGAAAGCCCTCTTCACACTGATCGGACCACTGAAAAGGCACATCCTTCTTGGACAAATGCGTTAGATAGGAAGTAATAAAATATAAGCCCTTGACGAACCGGTGATAGTAGCTAACAAGACCCACAAAACTCCGAATCTCTATCACAAAAGTCGATCTAGGCCAGTCCCTGACTGGGTCTATCTTCTTAGGGTCAACCATAACCCCATCCTTGGACACCACGTATCCCAAGAATACCATAGAACTCAACCAAAAATTACACTTCAAGAACTTAGCGTACAACTTCTTCTTATTCAATAAACCAAAGACCCCCCTCAAATGTTGCGCATGCTCCTCTCGACTCTTCAAATAGATCAAGATGTCGTCAATAAACACGATTACAACATAATCCAAATATGGCTTGAATATCCCATTCATTAAATTTATGAATGTTGTGGGGGAATTGGTAAGCCCAAAAGACATCACCAAGAACTCATAATGACCATAACGAGTCTGGAAAGCCGTCTTGAGAACATCCTCAGCCCGGATCTTCAACTAATGATACCCAGACCTCAAGTCAATCATCGAAAACACTTAAGAAACCTGAAGCTGATCAAACATGTCATCAATATGAGGGATCAAATACTTGTTTTTTATGGTGATCTTGTTCAACTGTCTGTAATCAATGCACATATGCATGGTGACATCCTTATTCTTCACGAACAAGACATGATCACTCCATAGAGATACACTCAGTCGAATGAAGCCCTTACTAAAAATGTCTTGAAGTTGCTCCTTCAACTCTCTCAACTCAGATGGAGCCATACGATACGGAGGAATAGAAATGGGTCGAGTACGCGGCTCGAGATTAATACAGAATTCAATATCTCTTTCTGGTGGCATACCCAATAGATCTGAAGGGAAGACCTCGGCAAACTCGCTAACTATCGAAACAGACTCAAGGGAAAGAGTCCCCACACTCGTATCACGAATATGAGCTAGACACGCCAAACAACCCTTATGTACTAACTTCCTAGCCCGAATGAAAGAAATTATCTTCTTAGGAGCAGGGCTGGGAGTGCCTCTCCGCTCTAACCTCGAAAGTCCAGGCATCGCTAATGTGACTGTGTGGAATAATAGTCCAGAATCACATGATACGGTAATAACCAATCAATCTTGAGAATAATTACAAAATCAACCATGTCTAATATGACCAAGTCTACCCAAGTATTATAACCCATAAAAGTAACCAAGCAATGCTGATAGACTATATCTACAACCACAGAATCACCGACCGATGTAGACACACAAATAAGGACATCAAGCATATCACACCACATATCCAAATCACCAGAAAAGTAGGTAGACACATATGAGAATGTAGACCCTGGATCAAATAACATTGAAGGAGACTGATGACAGAGTAGGATAATACATATGATAACCGCATTAGATGCCTCAGCCTCTGGTCTACCTGGGAAAGCATAACAATGAGTATGTACTCCATCGGAATGAGTACTCTACTGGCCACCTCAGCCCAAACAAGCTCCATCTCTCTCTAACTAGGATCCACCATGGCCGGTCTAATGGCCAACACAGCCTGACTAAAATCTTCTTCAGCTAACATGACCACCACTCCTAGATGGTTGTGGTGGGGTCCTGGGTTCACGGGATGCACTCAATACAGATATGAGTCAATCTCTCCTGAAATGCCCATCCTAACCACAAGCATAATAAGTCCCGGCCGCTGATGGATGATGAATATAGATAGAAGAACCCGAACCACCATGATCTGAATACCAAGACTGAGAACCCCTTAAAGACTGGCCACCATCATAACCACTATGCCCGTAGAGACACTATCTATAATATGAAGGGCTGCCTGAACTGGTCAACTAAGCTGCGACTGCTGATATCTACCATGCTGACTATAACCATGAGAAATAGATCTGTTGTACTGACCCTAACACCTTGCCCTCTTAACTAACTCATATCTGGGCATCTTTCCCATCGCAGACTCTACCATCCTCGCATTCTCAGCTGCAATCTCAAAAAGCTCCAACAGCCGCCAACTGCAACATAGCCAACTAGAGGGGAATACGCAAACCTCTAATAAAACATCTCACTCGCTCAACCTCTGTAGATAGCAAAGGTCTTACATAGCACGATAAGGCATGGAAACGAGTCTCATAATCTGTAATTAAAGAACCCTTCTGCTCAATCCTCTAAAACTCATCACGCTTGCTCAGATGCAAGCTAAGAGGCATATATTTCTCAAGAAATATGTGATAGAACCTAACCCATGAAAATGGAGCCAACCTTGCTGGTCGATAGTTAATACAAGATCTCTACAACTATTTAACATCTCCTAAAAGCTGAAGGGCCTAGAAACTAACTCTATGCGACTCTACGATACCCAAGGTATGTAACCTCTCATAGCTTCTTACAATAAACTCATAAGCATCCTCTTCGGGATAACCATAGAATACCGGAGGCTTTATGTTCGAAAAATGCTCTCATATCTTCCGCTCATTGCGGATTATAGTTGTCCCTACAATCGGCTGGGGACCAAACTCTGGAGGAGGAACCCCATCAATATAAGGCACTGACATTGTCGCTAGCTGAACCCTGCGAGTATGAAACTTAGGATTCTGAGTTTGTCCCTCTCTCACATAGGTCGAAGAACCACCCGGAGTAGTCGGAAGCATGCCCGCCTGGGCAAAACTCTTAAGAATACTCAATAATCTGACCAACGTGTCATGTAGAGCCGGAGTAGCAACAAATCTAGGTTGATCCTGGGCTGGCCCATTTCCTTCTCAAGCAACTCATCCTGGGGCTCAATAACTCGCTTAGGAGAGACTGATCTAGCATGAGTCTGGCTGACTCCCTGTGCCCCACCCCGAGCTATTGTTGCTCCTTTTTCTCTACCTCATCCCCGAGTACGTCCTCTACCGCGACCATGCTCCATCGATGTCGGTGCCTCCTCCATCGCTGCATCGGCACGAGGCTTCACCATCTGTGAAAGAATAGGAACAAAGGTTTGATACCAATTTGATTCAACTTAACATGAAAGGAATGAAGAAAGTGTTTTCTAAATGTCCCATAGCCTCCTGAAGATAATTACGGATATCTCCGCACCGATCTGCGAGACTCTACTAGTCATTGCTCTTGTATCCGAGACCGTTTAATGTAAAGCTCTGATACCAACTTTATCACGACCCTCTTTCAGGAATCGTGGTGATACCTACACAATCCTCACCGCAGGAGAACCACTCTCAAATAATTTACATGATATAACAGAAGTAAAAGCAAAAGGATAACAATTACTACATAAGCTGTCTCATAACATAAATATGGAAGAAATATAAGTCTGATACATCAACAACATCCCCAAGTAATCTAGTATGTAGATACAACATTGTTTACAATATATTTCATAGAACTCAATAACAACATTTCGAGTATCATTGAGTAATTAACATGTTTCATTTATTCCCAAAATTCAGTCAAGTATCAATAATCAATTCAACACTTGTTTCATCAACAGGTAAGCCATGAATTATATGTGTATGATATGTTATGAATGCAATGTAAATGCAAGTACCTTGATATTCTAGTATAGAGGTACTCAAGTTTTTATTATGAGACACACACCTATGGGGGACCCCTCGAAGTCCATATACTCCAAAATTTCCTATCAAAGACTAGCTCTTGGATAAATAGAATCATGTTGCAGACGTATAATCCGTCCCATTGAATATCATCATCATCATCTCAGTGTTGCCATAATATCATAAGTAATCTAACCTTTCCGTCTCTTGGACCCACATCATTCCATACCACTCTCGTATCAACATCTCAGAACCATGAGTGTATCAATGCAAATGACAGTATAAGGTAAGAAATCATGATGTAATAAGATACAACCAAGTATAGAGATGAATATCACATGCTTCTAAGAATTTAACAAAATAACAATCCAAGTACAATTCAGGGTATCAAATCGGAAGCAGGTGTGATGAATAAACAAATAATAGCAAATATGGCGACAAGCCCAAATAAATCAGCAGTCGGAACCAACATAAGGCTGATTCCCCAAACCACTCATCAACAGAATTCAACATTGGTTCATCACAACCGGCTGAGTGGTACCCCAAAACACGCCTAGTACCCTTCAATATTTATAACTAATTACGCACTTCTATCAAAGTCTTACGAAAGTAAATTGTATCCTACCTCTGGGCCTAATAGGAGCGCTAACCAATCAGCCTTGGTGATCGCCTTTCCCTTCCACTGTGCCTCGTGATAATCAAAGTCTAATCACACATATACTATTCGTTAAAGAAGAGCTTACACACCATACAAGGATATAATCCTTAACAAGAAAGACTTTAAATGCCAACCCTAGGCCCACGTCACCAACCCTCAAACTTTATTACTCAAATACCGAGAACACATACTAGGGAATCATATCCTTAAGTTAATTAGGAAACTATACACATTTGAGCCTTCAATTGAACAATATACAAAAATCCCCAATTTGAAATCCTAAAATTTCCCCCCAATTGGAATTGGTTTCTATACTCAAATTAAGCTCTATAACATGATATACTAGTATATTCCATCACCAATTCAGAATAATACAAGTAAACTAGTCCATAATCATCATTTAAATCAAGATTCAACTCTCTTATTCTCAAATGGGATTATACTTTATTTTTACGCAACTCATAAACATACTAGATCACCATTAAAGGACTTCGAAACATAGAATCAAATTATAAAGGATGGAATTGCTACCTCAAAGATGAATTGTCCTTCTAAACCTCTGAATTCTCCCCCTTGGCGGCTTGAGGTTCGAGATATATTATTTTAAGAAATGAAATCTGACCTAGGTAATTAAATTAGACACCTGATACAATGATTCTGCCCCAGCGGAATCGACTCCGCTAGCGCGGACACGCTACGGCAAACAAAGGACATGATTAGGCGGTGTCACTTGACACCTCACCTCTGTGCCATGGCGTATCCAACTCCGCATAGGCAGACTCACCTATGCGGACCAAACCTCTTCTAAGGCGGAAACTTCACACTTTCCTAACCCTCGCTTTGGCGAGCCAACCTCCAACCGAGGCGGACACACCGGAGCAAGAACAGGTGCCGCCGAGGCAGACACTACACACCAAAACATAGAAAAACAACGAAAACCTCTACCAAACACCCAAAACACTCCTGAAGCCCCCGGACACAAACCATACATGCTCGTCTAAGATAAATAATGCTACGAACTCGCTCGTACCCTCGGATTTCCCATTTAACTGAGTTAAGACATACTTTTATGAAGA
The DNA here is from genome assembly GCA_034509755.1 of Anisodus tanguticus. NCBI lineage: Eukaryota > Viridiplantae > Streptophyta > Magnoliopsida > Solanales > Solanaceae > Anisodus > Anisodus tanguticus. The sequence continues at coordinate 22,182,120 of CM067550.1, read as the reverse complement.
ATCGTCTGTAATAACCATATATCCAAATTTCACAAATAAGGCCACAAAATATATCTGATTCCTTTGAGAAGCGAACCAATGAATCGACTAAGTCATAAATGACCCTCCGAAGCAACCGGAAGTGACGGAACCTAGAAATGAACCCATCTAATCAAAAGTACTTTGAGTCAACTATCCAACTCTAAGTTTCTAGTTTTGGAATTTTCATCTGAAACTCATATAAATGGACCTCAGGATCCGTGCCACCCATCTCCGCGCATCACAAACCCCACATAGAGTCTACGAAAAAGGTCAAATCAGTAGATAAGGGTTTTAAGATAAAAATGACAAGAGAGATCGTTACAGAAAGTTTGGTTATCAAGAAAATAAGGGATGACTCATTTATGCTCAAGGAAGTTGGCTAGGGATAAAAATAATTTAGGTCATGATTTAGCAAGGAAGGCCTACTTTTATTTTCTAACTCAAAAATCTACCTAAAATTTCACGTCAAATCACATTCAGGGCAAGTCCTAGATTTTGAATACACAAGGGAACTTGAAAATATAACCTGACAACACAATAAACTTGGGATAAGTAAACATTACTATTTTAATCACCAATAAATAAATATGAGTATGGAAAGATATTCATATAACTCATGAATGACAGTCAATCAAGTCCCTTTTCCAAAATCGCATTCCAAGAAATCAAGTTTTAGCCGACTTATTTATTATTAATATACTAAAAAGTGGTCAGTTCAAAATATTACGACCATGGCAAAGAACCAAACAAGTAAATTCATGGAAGTGTATAAAAGAAGTTATGTTATAAATATATATGTATAGAGAAACATATACACAAAGTAAATACATAAATATATATATACACATATATATTCCTTTACCCCACATTTAAATGTAGTCATGTCCCTATGACGGAAAATTTAAAAGGAAGAGGGGGTAAAGTTGCTCCTCTGAATTTGTTTATTTTTTCTTCAGGAGCTGGTAAACTCTACCCCTAATTCTGAATCAATGTTTCTTTTTCACTCCTTGAGGTTTTTCTTGGAGCTTAGTTGACCAAGAACATCACAAAATATTTTGCTTTTACGCACACCCCACTCTTTTTTTACCTTATCTTGAGTGGACAAATAATTGTGCAAAGTGATTCTTAACTCTATTTTGCATTTTTCGCGAGAATTCCATGAATTTTTCTGAAAATCCCCAGTAACAAAATCTACAAATTCGTAATGATCAAAATAAATTAAAGAATAATGGTCAAAGAATATTTTATTTGTGCTTGTGACCTCTTCATTCTCATCTTCTTTCAAATTAAGTAATATATGTTGATAAGAAAAATGGGGTATGCACTCATCATCTATTGAATTAAATTCGACCAAACCTTTATTGTCAATCTTCTCTATTGATGCTGCTTTTCCTCATGAGTGGTAGATTTTGTTTCATAAAGCTCACTTACTGTATCAGTTGGTACATCCTCACAAGATGTAGTTTCATTTAACAGCTCACCAAAATTAAGAGAGGTTTCCATACTTATCAATTGATTTACTTGCAATTTTAGGTCTGTAATGGCTTTATGAATTTGTGCATGTTTTTAGCATTATATTTTATGAAATTATACACACTCTTTCAAGTTCACATTCTCCTCTTGAAGTCGTTCACTCTCAATATTAATATTTTCTTGTGCATATTGGTTGCACTCCGGATTGCAGCCATATTCACTGGAATCAATGTATCTGAAAGAACTAGAAACAACGTAAGATTGCTCATAACATGGACCAAAGAAATAAGAATTACCTAATTGACATTCATGAACAAGGTGACTTCCACCACAATATTCACAAGTAATGGACCTTTGACTAACTTTATCAATTAATTCTTTGAAGTCATTCATTCATCCAAAATCCGCATAGAAGAATGTGTTACTTGCTTTGCATTTAAAGCTTTTATGGTTGCTACTACAATAGTCACAGGTGATGGCCTTTTGGCAATATTTTTCTACCAACTGAAAAAGATTTTCACTTGGTTGGTTAAAATTCATCTTTAAAGTGTGTGAAGTGAGTTCATAATCATGAAACTTTAAAAAAAAAAAATCTCTAGAACTTGCTAGGTACTAGAAATCAAAATAATAATATCTTCAAGTCCCGCTCCCTAAAAGTTGTCAAGTGTTAGAAATAAAGTACTTGAAGAAATAGTAAGAAATCTTTTTCCAAAGTAGTAATTAGACAATTAATCTGAAGTAGATGTTTACCAATCCCCAGCAACGGTGCCAAACATTTGACGAGCTATACGAGTATATATTTTTCAGCTTCGTTTTTTGTCAAATTATAGTATAGTTTAATACTCGTCCCACAGATTGGAACCACCTAGGCTACAAATTTGTATTATCTTTGTTACTATTTGAGAGAATCAAATTAATGAAAGGAGGATTGTTCAAAAGTATTGAAATTAAAATAACAAAACAAGAAATATTTTTGGATTTTTCTAATGAAGATAAGGTTGGGATATTTTGAATTGTCAAGATAAAATTATTATAATAAAATCAAAATTTTGTTACTCCCTTTGTTCCAAATAGTATTGAAAGACTTTTAAATTTTGTGGTTTTAAATTAAAGATGTGTGGGGTCTTTTAAATCTTGTGGTCTTAAACTTACCTTGAAATTGGAAAACTTACTAAATATAGAAAGAGACACTATTTTTGGGATAAACCAAAAAGGAAAGTAAGACACTTAAATTGGGACAGAGGAAATATTTATTTCTTTGTTTAATGAAATGATAGCTTATTTATAATACAATCAAATAACATAAGAGTAACCAATTAATAACACCTATTTTGATTAGTGTAGTTAATCGATTGGCAATGAAAAAAGACCTTGTTTAAAGAATGATTATTTATTTCTACTACAACAACTCCACATAACAACAATATATTAGTTGTAATGACTCAAAAAGTCATTTTGCTTATTTTGCCTGGCAACTCTTAAATTACCCTTCCTGAGTCTTTGTTTTCTTGTTTGTGACTTGGGGCGATGTGTGGCATGGTTCTCGAGACGACCGAGTAGGATTCAAACCCATTTTAGTCGGTTTTAGAAATCCCAAGTTAAGAGAATAAAAACATTTGACTCATAATTGACTTTAGGGTAAACGCACTCTGTTTGTAGTTTCATTAATTCCATTAACTCCGGAACGACGTTTATGACTTAGTTGAGCCTTTAGTTCGTATCCCGAGGCAGCCCGGCGTGTTTGGGGGTTTAGTTGAGAAATTATGGAATTAGAACTTAAGATTGACTTTAGTCAAACCTGAGCCTTAGAGACCTTTCAGGGAAATCTGAGTATGCGAGCAGGTCTGGAATGTATTTTCTTATAGCAATGCATGTTTGAATTGTGTTTAAGAGTTCCCGGGAGTGTTCGAGTGGTGGACGGAGAGTTGGGATGCTTTGGGAATTGCTAGTGTTTCTTTTTTGCCACAACGACCCTTCTTCCACTTCAGCGGGTCTGCCTCAACGGAGGCATGTCTTGTCTAAGAAAGAATCGTCCTTGAGTAGATGTTGGGATTGTGGGTACCGTTAGACCGTAATATCATATAATTTATATGATCGATCACATTGGGCTCGTGAGGAGGCTCCGCGAAAGGGGAAAGCTGTTGTGTGTGTTCTGCAGCTTTGATTTAGGCAAGTTGTGACTTTCTAGACTCTAATGTAGCATTTATGTGTCGGTATGCTATGTAATGAATTAAGGCGAGTAATGGAAATTAAGGAGTGAGGTGACGAGCACTAATACGAATATCGGTGAAATTAGTTGGGTAATTAATGAACTAGTATAATTCATGTAAAGGAGTTTATATGCTTAGCCTTCGGGCCATGGGGGCGGTGTAAAAATCCACTTAGGTTGGTATGATTGTTGTTTACTTTCACTTGTAGCCACGTTAATATGATATTCTTGATTTGACTTGTCATGCATCTATCATACATCTCGTCTAAATACTTGAATAGAATTTGATAATTCTGATCATACTAATTATGTTGTTTGCATGGTGTACACATATCCATATCATTCATACATAATATAATTGGCATTGAACTGTTGAAATACTGCTGAGAGAGGATTGGGAAGATAATTGTTAATATGGTACATGAAATGAGAGTGATAGCTGAAATGACACTTCAACCACAAAGTTGGTATCTGATGGGATCGAATAGATATATGGACCTCATGAGTCCCCTATGGGTCACGTGACAGCTACTGCAACAACGTGTGTATACCGAGTACATATGTCCATTGCATACATACATATCATTTATATTGCATTCATTCATATTTTGATATGTATTTGGTGTTATGTGTGCTCAGTGTTGATCTTTGATATATTTAAACTCTTTTGGTTTGATCGAAGAAAATACTGTTAGTTTACACTTATATCACTATGAGACTTGGGAGGAGTATTCTAATGGGTCTAGACGCCCTGAGTAAGGTTAGGCTGAACCTTGTTATAAACCTGAGAATGTGATAGTACTTGTATAATATCGCATTGTAGACTTACTGTTAGGTTGGTTAACTAATTACTTATTATGTTTAACTAACTAATTAGTAGAGATGTATCAAAAAGTACCAACCCTCGCCACCGTTATAGTTAGGGTCGGTCGATGATGATGCTGAGTACACATGTTTCACGTACTCACTCTACGCTTGCTTCAGTTTATGTGCAGGTACTAAGCCAAATGATCTAGGAGCAGCTTGAGCATGGTGTTGGAGATTGATTATCGGAGTAGAGGGTGAGCCGCAACTTCATTCCCGGCACTATAACTCCCTCTACCCTTATGATTCTGTCTTTTACTACCTTCAGACATCTTTATATATTTTTGTATACATAGTTGTACTGATATTTAGACCTGTGTACTCATGACTACTGGATCATTGGGGATTTCTTTCAGATTTTGTATTATGTTATAAGACTTGCTAATTACTTCGCCTTTAACTCTTTAGCTTTTGTATTTACTTTCATATTATTATGATTAAATAATTAGGGTTTACGTACGGGTTAGGGTAGGTGCCATCAAGGCACAATGAGATATTAGGTCATGACAAATTGATATCAGAGCACTAGGTTAATGGTCTCATGAGTACACAAGCGATGTCTATTAGAGCCTTGCGTATTTGTACGAAGAGCTATATACCTATCTTCGAGGGGCTATAAGACATTTAGGAAATTTCAATTCTTTCGTGCGATTCGATTATGATTGAATTCTAAATTTCTTTGTTTTACTCTTTCTCACAGATGATAAGGACTAGATCAGCTGTAGGAGGAGATCAGGATCTCGCACTTGCACTGACAACTATTGTCAGAGGTGGTGTGCGGGGTAGGGGCGAGGGAGAGCTAGAGGCAGAACTCGAGTTACAGCCTGAGGCCGAGCACTTGTAGTTGCTCGAGCTCATGACCCGATAGAGTCTCCAGGGCCTAAGGATATTCTGGAAGATGATGAGGTTCAGATTAATAAGGATGAGCAATTTCAGGCTTACGGGATATGCCATATCAGACGCCCTAGGTTTCATTGTCATACCAGTGCTTCAGGATATCTTAGTTTGCATGATGAGCTTTCTGGAGTCTATAGCTCATGATATTCAGTGGGTTACTTCCGATGGATCTCATACTAGGGTCGGAGGATAGACTCCTGACAATGCTACTATGCCCAGATTTTGGACACTAGGGTTTCGTCCAGCACCTATTGGGGTTCATCACTTCTTAGGTGTGACGATACCTAGTTTTGCTACACCTCCAACTACACAACCTGCTATATCTATTGAGGAGCAGAAGATGTTCAGAAAGTTGGATCCTCCCAGATATAATAGGGATCTCAAGGATGATGCGTATGAGTTCTTGATTAGCTGTCATGAGAGGTTGCACAACCTCGGGTTAGTATAGTCCCATGGTGTTGATTATATTAATTTCCAGATGGTTGGACCTACAAAGCAGTGGTAGAGGTCTTATCTCAAGTCCATACCAGCAGGGTTCCCTCCTATGACTTGGGTTTTATTTACCAAAATTTTCTTGGAGAAGTTCATGCCTCGCGGTGTTAGAGAGAGGAGATGGGCTCAGTTTGAGGGGTTATGCCAGGGGCGTATATATGTGACCGAGTACGAGGTGCATTTCCACGCATTGTCTCTCCATGCTTTGATGATTTTACCTGATGAGGTTGAGAGGGTGAGAAATTTCACCAATAGATTGATATATCATCTTTGTTAGATTGCGGCACAAATGGATGCCACATTTCCACCTTCCAACAGATTATTGATACAGTGAGATAGGTCAATTTTATTAGGCGTGAGGATTATGAGGAGAGAGTGGTCAAGAGGCCTCATTTTAGCACTCATATAGTTGCCTCATCTGGAGGTAGGGGTCATCATGGTAGAGGTAATAATTGTTCCACTTCCATAACAGTTGTTACTACTATGCCTACATATGAGGGAGTCCAGTCCTCGCATACTTCTTATGGATCAGGGCAGTTGACCCTAAGTTCTTATCGGCCCTCCATCTGTGGTGGTCATTCTGGTGCCAATTCTTCTTCTCAGCAGTCAGCAACTCCTAGAGGGTGTTTCGAGTGTGGTGATCTTGGGCACTTTAAAAGGGATTATCCCAGACTTAGGTGTGGTGGTCAGTTTCGGGGTTTTGGATCGAGAGTAGTAGGGCAGCCAACTAAAGGCGGGTCCCAGGGTACTATAGGTAGTTCTTAGGGCCACATGAGTGGCCCTTAGATATGTCTAGGTGGTCCTCAGTCTGGATAAGGTGGTGGACGTGGGGTACTCAGACTTCAAGTTATCATGTTCATTTCTATTCATTTCCAGCCATACCCTAGGTAGAGGCCTCCGATACTATGATCACGGTACTCCTTCAGTTTACTATCGACCTTTTACAATTTGGTTTGATCTAGGGTCTACCTATTCTTGTGTGTCTGCCTACTTTGCTTTGAGTTTGGATTTCATGTGTGAGTCTCTACCTATGCCTATTCATATTTTTACACCTGTTAGGGATTCTGTAGTGGTTGATCGGGCATATTTGGGGTGTGTAGTTACCTTGATTGGGAATGATACTTAGGTAGACTTAAAAGTTTTGAGTATGGTAGATTTTGATACTATTTTAGGTATGGATTGGTTAGCTCTGTATCATGCGATCTTGGATTGTTATGTCAAGACTATTACCTTAGCCATGCCGGATATTCCTCAATTAGTTTGGAAGGTTACTCTTACCCAGTGTCCGAAGAAAGTGATTTTATTCCTTAAAGCTCAGAAGATGGTAGAGAAGGGGTGTCTTTCTTATTTGGCGTATGTTCGTGATATGAGTGCGGAGACTCCTCCATTAGAGTTAGTTCCAATAGTTTAAGAGTATCCAGAGGTATTTTCCACTGACCTTCTCTGTGTTCCGCCAGAGTGTGATATTGATTTTTGTATTGGGCGCTCAGCCTATTTCTCTTACACCATATTGGATGGCACCGGCCAAGTTGAGAGATTTGAAGGAGCAGTTGCAAGATCTTTTGAGTAAGGGTTTTATTAGACCTAGTGTTTTACCTTGAGGTGCTACTGTGTTGTTCGTAAAGAAGAAGGATTGGTCTATGCACATGTGTATCGATTATCGACATCTAAACAGGGTGACTATCAAGAACAAGTACCTAATACCTCCGATTAATGACTTATTTGATCAGTTACAAGGTGCTTTAATCTTTTCCAAGATTGACTGGAGGTCCGGTTACCATCAGTTGAGGATTAGGGCCAAGGATATTCCTAACACGGCCTTTCGGACTCGATATGGGCCTTATAAGTTTTTGGTGATGTCTTTTGGGTTGACGAATGCACCTGCAACCTTTATGAAGTTAATTAATGAGGTGTTCCAACCTTACTTGGATTCATTGGTGGTTGGTATTCATTGATGACATCTTGATCTATTCTCGGAGCGATGGGGAGCACGAACAGCATTTAAGGATCGTGCTTGGTATTCTGAAGGAGAAGCAACTCTATGTAAAAAATTTAAAGTGTGAGTTCTGGCTTAGTTCGGTAGCTTTCTTGGGGAATGTGGTGACCAAAAATGGTATTATGGTAGATCCCAAAAAGATTTAGGCAGTCAGGGATTGGATTCGGCCTGCTTCAGTCACCGAAGTTTGGAGTTTTATCAGCCTTGCAGGGTATTATCGGCGATTCATGGAGGGATTTTCATCAATTGCAGCCTCGTTGACTATATTCACCCAAAAGGATGTAGCTTTTCAGTAGTCTAAGGAGTGTGAGGTGAGCTTCCAAAAGCTCAAGGCCTTATTGACTACCACTCTGATTTTGACCTTGCCAGTTGAGGAAGAGAGCTTCACCATGTATTGTGATGCTTCTGGAAGAGGTGTTGGGTATGTGTTGATGCAAAAAGGGAAAGTGATAGCATATGGTTTGAGCAGTTAAAGGTTCATGAAAAGAATTATTTCATTCTAGTTCAAGATCGATGTTATATGGGTCATTGTGGACAAGTTGACCAAATCTGCCTATTTCATTCTAGTTCAACGACTTATAATTTAGAGAGGTAGGCTAGGATCTACATTTGAGAGATAGCCTGATTGTATGGGGTACCCATCTCTATCATTTCTTACCGGGCTACGTAGTTCACTTCTTAATTTTGACGGTCTATGCAGAAGGAGTTGGGTACTAGAGTAGAGCTTAGCACAACATTTCACCCTCATACCAATAGCCAGTCTGAGCGGACTATTCAGGTTCTCGAGGACATGTTGTGAGCCTATGTAATTGACTTCGGTGGCTATTAGGACCAGGTTCTACCCTTGGAGGAGTTTTCTTACAATAGCAGTTACCATTCGAGTATTGAGATGGCACCATTTGAGGCTTTGTATGGCATGAGATGTCGCTCACCAGTTGGGTGTTTGATGCTTTTGAGGTTCAACCTTAGGTTTCCTACCTTTTGAGGGATTCATTGGATAATGTTAAGTTGATCTAGGACCAATTTCTTATAGCCCGAAGAAGACAGAAGAGTTATGTAGACTGGAGAGCTCGCCCTTTAGAGTTTATGGTTGGAGAGCGAGTTTTGCTGAAGATTTCACCCATGAAGGGTGTAATGAGGTTTGGGAAGAAAGAGAAGCTTAGTTTGAGGTTTATTGGTCCTTTTGAGATCGTGGATAAAGTTGGTGAAGTGACATATGAGTTGGCTTTACCTTCTGGATTATCTAGTGTGCATCCTGTATTTCATGTGTCGATGCTGAGGAAGTATGTGGCTGATGATTCTCATGTGCTTAGATGGGATTCGGTGATACTAGCCTAGAACTTATCTTATTAGAAGGAGCCTATAGCTATTTTGGATAGGCATGTTCGAAAGTTGAGGTCCAAGGAGATAGCTTCCATGAAAGTGCAGTGGACGAATCGTTCAATGGAGGAAGCTACATGGGAGATCAAGTCCGATATGCCAGCTAACTACCACGAGCTATCCCTAAATTACCCTTCTCGAGTGTTTGTTTGCTTGTTTGTGACTTGCGGGAATGGGTGGCATGGTTCTCAAGACGATCGGGTAGGTTTCGAACCCATTTTAGTAGGTTTGAGAAATCTCAAGTTAAGAGAATAGAAGAGTTTTGACCCATAGTCGACTTTTGGGTATACGCACTCCGTTCAAAGTTTCGTTGATTTCATTAGCTCTAGAACGGCATTTATGACTTAGTTGAGCCTTTGGTTCGGGTCCCGAGGCAACCTGGTGTGTTTTGGGGGCTTAGTTGAAAAATTGTAGAATTAGCACTTAAGAGTTGACTTTATTTCCATGTTCTAGTGTCTGGTGTCCACCTCGGTGGCACCTGTTCTTCGTTCGGCTTGTCCGCCTCAATGGGAGGTTGACTCACCAAAGTAGGGGTTGGAAAAATATGAAGTTTTTGCCTTGGTAGAGGGTTGGTTCGCGGGGTGAGTCTGCCTCTGTGGAGTCAGGTACACCGTGGCACAGAGGCGAGGTGTCAAGTGACACCGCCTCATCAAGGCCTTTATTCACCATAGTGGGTCCGCACCAGATGAGTTGATTCTGCCGGAACAGTGTTCGGTTACTATTTATTGTTCACGCCGGAACAGTGTTCGGTATTGTTCACTGTTCCGGAAAAAATATATACATTCGAGGAATGAATCCTAATCGTGGTTCAACTACCACCTTTAATCCACATGGTAATGTACCCGATACAAGTCGTATCTCAACCTATAAGGCATTTGAGCTTAGGACAGAATCAAAGTATATTATTATGTAGACAAAGTGTGTATTGACCTCAAGTCTAAGGACTTCTATCTTCCACACGCTGATCATACTTTAGACATGTCTAACAAACAGTATATCAGCAGGGTATACCAATACTTCCAAAGTATCCATGTGTCCATCACGAGTAGTCATTACTCGTAGCAGGTGAGACATACTACATCCTCTAAGGAAGTGATGCGGACCACATGTCGACTTATCACATATCATCGATATCCCATTCTTGATGATCATTAGTCGAGGCTATTTTAAGAGTTACGTTATAATATTAATATCTCACATTATTAATAACAATGTAACCTATAGGGATGCATATTATAGAATATTATAAACAATCAACTAATAATTCAATAATTGCAAATGCCAAAATATTAATCTCCATTAATAATAATACGAATGTGTATAAAGTACATTTGTCCTAATACAGATTGTCTCTATGACATAAATATACTTTCAAGATCTTGACTGGCATGTTATCATGGCTTTCTTATCTTGGTATCATGCCTTTCCTCAATGGGTGATTTGAGGAATTAGCCTTGTGCTGGTTCTGACTGCTAATTTATTTGGGCTTGTCACCATATTTGTTGTTATTTGTTTATTCATCATATCTGCTTCCGATATGATATTTGCCTACCGGTGGGGATTGTGTAAGTGCCACCATGATTCCTGAAAACGGATCGTGACACTTTCACCCTTAGCCTATTTTTTATTATTACATCTATTTATTCACCATATTTCCCTTTTGGCACTTTAAAATTAATGCAAAAAGCAAGCACTGGGAAGTAGTTGTGAAAGAAAAGGTGAAAGGGTAATTACTAAGCTTATTATTCTTTTTGAATGCTGTCATTTGAAAAAAAAAGTTACAAAAAATAATGGTATTATTTGAAGGAAAAAGGGTTGAAAATAAGAAGTAATAAAGAAAAAGGTGGTTGATTGTTTTAGAGCAAAAAGGGAGGCAGTGATACTTAAATGTTAAAGTATTGTGGTTCTTATATGCGATTTGAGTCACTATTATCCATATGTATCATACTCGTGGATAAACCCACATTACAATCGTTTAAAGTCCTACATGATGTCAACTCAAAAAAACTCCTATATTAGTGGAAAACCACATGATAGGCAAGCTTATGACAATTTCGAGTACCTTGAGATACTTCTTTGTTGAGAGAGAGTATTTTTCTATCTATGCCCTTCTTTGATTTATATTGATATATATTGTGTTATTATGGACATCTCTCTTCATTTCGTGAGACACACTGAAAATTAAAAAATATATGATTTTCGTTCTCAATAGGCGAACATGAGAGAGGTTAAAATTATTTGATCTTAGTTGATTCTTGTTTACCGAAAATTTTCATAATTTTATCCAAAAATTTAGCCGCTACTTTATTTTGTCTATTTTGCTCGAGGACGAGCAAATGTTCAAGTGTAAGGGTATTTGATGAGTATAAATTAAATATACTTTTAGGTATATATAATAATAAGTAAATAAGTATTTTCTCATATATATATATATATAATTTTTTCTTCTTATTTGTATAAATTTCTAATTAATATTGCAGGGAAAGAAAAAAAGAAGAAAACAGAAATACAGAGACAAAGAAGAACCAAGGATGGGATCCCCAATTCAAGAATGGCATCCTTGGAAATCTGCACACGGAGGAATGAATTTGAAGAGCCAATGATGGCATCTCTAATCCAGGGATAGCATCCCCAATCCTTGAAAATTTAGCTGGCACATTTTCCTATAAATAGGAAGTGAAGTTCTATTGCAAAGGGGGACCGGATTCAATCCAATCCAATCCGAGATTAAATTCAACTTTGTTCTTTTAAAAAAAAAATTGTATTTGTTTCTTCTTTATAGAAATAATATTTTCCTTTTTAGGTTTTATATTTTCTCCATAATGGAGTAATTTTCTTAGGTTGGGATACTACATGAAGCTTGATAAAGTCATTATAATAAATGTCTTAATTTTACTATCTTCTTGTGTGTGGATTTTCTCTTTATCATATTTATACACCAAGGTATTTGATATTAATTATATCTATTATCGGATATAATTATATCCATTTATGAAAATATTTATCTTGTTATTTTATTTTTTATTCGGGAGAAGATAAGTATTTAAATAAGTTTATTGATTTAGCAAGGGCTAATCGAAAGAGGCTTTTGTTCACTTGGTTCACTCAACTAAGATAATTCTTGTTTAAGGTCATTACTTTAATAGGTTAACCACACCAATTAAAAGATGTGTTATTAATCAATAATTGTTTAATGTCACTAACTGTCACTAAATTAATAGTATAAATGAGAGTGGTTCTACTAATATATTATTGTTGTGTGGAGTGGTTGTATTAGAAATAAACAATCGTTCTTTAAACAGGGTCTTTGTTTCACTAAGCTATCATTTCATTAAACAAAGAAACAAATAACAGAATTTTAATTTTATTGTAATAATTTTATCTTGCCAATTCAAAATGTAACGACCCTTTAGGTTGTTTATGCATTTTACCCTTTTACACATGTTGACCCTTCCCCTAGCATCGTTAGAGTGTATTCGACTTGCGGGGATGAATGGAGTGATTCCTGAGACTTTTGGAGGAGTTTTGGATAAGGAAAATGATATTTTGGAAATCCTTAAGTTAAGAAATTAAGAAGTTTGACCAAAGTAAACATCAAGGGGAAATGCGTCTTTTTAAAAAGTTTTGTCGATTTTATTAGCTCTGAAACATGATTTATGACTTATTCGAGTCGTTGATTCAGTTCCTCAGAGATTCGGATGTGATTAAGGTGGTGGGTTAAGAAACTAGCTTTGAAGATGATTTAGAGTTGACTACGGTGAACATCGGGTCAAGATTGATCCGTTTGGGTGTTTTGATAGTTCGAGCAGCTTCGTACGATCATTTTTGACTTGTAGGAACTTTCGAAATTGGATTTGGACTTCGTTTGGTCAAGTTTAAGTGTTTGAGTCATTGGCATAAACCGCTCGGCTTCGACGCTTTAATATACCATTATATTCATTTGATGCTAGAATTGAGTTTTGATTGTTGAAGTAGATGCATATCGAAATTTTTGATTCATAGCAACTTGAATCGTCGAATTCCGACACCGTATGAGGGAGTTATGCCCATTTGAGTTTCGGAAAAATTGTTGATTTCTAGTGTGCGTCGGGGCGGACTTCCGGGCGCCGGAGCGGATCCACCGGGGAGGAAATTGGTCCGCCGGAGCGGAAATAACTGTGTATTAAAAAATAGACTGCGTTCATTTAGTATTTTGCACATAACTTGAGTAGAGCTTCGATTGAGGTGATATTCGTGGTGTTGTTCTCATTTCAACTAGGGGTAAGTATCCAACCTTTATTTTGATCTTTCTTTAACATTATTTCCATTGGTTATCGATTTTATCCGTGTTTGGTTGGGAAAAAATTGGGAGTTTTAAACCCTAAGTTGAAATATGAGTTTTCTTCAATTAATTATGGTTGGATTTGAGTAAATTCTAGGTTTTTGGCTTTTTAAACCATGGGTAAACTATTTCTGACATAAATTTCGATTTCAATCTGAATTTTGCAAATATTTGATTTATGGGTTTTGACACAAATAGGGTTTTGACAAAGTCATAAAATTGGAGGCTCAATTGAGGTTAGAATTTCATGAAACTTTGCATTATGACTATTTAGATTATGGGTAACGTGTTTCTAACTTAAATTTCCAAGTTTGCCCTTGTGGGCTTGGTGTCACATTTTGGGTTTCGAACTAAAGTATAGCAATATGGATTTTGTAAGATTCATATGAACCCGTGACATGGTTGGTATCATTCATGTGTAATGTAGAATTGGTCCTTATGTGTTAATTTAGTATGTGTGGTAACATATGAACTTCATGCGCTTGTTTGAACTACAACCATCCGATATTCGCTCGGGAGAACTTGTGGATTAGGAGTTTGTGGCTCCTACTATGATTTGAGGTAGGATACGATTTAGTTTTTTGAGACTTTGATAGAAGTACATAGTAGTTATAAATGTTGAGAGGTATTGGGCGTGTTTGGGGGTCCCACTCAGACGGTTGTGATGAATGATTGAGTGTGTACCAGTGTTGAACTGTGTTGATGGGTGATTTGGGGAATCAACCTTAAGTTGATTCCAGTTGTTGTTATGTGGGCTTGTCGCCATTATGTGGGCTCATTTTCATATTTGATATTGTAGTATTTATTTAGCACACATGCTTTGATATGATATCCTGATTGTACTTGAATTATTTTGGTTGGACTGTTTGATATGGTACCCTGATTGTACTTGGATTATTGTAGTTGGACTATTTGAGATGATATTCGGATTGTACTATTCATCCCCTATACTTGGTTGCGTCTCATACATTCTAATTTCTTGCCTTGTATTGTCATTTGCATTCATACATTCATGGTTCTATGATATTGATATGAGAGTGGTATGGATATGTTGTGGGCCTAAAAGGCCGGAAAGGTAAGAACACTTATGAAATTATGATAACATTGAGATGATATTGATATGCGGGGAGCGAAGTTGCACGCCTGCATTATGATAAGGCTCGACAAATGAGTCTTGGGCTCTAGTCAGATTCGTGTGTGGAATTTTGGCTGGCTAGGAGTGGTATATGGACTTCGTGGGTCTCTCATGGGTGTACGAATTACAATAAAACCTTGACGTACTATATACTAGGTTGAGAAAGGTACATTGCATTTGCATTTGCATTTGCATTTGCATTTGCATTTGCATTTGCATTCATATCATACATACATCTATACACTGATTATTTGTTGTTTGGTAATATGAATCATTTGATTGCTATGATTGGGCATGTCTCTGTGGATACCTTGATAATTGGATTTGTGAACACTTGGATAAATATTGAATTGGTTGACATGTGGGGCTGGATTTCTTATGCGTGGGTTTTGTGGTTATAATTTGTAAGTATGTCTTTGATGTCTACTGCTACTGTGGTCGGGAGTGTCAATATGTCAGGATTATTGTCTATACCTAGGGAATATACGTGCATTTTGTGTTGTTTGTTAATTGACTGTGTGATTGGGTACCGAGTCTAGTAAGGAACATGTGATAAGTGTTTCCATTGGGAAGGTAAATGTTGAATGATCTATGTGTGTCAGACTCTAACTGTATAGAGACTTAGCCAAATCCAAGACTAAGATTAATAGAGGAGTTAATGTGGTTAGCTTAAGTGCAATATTCCTGGAAATCATTCTAAAAGAATTGTCGTGATCTAAGTGTTGACTTGTTTATTGATGTGTTAAGGTTGGGTAAGTGGGGTTAAGCTTGATTATGACTTGGACAAGAGAGAGTACTAGTCGGTGGGTACTATGATAGTAAGGTCCTTGTATATGTGAATGGATTGATTATACTTGACTGTGATTGAAACCTTATGTGAAAAATGTGACTGGATGAATTAGTGAATGGATATGTGTACAACATGACTTATATGAGATATTGAATTGTCTAGTATAGGCTTATTTGGTGTCAACTTTATATTTATCTCTGTTACGTATCTTCCATTGTTGTCGGCCTATGATGTCTATGGGCGTATGTTTTGTACTCATGATACACTTGTTGCATCCTTTCCTGATGCAGATACATATCCATCTATCAGTTCGTGAGCTCAAGTGTGAGTCCGAGTGGGCTGACTTCCAGGGTTCGGGGTGAGGACGCTTCCATTCAACATGCCCTGAATACTCTTATCTTTACTCTTGTCTTTTATTGTATTCGGAAAACATGTATGACCATTCACTTATGTATTCAGTTTTGGCACTTTTATGCATTTGACTTTCAGACTTGTGTAACTGTATAGTGCTCTTATATTCACAGATCATATCTTGGGGGATGTTATAGATGTATCAGACTTATAAATCTTCCGCTTTATGATATGGGACAACTTATGTAGTATTTTGTTATCTTCCGCTTTTACTTATGTTATATCATATGAAGGATATGGGAGTGGTTCGCCTACCAGTGGGATTGTGTAGGTGCCACCACGATTCCTGAAAGGGTCATGACAAAAAATATTCTAACCCTATCTTCATTAGAAAAATCCAAAAATATTTCTTGTTTTGTTATTTTAATTTCAATACTTTTGAACAATCATCCTTTCATCAATTTGATTCTCTCAAATAGTAACAAAGACAATACTAGCCTAGGTGGTTCCATTCCATGTGGACAATATCTTAAATTTTACTATAATTTGACAGAGAACAAGCAGAAAATATATACATCCAGAGTTCGTCATCGTACCTTACCCCAAAAATCATGCAAACTCTTTGGACATTTATTTATACGGCTCTCAGACATATTATATGATTCGTATAACATTGTACGGAACATACCTCCCGGTGTACAAAAATGTAACTTCGCGAACTTTGATGAAATGTATCCTCTTTGATTCAATTAACATCCATGCTTTCCAACACCCCTATGAACAAGCCTTAAACCATTATTAACCCTTCATATGGCCTCATATATTCTCGGAACACTTAAGTTAATCAATGGTGTGACTTAAAATATTTACTACAACCCAGTCGCTGGCTTTTTTCTAAACCCACATCTCATAAAGTCAGCCAATATAGGTACTTTTCGTTGTGGTCCTACCATCACTGAAAGCGGGAGAACAATACTTACATCATGCTATCTGAATATCAATCTCCTTATAGTCTTCCACATCTCGACACTCTATACCCCCGACACTTAACTTTCTTAATATCGTAAAATCAGCATTGCACCGTTCTATGCTCGCTTTGCCTTTTCTATATATGCTTAAGATAATTACTCACGCTCTGAAATTCTAGTATAATACCCACATTACTGGCGTATCACTAATCTAGTAGGGTATTTCATTAACCGACTATGAATATGAACTAATCGAAGTTTTTATAGTAATCGGCGTTACTGGGAATTGCATAAAGCACGAGATAAACTCAAATTCTTACAACTCAGCTCTACTGCACAATCTAGATTATGAAATTAAGGTAACTATCCTAAATGTCTGATAGCCTCCTGTTTATAAGTGTGGCGCGCTACACACCCATCAACAAAATTCTACTAGACACAACTTATAGACATCCCTAGGACTGACCTGCTCTGATACCAAGTTTGTCACACCCCAACTTTGGGGGGTATGGCTGACACCCGATGCCTGGACGACCCGAGCGTACTACATGTATATCATCACATAACACATAACTATCAAGGCCGACAATGCCTCAGAATAACAACCACAATAAATACTGAAGAAGATGAACTGTATGAAGAGATATCCAACCCAACATATATATACATCGCACATGGCTAACAAGGGTACAACTAATAACAGAAGGCCGACATGGCCTTAAAACTGTACTAAGAGACTGATCAGAGGTCGACAAGGCCATACAAAATGATTGTACACAACATTTACTAGTCTACAAGCCTCTAAGAGTAGTAAAACATAACATCAGGCCAGGACAGGGCCCTGTCGTACCCAAAATACATATAAACATATAAACATACCACAAACTCAGGCAGCAACTCCAGAAGAATAGGAGTGCACCAACTCAAGATGAAATCAGGTAGCCTACTAGGGAGGAATGTTTGTTTGTCTATCTGTACCTGTGGGCATGAAAAACAGCCCCAACAAGAGATGTCAGTACGAAGAATATATTGAATATGTAAGGCATGTAAAGCATATAAATGAAAGATGTAATACAAGAAAATGGTATAGAAATAAACCTGAAACTAAGAAAGGTCGTTGAGGGAATACAACTAACATAATCATGAATATATGCATGTAAGTAAAATCAAGCCACTCTATGGGGCATATAGTATAGTAGCACGTCTCTTTTTGGGGAAATCTCATCAAAACGTACACGGCCATATAGGACTCAGTAATTGGTGTGCTCGTATAAGTACCTACCCGGCCGACCATAGCATGGTTCAGAAAGAAAATAGATACATATATATATGTGCAATGCAATATAGATCTCAAGGGACACCATGAACAGAATAGAAGAGACCTATGGTCGTTATCCTCCGACTATCGTTATGGAATCATATAAAGTGAATGTTACAATCCAACAAGAGTTTCCAGAATCAATCATAAATCAAATGATATCATAATGTATGAAGAGTGATTTCGACAAAAGAGGGATAAGTTCATGTAATGTTCCAAAACCAGAGGTTATGAGCTTTCATGATCAAGAATAAGATTTTTGCCTATAAGACATGTTGCTATGCAATTTATTTTCTAAGATCATGCCGAAGCAAAGAAATATAAGCCTTACATACATCGTTCCTTAGCCTATATGAATACCGGAAGTCCTCTGATGCTCTATGAGCGATTATCTACATTATATAAATGATTGATATCAACAACGGATTCAAAACTTATAAGAAAACTCATTTGGACATTTTACCGAACACCTTACGTTCATGAAGTTTATATAAGCATTTACATCCAACCTTTACCTGAATTCCAACACTACAACTTCATATCAACTCTCATCTACCTCCATAACCTTATCAATACTTAGAAATCTCATGACATACTCTTAGTTCACATAAATCAGCCCAACAAGATCAAAGTTCTAGTTTCAAGATTCTATAACTTCTTCGTAAGAATTATTCAACTATCACCTTCCAAATACTTATATACATCTAAAAATAAGGGGAGATAGATAGAACTTACCTTAATTCACAAGAATCACCTCAAATATGAGGTTACTTCAACCTCATGAATTCTCCACAATCACCACAATGTAGAAGAATATGATAAGACAATGATTACGGGATTCGTTAAGTTAGTCTTGCGTAGTTTGCCTTTGGTTTTATCTTAGAACCATTGGAGAACCTTAGGAAATGGTTTGGGAGTGATTTAGGGTTAAATATGAGATGGGAATGAGGTATGGTCGATGAGAGAAGTATTTATACATGTCACGACCCCTTGTAAGAATCGTGGTGGCACCTACACCTTCCCATCGGTAGGTGAACCACTTCCCATTTTACCATACGAAATAAGATAAGAACTGCGAAAATTAACAAAAATACTTTTTAAATATGTCTATCATAATATAAAATACGAAACGATAAGTCTGAGAACCATAATATAACCCCCATAGATCTAGTCACAATACAAGAGCATCTAAAAGTCAAATACATCAACCAAAGAATGAAGCATAGTCTCAAAAGTCTGAAACATGTCTCTCGAAGTAAATTAAAGACAAGATAAGAGATGTGAGTATCCAAGGCATGCTGGAAGGTGACATCCTCACCATTAATACTGGAAATCACATGGCTCGGACTCAAGCTCGAGGTCCCGAATTGATAGAAGGAGTTGTATCTACATCAAAAAAGAATGCAACAAGTGTAGTATGAGTACACAATGTACCCATGTAAGCATCATAGGCTGACAACGATGGAAGATACACAATTAGCAATAAATATCAAGTTGACACCAAATAATCCTATACTAAGTAGCTCAATATCCTAAATAAGTCACATTGTCTACATAATAGCTCACAAATCAACAATTCACCTCATTCGTATAAGATTTCATAATTATGTAGGTTACCTCAATTTTATAGAGTTCAATGGCAATATATCAAGTATCAAGTGATCAATAATAATCCTTTTTTATCCAACAGTTCAACCAAGTCATCAATAACAAGTCCAACACTTAATATAAAAAAATAAAGGCAGCCCGGTGCACTAAGCACCCGCTATGCGCGGGGTCCGGGGAAGGGCTTGACCACAAGGGTCTATTGTACGCAACATTACCTTGCATTTCTGCAAGAGGCTGTTTTCATGGCTTAAACCCATGACCTCCTGGTCACATGGCAACAACTTTACCAGTTACTCCAAGGCTCCACTTCCCACTCCAACACTTAATATATGAACAGATAATCCATGAAGTAACGTATGCATGATATGAATGTAATGCATATGCAAGGTACCTTTCATCTCCCGGTATACAGGAATTTAAATTCTATAAACTTCACACCTATGGGGGACCCGCGATGTCCATATACTCCTCTGGAATTTTTCACGGAGCCCAACTCGTAGCTAAATAATAATCGCTGCAGGCGTGCTACCCGTTACCCCGTGTATCATCATTATCATCTCAATGTTTCCACAATCTCGTAAATATCCTTAACTTCCCGGTCTCTTGGACACAGAGAATTTTCATACCACTCTTATATCAATATCATCATAACCATGAGTGTATGAATGCAAATAACAATACAAGGCAATAAATCAGGATGTAATGAGATGCAACCAAGTATAGAGATGAATATCACATGCTTTCAAGAATTCAATAACACATAATCCAATACATGCTAACTAGTCATATCCTTAAATTAATTGAAAAAACTAATATCAACTAGACCCTCAATTGCAAAATTTAAGAAATGCCCAAATTCATAAACCTTAGATTTTCCCCAATTCTAGAAAAGGATCCAATTTCCAAATTAATTAATACAACATGATCACCTATCATTAATCAACACTTTTTTAGAAAATCATGATCATCTAATCCATATTTTAACCACAAATAAAGGGTTTAGCTCTCTTAATCTTTCATGGAAACCTAAAATGATTCTTCCCCAGATAAGGCCCAAACTAGTATTTAAAAGACAACAATAATCATAAAAGGGTGAAATTATACCTTAGAAGATGATCCAAAAGAATTCCCCAAGAAAATATCCCCTCCACAAGCTCAAGAATCGAGATATGAGGTTTTGGGGAAAGTGGTTCGACCTAAGGCATTTAAGAGACTTTTAGATACAGCATTTTTGCTCCTACGGAATCGACTCCTCAGGCGGGGTCACACTCTAGCAAAAAAGGGGCTGGCTGAGGCGCAGTCACTTGACACATCGCCTCAATGCAGCAATGGAACCAAATATACAGAGGCGCATTCGCATCCGTGATGAATTATCTACAAGGGCGGGAAACATCACAGATCGTTAAAACTCACCTCTGCGAGCCAACCTCCGCAGAGTGGTGGACATGCAGGGGCGGAAAACCATCCGTTGGTGCGGACACTAGACACCAGCAATAAGGAATTTCACTCAAACTCCCACCAAACACCCGAAACACTCTCGAGACCCCTCAGACATAAATCGGACATGCTATCCCAAGGTAAACAATGCTACAAACTCGCTCGCACCCTCAAATTTCTAATATAACCAAGCTAAGACATACTTTTCTAAAGAATCGCCCAAAACCACCAAATTTCATAAATTCCCAAATAAGGCAACAAAATACATCTGGATGCCTCGGGTAGCGAACCAATGACTCAACTAAGTCACAAATGACCCTCTAGAATTACTGGAAGAAACGGAACCCAGAAACAAACTCATATACTTGAAAGTCAAATGTGAGTCAAACTAACCAACTCTAGAATTCTAAATTTTAGATTTTTATCCAAAAATTACATAAATGAACATCGGGCTCTATGCCACCCATCCCCACTCATCACAAAACCCACATAGAGTCTACGGGAAGGGTAAAATAGTCAAGTAAGGGTCTTCATCTAAAAACAACCAGACAGGTAATTATAATACAACTTTAGAAAAATTGCACCGCCTCAATGTATGCCCATAATGTACGAGCCATACTTTTTTGTACATGCCACACATGGCACCGTACCTTTTTGTATGGGTCGTATATGGCACCATACTTCTCTGATTTGCGAACTATCTATTGCATTGGAAAGAAGACTCTCTGAACTTTAATTTAGATAGATTATGCATCCCATACTTCCATATATACTAGAAGATATACCTCCCCAAAGTTGGGACAAACTCATGTCCATAATTTTGCCAAATATTTCCTGAGTTTCGACGAACTTAATTTATTCGATTCGCTAGATCCCAAAACCTTTAGATACACTGTCAATCCTTTTACATAAAGTCTTACAACTCATCCAAAATTATATTAGTCCGCTTACGATGCAATCGATGCAACGAGATGGAGTACGACGAGCTTATCATTTCTCAAATTTTTTTACAACTCCTTAAAGTCCAATATGATTGCTTTTATTTAGTTCTCAAGTTGATTCATTCCTTGAACATCGTTCAACTTATTCACGATGAATCCCCATATTGAAGTATCGGATTTAACATGATTATATTACTTTGTTTTGGAAACACCCCCACCGGACCATGGAACGAGCATGTTATTGTCTTTCGCGCGGGTTTGTTTATTTTGTTTTTATATCACTTTTGGGCCTGGTTTATACTTTAATATTAATTAATTAAGCTTTTTTCCATTTTGAATACTTCATTGTTCGCAAGCCTATATTTCCATAATAAGGAAAATAATTTTAGCTTATAAACAACTTAAGCCTTGGCCTATTGGGTTTTAGACACAAGAGACAATTTCATAGGTTTTCCATACTTGAAGCAGAAACAAAAGTCACTCACACTGCTTTTGCCAATTTTCATATTCTAAGTCCAGAACCCTTAAATATTTTAAAAAGATACTCACCAAACCATCCGTTATAGAGATGTTCCATTCTTTCTTTGGGCTTCCATGACCTTTTAATTAATCTCGAAATAATTTCAGTCTGGGTTGATTTTTACTTGGGCGCATTAAGCAGCCGAAGTTTAACCTTTTATTTCTTAAGGTTTTAAATAAGAGAGGGCCCTTATTTTTATGGTGCTCTAGAAGAGGACGTCTTCTGTTCATTACGGCATAAGTTTTTGGTATGCTTAAATAACATCAGTTTAATTAATTCTTATGATTTCATTGGCAAGAATCGATCGCAAAAGGAAGAACGTTATTGATTCCTTCAACTTTCAAATATGAAAATAAATGTAAGACAAATATGGCTGCCATCTAGTGTGGTCAGTCCAGTTACATATGTGTAATACTTCATTGTCCGAGTAGTCTCCGGTGATATTGTGGTTTTGTCTTGAAGCTCTTAGTGGAACCAAAATTTATAATTCTGGTGGTTACATGTAAGCCTTTCCATGGGCCCATTTGCAAAGAAAACATAGGGTCTTTCCGTGGATCCAGCTACATTTTGGCAAAAACTTACTCCAGCCCTAGCATGGATATAGAAAGACTTAATATGTTTTTAATGGTGCTGACTCATTAAAAACCTTATCGAAAAAACCTAATTGGGATAAAAACCAATCGAAGAAAAATAGAGTGCAGCGCGTATTTTCCTTGCTAAGCATAATGTTTCATCAAATAACTTACATTCCAGTTGCTTGGAAGTTGGTTCCCTTTTGTATTCTAGTGGATAAGATCATTTGCCAACAATTCTGGTGACTCTATACAGTCCTTCCTAATTTGTGCCTATCTTGTCTGCATTCTTCTCTTGAGTGCTTTGGGATACCCTCCAGAGTGACAAGTCCCCGACTTTGAAATGTCAGAGGTTGGTACGACGGTTGTAGTATCACTCTATTCACTGCTTCTGAGCCACTATCTGGATGTATGCAATATGCCGATATTTTTCGAGCAAATCTAATTGAACAATTATTGATTCTGAATTAGTTTGTTCTTCTACTAGATATATCATAGACTCGAAGTCTCTACTTCAACCGGGATCAATGCCTTGGTGCCATAAACCAAGTAAAAAAGAGTTTCACCGGTACTCATTTTTATCGTAGTTCTGCTTGCCCATAAAATTTTGGGCAGCTTAGAAGGCCATGACTCCTTAGAAACTTCCAACTTTTTCTTTAAATTTTAGATTATGGTCATATTCGTTGATTCTGCTTGACCATTCGCACTGGGATGATAAGGGATAGAGGTAATGCGTTTTATATGCAGATCCTCGAGGAACTTAGTAACCTTAGCACCAAGAAATTGCTGGTCGTTGTCACAAGCTATTTTCTTTGGGATACCGAAGCGGCAAATCATGTGTTGCCAAATGAATCTATCAGATCTTTCTCCCGATCCTTCTGATAATTTGTTGCTTCAACCCATTTAGAAAAATAGTTAGTCATAAATAATATATGCAATACCAGTTCTAAGGAAGAAGGCAAAGGTCCGACTATGTCCATCCCCCATTTTATAAATGGCCATGGAGATACTGTCACACCCCAACCTTGGGGGGGTGGCCGGCACTCGGCGCCTAGACAGTCCGAGTGAACCACCTGGATATCATCACATAAATATACAATCGACTGGGCCGACGAGGCACTAGAGGGTAATTGTAATAAGATATAACACCAAGTCTTGTCAATAGAAAAATCCCACATAGGCATGTATACATACTAAGGCCGACAAGCCCAACATAATCTCTTATCAACATCCGGACCTATAAGGCCGCATCGAACAACCGATAAAATTCAAGACTCATCTACAAAGCCTCTAAAGAGAGTATCGACATAATACATAAGTCGGGACAGGGCCCCCGACGTACCCAAAGTATCAAAAGAATATACACATACTTTTGACTCAGCAATACTCCAGGAAGAGATGGAGCTCGCCAACCAAAGTTGATATCTGCACATGAACTACTAGGGCGAGTCCTATCTTCGCCTACCAAAACCGGTGCGGCATGAAACACAGTGTCTCCAGGCAAAGGGACATCAACACGAATAATGTACTAAATATGAAAGGCAGAAATAAATCATAATAATATATAAGCGTAAATTAGAAGAGGATACGAATCAACATGTATCTCTGAAATGTCACTGAGGGCCAAAACAAAAATAATAGTTATTCTAATCTTCTAACTTTATTATATGCCGGTATATCCATGTCATAATTCTAACTGCTTGACTGCCCAACTGATCAGTGCCCAACTGGTGGTAAATAACGATACATAATCCAACTGATAGTAACTACCCGATCGGACAAAGCTCAGTGGTAAATAGGCATGTCTACCCAACTAGTTGTAAATAGCGATACATAACTGCCCAACTGGAATGGTATGTAATTGTCTGCCCAACTCGTCACAGCTCAGTGGTAAGCCATAATAGACTTCTATGAAACTATCATAATAACATAAAATTGTTACCTATTTGACTAACATTTAGGACTATCATCGATAACCTATCACTTTATCCTAAATCCACGTGAATCCTTTTTTATATGAGCATGTTCATCCTATGAGTCATAAGCTCGAGCTTCTAATCCCTCAGGAGTAAAGTATCATTCTTGCAACTATAATTGATGATATTATGTACTATTTCATTTCTGCTCCTTCATAAGAGTCAACAAGACAAGGCACATCATCTATAACCTTCGTGACAACAACAAGGGTCATAACAATTTCATTCCTCCATAGAATTACCAAGTCAAGGCGTACCACCCCTAACTTTTTGAAAACCAACAAGAGCAATAAGATTACTACGGAATGAGATACTATGACATGCATAAACTGCTCCCAACAAGGAATAATCAAGAGTCAAGAAAACAGGCTTATTTTCCTTAGACAAGATTTGAGTTTGCTTTTATGACTATCCCGTTATACAATGTAACTTCAACAAACATGCCAAGAAAGGAAGAAGTGAGCCTTAACATACCTTGAAATGGGACCCCCGATGTTGATGATGCGATCCACCTCCGACAATAAATAATACCAACATCAATAAAAAGGATCATACCAACAAGAACAAACTTACTTTACGATGACTCGGACAACATCTCCCCCGTTTCTTCCCCTTCTCCAAATCAAGAACAACATCCACAACAATAATAACAACAACTACAACATCATCAACAAGCTACTTTTCATGATTTCCAACTATAGAAAGTTACAATTATGGCTTCACAATGGTCCATCAACAAGACCACTACATCCCTTCTTATTTCAAGCTCTAGCTCATAGTTCTTCACCCAAATAATTCAACCAACATGAAGATAACATTAAGCACAACAAAAAGGGTGATATACATAACTTATTTAGAAGAAACAATTCAAAATCCAAGCCTTGTTTTGCTCTTACCCACCCTTTGATCATTCCACAACACCATAGAGGTGTTATGATCCATCTAGGCTAGTTTTGAGGTAGAAACATGATGGATTAACTTGAAAACCATTCTTCAACCCTTGGAGAGTTTCTAGGGAGATTTTATAGGTGTTAAGGATCAGTTTTGGTTGAAAATGAAATAAAATAATGTCTTCACTGTTTAAATAGACTAGAAAGGTCAGCCACCGCCATGGATCTGTGATGTCTTATGCATTGCAGATGTCCATATGTGGCGGCATCTGCTGGCGTAGATCAAGGTAGAAAATTCTCCAACTTTTTCTCCTCTTTTGCGGCACCATATGTTAGGCGGATTTAATCTGTGATGCGAAATGCTTAGCAGATTGTCCGATCTTCGTCAAACTTTGTCGAAGGATGGTTCCTTCAACCATAATGACATCCAATATTTGGTATCTTCTTAATGTCCATCTAAACCATACATGACCCTCGGAAAGAATCTCAAGTCAACCAACTACGCTCTCCTTTGTGCATGAAACTTTGGGGTGTAACAGATACCGCTGAATACTTTTTTTTCTCCCGGTAGGCGCAGTAATTGAGCATGATGTTGGCACTTGTCACATATTTTCACAAATTTCTTTGTGTCTTCTTCAATCCAGAGCCAGTAATATCCAGCCCTCATTAGTTTCGCCATTAAGGATTATGCACCTGAATGATTTCCGTAAATTCCTTCATGAACTTCTCTCATCACGTAGTCAGCTTTTTTGAGACCCACGCATCGTGCTAGCGGACCTTAGTAGCACCGCCAATGAAGTATTCCATTGATAATGCAGTACCGAGCAGCTTTAGTCCTTAAGGCTCTTGATGCTTTTGGCTCTTCCGATAGCTTTCCATGCTGGAGGTAGTCAATAAGCTCATTCCTCTAATCCCAAACTAGGTTTGGCAAATTCACTTGATCATACCCCGCAAGATCTAATGCTGAGTGAAGCAATTGGACCACCGATTTGGATTTTGAGCCATCAGCCTCTGTTGACGAGACTAAATTTACAAGTGCATCAACTTCGATATTTTCCTCCCTAGGTATATGCACCATGGTCCACTCCTAAAATTTGGAGAGCAGCTTTAAAACCTTCTCGAGGTATCTTGAAATGCGTTCTTCCTTTTCTTCAAACACTCTATGGACCTAATTTCAAACTAACAAGGAATCATATTTGACTTTAATTATCTCTAATTCCAGTCCCCAGGCTAGTTCAAGACCTACAATTAGAACCTCAAACTCATCTTCATTTTTAGTTAGAGGTACTTTATGAATCGCCTGCCTTAAAATTTCTTCAGTCAGAGTATGCAATACTATCCCTGAATTGGTCGCCTTAACATTAGATGCTCCATTAGTGTAGAGAATCTAAACCTCGGGGGTAGTCTTGAGACCAAAATGTCTTTTTTTCTGCCTACAAGGTTACTCGCGGATTGAAATCAACAACAAAATCTGCTAGGAGCTGAGACTTAATCGCAGTCCAGGGTTTAAATTCAATGACAAATTCGCTTAACTCTACCATCCATTTAGCCAACCCTCTAAGAGTTCGCACTTGTGTAGTACGTTCTGCAGGGGGAACATTATTAATACCGCTATAGGGTGGCATTAAAAGTAGGGATGAAGCTTTCACGATGCCATTACTAATGAAAAATCCAACCTTTTGAGAAGTAGGTACCGTGTTTCGCCCCCTGATATAATCCTACTAACATAATAGACTGGACATACGAGGTATTTTTCCTCTCGTACAAAAACCGCACTTACCATTACTTCTGAGGTGTCTATGTATACGAGGAGTTTTTCTCCATCCTTCGGCTTTGACATGAGCAGAGGACTAGACATGTAAGCCTTTTAATCGCAATGGGCCTGCTGATATTCGGTCGTCCACTCAAAGCCATTCTTCTTTCTAAGAATCGAAAATAACTTATGACACTTCTCCAAAGATCTCGATATAAATATGCTAAGAGTTGTTATCCATCCGATCAGTCTTTGAACCACCTTCATATTGTGAAGAATATCCAGAATATCTTCAATGGCTTTAATTTTATCCGGGTTTACTTCACCCCTCTTTGAGAAACCAGGAAACTTAAGAATTTTCCGGAGCCTACTCCGAAGGCACACTTCTCCAGATTAAGCTTCATGTTAAACATTCAAGAAATTTCAAATGTTTCCTACAAATGGATCAATTGGTCCTCTGCACGAAGACTCATAACAAACATATCATCTATATAAACTTTCATAGTTTTTCCAATCTATTTTTCAAACATTTTGTTTACGAGCCTCTAGTAAGTGGCTCTAGCATTTTTTTAGTCCGAAAGGCATGACATTATAATAGTAACTACCGAAATTAGTTAGAAAACATGTTTTCTCTTGATCTTTCGGGTGCATTCTAATTTGATTATACCCGGAATATGCATCGATAAAACTCATGACTTCGTGCCCATCCGTGACATCGATCATTTGATCTATGTTCGACAGTAGAAATGAGTCGTTAAGGCATGCCTTATTAAGATTTTTAAAGTCACGACACATTATAAAGTTAGTTCCCTTTTTAGGCACATCAACTATGTTTGCTAACCAATCTGAGTATTTGACTTCCCAGATTGAGCCTCTGTTAAGTAATCTAGATATCTCTTCTGTTACAAATATTTTGTTGACCTCTACAATTGGCCATTTTTCTACTGCATGGGAGGAAAACTGAGATCCAAGCCTATTTTGTGAGTTGCGACTTAAGAGGAATGCATGCCATATCTCTGTGGGACTAGGCAAAATAATCATTGTTAGATATAAGATATTAAAGAATAGACTCCCTGAGCTTCAGGGTCAGCTCTGTGCCCAGGTATAGCTTCCTTTCAGAGTCTCCTCGTGCAGAGAGATTTGTTCAAGTTCCTCGGCCATTGATTTTGTGGCATCAGAATCATCTGGCACTTGGAAATACCTAGGGGCCTGATGCCTATCTGGGAACTTATCCTCTGGATCTATCTAATCTACTTCTACTAGTGGAGTCTGCTGAACCACATTCGGGGCTGCCTCTGCCTTCTTTAATTTCTATTTTTATCTACAACCACCTTCGGTTCCTCAATGGCAAATATTTTTGTGGCTGCTGGTTGTTCCCCCTAATTTATTTGATTCCTTCAGGCATCGGAACTTGAAAAAAAATGTAATATTAAAGGGACATCTTTTATATCGTAAATTCATGGTCTCCCAAGTATTGTGGTGTATCTCATGCCACCATCGATGACGTAAAACTGTCTCTTTCATGACTTTCTTAGCTTTGACCGATAAGTCAATTTATTCTTTGGTGGTGTCACTCGACATATTAAAACCAGCGAGTGTTATAGCAGCCAGTACAATTTTATCCAGCATATCCATCTCCTTGACCACCTTCCACCGTATGATATTGGTGGAGCTTAATGGGTCAACTAGCGCCCTTTTTACTTGGAAGTAGTCGATGGGGATAGTATTTACCAGAGCATCGTTGTGTGGAAAGGTGACACCAGCTACGTCCTTGTCAGTAAAGCTAATGATACTTTCATCTGGCACCTACCAGATCTCTTTTCCCAAGTTACCAAAATCTTCATCTTTTTGGATATGGTGAAGGAGGTGCTCATTGATCCTCCAAAGATGATGTTTATAACGTGTGGCAGGATGTCTGGATTAGTTTTTCCTTCAGCCTAAGCCCCTCTTTCATAATTATTAGGGCCATTTTTGCTTAGGTACTCCCATAAGTGACTTCTACTGAGCATTTCTACTACCGCCTCCTGAAGGTGTCTGCAATCCACTATTTTATGTTTGTATGTGCCATGAAAATTGCACCAAGCTGTCTGATCTCTGCAATTTGGATCATATCGGAGGGGTTTTGGTGGCCGAGATGCTAGGTGAGTCCTCAACACATTTAGGCTTCATCTTAGTTGAAGTTGCAATCATAGTTTCGGATATTCGGTTCCCTTATTGAGGAATTAGATGAGTTACCTCTGTCTTGATTCACCAAGCATTGATTATCCTTGGTGTTTGGCTTTTCAAGAGAACGAAAGTCCTGAGCGCCTCCTAATTTTCTGGGAGCAGGGTAAGGCTGGAAATGATTCTTTGAGGAATTATGATCTGGTTTGGTTCCCTTGTCTGAATTTCTCTGGCTGGAGTCCCTAGAAAATCATCTTCTACTCGAATCTTTAACTCGTAGCGATTGTGGACGTCCTCCCAGGGCCTGAATTCCAAGAGATTTTCCTTAAGCTTTCGCGAGGTGTCTAAATTCAAAGGGTTTAAACCCTTAGTGAAAGCCTTGGGATCCCATTCGTTTGGAACTATTAGTAACAACATTTTTTCCTTTTGTAACCATGTAAAAAATCCATGAGCAATTCAGATTCTTCCTGTGTTATATGGAAGATATCCTTCTTTCTTGTATTAACATTTCATGCTCCTGTGTGGGCTTTGATGAACATATCATCAAGCATAGCGAATGAACTTATTGAGTGATCAAGGATAAGGGAATACCACGTCAGAGCACCTTTACAAAGTCTCACCAAACTTCTTGATTAACACTGACTCTATTTCTTGTTCTTTCAAGTCATTTCCCTTAACGGCGGTAGTATAGGCCATTACATGTTCTTGTGGATCCGTCGTTCCTTCATATTTTGGAATGAAGGGCATCTTGAACCTTTTGAGAATTAGTTCACATGCGCCCTCTGGCTTATATGGAAGCCGAATGTATTTTTTCACATCTGGGCCTTCAATAAATGGAGGAACCCCCGATATTTGATCCAACCGATGCTAAAACTCCTTGGCATTCTTTTCTGCCTTTTGGGCATTTTGGTCTACTTTTCCTGTTATTTCCTTCATAACTTCAGCACATGTGTTTGTAATATGGTTTCAGGAACTGATTCACCTCTTGAATCGTCATCATTTCTTGGCTTCGTTTGGCCACTCCTGATTAAGGTCATCGGCATGTGGTCCCGGTTTGGCTCTCGGTGTTAGAGTGCTAGCGGCAAAGTTGGATGAGAGATCAGAGAGAAATTTTCTTACACCGCACAATTCTTCCCTTATCATAAAGTTATGTGCCCTCAGGTTCTACATAGCCTCTTCGGGAGTTTCATCAGTGAGAGTATGGCCTATTCGGGATTGACCGTCTCTTGAAGTGACTCCCTCTGCGTATACTAGATCTCCCTGCTTGAGATTTGGGTTAGGAAGGTCATTTAGTTCGACCTGCTCATTCTTGATAGTGTTCCCGATAATCTGGTTGCCTTCAAGTCCTTCCATACCTTAAATTTGTTTCTTAAGCACAGCGAGGCTAAAGAAAGGGTTATATTAAGAAACAGGATCACTTGTGACACCACTATTGTCCAAGCCCCACGGTGAGTGTCAAACTGTTCATCCGTAAATTGGTACAGTTGAATTTGCACACGTGATCAAGTACACGTGGATCTCAAGTGACTAAAATAGCAATTGGAACTTAATAAGAATGGAATTTAAAAGAGAGATTAAGATCAAATTAGCCTAAGCCTTGTAGAAGTATTGAATCGTGACTTCTGGGCAAGCCATGGACAACAATATTGAAGTACTAAATTGAGAAAAAAGCTTAGAAAATAGTGTAAGTAGTGAATATAAATATAATTCTTGGATCTGATGTCCTTACAATAAAATGTTTGGTCCCATTTATACTTGGACCCATGGGTACACATTTCACGAATTATACCCCTAATAATATCAATACATTAATGTTGTAATAACCAGATAATTAGTATTTCCATAAATACCTTTAATGCTCTCTTGAAACGTGTAAAGACAAATTGGTAATGGTCGCCCGTTGGGATTCGAACTGATCCATCAGCCTTTATATTTCTGGTACATGTGGCTCTTTGATGCCTCCGATTTGCTTTTCGCACCTCGGGAGTATTGAAGGCTAACTTGGACCCGACTCATCCTCTTTGTCATGTGTCATGATATAATTCGATCATTTGTACCATACAAATTTTACCCTATACAAAAATCAATACGAAGATAAAGTTGAGCTGCTACCAAACCTACTATCTGCCCTACCCTACTAACTATTTTCATAAAATGAATTTGCCTCCTGCCCTGCCTTGTCCTGCCCCACCCCGTTAAGGCTCTACCCTGCCATGCCCTGCTAAGGCTCCGCTCTGCCCTGCCCTATCCCCGCCCTGCCCTGCTAAGGCTCCGCCCTGACCTGCCCTATTGCTATCCCTATACAAGAATAAGACTTTTAATGACTTCACACAATTGTGTTTTCGGCTTAGGTATGTAGTAGAATGCACGCGGACTTTTTTTTGACAATTAACAAGTATGAAAATTCGTATAAATCAAACCATACATGATAACTCAATAATGTCAAGTAGTCACTGGTCCAGTCAAATTTAGACTCTAAATTGCAGAATATTTTACAAGTCTAAACATTTGCTTCCAAGAAGAAGATGGGAGCGTTAAGCAGTAAGTTTTCTTTCATTTAGATGTACGGTTACTTAATTAGTTGGTAAGGTCGAAGACTTAAGAAGTAAAAGTGATATACCTTTTATTTTCTGCATAATTTTGTAGGAGTTATAAATGCTCGCTAGCTAGAGAGTTTGGCTACCTCTTCACTTCCATTTCAGCTCGTCTTCTCTTCTTTAAACAAATTAAGGAGAACCTCTTACGCACCTTATATAGGTCTTTGGTTCGCAAACAAGTCATATTAGGATTATAAACATGAAGATTATATAATACAACAATATATTCAGTGTAATTTCACAAATGGGGTCTGGGGAGGTAGAGTATAAGCAGACTTTACCCTACCTCGAAAGGTAGAGAGGTTGTTTTCGATAGACCATCGGCTCAAGTAAAATCATATCAAAGAGATTCGAAAAAAGAAAACAACGGGAGAGTACAAACCATGACACAACACTAAAGAAAGCATGGAAAGGAGATAGTAACTATAACACAGTAATATGATAATGGAAGTACAAAAAATAATAACAAGTACCAGAAATCGAATCACAAAAAATAATAACAAAACTACTGAGACTACTAGTATGTACAGATAACCAATACAACACTCAACTACCTAACTAACCTTCTACCTTAATATGTGTCCTCCATAACCTCTTATTCAAGTTCATGTCATCAGTCAACTGAAGTTGTGTCATGTCATGTCTAATAATATCTCTTCAATACTTCTTGGGCCTACCTCCATCTCTCCTAAAACCATCCACAGCCAACCTCTCACACCTCTGCACTGAAACATCCGAGCACCTACTCTTCACATGCCCGAACCATCTCAGTCTTGCTTCCGCATCTTGTCCTCCATCGAGGCTACTCCTACCTTATCACGTACATCTTCATTTCTAATATTATCCCTCTTAGTATACCCATATATACATCTCAACATCCTCATTTCCGCAACTCTCATCTTTTAAACATGAATACTATATACATGGTAAAAATAAAAAAAAATATTAGATATATTTTTATTAAATTGTTTGATCGATTGAATTAAAAATAAAAAATCTAGAGTATAAAACAAAATATGCATGTGGTTTATGATAGAGAAATTTGGATAGACATTTATTCTCAATTTTAACGTTAATCTTCCCGAAGGAATATGGGAGAAGAGTTTTGAAAAAATACATTTTGATTGTTTTATCCTGGGATTATTATCCCATATGATATTGGTACAAATAGTACCACAATTATCGTATAGCTTATTCCAAAATTATTTATACTAAAAATAAACATTCCAACCAAACATTTGATTGGATAATTCCGAATTCTACTGAAAAGGGCGAAACAATCCTCTTGAACTATCGGAATAGAACAAAGATGTCTCTCGTTTTTCTTTAGTCCAAAAGTGCTCCTTAAACTATTAGAAGCAGGACAAGTATGCCCTAGCCATTCGCAAACTGGTCCATTTATTGTCCACATCTTGTTAACGGACTTCCAGGTCTCATGTATTCCCTTTTAAATTTATTTCTTTGCTAAAACGGACTCTACCGTGGGAAAAAGCCTATCCCACTTATTTCTTATATATTGTGTATTCTCCTTCATCAGAAGATGTACCTTTTTTTGTTTTGAGTTTTCTTCTCCGTAGAAAGTCAAAGCATATATGTGTGACCTAATTATTACTTCTAATAAAGTGGGATAACAATTAACAAATATCTATATTCAAATCTCAATAAATAAATAAATGAGGTGATTTCTTTTCATCTATTTGTCTAGTTTTAGGAGGACAAAGTTATTTGATACTTATAATGATAGAATATAGCAGATACTCATGAAATGGTTGAGTCGCACACAATTCGACATTATCTACTAGCACAAATGAAAATTGATGAAGTGACAACTGCATTAATTCATAGAGAAGTTATTTGATATACGACTTAATTCATAACTTAAATAGTCGATTTGCCTGCAAATCAAGGCAAGCCCATCTACTTGATATGGAATAACGATGTACATCAAAATTTTCACATATAGATGATAAGACATCACTTTTCTGTCTCTATTGCGATTTCAATTCACATTTTCTATGAGTTTTGTCCCACTTTACTAAGAGTAACAATTAGGTCACTGTCACACATATGTGCTCTAACTTTCTAAGGATAAGAAAGGTCAGATACAAAAAAGAAACTTCATTCTAATGATGGAGAAAATACTATATATAAAAGTGAGGAAGTCATTGTTTCAAGGTGGAGTCTATCACAACCGATTAAACAAGTTTAAATAAGAATATTATGCGAAACGAAATAAAGAAAGCATCTTCAAAGTCATAAATAAGTCTCATAATCATAAATAAAAGGAAATTTATACTACAACCCCAAAAATCGATGTCACAAGTACAAGAACTACTGGAATAAAAAGTACAAGTCTGGAAAAATTTCATAAATATTGTATGAATGTAATAGAAGACAAAAATAAAATGAAAGACAAGAATCTGATGTCACAGATCAGTCAGCAGCTCAATTTGAATTCCTCGAGTATTTCTCCTCAAAGATCGGTGAAGCCTGGTGCTCCGCTAGTACTAGGGACATACTCTGCACACAAAAAGATGCATCAAGTGTAGAGTGAGTATGGAAAATAAACATGTACTCATCAGCAGCATCGATCGATCCTAAACTAAAATGATGACGAGGGTTGGTCTTCCAAATGCTTACTTCCACACGTAACTATCATGCCTCAGTCTCGACTGTTTCGAACTATATTCTACATGCAACTACTATGAATCTGTAATGTATGTACATGACATAGTAAAGTCTGAAAATCTGTAACATGAATTGTGAGATGCTCTGAAGGCTTTGGCGGTATAACTAACATAAACTCGTACATGATTGAACCTAACCACAGAGGTCTATGAAGACTCTAAGATAGCTAATACAAGTGTCAGGGCAGGACCCTGACCTACTCATAACTATAATTCATGCAAGTACTAGACCTGACTCGGCTCTAGAAAGAAGTGGAGCTTACATTATCTCACTGAGCATTTATATCCTCTAAATGGAATGCCTGCCATCATGTATACCTAGGCCTCCAATGTGAAACATACCAAATGCAGCGTCCCCTGCAAAAGGGACGTCAGTACAGAAAGATTGTACCAAATACGTAAGGCAGACTGAAATAATCATATGAAAGAACATCAATTGTAAAAAGAGATAGGGAATAATCAATTTGAAACTCGAGACTTTCAATTGTGGGCCATGATATGCAATATATAATATTGTCACGACCCCTTTTAAAGAAATCATGGTGGCACCTACTCTGATCCCACCAGTAGGCGAATCACTCCTCAATTAACCAATATAATAAAGTAAGAAATATGGAAATATCAAAATACTTAATAAAATTGTATGATCATAATATAGACGCGGAATAAGTCTTAATATAGAAATACAACCCCAAAAATCTGGTCAACAATACAAGAGCTTTAAACTGAATACAATGTCTGATAAAGGATAACATAAGACAAATGTCTAGAAATGTCTTCCGAAAAATAAAAGACAATAGTAGAGATAGTAGCATCCATGGCATGTTGGAAGGAAGAATTCTCACCCTGAATATTGGAAATCGGCCAGCTCATACTCAGCTACGTAGTCTTGAACTGGTGGAAGGCGTTGTATCTACATCAAAAAAGAATCCAGCAAGTGTAGCATGAGTACACAACATACCCCTATAGGCATCATAGGCCGACAACGACGGAAGATACGTAACGGAAGTAAATATCAAGTTAACTCTCAAGTAATCATATATTAAATAGTTTCATATATCATATAAGTCACCTTGTTCACATAATGGTTCACTGAATCAATTAAGTCACTTTATTCATATAAGGGTTCATGAATCATGTAAGTCACCTTATTTACAAAAGAGTTTAATAACAAATAATCCAAGTGTCACATGATCAATTAACAGAACTCTCTATCAAGAAGTCATTCAAGTCTCACTAACCATTCTAACCATTTTACCAATCAACAGGTAACTAATGAAATAATGCGTATGATATGAATGCAATTTCATCTCCAATATACAGGCGTTCAAATTCCATGAACTGCATACCCATGGGGGACCCGCGAAGTTCATATACTCATCTGGAATTACTCAACGGATCCCAGCTCTTGGCTATAATAACATCTGTTGTAGGCATGCAACCCGACCCTCCGCGTATAATCATCATCTTAGTGTTTCCAACCATCTCATAGAACAACTTATGTTTCTGGACTCATTGGACCCATATTATTTCCATACCACTCACATTTCAATATCATCAGAACCATGAGTGTATGAATGCAAATAACAAGCCAAGGCAAGTAATCAGAATGTATGAGATGCAATCAAGTATAGAGATGAATATCACATTCTTTCATAAAGTCATTAACACATAATTCATGTAATTCAGGATATCATATCGAAAGCTATCTGATGAATAAACACACAATATCAAGTATGGAGACGATCCCACATAATGGTGACAAGCCCAAACAACAGCAGTCGGAATCAGCATAAGGTTG
This sequence comes from Anisodus tanguticus, assembly GCA_034509755.1. Classification (NCBI taxonomy): domain Eukaryota; kingdom Viridiplantae; phylum Streptophyta; class Magnoliopsida; order Solanales; family Solanaceae; genus Anisodus; species Anisodus tanguticus. The sequence continues at coordinate 22,144,960 of CM067550.1, read as the reverse complement.
ATTCCCCAAATCACACTTGATACAGTTCAACATCGGTACCTACCCAAGCATTCATCATAACCGCTAATATAGGACCCCCAAACACGCCTAATACCCCTCAACATTTATAACTACTACGTACTTCTATCGAAGTATACAAAGAGAAACTGTAGCCTACCTCAAAGCCGAGCAGAAGCCACAAACAGTGAACCATCTATGCAAGCCTTACCCTTTCAAAGTGTCTCATAGTAATCATAGTCTAACATGCATAAACCCTAGATTAATAATTAAGTTAATACATATACAAGGACTTAGTCCTTAAACATACGAAAAGACACCTAAAATGTCACATCCCAAAATCTCATTGTGCCGTGAGAGTACTTACTCTAACTCGTATGCAAACCCCAATCATTCGACATAAGCAATACATAAGTAAATATGGAAATAAAGAAATGGAAGAGACGTAATTTAACAAGTCTTATAACATAAACATAAACATAAACTAAAAGAAATCCCCAATGAACTGGTAGTCATGAGTACAAAGCTCTAGTAACTGAATACAAGTCTTAATAGAAACAACAATACTGTTTGAATGTAAAATGACAGAATTTTAAAGTAGATAAAAGAGTTCCAGTGCCGGGAATGTATCAGCAGCTCACCCTAGACTCTCCAAGCAATCATCGACATGCTAAGATCTATCTTCCCCTCCGTCGTCTGACTGAGTACATGCACATAGAGTGCAACAAGCATAGAGTGAGTACGGGAAACACATGTCAAATTAGCAAGATCATCGACCGACACTAGCTATAACAGTGCCGAGAGTTGGTATTTTTCGATACCTCTCTAATCATTAGTTAATTAAACATAATAGGTAATTAGTTAACCAACCTAGCAATAAGTCTACATTTCTATAATGTATAAGCATTCTCTCATTCTCAGGTTTATGGCAAGATTAAGTATATTATGATTATCATCAAGTCCGCCTAAACCCCAATCAGGGCGTCTAGACCTATCAAGCTCATCAACTCATATCTCACAACAGTATAAGTGTAAGCTAGCAGTATTGTTTCAATCATTCGGGCATAGAAGCATTGTCAGGAGTATGTCCTCCGACCTTAGTATGAGATCCATCATGGGTAACCGACTGAATACCATGATCTACAGACTCTAGAAAGCTCATCATGCGACCAAGGTATCCTGAAGAACTGGTGTAGCAATGGAACTCGGGCGCGCCTGATCTGGCCTTGTCCCGTCAGCCTGAACCTACTCACCCTCATTAATCTAATTTCATCATACTATGGAATAGCCTCCGGCCCCAGAGACTCTGCTCGGTCATGATCCCGAACAACTGCAGGTACTCAGCATCCGGCTGCAACTTGAGATCTTCCTCTATCTCTACCTCACCCATTGCCCCACGCACTACCTCTAACAATGGGTGTCGGTGCAGTTGTGACATCATAATATCTTCCTCCGGCTAATCTAGTCCTCACCATCATTGAGAAATAGTGAAACAAAGAGATTTAGAATTCAATAATAATCAAATAGCATAAAAGAATAAAAGAATTGAAATTTCATAAATTTCTTATAGCCTCTCGAGAATAGGTACGGAGCTCTTCATACCGATCTACAAGACTCTACTAGACATCACTTATGTACCCATAAGACCATTAACCCAGTGCTCTGATATTAATTTGTCATGACCCAAAATTATATTGTGTTGTGAGGACACCTACCCTAACCCGTTGGCGAACCCCAATCATTCGACTTAAGTAATATGGAAGTAAAAGAGGAAATAAAGAAATAGAAGAGAAGTAATTTAACAAGTCTTATAACATAAACATAAACTAAAAGAAATCTCCAATGATTCGTTAGTCATGAGTACAAATCTCTAGTAACTAAATACAAGTTTGAATAGAAACAACAATACTATTTGAATGTAAAATGACAAAATCATAAAGTAGATAAAAGAGTTCCAGTATCGTAAATGCATCAACGGCTCACCCTAGACTCTTCAAGCAATCACTGACAATCTAAGATCTATCTACCCCTCTATCATCCACTCATTACCTGCACATAGAGTGCATCAAAGAAAGAGTGAGTACGGGAAACATATGTACTCAGCAGCATCGTCGATCGACCGTAGCTATAATGGTGGCGAATGTTGACACTTCTCGATACCTCTCTACTCATTAGTTAGTTAAACATAATAAGTAATCAGTTAACCAACCAAGCAATAAGTTTGCAATTCGATAATGTATAAGCATTCTCTCATTCTCAAGTTTATGGCAAGATAAGTATATTATGATTATCATTAAGTCCACCTAAACCCCAATCAGGGCGTCTAGACCTATGAAGTTCCTAAACTTACATCTCACAATAGTATAAGTGTAAGCTAGCAGTATTTCTTCAATCAAACTAGAAGAGTAAAAGTATATAGAGATCGACACCGAGCACACATAGCACCAAATACATATTAGAATATGGATGAATGCAACACAAATAATATGTATATATGCAATGGCCATATATACCTGGTGTACACACATTGCTGCAGTGGCTATCACATGACCCAAGGGGGACTCATGAGCTTCATATACACATCTGATCCCATCAGATACCAACTCTGTGACTGTAGTGTCATCATCAGTCATTACGTTCGTATCATGTACCATATCTATCAACCAGCTTCCTAAGCCTCTCTCTCAATATTATCTCAATAGTTCAATGCCAATTATAATATGTATGAATGATATGGATATGTGTACACTATGCATCAGCATAATTAATACAAATTGTATTTATCAGTTTCTTTTCAAGTATTTAGACGAGATGTAGAGTGATGAATGCATGGAAGGTTCCATCAAGGATATAATATCAAGCACGGCTACAAGCCCAATTAATCAGCAAACATATCAATCTAAGCGGATTTATACATGGCGCTCACGACCCAAAGGTCTAAACACATAATCTCTGTCAAATTTATCAAAACTAGTTCTTTAATTACCCAAGTTAGGTTCATCGGTACCCGTATTAGTGCTCGTCACCTCACTAATACGGGACCCACAATACCCCATTACTCCCATTAATTAACAGCATACCAACACATAAACCTATACTAGAGTCTAGAAAGTCTCAACTTTTCTAAGTCAAAGCCGAAGAACTCACGCAATAGCTTTTCCCTTTCGCTCAACCTCCTCACGAGCCCACTCTGATCGATCATATCATGTATATGAGATTATGGTCTAACGGTACCCATAATCCCAAGCTAAATTACAAAGGAACCCTGAACCCACATTATCAAAATATAAACTTTTCTATCCAAATAGTACCAATACATGCTAGATAGTCATATTCTCAAGTTAATTTAACAATAAAGTCAAATTGGATCCTCAATTTCATGAATTGGCAAAAGCCCAATTCTAAACCTAGAATTTTCCATAATTCCCAAAAGGGTTTAAATCATACAATTGGTCAAGTAATTATCATCCACTAGTCTAATATATCATTAGTTTACAATATCAACAACAATAATCCAATAACAAAGCCCCAATTACAACACTCTTATTCTCAACAAAGCATTTTTCTTATTTCCCCCATCTAGGAATCATACTTAGGATGAATATTAACTAAAATACATAAATAAAAGGGAAAAAGATTACCTTCATAACGAAAGTCCCTTAAATCTTCAAGAAATACTATCCAAGCTCTAGGACCAAGAGGAATATTTTGCGGAATGAAATGGATTCTAGGTCATTAACTCTCTTTATTTTGAATAGTGTGTTTGCTTCAGAGGAAAGCTTATCTGCTGAGGCGAATCCCCTTAAAAACCTAGACATCCACTGGGGTGAAGGGAACGTCGTAGAGGCATACCACCCATGTGAGGAACTTGTTCTCTAAGGTGAACCCTCAGCTCATGGAAGAACCTCACTTCGTCGAGCCAAACCTCTACTGAGGCGGACCCGCAGAAGTAGAAAGAAGGGTGCTGGGGTGAACACCAGACACCAGCAATGCCTAAAAATCACTAACTCTCCGTCAACCATATGAAAAACTCTCGGAATATCCCTGACACAAACCAAACATGCATTCCTATCAGAAAATACATTCCATACCTGTTCACACACTTGGATTTCCTGAAAAGGTCTTTAAGACTTAAGAGTTGACTCTTAAGTTCTAATTCCATAATTTTACACCTAAACCCACAAAACTCACATGGCTACCTCAGAAACCGAACCAAAGGCTCGACTAAGTCATAAATACCATTTTATAGCTAATGGAACCAATGAAACTACAAACGGAGCGTGTTTACCCAAAAGTAAACTATGGGTCAAACTCTTCTATTCTCTTAACTTGGGATTTCTCAAATATACTAAAATAGGTCTGAAACCTACCCGATCACCTGGGGAACCGTGACACCCATCCTCACAAGTTATAAACACACAAAATAAAGACTCGAGAAGGGTAATTTAGGGGTTTCTAGGCAAAATAAGTAAAATGACTTTTCGAGTCGTTACATCAATCCAACCCCAAGCCAATGGTGACAAAATCCGAACTTTATTACTCAGATAAAATAATTATATACTAAGTAGTCATAATCTAAAGTTAATTGGAATACTAACCCCAATTGAACCCTCAATTGCAAGACCAAAAGCCCCAATTCCAAACCCTAGAATCTCTCCCAAATTGGAAAGGGTTTCCATTATCAAATTAAACATCACAACATGATCATCTAACATTAATAAATATTAATTCATAATATCAAGATCATCTAACTCATATTCCACCCACAATTGAAGAATTTACTCTCTTATTCTACCATTAGAGTTTAAGAACTTATCTTCACCAAATAAAGTCTACTAGAATTTAAAAGACAACAATAATTAAAAAGGGGTGAAAATATACCTCAAATGAAGAACCAAATTGAGCTCCTCAAGAAAATCTCCCCCAATCAAGATCTAATCCTGAGATGAAGATTTAGGGGAAAGTGGGATCGTTTAGGGTTTTTAAGAACTGACTGAACAGTGATTCCGCACTGACGAAATCGATCTTTCTAGTGCGGTCATGCTATGGCATAGGAAGGTCCATCGTGGCGGGGTCATTAAACATCCCGCATACGCGCTGTGGCAGAAGGGACTCCACAGAAGCACCATCGCTTTTGTGAGAAAGTGTCTGTATGGGCGAAAACCTCATAGATATCAGGGTCAGCATCTGCGATCCAACCTCCATAGAGGCAGGCACGCAGATACGGCCAACCACCCGCTGGTGTGAACACCAAATACCAACAACTAGGAAACTACTCCAATCTTCCACCAAACACATGAAACGCTCCCAGGACCCCCGGATACAAACCAAACATGCTACCCTAAGGTAAACAATGCTATAAACCCGCTTGCACCCTCGGATTTCTCATATGACAGAGCTAAGACATACGTTTCTAAAGAGTCGCCCAAAACATGCAAATACCATAATTTTACAAATAGGGCCACAAAGTACATCTGATTGCCTTGGGAAGAAAACCAATAACTTTACTAAGTCATAAATAACCCTCTAAAATTACCGAAAGTGACGGAACCCGAAACAAATCCATATACTCAAAAGTCAACTTTGACTCAAACTTATCAACTCTAAGATTCTTATTTGGATTTTTCTTCTAAAAGTCACATAAATTAACCTCGAGATTTGTTCCACCCATCTCCGTGCATCATAAACCCCACATAGAGTCTACTGGAAGGGTAATCTAGTTAAATTAGGGTCTTTAACCAAAAATGACCAATGGGTCATTACATTAGATACCAATTAAACAAACGTTTTCCTCAAATAGAGAGAAATGAAAAGAGGAAACATATCAAAAGTAGTAAACAAGTTAGGGTATCAGATCCTCATATCAAACTCTATCTCGCAAGTCGCCTTCTCAACAGGATGATGCTTCCACTACACCTTCATGGAATCAATCTCTTTAGACCTCAACATTCTTACTTGCCTATCCAAAATAGCCACATGCTCTTTTTTAAACTCCAAATTATGATCAAGCAATATTGAGTCCCACTTGATAATATAGGAACCATCGGTATGGTACTTCTTCAACATAAAACATGAAAGACCGGATGGACACCTAACAGACCTGGTGACAAATATGCCACCTTACTCACCCTTTGAAGAATCTCAAAAGGTCTGATATACCTCAGACTCAACTTTCCTCTCTTTCTGAACCTCATCAGATCTTTCGTAGGCGAGACTTTCAGTAGAACCCTGTCACCAACCATAAACTCCATATCTTAGACCTTCTGGTTCGCATACTCCTTCTGTCTACTCTAAGCTACCAGGAGCTTTCCCTAATTAGTCATCACCTTCTCTAAGGAATCCCTCAATAGATCGGTACTCTAAGGCCTTGTTACACCCCATATTTTTGCATTAGTATCCGTTGTGAGTAAGTTAAGGTGAACTTAAAAGGTTGATGGCATTAGAAAGGATAAAGATGATTTAAATGATTGTTAAGTAAATATCATAAGAGTTCAAGGCTAAATGAATCAAAGAAAATAAATTCATCGAAATTGTAATAACCCGTACTTTTGGGGTGATACTAGAAGTGCTTGACATGATAAGAAGGTCATGTTATGAGGCATTTGAATCATATAATAGTTGAATGTTAAGTGTTGAGGTTGAGCAAATTATAAAACAAAAGTCGGCAAAAGTCACCGCAAGTTACGTTCATAATTCTACTAAAATTTGGGCCATATCTCACCGAGATTTTATGCACATATACTGTGTATTACCGGGTGATACACTCACAAAATTGAAGGTCTACATGTCTAATTTCCAATGCAACAAACCGTTCATCAATACGACGTCGGACGAGAGAGATATTTACATTTTCTGAGACTGCGTAGGCATCCCTTTTGGGACTTATTTGAGGCAGTGAAACCTTCCAAAATTTGGTTATATCTCACCGAGATTTTCTCTAAATATACTAGGTATTACCGGATGCACCACCCAGGAAATTGAAGATCTATGAGTCTGATTTCCAACTCAACAAACCTTTCATCAATACGATGTCATACCAGAGAGATATTTGTGATTCCGTGAGACTGCGTAGGCAGCCCCTTTGGGACCCACTTGAGGTAGTGGAACCTTCCAAAATTTGTATAAATGGTGACAGTTGTTATTCACGAATTCCAGCTCCTATACATCCTTAAAATCTCTCCATAGGTTTACATATGATCCTAGAGTGAAATCAAAGGTCTCGAAAGGAAGAAAGTCTGCTCTTTCCGGATTTGAGAATTTTGATTGCCTGGGAAATCCAACGCAAATCAAACGTTGGGAATCTGTGGTACTCATTAGATTGTTCTTCCTCTTCTTGTTGTTGATTTGAGGAATCTTTCAAGGTGAAGTAGTATTATATTTGGGGCAGTTCTTGATGTTTAAGGTAAGTTTCACCATCTTCTATATGTATTTGAGATTATACAGTCTGTAACTAGATTGTTTGGTAGAGAACTTACAAAGTAAAAGTCGAAAATCATTTTTGAGTTGTTGTACTATATTGGACTATTTTAGAAGTTGTTCCAAGTTATAATGTGAGTTGTTTTTGTTGTATTGAAGGTAAGAAATCCTTTTCCCTTGATATGTATAAGTTGGTGCTAGTTATGGTTGTGTTAACTCCATGGAAAATATGGAATAGCAACTAAAAGTTATAAAGTAGTGTTGAATGTTGTTATAGTGGGTTATGGGACTCTTCTTGTCTTGTTGAAGGGTTGAACGTGTGATTGATGGTTGTTGATGATGTGTTTGTGTGTTGTCGTGATGCGATGAACTTGGGGACATGTAAGATAAATAGGAGAGATGCTGCCCATTTTGTTATAGAATAAAGTTATCATTCGGAATATGATACAATAGTTATATCACTTGTAACATGACGATAGCGTCGTTTCATTATTGTAGATTCAGGTGCGGCACGTTAAGCTTATTGTGGAGATTGGATAGAGGGTTGCAAGGTATGTTAAGGCACTTTAATTCCTTTTTTTAGCATTATACCAAATGAATGAAACATAAACCCAATGATATTCATAACGATTCTACTCTTATAGATTAGAATCTCATGTCAATCGTCTTCCATGATGTATATATATATGCATCTATTTTATGACACCGAGATGCGCTATAGTCGGTCGAGTACGGCACCTATTGTGCACACCGCTGCAGTTGGGTACATTATGATGATGTTAGCCCCAAAGAGTGTCTTGATAATGATGATGCATCCCCATAGTGTGGCTTATATATATGTATATATTTTTAAACAAAATCATGCATATCATAGCCCTCAGTGGCAATACACAGCCCAGGTTAAGTTTCTTATTCCTCTGTTACATTAATGTATTCACTTATTTCGTTATCTACCTTACATACTCAGTTCATACTAACATCCATTTATCCCTGGGGACGCTGCAATTCATTCCTGCAAGTCTCGATAGACAGGCCGATGATCCTTCTCAATAGGTTCTCATCTCAGTGGAAGGTGTTGGTGCACTCCATTTACTCCAAAGTTGCATTTTTAGTCAGTATGCTTATGTACACATGTTTATGGGTATGGCTGGGCCCTGTACCGACCTTTATGATGTTTATGTACTCTTAGAGGCTTGTAGATAGATGTCATGTGTATAGATGTTTTGTACGGCTTGTATATATACATGTCGTCCTTTTAGGTTGTCTATTGTTGAGAAGTCTTCGACAGAGGGTTACAAGGTATGTTAAGGCACTTTAATTCCTTCTTTTGGCATGATTCCAAACGAACGAAACGTAGACAAAATTATATTCATAACGACTCTACTCTTATATATTATAATCGCTTGCCTATCTTCTTCCAAGATGTATGTATCCATGTTAAAATCTTCCTTTGGGTTCAAATGTAGTGGATGTTGTTGATGATGGTTCCATAATGTTAATCAGAGGTGTAACGACCTTACGTCACTCCGAAAGGTTTAGAATGGTATTCTACGAGTCTATCATGCATTATATATATATATATATGCATCTATTTTATGACACCGAGCCGCGCTAAAGTAGGTCAGGTACGGCACCTATTGTGTTCACCACTACAGTTGGGTACGTTATGATAATGTTAGCCCCAAAGAGCGTCTTGATGATGATGATACAGCCCCGTAGTTTGGCTTATATATGTGTATATGTTTTTAAACAAAAGTATACATATCATGGCCCTCAGTGGCAATACATAGCGCAGATTGAGTTTTTTATTCCTCTGTTACATTAATGTCTTTACTTATGTCGTTATCTACCTTACATACTCAGTACTTTATTCGTACTAACGTCTCTTTTCCCTGCAATTCATTCCTGCAAGTCTCAATAGACAGGCCGACGATCCTTCTCAGCAAGTTCTCATATCAGTGGAATGTGTTGGCACTCCACTTACTCCAGAGTTGCATTTTGAGTCAGTATGCTTATGTACACATGTTTATGGGTATGGCTGGGTCCTGTACCGCCCTTTATGATATTTATGTACTCTTAGAGGCTTGTAGATAGATGTCATGTGTATACATATTTTGTACGGCTTGTATATCCCCATGTATATATGCATGTATGTTAAGAAGTCTTTCATGCTTCATTAAAATATCGTATTACGGCCCGTCAGGCCCACTTATATGTGTTGGTATGGTTATGGATGTACGTTATGTTAGTTGCCAGTCGTGCCCCTATGGTTTGGGGTGTGACAGACCTTACCTAGAATGCATCAAACCATCCAATCGGAGAGCGACACCTCCTACCATATAAAGCCTTAAATTGTGCAAAATTAATTGTGTGTATAATTGATTTATTATGGGATTGATTAATCTTAATGGGGGGACAAGCTTAATGGGAATTTCTACGTGTAATTCTTAAATAATCTACCTAATGACTAATCACTACTTAAGGGGATATGTGGCATCGATTAAATGCTCTCCACCGCCAAAAGAATTGGCTAAGTGGGAGACACTATCATAGGAGACCATTAAATGGTATTTGGCTTCATTTAAGACATCTCATTTTAGTAAACCACCTCATTACTTTGGATAAGCAAATCGGGAATTGCTGCCAAACTTCTCCAACCCCTTTTTCTTTGTAATGAAACAGAAACCAACCATGTTACTTTTGAATTGAAAACCCACGAAGTAGTAGTAGTAGTAGTAGTATTAAGAACACCTCTATCCAAGCAATTCATTCTTAATTTTTTGGTAGAACAAAATGTATTGCAAATATTGTTTCAAGGCTACATTCCAGCAAGTAAAAGAGGTTGGTTCCATTATTATTCGAGGTATGTTAAGGCAAATCATTTCTTTTTTTGGCATGTTCCATGTAACGAAATGTAATCGTGATATTATTCCATAAATTACTCTACTCTTAGTAGTTAAGGAATGTTCATATTATTGATTCCTATGTTAAAAGCATGTCTAAATATGTTCTAAATCCTTATTGAGGTATGTGGGAGAGATGTTGATATTCCCAATGTTAGCCAAAGGTACAAGGATATTATGTCATCCGATAAGTTCAGAATGTTTCATTGTCATTCATACATTATATATATATACACATATTGGATCGGGTTGCACGTTCCGCAACATATATACATATATTGGATCGGGTTGCACGTTTCGCAACATATATACATATATTGGATTGGATTGCATGTTCCGTAACATCTATATATATATTGGATCAGGTTGCACGTTCTGCAATATATATACATATATTGAATCGGGTTGCACGTTCCGCAACATATATATATACCGCATTTGCATTATGCATAACATTTAGGCATATGTATTAGGGCCCTCATAGGCATTTACTATTGGTCGGCTATTTCTGTTTCGGTTGTTGTTATATCCCTGTTATGCTATTATTCATGCCTGACATACTCAGTACATCAGTCGTACTGACGTCACTTTTGTCGGGGACGCTGAGTTTCATGCCCGCAGGTTCACGAAGATAGGGCGACGATCCACTAGTAGGTTGCTGGCTCAGCGGATTTTGAGGCACTCCCCTTTTTTCGAAGTGTCTGTCTATTTCGGTACGGTATATTTTTGCATGTATATATGGGTATGGCGGGGCCCTGTCCTGACCTTTTGATGTCATGTACTCTCTTAGAGGCTTGTAGACAGGTGTCCTATGTGTAGTAGTCTTGTATGGCCTTATCGGCCTCAGTATGGGTATGTATATATATAAGTTGGTTTTCTGGTTAAGATTTTCCATAATCGTTTTCGGCTTAGTCCGTATTTAATTATGATTAGGTGTTGACTGTACGAGTGGTGGTACCCGGCGGATGGGATTCGGGTGCCCGTCGCGGCCTTCGGTTTTGTTCGTGACATATACTCACTGAACTCTGACCACCACAATAACCCTCAACACACCCTCAACGACCCTACAAAGTGTCTAAGCCCGACTCCTCACCAAACTACCCAAAACACCACCTACCCGGTAGTAACACCTAACCCGAGAACCCCTATTTCACATCCATTGTCGCATCAACTAGTTCCTTGCCGAACTCCGTCTCACTTACCTTCACACACCCCTCCATACTTACATAAATATCACCATTAATGAAGAACTTAAAAGCATAAACATAATCCACAAAGGAAGAATCACTTACCCCAAGGATGAAATTGCTCATAAACCTCTAGAAATGCTCTTATGACGGCTCTGGTCTCGAGGTTTTCTATTTCGGGAAAGGAATTCCGACCTAAAGATTTTATTGGACACCTGATACAATACTTCCGCCCTGGTGGAATTGACTCCGCTAGAGCAGACCCGCTACGGCAAACCAAACCCTCGCTGAGGCAGTGTCACTTGACACCTCACCCAATGCCACGGCGGACACGACTCCGCGACGGCGGAGTCGCCCCTACGGACAAATCCTCTGCTATGGTGGAAACCCACCATCTTCCAAACTTACGCTTTGGCGAGCCAACCTCTTGCCTAGGCGGACACTGGTGTCGCCGCAGCAGACACTGGTGTCACCTCAGCGAACACCAGATACCAGCAATGGGAAGATTAGTACAACCTCTTATCAAACACCCAAAACATCTCGAGACCCTCCGGACACAAACCTATCATGCTCGTCTAAGGTAAATAATGCTACAAACTCGCTCGTACCCTCAGATTTCTCATTTAACTGAGGTAAGGCATACTTTTCTAAAGAACTGTCGGGGACAAATTAAAATCCAAACTTTACAAATAAGGCTACAAAATACATCTGATGGCCACAGGAAGCAAACCAATGATTCGACTAAGTCATAAATGACGCTTAGGATCTACAGGAAGCAACAGAACCCGAAAACAAACTCATTTAGCCAAAAGTCAACTTTGAGTTAAATTATCCAACTTTAAGTTTCTAGTTTTTAGGTTTTCATCTGAAATGCATATAAATGGAAATAGGGATCTGTGCCACCCATCCCCGCTCGTCACATACCCCACACAAATTCTACGAAAAGGGTCAAATAAGAAAATAAGGATCTTTAGCTAAAAACGACCGAACAGATCGTTACAGCGGGACTTGACAGCTGCCTGTTTTTGGTTATTTTTGCAAACTTAAGTGCCACTTTTGAGACTCTTGTGTAATAATTTAGCCTAAGACTATAAATAACTAGCTTAGGTTATTTCCATTCCTTAGTCTATATTGAATTTTGATATTGAATACTATTGTGAGAGTTTCAAAGCTTGATGAAGCTTTGTTGATCCTTGTTTAGGAAAGGTGGGTTCCAAGGTATTGTTTGACAATTCCCTTGAGGTCTTCCTCATTAATTAGGTGTTGTTGTTGGACATTCAATTGAGGTCTTAAGCTTTAATATAGTTTTTTGTTGCTTTTGATTCCTTCTTTTGTGTCTACTTCTTTATCCTCTTGTTTCTTTTCGTTTCCGCATTTGATAGTGCATTAATACTCTATGTACTCCTTTTTTCTTAACTAAGGTTTTATCCCGTTTGGATTTTCTTGGTAAGATTTTTTATGAGACAACTAGTAATGTGTATTGCTAGATATGTGTACTCTTTTTCCTTTAGGATTTTCCTCAAACGTTTTTTTCTAAAAAGGTTTTAATGAGGAATATTATCTACTAATAAACATTCACGGGAGAGTGTTATAAATACATTGTATTGTGGATGTCCATTTATGTCCATCTACAGCTTTCTGGATAAGCATGCATCAAGCACAAAGCTGCAAGTAGCTCAAGCAGACATCTAGCTAGTAGCTCATGCAGGCATCTTGCAAGCAGCTCCCCGAAAAGCCTTTAGCAGCTTCCTCAGTCTTGCAATCAAGCAAACAGTTCGCGAGTAGCTCAAGCATGTAGCGCAAGCAGGCAACTTGTCAGCAACTTTTGAAAAGCCTCGCACTAGTTTCTTTTCTTCTATAGATAAAAAGTCAATTTAGTTCATTTGTATATCAAATTGAAGGGCAATACAATTCTCTCTCCCCCAAACTTTTTAAAATATATCTCTGGTTGTTTTGTATTTTTATTATTATTGTATTTCATAACCGACATAAAGTAAGTGCCGTGAGCTCTGGTTAGAATTTTTTTAAAACCAGCCATATATAGCATGACACGATCCAGAGTCGCGCTCAAATGTGGATGTTTGTCAACTTGCTCATGATTTAAAATTCTGAGAAACTAGCCTCTTTTTGTCATCGTAAGTCAGCCTTTAAAAAAAAAGATAGGACGTAGGTAACGCCTACACGCGTTGACAATGAATTTTCATTTGCTTTATACTTTTCCATAGTGTTGGGGTTGTGAATAATTTGTGGGCACTTGTAACCATTTCACTTAATACATAGTATTTTTTATTAGCACCGGGTACCGGGTTGTCTTTCAAGAATTAAACAAATTAGAAGAAATTACTTAGCTTTTTCTGTTAAACATTAATCTCTCCTAAATTTTATCCCATTTCTTTAATCGCTCGATTATAACTTTAGGTGCTTCAATTAGTCATTTCATAAATGACAAAAAGGAAGGAAAAATAGCACTCCACATAACCTCACTTTTAAAATGTCTAAGATCTTGGGCCTTAATTCGTATATATAAACCTTGTGAGCCAAGAGGCTTATATCATATCTTTGCCTTCTTTTCAATACCTTAATGAGTGTTCCTTAAACAGTCATGAGTAGTAGTAGTACCTTTTTCTTTCTTTTCTCGGATGTTCCAATTTGCCATTAATTATAAAACCTAAGCTTCTTGCATGAACAGCATTCATTTGTGTAAACATGAGCAATACCATGAGATCAAGGATGAAAGTCATGTTTTACTTGGTTTATGACAGAGGTTAGATTACTAAACCCTAGCAAGCTAGCTTCTACATGCTTAATTTTCTCTCGTATTAGTATATAATTTCTGTAGTATAGTATTAAGAAAAAAGATGGAGTTTGACAAATTAGAAGGGAAATCAAAGAAAGGATTAATCACGAAAACATGGGAGCGATGCACATCTTTAGGAAGTTTTGGTCGCAAAAAGTACTACAGATCAGAAAATCAACATTCACTAAGCATCAAAAGCAAGTCATGGACAGAAGGCATCAGTACAGGAACAAGGAAAAAGTTCCCAGTGGTTCGGGAAGGTTGTTTTTCGGTCTACGTTGGACCTGAGAGACAGAGATTTGTGATTCGAACCAAATATTTGAATCATCCGCTGTTTAGGATGCTGCTTGAAGAAGCTGAATCAGAGTTTGGTTACAGCAGTGAAGGGCCTTTAGTTCTCCCTTGTGATGTTGACTTATTTGAGAAGCTTTTGATGGAAATGGACGACTCTGATGAGCTTGATCATCATCATTGTCGTCGTCGTCCTGGTTGCAGCTTCGTTGCCAAGAATTATGGCTCCTTTCTTCTTCTTAGTCCAACATCGGCTTTCAATAAGTTTTCCTTCTAATTAATCAATACGATGATTAGTGGGTTTTATTACTGAGTATCTAGGACTTATTTCGTTACCGTTATCTGTAAAATTTGCAGCATGAGAGCCTGGAGGTTACGGATTCGAGCTGTCAAAACAGCTTTCTTGCATAAATGCAGGATAAGACTGCATAGACCCTTGTGGTTCGGCCCTTCCTGGACCCTGCGTATAGCGAGAGCTTAGTGCACGAGCTGACCTTTTTTTATATGTAAAATTTGCAGCATATTTAGAACTGTATCTGTAAGTTGTTCTACAAATGGGCATGCTTAACTATGCTGCCATGAAGAAACAGTAGTTGTTATTTTCTTTTTTTTGTATTTTGATTGGTGTAATTTTAAGTCTCATATTTGAATCATAATGTTGTGGAGGGTCTATCGGAAACAGCTAGCCTTTCTGCTCCACAAAGATAAAGATAAGGCCTGCGTACATCCTACTCTTCCAAACCTCACTTTATGGGATTACACTGGGTATATTGTTGTTCTATGTTTGAATCAATGTTGCCAGTTTTAGTTTTCCTTCTATTTTTTCTGTTCTTTCTGTTATTCTTTCAGTACTGTCTATGCAATCTTTTACTTCTTAACAGTCAATCACATAAAATGTTTGATGTCCTCTACATATCTATCACTTACTAGTACTAATTATGTTTTGCATTTAAAAATGTTTGAATTTTGGTCGTTAAACATACTCTTTGGAAAGCATGGAAACTGAGAACAGTTGTGTACTTTAAACAGTGTAATAAAATCCTAATTTCTTGAATTCCCTTTTTAAAAATCGTTCATCCAAAAATAAGAGCTCTGTTACCCCATTTAGGACATACTCTCTCTGTCTCAATTTATATGATGTAGTTTGACTAAGCACGGAGTTTAAAATTTAAAAAGACTTTTGAATCTTGTGGTCTAAAACAAGCCAAAAATATTGTGTGATTATAAATCATCTTGTTAAGTGTAAAATTTAAAATTAAATTATTGACAAATAAGGAAATGTGTCATTTTTTTTATTGACAAAAAAAAATGTGTTATATAAATTTGTACAGCAGGACTACTAATTATATCCAGTATAGTAAAACTGAAGTTAAAGGTACGACCCATTGGCAATGTCTAACTTTTACAGAGTGATTGTGGTTTCTTTTAGTATATTTTCGTTCTTGTATATAGTTGCAAGCAGAGTATATAGACATCATGTCATCCTAACTAATCAGGCTTTGTGTATTGTTCATATAATGATAATCATTTTCTATTGTCGAGCAATGCAACAACAGCAACACACTCACACACATTGTGTGAAGGCTATTATTAAAGTTTGTTAGAGTTTGTTAGAGGCTGTTAAAGTTGTTAGAAGTGGTTAGGGAGTTTATTAGTAAAGTTTGTTATTGTTAGAGGATGCTAACGTTGTTAAAAGTGGTTAGGGAGTTTGTTTGCTATGTATAGCTATTAGTATAAATATAGAGCTACATCTTCATGGTAATCGATTAGAAAAAATACACAAGAAAAGCTTTCACAAAACTTTTTCTTCTTCTCTGATATCTTCAATTCTACATCGAGTATGATTTGTATTGCACATGCAATCCAGAATTAGTTCGGATCGAGCAGTTTATCATGGTATCAGAGCGCATGCAAAGTGAATCGAGGAATTTTCTGTCGACATTGATGCAGAAAATCGAGGGATTCATTGTGAAGGTCTGAACGCGTTTTTTGTATTTATGAATTGGTTCGAATTGTTTTCTTTCAATTCTGTGAGTAGTGTAAGCCAATTTCTGGTGTTGTATTATTGTAAGATCATTTGATTGTGGAATTCATGGAGAATACATCACCAATTGCTTCGTTAGTTGCTGATGAGAGTTCGAATTCTGCTTCGAACATAGTTGATCATAATCATCCATTGTTCCTAAGTGCATCAGATACAATTGGTGCAGTGCATGTAGAGATTCAATTAGTAGGCATGGAGAATTGTACCTTATGGAGTCGAGCTATGAAATTGACTTTATTAACAAAGAATAAAATAGGATTCATTGATGGATCTGTTAAGTGACAATGGTTAATTCGTGGATTATGAGAAATGTTAATAAAAATCTGTTGAGTGGGATAATGTATAGGTCTACTGCTCATGCAATGTGGGAGGATTTAAAGGAGAGATTTGGTATAATCAACTTATCTAGAGTATATCAATTGAAGAAGGAGCTTGCAATGTTGAATCAAGGAGTCTCACCAGTGTCTAGCTATTATTCAAGGATGAAATATTTATGGGATGAAATTGATTCAATCATTCCTCCACCAACATGTGATTGTGTCAGTCCTAGAGAGTATATAGAATACTTAGCTAATCATATACTGCTGGAATTTCTGATGGGGTTAAATGATGGCTATAATCAGGCAAGGAGTCATATGCAATGATTGCACAAGATGAAAGCCAGAAACACATAACATGAGGGTACACATCTATGGGAGAATCTACTAAGAATATAGCTTTGATTAGCAGGTTCCCTCATCACAGACAGAAAAAGTCATACAGTTCATATGCATTATGTGATCATTGTCAAATTTATGGACATACTAGAGAAAGATGTTATAAATTGATGTATTGTGATTATTGTAAAAATAAGAGGCATGTTGGGGATACCTGTTATAGACTCATAGGCTATCCTTCAGACTTTAAAGGAAAGAAAAAGGTGAGCAGTAATGGCAGGGATGTCACATGTGGAAGGACATAGCACAGTACAATAGAATACTAGTGGATGTGTAGAGTATTCAAATCAGAAGAATTTGGGAAGCTGCAGGCAACTATCACAGGATCAGCATGAACAGCTCAATCTTCTGTTGAAGTCATGTACTCCAGATAAGTTTGAGAGGGTGATGGCCATGTTGAATTAGAATACAACAGATGCTGGTGCACAATATGGCAATATAACAATTCCTAAAGTTCATATGGCAGGTAAACCTGTATTCAATAAGGAAAGCAGTAATACTTAGATAGTTAATTCAAGTGCAACTAATCACATGGTAAGTGATAAAAATATGATTGAAAAACATGATTTGTTAGAGAATGTAGGGCAAGTTCAATTGCACGGGTTTCATTAATGAAAAGAAAAGCGGAGGCCCGCCATCTGCTAGCATTGTGGTTTTCCATCGATTCTTTATCAATGGCTACATGTGATACTGCAACAATTACTCAAACAGGGAATTGTAGGTTGACATAAGGTGATCTTATAAAACATGTGTTGTGTGTACCAAGTTTCAAGTTTAATCTTCTTTCAGTTTCAACGCTGACAATGGAGTTAAATTGTAGTGCAAGGTTCTTCCTAACTTCTTTGTCCCACAGGATCTCTTCACTGGAAAGGTGAAGGAGATTGGTAAGGAGGTAGATGGATTGTACATACTGGAGTCAAAAAGAAGATGTCTTGAACTGATGCAAACACAGGCACATATGTCAATGGTTATAACAGATGAGTTGAAAGCAGAACTCTGGCACAGGAGACTGGGACATGTACCAATGAGTGTTCTCAAGAAAATAGATAGTTTCAATAATAAGCCTAGTTTTACAATACAACATTGTGAAGTTTGTCCTATGGCCAGACAAACTAGGGTGCCATTTCCAGTTAGCAATAGTAGAATTGATTTTGATTTTCAATTGTTGCATCTTGATGTATGGGGACCATACAAGACCCCTACTTATACTGGTATGAGATACTTTCTCACAGTTGTTGATGATCACACCAGATGGACCTGGGTATTTCTCCTTCATATTAAATCTAATGTTGCTACTGTTCTTAAGAACCTATGTGCACTGATCAAAACTCAGTTTAATATAGTTGTTAAATGTGTTAGATCAGATAATGGTTCAGAGTTTTTTAATAGCTCATGTAATAAGTTATTTGCCCATCTTGGAATTGTACATCAAAGCTCTTGTCTATATACTCCACAACAGAATGGAGTAGTAGAGAGGAGACACGGGCACATATTGGAGATTGCCAGAGCCATTAAATTTCAACGTCATTTGCCAGCATGATTTTAGAGAGATTGTGTAGAAACAGTGGTGTATGTGATCAGCAGGATTCCTTCTGTAGTGATAGGAAATGTTTCACCTTATGAAAAACTTTACAAAAGAGCTCCATCTTTGTCTCATATGAGAGTCATATGATTTCTATATTATGCCACCAATCTAGTAAAGAAGGATAAATTTGAAGCTAGGGCCACAAAATCAGTGTTACTTGGTTATGCTTCCAGGAAAAAGGGATATAAATTATTAGATCTAATTAACAGGACTATTTTTGTAAGCAGTGATGTATCCTTTTATGAAGATATATTTCCTTTCAGGCAGCACAGGCAGTGTGATGTTGAGTCACATACTTCAGACATAAACATAAATCATTTTCCTATTTCTGAGGAATATGTTGATGATGTAACAGATGAAAGTGTGCTTCAACAAGTTGTTGAGTCAAATAGAGCAAGAAGATCAATAGTTGATGAAGGCATGACTGATGCAGTGGAGCTAATGCATCATGAAGATAATGAGTATACAATAAATGTTGTAGATCCTCATCAATTTGAGGTCATGATATCCCCACAAGATATGTCTATCAATCAGGCACATTTGGAGGTAAGAAAGTCTGTCAGAAACAGGAAACCACCTACATGGATAAAGGATTTCATTCAGCCTACAACAGATTCAAGAAGCATGCAGACATGTATGTATCCATTATCAGATACACTTAGTTATGTTGGGCTATCATCATCTTATCAGAGTTTTATAGTCAAACTTGCAGAAGAATGTGAACCACATTCATATTCTGAGTCAGCAAAAGATAAGAGGTGGATAGAAGCCATGAAGGCTGAAATTCAAGCTTTGGAAGATAATAACACTTGGGAGATAGTTGACCTGTCAAGTCATAAAAAGGCAATTGGCTGCAAGTGGGTGTACAAGATCAAATACAAGGCAACTGGTGAGGTTGAAAGGTTTAAGGTAAGGCTGGTAGCAAAGGGATACAACCAAAAGGAAGAAATTGATTATCAAGATACTTTTTCACCAGTAGTAATGATGGTGACTGTGAGATCGGTGATCTCATTTGCTTCTGCAAAGGGATGGATTGTGCACCAAATAGATATGTTCAATGTCTTCTTGCAAAGAGATCTTAATGAAGAAGTCTGTATGAGTAGAGATGGCAGTGGATCCTGGACCCGGTCCGGATCCGGTGGATCCAGATCCATTTTATAGGATATGGATCTTCAAAATTTAGACTCGACGGATCCGATCGGACCTGGATCCATTTCGACGGATCGGATCTGGATCCGGATCTTGTATTTGAGATCCGTATCCGGTCCAGATCTGACCCGTGGATCCGTTTTTTATTAAATATATTCATAACCTAGAATGTAATTTTATAAGTATTTTCTTAAAATTTCTAAGCACATCCTTACAAGTTTAATTCTCAAAACAAGTTTAATTTATCCCCGCGATAACTCAAAAATAAAAAAATAAAGAGGTAACTTTGATAATAAAATCAATGTTATATTAGTGAATGACTAACATCTCCATAGACAAGTAGTTAAAATTATATTCACTTCATTTGTGAAGATTCCAAGCACATGCAAGTTTTGTATTTGTGGAAATACTATTCAGCATTTTCCACAACTATTGTCATTGTCCAATATTTTCAATTAATAGCTCACAATCAAAACGAGACAACGAACAAAATATCTCATATGAACATTTCAAAATTAAAACACAGTAAACTATTAGCTGAGTAAAAATCGGTTGTCAGTTCAAAAAAAATCTTAGCAAGGTAAATTTTTTTACATGTGGATCCAGATCCGATCCGTGGATCCGGTGGATCTGGATCCGGATTTGGATCTGATTTTTATGGACCCGACGGATCTGGATCCGGATCTGGATCTGGATCTAGTAGGATCCGGTCCAGATCCGATCCGTTGCCATCCCTATATATGAGTTTGCCTCAAAGTTTTACACATAAACAAGGGAAGGTATGCAGGTTGCTAAAGTCTTTATATTGGCTAAAACAGGCTTCAAGACAGTGGAACATTAAGTTGACCACTGTCTTGATATCCTCAAGTTTTGTACAAAGTCATTTCGACTACTCTCTTCTTACAAAGAAGGGTAAGGACATGATGGTTGTAGTTCTTATCTATGTGGATGGTTTGCTTATAACTGGAAATGATAAGAACCTCATTAAAGAGACTAAGACTATATTACAACATCATTTCAAGATCAAGTATTTGGGAGAGCTAAGATATTTCTTGGGTTTTGAATTTGCCAGGAACAACAATAGCATTGTAATGCATCAGATGAAGTATGCACTTGAACTGATAGCTGATTTGGGATTGACAGGAGCCAAAATAGTTAGATCACCAATGGAATTAAATGTAAAGTTCACTTCAGTTGTTTATGATAAGCAGGTAAATAATTATGCAGTGGCTGATGGAATTGGGAATGTAATCAGTGATCCCTTGTTAGATTATTCAGCTAGTTATCAAAGATTGATTAGTAGACTTCTATACTTGACCAACACCAGACCAGACATAGCCTTTGATGTCCAGTGTTTGAGCCAATTCATACAAGCACCTAAAACCTCTCATCTAATGGCAGCTAATAGGGTGGTCAGGTACAAGCAAGCACCAGGGTTGGCCATTTTTATGCCAGCAGGAGAGTCTGAGTGTTTGTATGCATATTGTGATGTTGATTGGTTCTCTTGGCCCAACACCAGGAAATTTGTAACAGGGTATCTGGTGTTCTTTGGTCCTTTTCTTATTTCTTGGAAGTCTAAGAAGTAGCCAAAAATATTCAAAAGCTCAGCAGAAGTTGAATATAGGAGTCTTGCTTCTGCTGTGGCAGATGTGGTATGGATTTCTGGCCTATTTGTTGAACTGAATGTACAACTGAAGTTACATGTTCCTATACATTGTGATAGCAAATTTGCTATCCAAATAGCTGCCAACCTAATGTTTCATGAATGTATGAAATATATTTATATTGATTGCCATCTCATCAGAGAAAATCTGCAACAATGACTGGTTTCTACTCTATATATTCCTACTGTTGATCAGCATGCAGATGTGCTGACCAAAAGCTTAACTCAGGGACACCATGGTTATTTGTTATCCAAGCTAGGTCTGAAAAACTTGTTTTCAGTACCTAGCTTGCGGGGGGTGTCGAGCAATGCAACAGCAGCAAAGCAGCTACAACAGCAACACACACATTGTGTGAAGGTTGTTAGTAAAGTTTGTTAGAGGCTGTTAAAGTTATTAGAAGTGGTTAGGGAGTTTATTAGTAAAGTTTGTTATTGTTAGAGGTTGTTAAAGTTGTTAGAAGTGGTTAGGGAGTTTGTTTGCTATGTATAGCTATTAGTATAAATATAGAGCTACATCTTCATTGTAGTCGATTAGAAAAAATACACAAGAAAAGCTTCCACCTTCTTCTCCGATATCTTCAATTCTGCATCGAGTATGATCTGGATTGCACATGCAATCCAGAATTAGTTCGGATCGAGCATTTTATCACCTATTTCCCATATAATACTGGCAAGTATGACATGATTTATTAGTTATTCAATTGCAATGAGGTTGATACATATATTGTGACGAAGTACGTCATCAAGATGTTGGGTGTGTTTGGTTTGATGGAAGTTATTTTACATGAGTAAAAAAATCATACATGTTTTGTGGTGTTTAGTTGGTGAGTGAAAAATATTTTCTATAAAAAAATGTATATTCAGTATTAGTAATAATATAATATAGCAAATCAAATATTGTTTTGATCAAACTATTGAGTACTCGAGATTAGTGATAATGTCTAAGCAGAGACGAGAAGCTAAAAGCCAATGTACTAGTTCGGTCGAATTCGGTAGCTTTAGTTTAAACCAAATATTTTATATTAAAGAATTCATCAAATATGTATAAAAAATAAATTTAGAACTTAATTACTAAAAGCTAATGTTGTTTCATCTTAAAATTTAGAACTCACAAAATTCAAATTCTGACTCTGCTACTATGTCTATGTGTTAGTTGAAATAGGTAATATGAAGTTAAAATTTAAGATAATTGTAAGGAAAATGACTTTTGTATACATAAATAAGGGAAGCAATTTTCCTCCTTCCTCGAAAATGACTTCCATAATACACCAAAAAATGACTTATGTTTTCCTGAAATACATTTTCCTTCCCATCAAACACACATGATCAACTCCCTCTCTTCCAAGTCATTAGAATGAGATGAAAACCGGGAAAATTGAAAGGAGATTGAAATGTGTGGAATGAACAAAAGAATGGTTGTCAAAGCCAAACATTTCAGTACATGAATTACAATAATTGTGAAGCACGAAGCTTACCATGATAACTTAAGTGAAAAATATGATTATTCTAAGTTTGATTATAAACATAAGTAATTAACTAATTAAATACCCGTTTTCCAGAAAGGAACTCGAATGACAAATCTTGCTCACGTTGGACCAAGAAAATTGCATTTTTTTCTAGAAAATAATAGGGAAGAAATTTTAGGAGTTGACTTGCGTTCACGCCTCTTTTCTTCCTCTTGCTTCGAGTTCTACTTATAAATTCCTTTTGCTTTTGGACATTCACATCGGCTACTTGAAAGTTTTCAGAATATCTTCGGAATATTATGTGTGTCGCAGCTAGCTTTGACATTTGTGTACCCGGGTGCTGCTTATTGTCAACTCCATAATGAGATCTCTATATCTTCTTCTTTTTTTAACAAGAGAACTTTCAGTTGCTATCCATCGGGGAGCTCAAGATAGACCAGTATTGTAATAGTCCGCAAATCACACAAGAAAGATAAATTGTACTAGACAAGTCATGTGCGACGAGCTCGACCGAGAAAGTATGACAGGGAGTATCAAATCTAAGACTCACCATTTGAGATCTCACCGGCTCAACCAACTCGGTCACCCTCGCGGATATTGAGATCTCTCTGTCTTTCCATTGGACAATGAGACTTCCTTCTTAGACCGTCATGTATAGGATATTAAAGTAGAAAATTATTACACTTGGGATTTTCCTAGTAACAGGACCAAACAAATTAAACAATATCACGAAAGGACAATAGAGAATAAGTTGATGAAAAAGTATATTTCTAGAAAAGACTAGGTCATCTACTTCTATATATCTATTTATTCGGTTGTTCTCAACTACCTCTAGACATCGTTAAACAAATCCAGAAAATCAATAATTCATCCACAAATGTACACTAGCTAGCTAGTAGCTGATGATGGATGACTTTTCTTTTTCAAATTTGAGGAGGACAGGGTGAGTTTAGAGAACCAAGTTTTAGTGATGAGTGATGACTTCAGAGCAATGTAGATTTTTTAACTCATTATCTATATTTTGATTATTTTCTCATGATGTTACTTCCCCCACCACATTTGACATATAATTGGGTAATGAATTTCGATTTACATCATTGATTTCTAACGAAGGTATTTGTTTTTACATTTTTGTTCGGAGAAAACAACATTGAGCACTAAATCTTGCAAGTGTTACGAGAATTAACCAAAAAAGATAAGAAGAAATTGTAACAGGAAGTCGAATGTGATGATAAAAATTAATTCTAAAATTAACACAGCTAAAAGTAGTTGTTGATGTTGAATGGATGTTGTGACAACATCTGTAAATGCTCAGGACAACATCTTATGAAAATAAGAATGTTGTCTGCAATGTTGTGACAACATTCCTGACAACATCCCTGTAACGATTTTGCTTATTCTTCCGGCCAAAACAGGTTGTGTTACTGTGAGTAAAAAATGACCTAGGCAAACTAACGATGATGTTGTGTTTAAAACGTGGTAAAAGAAACAATCAAAGCTTGGAGAGGAAGCAGCGTGAAGACCAAGTCCAGAACGTTGAGCTTTTGAAGGAGCAAGAACCGGTCCAAGCTGAAGCCTTCTTTTACTCAGCCTCCGCAACCAACCAGTGAGGATTTCAAGGGAAGTTCCACACTATAAATAGAAGGGAACTTCAGAGTATCGATATCCAGAATTGAACGAGAAGAATTACCAAGAGTACTCTCAGATATTCACCTTAGAAACTGGATCAACACGCTTAGCCTAAAGTTATATAACAACATCTAGTCCCACATTACTACTGTTGCTCAGATTCTAGATCAAGCTTATATTTCAAGCAATAGTAATGAAGATGTTGTATTTATCTTTTTAGATCTTTTAACTTTAGGCTGAAGTCATCTGCGACTTCATTTTTGTTTGTAATTTCTTTTTCGCATTTATTGTTCAATCTTGTAAAAAGAAATTCATTTGTAATTGTATATAATTTATACAATTCTTTGGTCATTGACCATCAAGGGATATATTAATATATACCCTTGAAAATATAAATTTTGTGTCTCTTTACTTTTTCGCTGCATTTACTCTATAAAGGTTTATAACTGTTTTATCACAATGTTGCCTCAGATGTTGACACAACATTGAAGGCAACATCCAGAAACTGTTTTAATTGCTTTAGCTGTTACTGTTTTATTCTTACATATTCTTGTTTATCCGTAGCCCCGGACCCAAAGTGAATAATGGCAAGATGACAATACATATATTTATTGTAAACTAAACTAAGTGCATACCTGGTATAAATTACAAACTATTGCACAAATGGTTCTCAAATATCTTGCACCCCTGTATCGCTGTGATAATAAAGATGTCATTGGCCAAAAAGAAATACCCCCAATTTATGTAGCATCATTTCTTTTCGGTCTGTCCCAAAAAGAATGTCACATTTCTATATTTATAAATAATTTTACTTTATGAGATAATTTACAACTACACATTATATAAGACTTGTTTTGGACCACACATTTCAAAAGTCTTCCTTTTTATCTTAAACTTCGTGTTGCCAAATGATGTCACATAAATTGAGACGAAAGGAGTAATAAAAAACTAGTCTAATACATGAACAGTAAAGCAGTCCTCTTAGAGAAAACTAGAAAATTTTAGTTCATTTTTGAAATAGAAGTTCCTGGCTGCATGATGTCAAAACGAAGATCTTGAGATTTTGTTTTTTCCCATTATTGGACTTAAGACTATTTGGCATCTGGGCCACGGAAGAAACAGGCTTAAGTAGAAAAGAGGAACCCAAGTTCCTGAAGTCAGTTAGCCCAATATTGTAATTTAATGGGAAAAGACATGGGCAATTCGCACGATTGCCCCTGGTTTAGGGTGGTCTTTAATTTTTTCCCCTCAAGTTGGTGGTCTTTAATTTTTTACTTTCACCTAAAAAAATTATCGAAAATATCCTTGAGGTTGTGGGTTCGAATCTCAACAGAGTCAAAAAAAAAAGTCGCAAGGCAAGATTTCATTAGAAAATATGTCTATTCGGTCAAAGTTATATAAAAATTATATCTTAAGGGGCATAGTTTTTATGTAATTATGTCTCCGAAAATACTTCTAAGGTTGTGGGTTCGAATCCCAACAGAGTCAAAAAGAAAACAAATAGCAAGGCAAGATTTCATAGAAATTATACTTATTCGGCCAAAGTTATATAGAAAGCATGCCTCAATGAGCATAGTTTATATGTAACTATGCTTGAAGGCAAAGTTTCATTGAAAAAATAAGATTATGTCTTGCCCGGCTATTTACATAGAAACTATGCCGCGAGGGACATAGTCTCTGATTTAGTAGACCCGCGAATAAAGGGTATTTTAGCCCACAAATTTTCATTAAATAAGAAGTATAGACAAAAATTAAAGACCAGCATATTGAGGGGTAAAAATTAAAGATCAGCCCGTATGAAGGAAATCCACGCAATTTTTGGAAGGGCATAAATGGTCATCCAGGTAAAACTATTGACACCAGATGACCCAAGAAACTTAAAAGACATTTTTTAGCCTTTTCAAAATAATTTCATTTTGTAGCTATTTTCTAATTAATTTCAGTGTACGCATAGAAACTATATCATTGTTGTATAAAATATGTATCCTACAATATGTGTATAAAAATGCATTATTATTGTATAATTTGTGTATAATAAATGTATATTCACTCATTATACACATATTATATAATTATTATACACATTTTGAGATATTTTTTAAAGGCAACGAGCTAAGATCGAAACCCCAATTGCGTTTTCTGGACATATCAATTTATTTTCTCTCAAAACATGACGAATTTCAGTGTTTACAAATATAACCATTACTGTTTCCATCAACTGAACTCAACAAATTCAAATAATTTTTCTCCTCGATAACATCAGATCTTTCTTCTTTTAGTCTCCATCCTTCGTATTTTGGATCTTTACCAGAAATTGATTTAACCCGATTAAACATCTGAATTTGGGGGTAACTTCAGGAGTTGAGGTATTCATCGTCATTGATGGGTGTGTGAAATACGGAGAGAGAAAGGAGGAGAAGTAGTTCTGATGTGTGTGTGACAATCCGTCCGAAAGTGACAGAAAGAATGTTAGTGAAATTTTAAGTTTTAGTTAAATTTGTCTTTATTTTGGACCTGATGGTTATTTCCGATATCATTTATTTTGATTAAAATGAGGTTTTTCTGGATCATTTCTTTTTTCTAGTGACTACACCATGTTATTTTCACTAATTTAATTGTGAAAATTCTACAGTGTCCAGCCATAACAAATATTTACATCTTGAGCACTTTTATGGAAAAAAAGGTTGGTCCCCTTGTTTTTTTTTTCTCCCCTCTCTCTCTTCGTTTATCTACTCTGCTTATCTTCTTCTGATCGGTTCGCCTTCTACCAGTGAGCACCTATTCGAAAAAAACTCCTCTCGTCTCTTCCGTTTCTTTTACTCTTCTATATATGATTTTCTCAAATCCACAATCGAATTTGTACTGAAAAGCACTTGTCTTGAGATTTCTATTTTTCGCAAATCCACAATCCAACTACCATCGCTGGAAATATCTGGACCATCCATCTTTGTCCAAATCTAAAGGGTTCTTTGTAAGAGCTTTCACCGTGTCTAAAATCAAAATGAAAAGCTTTTAGGTAGATTGTTGGCTTCTTGTTCTTCTTCTTCTTCTTTGTTGTCTATAGTGTTGGAATGAGGTGTAATGATGCTTGGATAGTGATTTTCATGGTTATTTGGGGTGTACACAAGTGTGTATACACTGTCTAACAGTTGTATGCCCACTATGTATAAAATTTATATCCACATTGTTATAGATGTGTGTGTGTGGGTGGGGGTGGGGGGGGGGGGGGGGGGGGGTGTTATACATGCAACGGTAATGGAGTTTTTAACAGTGCTTGGAAAAAGTATATTTATATATATCATAAATATACAGAGATATACAACTATCTATGTCTATATAATCATTGTTGAAATCACGTAAAACATCCCTAACATGATCTACTTTTTCTGAGATATTACTATAGTTGCCTTGACTAGTTTTGATAGTAGCGACAAGACAGAGATGGATGGGTGGCAGTGGTTCCTTCATTCGAGATATGCGGTAATCAAGTTGTATAAGCGTATTTTCTGTTGGAGATGGTTTATTTAGCAGTGTGTTATATTTCTATGACTATTTTAGTTAAATACAAATTTGTTGCCTACCGACTGCAACTTTTGTATAGTGGAGGCTAGAAATATATATTTTTTTAATTATTTTGTACGGTATATGTTAGGTTTTGAATCGGTTAATTTATTCTGGTTTGAGGTTGTAACCATATAAATATATACTAGTTTTTACGTATAATATGTCAGTCATTGAAAATTTATACACAAAAAGAAAAAGATGTTATAAAAATATATTTGATGTTAACAAAATAAATCACTTAAATGAATTAATCTTCATGATATTAAACTAATGTCATTCTGAAGAATACTAATATAATTATATTGATGTAATACTTGATTTTAAAAAATAGCTATTATTTTAACTTGCAAAAAATGATCAATTTAATATCAGATGTGTGTGTGTCATGTTGTCATATCTTATGCACCAAAATCCTAATACATACTTACAATGTTTTTAGTGTAAGTTCTTTTCTGCCACTTTGTTGTAAGTAAATATGTATCACACAATTTTATAAAAAATAATTACATAAAAATTAAATATCTTTATTTTAAAAATTACATTAAAGACTTGCAAGTATTTTGAATAAAAAAACGCTTCGTAAAGTATCAAACAAATAATTAATTGAATCCTAAAAGATATCTGCATACTCATCGACTACTCAATTGTAGAAAGTTTTAATCTTATAATGATTGTAAACTCACTCCTTCAAATTACAAAAAAAAAAAAAAAAAAAAAAAAAGAGGGAGTTGCTTGAAGAGTTATCATGAAAATCAAATAGACACTAATTTTCTTCTCATTACTTCCATAATACCACGCCCATACTTGTATGTTGTAAATTAAAGCAAAAAAAATTAAGATTTAATGGTGCAATATTTTAATAATAACCAATTTAAACAGTTTTGCTTCAAAAACGGTCTTACATTTCGATTTTCCTGCCCTCACACATCCTCCCAAAATGGTAGAGCCGAACGAAAAAAATATGAACCATAAACAACCTCATTCGTGCCCTACTTGCTCACGCCTCAATTCTAGCATTACACACTCTCCATGGTCACCTATCTCTTAAACATAATCCCAAAAAAGTCTCTAGCTCAACGGTCGCCCACCTAAGTTCTGGTTCGTAGGAACCCCTCCTACCAACACTTGCGTATTTTTGGATGTCTTTGTTACCCTCTCTATCCGACCACTTACAAACTCCAACCCCGATCTTCCCTGTATGTGTTTCTGGGTTACCCTTTCAATCATCGTGATTACTCATGCTATGACTTGTCGAGCCGTAAAATTATTATTTCACGTCATGTCCTATTTGATGAGTCTCAATTCCCCTTTGGGCCTCTCTACACTCGCCACCTCGACATTCCTATGACTTCATAGATGATGGCCTAAACCATATTCTAATTTACCATTTACATAGTTCGTCGTCCCAGAATCAGGTACCTACTACCACCTCCGCTAGTCCGGGACTAGCTGCCCACCCGATTCTGCCGACGATGGTCCCGAACAGCCTACCTCAGAGTGATTCCGCAGCTACCTCTTGGCAAATCGAGGTTCGGCCAGCCAGTACCGTCACCCCTGCCCTTCCTCATCTTCCCGGCAGTCCCGCGGCAAACCTCCCTCCCGTCATGTGTCCCAAGACAAACTCTCGAACCATGGAAACCCATGCCATGCACGGAATTCATAAAACCTAAACAGATGTTTAACCTTTCCATTTCAGTTGTCCTTTCCCCCGTCCCTCGTAACCCGAATGATGCCTTGTCCGACCCTAATTGGAAATCCGCAATGATTGATGAATATAATGTTCTTATTGATAATAAGACGTGGGACCTAGTACCCCATCCACCTAATGCTAACATTATTCGTTCTATGTGTATTTTTAGACATAAAAAGAAATCTGATGGTTCTTTTGAGAGGTGCAAGGCTCGTCTTGTAGGTGATGGCAGGTCTCAACATGTGGGAGTAGACTGTGATGAAATGTTTAGTTCGATCGTAAAGCCCGCAACCATCCGGACCGTCCTCAGCATTGCCATATCCAAGTCTTGGCACATTCATCATCTTGATATCAAGAATGCCTTCTTACACGGGAATCTTCATGAAACGGTATATATGCATCAGCCTATGGGTTTCAGGGATCCTATTCATCCGAATTATGTGTGTCTGTTGCGGAAAGCACTCTATGGACTGAAACAGACTCCTCGAGCATGGTACCAGTGGTTCACATATTATGTCTCCTCTATTGGTTTTTCACACAGCAGATCCGATCATTCTCTGTTCATCTATAACAAGGGTACAAACATGGCTTACCTATTATTATATGTTGATGACATCATCCTCACCACATCATCTGATGCTCTCCGTCGGTCCATCATGTCTTTCCTTTCCTCTGAGTTTTCTATGAACGATCTGGGGCCCTTGAGTTATTTCTTTGGCATCTCTGTCACTCGACATTCTGACGGCCTATTTCTATGTCAGAAGAAGTACGCCGAAGAGATCATTGACCGTGCATGCATGACATCTTGCAAACCATCCCACACGCCTGTAGACACTAATTCCATATTAAGCGCTGATTCCATCCCTTCATATTCAGACCCGACTCACTATCGTAGCCTGGTTGGGCCCTGCAGTACCTCACATTCACGAGACCAGACATATCATATGTCGTGCAACAAATCTGCTTGCACATGCACAGTCTGACGAAAGCACACATGCATGCCCTCAAATGTATTTTACGATACGTCCAACGTACATTTCACTTTGGATTACATCTATACAGGTCTTTGCTCACTAGTCTCACTGCTTATTCTGATGCTGACTGTGGTGGATGTCCTAACACCCGACGCTCCACGTCTGGTTATTGCATTTTCCTCGGAGATAACCTATTTTCTTGGTTTTCCAAAAGGCAACCTACACTATCCCGATCCAGTGCAGAAGCAGAGTACATAGGTGTTGTCTCTGAGTCTTGTTGGATCTGTAACCTTCTACTTGAGCTTCACTGCCTGATTCAAAAGGTAACACTGGTCTACTGCGATAATATTAGTACGATATATCTTTCCGGCAATCCCGTCCAACATCAGCGTACACTAAACACATTGAGATGGACATTCATTTCGTTCGCGAAAAAGTGGCTCGTGGTCAAGTTCGTGTCCTTCATGTTCCTTCCAGATATCAGATTAACGACATCTTCACCAAAGGACTTCCGTGTATACTATTTGATTATTTTTTAGCCATTCTCAGTGTTCGTGAACCTTCCGCTTCGACTAAGGGGTGTAATAGAATATTTCCCAATATTCTTTCATTAATTGTATTAATTGTATATCTCCTATTTTAAGTAGAATTATAATCATTTTGTAATTAGGTTAATTAGTTACCTAGTTTGTATCAAAGTAAATATTCTTATAACCTTATATATATTGTAAATCATTCATCAATAACCATCAACAACATATTACTTTATTGTATTTCTATCTTTAGCAACTTACTAAAAGGTCTTCTTTTATCTTCTATGTTTATTTTTACCTAAATCTCCTTGCATTAAACTAAATATTTCTCTCGAGCCAACAGTTTTTAACCACAAGAAACAAACAAGTTTTAAGAATCAATTTAAAAACTGAAATATAAATAAAAAATGAAAATCAAAACAGTCATACCTTCAACCCATGTTCTAATCAATCCGAACCTTCAGACACCTGGCATTAGTTAATCCACGTTTGCACGAATACTGAAAAAGATGTAGTAATTATTTATATATATTATTATTATTATTTATGAATATATTATTATTATTAATATTATTTATGAATATATATTCTCAGAATGCATCTATTTAATTGGAAAATTAATTCTTGAAGACTAATTTTTCATGGCTGGAACAAATGATAAGATTGATTGTGGTAGCTATGTATTCTCCTCCGATCCTACTACAAAAATACAGTGTTTCCTTCTATATATATTGCTTCCCTATGACCAAACATGATAAGAAATTAAAATTAAAAATAATTAAATCCCAACTCTGAATTCGTATATATAATCTAATATGGACATAAGAGTCTTGCTTTCATGAAATGGAGAAATTTACGTATTTGTTTATTATGTCAACTATACTTTCAAATATCAAACCCCTTAAGATAATGAACAATATATGTACATGAGGGGATCCTACTTCCGTTCAAATATTGGTACTTGAAATTGTCGTGTTTAAGAGTTCGAGCAAGTTTGTACGATGATTTTGGACTTGTCCGCAAGTTGTGGTTAGAGTCCGATGAATTTCAGATGGATTTGGGTTGTGGCGCACTCATATTAGATGTTTTGGCTGTTGGAAATTTGCCTTTGAGCGGGGAGATGCGTCCACCCATCTTTGATGAATTAAACACTAGTGTTCCGCATGTTGGAGATCTTGTCTCTTCGCACATGCATGATCTACGAAGTGAGTAGATGACCGTAGGGCCAAGAATCGTCAAATTTCGTTGAGATATTGGTCCACGAAGTAAGGTGTTTAAGGCATGGAAATGTGGTGTGCGACAAATCTACCACATCGGTGGAAATAGGAAGAATTGCTCTCTATATAAGTCTCTAATTGGTAAAGGGTTTGGGACCCCAAGGGGTATCCCATGTGTTTAAAGGAGGGAAGACCTAGATGTGCTTGGGTTCATGGCTAAGCCCACACGCGCGCCGCTGCCCGCCCGTCCCGTCGGTTCGGGTCGGGTCGGGTCAGGTCACGGGTCGTGGGCTGTGGGGACTTTCTGATATTATCTTTTTGGACCAGAGAACTCTGCCAAATGTACAGTTTGATCCCCGAAGTTTCATATGTACGCTTTGGACCGAATTCTTTCATATGTACAGTTTGGTCCCCGAAGTTTCAATATTTACGCTTTGGTCCCCGAGTTTCGGAAAGGTTTCGCCTACCGTTGGATCGTTTTTACGGAGCATTAACCAGCCATTATTTGGCTGATTAATTCCTCCATTAACAACCCATTATTTGGGCGGTGAGCGACCTCTTTCAATGGCCTTAATAGCCATTACTTGGATGTTTTAATGGCATCCCTTAATGGCCATTACGACCTTGTTTTTTACGATTGGACAGCCCCTCTTGCATGCTATATATTGAGTAGTTGTTGGCTCAATTCTGGATCTGCACAAAGGCGATAAACGCACCGCAAAACAGAACGAAAACACACGAAAACAACGGCATTTTTCGATCACAAAAGAGCACAAAACAAAGGACCGAAATCATCCAAAATAGTGGCGAAAATCAGTGCAATTCGTGACGGAAAACAGTGACCAAACCCTCACATATACACAAGATATACACTACGGAGACACACTATATACACGAGAGACAAAAGAGAAGAGTAAAGAGAAACTCTTCCTTCCTATTCCATATCTTCGACAAGTCGAGTCATATTTGTTTTCTTCGACGAGCTCAACCTATTGGCTTTGTAGTGTTGAGATTAAAGTGTTGTTTTATCTTGGGAGACTATTGCCCGCTAACGTAAAAGCATATATACGGGGCAATCTTGTCTTAAGGATAGAGGGCTATCCTCGACTCAACACACAACGTTGTAACCATCCAGATTTAGTTGTTTCTTGATTTCAGGATATCAAGACTCAAGACACAACAAGCTTGCGGCAGTTCTTAACATTGGCCTTGCAAGGTTATCAAGATTCAAGACACAACAAGCTTGCGGCAGTTTTGAAGATTGACCATTTATCTATCCTTTCAAACAATTGTAATAGTTATTACTTTTCGTACTGCTTTATAAAGTACATAGAGAAAAAATTACCAATAATTTAAGACAAGATTGTATTGTAATACTATTAGTGTTCGAAAGATGTCGGTCAAAAGTTGTGTGACCAAATCTGGATATGGCAATGGTTTTCTGGTAGAAGAGAGTGATGATGATGAACGTGTTCATGGCGTCACCGCTACCAAGACTGGTGGGAACAAGCGCTCTCGAGAGCCTGAGGATGTCAACTAGGACAAGAGGAGAAGACTGAAGATGTTCTTCTATCTTGCAGCAGAAGTCCTATATCTGTCCCAGACAAAAGATCTGAATAATGGTAAGAAGGAAATGGACACTCAGTCTGATGAAGTGACTGAAGTGAGCCAGAATCCGAAATTGGGATAAGTATTTTTCTTACTTGTCAAGAATAAAGATTAAATGATGTCTGATTAAAAATGGATTAAAGTAAGGAGGAATAAGAAAATAATTTATATTCCTTACGCTTTAAAAATCAGAAGTTTAATCTCCTCTTCTTTTCCGTTTAAAGATTGGATTTTGTAAACAACTTAAAAAGATTCGTTCTTTTAAGTGTAATTATTAAAAGTGTGTAAAGTATGTCGCACATATGATGGAGAAAGATCAACTAACTGTGTGAAAACTCTTACCACTCTTAAGTAAGCGCCAATAATTATCTGGGCACCAATCATAACGCAAGAAGACTAAAAGCTAAAGACGTTGAGCCTGTCATACTATTTGGCAGAAGATCCTTCATAGGATGATAATGGACACTCAGTCATACAAAGCCTCCGAGCGACTGGAGTGGGCCAAAATTCCTTTGATATGATTATATTGGACACTCAGTCATACAAAGCCTCCGGGCGACTGGAGTGGTGCCAGAATTCATTTCATAGGAAAAGTAATGGACACCTAGTGTGGTGGGCCAGAGTTTCCAAGACTTAAATGATCTGAAGGCCTAAAGAAAGGCAGAAAAGAAATTGGACACTCAGTCTGCAAAGCAACTACAGTGGGCTAGAGTATCCAGATCACATATGATCCGGTTACGCCCTAAGCACGGGCAAGAGGTTGTTCATGTGAAGCAACGCCACCTCTAAAGTAGAAGGGGTTGGAGAGGTTGTCCTCAATAGGACTTCAGGGATTGGGATCACTCTAAGATGAGGTGATACATATCCCAAACTTGGTTTAAGGGACGATGTTGGTCAAGCTGGTTTGAGACTAGTCCAACAGGTCTATAACAACTAAGAATGGTACAGTACGTCTGTAGCTAAATGAATGATATATTTGTAATCCGTGCATCTATGCCATCATAGATTAAGACACGTTAAATAGCAAGTCATTCAAAAGCTAACGATGTTGAGATTGTTGCCTTCTGTCGACATAAACCCTCAAAATGAATGTGAGGTAGTCGAAGAGGCAAAACCACCTTTCCAAATTCTCGTCAAAGGAATAGCGAAAGAAGCACCGCTCTCTAGAACTTAGTCACACCTTTATGGGTGATTTGAAGTGTATACAAAATAGAGGGGGGAGACAAGTACGTTGTGACCTTCTTTGATAACGGTACAACATATTGTATCCTTTGTTTGTTGAAAAGCAAAGATGAAATTGTTGAAGCGAATAAGCGCTACAAAACAGAAGTTGAAAATCAACTAAGCCTACGGATTGAGGAATTCGTAGCGATAGAGGGGGAGAATGTGAAGCATCGTTCATCAAACGACTGTTCATTACTCACCTCAGTCCAACGGTGTTAGCCAAGCGCTAAGTCATACGCCCAAATTATGTGGGGTGGCTTGGCAAAAGTTGGAATACCGAAATAGGTCAAATTGTACCTAAGACTATAGATTGCATATCCACTGGATCTGCAAATAACAGTAGTGCTTATCGCATCTTGGCGTTAAAGAATGTTGAATTCTTAGAAGATAACTTTCCTTGAAAAGGAAAAAGGAGTAATTGCTCAAGGTTAACAAGAACCGGCGAGGGCCTGACTGTCCGGAACTAGACGTTCCGTATCTACAGAACTCGAAAGTTGCTGGCTATCCGAAACTTAATATTCCAGATCTGCAG
The DNA here is from genome assembly GCA_034509755.1 of Anisodus tanguticus. Taxonomy (NCBI): domain Eukaryota; kingdom Viridiplantae; phylum Streptophyta; class Magnoliopsida; order Solanales; family Solanaceae; genus Anisodus; species Anisodus tanguticus. Next base: position 22,108,775 of record CM067550.1, on the reverse strand, counting down.
AACTCAGGGATTCTAGATATTGAACCGAGATGGAGCAAAGAAGGGGACAAAGACTTGTTCCAGTCCTTCTAGCGTGTATGGTTGAGAATGAACCATGGACAATTAACAAATAATTGTCATCTCCAAAAGCGCTACTTTGGAAAGAAGCTACAAAGAGAGAAATAGATTTTCTCATAAAGAATCATACTTGAGTAATGGTTGATCTTCCTTCGGGAAAAGAACCTTTGGGTTGTGAAAAATGATACTCAAAAGTGAGTACAAAGTAGATGGATCTACTGACGAGTTCAAATCCTCGGCTACTTGTACAATTGCTCCCCTGTGAGTAGCTTAACATCTTGGGCCATTGCAGTCTTGCGTGGTATGGATGTTGAAACAGCCTTCCCAACTGGAGAGTTGGAAGAAGAGGATCAAAGTTGGTTTGCTGGACTGTTGGGCTTCTTCCCGAACTTTCATTTTGGTCCCTGAAATATTTACATTTTGGTCCCGAAAGTTTACATTTTGGTAAAAAGTTTCGAAAAACAAACAATGAATCGACCACGAAACATTGACTCGAAGTTAGAAAGCCAACAGTTGGAAAACCAACGATCGAAAGTAAAAGTCATATTGAAACAAAGTCTCGATATGAAAGATATGGTATCACAGATGACATCTTAGGAATTCGATTTCTAAGACATCTAACGACCGGTCGATAGTTGACAGATCTCGTTGAAGCCACCAATGGATATGAATCATAGAACCGATTGGAATCATGGTGCACCCATAAATAAGGAGCGATATGCTCGGGTCACGTGTAGTTCAATGTATTGCACACACTACAACCGACCCGATATCGTCCTACAAAGCGATCGATTGAACTAAGATTCACCGATGATCTTAATACATGATCAATAGAAGGCGTTAAGTCGGATATGACGATATCTCGAATTATTCGCTTATCTACGATTATAGTATTACGGATGTCCAACGGTTCGGGAGAACACAAGATGATGCAAATCGGACATCGGATCCGAAGAACACCAAAGCCACAAGTAAATGTGTATGGTGGGTCTTAGAAAAACCTCTAAACAAACTTGCATCGACCGATTCATGATGGAATCAGAGTTTATCGCTTTATACAAAGCATGAAAGAAGTTGAGTAACTTCATGACTCCTTAGAGGATGTCCCTTATTGGGAGAAACCCGTGTCTTCAGCAGTTATACACTGTGGCTAGCCGTTCGGCTTCAGGAAGGACACGGATGACGGCGTCTGCGCATATCTGTCAGGATCTGTTAGGAGACATAAGACCGTATGGCAGTTGATCATCACGGGTGTCACTTCCTTGTTTACTAACTAAGGGACAACCCGGAGATCAAGTGTTCTGCCTATCTAGGGCAATGAGCGTAAAACCCAAACAATACGAACCTTTGCGGTGGAAACCCAACCATATTGATTGGAGATCCCAAGAATTTGGTTCAATGGGAAAACTAAGCGGCAAATGGTTCAGTTGAGCACTTCGGTGGAAGCAAGAAGCACTTCGGATGATGATTTCTGTACGGAAACATGAATCCAAAGCTATTCCCGCGATAGACATTAAAGTGCTACCGGCATGGTGGGTAAAGGTTAAGCTTACAAACCTTTAAACGATCCTCACACGATTGAGGTTAAGGTTGGAGAAACTTTTAATGATTCCTAACACTTGTGAAGTGGGGTATAGCAGGATACCTTGTAGGAGATCACCTATTTAAGTGCGAGGATGGCCGTCTCAAATGAACGCACTTAAGATTCCAAGTGTGTCCAAGGCCACAACGGACAAAAATGTAAGAAGGAAAATGAATAAGAAGAGATATTGTGTTGTTATCATTATCTTGGCTTACACTAAACACTGACAGTTCAAGACATCACGTTCACCGCGCAGTAAGTAAGTCCGATGGTTTCAACTAGGGAAGGTTCAAAGCGAAAGCTACCTCTCCTGATGCAATATCTTTTTCGCTGAAAGATTGCTGAAATGTAGGCACCTTGTGCGTGCGCCACAATCTCTCTTTCATAGAGGGGATTGTTGGAAATTTGCCTTTGGCGGGGAGATGCGTCCACCCATCTTTGATGAATTAAACACTAGTGTTTCGCATGTTGGAGACCTTGTCTCTTCGCACATGCATGATCTACGAAGTGAGTAGATGACCGTAGGAATAAGAATCGTCAAATTTCGTTGAGAAATGAAAGAGATATTGGTCCACGAAGTAAGGTGTTTAAGGCATGGAAATGTGGTGTGGGACAAATCTACCACATCGGTGGGAATAGGAAGAATTGCTCTCTATATAAGTCTCTAATTGGTAAAGGGTTTGGGACCCCAAAGGGTATCCCATGTGTTTAAAGGAGGGAAGACCTAGATGTGCTTGGGTTCATGGCTAAGCCCACACGCGCGCCGCCGCCGCCCACCCGTCCCGCCCGGTCCGGTCGGGTCGGGTCAGGTCAGGTCACGGGTCGTGGGCTGTGGGGACTTTCTGATATTATATTTTTGGACCAGAGAACTCTGCCAAATGTATAGTTTGATCCCCGAAGTTTCATATGTACAATTTGGACCGAAATTCTTTCATATGTACAATTTGGTCCCCGAAGTTTCAATATTTATAGTTTGGTCCCCGTGGTTTCGGAAAACTTTCGCCTACCGTTGGATCGTTTTTGGAGCATTAACCAGCCATTATTTGGCTGATTAATTTCTCCATTAACACCCATTACTTGGGCAATGAGCGCCTCTTTCAATGGCCTTAATAACCATTACTTGGATGTTTTAATGGCCTCCCTTAATGGCCATTACAGCCTTGTTTTTGGCGGTTGGACAGCCCCTCTTGCATGCTATATATTGAGTAGTTGTTGGCTCAATTTTGGATCGCACACGAGCGATAAACGCACGCAAAACGCAACGAAAACACACAAAAACAAAGCGTTTTTCGGTCACAAAAGAGCACAAAACGATGGACCGAAATCTGTCCAAAACAATGGCGAAAATCAGTGCATTCGTGATGGAAAACGGTGACCAAACCCTCATATACACAAGATATACACTACGAGACACACTATATACACGAGAACAAAAGAGAAGAGTAAAGAGAAACTCTTCCTTCCTATTCCATATCTTTAGCAAGTCGAGTCATATTTGTTTTCTTCGACAGGCTCAACCTATTGGCTTTGTAGTGTTGAGATTAAAGTGTTGTTTTATCTTGGGAGACTATTGCCCGCTAACGTAAAAGCATATATACGGGCAATCTTGTCTTAAGGATAGAGGGCTATCCTCGACTCAACACACAACGTTGTAATCATCCAGATTTAGTTTTTCTTGATTTCAGGATATCAAGACTCAAGACACAACAAGCTTGCGGCAGTTCTCAACATTGGCCTTGCAAGGTTATCAAGATTCAAGACACAACAAGCTTGCGGCAGTTTTGAAGATTGACCATTTATCTATCCTTTCGAACAATTGTAATAGTTATTACTTTCCTTACTGCTTTATAAAGTACATAGAGCAAAAATTACCAACATTAGCATCATTTCACTTGGCATAAAGGGCACCATATTGATCAACTGAGCTCCAAATTGTGTTTTGATTGAACCATTAGATCTGTATCGTGATTATAGAACCATAGCAAAAAGAATCGTCGAATTTAGAGGTCGTATGAGGAAGTTATGGCCATTTTAGCGTAAATATCTTGTGTTGGTGCAACTAAGTCGTTATCGCGACTGCGGAGGCTGCTGTCGTGGCCGCGTTCTCACTGAAAGTTCCCATCAATTATAAAAAATTCAGACTTCGTTCATTTGGTAGTTTCATCATATCTTTAGTTCTAGAGCTCCGATTTGGGTGATTTCCACGGTGTTTTTCTCGTTTAAAGGAGAGGGTAAGATTCTAATCTTTATTTTTCTGCTTTCCCTATGATTAATTCAGGTTATTAGCATTTATTTCATGGTTTGGTTGGGAAATTGATGTTTTGAGCTCTAAGGATAAGAGAATGGAAAATCTTGATTTGGGGACCGATTCATGGATGGAATTGAGTGATTTTCCGGATCTAGGATATATACGTTATGGGTAAATCGATTTTCAAATAAAATTTCAGTTTCGCTCTTGGGGGCTCGGGATTACCTTTTTGGGTTCGTTCTTGGATTCTGAATTAAAGTATAGCAATATGGGTATCATTGGACTCGTCTAACTTTGTAGGGTACTAATTTTGACTAGATTGAACTCATTTGGTGAATTTGAATGCGGTAGAGCTTCTAAAAGACTTAATATTTGCTTGAATCGAGATTGAGATCGTTTAGAGGCATTAGGAAGGGCAAGTCCGTTCTTGAGCTTGTGGACTTCAAATATAAGGTAAGTTGAGACCTTACTTGACTCTATTTAAAGCGCATGGTTGGTTAAAATGAACTAATTAAGAGGGAGTAATGAGGAATTATATGGTATCTCTTACTTGTGAGGTGACGAGCACTTGTACTGGTGTACATGTGTTATGTTTTGGAAAGTTGTGTAAATATTGAACTATAGATTGTCTTGGTTTGAATGTCATGCATTAGGAATTAGTTGATAACTTAGATTGATTTATATGAACTGTGATTGAGATATAAAATCTCTTATTTGATGCTTCTATATTATATGCTTATTTTAATTGTGATTATGTGTTCTCATCACTCCATAATACTCGTTTAAACGTGAAAAAGAGTTAAGATTAGCCTTTTACTTTATAGCCTTGTTGCTTATTATGTTCATGTCATATTCATGATTTTATATGGTATCTCATGAATATTACATTTGAGGATATGTATGTGATGTCGGATAAAAATAGTTCCGAACAGAGTGATACGAATAGTAAAGAGCCGAATTAGCTGAAAACATGTAATGTGAGCCGAATTGGTTAAGTACAGGCAAGTGAGATGGAATTGGCTAAGTGTTGAGATCGGAAGCCTAAATAGCTAAGGATCGATGGGAAATGATTCCGAGTGGTGTATGGAATTTGCGAGTCCCATATTCACGTATTCCACATTACGAATCGTGTGTATATCGGTGATAGAAGGCTTTTGCATTGCATATCGTATCATATTATTTCATTGATTCTTTCTATTTGACTTACTTGAACGATTTGATCTTACTTGAAGGATTTGATGAAACGTACTTGTTACACTTGATGGATTACTTGAATAGTTGTTGAATTAGGTGTAATTCTCGTATTTTACTTGTTTAATTGAGAGTATTCCTTTATGTACTAATAATGGTTAAGTGTGGAAGTAATCGTTCGGAAGGCCAACCCTCATCACCTTTTTAATTTAGGATCGATTGGTGATGCTGCTAAGTACAAGTTGATTTCATGTACTCGCTCTACACTTGCTGCACCTTTTTGTGTGCAAAGCCTATCCCTAGTACTAGTGGAGCACGAGGATTCACTAACCGTTGAGGCGACTATTTAGAGAATTCGGAGTGAGTTTTTGACTGATCTAGGGCACCGGATTCCCTTTCCTTTACTTTATTTCTGCCTTTTTCATTCTTAGACAATGTATTAGGGATGAATATTCAGACTTATATCTTTTACCCTAGTAGCTCTTGTACTTGTGACACCAGATTTTGGATGGTTGTACTAATTTCGCGTGTTTATGATTATGAGACTTAGTTAGTGACTTGAAATGACTTTACTTTATTTTTTTCGCATAATATACTTGTTAAAATTTGGCTAAATTGGTGGTAGATGGTTCACTTACCGCGTGGGGGTATGTGTCTTCACGACTAGGAATTTAGGCCGTGACACACGCAGACACCTTATTCAAAATCATCGTTCATGTGAAAGAAGTATGTTAAAAAGGAGACATACCTCAAAACCCGTCAATAATGTTATCTAACAAAATTTTTGAGGTTCAACAATCACTACAATCGATTATGAAGATAAAGATTAGAACTTTAATCTAATTCCACCTATCTCCCATTTTTTTTTTAAAACTAGGGGTTTTAAGCCAACATTTATGTTCTTGACATATCATGAATCACCCATGGGTTCTAACACATTCCAAACGACATACATATCCAAAATTAATCCTATAATGATACTTGAATCAAGGAAGCTTACCTCACGAAGATTTCCCAATGATTCTTCTCTTCAACCGATAGAATGGATGATGATTCTAGTGTTAATACTTGTTAAATTAGCGTAATAATCACAAGATTTGAGTCGGAACTCAACTAATACAAATTCACTAAGAATGTAAAAGTGTACAATTAAGGACCATAAGAATATAACTATTACAACTCAAGAACAACATAAATAAAACTTGATAGGAATAAGTTCTTCTTCGTTATAGTTGATTATTTTTCTTCTTAAAGACCCTCGTATAGATATCTTCCTATAAGCTCTAATGGTATCTCTCTTTTGTTATCCCAAAGACATAAATGCAATGCTTTATATAGGAGTAGAATAACCGTTTGTAGTTTTTTCAAAATCAGTCAAGACTTGGTTCAAGAATCTAAGAAATCAATCATTTTTTTACTTGGTTTTAAATCACGCGTTAGCTTTCTTCTCCTTATTCAAAGATAATTTCATGTGTTCAATTATGGTAATGTTTCATGTCTTCAACTTGTGTTCTTGTAGAATTGAATTAATCCTTAATCCGTATTCTTCAAGATTTCCTTTTGTACGTGTGGAACAACTTCTTGTGCGTAGACCAAAAATCACCAATTCTTGTCTGAATGGCCTATTTCATTCAACAATTCTTCTTCTTTGTTACTAACTTCACCAGTTTCTTTTGGAGAGCTGTTAAGGACTTGATTCTTGTATATATTTGTCTGTCCTTAAATATTAATTGTCACTTGTTCATTATTTGTCAATCATCAAAAGTTCATAATATCTTGAATTAGAATTCAGATCAAAGCAACTCAACACCTACAATTTTGGTTCATGACACTATTCTTTATGTCATCAACTATCTTAGTTTGCTATCATTCTCATGTGATAGAATTTCATAGATAGTAATAATTTATTTCTCTTTGGGTTGTTATTCTATGATTACTCATATGCCATGCATGAATGAAACTCTTTACCTTTATGTACTTTCATTTTCATGAAAAGAAGGTTATATTCATGCTTTGTATTTAATTATTTAAAATTATTTTTTTTAAAAAAAACTTCCACATGTATCTATGAGAGATATAAATGGGTATTTTTGTATGAGTTGGTTTACTTATGTCATGTAGTGGGTAGGGTGCTGGTTACGTGGTTTTGAGTCGTGACACTTTCTCTTAGCGACAGTTATACTAGGAAAAATTGGCTACTTCTCACATGTCGTAGAAATACACAATTCTTGATTTAAGTTGATTTGCCTCATCACATGAAAAGAAAGAGATTATCACTATGGGTGTCAGATGAGCCATTTGGGCTGAAGTTGGGCGGGTCAAGATGGGCTGAATCAATAGATGAGTCAATGCTCAACCCGCCCAAAGCTTATATGGGCTAAGATGAGCTAAATGATGGATCATAACCCAACTTGCCCAACTTGACACATTACTTTTATAAATTTTAAACTTACCTTTTATGATATTATTTTATTTTGTATGATATTTGATTTTTTATATCTTTATTTTTAAAATAAGAATAATATTTTTAAGAATTTTTTTATTTTTTATAAAAGCAAAATAAATATATAAAATAATGGGTGGGAGGGCAGGGGTAGTAGGGGAGGGGGGTAAGAAAAGTTTCACATTTTTATAAAACATTTGTATAAGTAAAATAAATATATAAAGTAAAAACTTGGGGGATGAGGTAAGCAAAATTTTCTCATTTTTTATAAAAATAAAATGAATATATAAAACAGAAAATTTGGGGTTGGGGTGGGAGGGCGGGGTAGTTGGGGGGGTGGGGGTTTGGTGATGGGGTACGAAAAATTTCTCATTTTTAATAAAATTTTATATATAAGTAAAATAAATACATAAAATAAAAACTTCGGGGGTAGTGTGGGAGGGCAGGGTGGGTTGCGGGAGGGGAGGGGAGGGAAGAAAAAAATTCATATTTTTAATAATTTTTTTATAAAAGTAAAAAAATATGAAATAGAAATTTGAGGATGGGGTGGAGGAGGTAAAAAAAAATTCATATTTTTTATAAAAGTAAAAAGAATATGAAATAGAAATTTGAGGAGGGTGGGGTGGAGGGGGGTAGGTAAGAATTTTTTTTTAAAATATTTTTTTATAAAAGTAACAAAGAATATGATATAGAAATTTGAGGACAGGGTGTGGTGGAGGGGGTAGGTGGGGGTTAGGGCGGTAGGGGGGAGGTAAGGATTTTTTTTATATTTTTTATAAAAGTAAAAAACATATGAAATAGAAATTTGAGGATGGAGGTGGGGGTGGGGGTGGGGGTGGAGGGGGTAGGTGTGGGTAGGGCGGAGGGGGGATAGGTAAGAAAAAATTTCATATTTTTTATAAATTGTTTATAACAGTAAAAAAAATATGAAATAGAAATTTAAGAATGGGGTAGGGCAAGTTGGGGTGGGGGTAGGGCGGGAGGTGGGGGTAGATGGGGTAGGTGAGGTAGACGTGGGTAGGGGTGGAGTAGGCAAGGTAGGGGGCATGGATGTGAGGGTGGTTCAATGCTTGGTTGGGGGTTGGTGTAGGGGAGGGCTAGGGTGGATGGATTGTGTGTTGGTTGGTTGGAGTTCGTTGGTGTATTTTTATTGTTCCGAAACAATAAAAGATTTTTTAAAATAATTATTTATAAACAAAAATCTTAATCTAGAGTGGAACTCTAAGATTGACCATTTTCGTGGGTCAAGTTTGGACATCATCATGAGTTTATTTGGGCTGTTGATTTATGATGGGTCAACTTGGACTAACCCAAACCAACCCATCATCAAAATCAGTCTTGCCCAAACCCACGAAACCTTGGACGGATTGGGCAGGTCATTTGGGTTCGGGCTAATTTTACCACCCTTAATTATCATAGAAGTACAAGTCGGGTGATATTGTGTCACATTTTAAGCCTTTTGTTTAGTTTATTATCTATTTTTACCTATTTTAAAAATGATGTGTAAGAACTTTTCAAAGCTCATTTTTTTTCTTGCTCTTCCATTCCAAATTCGCCTCACTCTGTCTTTCTCTCTCTTCTTCACTTACTAGATGAGAGTGCCCTTGCGAAGCATGAGTGCCCGGTGTCATATTTCTTTCACTATTAAACCAACTACTTTAAATAACCATTTAAAGTCATAACTTTATGTTTAGGATCTGTTGGTTACAAAGGTGCAGGAAACAGAAATTACAAGTAACTGCTAAGTAATAGAAGAACTGAAATTACAATTCAACAACAAACTAAAAATTATACAAAAATTGAAGAATGAACTGGAACTGTTTGTGTATGCTGAGTCGAGTGTTTGCACTCTGTCTTTAAGACAATATTGCCCCGTATGTATCCTTTCTATGTCCTGGACAATTTTCTCTCAAGATAAAACAGCAAATGAACAATTGAGCAAAGGAAACTCAACTGTTACCGTAAAGAATTTTGAGTAATGAAATGATGCTGGAAGTTGTAGGAAGACTGAAATTTGTTTCTGTTTATGTATTTTCGTGTACCTCAACAATGGTGACAATGGGTCCTTTATATAGTTGAAGGAGAGGCTGATGAACTGCCTCCATAAGTGCCATTACTGGCCAAGTAATGGCAATTATCCAGTAATGGCACTTATGGAGGTAGTAATTCCTCCAAAATAAATGGTGAAGATGTGCAACGGATTGACCATTTAGTAAGAGTAATTCAGCCAAAATAAATGGCTGAATTGAGTGCTGGTGGACGTTTCTGCTAACTACCCAATTCTGACTTTCTGGTAAAGTTCTCTGGTCCAAAAAGATAATATCAGAAGAAGCACAGCCCACAGCCCACGACCCGTGACCCGGAACCCGAATCGACGGGACGGGCGGGCGGCGGCGGCGCGCGTGTGGGCTTTCCTCGAACGAAAGAACATCTAGGGCCTCCCTCCTTTAAACACATGGGATACCCCTTGGGGTCCCAAACCCCAAGCCAACTTTGAGTCTTATAAACAAAACAATTCTTTCTTCCTCCACCGATGAGGGAGAATTGATCTCATACCACAATTTTCCATGCTTCAAACACCTCACTTCGTGGATCAATATCTCTTTCATTTCTCAATAAAATTTGACGATCATTGTCCCTACGGTTATCTACTTACTTAGTAGATCATGCACGTGTGAAGAACCAGATTTTTCAACATGCGTAACACTAGTGTTTAAGCCATTAAAGTTGGTCGATCGCAACTCCCGCCAAAGGCAAATTTCCAACAATCCCCTCTTGAAAGAGATTTTGGCGCACTCACATGGTGCCTTTTCATTTCCAGCAATATTTCAGCGGACCGATGTTGCATAAGGAGAGGTAGCTTAAATACCATCGGACTTACTTACTGCGCGGTGAACTTGATGTCTTGAACCGTCAGTGTTTAGTGTAAGCCAAGTCAATAGTACCAACACAACAAATTCCCTTACTCTCTTCTTCGTAATATTTTGTCCGTTGTGGCCATGGACAACTTCTTGGATTCTTAAGTGCGTTCATTTGAGGCGGTTTGTCCTCGCACTTAAATAGGTGGTCTCCTACAAGGTATCCTGCTATACCCCACTTCACAAGTGTTAGGAACCATTAAAAGTTTCCCAAAACCTAACCTCAACTGTTGAGGATCATTAAAGGTTTTGAAAACTTAACCTTTACTCATACTGCAGATAGCACTTAACGTCTATCGTGGGAACGGCTTTGGATTTGGTGTTTCTTTACAAAAATCACTATCCGAAGTGCTCATGCTTCCACTGAAGTGATCAACTGAACCTTTACAACTTAGTTTTCCCATTGAACCAAATTACCGGGATCTCCAGTTAGTAAGGTTGGGTTACCACTGTATTGGTCCTTATATTTTGGGTTTTAAGCCCATTCCCCTAGACAGGCAAGCCATCTGATCCTTGGGTAAGCCCTTTGTCAATGGGTCTGCTATATTATCATTTGACTTAATGTAATCAATGGATATTATACCCGTGGTGATCAGTTGCCTAACGGTTTTATGCCTCCGTCGAATATGACGAGACTTGTCGTTGTACATAGCATTTCGTGCCCTTCCTAGAGTCGACTGGCTGTTGCAGTGGATCATTACCGAAGGTACGGGTTTGTTCCAACACGGAACATCCTCTAAGAAGTCATGAAGCCACTCAGCTTCTTATCCTGCTTTGTCTAAAGCGATAAACTTCGATTCCATTGTGGATCGGGCGATGCAAGTTTGCTTAGAGGATTTCCAAGACACAGCCCCACCACCAATTATAAATACATACCCACTGGTGGACTTGGTGTTCTCTATATCGGATATCCGGTTTGCATCACCGTACCCCTCTAGTACAGCTAGATATCTCGAATAGTGTAACCCGAAAGTTAACGTGTATTTCAGGTATTGTAATACCCGATTCAACGCCTTCAGTGATTATCACTCGAATTACGGGTGAACCTAGCCAACTTATTGACTGCATAAGCAATATCAGGTCGGGTGCAGTTTGTTATATATATCAACTACCGATCACCTGTGCATATCGCTCCTGGTATACAAGTGCACCAAGATTTTTATCAAGCTTTTGATTTGTATCCATTGGTGACTTTATCGGTGAACTGTCTAACATCTTGAACTTTCTCAAAACATCCTCGATGTAGTGAGACTGAGATAAGACCAGTCCGTCGAACACTAGTAATATTTATTTACTTCCCGTACTACTTTACATATCCGACAGTTTTAAGACAAGATCGTATTAGTGTTCGAAAGATGTCAGTCAAAAGTTGTGTGACCAAATCTGGATATGGTTGTGGTTTTCTGGTAGAAGATAGTTGTGATTATGATATTGAAGGTCAACGTGTTCATGGTGTCACCACTCCTGAGAGTGGTAGGAACAAGCGCCCACGAGAGGCTAATGATGTCAACTGGGACAAGAGGAGAAAGGTGAAGATGTGGTTCTATCTTGTAGCAGAAGGCCTATATCTATTCCAGACAAAGGATCCGAACTATGGTAAGAAGGAAATGGACACTCAGTCCGATGAAATGACTGAAGTGGGCCAGAATCCAAAATTAGGATAAGTAATTTTTCCTTCCTTGTCAAAAATAAGATTAAATGATGTCTGATTAAAAAAGGGCTTAAAGTAAGGAGGAATATGAAAATATTTTCACGAAATAATTTATATTCCTTACGCTTTAAAATCAGAACTTTAATCTCATCTTCCTTCCCGTTTAAAGATTGGATTTTGTAAACGACTTAAAAAGATCCGTTCTTTTAAGTGTAATTATTAAAAATGTGTAAAGTATGTTCGCACATATGAGGAAGAAAGATCCACTGACTGTGCGAAAACTGTTACCACTCTTAAGTAAGCGCCAAGAATTATCTGGGCACATATCATAAGGGAAGAAGACTACAAGCTAAAGACATTAAGCCTGTCACACTATTTGGCAGAAGATCTTCATAGGATGATATTGGACACTCGTCATACAAATCCTACGGGCGACTGGAGTGGGGCCAAAATTCATTTCATAGGAAAAGTAATGGACACCTAGTTTGGTGGGCCAGAGTTTCCAGGTCTTAAATGATCTGAAGGCCTAAAGAAAGGCAGAAAAGAAATTGGACACTCAGTCTGCCAAAGCAACTGGAGTGGGCCAGAGTATCCAGATCACATATGATCCGGTTACGCCCTAACCACGGGTAAGAGGTTGTTCATGTGAAACAATGCCACCTCTAACGTAGAAGGGGTTGTCCTCAATAGGACTTCAGGGGATGGGATCACTCCAAAAGGAGGTGATGCATGTCCCAAAACTTGGTTAAGGGACGTTGTTGGTCAAGCTGGTTTGAGACTAGTCCAACAGGTCTGTAATAACTAAGAATGGTACAGTATGTCTGTAGCTAAATGAATGATGTATTTGTAATTCGTGCATCTATGTCATCATAGATTAAGACACGTTAAATGGGAAGTCATTCAAAAGCTAACGAAGTTGAGATTGTTGCCTTCTGTCGACATAAACCCTCAAAATAAATGTGAGGTAGGCGAAGAGGCAAAATCACCTTTTCAAATCCCGTCAAAGGAATAACGAAAGAAGCACGCTCATCTAGAACTTAGTCACACCTACATGGGTGATTTAAAGTTTATACAAAATAGAGTGGGGAGACAAGTACTTTGTGACATTCATTGATGATGGTACAACGTATTGTATCCTTTGTTTGTTGAAAAGCAAAGATGAAGTTGTTGAAGCGGATAAACGCTATAAAGCAGAAGTTGAAAATCAACTAAGCCTACGGATTGAGGAATTAATAGTGATAGAGGGGGATAATGTAAAACATCGTTCATTAAACGACTGCTCATTACTCACCTCAGTCTAACGATGTTAGCCAAGCGCAAAGCCGTACACCCAAATTATGTGGGGCAATGCGATCCTTACCGCTAATGCAATTCTCAACAGAATGCGCATAAGGATAAGGATAACCCTCCGTGTGAAATATGGAAATGATCGCACATACAAATGTTGTGATGTGGGTGGCTTGGTAGAGGTTGGAATATCGAAACAGGTCAAGTTGGACCTAAGACTGTAGATTGTATATCCACTGGATCTGCAAATAACAGTAGTGTTTATCGCCTCTTGGCGTCAAAGAATGCTGATTTCTTTGAAGATAACTTTCCTTGAAAAGGAAAAAAGAGTAATTGCTCAAGATTAATAAGAACCCGCAAGTGCCTGACTGTTCGGAACTAGATGTTCCTTCCTACATGACTCAAAAGTTACTGACTATCCGGAACTTAATATTCCAGATCTACAGAACTCAAGAATTCTAGATGTTGAACCGAGACGGAGCAAAGAGGGGACAAAGACTTGTTCCAGGCCTTCTAGCTTGTATGGTTGAGAATGAACCATGGACAATTAACAAAGAATTGTCATTTCCAAAAGCGCTGCTTTGGAAAGAAGCTACAAAGAGAAATAGATTACATCATATAGAACCATACTTGTGTAATGGTTGATCTTCCTCCGGGAAAAGAACATTTGGGTTGTAAAAGTGGATACTCAAAAGTAAGTACAAAGTAGATGGATTTACTGACGAGTATAAGGCCTCAGTTATTTGTACATGTGCTTCCTTGTGAATAGCTTAACATCCAGGGCCATTGCAGTCTTGCATGGCATGTATGTTGAAACAACCTTCCTAACCGGAGCGTTGGAAGGGGAGAATCAGAGTTGGTTTGCTGGACTGTTGGGCTTCTTTCTGAACTTTCACTTTGGTCCCTGAAATATTTACATTTTGGTTTTGGAAGTTTCAGATAAAACAGAAACAATGAATCTTACCACAGAAACATTGATCTCTGAAGTTAGAAAGCCAACAGTTGGAAAACCAACATTCTGAGAGTGGAAGTTATATTGAAACAAAAGATATGGGTATCACAGATGACATCTTAGGAATTGGATTTCTAAGACATCTAACGGACTGGTCTAAACTCCAAACTTAGTTGTGAGATAGTTGACGGTCTCGTTGAAGTCACGAATGGATATGAATCATATAACTGATTGAAATCATGGTGCACCCATATACAATGAGCGATATGCGCAGGTCACATATAGTTCAATTATGTTACACACCACAACCGACCTGATATCGGCCTACAAAGCAGATCAGTTGAACTAAGGTTCACTGATGATTTTAATAAATGATCAATAAAAGGCATTAAGTCAGATATGACGATATCTGAAATATTCGCTTATCTACGGATCATGGTATTATGGATGACTAGCGGTTCTGGGAGAACACAGTGATGCAAACTGGACATCAGATATGAAGAACACCAAAGCCACAAGTAAATGTGTATGATGGGTCTTGGAAAATCCTCTAAGCAAATTTGCATCGGCTGATTCATGTGGAGTTTATCATTTTATACAAATCATGAAAGATGTTGAGTAACTTCACGACTCCTTAGAGGACATCCCTTATTGGGAGAAACCTGTGCCTTCAGCAGTTATACACTGTGGCTAGCCGGTCGGCTTTAGGAAGGACACAAATGATGGCGTTTGGACATATCTGTCAGGATTTGTCGGAGACATAAGACCGTATGACAGTTGATCATCACGGGTGTCACTTCTTTAATTACTAATCAAAGGATATAGCGGACCATTTTAACTAAGGGACTACCCGGAGATCAAGTGTTCTGCCTGTCTAGGGGAATGGGCTTAAAACCCAAACAATACGAACCTTTGCGATGGTAACCCAACCATACTGACTGGAGATCCCAAAAATTTGGTTCAATGGGAAAACTAAGCTACAAAAGGTTCAGTTGAGCGCTTCAGTGGAAGCAAGAGCACTTTAGATGATGATTTCTGTAAGGAAACATAAATCTAAAGTTGTTCCCGCGATAGACATTAAAGTGCTACCTGCATGGTGGGTAAAGGTTAAGCGTACAAACCTTTAAACGATCCTCACACGATTGAGGTTAAGGTTGGAGAAACTTTTAATGATTCCTAACACTTGTGAAGTGGGTATAACAGGATACCTTGTAGGAGATCACCTATTTAAGTGCGAGGACAGACCGCCTCAAATGAACGCACTTAAGAATCCAAGTGTGTCCACGACCACAACGGACAAAACCATAAGAAGAAAACGAATAAGGAGAGTTATTGTGTTGGTATCATTGTCGGCTTACACTAAACACTGACGGTTCAAGACATAAGGTGTTTGAGGCATGGAAATATGGTGTGGGACAAATCTACCACATCGGTGAGAAAAAGAAGAATTGCTCTCTTTATAAGTCTCAAAATTGGCAAAGGGTTTGGGACCCCAAGGGGTAACCCATGTGTTTAAAGGAGGGAGGACCTAGATGTGCTTGGGTTCAACGCTAAGCCCACACGCGCGCCGCCGCCGCGTGCCCGTCCCGTCCGGGCTCGGGTCACGGGTCACGGGTCGTGGGTCTTGGGTCTTGGGCTTCTTCTGATATTATCTCTTTGGACCCCAAATTGTTTAATATTTACAGTTTAGTCCCTGGAGTTTCTAGAATGTTGAATTTGGGAACGACGGAAGGCAGAAAGTTTTTGCCTACCGTTGGAGTTGATTTTTGGGGGCGTTATTGTGCATTAACCAGCCATTACTTGGCTGATTAACTCTCTCCATTAACAGCCATTACTTGACTATTTAATTCCCTCATTCAATGGCCATTAACAGCCATGTCTTGGCAGTTGAGAGGTCTCCCCTTATGCTATATATTGATGCCTTTTGGCTCAATTGTGTGACACAATACAGTGATATAGAAAATACAGATATGACACAGAAAAATGAGACAAAAATATACATAGAGACAAACAGAAGAGTAAAACACAGTCCAAAACGTGAGCAGTAACGTTGGGAAGGAAACATAAAACTCTTCCTTCCTTTTCCATTCTTCACCAAGTCTTTTCATATTTGTTTTCTTCGTCAGAATCAACCTATTTACTTTGTAGTGTTGATTAAAGTGTTGTTTTATCTTGGAAGACTATTGTCCGTTAACGTAAAAACATATATACGGGGCAATCTTGTCTTAAAGACAGAGCCATCTCTCGACTCAGCACACAGTTGTAACAATCCAGATTTAGTGTTTTTGATTTCAGGTTATCAAGATTCAAGACTCAACAAGCTTGCGGCAGTTCTGAATATTGACTACTTGTTTATCCTTTCGAACACTAGTAATATTTATTTACTTCCCGTACTGCTTTACATATCCGACAGTTTTTACCAACAAAATTGAAAAATAAATAAGTAATTCCTATCTCCCATTGATACCTTTCTACAAGCTAAGTTCTAGAAGGTCTAATTGCAATATTGAGCTTCGACCTGCTTTCATATGAAACAGTAAAAGAAAATGGGTTAATTTCCCAAGACAAAATACCCTTAATACAGAAATATCCTTGGTTTTCGTCTTCAACCAAACTACAAAATAAACAAGCATTTATTAGAGACATAATTTTATAAATCTGAACAAAGAAAATAACATAAAATTTACTTTTTTTTTTTACGAAGGAACCCGCATTGCTACTCTCTCGAGTGCGCACAGGGTAAACGCCGGACTGACGCAATAGCCTGCAAACCACGTCAGCCGATTAACCACACTTGGCAAACCATGTGTGACAGGCCCAACCAAGAAGGTTTATGCAGGGACATAAAATTTACTTCTGAATACAGAATCGTGGGTTGTAATAAAAAGCAAAATACGTGTCTTCATTAGCATATTACAATAAAAAAACGTGTCTTTATGAGATGGTAGAATAAATTAAGAGCCATTTTAGCTTATTTACATAACTACCCTTCGTCGTTCAGGACGACTCACACTTATTATTTACTCGGTCTCAATTTAATCCCTTTCACTTGACACGAAGTTTAAAAAAAGATTTTTAAAATATGTGATTAAAAAAAAATGTTATATAAATGTATGGTTGTAAATTATTTCATAAAGTTATATTATTTTTAAATATAGAAAGATAATATTTTTTTTGAAATAAACAAAAAAGAAAATAATGATACATAAATCGATACAGAGAACACACCATTTTTTTAATTCATTTTTCTATATTAGTCTTCTACGGTAAGATATATACACAAAGAACACACATTCCATTTTTATAAGCCCAAAACCTATGAAATAGTGAGTATTATTGATTATTAGTTGGTAAATTCAATTTATTATTGTGCTTGAAGCTTAAATTGTGGTTAGAGTACTAATTTTATAAGACTTGGATGATGAAAAATAGATTAGAAAGTCCCACCGCCGATGAACAAGCTTAAGAAATGAGTTTGAATTTTAGATGTAATTTTTGTGAGAATTTTGGAGTGCGTGTTATCTAGACTTCATGAAAATAATTTAAGGAGGTCGTATACAAAAATATGAAGTTAGTGGATATTTAGAGTCCGTTTGGATGAGCTTATGACTTTTTACTTATAAGCCAAAAGTAATAAGTTAGGAATTATAATTTATGACTTTTGACTTATTTTTGTTATTTTAGCTTAAAAACAAGTGCTTAAATTTTTATTTTATTTTACCCAAATATAAAAGTGCTTAAAAGCTATTTTGACTTAAAAACACCTAAAACAAACCAATTCAAACAGGCTTAGACTAGTTTTAAACAACAATTACATCTGAAAATTGTAGGATAAGTTCGTTACTGAAGCTAGAGCGACATTGTTACACTTTTATATAAGGTTGATTATTTATATACTTCTATATAAGGTAGATAAATTGCTTATGTAGGTGTATAAATATGATATAATAATATATAAGAGTTGTTGTCATGTGATCATGAGGTCACGAGTTCAAGCCGTAGAAACAAGTTTTTGCAGAAAAGTAGGATAAAGCTGCGTATAATAGACCCTTATGACCCGGTCTTTCTCTAAATCTCGCGTATAACAAGAGTTTAGTGCACCGAACTACCATTTAATAATGTATAAAAGTATATAAACACCGTTACAAAAAAATTGCTTATATTTGCTTAAATGAAAAAAAATATGGCTATGTGGGTGCAATATGTTGTGTTGGACGATATTTGTACAAATTTTCTCAAGGAAAAAAGAAAAAAAAAAAGAAAACAAAAGAAGATACGGCTTACCTTTTTTTATTTTTATTTTTTTGGTTTTCCTTTTTGAGAAGATGATTTGGGTGTAGTGACCACCCAAACCCTCAGCCTTTTCTTCTCCGACTCTCTCTCTATGCAAACAGTTGTCATCAACCCTAAAACTCTCAAATCCACATTCACTCTTCACTTAGTCTCATTTCACTCGACAAGGCCATGGCTGAAGCAAATCCTGACGATCTCCTTTCCTCTAACACTTCCGATCACTCCAAAGGTACTCTATATTTTCTTACTTTTTTTTGATTTTCTGGGTCCTTTGTTTAGGGTTCATTGATCTTAATTTTTGAATCTTCATGTGCGATGCTTCAATTTGAATTCTAGGGCTTTAGATCAGGCGCTATGTTGCAATGCTCTTTATCTGTATTTTGTTGTCTCGATTTGCTTTCCTTGAGTCCCGTAGAGAGAGAAAATTGAGAAATTGATGTCAATTTCTTTCGGTTTTGTTCTATTGCGAACTCAAAATACTCGAAAATGCTTCATTCAGCAGACAGTGTAGCAGTGAGTCTTATGGTCAATGTTAATTTGACTAATTGACCCGGGATTGCTTCTACATTTGATGCTTATGAACATCGTAAGACTATAGTTTACGCGTTTTATTTATCTTGTAGGATGTTGTTGGTTTTCTCACTAAAGTGTCGTGTTCTTCTAGTGTTTGGATCCTCCATATATAGGTATATTCGGCCCAGTAGCTGCATGTAGATTTTCACTATCCATCCTGAATTCTTTTTATTTATTTACTTCTGGAATAAGATTTTGGTCCCATTTTATCATGTTTTTACAGTTGCTAAGAAACATCTGCAGGTAATGATGACAACAAGCCTTTCATGGGCCAGCTTGATATTTCCAAAGGTATTTTCATTCTTGATTTTGATTGCTTGTGGGCTGTGGATCTTCTTCTGATACTTTTTACCT
The DNA here is from genome assembly GCA_034509755.1 of Anisodus tanguticus. Taxonomy (NCBI): domain Eukaryota; kingdom Viridiplantae; phylum Streptophyta; class Magnoliopsida; order Solanales; family Solanaceae; genus Anisodus; species Anisodus tanguticus. The sequence continues at coordinate 22,089,226 of CM067550.1, read as the reverse complement.
TCTCCTATCCTTGGTTGGTGTTGCTTTAGATCAAACAATGGTGGACAGCAGTATTCCTTTGTCTCCGCAGTGGCTTTATGCTAAACCAAGTGACACTAAGATGGTGAGTTTTTGGTCAAATTATGTGACAAGATCACTTTTCAGAGTAACTATTTCCCCATTTCTGCTATTCAATGGCTAATTACATGATACAGATTATCCTGGAAGAGACAGATGAAGTAGAATTCGAAACTTGGCATAGTTATTTTTGGTCCCTAAGATCTGCTTTTGTGGCACTATATGTCTAATATGATGAGTTTTATAACTCATTTTAGTCCATTATTATCTGGAATACTTGAGAGATGATTTGCAGTTTGAGAGAAGTCGCAGATTCTCGTCAGACCAGTTGAGGTGTGGATGTAAAGTAGCTCCTCCTGGAGTTACAGTGTCATCTTGAACTCAATAGATCATATGAAGTCATTGTTAGCTTTAAAAATGTTTTTTGTACATGACTGAGAATTTTTAATAGCTTTATGATATGATGAATTGCACTTATTAGCCAAAACTAAAAAGGAAATAGTTCGCTCCATCTAGAAATTCCCCTTTCTAAGTATAAAGGGAATCCTTGAGAATTAAGTGTTTTGTTGTTGAATTAGACAGTCTTCGCGAAATCTTGTTGGTGTTGGCATCAAATCATATTAGACATAACCAAGATATTGACTTTGATCTTGTAGTACCCAGAGTTGATGATTAAGTGTGTTCGGCCAGTTTAAGACAGAAAATTTCAACCCTCTGATGGATCACACTAAGCAATTGGTGAAGAAGAGTAACAAAGGGTTTTGTTCTTTAGTCCTGTGATTTTATATGGTATTTACCGCCCATGACCACAGAGGAAATACTTCAGTCATGAATGTCCATTACTTGTGGCTTCATAACAGTTCTAAGTTTTAGAACTGAGAGTTAGAAATTGTCACTGTCGACCCAAAGCTCCTCTTATAGATCTAAACAGAAAAAGCTAGCTTGAAACAATTCAAAAAAACTTTTCCTTTAGATTTCACCTGAGTTTCTGTCACCTTGTAGCATTATTTCCTCCTAGACTTTCTACGTAAGAAACTCTTGAAGTAGCTGTTACTGTTTTCTGCTGCAATGGTAAACAGAACTGAAGAAGATTTTCCTTCATTTGGGACCTTCATGTTGGATTTATTCACCTGTTATCTTTTTAAGATTTGGATTTCCATTCTTCTCTTTATACATATCTCAAGTGTCAGATGTTACACTTATCCATATTTCTTTTTATACTGCTTGAAGATTTTCTAGTAAAATTTTCTCTATTTGTGTTTTATTCACCATAGGAAACACGTCCACCAAGCTCTCTGTCACTTGGAAGTTCTGTTGATTCAAGTCAGAAGGAGGCCTGGCGTACAGATGCACCTGAGGACAAAAAGGATTGGAGAAGAACAGCAGTGGAGACTGAGAGTGGTCGCGGGTGGCGTGAGGAAGAGAGGGAAACTGGCTTGCTTGGTCGGAGAGAACGAAGGAAAACCGATCGCCGTGCTGAGCATGATGTTAATAACCGCAATTCTGGGCTTGATACAAGACGAGATAGCAAATGGTCTTCCAGGTGGGGTCCTGATAACAAAGAAAAAGAAAATCGCTGTGAGAAAAGGATAGAAGCAGATAAGGAAGATGTTCATAATGATGGTCAAACACTTGTGGCTAACCGTACTGTCTCAGAGAGGGATTCAGATTCTCGTGATAAGTGGCGTCCACGCCATAGAATGGAGGGAAATTCGGCTGCTCCAAGTTCCTATCGAGCTGCTCCAGGCTTTGGACAGGAGAGAGGAAAAGTAGAAGGGTCAAATGTGGGGTTTAACTTGGGTCGTGGGAGGTCTACTGGGATTATTGTAAGACCTTCCTCTGGGGGTGCAATTGGTGCTCCACCATTTGAGAATTCTGTTGCTGGAAAATCAAGAATCTCGACTGGCATAATTTGTTATCCAAGGGGGAAAACTCTTGACATATACCGCAGGCAAAAGCTTGGCTCATCTCTTTGTCGCATGCCTGAAAATATGGAAGAAGTACCTTCAGTCACTCAAGAAATTGCTAGTGAACCATTAGCTTTTGTTGTTCCTGATGCTGAGGAGGAGGTGAGCTACATTTATTGCTTCACTTATTCAGACTTGTAGATTTTCTAAGTGTTCAAGAAATATTTGATACCATAAAGTTGCTTGATCAATCTTATAGGCTGTCCTCAATGACATATGGAAGGGTAAAATTACCAGTAGTGGCGTTTCTTACAATTCTTTTAAAAAGGGTCAATCAATGGATAATGTCACAGGTAATTGTTTCTCGAACACTATGTCCGGATGTGGTACTGGGTGCTAATACCATCCTGTCCATTATCTTTTTGTTGGAGTAGGATATGGGGTTCTCTCTGAATTTGCTTTTGTATTTTCCAGAAACAGGGGATGCGGAGCCCAACTATACAAAACAGGGTGCTCCCTCCGCTGATGTCACCGAAGAGACAGTTGATAAGTTACTAAAAACTTCAATAGGTGTTGAAGAAGCCATTACCTATAGCTTTGTTTACGAGAATGGTGTCAAGGTCAAGTTGGATGGTGAGTAAAGTATTACCTCTATTTATTTGGAATAATATCACCTCTTCTCGTCAAGATAGTTTTTCCAGTTTTTCCTGTTGACTTCTGACAAAGGAACTTGTTCGTGATTCAGGACATAATCACGGAGGACAGAAAGACAAAGTTTCTGAAGCTATTACTGCGGATGGATGTTTGTTGACCAGGACGAGAACTGACAGTAGAGACTGCTTGAGAGACATTAGTGGGTCCCAATCTGATACTTCTGTGCTCAGCTTCCCAGATTCCGGAGTAACCAGGACACCTATCTTTGAGAATACCCAACAACATGTTGCTTTTGATGGCAGTTTGAAGGTTTCTGGTGATTCAAATTCTGTATTTGTGAAGTCCTCTTCAGAAATCTATTGGAACAACCTTCTAGGAAGGGGTATTCCACCTGAGGAGTTGAGTTTGTACTATCGTGATCCTCAGGGCGAAATCCAGGGGCCATTTCTTGGAGCTGACATCATTTCATGGTTTGATCAAGGATTTTTTGGTATGGACTTACCAGTTCGCTTGGAGGATGCCCCTGAAGATTCACCTTTCTTTGAACTGGGTGACGTAATGCCGCATTTGAAATTTGAACATGCGTATGATGGTAACACCAATCTTTCTCAGGCAGAACCATCTGCTGTACTAGAGGGGAAGTTGGATTCTGGTTTACGTAGCTCAGCTTCTGTTTCTGAGATGGTTGGTTCTGCTGCCCTGGATGGCTCGAGCTGGCCGCCTTCTGATTTTGATGGCCTTGGTGGACATCGTATTCAATCAATACCTGATCATCCAGCTCGTCAATTTAAACCTCCATATTCACAAAGTGAAGACTTTAACGATTTTGTTGCTCAAGATGAAGGTGAGTTAGCATTTTCACCTTGGGATCCTTATTCTTTATGTCTATGCATAACCTCTTGTGGCTTTGGAGGTGGGAATGTAGCCTCTTTCCTTGCAAATAAGCCATCAAGATCATGGACATTGAATTTAATGCGGGAGACCTTTATCTGTTGTTTTGCTATCTAATTCTTTAAGTTACCATTTCCATTTGCAGAAATTGTGTTTCCAGGAAGACCTGGAAGTGGTGGCAATCTTATTGGAAAAACTTCAACAGGCCTTGCTGATCCTTCAAATATCCACCGTGCAACTCCAAGCGCAATATCTGAGGGTGGAGTTCCAAACCATGAAGAGACATTGCACCCGCTTGGTTTATTATGGTCAGAGCTTGAAGGCATTACAGGAAAAAGTGGTCCTATCTCAGATGTTCCTTTTAGAGGAAGTGGCCAGGATCAAGTTCTAAACCCTGGTGCTGCAAGGGTTGGACCATTTGGTGCCAAGACGGACTCAACCTCTGCTGTGGAGACATGGGCTGATGCTTATAGAAGAAATACTGTATCTGAACCCAACATATATCAAGATGCTATGGATGCCAGCCGCTTGTTGCACCGGGACCATGAAAGGAACCGGTTTGAGTTGGCAGACAAGCTATTTGCCCAACAACTTCAGCAACAGCATCCTCATAATTTGATGTCTTCTCATAATAATCACTTAAATGAAGCAATGCTGGAACGAGGGGCAAATCATAATTCAATACACCAACCACAGTTGGCAAGTCAGACTGGGCAGGATCTGGAACACTTCATGGCGCTTCAACTGCAACAGCAGAGACAGTTACAGCTTCAACAACAACTGCAGCAACAACAACAGTTCCATCAACAGCAATTGCTAATGAAAGAACAACAGTCCCATGCTAGGCAGCTAGTTCTTGAACAATTATTGCAGAGTCAAGTACGTGATTCAAGTCGTACACAATCACGTCTTGATGCTATTAGGCATAATAGTGCTCTGGAGCAGGTGTTGATAAAGCAACAAATTCTGAGTGAACTGCAACAGCGTCCGCATCTTCCTCCAAGACATGCTGAACCATCTATTGAGCATCTCATTCAAGCAAAGTATGGTCAAATACCGCACCAAGGGCCTCAAAATGATTTAATGGAGCTCTTATCACGGGCAAAGCATGGACAGTTGAACCCTTTGGAGCATCAAATCTTTCAACAAGAACATGCACATGAGAGGCTAAGGCAACGTTTGGAAATGGAGGAAGATAGACAGATTGGTGCTGTCTGGCCTGTAGATGAAGCTGGTCAGTATCTAAGAAATCCAGGTGTTGCTCGTCGAGCAAACTCGGGATTTGGTCCATTAGATATTTACCAACAGCAACATATACCCCCTCCTGAAGAGCATGTTAGTCATCTGGAAAGGAATTTGTCAATGCAGGATAGACTTCAGCGGGGTGTCTATGACACTGGATTACTGCATCTGGAACGGACGATGTCAGTACCAGGTGGTGGTCCTGGTGTTAATTTGGATGCTGTAAATCCTCTAGTGCGCGCACAAGGTTTGGAAATGCAAGATCCAAATTCAAGAATGCACTCAGCTGGTCATATGCCTGGTTTCTCGACTGGCATCAACTTGCAATCTCCTCGCCGTCCTCTGTTTTCAAATCAATTTCATGCTCCGAATGCAGATACAATTGAAAATCATTGGTCTGAAAGAAATGGTCAGTTACCAGCTGATTGGATGGAAACTAGGATGCAGCAACTACATCTTAACGGTGAGAGGCAAAGAAGGGATTTTGATGTCAATAGGGCTTCTGAAGATCAAAGTATGTGGATGTCAGCTGGTGCTAATGATGACAGTTCAAAGCGATTACTTATGGAACTGCTCCAGCAAAAATCTAGCCAGCAGTCAACTGAGCAAACAGAAATGACCAGGGGGATTTTGTTTGAGAGGGGCTTCCACTCCGGTCACTTTTCTGCGGCAAATGCTTCAAACCATTCGTTCAACCCTCTTTTGGACCAGGACACGAGTCTGAACCAAACTTTTACTGTTGGGTCATATGGTTCTAATTCAGGTTTGCCACCACAGAGAGATCATGTAAATGAGATTGCCGGTAGTCTTGATGTTGGTGAGAGATTGCTCTTTAAATCTCATTCTGGAGCTTTAGCTGAAACTGAACCTGTCTTTTCCAGCATCAATGATGTCTCTCAGGTAATTTACAGGATCCCAGACATAGGCATCTTGTGTGTTTTGGCAATGAAGATGTGCTCTTACATGTGAAGATGGTTATCTATAGGTACATTTAGAGGCTCGCGAAAGTATCGTTGGGCAAGCTGGTCTGACGACTGTAGAAGGGGAAATGCCAGTAAACTTGCTCAGCAGGCACACTTCACTTGGAACTGGAGGTTTCTGTCTCTCTCCTCAATATATATATATATATATGCACACACATATATATATGTATACATATGTTGTGTCTTATATATATAGTGTATATATATATATATGTTTTGCTAACCTACTACATGAAGGTAGTAGGTTAGCATTGTACCCATTTTTTAATTTCTTTAAATACCCATAATATTTTTTGCCGACACATTAAAATAGAGACCTTTTTGTCATTTCACCAAAAACCAATTCATTTTCCTCTCCCTTAGCCTTTATCAGAACTCCGTCTTACATTCTTAAACCCAATTTCATTTTTCTTTCATTACTTCAACCATTCTCTTTTTTTTTCTTTTCAATTTCTCCACTGGAGCAGTAGGGAAGAGCAGCGAAGAGAGATAAATGGGTCACATGCAAATACAGAAATAATATGGGGAGTTGATGATGAGGAGATGCTTAACATATCCATGGCTTAATCCTATATCATCTGCTCTTTTCGAATGAGGAAAAAAGTAAAATTACTCAAAAATTATTCATGAAGTTGAATTAATATGAGTCTGGTCTAAAGCTCCATCAAATTATTTTTTCTAAACATTCGTTGTCCATTTTTCTGTACAACCCGTTCTTCAATCTTAAACCCCCAACATGGGTCAGAATAATCTGTTGAAGTAAAGGATATTGAAGCAAATTAAAGAACATATCTTCGATGCTGATTTCATTTTCAATTTATAGATAAAGAGTGGCTCATCTTCTAAATTTCTAGGGCTTCAACTTAATCATCTCTTGCTCTTTTTCAATAAGGAACGAAAACTAAAATTAAACAAATACATACTACTCATGAATTTTAATCAACTCGGGTCTGATTTGAAAAGTAAATTTAACTAAATATTAACAACCTTGTTGATTGTCCGATGGGGGAAAGGGCTGTAAGGATTTGCAAAAGAGAATACGTGACCTTCTGGAAGATGGGTGGGATTTTCTTTTTTATGACGAAAATGTCAAAATTGTCCATAATTTAAAAAGAGCTCTGGTAAGTGATAGGGGTATATAAGAGAAACAAAAATGGGTACCAGGCTAACCTACTACCTTCCCCATATATATATATATATATATATTCCTGTCTGTGCTCATGTATCCCTTTATTAAAAGAAGATTTTATTGCTTGATAGATTGTAATGTTTTCAAATCATCTTCAGGTGGAAGTCTTGACTTTTACAGTGGAAAGAGTGATAGAGGGGATTCGGCTGCGGAGGAAATTCCCAAGGAACGGTATGCGCTATCTTCTGTTTCTTCACAGAAAGGACTTATTTTTATATATGTCATTTTAATGGGGCGCAGTTAGTAGTTTGGGAAATGAAGTAAAGTTTTTGCTTCAGTATCTTCAACAATTTTTATTTTTATGTATGTCATTTTAATGGGGCGCAGTTAGTAGTTTGGGAAATGAAGTAAAGTTTTTGCTTCAGTATCTTCAACAATTTGATTCATATAAAATTCTTTGGAAGAGGAGTTTGCTACTTGTAATTCCTGGTGTGTAGAATTTATTGCCAAGATTCTATTACAGAAACTCTAATTATAGAAGTAGGTTGGCTTACTAAGAAACTGAACTTTTGCTTTAGAGTACTGAACATTTTGGTTGATGATGTTTCATTCACTTGTCTACCATCTTCATTTTACTGATATTATACGTCATAAATGCATTAGTTTTTATCAGATAAAAGTAAATGTTATTAAATCAGTACCAAACTGGTACTTTGATGAGTACAAAACAGTTCAGTGTTGCAGTTATTCCCCTATTTCCTTGTATCATCCAAAAAATCCAAAAGGTTTGTCAAATTTTCTACCCTGCAGCCCTTACACTTGCTGTAAATGCATTTTGTTAAGGTGCCTCTTAGATAATGATGTAATCAGAGATCAGCATTGTGATTACCACTTGGTTTCCGTCTTTGGAAAGGTGATGTTTTGGCACCAATTTGGATGTTCAAAAACTTTCTCCCATTCTGTATGTTTAGACGAATCACTTTTCAATATGGAATTTATTTTGTTGTAGTTGTGTTTTCATCCTGTAAACCCTGTGTTGAGCAAATCTGTCAGATTGTAATTTTTACATGGTGCGTCTTCTTCCATGCTCAAAAAGTTTTGTTCCTTGTCTTTTTCCTTTTAATTTTTAATATTTTATTTAATCAGTGTTTTTTTTTTTGTAAAAGTCATGGAAGAGTTTTGCTGACTACTCTGTATACAGGACTAGCTCCTATCCCTTGATGAAGATTATGTTGTGATATTGCTTTCCTGATTTCCATCTGTATTTTGTTTCTATTTGGGTAGGATCACCGGGACATCAAAAAGGCCAGATAACATCTTGCTGAAGCGTCCGCCTGTCTCGCACGTTTCTTCAACATTGGAGGGTCTATCTGAGCTAACTTCTGATACCCTTGTGGGGGCAAAAATCCTTCAGATGCCATGGCTTATGAAGGTAGGATGTCTTTCTCCTTTTTGTTGCTACCACTGTCTTCTGATTGTGTCTTGATATTACTATATTTCCTAGCTATTTTGCATGTTGAAGATGTGAGGAATATCTGTGGCTTATTTTGGATCACAAGTTTCAAATGTGTTCCGTTCATTCTTAAACTCCGTGCCTAGTCGTTCACATAAATTGGGATGGAGGGAGTAGTTAATTTGATGTCTGCTATTCCTTTGTGGCTTGTAATAGTAGTTGCCAATCCCCTTGTATCCATCGCTAATTGCTCATTCTATATATTCACTCATTCTATCCATCGCTAATTGCTAACTCATCCTTGTATTATTCTTTCACTAGGGGGTAAGAGGGAAGCAGGAGGTAGTACAGCAAATCAAGTTCCTGATGCTGTGACGTCTGGAAAGAAAGATGGGCGCTTCCGACGAACTGCATCTTGTAGCGATACTGATGTTTCAGAGACATCATTCAGTGACATGCTTAAGAGTAACGCTAAGAAGCCAACAGCTCAGGAGGCACATGCATCAGAGGCATCAGATGCAACACAAAGTGCCCGTAGTGGTAAGAAGAAAGGAAAGAAAGGAAGGCAGATTGATCCTGCTCTTCTTGGATTCAAGGTTACGAGCAATCGCATCATGATGGGTGAAATACATCGGATAGAAGATTAGTGGATGTACAGTTGTAACTTGTTAGAATCCCAATTTCTTCTGCTGTACAGATTAGAGTCATCTGTAAAATTTTCCCTACACCGTTTTACTCCATCCCATTTTGTGTAGGGATGGCTGTTGAGATGTAGTTAGCGTTAGGTAGTGTTAGCCAATTAGTTGGGATAACATAAGGAAAAGCTTGTATCGGTAAAATCTCTCTAGACAACAAGCAATCAAGTAGAGCACAGGCACATCCTGATGGGAATGTTTTCCTTTACCCATCTGATTTGTGCAATTGACAGCGATGCGGTAAAGGAGCAAAAGAGCGTCCTAATAAGCTCCGAAAGTTAAGAAGGCGCTTCTTGCAGTGAAACCCACTTTTCACTGTCATGACCTTCGTACGTTCTCTCTACATTTTTATTTTTGACCCTTCATCACCATCTGTTCCATCTCCATATTTCTCTTACATCAGTTCCTCTCTAATTGACACTCGCTTTGGACGAAGACTTTTTCCATTAACATTAATACTCTACAAGTACTAGAGCCCGGTAATTATGTTCAAGATCCATCGATCTCTAATGTTTATCTCACTATCATTTTCCCAAGTGTTTACTTACCTGCTCGTGCTTTGTTGTAGATTTGTACCAGCAGTTGAGAAAATCTCTGCTCACTCAGAACTCAAAACTAACTTGAGAAGCATAAATAACAAAACAAAAAAAAAAAGAATAGCAACCTGAACTTCCTAAAGCCTACATCTTAAGAGCCCTCTCTTCAAATACACTGACGGCATTGTTTCAAGTCTAAGGCGCTCTATCGTATGATAACTATTTTCCCATGGTAAGCCACAGGTCAGATTACGTTATTTGCCTCAACCCCTGAAAAGATTGTAGGTATCATCTGCTTCTTCATGCTTACAAAAGACTCTCCTTTGCTTCGCTCAAGTACAAATTAGGTTCTAGTCACATATACGAGATTCTTCAACTTGCTATTGTGAAATAGGACAAGGGTCAAAATTGTCCATACGGTAATGGAAATAGTTTAAATTTGTCGTTCTTCCGCCTATTGGGTTCCAATTGCTCGTAATGTTAATATTCCAATTGTGGTTTGAGGGGCGGGGGGGGGGGAAATGTTTTTTTTTAAATTTTTATAAAAGTAAAATAAAATGTATGAAAAGAAAATTGGGAGGGGGTTGGGTGGAACAATGATATGGGGTGGGGTAGGATTGGGGTGGGTGTGGTGGTATAGGGTAGGGTGCTGAAAATGAAGTGCGTTCGAGGGTGGTGATGGAATTTGGTTGGATTGGTGGGTGGAGTGGGTGCTTGGGGTGTGGAGGTGTGATGGGGTTGGTGGGGGCTTGTGTGAGTATCTTTTGAAAAATGTTTTGTACTAACCAAATGAACATAAGAAAATAAGTAAGAAATATACTTATTTTTCAAGAAAATATTTTCCTCCGTACCGAACACACCCTATATGTATATCAAATAAGTAATATATATATCACACAATGTACACAAATATTGGTTCACATTATATGCATATCAAATAATGTATGTCACACATTGTAGACAAATACTTGTGCCAATAGTTTGCCCAGATTGTACTCCCACGCCAATTTTCCTTATAAGATACTAATATACAATTATATATAAATTATACATTTACAGATTATTTTTAAATTTAAATGATTAATTTGACAGTTAATTAGGTTTACCCCCCCCCCCCTCCGGCCCCTCCCCCCTCCCCCCAAGAACAAAAAAACTAACTCGGAACAGGCAAACCAAGAAGTAAACGACTGCTGCTTATTCTTCTTCTCGTTTCAATGTACTACAATGTTGTGTAGAATCTTCAAACAAAAATGTTATTTTCTGAAATATTTACGAAGCCTTTTTCTCTTTGGACTTTTGCCTCCACTCAACTGGTGAAACCTTTACTTCTTTGCTCATCTTGGAGGGCGATAATGTGGTGTTTAAAAAATTAAAAGGCAAAGCATCTGTTTTTTTTGCTAAGTTTAATTCTCGGCTAAGAGTATTTCAATAATTACTAAGGAATGTATCTGAGTGTCAATAGTCCACATAAAAATGTCCTTCCTTTTATCTATTGGACCCTAATTGCCTTTTACGATTAAAATATCTTTCCATTTAACATAATTATGAGATGAGATATATTGGTTTAAATTAAATAGATGATATTAATTTATTGATCCACATGAATATTAGATGCAACTTATAAATAACTCGACCAGTAGGGGTGAGCGTATATAGGTTCGGTTCGGTTTTGTATCAAAAAGTATGAACCGAATAAAATTCATTTTTTTTTTAAAAAAAACCGAATCAAACTTTTTTTTAAAAATAAACTGATATATCGGTTTATATCGCCGAATGTATCGGTTTATATCGATTTTTTCAATTCAAATATAAAGTCCAAAAACATAATTTAAAGTCCAAAAACATAAAGTCTGCATCACATATATTCTTCAAACATGTAAAAAGCTCCAAATTAAAGTTTACATCCCCACAAAAAAAGTCCAACACTGAAATAACATAAACAGGTCGGGGATTTTTTTTTTTAAATTGAATTTCCAACACTGAAATTGACATTCACACCTACATTACCACGGAATTTAGACGTTGAAATCTATTGTATATCGTGAGATCTTTACTAAAGAAAAGGGGAAATTAAAAACCGATTCGGGGGAAAACACAAATTGATTGGGACAACAGACGTTTTCTTAAAAATTGGCGGCGCGAAACCGCCTTGCGGCAGTTTGACCGGCTGCGTATAAAAAAACGCAAAAAAAAAAAAATTGGTAAAACGGACATCCGAGCGCAGAGTTATGACCATTTAAAGTTGCACCAATTTACAACTACTTTCTCTCCCTATATTTTATGTGAATGCTTCCGTGATATGCTAATTAAGTTCATGCCGCATTCAACTTCCATAAAAGCTTCATAGATTGGCTTCAATGACTATGATTCAAGAGATAGCAGTAGCCTAAAATAAAAAATAAGATTAATTACATATTTGCCCTTAGTTTTTCGGTTCGGTTCATCCCCAGTACGAAAGAACCGAACCAAATCATTTAACACAGGTAGGTTCGGGTTTTTTAAAAAAATGATTTTTTTTAAAAACCGAATAAAAACCCAACCGAACCGCCGGTTTTTTCGGTTCAACAAGTTTTATGCCCACCCCTACTGATCACTCCAAATTTTTTGTTCGGAGTTGTTGGGGCTGAATCTAAGGGTGTTCATGGTTCGGTTCGGGGCGTTTTTTTCTTAAAGGAACTCAAACTAATTAAGTCAGTTATTCATCGCTTAGATTTTTATTGGTTTGTTGGGTTTTTTGGTTAATTCAGTTTTTGTCAATTTTTTTTAAATATATGACAATATACTTCTAAGCACATATTATATATACTAGCAACACTACAAATCAAATACTCTTTTAAAAAATAAGAAACTATATATATAATCAAGTTATATATGTAGTTTTCTCTAGAAAATTATATCCATTGTCCAAAAATTTAATCGTTTACAAGAAACATAATAAAAAAATTACAATACTTTAATTTGCAAGAAATTTAAAAAACTCTTTTTTCTTCTTAAATATGAGGCATATCATAAAATAGAGGTGCTCTGAAAATGTCTCAGTAGGCATCTGACTACCTTGAATTTCTAACCTTAGAATCGTCAATGTACTGATTAGTTATTTTGAGGCTAAAGTAGTTAGATGTGTAGTGGGAAAGAGGATGGTGGAAGTTTCGGGGCTCTATTTCCAATTCCGCTAGTTTGATTGCTTTGTACATACTATTTAGTAAATAAAATATTTAATTATTAGAAAAAATATAATGGTGAATAACTAAAGCATTCAAAGATAAGTTTTTTTAACATGAAATAGATTTTTGAAATTATTAAAATGAAGACTACAAATCAAACTAGATAGTAAATGTAAAGAGTTACCTAAAATCTTCTTACCACAACGACAGTATGGCTATGGGAGTCAAAATTCAATTTTAATGAAGAGGTGTTAAGGATGATTCCACTATAGGTTAAATCCCCAAACTTGTCACTCAACTACAGGGGAATAGATTCATTGAGCAGAATTATAGTGGGCTAGGAAATTTATCTATGCTGACGAAAGCACAACAAAAATAAAAAGAATTTCTTATGCCAGTGTTTTAATTGAGATGTATGTTACAGATCTTCTGCCACAATCTGTTAAGGTGGAAGACCTTACAAGAGATGTGTTTGATCAAGAGGTTTGGTATGACTATCCGTGAAAGTTTTATCGATTCCATTAGGTTCGGAATATGATTTATGACTTAGTTGAGTCGTTGGTTTGATTCCCGAGAGGTTCAGATGTGATTAAGGTGGTTGGTTGAGAAGCTAGATTTTGAGATGGTTTGTAGTTGACCACGATCAACATCGGGTCAAGACGAATCCATTTGGGTGTTTTGAGAGTTCGAACAACTTCGTATGATCATTTGTGACTTGTAGTAACTTTCGGAATTGGATTTGGATTTCGTTTGGTCAAGTTTAGGGGTTTTGAGTCGTTGACATAAGTCGCCCGCCTTCGACGCTTCAATTTACCATTATATTCATTTGATGTTGGAATTGAGTTTTGATTGTTGGAATAGATGCGTATCAAAATTTGTGATCTGTAGCAACTTGAATCGTCGAATTCCGACATCGTATGAGAAAGTTATGCCCATTTTAGTTTCGGAAAAAAATATTGGTTTCTGGTGTGCGCTGGAGCGGACTTCCGGGCACTGAAGCGGATGGAGCGGAAATTGGTCCTCGAGAGTGGAAATCACTGTGTAATAAAAATCAGATTGCGTTCATTTACTATTTTGAGCATAACTTGAGTTCTAGAGCTCCTATTGAGGTGATTTTCGGGGCGTTGTTCTCTTCTCAACAAGGGGGTAAGTATCTAACCTTTATTTTGACATTTCTTCAAGCTTATTTTCATTGGTTATCGATTTTTATCTGTGTTTGGTTGGAAAAAATTGGGGTTTTGAGCTCTAAAGTTAAGAAATGATAAACCTTTGATTTGAGGGCCAATTGATGGATGTAATTAGTTGATTTTATGGATTTATAACCTATGGGCTATGAGTAACTCGATTTTATAATGAAATTACAATTTTGACCTTCGGAGCCCGGGATTGGTTTTTAAGGTCCATTTTTAGTTTCGAAATATAGTATAGCAATATGGGTATAGTTGGATTCGTTTAACCCTGTAGATTACTAATTTGACTAGATTAAACTGGTTCGGTGAGTTTGGACACGATGGAGCTTACATGAGGCTTATTCTTCGTGTGGACAGAGCTTGGAGTCGTTTGTGAACTTTGGGACTTCATAATAAGGCAAGTTGAGACTTACTAGACCTTAATATAATGTTTATATGTTGGTTTAATAATTAACGGGAGTAATGGGGAATTTGAGATCCCATATTAGTGAGGTGACGAACACTAATACGGTACCGATGAACTTAATTGGGTAATTAATGATCTAGTTTGATATAGGTGAATGCGTTTATGTGTTTAGCCTTCGTGCTGCGGGCGCAGTGCATAAATCCGCTTAGGTTGGTATGTTTGTTGTTTATTTGGTCTCATAGCCATGCTTGACTATTATATCTTTGATTGAACTTATCATCCATTCATTACTCCACATCTCGTCTAAATACTTGAAAAGAAACTGATAACTAATGATTGCATTGATTATGCTGATTGCATGGTGTACACATATCCATATCATTCATACATATTATATTTGACATTGAACTGTTGAGATATTGCTGAGAGAGGCTTGGAAAGCCGGTCATTGAATATGGTATATGATACGAGAGTGATGAGAGATGATGATACAATAGTCACAAAGCTGGGATCGGATGGGTATATGGACCTTATGAGTCCCCCATGGGTCACGTGACAGCTACTGCAATAGCGTGTGTATACCAGGTACATATGACCCTTGCATACATACATACATACATACATACATACATACATACATACATATCATCTGCATTACATTTATTCATATTCCTGATATATGTTTGATGTTGTGTGTACTCAGTTTTGATTTCTAGTAGACTTTATGATCATATGACTTTTACGGAAAATAATATTGCTACCTTGTAACTTATACTTGATGTAAAAAGGAAATATGAGACGTTATGGTGATGATATAAAGATATGATCTTTATGACTTAGATTGATAGAGATGATATAGAGATGGGAGCTCTACGTATTCCTTAGTATAAGAACTAAAATATTGAATTTTTAATGGTAAACTTGTTTGTTTGGGATAAAAGATTGAAACTTAATTATGATTGTGCCTCAATTCGTGAAAGGGTTGGACCCTTATAAGTAGAACTTATTCTAATTAATTAAAGAAGATAATCTTGAGGATTTAGATGCCCACTTGGATGTAGGTTGGAACCTTATGGCCATATCTATCTTAATTAAGGTAAACCAAGAAACTTTATTAAGTTCTGTGAAGAGCAATGGACTTTATGACTCGGTGTGATTGTAGAATCTTTACTTAAATGTTTGAATTATTTATAAACTGTATAATTTGACTAACCAAGCAAGAAGAGAAGTATTGGAGTACAAACCCTCGCCACCGCTATAGTTAGAGTCGATCAAAGTTGTTGTTGGGTACACGTGTTTCCCGTATTCACTCTATACTTCCTTCACTCTAAGTGCAGGTACTGAGCCGGACGCCAGCGGATGAGCTTGACGCAGAGCTTGGATATTCATCTTGGGAGTCCATGGTGAGCCGTAGATGCCATCCCGGCACTGGAACTCTTCATCTTGTTATTTTACTTTTCTGTCTTATATTTCAGACAATGATTGTATTTTAAGTTCCAGACTTGTATTCGATTAGTAGCTCTGTACTGATGACAACCAGGTTTTGGGGTTTTCTTCCAAAGTTTATGTATTAAGTCCTAAGACTTAATAACACTTATGTTATTTTCCTTAATTTTCTGCATTTGCTTTATATTATACGTTTGGATGTTAGTAGTTCGCCTCGGGTAGGGTAGGTGCCCTCACGACACAATGGAATTTTGGGTCGTGACACAATTCAATACTACAAAAGAACTGGAGTTCATGGTATGAAAATATTATCATAAATTGAGCACATGAAATTAGCTTGGTAATAGAAAAAGTAAACCATATGCACGTGAAGAAGGAAATCCATGTCAAACAAGGATTGACTTCATACAATTAATGGAATCAAGTCTTGGATGAATTTGGAGAACATAAGGTGGCTATTTACTCATATAAATACAAGACGACAAAAGCTTTGGCGCTTAACCATAACGAAGAGAGAGACATCAGAGTGAGAGCAGGTCAACACAAAGAGTCTCGAGGGAATCAACTACAACAGCATCACAGAACTTGTTCCTATCAATATTTATTTATACCGTTCTTGAATTGTAATAGTTAGGTTCTTGTAGTTCCAAACAAGATGTTGATTACTTTCTTAATTGATTGTAGTAGGTGTTGTTTTGTGCATTGTAATAGACTTCATTGACTGGGTGAAGTCATTGAAAAAATTAGGTGAGAGAGCCAACATTTGAGAGAATTATTAAGAAGCGGGGAGGATGCTTAGAAAAGTCACTTCGGTGTACATAAAGTTGTAACTTTAAAATTGCTCGAGTTTAGTTGAGTTTGGGGAAATCCTACAAGCGGTAGTCGTAGTTTTTCATTCATTGAGAAAAGAAGTTTTCACGTGAAAATTCTTGTGTTGATTTACATATTCCGCACTTTACCTTTTGGCATAGTTGCTCAAACAACCTAGTTCTTTGAACACTTAAGTCGTAACAAACTAACAATTTGTATTACAGCTATATATTTCAATAAGGGCTAACACCTTGAAAGACTGAAGATGGATGCACCTCAAAAATTTCAAGAGGAACAATCAATCATAAGACCTCCATGCTTTAAAGAAAAACATTATGGATGGAAAGGCAAGAATGCAAGATTTTTTAATTGGTGAAAGTCTAAAGTTGTGATTGTTATTAATCTGTATTCCAAAAAACCAGTAAATAATAAACACTGAAAATAAACAGAATCAGTGTTGAAAAATAAGAATAATTTTTCAGAATATAATCGAGCCCACTTAGTTCAAAGTGTGTCCTTAAGGACATTATTCCCCTCACAGTACTCGAGGTTGATGGAATATCCCCTCCTAGGATAGAACGATTATCTTACCAAAATAGTAGTACTCCAAATTCAGGTAGCGGCGAACCACTCAACGACAGTATATCACACAGGATTTATTTGTGCAGAAGAAGAAGAAGTTTGTATTGTTCAGAAAATTCGTAAGTAAAATTCTGAGGAATTAAACGAATTTATAGCCATGGAAGTACCATTTCTGAAGGTTTGCAACCTTTCTGAACAACCACTGAAAACTGGTGGAAAATTTAAATGTGGGAAAGAAACCGGGTCGCGGGTCAGACACGCGGATCCGGCCGGGTCGCGGGTCAGGGTCACTAACGGGTAGGATTGAATAAGTTAATTAATTTAATTAAATAATAATTAATTAAATAATTAAAATTAAAGAAAATTTGGTCCAAAAAGATTATCAATCAATCAGATCATTTGACCAAATCCAAATCCAAATCCAAATCCAAATATGAATCCGAATCCGAATCCGAATCCGAATCCGAATCCGAAGCCGAGCCGAAGCCGAAGCCGAGCCGAGCCGAGCCGAGCCGAGCCGAGAGAGCGACGACGACGGCGTGAGGGGTCCTTGCTCCCTCAACCCTTTTACTGACAAGAAGGAGTAATTCTACTTATAAGTAGAAGAACTTCTCTTTCCACTACCGATGTGGGACAAATGCTTATTTTATAAAGCAAGAGGGAACTCCCACTTTTATTTTCACTACCGATGTGGGACAACTCCCACTTTTCTTTCCAATCATTTCCTATTCACCAATATCAATACCCAATAATCCCCCACATGAATGGGGAATGACTATAATATAAAAGCGCGAACAAGTGTGATATACAAGCGAGAATTGACTGCATCTGGATAAGTAGGTTTCCCTTTGAACTTTCCGTAGTGAACTTATATCGGATATACTCGATCAATCGGTAGATTTGATATCTTTGAACCGTCGAACTTTGTTGTATACTTAGACAACATAAGTCACATAATCAACCCTCAACCGTTTATAGTTCTCACGGTTGTGTTCGTTTCAGCCATGAACACATCCTGGTTTCATGAGTGCGTAGAGAATGAGCCTTCACTGTCATTCCCCTTTAAAGCGGCTTACACTTAACACTCACATAGGTGATTTCTAAGCATGTGGTTCTATAGCCACCTTATCTGGTCATACACTGCCAGATTTAGATAATCATTAAAGAACCTTAATACTTTATTAACTCATTAACAAGCCATAAGGTTTTATCCTTATTTCTGAACATTGTCTTCATCCGAGAATGGGTTGAGTTATTTGACAATGTTGAACCGTCATCACAACTTTGTTTGATCTCCTTGAACCTAGCTCTTGGGATCTCCAGTCTGCTAGGTAGAGTTACCGCCATGATGACTTGTCCTCGGCCTTAACCCCATTCCCATTGATGATCTACTAACTCCCTCTCTAGATAAGCCTTTTGTAAGCGGATCCGCCACGTTATCTCTTGACTTTACATAGTCAATCGTGATAACGCCACTAGAGAGGAGTTGTCTAACGGTATTGTGTCTTCGTCGTATGTGATGAGATTTTCCGTTGTACATTACGCTCCATGCCCTACCTATTGCTGCTTGACTGTCACAATGTATACATATAGGAGCCAAAGGTTTGGGCTAGAATGGAATATCTTTTAAGAAATTCCGGAGCCATTCAGCTTCTTCACCGGCCTTGTCTAAAGCTATAAATTCGATTCCATTGTAGAGCGGGCGATGCATGTCCGTTTTGATGATTTCCAAGACACCGATCCACCCCCAATTGTGAAAACATAACCACTCGTGGATTTAACTTCGATGATCCGGTGATCCAATTTGCATCACTGTATCCTTCGATCACGACGGGATATTTGTTATAATGCAAAGCATAGTCTTGGGTGTTTTTAAATACCCCAAGACTCGTTTCATTGCCATCCAATGAGTTTGATTGGGATTACTCGTGAATCGACTCAGCTTGCTTATAGCACATGCTATATCTGGTCGTGTACAATTCATAATATACATCAAACTTCCCAAAACTCGTGCATAGTCCAATTGTGAGTCACTTTCACCTTTATTCTTTTGAAGTGCAAAACTTACATCAATTGGAGTCTTTGCAACATTGAAATTTAAATACTTAAACTTGTCAAGTACTCTTTCAATATAATAAGATCGCGATAATGCTAGACCTTGTGGAGTTTTATGAATTCGATACCTAAGATCAAATCAAAAACTCCTAAGTCCTTCATATCAAATTTGCTAGCCAAAGATACGCTTCGTAGCATTTACATCGGAAATATCTCTACTCATTATCAACATGTCATCAACATATAAGCAAACAATGACTTCATGATTTGGAGTATTTTTAATGTAAACACATTTGTCACACTCATTAATCTTAAATCCATTTGCCAACATTGTTTGGTCAAATTTCGCATGCCATTGTTTGGGTGCTTGTTTAAGTCCATAAAGTGACTTAACAAGTTTGCACACTTTCTTTCTTTATCGTGAACCACAAAACCCTCAAAGTTGTTCCATGTAAATTTCTTCCTCCAATTCTCCATTTAAGAAAGTCGTCTTGACATCCATTTGATGGATCTCAAGACCATATACGGCCGCCGAGTGCCACTAACACCCGAATAGATGTTATTCTTGTTACCGGCGAGTATGTGTCAAAGTAATCAAGGCCTTCTTTTTGTCTATAACCTTTGACCACAAGTCTTGCCTTATATTTGTCAATAGTGCCATCACTTTCATTTTCCTTTTAAAAATCCATTTTGATCCTAAAGGTTTATTTCCGGAGGAAAGATCAACCAATTCCCATGTATGATTGTTCAAAATTGATTCAATCTCACTATTGACTGCCTCTTTTCAAAATGCTGAATCAGAAGAAGACATATCTGCTTTAAATGTTTGAGGCTCATTTTCAAGCAAGAATGTCACAAAATCTGGTCCAAAGGAAGTAGATGTCCTTTGACGTTTGCTACGCCTTGCATCCTTTTTACTTGGTGTATTTTCCTTTGGTTCTTCCCGCGGTCGTTTAGATCTTTCACTTGACGACTCACATTCGCTTTTATACGGATAAATGTTTTCAAGGAATTCAACATTATCTGATTCAATTACCGTATTAACATGTATTTCGGGATTGTCCGATTTGTGAACCAAAACCGACAAGCTTTGTTGTTTGTAGCATAGCCAATAAAAACACAATCCACGCTTTTTGGTCCGATTTTTACCCTTTTGGACAAAGGAACTTGGACCTTTGCTAAACACCCCCACACTTTGAAATATTTCAAGTTGGGTTTTCTTCCTTTCCATAGTTCATATGGAATAGATTGTGTTTTGTCATGGGGGCACCCTGTTGAGTATTCGGTTAGCTGTAAGGATATCTTCCCCCCACAAGCTTTGCGGTAAACCGGAACTTATTAGTAAGACATTTATCATTTCCTTTAATGTTCGGTTTTTCCTTTCCGCAATTCCATTTGATTGTGGTGTGTAAGGGGCAGTAGTTTGATGAATAATTCCATATTCTAAACATATCTCTCGCAAAAGGAGATTCGTACTCTCCACCCCTATCACTTCTAATCATTTTTATCTTTTTATTCAATTGATTTTCCACTTCGTTTTTGTATTGCTTAAATGCATCAATTGCTTCATCCTTACTATTAAGCAAATACACATAACAATATCGAGTGCAATCGTCAATAAAAGTTATAAAATACTTTTTCCCACCGCGAGATGGTATTGACTTCATATCACATATATCTGTGTGAATTAAGTCTAAGGGATTTGAATTCCTATCAATAGACTTATATGGATGTTTAACAAACTTAGATTCAACACAGATTTCACATTTAGATTTATTACACTCGAATTTAGGCAATACTTCTAAATTAATCAATTTTCGCAAGGTTTTGTAGTTGACATGTCCTAAACGAACATGCCATAAATTATTTGACTCCAATAAGTAAGACGAAGTGAATTCTTATTAATACTGTCAACAACCATTACATTGAGTTTGAAAAGGCCCTCGGTGAGGTAGCCTTTTCCTATGAACAAATCATTCTTACTTATTACAATTTTCTCACTAACCAACACACATTTAAACCCGTTTTTGACGAGTAGTCCGGCTGAAACTAAGTTCTTCCGAATTGTTGGAACGTGCATAACATTGTTGAGAGTCGACCTTGCCTAAGTCATCTTCGAAGTATCTTCTCATAACCTTCAACCTTGGTCTGCTGCAGATTTCCCATAAACAAGTACCTCTTCGGGTCCAAAGGGAGCATAGGTTGCAAATGCTTCTTTTGTAGCGCAAACATGTCGAGTGGCACCGAATCAAGCCACCACTCCTTTGGGTTTCCAACCAAATTGCACTCCGATAGCATTGCACACAGATCATCCATATCATCATTCTTTTCCACCATATTGGCTTGTCCTTTTCCCTTGTTCTTTTTCGGGAGACGACAATCTGGGGCTTTGTGGCCACTTTCCCACAATTAAAGCGGTTGCCCTTGAACTTTTTCTTGTTGGAATCCTTCTCCTTTCCGTGAAGGCCTCTTCCTTTTCTTGTTTTTTTTTCGTAGCAAAGATCTTCAACGATGTTTGCCCCTTCAATTGGTGAAGTCTTACGGTACCTCTTCTCAAAGCAGCTTTGTTATCTTCCTCGATCTTGAGACGAATCACAAGATCTTCCAACTTCATTTCCTTTCTTTTGTGCTTAAGATAATTCTTGAAATCTTTCCATGAGGGCGGCAACTTCTCAATCATTGCACCACTTGGAACGCTTCATTTACTACCATACCTTCAAAGAATAAGGTCATGGAAGATAAGTTGAAGCTCTTGAACTTGGGTTCCAACGGTTTTTCCATCCACCATTTTGTAGTCTAGGAATTTGGCAACCACAAACTTCTTCAAGCAAGCATCTTCAATTTTGTACTTCTTTTCAAGTGCAGTCCATAGTTCTTTGGAAGTCTCTACTGCACTGTAGACGTTGTACAAGTCATCTTCTAAGGCACTCAAAATGTAGCCTTTGCACAAAAAATCAGCCTGTTTCCAAGCCTCAGTAACCATGAACTGTTGGTTGTTAGGCATGTCGGCGGCAGTCACGGGAGGGTCTTCACTGGTGAACTTTTGCATACCAAGGGTGGTAAGTCAAAAGAACATTCTTTGCTGCCATCCTTTAAAGTTGGCACCGGTGAACTTCGCAGGTTTCTCAGCCGGTGGCACAATGGTACGGTAGTAACCGCCGATGCAGTATTTGCGAGAGGTAGT
Organism: Anisodus tanguticus; assembly: GCA_034509755.1. Classification (NCBI taxonomy): domain Eukaryota; kingdom Viridiplantae; phylum Streptophyta; class Magnoliopsida; order Solanales; family Solanaceae; genus Anisodus; species Anisodus tanguticus. Next base: position 22,066,842 of record CM067550.1, on the reverse strand, counting down.
TCCAAATCTCAATTGCCATTATTCGTTTGTCACCAAATCGACAAACCGTTTTAGTTAATAAAACCGTAATAGCAATTCAATCACGTAGACTTAAACGATGAAGATTTTATTTCTTCAAATCGCAAGATAATTATGAAACTTTAGTATTCCAACGAAGTTTTTATATCTTTGAGTCAGAATACTAATATTCATATAGAGTAGAAAACTACACAAGTTTTAATCTCCAAACCAGAATACAACAACGATGAAGTTTTTATGTTCTTCAAATCGTTGTACAAGTATGAACTTTAATATTCCAACAAAGTTTTTATGTCTTCAAGTCAGAATATGAAATTTCATACGGAGTAGAAAACCACACAGGTTTTAATCTCCAAAACAGAATACAGATTAATCAAAAAAAATATAATTTCCTTAAGATTGTTATTAATCTGTATTCCAAAAAACCAGTAAATAATAAACACTGAAAATAAACAGAATCAATGTTGAAAAATAAGAATAATTTTTCAGAATATAATCGAGCCCACTTAGTTCAAAGTGTGTCCTTAAGGACATTATTCCCCTTACAATACTCGAGGTTGATGGAATATCCCCTCCTAGGATAGAACGATTATCTTACCAGAATAGTAGTACTCCAAATTCAGGTAGCGGCGAACCACTCAACGGCAGTATATCACACAGAATTTATTTGTGCAGAAGAAGAAGAAGTTTGTATTGTTCAGAAAATTCGTAAGTAAAATTCTGAGGAATTAAACGAATTTATAGCCATGGAAGTATTGTTTCTGAAGGTTTGCAACCTTTCTGAATAACCACTGAAAACTGGTGGGAAATTTAAATGTGGGAAAGAAACCGGGTCGCGGGTCAGACACGCGAATCCGGCCGGGTCGCGGGTCAGGGTCACTAACGGGTAGGATTGGATAAGTTAATTAATTTAATTAAATAATAATTAATTAAATAATTAAAATTAAAGAAAATTTGGTCCAAAAAGATTATCAATCAATCAGATCATCCGAAGCCGAAGCCGAAGCCGAGCCGAGAGAGCGACGACGACGGCGCGAGGGGTCCTTGCCCCCTCAACCCTTTTACTGACAAGAAGGAGTAATTCTACTTATAAGTAGAAGAACTTCTCTTTCCACTACCGATGTGAGACAAATGCTTATTTTATAAAGCAAGAGGGAACTCTCACTTTTCTTTCCACTACCGATGTGGGACAACTCCCACTTTTCTTTCCAATCATTTTCCATTCACCAATATCAATACCCAACAGTGATACATCATTCAAAATGGGTCAGAAGAACTTCTGGACAATGATCATCAAAAGGCAAGAGGAAAAGATACTGATCAAGAATATTTAGATAGACACCAAAGCAAAATGGATGCTTCTGTGTAGCATTGGTCCTAATGAGTGAGCAAAATCATATCATAACCGTTATTCTGCTAGAAGTATCAAATATGTAAAAATATATACTCGGACACTCAATCCCTCGTGGTCAACTCTAGATACTTCAAGACTATTGAGCCTAGCTCATGCTTGATGATCACGTGAATTAGATGGTTCAAATTCAATGAAATTTACGTATAATCAATAGTTCAATGCAAGGAATCAACACCTTAAGTTTGAGGTTGAAATTTCACATTTTTGGATCCCAAAGTCGACAGCCTCTAATCCAAATTTTCACGAAATAGTGTTGAAAATCATAACCAAATTTACATACTGATTCAAGCCCTTCTTCATGTTCACGCCCACCAGTCCCACGTTCGCCATGTACTGCCCCCTCAATCTTGCGCGTTTGCGATCAACCATGTGACTTTCATTAGCGGTCTCGATCGTGAGGACCAAATGGCTAGACCTTCGTGATAATGGCTTCCCTCCTCTTGATCGTGAAAGAGGAACCAACACCTGAAATTTCCAATTGTCACATGGATTTCAATGATATCGAAACACCCCCGAACGACTCGAGTTTCAATCCAAACCTGGTAAACAAGTATCAAATAGTATTATATGTTGGAAATTTGCCTTTGGTGGGAGTTGCGTCCAACCATCTTTAATGACTTAAACACTAGGGTTCCGCATGTTGGAGACTTTTATTCTTCACACGTGCAGAATCTACTAAGTAAGTAGATGACCGTAGGGCCAATGATCGTCAAATTTCGTTGAGAAATGAAAGAGATATTGGTCCACGAAGTGAGGTGTTTGAAGCATGAAAATGTGGTAAAGACTAATCCTCCCTCACCGGTGGGAAGGAAGATTTGTTTAGTTTATAAGTCTCAAAATTGGCTTGAGGTTTGGGGCTCAGGTCTCGGGGCTCGGTTCACGGTTCACGATTGAAATTGATTGATGATTGAGACTCTCATTAAGGTTTTTGGTCAAAGTATTTCTGGTCGTACTTTAAAGTGGATTCACCAGGATCTTCAGCACGTGACTGCGTCGCGATGACCAAATAGGACATAGCTCAGCTTGGTCGTGGTCCCATAAATATATGACAAACGACACGCCAATTGGGTCCAAAAAGACAAAGATCACAATAAATTTAAATTTTATGAATTTAATCTTAAAATTTTAGTATTAAATTTATTTTTTAAACTTATGAATTCATATTTATTATTTATTGAAATTTAATAAATTTTGACACAATTTTATATTACACGTCAAAAGTATTGAAATCATATAAACCCAATAATTGAAATATGCATCTGCCCTGAGCACTTACATCGGTGAGTGCCACGTTTTGGAGGGCGTCACACTGATCTAAATAAATTCTCAACAGCCAAGGAAAGTGATAGATCAAAGTAAGGAGCTCGCCAATGGGCCGGATCGGCCCGGTCCCGACCCGACCTGACCCCGCCCCGGTCCCGCTTCGATCCCCTCTAAAAAATGGCGTCTGGACTAGAAATCGGGATGGGACATGTGCTCGTCCCGCCCAGGCCCGTACCGCCCTAGACCCGTCCCTCCCCGACCATGTCCCTACCCAACCCCCTCTTTGCAAAAATGACCGTTGCACAATGACCATTTTATATTTTGGTCGTTGTGTAACGACCATTTTTGGCCCCCACCCCATAAATCCCCTACCCCTTAATATTTATTTTTAACCCCTAAGTTACTATAATTACACTTTAACCCAATTTTCCAACTATAAATACCTCATTTTCTCTTCATTTTAATATCACAAATCTTCCTACAATCTATCTAATCTCTCAACTCAATCTACCTCTCTACAAGTCTACAATTACATTGCCTACTAAATATTTATTTTATTTGCTCATTTATATATCAGTACTTCCACCTCCAACTCCAAAAAATCTAAATGAACAACCACCTAAGGAACTAAAGAAGAAGTTTTGTTTAGCATACACGATGAATGCAAAATAGTATATACGCATTACCAATAAGAAATTGCTAGCAACCAACCGACTTCTATACCATCTTCTTCTTCTTTAGTACAACCTTATAAAAGACATGTTGTTTCTGCGGCTATTATTGACAGCCTTAGAAATAGAATGTTTAGTGGTACCACTACTAATCAAGCTAGTGAGTTTGATGTTTTTGTTTTGCAGGGTGTTGTACCGTACTAAGCAGTTCTCAATGAAGAAGGACGTGAATACTTGCTTAAATACTGGAGAAAAAATAAGAAGACATTTCCGACACTATCAAAGATAGCCCGAGATGTCTTGAACATTCAAGCGTCATCAACAACGTCTGAAAGCGCTTTTTCTGTCGGAAGATTTCAAATAGGAGAGCACAGACACTCATTAGCGGGAGACAGTTTGGAGAATGCAGTTTTATTCAGAGATTGGATACGAGCGGAGCGTAGAAGGTGCGGTCAACCAGAGATCAACGAAGAAGATGACGAAAACTACAACGAAATCTTATCCGACGGAGGTGGAAGCGACGTCGACCAATTTGACCAACAAATTTCAATTCCAACCGAAGAACCACAAGACATTGTGAAGAAATTAGAAAAAATGTTTATAAATATGTGATTTTGTTTTTCCAATTTTAAAATTATATTACAAAAAATTATATTTTTTTATTAAATAATATAAGAGGCACAAAAACAACATTGAGATGTTTTTATTACACTATGTTGTTATATTATTGAAGTGTTTATATATGTTATTTTTTAAAAAATTAAGTGCAAAAAAAAAAGGATAACCCCGACCCCGCCCCGCCAAGACCGGTCCTCTTTTCCGACGGAAACGGGACGGGACATCGACAGATTCTGCCAGTCCCGCCGGAGGACCGGTCCCGCCCTCCCCCTAGTTTCGTCGGGTCCCGTCCCGCCAGACTCGCCCCTCCCCAAACCCGGCCCACTGGCCACCCCTAGATCAAAGAGATACTGACACTGTAGAGGGTAGCGGAGCTTGTGCATCGCATGCTGTGGCCACCACACACCACCAAGAGCGTAATTATTCATTTACACCAACACACTTGTTATTCTATTTGTGTGGAAATTAAAGTGTGCCCTACGATCATTTCATGTTTGAGCAAATATGTATTTTGCAATTTTACTCAACTCGGGTTATTCCCTATATTGGGGTCGTATTCATTATCATTAAAAAGAATGACAAAAAAGCAATGATACACCTCTTCGTTCATTTTGTATGTTAAAGTTTAATACTAATGTTGAAGAATTTTCAAATATAAAGGGAAGTCATTAACGTCGTGTAAAAGAAAATAGAGAGATTAATATCTTAGATTCACTTATAATGATACTCTCTCCATCTTAAATTATTTGTCATTTTTAAGTTTACACGTCTCTTAAAAAATATTTATTAAAATGAATACTTGATCTACATTACTCTTATTTATGTCTAAGTTATAATTTCTCTTTATTAAATGTTTACTTTAGTTATGTGTCATATTTATTAATAATAAATAGTAAAATAAAAAAAATTTAATTATATCTTGAACTTCTAAAATAATAAATAATTTAAAATAATTATTTTTAATAATTACGATAAATAATTTGAGATAAGAGATTATTTTCGACTTTTTCAATTTCCAAATTAGTAATCATAATGTAAGGACAAATCAGTACTACCTGAGTGAATAATGACTAGTAACTGTCAGTGTACACATGATTGGTCAAACACGTGGTGCATCACCTATGTGACAATTAATACACTTTCACAAGACAAAAAGTTTACAGTATGATATGTTACTTTTCTTTTGGGTTTGAAAAGAAAAAATGATAAGTATGTTACTTTTAAGTTTTAACTTGTTAAGATGATACATTGTTCTCAAATTTTCCATTTTGTGCCTCACACAAAATTTTAGTTTATGTAAAAAAAAAAATTCCTCATAAATTAGTGTACTCAAAATTCGTGCACCCAAATCTTTTTGTCCCATGAATTAGTGGATTAAAAATATAAGATTTGAATTTACCAACTTATAAAATAAAAAGAAGTTTCACATAACATAAAATAAAATTTTCCCATTGTTCTTCTTAGAAGAACTTTAAATATCCTAATTTTGGTCACCAAAATTTAAGTTGATTGTTTGGATAACTAACCATTAAAATTATTTATCTTTATTTTGTCTTTTCAAAGTTATCTTACTTTATTTAGTTCACTTCAATAGTCATTTTAGCTGAGTTTTGTATTTTTTTTAGAGAAATTAATAATGTGACAAATTGAATTCTAAAAAAATAGTTATACATTTAGAACCTGAATCAAATTATATTCCAACCAGCCCTATCCTATTAGATTCCTCTTTTAGTTGGAGTACTACTTTTATTTGATGATTCCGTAGCCTTTCGGCCGCAATGCTATGGGTGTATTTGGATAGAGGCATAAAGCAATAAAGCTTTACAACTTTTATCTTAAGGCCACGTCTAAGGAAAATCTATACTTCTCGTCTGAATTTAAGTGTATTAATTTGACGTATATAATTTAAAAAATAACAGAGATTTTTTAATTTTTACAGTTTTAAATTAAATATGTGTATAATATATATTAAAATATTTTTAATTTTGTGATTGTAAACTTGTCATGTAGGATCATTGAATTGTCGACTTATTAAATGTGGAAAGAAATATTTTTTTTGAAACATACAAAAAAAGAAAATAAGAGATTTAAATTGGAACGAATGGAGTATGAAGCTACATTTAGGGATGACAACGGATCGGATCTGGACCGGATCCTACTAGATTCAGATCCAGATCCGTTTTTATACCTGGATCCAGATCCATCGGATCCATAAAAATCAAATCCAAATCCGAATCCATCAAATCCATCGGGTCCACGGATCGGATCTGGATCCACATGTAAAATCATTAGCAATTTCCAAATGATTAATTATTTTCACTGTACGAATAAGACTGTCCAAATCAATAGCAATAAAATTAGGCTGCTTGTTGAAAAATCACCTTACATGCTTGCAATTTGTAAATTGATATTAGGATTTGTCAACTTAATTTTAGGAGGATTTTCAACTCTTTAAAATTGTCAACTCAAACCCAGTTTCCCTCTTTTTTAATGCATCTTTTATAGGGATAGGTTGGTGGTTCAAAGTTCAAACTGAACTGAAGTAGATATAACTACAGTAATTAATAAAAGAGTAAATTTCACTCAACATCTTAATCGGTTAAGGTTAGCAAATAGTATCGTCGCAACATTTGAATAAGACAGATTTGAATTAACATTTTCTGTGGATTTTCAAAAAATTGTAATATGTTTTTCCACATTCATTATTTTGACATTTGACAATGTTTTATAAATAATTTTTTTTTACTCTCTAAAGTAATAATCAATGACATATCTCAAAATAATTATACCAAGAAATATGTTAAATGATGTAAAATTACAGAAATTATGAAATTTTTTAAGAAAATACTTATAAAATTACATTCTAGGTTATTGATATATTTAATAAAAAATGGATCCACGGGTCGGATCTAAACCGGATACGGATCTCAAATACAAGATCCAGATCCGATCCGTCAGGTCCAAATTTTGAAGATCTATATCCTATCAAATGAATCTGGATCATTCGAATCTGGAACGAATTCAGAATCCACCGCCATCTCTAGATTGGTAGGTAATTTTAGTTCCGTACTAAAACAGAAATGTCGAAGGAAGAGTGTGTCCGTGCACACACTGATATATTAATCTTCCCTATTATAGCTAAGAATAATTTCTAAATTTTAGTGAAATTCGTCCCATTTTAAATTTGAATCAAGATATTTTTATACAAATGGGGGAGGAGTACGAAACAACTTTTTTTCTTTTGTTTTTATCTCCGTTGTGTGTCATGCCTATCTTTGTGCATATATATATATATATAATTAATAGGCCCTAATTGTTATGAAATACATATTATTTGTATGGATGTCCATACATATTTACTAACATTTTGTATGTTACATGTATCAATTAATCTGACACTTAATAATTGTAACCTCCATTGAGTGGTTTCATCCTATAAATTGGGATGATATTCACCTTTGAAGGAAGATGAACATACACTTGAAATAAGAAGAAAGTCTCCTCCTCCTCTCTACTTCTTTGTCTACATCTCTTGTCTTATATTGCTATTGCTATCATTTTATAACACGTTATCGGCACGAGACTCTATCTTGAACATATATTTTGGAAAGACTAAAGTAATTTTCAGATAAGTTGTTGTAAAATATGGTACTAACAGGATGAAACACAAACACCGAATTGTTGTTCTCTGACTTCAAGGCTCTTATGCAGATTCTTTTAGACAATTATTTCGATTCTTCCCAATAAATTGGCGAGTACAATATGTCACAGAAATATTGCCTTCAGGATACAATGAAGCCCTATCAACGATGTTGAATTCAAAGTTTTTACTCCCTTGATTCAACCAAGAACACACAAGTATGAAGTTTCTGATGATGCTTAGGGAAGAAAAGAAAAGCAGAAGTTTTGATTCTTTTCAACAGAAGTTTTGATTCTTTTTCAACATAAGTTTTGATTCTTTTTCATCAGAAGTTTTGATTCTTTCTCATCAGAAGTTTTGATTCTTTTTTCATATTTTATATTGAATGAGAAAACATCTTTACTACTTATAGAGATTTCGGATCCATTGGTGATGCCTTTTCATCACCAACAGACACCTCCAAGAGGCATCAATGGTGGCTATTGGAAAATGTTGCGTCTGTTTAAATTCAAATAAATATGAATTATGTTAACAGACTCCCGCTAAAGTTGAAGGGGCATCACATCAATGATGGCCTTTGATTTTGCTGAAAATAACCAACATTCTCCCCCTATTTTTAAAATCAAAAAACATAAAATAAAGTAAAATATTTTCAGAATAGGAATGGCTGCATCACTCAAGTGACTGCCTACGTACTCTCCGGTGTCTAGGATGACGTTCATACGAGTATTCATTGTGATTGCAGCGTTGCGTGACCTTGAGATACATCAAATGGATGTCAAGACAGCCTTCCTAAATGGTGATTTGGAAGAAGAAATATATATGGACCAACTCGAGGGGTATGTGGTTCAAGGGCAAGAGAAGAAAGTCTATCGGCTTGTCAAATCTCTGTACGGGCTGAAATAAGCCCCGAAGCAGTGACACGAAAAATTTAATAGTACTCTACTATCGAAGGTTTCGCCATTAATGAGTGTGACAAATGTGTCTACATGAAAGGTAACTCTGAATGTAGACGACATGTTGATCACATGGAGCAGTTCTAGCATAATTCTAGAGACGAAGAACATGTTGAAACAATGCTTCGACATGAAGGATATGGGTATCGCAGATGTCATCTTAGGGATAAAAATATCTAAAACGTCTGATGGACTGGTTTTATCTCAGTCTCACTACATCGAGGATGTTTTGAGAAAGTTCGAGATGTATGACAGTTCGCCTATAAAGTCACCAATGGATAGAAATCAAAAGCTTGCTAAAAATCATGGTGCACCCATATGCCAGGAGCAATATGCACAGGTGATTGGTAGTTTGATGTACATAACAAACTGCACCCGACCTGATATTGATTATGCAGTCAACAAGTTGGCTAGATTTACCCGTAATCCGAGTAATGATCACTGAAAGGCATTAAAACGGGTACTACAATACCTGAAATACACGCTAACTTACGGATTGCATTATTTGAGATATCCAACTGTACTAGAGGGGTACAGTGATGCAAAATGAATATCTGACATAGAGAACACCAAGTCTACCAGTGGGTATATATTTACAATTGGTGGTGGAGCTGTGTCTTGAAAATCCTCTAAGCAAACTTGCATCGCTCGATCCCCGATGGAATCAGAGTTTATCGCTTTAGATAAAGCAGGAGAAGAAGCTGAGTGGCTTCACGACTTCTTAGAGGATGTTCCTTGCTGGAACAAACTCGTACCTTCTGTAATGATCCACTGCGATAGCCATTTAGCTCTAGGAAGGGCACATAATGCTATGTACAACGGCAAGTCTCGTCATATTCGACGGAGGCATAAGACCGTTAGGAAGCTGATCACCACGGGTATAATATCCATTGATTACATAAAGCCAAAGGATAACATAGCAGACCCGCTGACAAAGGGCTTACCCAAAGATCAGATGTTCTGCCTGTCTAGGGGAATGGGCTTAAAACCCAAGGTATAAGGACCAATGCAGTGGTAACCCAACCTTACTGACTGGAGATCCCAGGAATTATGTTCAATGGGAAAACTAAGCTGTAAAGGTTCAATTGATCGCTTCGGTGGAAGCATGAGCACTTCAGATAGTGATTTATGTAAAGAAACACCAAATCCAAAGTCGTTTCCGCGATAGCCTATAAGTGCTATCTGCAGTGTGGGTGAAGGTTAAGTTTCCAAAACCTTTAATGATCCTCACCGGTTGAGGTTAGGTTTGGGGAAAATTTTAATGGTTCCTAACACTTGTAAAATAGGGTATATCAGGATACCTTTTAGGAGACCACCTATTTAAGTGTGAGGACAAGTCGTCTCAAATGAACGCACTTAAGAATCCAAGAAGTGTCCACGGCCACAACGGACAAAACATTACGAAGAACTGAGTAGAAGAAGTTGTTGTGTTGGTACCATTGACTTGGCTTACACTAAACACTGACGGTTCAAGACATCACGTTCACCGCGCACTAAGTAAGTCCGATGGTATTCAACTATGGAAGGTTCAAAGCGTATGTTACCTATTCAGATGCAACATCGGTCCGCTAAAAGATTGCTGGAAAAGGCAACAAGTGTGTATTCCAAAATCTCTTTCAAGAGGGGATTGTTGGAAATTTACTAAATGTTGAATTAAGTATATCTCATTGATTTATGACTCGAACAATGTCATTTCCACACACGTGCACACGTAATGCCAAGTATCACAAATTTCATTAGTGAAAGAGATATTGGTACGTATGTAATACGTTTGAGACATAGAATTATGGAAGGTTATTGGCCAAATGACAAAGTATTCCACGTTGGTAAACGAAGGAAGAAGTGTACAAAGTGTAAAATGAAACGAGTCGGAAATCGTCGCGGAGCCGTGAAGGGCCGCAGCGCCACACTGTCGGAGCCACGACGCAAATTGGTTGGTCAGTCACTAGAGCCGCGACGCTAATTAACAGCGCCGCAACGCTTCGGAGGCAGAAAGCTGTGACGGAAAGTTGGAAAAATCTGACCTTTGGGCTGGTTTTGGAGCATTGATTCTCCATTACTTGGCACATGAATTCAGCAATTATTTGGCTGAATGTAACCCCTCAATCAAGTGCAATTACATGGCTATTGAAGGTCATTAGTTGGATAGTTGAGGATTCTTCTACTTACACTATAAATTGAGGCATTTGGCTCAATTGAACTACACTCAACACTTAGAAAATACTCCAGAATTTTCAGAGTTCATCTTCTTCCTCTCTTGCAAAGTTACTATACTCAAAGTTCTTCAAGAATAACACTTGAGTTTCCTTTGCTCATTTGTTAAGTGTTGTATCTTGGGAGACTATTGCTCAAGATCGTAAAAGGAGATATATGGGGCAATCTTGTCTTAATGACAGAGTGTCATCACTCTACTCAGCAAATCACACAAGCAGTTTGTTAAGGTTTTGATTTTCAGTTTTATTGTAATAGTTTGTTTACCCTTTCTATCATTGTAATAGTTACTTACTTCCGTTCCCTACAACAATTGTATCCCAACATACAATGGTGTAGCCTTTGTCAGCACAATTTTCCACAGTTACTAGGGGCTTGGACCGGTCACTTGATATACAATCTGTATCATCCTTATCATAATCATTATCAGCATACATCATTTGATGTAGTCTCCTCTCTTTATGAGTGGAACCAACTGAAACTGCAGTGTTGGCACCTCGCCTGTCTCTTTCTCCTTTTAAAACGTACAACAACAAATGCCTGAGTTTAGCAAGCCGATCAGTATCATCTATTGCCATTCCGTTTTCTTCATCAGTTATGTACACAATTGATGCCATTCTTGAATTATGAGTCCATACTTCTGCTGCTACCACATTACATTTGTAGTCTGTGAGCACAGCAAAGATCTCCGATAGTAATCCAGGGCGGTCTCGCCCAGTCAATTCTATGGTTGTGTGCTCAGCTGCAGATTGAACTCCTACGGATCTTGTCAGAGAACGGAAGCTGCAGCCCCTAGGTCCCAGTGACTGCAACAGAGAAAATCTTCATTATCTAGTGCTACTTAGTTAGTAATAATTGCAATGAAAGAAAAGCACCGTATAAAATATATCTTCACATTAATCTTGTGATATAACAAAATGAGATTCTGCAAATTATTATTTTATGCCGATAACTGTTGAAGTACTAACATCTGCACCCACACAGTTCACGAAAACTCTAAACTAAAACACAATCATGATAAAGCACACAGAAACAAATCAGAAATGAAGAGGGAAGATGCAATGAACCTTAGCACAGGAACTCTGTCTAGTGTTAAAGCATTGAAGAATATTGCATTTGCTAAAGTATTCAAATTTTTCATTTATGCTCTAGGAAAAAAAAAGGCACCTGAAATATAAGCGCTATGCGCGGGTTCGGGAATATTTTATTGTATATTCGCTTTCTGCAAGAAGCTGTTTTTGCGGCTTGAACGCGTGAACTCCTCTGATCACATGACACAAGTTATGCTCTATGACTAGAAAATAACCACTGCCTTGTGTGGGAAAGAAAAGATTAATAATGGAAAAAACAGTACAGTATATTAAACTTTCTAGATCTACCTGCGGAATGCGTTCAGCAACGTTAAATACTGCAATCAAGAATTTTAAAAAGGAATAAGGGGAAATAATTAATAAAAGAAAAAAAGACTTTTCCCTAATTAACTTACAGAATAATTAATTAAGAAACTCACCATCCATACACCATTCCCCATCAGAAGGTATATAAGTGATAGAATAATAATTAGTGATTGATAGAATAATAATTAGTGATATTGGTATTAATAATTATAATCATTATAATTAATTAATATCTTGTATATATGGTAGCAGGTAAAACATTGAATTGGTAGATTAGCAATCATAGGTAATCTTATCACATTTATTAAGGAGATGTTTAGGCATGATATTAAGGAAAATATTGTAATTCCTCCTCTTATTCCTCCACAATAATGTGGTTAATATACAAAGATACAACATAAAGATTAGGAGAAGATCATGCCTAAATATCTCCTTAATAATTGTGATAAGATTACCTATGATTGCTAATCAACCTATTCAATGTTTTACATGCTAACATATATACAAGATATTAATTAATTACAATGATAATAATTATTAATACCAATATCACTAATTATTATTCTATCAATCACTAATTATTATTCTATCAATAAGCTCTCCTGATTATCACGTTCATATCAGTAAGAACTTGAACCACTTCCAACAAGCTTCCTCGCTTATTTGCACTATCAACCTGCAAATTCCAATACATATATAACATTAAACCACACAAAAGACAAACCAATTCAACCCACAAGCCAGAAAAGATTTATAAAAAATTAGAAAAAGGACACACAAGTATCAAGTTAATCTCAAAAACATATCGTACCTTGATCAGATTTGTTGTTTTCTTCTCAGATGTATTATCAACAGTAACCCTATACAAATTCTGAAAGTATATTTATGTCCTAGAGACAATCTGTATTAGGACAAATATACTTTATACACATTCGTATTATTATTAATGCAGATTAATATTTTAGCATTTGCAATTATTGAATTATTATTTGATTGTTTGTAATTATTCATTAATGTGCATCCCTTGAGCGTATGTTGTCATTAATAGAGTGAGATATTGATGATAGAGCGTAACTCTTAAAATAGCCTCGACTAATGATCATCGAGAATGTAATATCGATGATATGTGATAAGTCGACATGTGGTCTGCATCACATCCTTAGAGGATGTAGTATGTCTCACCTGTTACGAGTAATGGCTACTCGTGATGGACACATGGATACTTTGGAAGTATTGGTATACCCTACTGATATACTGTTTGTTATACTTGTCTAAAGTATGATCAGTGTGTGGGAGATAGAAATCCTTAGACTTGAGGTCAATACGCGCCTTGTCTACAAAGTAATGTACTTTGATCCCGTCCTAAGCTCAAATGCCTTATAGGTTGAGACACGGCTTGTATTGGGTACATTATGATGTGGATTAAATGTGGTAGTTGAGCCAAGATTAGGATTCATTCCTCGGATGTATATTCAAGAGAACACTCGAATTCTCAGTGATGTTAGGTTGACTAAGTCGTTGGCCAACGCAATAGGCATATTTAGAATATGGTCTAGTTGTCAACTAATATAGATGAGATACAATGATTAAGCCATTTTGATAGACACTTGACAAATCATAAGCTTGATCGGGTGTGTCGTGAATGAAATAATTTTATCTTACCACATAAAGGTTAAGTTTACTGGATTCACGTAAACGTACTTCACATATTGAGTTCGTCTTCCGGCGCCGTCTAGGAGTTCCGCGTAGACCTTAATTTGATTAATGTCGATATGAGAAGGCATGTAGGGTCACACTATGTCGATTATCCTTTCGATCTAAGGATGTATTGAGAGAGTAATTAAATGTTCGATTTGAAATCGAGATATTTAAATGAATAATGATTATTTTAATTAAGTCAAAATTGGATTTTGGATTTAATTAAGAATGCACGGAAAATAAATCGAGACAGTGCAGGAGCACGTCGAGCGCTGCGACGCCCATACCCTAAGGGCCGCGACGCCTCTGCCTCGAATTTTGGGCTAGGCGGTTTTGACCTATTTTCAAATATAAATAGAGGCATTCTCTTCATTATTCAAACACCAATTTTCTGAAAATCATTCTAAACCTTAGAAACTTAGAATCAAATACTCTCTCGAACCTCTGCCAAATTTCCTAGCTTTCCGAAAGAGAAATACATTGAAGCTTGGAGCTTTCAATCGGAAGGGCAACCTTGTGTCCACCCTATAGTAGATAAAGATTCCAGATACTATAACTTGTAAGTTTATGCTTTATGTTACAAGTTTAATTATTGTATAACCATACCAGAAATGTTGTTGGGGTAAGTAAGAAACACAATTTTAAACTTCCGATGTGCCTTACTTAAATGCTTTGTACCCAACAAAACCCTACAGTGGTATCAAAGCCCAGGCTGGTTCAATGGTTATATAACAATTGAATAGAATAAAAATATGGATTAAACATAAAATTGGATTAAAACGAGGTTTCTTGAAATCCTACATGTATTGAACGAATTTTGACCTTTTGATATCACCCTAAATTATCTCCTACGCTAACTCGAGGAAGTCATTCCGCTCTAACTCGAACTAAGCCAAAAGTGCATTGTCGGCTCATTGCACGGTGCACAGCTAAGAATGAGTAAGAACGGATGATGGTCGATATAGGCGTTATTGATAATGGTGGGTAATGATAAAGGAGCTGTGATTTGATCCCTAAATTGGATTTAGGGATCGAACGATTTTAAGAATCAACACAGAAATGTTTGTCAGGATATGAGCGTCGCAACCCTATGGTAGGGCGCCGCGGCGCTTGCTAGGGTTTCAAAGTGGCGCCGCGGCTCCATAGTGGAGCGCTGTGGCACTAATTCTTCGTTTCAAAAACTTGGACTCACTGGACAATAGGTGCCGCGACTCCATGGTGGAGCGTCGCGACGCTAATGCATTTACGAAGCAGAAATGTTGATGCCTCTGCAGCACGCGGCGCTAATGCATTTTTTCAGAAATCGAAAGGCTTCTGCCTCAGTGGCGCCGCGACTCTAATGATTACTGTCGCGGCCCCACCTGTCCAGAAACAAAAAGAATTCAGAGTTCAGAATGTTTAACCCAAGATTATTATTATTATACGATATATTATTTGATAAGTATATTATTTATGTGCTAAATGTCAAAATGTTTTTTCATTTACATTTCTAGAATAATGTCCGCTATAACTGTCTGGGCAGGCGGTGCCCAGTGTTTGATTAAACCATCTTATATCATGCATATTGGGTTGACGGTTCCCAAACTATATGTGTTATTATCTTTGCATGATAAGATGTCATATTGGATATGACATAAAATAGTTGATCTTGGTTAGAACCCTGAATTAAAATATTCCCCAAAATTTTAAATACAAGTCTATATTAAAACGCGTCATCCATTATAATTGTTAGAGTGCAAAATCCTTTTCGGCGATACGAGTATTTATGCCAAAGCATTTTCACTAAGTCTACGAGGACCCAGACTCTTTCATAGATGTGTTTTAATATAAAGGTAAATGATAAACTTTTGTGGGTATTTACACCAAAGTGTTTGCTGACAAAGGCCAAATTTGCTTAGATACATAAACGCAATCATGTAATGGGGTTGACTTGCTTAGACAAATCTTGGTGCCAAAGTGTCAGACTAATCTAAGGACGCGATTAAATGTAACATTTGATCAACCAAGAGTTGCGAATAAGTTTTGCAATTGGTTTAGAACCTACCAAGATATGTTATTGAAGTTATCAGCCAAAGCAAACACGGAGATAGCATATGTTTGGATCTTGGCCTATTATGACCTCAATTAATATAGGCCCGTATTCTACCATGGGGTCGTAGAAGTATGTTAAAATAGTGGGATCTAATTAAACAAAAGGCCTTGTTGATTAGCCTAAACGAATGTGTATAATAGGAAATAGATTTTGAGTTTGATTTCCAGTCTATCTAATTCTTCAGATTATTAAAGATGTCGAGCTTATTGTTGAAAATGTTGATTGAGATGAACAAACTTACTGGACCGAACTACCTTGACTGGCTAAGAAATTTGCGAATAGTACTGAGACAAGAGAAAATAGAATACGTGTTGGACACGGTGTTCCCAACAGTCCCTGCGACAGACTCTGACGAATATGCCTCTTTTGATAAGGATGCTTAGCAGAAAAATCTAGATAATGCCACTTCAGCTCAATGCGTAATGCTGTCTTCCATGTCTATGGAACTTCAGAGACAACATGAGAATATGGGGCCCAATGAGATGCTCGAACACTTGAAGAGTCTCTATGACTCTCAATCCCAGACTATGGAATATGAGTTGCTAATAGAACTCTTTAAGTGTAAGCTCAATGAAGGGGGCCACGTCTCACAGCATGTGTTGAAAATGATAGGGCTGATAGAGAGACTTGCTTCAATTGGAACGAAGCTTGAAAAAAATGTCGCTACCACCCTCATCTTGAACTCTCTCCCTCGTTCCTTTGAGAACTTCATAGTAAATTTCAATATGAATGGAACGAAGGCGACTCTGCTGGATCTGCACAACATGCTCAAGACATTTGAGTCTTCCACTTCAAAAGGAAAAGCTATGCTCATGGTGAGCTCTTCTAGCCGACCCAAGCCGAAAGGCAAGGAATGGCAGAAGAAGAAGGGCAAAGCAATCGCTGCGCCCTCAGCTATGAAGCCCAAGGGAGGTGTGAAGAAGAAGGTGAACGCGGCTAAGGATGAATGCCTCAACTTCCATAGGAAGGGGCATTGGATGAAGGACTGCACGACACCCGGAGGAGGAAAAACACTAGGTGCTCCTGCCTTTGGTGGACAAGGTATGTACGTCATTGAAATAAATATGTCTATAAATAACTCTCATTCCTGGGTATTGGATACCGTTTGTGGCTCACACATTTGTACAAATGTGCAGGGTCTAACTGATATCAGGAATGTTGGACCAAGAGAGGTAGACCTACGCGTTGGAAACGGAGCACGAGTAGATGCTGAGCGCGTAGGGACTTATAGATTAAATTTACCTTCCGATTATTGTTTAGTGTTGAATGATTGTTTTTATGTACCCTCGTTAACGAGGAATATCATTTTTGTCCCAATTTTAGACATGAAGGGTTTTTCCTCATATATTTATAATGGCAGTCAAGGACTGTCTTTTGATAATATTATGTATGGAACTGCTCCTCTTGTGGATGGATTGTATACACTAAACTGTAGTAGAGAGATATTCAATGTACAAAATAAATGAGCCAAGATAAGTAATAAGAAACTCTATCTACCTATGGCACTGCAGACTTGGTCATATCAACAAATCAAGGATAGCAAGATTTAGGAAGTTAGACTACCTCGAACTATTTGACTTGGAGTCTTATGGTAACTGCGAATCTTGCTTGAGAGAAAAGATGACCAATAAACCACTTTATGGGAAATGTGTGCGAGCCAAGGAGGTGATTGACTTGGTCCATACTTATGTATGTGGGCCATTCTCGACTCAAGCTAAATGAGGCTTCCCATACTTCATTACTTTTACTGACGACTTCACAAGGTATGGATATGTGTATCTTATGAGGCACAAATCCGAGGCCTTTGAGAATTTCAAGGAGTACAAGTCGGAAGTAGAGAAACAACTTGCAACAAGTATCAAGACCCTTCGATCGGATCAAGGAGGTGAGTACTTGAGCAAGTATTTTCTAGATTACTTAAAGCTACATGGAGTCCAATCAGAATGGACACCTCCAGGAACGCCACAGATGAATGGTGTTGCCGAAAGGAGAAATCTAATCTTATTGGATATGGTTCGATCTATGATGAGCTCTTCAGCTCTACCTACATACCTTTGGGGACATGCTATACAAACCTCTATATATGTTCTGAACAGGGTTCCTTCCAAGTCAGTAGAAAAGACACCCTATGAGATATGGTATGGCAAGAAGCCAACTCTTAAACGATGATGAGACCACAGGGGGTGCCTGCGCATATGTTAAAAAGATGCTCACTGACAAGTTGGAATCTAAAAGTGAGAAATGTTACTTCGTGGGGTATCCAAAGGAAACTAAGGGATACTACTTCTATCTTTCTGGAGAACATAAGGTCATTGTTTCCAGGAACGCAACTTTCCTTAAAGAAGAATATGTCTACAAGGAACATAGTTGCACAGAGATAAAACTTGAAGAAATTCAAGAACCACAAGATAACACAGAAAATGAACCCTTGTCGAATGACCTAAACAAGGATTCAGTGGGAGTATTTGGTGAAGATTTGGTACTTAGAGTACGCCTTTCAGCTAGTGGGAGTGCTGCGAGAGATAGTGCAGAAATGCAAGACTCTCATACACAACCAATGGAAGATGATACAATAGTTGTACATCATCCCATTCGGGAAATACATGAAAATGACATTCCTGAAAGCTCTCAAGGTGATGGATTGTCCAGCACTCAAAGACCTTCTCACAATCAGAATGCAACAAACACTGAAATGCAGAATACTCAACTCCGTAGGACCACTAGGACTCATCGTCCGCCTGAAAGACTTAATCGCCTTGTTGAAACATACAATGAGATAGATATTCCTCATGACGATGAACCTACAACCTATATCGAAGCTATGTTAAACATTGATTCGCAGAGATGGTAAGAAGCCATGAAATCTGAGATGGACTCGATGTACATAAATCATGTTTGAAACTTTGTTGATTTGCCAACAAGGTTAGACCCATATGATGCAAATGGGTATTCAAGAAGAAGATTGATGCATATGGCAAGGTACAGACTTATAAAGCAAGATTGGTGGCTAAAGGTTATAATCAACGGCCTGTGGTCGATTACGATGAAACCTTTTCACATATTGCTAAGATTAAGTCCATTCGGATTTTGCTTGCAATAATTGCATATTATGACTATGACTATGACATTTGGCAGATGGACGTCAAAACTGCTTTCCTCAATGGTAATCTAGTTGAGGAAGTGTATATGAAACAACCTAAGGGTTTTTCACTTGAGTCCAAACCAAATACCATATGCAAGCTATAAAAGTCCATTTATGGGCTTAAGCAAGCCTCGAGGAGTTGGAACATTTGCTTTGACAAGGCTATCAAGTCATTTAAATTCGTCAGAAGCAAAGAAGATTCATATGTTTATAGTAAACGCAAGGATGGGAGTATTGCCTTCATTATCATATATGTAGATAACATATTAATAATGGGAGACAATAAGACTCTTCTACAGTCAGTCAAAGAGTAGTTGTCCAGTACCTTCATGATGAAGGATCTAGGTGAAGCCTGCTACATTCTGGGGATTAGGATCTATAGAGATAGACCTAACAGATTGTTGGGCCTGTCACAGTCAGTCTACATAGACAAAGTGCTTAGACGTTTTTCTATGGAAAATTCCAAGAAAGGCGGTCTACCTATGGGACAAGACATCAAGTTATCTAAGAAGGATAATTCTTCTAATACTATAGAACTTGAACGCATGAAAAAGGATCCCATATGCTTCGGCTATAGGATCGATCATGTATGCCATGGCCTGTACTAGGCCAAATGTGGCCTTTGCACTTAGTATGACTTGCAAATTCCAGCAGAATCCGGGGAAGAACACTGGAAGGCAGTCAAGAGTATTCTTAAGTATCTTAGACGGACTAAAGATTACTTCTTAGTCTATGGTGGGGAAGAAAAGCTAGCTGCTACTGGGTACAGTGATGCTAGCTTCCAGACAGATATTGATGACTACAAATCTCAATCTGGGTACACGTTCATTTTCTATGGTGGAGTAGTAAGCTGGAAAAGTTCTAAGCAAGCTACAACTGCTGATTCGACAACGAAGCTGAGTACATTGCTGGATCGAAAGCTGGTAAGGAAGCTGTCGCGATTTCTGAGTTCCTGAAGGAACTAGGGGTTGTTCCAAGTGCCACTTGTCCAATAACGGTTTATTGTGACAACACTGGTGCGATTGCGCAAGCTAAGGAACCAATATCAACCAACAGAAACAAGCATGTACCAAGAAAGTACCACATACTCAGGGAGATGGTAGAGACTGAAGAGATTAGATTAGACTATGTTCCCACAAACGATAATCTAGCTGACCCATTCACTAAACCATTAAGCTTAGTCAAGCATAATGGTCATTTTGAGAATATGGGCATTAGATATGTTGGAGATTGGCTCTAGGCCAAGTGGGAGATTGAAATTATATTTATGTCCTAGAGACAATCTGTATTAGGACAAATGTACTTTATACACATTCGTATTATTATTAATGAAGATTAATATTTTGGCATTTGCAATTATTGAATTATTATTTGATTGTTTGTAATTATTCATTAATGTGCATACCTTGAGCTTACGTTGTCATTAATAGAGTGAGATATTGATGATAGAGTGTAACTCTTAAAATAGCCTCGACTAATGATCATTGGAATGAGATATCGATGATATGTGATAGGTCGACATGTGGTATGCATCACTTCCTTAGAGGATGTAGTATGTCTCACCTGCTACGAGTAATGGCTACTCGTGATGGACACATGGATACTTTGGAAGTATTGGTATACCCTGCTGATATACTGTTTGTTATACTTGTCTAAAGTATGATCAACGTGTGGGAGATAGAAGTCCTTAGACTTGAGGTCAATAAGCGCCTTGTCTACAAAGTAATGTACTTTGATCCCGTCCTAAGCTCAAATGCCTTATAGGTTGAGATACGGCTTGTATTGGGTACATTACGATGTGGATTAAATGTGGTAGTTGAGCCAAGATTAGGATTCATTCCTCGGATGTATATTCGAGAGAACACTCGAATTCTCAGTGATGTTATGTTGACTAAGTCGTTGGCCAGTGCAATAGAGATATTTAGAATATGGTCTAGTTGTCAACTAATATAGATGAGATACAATGATTAAGCCATTTGGATAGACACTTGACAAATCCTAAACTTGATCGGGTGTGTCGTGAATAAAAGGATTTTATCTTACCACATAAAGGTTAAGTTTACTGGATTCACGTAAACGTACTTCACATATTGAGTTCGTCTTCCGGCGCCGTCTAGGAGTTCCGCGTAGACCTTAATTTGATTAATGTCGATATGAGAAGGCCTGTAGGGTCACACTATGTCGATTGTCTTTTTAATCTAAGGATGTATTGAGAGAGTAATTAAATGTTCGATTTGGAATCGAGATATTTAAATGAATAATGATTATTTTAATTACGTCAAAATTGGATTTTGGATTTAATTAAGAATGCACGAAAAATTAATCGAGACAGTGTAGGAGCACGTCGAGAGACGCGACGCCCATACCCTAGGGCCGCGGCGCAGTGTAGGAGCATGTCGAGCGCCGCGATGCCCATACCCTAGGGCGGCGACGCCTCTGCCTCGAATTTTAGGCCAGGCCCAAGGTCAAACCCTAATCCGATTTTGACCTATTTTTCAACTATAAATAGAGGCATTCTCTTCATTATTCAAACACCAAATTTCTGAAAATCATTCTAAGCCTTAGAGACTTAGAATCAAATACTCTCTCGAACCTCTGCCGGATTTCCTAGCTTTCCGAAAGAGAAATACATTGAAGTTTGGAGCTTGCACTCGGGAAGGGCTCCCGCGTGTCCACCCTATAGTAGATGAAGATTCCAGATACTATAACTTGTAAGTTTATGCTTTTATGTTACAAGTTTAATTGTTGTATAACCATACCAGAAATATTGTTGGGGTAAGTAAAAAACAAAATTTTAAACTTCCGCTGTGACTTACTTATATGCTTTGTATCTAACAAAACCCTACAAATCCCACAATTAGAATTTGTGATTAAATCAACACAAATATTCATAATTTTAAATTTACAAAAGTTGCAATCTTTAAGGTCAAATCCCATTTGGATAAAATCAAGATTTGCAGGATAAAGAAAAAGGGAGTCCAGTGCACTAAGCTTCCGTTATGCGCAGGATCTGAGTCGGACCACAAGGTTATTCCACAGCTCGAACCTATAACTTCCTGGTCACGTGGTCGCAACTTATGCTCTAGTAAAGAAGAGACAGAAGTACCTTGGTGGGTTCATTCTTCGCACAAGCTTCTCGAATTCATCATCAACAGTGAGAAAAGAAGACCAGTAATCCATTACTATGAATTAAGTTTTGAATAGAGCTGGAAATGAGGCTGACACAGAGAAAAAGGGAGTCCGGTGCACTAAGCTTTCCGTTATGCGCAGGGTCTGAGCCGGACCACAAGGTTATTCCACAGCTCGAACCTAAAACTTCCTGGTCACGTGGTCGCAACTTATGCTCTAGTAGAGAAAGAAGTACCTTGGTGGGTTCATTCTTCGCACAAGCTTCTCGAATTCATCATCAACAGTGAGAAAAGAAGACCAGTAATCCATTACTATGAATTAAGTTTTGAATAGAGCTGGAAATGAGGCTGACACAGAGAAAATATGCTCTGTGCTGTTTTGCTTATAGTCTCAAAGTGTTTGTATTATTATTACTGCAGTGAAGGAGCTTAGCTGTTTCTTTGTTTGGAATTTGAGTGGGAAGGGCAAAAAAGTAGGGTGGGCTTACATATGTTCGGTTGGATTTTGTATAAAAAAGTATGAACGGAATTAATTTTTTTATAAAAAAACTGATATATCGATTTATATCACTTAATGTATCGGTTTATATTGATTTTTTCAATTCCAATATAAAGTTTTAAAAAAAAATTGAAGTCCAAAAAATAAAGTCTTCATCACATACAAAAAATCCAAATTAAAGTTTAAATCCTCACAAAATAAAACTCCAACACTGAAATAAAATAAACGGGTCAGGTGGGGGATTTTTTTTTAAAATTGAATTTCCAACACTGAAATTGACATTCACACCTATGTTACCACGAAATTTGGATGTTGAAATCTATTGTATATCGTGAGATCTTAAAGAAAAGGAAAAATTAGAAACCTATTTGGGGAAAAATACAAATTGATTGGCAAAACAGACATTTTGTCTTCTTGTGGGTGAGTTGGTTAAAATACTCCCGGGCAGAGCTGGAGTTTCGGTAGCGGTTCGTCTGAACTGACTAACTTCAATCTAAATTTTATATTTATATTAAAACACCTATTTTTTTCGTTTCAATTTATGTGTTATTATTTTTTTTAATCCGTTCTAAATAAATATCACATTTTCTTATTTGACAACTATTTAATGACACCATCTCTATTTTACTCTTATTGAATTCTACTTAATTTTAAAAATATATTTATTATGAAAAAAACAAACAAAAATAGACACTAAAATAAGGATAATTTGATAAACATAACAAATTTTTTTCTTATTTCTTAAACTTCGTGTTTTGTTAAATAGTGTCATATAAATTGCGACAAAGAATATATTAAAAATGAATAAATGATTAATTTAAAATTTAATAATTTTAAATAGCTATACTCAATTTTTTTTTTTTTAAAATTCTAGCTCTGCAACTTAAAATACGGAAGAGAATGGCTTTTGAGCTGTACCAAGAGGTTTTTGGAGGGACAGTAACAAAAATTGGCATTATCAGTTGCTCAGGCTCTTTGTCACCACTATTACACACGTTGCTCATCAGTTCATGGCCTAGTCATCTGGACCCCCCGCTCTGAAACAACCTCATATAACATTTTTTCTTCTAAACAATTTGAGAAAAGTTATTAGGTTGCATAACTCTAAAGGATCTTTATTTATTGCTAATATTTAATACCCAAATGTCAAGGTTAGATTCCATTGCTTAATCATTAAATATAAGAGGATTTTTTATATGGTACAACCCAGATTGTGGGATGATTGGCAGGATTAAAATAATAAGAAAGGCAAGGGAACTAATAGCCTCTTTGGCTAATTTTTTTTTAGGTGAAAAGTGTTTTTTTTTTTTAAAAAAATATCATTGTTTACATTGCCATGACATAAATTAAACTCATTCACTTACTACTTTTTTTTTTTTTAAGGAAAATGGATAGTGAACACGTGTAGGAAATGAAATTTGGTTTCCTTTTGAAAATTTCTATTTTTTGGATAGTGAACACGTGTAGGAAATGAAATTTGGTTTCCTTTTTAAAGAATCGATTAAAGATTCGAATAGAAACTTGATTTTTTTTATTTTTTGATGTAATAAACTTCAAACAAATGAAAATTGAAAACGATTATTAAGCATCATTTTTGAATATCTTGTGATCCGTATCCGATCCGATCTATCTTTTTCGATCTACATGGATGCTTATCATACAAAGAATAACATTTTCTGTAGACAAATAGTCCCTAATTTCCAATACTGATCTTTTCACGTGTGCTTCATCATCCCATTTTATCATTTCGTATCATCATCGTGATTTGTTTTATTTATTCTTTTCCCTATTAAATGTATTTTTGAACGGCCTTTTTGTTTTCTGTCCTTCGATGTACATATCATTTCTTACTTTTCTCTTTATATACTTCCTCCGTCTTATATGGAGTAGTTGTTATGTTTTGTTTTCTAAAATCAAATTATGTCAACTTTAACTAATATCTAAGTGAAGGCAAGCGCAACTACATATATAATATTTTAACTATCGGTAAGGCAGGTCCGCTATAAAGTCTACCGGCCAAAAAGTCCTTAAGAACGAGATAGCCGATTAAAAGGTTATTCCATAACCGACCTTTAATGTCCTCCCCCATATATGTGTATTCTTATCTTCAATACCTCGCTTCCCTACTAGTACACCTACTAGATCCATACTCATTACGAATGTGTTCACCAGACATCTGACTCAGCAACCTTCTGCTTAGACCGGCAACCATAAGGAAGGAGATCTATGGATAATGGGATATAGAAGTCAGGCTTTCACCAGTTTCTTGAATGAGAAGCGGATGTTGATGAAAAAAGGAAGTTGAGTTCATGTTTGGAGCACATGACATTTATACAAAACTTCTACCCTGAGCACACGCAATGGAACCGTAGACAATCAAGTGAAATCCAATCCATGAAATAATCTGCACACTATAAATGGTGTGCAAATGCAAAGAGAGGCCAAGAAGAGTAATATCCGAGCGTCTGCCCTACAAAAAATGGTTGAACTATATACAAACAATTTTAGCTGGAAAGGGGGATAAGCTCGACAAAGACTTCGAAGGAAAGAAGGTAACCAGCTAGTAGACGGGAAAAAGGTGGTTTACCAACATATCAATAAGTAGTTGAGGGGGAAAATGGTCTTACTACTGAGCCAGGATCAAACTCTTTCTTTCCGGCTACATTGGCTTGGCCTTTTGGACAAACAAATAGCACATGACCAAAAGTTTTTAGACCCATGAGCTAAGGCACGCTATTCGGAGAATGGACTCTATTAGGGGTGATCTCTTTCTATCTTCAGTCAGTCATTTCTACCGGCCCTTATAGGAGTAGGGAGGGTATGGATGGTCTGAATTGTCTAAACAAGAATTCGTGAACAGTGAACAACCAGGAACAACCAAGAACAACCAGTTCAGATATTCACGACTAGACCTGTCCAATGGGTCGGGGACTCGCCCGGCCTGACCCGACCCGAAAAAACCAGGGGCAGAGTCGGCTTATAGCTGACCCGCAAGCCACACGACCCAAAAAAGCGGGGACCCGATCTTATGTAGGGTCGGGCCAGGGTCAGAATATTTTACCCGTCTGACCCGGCCCGACCACCGACCCCAACCCCGACCCCGACCCCGACCCGTGTATTTTTTAATATAATTTATATTATTTTTCCTTCAGTAATATTTATTTTGTACTTATATATATTTTTGT
Source organism: Anisodus tanguticus (assembly GCA_034509755.1). NCBI lineage: Eukaryota > Viridiplantae > Streptophyta > Magnoliopsida > Solanales > Solanaceae > Anisodus > Anisodus tanguticus. The sequence goes on along the minus strand of CM067550.1, from coordinate 22,040,910 downwards.
CATTAATATTTAAGTGATATAATGCATGTTCTTATAATATATGTATTGCTCTAATCTACATTGAGCTCGACATAAAATAAGATAAAAACGGTAGCTGATATTAATTATATATTTATATTATTAATCATTTTGTTAATATCACGAAGCATAATGTAGGGAGAGAAAGTAGTTGTAAATTGGTGAAACTTTAAATGGTCATAACTCTGCGCTCGGATGTCCGTTTTACCTAATTATTTTTTGAATTTGCGTATTTTTTCGAGACGGGGCCGGCCAAACGCCGTAAGGTGGTTTGGCGCAGCCAATTTTTACGAAAACGTCTGTTTTCCCATCAATTTGTGTTTTCTCCCAAATCGATTTCTAATTTTCCTTTTTCTTTAGTAAGCATCTCACGATACACAATAGATTTCAACATCGAAATTTCATGGTAGTGTAGGTGTGAATGTCAATTTCAGTTTTGAAAATTCTTTTTTTTTAAAAAAAAATTCCTCGACCCGACCGGCCCGCCAAATCCCGTCTCCCTTCCGACGGGTTAGGGCCGACCCGTGACCCGTAGGGTCAAGGCTAGGGTCGGAATTTTTTAAAAAAAAATTAGGGTCAGGGATGGGCAAGCAGAAAAAAAAAGTCACCCGACCCGGCCCTGACCCCGCCCGACCCGAGCTTTGGACAGGTCTATTCACGACCAAGAAATAATAGATTTTCTTTCGAATAGTAAGGCTGGAATGCCAACAGGCGTATATTATTGAATTCACCCGACCCCATACTCATTGTACTATTGAATTCCTACATGGAGCAGCTTTGTTGTACATCATGAATCTTTCTGTTCACACACCTCTCCACATCTATCACTAGGATTTCAGAAGTAATGAAACCTGATTATTGGGTTAACCTTAACATCAGTTGATGCTAGTTTGAGAGAACCAACAGAGAGGGGGCCAACAATCTTCTCCATCAGAGTTGCCACAGTAAAATATACCGGAGAGGGGGAACTCCTAACAAAATCACCATGAGACAAGGCTTTTCTCCCAAACATCTCCTTCTGCATGAGTGGCTATCGCGCCTAACCTTTGAAATTGAGTTGCTTCTCTCTTTCTTGTTCCTTATCTAGCTCTTCAGAGGGTGATATTAGGATTTTGAGATCGGTTCTGACGTTGAACAAGTTTTCTACCGGAAAAGATCCATAGAGCTGTCATATGCAGGTACTATAAGGCCCACGACTTTCTTGATCGCCTAATTCGGGTGTTGATGTGGCTAAAGTCTCTCCGATGATAGCATCGAAATTCGTCGAAGGGATAAAACCAAAATAAAGAAGAGAAAGAAAGGGATTTTTTTTCTTTCTTTCAATCCAAATAAGAAAACAAATGAAGCACTAAAAATGAGAGGACTATCGCATTAGCAAGACGACTTTCTAGTCAGATCCTTCCTACACTTCGAATATGAAGAATTTGATCGATCAATTTAGGAAAGATGAAAAAACAAAGGCCCCTCTCTGGTGGTTGGTAGTGAGAGGACTCTTAGTACCTGCATACCCAAAAGAGGGCGCTGGTTAAAAAACAATCATTTGGTTTTGTTTCTTGCTCTCCCTTAGCAACGGAAAATGAGTTTATCTATCTGCCTAGCTTTGGTAGATTTCCCCCAATAAAATCCACATAAATTCCCTACCTCTAGGGAAATTTGAATCCCCGTCTCCTTGAAAGAGAGGTGTCCTAACCACTAGACTTTAGGGGTATATTTTTAAAATATACATTTTCATCAAATTAATATGAGAAAAGTTACAACTTGTAATATTTATTATGTAATTTTTGAATATCTAAATTTTAAATGTAAAGTATTTGAAGGAAAATATTTTCTTCATAAACTCGTAAATTCTTAAATGCTCTCTACAATCTTCTCATTCTTTCTTGTTATGAAAATAGCTAGCAACATCTATATTTATAATAGTAGAAAATCTACTTTAAGTCAGAAAGGTAACCTATCCTTATATTAATTTGACTGTAAATCTTATTTAGACGTGAATTAAAATACCAAATTCTAACCAATTAATTAATAATCTAATCCAATTTAATTTCGAAAAGAACCAATATAACTTTCAGAAAGGAAAACACGACAATTAATTTGAGTGCGAAGGAGTATATATTAAGAACTTTCATTAAGTAACCTTAATGTATCTGACAATGTATAATTAAACCTTAAGAAAAATAAATAGATTCCCTAATCAAATCATCAGATGAGAAACCACCTTTTGACCGTTCCAACATTTAGATGATATTCATAAATTCAATATGATAGTAAGCATACAAAAATAATAGTTAGTTATTCAATATGATAGTAAGCATACAAAAATAATTATTAGTTTAAGTCCTCCATTAAATAAATATTAAGACCTCAAAGAAATAAATGAACACTTAGGCCTCATTTGTTTTAATTAAGATTAAGATGTTTGAATCTGGATATTAAGATGTACATTATTAAGATCTAGATGTCTGAATCTGAATGCACATTTGAATATTAAGATGTAATCTCTAAATCTGAACACCGAGTGATTAAGACTGCTTGTTTTGAATATCTAAATGTGCATGTAAAATTACAATATATTAATAAAATATAATAAAAATCTCATTTCAGCAAAAAATTTATGATAGAAAATAATATTTTGAATATTTATATTTGATAATTTTTTTAACTAGCTGAAATGTAAATAAAATTTATATATCAATATAAACAATTATTACAACAAGGTATCATGATTTTATTTAAGAATTCAACATAAGTTAATCTTTTATTTAAAAATATTATCCAGCTCAAACAAAATCTTGTTCAATAAGTTATAACTGACACCGAAGAAGTTTTCGACTGAAGCATAATTGACGGTAGTGTTCTTTTTAATTATTACATAGTTCTTGTTTGTTATTTCCATTGGTTTCAATGGGATATTTCTCTCACGGACCACAGACAATTTTCTTAACAAACATATATGCACTTTGTTTAATTTTATTTCTCTTTTCCTATACTGGCCTTAAACTAATCTTTTTTTGTAACAGATATCTTCTGAAGGAGAACGCATTAGTTTGATAAATGGGGCAACAAAAAGAACGCAGTAGGTTGATAAACATCAATAGACCAAAATAAAAGTGAATATAAAAATACTAAACAAAATACTTGTAAAGATTATGAAAACTTATCAGTTCAAGAGGGAAAAAAATGGTATTTTGTTGAGAAAAAAGAGCGAGAGGCGTGAAAACTTTTTCCGAGAAGAAAAGGCAGAGCCGTGAAAGATATTCTGAATAACGCGTATTATTTTAATAAGTTTGAATGGTGTTAGACTCTGTTACAAATCTGATTCATTTAGATCTATTAAGAGACTTTTTAAGGAAATAAAATAAATCTTAATAAGCTGAATCTAAATAATTAAGATTCAGACCTTAAAAACAAATACACTTAATGAGTTGTATCTGAATGATCAAGATTTAGACCTCCATTAACACTTTGTTTGGATGGTTGTTACATATTATTTCATAATGTATTGTATTGTAATGTTTTGTATAATATCATATTGTATTGTATTATATTATTTTGATTAACATAATGTTTGGATAGATGATATCTTTTTTCGTCGTTACATAATCTCAAACATCAACATTTTGAAAGATAGACCTACAAGAAAAGTAGGGTACACGATAGATCTACCATAAAAAGATAGGGTAAATGATAAAATAGAATTATTAGATATTAAACATGAGAAAAAAAAAAAAAAAGGTAACGACGCAATAACACCAAATCGATCGTTACATAAAATGGACTTTTCGTCATTATGTAACGATGGATTTAACGATATGACAACAACAACAACAACAACAACAACATACCCAGTGAAATTCCACAACGTGAGGTCTGGGGAGGGTAGAGTGTACGCAGACCTTACCTCTACCAAGGTAGGTAAATCGACTGTTTCCGAGAGACCCTCGGCTCAAGACAGAGCATAAGTCACAAGCAAAAGCAAAAGCAAAGCAAGAGCAAAGCAAGAGAAACGGTTAGACCTGGCTAAAAAAAATTAAAACAGTATGAAAATATTGGTATCAAAAGCGAATAAGCCATGATAGCGTATTTTGAAAAAGTAAGCAGTAACTAGCATGTAAATAAGCTAAATAAAGTACACTAAAGGACATATAACATCAAAAATCAAACTACAGGGAACTATAAAATAATATTGCGCCTATTAGTATGATAGGCTAAGGGGGCCTATAATAATAACACTACAACTACCAGTTTGTACGCGTAAGTAGGACTATGCTTGACTACCTACTACACTTCTACCCTAATTTGTGTCCTCCATAACCCCCTATCTAAGGTCATGTCCTCAGTAAGTTGCACCTGCGCCATATCTCATCTAATCACCTCTCCCCAATACTTCTTCGGCCTACATCTACCCCTCCCTAAACCCATCCATAACCAACCTCTCACACCTTCGCACTGGGAAATTTGTGTCTCTTCTATGAACATACCCAAACCATCTCAAGCTCGCTTTCCGCATCTTATCCTCCACTGAGGCCACTCCCACTCTATCCCGGATATCATAATTTCTAGTCATATCCCTCCTTGTATGCCCGCACATCCATCTCAGCATCCCCATCTCCGCAACTTTCATTTTTGGATGTGCGAAGTCTTGACTGGCCAACACTCTTCCCCATACAACATAGTCGGTCTAACCATCGCCCTATAGAACTTGCCTATAAGTTTTGGTGACACATTTTTATCGCATAAGACTCTAGATGCGAGCTTTCATTTCATCCACCATACCCCAATACGATGTGTGACATCGTCATCAATCTCTCCACCCTCTTGGATAATAGACCCGAGGTACTTGAAGTTTCCTTTATTTAGAATGACCTGAGTACCAAGCCTCACCTTCATGCCTGTCTCAAGGTCACTCCCGTTCCTGAACTTGCACTCCAAGTATTCTGTCTTGGTCCTACTCAGCCAGAAACCTTTAGATTCTAGAGTCTGTCTCCAAACCTCCAGCTTAATGTTCACTCCGCTGCGAGTCTCATCAATCATGACTATGTCATCTGCAAATAACATATACCATGGCACATCCCATTAGATTTGTCGCGTCAGTCCATCCATCACTAAGGCAAATTAGAATGGACTAAGAGCTGATCCCTGGTACAACCCCATCACCACTGTAAAGTGCTCTGAGTCTCCTCCTACTGTTCGTACCCTGGTCTTGGCTCCATCATACATATCTTTGATCGCCCAAGTGTATGCCACATGTACACCTCTAACCTCAAACATCTCCATAGAACCTCCATAAGAACTTTCTCATATGCCTTCTCAAGGTCGATGAAAACCATATGTAAGTCTCTCTTCCTCTCCCTATACTGCTCCACCAACCTCCTAATAAGATGAACGGATTCTGTGGTCGAACGCCCCGACATGAATCCAAACTGGTTCTAAAAAATAGACGCGCCTCTTCTCACCCTCATCTCCACAACCCTTTCCCAAACTTTCATAGTATGGCTTATCAGCTTGATACCCCTATAGTTCTTGCAATTCTGGATATCACCTTTGTTCTTGTACAAAGGGATCATTGTACTCCACCTCTATTCTTCGGGCATTTTCACCATCTTAAAGATGACGTTAAACAACTCAGTCAGACACTCCAAACCTGCCCTGCCTGCGCTCTTCCAAAATTCAACTGGGATCTCATCAGGTCCGGTCGCTCGTCCCCTACACATCCTGCGAACAACACCCTTAACCTTCTCAACCTTAATACTTCACGGTACCTACTAGATTGCTATAGATCTCCCATCACAATGTCTCGATCTCCTTTTTCGTTCAAGAGTTTATGGAAGTAAGACTGTCACCTCCGCCTAATATGCGCGTCCTCCACCAGTACTTTGCCGTCCTCATCCTTGATGCACCTCACGTGATCCAAGTTAACGATGGATTTAACGATACGATATATTAAAATTTATCTAACAATGAAAACAAATATTATATTTAAACTAACAACACAATAGGTATCAATCATCCAAACAAGCGGTAAACGCAAACAAATGAGGCCTTAGTCTTCTAATTTTTTTGTACCCCTTATTATGAGTAGTCTAGATTGTTAATTCCTTATATATTTACCTAAGATGAAAATTTATCAAGAGCTCAATTAAAATGAATAACCTGCCTCACCATATGCGTCTGATTGCTCTCATTTAATAAAATCAGCCACATCTGGGTGGTTTTAGTTAAAACAAAACAAAATACCACATCTTTAATGTTATAAAAATGAGATTATGATTTTTCTCTCAAAGTAGGAGTATGATCATGCATTAAAGGCCAGGAGGTTTTATGTCTTATTCTAATATAAATTAATCAAATGATTCTTATGTATGTTCGAAAGAAAATCACTCTAAGGATCTAGGAAATTAATGCTTGAGGAATAAAAAATGCATATTCTAAATTTACGTACGGTCGTCTACCAAGTCACTGCGTCTTTTGGTTAAAACGTCGAGTGAAATTGTTAATTTCACATAATAAATGAATTGGGAATCCAAGCATCAAACGGAAGATAAAACAAAAGGAGAAATGGTGCAATAAATATGTGTCTACTTGGGTTTTGGGATGAGAGAGGACAAGGGATGAAAGGTGTGGGATATATAATTTTTTTTAATCATTTAGTTGCTATGCAACAAATGGTGGGATAATTTTAACCTCAACGATGCTTGGAGATTTACAAGATCCTCAATTTGTCTATATTCTAAATTATTTTTTATATTAACTAAGAGATGAAGATCCCCATCACGCCCACCCCACGGTTCCGAGTGTGGAATCAGAATAATTTAATTGACATGAAAAACATTTGGTGGGTGAGATGTGCACCAATTTTACAACCATATTAACTTAAATAAGATGGTGTCAAGAAGATATTTTAGGCTTTTAACTTGCAGCCGCCGAAGGGGTTATATTCTTTATCCATATTTTAAATTTTAAACACTTTTAAATATTCTTAAGGTAAAATTTTAATTTCGTCATATGTGACAACAAATATAGAACCTAAAGTGGTACCAAGGGAAACAACCTATTTGCCTTTGGTCGAATATGAAAATTCACGCTATCATCAATGATTGTGGTGTGATGGATAGGATATCTCTATCCTTAACAAGAAATCTCAGTTCGAACCATGGAAATGAAATAATCTTGGTTTAGAGTGCTTCCCCTTTAAGTTAACTTTATGCGACACACATTTAATTAATGAGAACCCAAAAGTAGAAATGGGAGATCTGAGTGAGAAAATAAAATCACGCTTATGGGATGGTTTTCTTTTGTAACTGTGAGTCTGTGATCAGCTTTTAGTTCAGCGATACCATAGTTGTGATCAAGCTCATGCATATGTTAGGATAGAATCGTGACAACATACTTTTTTTTTTTTTTTTTTTTTTTTTTGATAATCCAGGTCTCGGGGTGGCCTTAGTACCCCCATATCGCTAGTACCGCACAAGTGCGGTACTAGGCTCCCCGGAGGTGATGGGACCGGTCCTTCACACCCCACCACCGGGTAAATCGCGGGATATGCACACATGGTCGGTGTCTGCTTGCGTCCAACGGATCAATGCTACAAGGTTGACCCCCACAAGCCCCATCCCTAAAGCTTGGCGGAGACCGAACCCACACCGCAACATGCCCGCGCGGCTTTTAGCGCCTGAGGCTTTACCACATGTATGTGCCCGGAGGACGATATCCTTAGGGGGGAATCGAACTTGCGATCCTAAGGCCGCAAACTTGACTCCCTGCCAGCAAGCTGACCCCTTTGGATAATCGTGACAACATACTTGTTCCTATATATAAATGTTAAAGAGGAAATAGAAGATGATTGATTCTGATGAGTTATCAAGTGAAAGACATGATAAAGTTTTTGTAGTAATCATTAGTAGGACATCTGTGTGCTATTTGACGATTGTTCGAGCTGAGAGGAAAGTATTACTCCTAACGTGCAAATTAAAGTAATGACTTCACCCCAAAAAATCATGAATCAATGAGACTTGATTTAGTTCGAAACATCTTTTTAAAGAATAGAATGAACATTGATATGTTATAATTATCAAGTTCGTTAACCAATAATAATAACCATGCTTTAATCCCAAATAAATTAAAATAAATTTTATGAGTTTCATTGATCATGTTTCTGATTTTAAATACAAAGATCGATCGTTGTGCAAAAAATAAAGAAAAAATTATCAAGGATTGCATAGAAAGATTTATTTTTGTAAAAAATAATTAAATTGTGTGACTTTGTTTTGTTTACTTTAGAATATATTTGGGGAGCTCAGATGAAAGGGTGGAAGAAAAGAGAGTTTGACTCCAATCGAAACTGAGGCAATGTTGATTTGTTAATAATTCAATTTCTCTGTCTTTGTTTGGAGTCCAATTTTTGCAGTTTTCTATTTATATTTGAGGTCTTTGATTTGTTTCTGTTTATGTCATTATAGGTACTTTCCTTGTCGACAAGATTTGAGAATCCTATTTAATTTTAGTTTTGGGATTTGTCACTAATATTATATAGATATTTAAACTTTTCAAATACTTATAATATCATGAATTTATTTACATGTTTTCAGTTTTTTTCTTCTTAAGAAGACATTTTAAAAATAAATAAACTAACTGTTACAAGATGCGACCCTTCTCCTCAATACCTGATTTGAAGGGTCACTAATATAAAAGTCATATACAAAAGAAGGCAGTGAAGTAAAACGTAACATAACAATATTTATATTATTAATACAATAATATTTTGACAAAATGTCAGCTATATGTTCTCCGTTTTTCACTTTCTCTTGAGTTGAGATTTTTTTTTTTTACTTTTTGTTGCTTTTACAGCATCCTAGGCCTAGCTAGAGATTGGAGGGATCGCTGGTGCAAATTGAAGTTGGAAATGACCACACTTTTGTTGAATTTCTATTCATCTTTCTTCAACAATTAATAAGGAAAATAAACAATATTATAAAAAAGAAAAAAATGAATGGAATGAATATTTTCTATTGTCTTATTGTGGGAGACTGAACTTATTAACTATGTGCTATTATTATATGCCGCTCATTTCTCCTACTTAAAAGAAGTACTATTCCTTTTGCTTGGATATCAATAATTGGAAATGATGGTCATAAACAAAAATATTGTTGTACAAAAGTTGTTGGCCTTTATAACTAAAAAAAGCATAAGATATATTTATGTTTATACTAATTTAGTGTACGTGCGTTGGATGTATGTATCGCATCAATCAATAAAAAAATTATTTCTTTTACTTATCACAAGTTTTTTAACTTAAATAAACATAAAATAATTCTGAGAATAAAAAGCAAAAGCCAATGAACTCACATTTTCCATGTAATAAATACAGAATATTAAAGCTAGAACGATAAAATATAAATTATCGACCTTGTCATATACCAATGGCAAGAAATCGCTTACCATGTTTAAGGGGACCAACAGAAGAGTACAGTAGCTTTGCGGAAAGAATTTTTTTTCACACATTGATAAAATTCTTTTATAGATGCAGTTTTCTAATCCTAATATAATTTCATGTAGATGAAAAATCAACTCTTAGATCATAACAACTGATAAAAAATAGAGAACCAACCGGCAAATCGATTCAATAATCAATATGTCTTGACATGTTGATACTTTGTAGTTACAAAGGTTCTATATGAAAGATACACAAGAGTTTGACGTAGAAGAAATCATAACAAAGGAGAACAAAAGATGCAAAACAAATAAATATAAAATATAATAAAAATCCGAACTTTATGAACCTGACCTTGAACGCCTAAGCACTGGTGATTTGGTCGGAGGCCACCAACTTTAACTTGCAGTATACTCATTATATATATATATATAATATTATTTGCATGTACTTTGATTTGGACTCAACAATAGCTCTATAAATTATCAATCCAATTATCACTACAAAGCGGTGCAAAATTACGTTATTACAAAACAAATGATATTGGATAGAAAAAATCAAAATTCTAAATATTATAACATAATGTTCTTGTTGGTGCAGTTTGTTGGAAATTAGCCTTTGGCGGGAGTTGCGACCGACCAACTTTAACAACTTAAACACTAGTGTTACGTATTTTGGAGAATCCGGTTCTTCACACATGCATGATCTACTAAGTACGTAGATAACCGTAGGGCCAAGAATCGTCAAATTTCGTTGAGAAATGAAAGAGATATTAGTTCACAAAGTGAGGTGTTTGAAGCATGGAAAGTGTGGTATTGTGTTCAATTCTCCCTCATCGGTAGAGGAAGAAAGAATTGTTGTGTATATAAGACTCGAAATTGGTTTGGGGTTTGGGACCCCAAGGGTGTTTATCCCATGTGTTTACGAGCCGGGGGTCGGGATCGGGACTAGCGGGTCTAGCGGGGTCGGGTCCGGGCGGGACTGCTCCAGTCCCGTCCGTCCGATCCCGATCCCGTCGGTATCGGGGCGGGGGCGGGTTCGGGTCGGGCGGGGCGGGGTCGGGTTTTCCTTTTTTTTTTTTTTTTAAATAACATATGTATAAAAAAAACTCAATAAACAAAACAAGATAGTGTAATAAAAACATCCCAAGGTTTTGTTTTTGTGCCTCTTATATTATTTAATAGACATATGATTTTTTTGTAATACAAATACAATTGTCTAAAATCTAAATTGCAACTTTATGGTGTTGTCCAAAAGTTGCAAATTACATAATAAAATTGCAATTAAAAAAAATACATTTTCAAAAAAATCTGTTCTAATTGCTTGATGATTTCATGTGGTTCTTCGGTTGGAATAGGTATTTGTTGGTCAAATTGATCCACGTCGCTTCCACTACCTTCGGTTAAGATTTCGTTGTAGTTTTCATCATCTTCTTCGTTGATCTCCGGTTGACCGCACCTTCTCCGCTCCGCTCGTATCCAATCTCGAATAATACGCAATTTCCAAGTTTGTCTCCGGCCAATGAGTGTCTGTGGTCTCCTATTTGATATCTGCTGCAGAAAAGCGCTTTCCGACGCGAGCTTGATGACGCTTGAATGTTCAAAACATCTCGAGCCATCAATGAAAGTGTCGGAAAGGTCTTCTCATTCCCCCTCCGATATTTCGGCAAGTCTTCTTGTCCATCTTCATTGATAACTTCTTGATACGGTACAGAACCCCGCAAAACAAAAATATCCAACTCGCTAATTTGGTTAGTAGAGGTACGGCCGCACATTCTATTTCGAGGCTTTCAATACTAGCCGCGAGAAACAGCATGTCTTTTGTGAGGTTGTGTTGAAGATGAAGAAGATGGTATGGTAGCCGGTACGTTACTAGCATTTTCTTGTAGTTCTATATATATTTTTGCATTGGTGTTCTACGCTATTCAACACTTCTTCTTTAGTTTGTTCAATAGGTGGTGGGTGATTTAGATTTTTGGGACTTGGAGGTGGTAGTACTTCTATACAATCGTAAATAGTTTCAATTAGTGATTTAGTACCGTCTATTTTAATAGTAGGATTTAATACAGAACCAATAATATAAATAGAAGGAATAGGAATAAAATATTTTTTTATTTTGACAAACATTTTTTTAATAGCTGCCTTATAAGCTGGTTTTTCCATATATTCACTAAGTAATAAAAATATTAGAGTTATATAAAATAACATAGTTGAAATAGTAGGATAATATATACCGGAAAATTCTTTTGTTGCTTGAAAAAATTTCTCTAAAAATACAATAAGTTCGGAAATTTTTACCCAATCACTATCTAAAATCATATCAAATTTGGGTTTTTATTATGAGAGTTAAAAAATAAAGTTATAGGTAATTTATAGTCATAAGCAACAAGTAGTTGCTCGTATAAAGAATTCCACCTAGTCGATACTTCTTGTGGAATTCTTCTATAAGGTAGTCCACAATCGTGACAAGTTTTTTTATATTCTTTTCTACGTTGTACTTTATTACTTTTAAAAATAAAGTTTATAGCAAATTGTATTTTACTAAGAATGTCTTCAAAAAGTGATAGACCATCCTTTACAATTAAGTTATATATATGGCACGCGCATTTTATATGAAAATGGTCTGGAAAAGATGGAGCTAAACTATTTTTTAACATTGTAATTGCGTAATTGTTATTAGAAGCGTTATCTAATGTAATAGTCATAATTTTATCGGTAATTCCGTAATAATCGCACACTTGATAAATATTTTCTGCAATAAAAGTACCAGTGTGCCTATCATCTATATATCTATACGCTAAAATACGTTTTTGCATAGACCATTTATAATCTATCCAATGACAAGTTACGATTAAATAATCATGACCGTTAGTACTACGACCTATATCGTACGTGATAGATACTTTGCCATTAAAATGATATAATGAAAAACGTAAATATTGTTGATATTCATGCGCAAATTTAAATACATCTCTCTTAACAGTTGACCTAGGAAAACCGTTAAAAGCAGGATTATATATATCTCTAATGTAATGAATAAAACCGGGAGATGAAGGAAATGAAAAAGGCAAACCCTCCACAGACAACTAATTTTGATATTGCTTCCCTATCTCTATGTTTGTTGTATTTAGAGCCTACAATTCCCCCGTCATAGGGTTAATTTGACCCTGTACTTGGTCCGGGACGATATCGTATGTGAACCTTGTCCCGATGGAGCGGCCGTTTGCGCACCCGGTTTTGAAGCCCGGTATTGGGCATACCTAGTTTGGATGAGCACTTACTACGTGTCTAATTAAACCCCCCGTCCCATCGTGACCTTTTCCGGTTTTAAATTTTAAAACATTTTTACAAATTTTACATATGGCTACTTGATTCTCTACGTCCCTATCAAAAAATGTCCATGCATCGATTTTAATGGTCGTTTTTGGACCTCGTCTCATACTAGGGGGAATAGGAGGTATTTCGGTTGAAGGTGCACTAGTGGGCGTGTTGTCATCAATATTAGTGGGTGTATCGTCTAGATCATCGTCTAAATTAAAGTCTTCTTGAGTTCCAGAAAATAACTCCTCGTCTAAATCTAATGGTATTGTAGGAAAATGTTGAGTATCAACAAAATCATCCCGTGTAGGAATAAGATGACTAGAAGAAGTACCCTTGCCCTGGTTGCCTCTACTAGAAGAAGCACCCTTACCCTTACCCTTAAACATACCTTTTAATCCTTCCATTTTAATTATGATAATAAATAATTAAAGACAATAAAATTAAGTGCGCTAAATAAAATAAACGAGACAATAATAATTTAATGAAGGAACGAATGTACCAAACGCCGACGTAACGTCGACGTGTAATCGAGAGGTTGAAAATTGAAACTTTGCTCGATGGAAGATCCTCAAGCTAGTTGCCAACTTCACTCCCAATTCCCAAATGAATTAATAAAATTGAATATTTAGCAAACAATGTAGAGATATATTGAGAAATTAGAGAGATTGTAGGAAGATTTGTGAGAAAGATGAAGAGAAAATGAGTTATTTATAGTTGAAAAATTGGGTTAAAGTGTAAATATAATAACTTATGGGTTAAAAATAAATATTAAGGGGTAGGGGGGTTGGGGGAGGGGGGCCTAAAATGGCCGTTGGCCAACGACCATAATCTAAAATGGTCGTTGGTGCAACGACCATTTTTGCAAAGGGGGGGGTTTAAGGGTCGGGGTCGGGGTCGGGGTCGGGACCGGCTCGGGGCGGGCTCGGGTCCGGCGGGCCAGGGCGGGCTCGGGTCCGGCGGGACGAGACATCGTCCCGTCCCGAGTTCGAGTCCCGCCCCCGTTAAATTTTTTTTTTTTTTTTTTTAGAGCGGGGTCGGGGCGGGACCCGCCCACCGGCCACCTTAGTTTAAAGGAGGGAGGACCTAGATGTGCTTCGGTTCGAGGAAAGACCACACGCGCGCGCCGCCGCCGCCCGTCCGGCCCGGTTCCGAGTTCCGGGGGGTGGGTTGTGGGCCTTCTGATATTATCCTTTTGGGCCAGAAAACTTTGCCAGAAGTACAGTTTGATCTCTGAAGTTTCAAGATGTACACTTTGGTCCCTGAAGTTTCAAGATGTACACTTTGGTCCCCGAAGTTTCCGGAAAGTCGAAATTTTGGCGAAGAGAACGAAACGTCAAGCACTCAATTCACCATTTATTTTGGCTGAATTACACCTCCTATAATGGCCATCCGTTGGTATTTTCTCTCCATTTATTTGGTGGCTTTACTACCTCCATAATGGTCATTATTTGGCCAATAATGGTCATTATGGAGGCAGTCAAACATCCCCTTCCTCACCTATATAAACACCCGTTACACCATTGTTGAGGTACACTTGATATACACGAAAATATACAACCGTAAAATCGGTTCTTCCTATAACTTCCAAGCATCATTTCATTATTCAACATTCTTCACGGTAGCTCTTGAGTTTCCTTTGCTCAATTGTTCCATTGCTGTTTTATCTTGGGAGACGAATTGTCCGGGACGTATAAAGGATACATACGGGACAATATTGTCTTAAGGACAGAGTGCCACACTCGACTCAGCAAAAATCAAAGCAGTTTCCGGTCTTCTTGTTCAACAAATATTGTAATGTCAGTTTTGTTGTTATATTCTAATTTTCAGTTTTTCTAGTTGAATTGTAATTTCAATTCTTATATAAGCAGTTACTTGTAATTTCTATTTCCTGCAAATCCTTGTAATCCCAACACAGTTTTCAATTGATGCTTGCTGGAAACATAAACTTTGCACGACTGATCCGAACACTTGTGGTTGCTTCCCTGCAATATTTCTTTGTGCAGATATAACACGGTGGGAATTTGTGTTGTTGCTAGAATATATAGTTATAATTCTATGTCAAATAATAAGGACTTCAAAACCTAAAAAGAGTTCTAATAGCAGAAAGTTTCCAACTTCGATTATTCCACTTTACTTTTTTTTACAAATTTATTATGTTACATTGTCCAAATAAGGAAGGATTCAGAAACACAAAAATAAAAATTCTAAATAACAAGGAATAATTAAATGACCATTATATATTAGGAATATAATTTAATAATAATTTGAAAAAATATAGTAAATGACTATTTTG
This sequence comes from Anisodus tanguticus, assembly GCA_034509755.1. Lineage (NCBI taxonomy): Eukaryota > Viridiplantae > Streptophyta > Magnoliopsida > Solanales > Solanaceae > Anisodus > Anisodus tanguticus. The sequence continues at coordinate 22,025,849 of CM067550.1, read as the reverse complement.
TCTATTGTAGAGTCTTTTAATGAAGGGCAAAAAATTTAATCAATATTTTTAAGATCCTTCATATTTTTAATATAATATATACAGCCATAGATTTTGTGTTCTACTATAGGTGCACATATTTTGCTAATTCAACTATTATTCCCTTTCTACTGTTTATCAATACTTAAGCTACTGGAAACTGGAAAGGGATATTTTGTAGTAATAGATTGACAACATTCTTTCGACCTTTCTAGAATATTAGTGATGTCTGGCTAAAATGGTCATATCCTATAGTAAATTCTTCATTAAAGTCGTTTATATTTATTTTGTATAAAAAAAACTATTTAAGTTCAACTAGTTTATCTACAAAGTTAAAGTCCGGAACCTACATAACATTAAAAAAAAGCAAATGAACTAAAGTAATGGCCAAAAATAAAGTTTATAGAAAATACTTTTAACGCACTATAGGAGTGTCAACCGGACGGACCAGGCCTACCGGCTGTCATGGTCAATATATATAACTCATATAACACACTAAATTAGTGTGTTCCCTAATAAACATATAATTAGCTATTTATCTATAGAGTTTAGATTTAAGTATGTTATTTTTTTAGGGTGTAGGTTTAGTTAGTTGATAGTTTATTCGTCAATCCTATTTTATGTTGATTAGTTAACAAGATAATCATTAGTTAGTAGTTTTAAGCAATACAACCATGAACTTGCCAAACGTCCCAAGTTAATGCATGATTTTATTTCGAATATGTGCAAATTTTTATTTTCAACTATCAATTTAGGATGTCACACAAGTTAGTAAAAAACCAAATAATAAAAATTAAGATTATTTTTATCATTAAAAAATAGATACCCCAAAAATATAATACTTACTTAAACTATACAACTTAATCATATTATACAATCGTCAATAGGTCCAACATGTCGTACGCTTCAGGTTGGCTCTCACCCTAAGGTAATCCCGACCACCCTCGCCATCGGGTCATCCCCTTCCTTGAGGATGTTCTATGATTGTCCGCCCCATTGCGTCCTCTTTCCTTTCCCTTTATTGTTGCATTAGTTGAAATGGACTTCCTGTGATCACTTCTTTCTGTCACTAACTTTGGGTATATTCGGGCTTAAATGGAACATCGACAACGTCTACCTCATCTAGAGAAGGAACGCAGTCGCCGAAGGATGAACCTGCAAAAACATATAAAAATGAGTATTAATTTAAATTAATATTAATAAATTAAGTATTATTGAAAATTAACCTGTCTCAATGGGGTCATGAGCAGGCTCCTGAGAGGGGTCTGAAGCAGTCTCACAAGCGAGATCCTGGGTGGATGGCTCTTGTTCAGTGTCCTAACCGAGGATTTATGAAATTTTTTAAAATAGGTTTAAAAAAGGTTTTAAGTTAAACTAATATTTAATATATATTAAATGAATTAAATATTATAAAAAATATAACCTTGTGCCTCGATGGGGTCCTGAATAAAATCCTGAGTGGCTGGCACCGTCAGATGGAATAACGACGAACTCTAAGATATGCAAGAAATGTAAAATGATAAGTACTTTTTTGGTATTAAATGAGAAATGTATTTAAAAGAAGTATTAATTTTTAAACATTGACCGACGTATAGCCTAGAAGATCATCAAAGTTAGCCAAACTATTGGAACTTAGATGTCGGCCACCTTGTAAGTATCGCACTGGTGGGCCCTTTAATACTTTTCCAAAAAGCATCCAATCCATGTCATCACGTACGGGACGTATGATATGCCCGAATTTATGGCACATTTGATATCAATTTCATGAATTATTGACGTCTTTAATGTATTTGTAGTATTTTTTTTTATATTATTTTGATTTTTATAGGATTTTCACCTCGGTACACCAGAAATGAGGAAAAGTGCATAAATATGGACAAAACTATTGAAATAAGAAAGAAGTGTAACAAAGACCATTTATGCATACCGCAGAACCAGACTATGGACTACAGATGGTGAGTTCAGCCGCAATTTCTAACAATGATTAGAGGATTTTAGAGCCCCGAAGTGCGACCCATTTTGCGGTCCGCACTTCTGTTCTGCGGACTGCAGTCCGTTCTGCGAATCACTGCTCAACAAAAGTCTCAGCCCAGATTACGATGTTTTGGAGCACTTCTGCAGACCACAGTAGTTCTTCGAGCCATACTTCCAGCCGCACTTTCAAATATTCAAGAATGAAGACCACTTGCGAACCCTAAGTCTATTCTGCACCACAGACCTGTTTTGCGGTCCCTTTCTGGAATTTTGTATAATTTGTAGTCTGAAATTTTAGGTTCCCTATAAAAGGTTGTCTAGGGTTTTCTCATCATAGACACTTTACATTTTCATTCTTTACACTTTTATTATTTATCTATCACTTCAAAAATATTCTCCTTGTCAAGTCTTGTCATCTCATTGAAGAATCTTGATACTTTTGTTCCACTTTGAAGAGACAAGTTTAGTATTCTAACACAAAAAATCATTGTAAGCCTTTTTAAAAAAAATATTTTTATGTTTCTTTCTATGTCTTTTTATTATGTCTTGTTATTTATATTTCTTCATGAGCGGTTAGAATCTAAGTTAGGGTTGTGACTAAAAAATAAAATATGATAGTTGGGTTAGTACTTAAATGTGAAAATGGTGTATTATTTAACTGCCCCTCACCTTAAATGATTAAGAGTTGGTTGCAAACACCTCTTTTAAGCATATTGTTTCTAGTCTCACTTTAAAAAGGAGATTATAGTCTATGAAACAGGTAGATTAATTAGGACTTGGGCTTTAAACCCCATTTAATGATTCCCAACTAGAAATAGAAGGGAATTAACTAAGGGTAATTAATGGATAAACTCATAATCTACACATTAGGCTTAAAAAAGCCTAATAGTGAAATCAAGTGGATAAATTAAAAAATATTAGTCTACATTGCCCATATTACATTTAATACACCAAAGCTATGTTAAGACCCAACACCACTTCCATAAGTCAAGTCATAACCCTAGTCTTTCATTATTAGTAAATCAATCTTTAGTTGAAACGTGGATTAGTAGACACAACAATCTTTTAAAACAAACAAATTGGTTACTCTCGAAGTAAATTACTTAGTAAAACATTGATACAATTGAATATGATGAATTTCACATTGTATTTCTTGTTGGATTGAACTCCAACCTAGTTGGGTTACTATATTTGACAACGGCCGCGTTATACCTTTAATTGGTGTAATTTGGGCAAAATCAAATTTTAACGCCATTGCCGGGGATACATTTTGGAAATTTCCCATTTGTAGTATTAACACTTTGCTAAGTCTTTATTTCTATATTTACGTGTGCTTGTTGTTTTTTTGGTGCTAGGTGTCATGGCGGAATTGAATAATGAGAGAATACTGATATTGCCAACTTTACAAATGTCATTCGAGCACATCAAATTTTGGGAAACACGAGTTTCCATATTACGTCAAACATGATCCATATGTTGAACAACAAGGGCTTGTTCGGGGGATTAGCTTTAGACGACCCGAATAAATATTTAAGGAATTTAATGAGGTGTGCTTTGCCTATCGCCAATCAAACGTGTCCGAAGAAGAAGTCAAGCTAAGACTCTTCTCCTTTTCTCTAACGGGGGAGGCAATTATGTGGTTGAATGACCTACCTTCCGAATCTATCACTACTTGAGCTGAGTTGGTAGAGGTATTCTTTAAGAGATTTTCCCTTCGGATTGTATGCTCCAACTCCGGGATGAGATATTGACATTTTGCCAATTGTCGGATGAAGCCCTACATGAAGGATAACTTAGGTTCAAGAGGAAGCTCAAGCAATTCCATAACCACGGGTTAAGTGATGATATGTCGCTCCAAAATTTCTATCGGGCTCTCGACTCAATCAATAAGTCGATGGCCAATAACATTGTGAAGGGAGCGTTGATGGATAACTCTTTTACTGTAGTGAGTGAGCTTCTTAACAAGCTTATGAATACAAATCATGCATGGCACACTAGGGCATCAGAGATAATTGGGGGAGGTCCCTCAAAGTTCTTGTTTTGAGAGGTTATGAAGAAAAAATAAGAGAGAGATGAAACCATAGCTCAATTAGTAACCCAAATGGCAGTCTTTACTAAGCATATGATGGAGAAGGAGACTAAGAAGGTGAACGTAGTGGTGAGCATTAGTCCAAAGCAAAGTTCATCTGATATGATACCTTATGACCGTGAGGGTATCATGAGCAAGAAAATAAAGCGAGTTTTGTAAATAATGTACAAGAGGGGGGATGGGTTCCAACATAATTACCAAAGGACCAAGCCAACTATGAAGGTCTAGTAATCAAGATAACGGGAATCAAGGTTCGAAGAATGATCAAGGCGACCCTAACTGGAGAGATCGTAATGAATGAGGTTGGAGAGACAACAATAGTGGTTACCAAAACTAAAGCTCCAACACATATATTCCACCAAGAGGGCAATCATATCAACAAACTACTCAACCTCCTCCATATCATAACCGTGAATCAACTAGCTCTAAGCTTGAGGAAATGTTGTCAAGAGTTTTGAAGAACCAAGACAAGTCTGATTCTAACATGAAAGAGCTCAACAATCTTGTGGCATCTTATTTCACATCTATCAAATAATTAGAGACTCAATTTGGGCAAATTGCCTCAACACTTAAACCAAGGTAAAAGGGAACCCTTCATACTGATACGGTAGCAAACCCAAGAAATTAAATAGGTGGGGTATCTTATTATTTAGCAATCTTTACAAGAAGCGAAAAGGTATTAGGAGAGCCCAAGTTGGAAGAAGAAAAGGTTGTGGCTGAAAAGTTGAAGGGGGTTGAAGAACCAAAGAAAGATGAGAAGCTTGTGGAAGACTATGTCTTGGTTGATGATAATGTTGAAGAGAATGTGAATGAACAAGATAATGGGAGTGACATAGAAGAGGAGGTTCCAAAAGCCTTGAAGCCTATTCCAAGACCTCCTCCTCCATTTCCACAAATATTTGCAAAGAGAGTTGAAGATGGCAAGTTCAACAAGTTCTTAGAGATGCTTAAGCAATTGTCGATGAATATTTCACTTGTTAAAGCCTTGGAAAAAATGTTAAGGTATGCCAAGTTTATGAAAGATCTAATCACGAAGAAGAAAATAGTGAGTTTCGAGACGGTGGATGAGGAAGTTACCTTCAATGTGTGCAAGTCAATGAAACAATCTATGAATATGAGGGTGATTTCGGTTATTGATGTCATTTATGGTGAGGTAGAAATTAATACCGACATTGTTGTCATTAATGGAGTTTTGATGGCCATTTTGTTGAATCATGATGATGAAGTAGTTGAGAAGATTGCGGAGACCATGCTTGCACCTGAGGGCCAAGAGTACTCTTCTTATTCTCCTAGGCATTAGCCTTAGACTTGGAAAGTGGAGTGCCACCCCTCAAGCCTTTTATTTTTGAACCACCAACTCCTAAGATCAAGTCACTCCCAATCCACTTGGAATACAAGTTTCTTGGGCCAAATGATTCTTTGTCGGTTATCATCTCATCAAATGTCAATGAAAGCCAAGTGGAAGCCTTATTGTCCATTTTGAGAACTTACAAGAAGGCCATAGGATGTATTATTGCGGATATTTAAGTGATAAGTTCAAGTATTTGCGCTCATCGTATTCATTTTGAAGAGGATAGTTCTCCAAGTGTTGAGCATCAAAGAAGGTTAAATCCTTCAATGCAAGAAGTTGCCAAGAAAGAGATTATCAAGTAATTAGATGTTGCGGTTGTGTACCCCATTTTTGATAGCGCATCAGTGAGTCCCGTGCAATATGTGCCAAATAAATGAGGGATCATGATGGACCCTAATGACAAGAATGAATTGATACCTATGAGGACGTTAATCGAATTGAGAGTTTGCATGGACTACCGAAAGCTCAATAGTGCTACAAGGAAGGATCATTTCTCCCTACCTTTCATTGATCAAATCCTTGTCAGGTTGGCAGAAAAAGCTTACTATTGTTTTGTGGATGGGTATTCGGCTACAATCAAATTCAAATAGCCCCATAAGACCAAGAGAAAATGACATTCTCTTGCCCATATGGTGCTTTTGCCTTTCGAAGGATGCCATTTGGTCTTTGCAATGATCCAACCACATTGCAAAGTTGCATGATTTCCATATTCAGTGATTTGGTGGAGGATGTTTTGAAAGTTTTTATGGATGAGTTCTCCGTGGTTGGGAATTCATTTGAAAATTGCTTAAGAATCTCTCCCAATTGTTGAAAAGATGTGAAAAGACCAACTTGGTCTTGAATTGGGAGAAATGTCACTTCCTGATCATAGAAGGTATAGTCCTGGTCACAAAATTTCCAAGGAAGATATTGAAGTGGACACGGCCAAGATTAAAGTAATAGCCAAGCTACCTCCTTCAACAACCGTCAAGGTATTAGAAGTTTCTTGGAGCATATCGGTTTCTATAGAAGGTTTATAAAGGACTTCTCCAAGATCACTAGCCGAATGTGCAAGCTCTTAATGAAAGATGCAAAGTTTGATTTCAACGAAGCATGCCTCAAAGTATTTGAGAAATTAAAAGAGAAGTTGGTATCAACTCTAATTATTGTGACTCCAAATTGAGATCTTCTATTTGAATTGATGTGTGATGCAAGTGGAGTTGCTATTGGAGCTATGTTGGGGCATAGACATGGAAAGATCTTTCATCCAATTTACTATGAAAGTATATGTCTCAATAAGGCTCAAAAGAACTATACAGTGATGGAACAAGAGTTGTTGGCCATTGTCTTTATATTTGTCAAGTTCTGCTTTTACTTACGAGGTTCTAAAGTGTTGGTCTACTCCGATCATACAACCCTCCGATATCTAATGGAAAAGAAATATGCAAATCCATGCTTGATTAAGTCAGTTTTCTTCTACAAGAATTTGATTTTGAGATAAAAACTCATAAGGGTTCTGAGAAGTAAGTGGCAGATCATTTGTCTAGATATGAAGTGTAACGACCTGTTTGGCCGTTTTGAATTTTTGGACTTATTTTTTTAAGAATGCCCTTCCCATAACTTTATCTTGGTAATTATGACTTGCGGGGATGGGTGGCTTGGTTCTCAAGGTAATCGGGTGGATTTCAGATTGCTTTTGGGAAGTTTAGAAATTCCTAACTTAAGAGAATATGAAGGTTTGACCCATAGTTGAATTTGGGTAAACGTGCTCGATTTGTAATTTCGTCAGTTCCATTAGCTCTGGAACGGTGTTTGTGACTTAGTTGAGCCTTTGGTTTGGGTCCCGAGGAAGTCGGGTGTGTTTTGTGAGTTTAGTTGTGAAATTGGGAAATTAGAACTTAAGAGTTGACTTTAGTCAAACCCGAGCCTTAGATACTTTTTTCAGAAATTCTGAGTGTGCGAGCAGGTCTGGAATGTGTTTTTTGATGGGAATGCATATTTTTTTTGTGTTCGGAAAGTCCCCGGAGTGTTTTGAATGGTAGACATAGAGTTGTTGAGTGTTGGACTACAGTTGGTTACTGGTTTTCACGCCAATGACCATGTGTCCACTCATGCGGTCCTCCTCTGTGGAGGTCCGGTTGGCAGAAGCGAGGCTTGACTCTGTGTCGAGGATCCACCTCAGCGGACAAGTTCATCGCAGGGGCGTGTACGCCTCTACGGAATCATTTCTACCCATATAGATATCTGGGATTTTGAGTGACCTCGCCTCGGTGATTTATTTTTCTGCCGAAGCACATATGCTCCAGTGAAGTTGATTCCACTGAAGCAAAATAGCTATTTCAGATCAGATATTTAATCTCTATTTCGAGTGTTGGGTTCTTATTCACATATTTGGAGCATAAAGCTCGGTTTAAGGAGGTTTTCAAGGGTTTTGAAAGGTTCATCCATTGGGTAAGCTTCTATCTCTTCTTTCGATTATTGCATTGATTAGTAAATAATTTCATGGTGGAATCTATGAATTGGGATGGGGGTTTCATGGGTTATGAACTCTAATTTAGAAAATGGTGTTTTCTCTATCAAATCATGAAATTGATGTTAGACTTGGATGATCCTTGGTATATAGACTCCCTAGAGGTTTGGTAGACTAATCTTGGACTAAATTTCACTTTTTGCCCTTTGAGACTCGAAATCTTATTTTTGGGTGTGTTGGGTTCTCAAATAAAGTATAATATTATGGGTGTCGTTGTACTTTTCTAACATTGTAGACTGCTACTTTGACTAGATTGAACTCGTTTGGTGAGTTTGGACATGATGGAGCTTCCGGGAGGCTTATTCTTCACATGGATAGAGCTTAGAGTCGTTCGTGAGCTTTGGGACTTCATAATAAGGCAAATTGAGATTTTCTAGACTCTAGTGTTACATATATGTGTTGGTATGCTAATAATGTATTAATGTAAGTAATCGGGAATTGGGGTCCCGTATTAGTGAGGTGATGAGCACTAATACAAGTACCGATGAACTCAATTAGGTAATTAATGAACTAGTATGATATATGTGAATGAGTTTATGTATTTAGCCTTTGGGCCATGGGTGAGGTGCATAAATCCGCTTAGGTTTGTATGATTGATGTTTACTTGGGCTTGTAGCCACGTTGATATGATATTCTTGATTTGACTTGTCATGCATTCATCACTCTACATCTCTTCTAAGCACTTGAATAAAAACTGATAAATACTGATTATATTGATTGCATAATGGACACATATCCATATCATTCATACATTCTATATTTGGCATTTGAACTATTGATATATTGATGAGAGGGGCTTGGAAGTCGGTTATTGGATATGGTATATGATACGAGAGTGATGATAGATGATGACACTATAGCCACAGTAGGGTCCGATGAGAAATTCTCGGATGATTATGACATTTCATCCACATAGCTAGTATTCGATAGGATTATATGGGTATATGGACCTCATGAGTCCCCCATGTGTCATGTGACAACTACTGCAGTAGCGTGTGTATACCGGGTACATATGACCACTACATATATACATACATATCATCTGCATTGTATTCATTCATATTCCTGATATGTATTTGATGTTGTGTGTACTCTGTGTTGATTTCTGGTAGACTTTATGACCATGTGACTTTTAAGGAGAGAAATACTGGCACCTTGTAACATATACCTGATGTAAAACAGATTTATGAGACGGTAGGTGATGATATAAATATGAGATTTTTATGTCCTTGATTGCTAGAAATGCGAATACAGATGGGATCTTCATGACTTGGATTGTTAGGAACGATATAGAGATGGAATATCTATGTGTTCCTTAGTATAAAAATTAAAATTTTGAGCCTTTAACGTTAAAATTGTTGATTTAGGTAAGAGATTGAATCTTGATAGTGATTGTTCCTCAATTCGTGAAAGGGTTGGACCCTTAGGAATAAAATTTATTCTAATTAATGAAAGGATGTAATCTTGAGGATTTAGATGCCCGCTTGGGTGTAGGTTGGAAACCCTTTGGCTATATCTATCCTAATTGAGGTAAAACTAGAAACTTTATTAAGTTATGTGAAGAGCAATAGACTTTATGACTTGGTGTGGTTGTTGAATCTTTACTTAAATTCTTTAATTACTTATAGACTGTATGATTTGACTAACCAAGCAATAAAAGAAGTATCAGGAGTACCAACACCTTGCCACCGCTATAGTTAGGGTCGATCGACGATGTTGCTGGTACACATGCTTCTCGTACTCACTCTACACTTGTTGCATCATTTGTGCAGGTACTGAGCCAGACGCCAGTGGAGAAGCTTGACATAGAGCTTGGAGATTCATCTTGGAGGTCCAGGGTGAGACGTAGATTCCATCCCGGCACTGGAATGCTCCACCTTTGTATTTAATCTTCTGTCCTATATTTCAGATAACGATTGTATTTAAAGTTCCAAACATGTATTTCGATTAGTAGCTCTGTACTCATGACAACCAGGGGACTTCTTTCAGATTATGTATTAAATTATAAGACTTTTGATTTCTTTTCTTTCATTTTCCTTATTTTTTGCATTTAGTTCCGAATTCACTATGTTGAATGGTTATGATTCACCTACGGATTAGGGTAGATACCCTCACGACACAATGGTATTTTTAATCGTGACATGAAGAGGATGGGAGGCCAAAGAATGAGTTGGAGATCAATGATTCTTTTTCAGATGAGCAAGTCTTTGCATCATCTCAGGATCTCATCCTATGGTATGCCAATTTCCAAAACTACTTGGTTAGTGGAAATTATGCTAGATCATCTAAACTCTTATCAAAAGAATAAGTTCTTAAGAGATTTCTGGAACTACTATTGTAATGAGCCTTATCTCTTCCGGATTCGCGCCGATAATATGATTTGAAGATGTGTGCTCGAAGTTGAGACTTTTCATATCATGGAAGCATGCCATACTTCACCAGTTGGAGGTCATCATGCTAATCACCTCATGACCTCCAAGATTCTTCAAAGTGGATTTTATTGGCCTACCACCTACAAGGATTCACATGATTATGTGAAGCATTGTGACAAATGTCAACGGGAAAGAAATGTCTCTAGGAGATACGAATTGCCAATGTCTCCTATATTTGAGGTGGAATTGTTTGATGTTTAAGGAATTGACTTAATGGGGCCATTTGTGATTTCTTATGGAAACAACTACATTCTTGTGGCAGTTGACTATGTGTCTAAGTGGGTAAAAGCGGTAGCTCTTCCAAATAATAAAGGGAAGAGTGTCACCGCATTTCTAAAGAAGAACAATTTCACTCGGTTTGGTACCCCTAGAGCTATCATAAGGGATGGAGGTTATCACTTTTTCAATAGAGTGTTTGATTTTCTTCTTGAGAAATATGCGGTGAACCATAAAGTGACAACTCCTTATCATCCCCAATTGAGTGGACAAGTGGAATTGTCCAACCAGGAGATCAAGAGCATATTCATAAAGAGATGAATATCATGAGGATAGATTGGTCAAGAAAACTGGATGATGCCTTGTGAGCATATAGAATGACATACAAGTCTCCAATTGGTAAGTCACTATTGAAGTTGGTGTTTGGAAAGGCATGTCATCTTTCGGTGGATGTACAATACAAGACACTAAGGGCATTGAAGAAACTCAACATAGATTGGGAGAATGCTTCACGGTTGAGGGTGGATAAAATCAATGATATGGATGAGTTCCGTATGAAAGCTCCATTCTTTACAAGGAGAGGATGAAGTTCCTCCATGATAAGAATCTTGAAAAGGGAGTTTTCACCCTAGGACTTGGTCTTGTTGTACAACTCAAGACTCAAGTTGTTTCCGGGGAACTTAAAGTCAAGGTAGTCCGGCCCTTTCAAAGTGACGAAGGTAATCCCTTATGGTGCAATTAAATTGGAGAGTAAAGCCGACCCTCTATTCAAACTGAACGGCCAAAGAGTCAAGCATTATTTGGGAAGTGTTGATGACCACAGGGTGAACACAATCATCACCTTTATCCTTGAAGAATTGGGTAACAATCATCGTGTCGCGATGTCAAATAGTGCGCTAATGGGAGGAAACCTAAGTTTAATTTTGTTCATTTGTTGTTTGTTGTTCACTTTTGTATTTTAATAGTTTTGTTTAAGTGTGTAGGATCAGAAAACATAGGCAAAAAAGAGAGGAAACGTGGAAAGATGGGAAAAGCAAAATGAAGAGGAGAAGAAGTCCATTGTGCGTCCTCTTCTGCATATCGCAAACACAGTATGTGGACCACAAAATGGCTCACAGAACTCTCTGATGAGTTGAAAATTAGGGACAAGAAAATTCCAGAAGTGCAGACCGCTCTACGGATCGCACTTTGGTCCGCATAATTACAATGCATACCTGGTAGTTCCATAAAAAGTTATAAAGAACTGGACCCATTATGCGGTCCGTAGAATAATTTTATGACCTGTTCTATGGCCACATAATGGGTGCCACATCATCAAAAGGTAATTCAGGTAAGTGGGATGTAGTTTGAATGTGTGAACCACAGACCGATTCTGCGACCCGACCAATTCCGCAGAAATGGCAAAATAATACATAGGGTTTTTTCAACCCTATTTTTTCTATTATTTTCTTTATGCTTTCAAACACCATACTCCCTCCTTCTTCCCTAAAGGTTACACACTTCATTGCACACACTCATTTTTCTTATTCTCATAAGGATAGGTAAAAGGGGAAGTGTTGTTGTTGTTATATGACAGTGGAGTATTTTGGTGCTACATTATGGTCTATAATGTTGTTTGAATCATGAAAATCCCCATAGTTCCCCATTTTCCCCTTTTGATTCAAAACTGAGATGAGGGAAAACTCATATTTACTTGAATTTTGGGGAAATTAATTGTACAAAGGGGTTGGGCTCGGGTTTATTTGCATTAATCTTTAATCGGGGTTGATGAAATGTGCGCGGGTGATGGTTGAATTGAGCATGATTAAAAAAATTAAACTATATATGCCTATATTTGAGAAATTGTGTAAATTGAAGCCACGGGGAAGTTTGAGTACCCACGGGCATAGTCGAATGCACGTATTTAGTTGTGTGTGTGTATGTTGTGCTTAGAATGGGGTCTGGCAACATCGATTTTAAAAAATAAGGTGAAATCCTTAAATATTACCTGTAATACACTGATTGAGAACCCTTTTGCAGGAAACATAATGGTTCCGCGAAATGCAGAAGGACACCCAGTCTGCAAAACAGAACAATGATCTCAAAAGATGAATGGCAATTTTGCGAGCCACATAATAGGTCTGCGGACCGCAAAGTAGGTCGCAGAATTGCCCAGTGAATTCAAATTAATTGGGGAATTGTGAGATCATAGCCTGCGGACCATAGTTTGGATTCACGATGTTGCAAGCCTGGACTGCGGCCCGCAGAATCGATTTGCGATCCCTCGTAGCATGTTTCTAGAATTTTTTTTCTTTCCAATTTGTAGTTTAACTTCTTTTTTGTTTTGCATGCTTTTTATTCTTGCATTACCTTATAAAAATATAAAAACATTTCCTTGCTTTTCATATTGTAATCTACAACTTATGGGGTCTTTTAGGCTGCAGAAATGGCTCCAAAGAAAACAACCGCGCAATAGAGGGTCGTGATAGGCGAGCCATCACAAACGGGCGGAACTCTAAGGCCTACTTAGGCCAGAAGGGGTACCCTAAGGCACGGGGATAGTTGCTCGTAAGGGTAAGTAAAGCAAGAGTCAGGGCAGCCACCGTAGGTGATAAGAGAAAGCGCCTGAGCACCATAGCTCAGTCCACCTCCCAGTCTCATGAGCAAGAAGTTTTAGAACAAACCGCTCATACAACTGAGGTGAGGCATAAGCGGGCGAAAGAGGTTCACCGGTTCGGAGTGAAGGGGTCCAAAGAGTTCTATCAGAAAGGTAAAGACCCGATAATTATTAAGGAGAAGCGGGTGTCAATAAATGACCTCAAAAATTAAATCCACATGGGCGATGATTGAATTTCATGGGTGGCAATTCTTTCTTGATCCTTTGTCTAAATATAACAAAAAGTTACTTCATGAGTTCTATGCCACGTAAGTGCCAAAGAAAACAAAGGGGCAACGCAAGCCACTTATTGAGGAGGTGGTAGTTCGTGGGGTCACCATCCGTTATGGCTGGACTGCCATAAACAATGCAATCCATTCCTCTCTTAAAAGTGATTAAAATGAATTTATTATCAAGATCACGGACATGATAAATGATTTGTGCCCGTTGGCACGTCTGTGATGGCTAGTGAGACCCCGGAATGGATAGCCATGGGGAAGAAGATCTATAAAAGCAATCTGAAGATTAAAGCCAAGTTTTAGCTATATTTTATGAGTATCCATCTGCAACTGTCCTACAATGAGACGCACATTCGGTTGGAAAAGATTGTCCTCTTTCTTGTATTATGAATCATATCCGTGTTAATGTAGGAAATGTGATAGAGAAGGAGCTCGGCAACAAATCTCAACAAGAGAAGACCTCATTCACCTTTCCTTGTTTGATCACAGAATTATGCCGGCGAGCTAATGTACCGGCCTTGCCTCGGGTTGACAATGCCATCTAATCATCTTTGATCTGTGATACTATACGGATACAGGATGAGAAAAATCAGGCAAGGAAGAAAAGAAAGACTACTAGTGATTCATTGGACACCTCTTCGCCTTTTGAGATGGTTGATTTGTAGGGATCCATATATGAGTCGACAGATACACAAGCCACCTCTTCGGAGGACCCTTCTTTGTCTATTCATTCCAAAGAGGGCACTTCTGCACCAATAGGTACTCTTACCCCAGCAACCCTTACTCCTCATGTGCCTTTATCTACTTCCAGACCGACCCTTGTTTTATCAAAGGTTAGAATAGTGAGGATAGGTTAGATTGCTACAGATGCTGGTGTTGATTCATCTTGAGAAGAGCATCCCAGAGTTGATTAGGAATGCCTTAGCTCAGATTAGAGAGGCTTTGAGTGAAGGTCAACAAAAGCAAAAGACTCATAAGGATGCACTTGTTCTATTGAAAGGCCAAGTAGAGAGGTTGGATTCCAGAGGCAGTGGTGATATTTCTTTACTTCGGATGGATATTGACATTTTGTAAAATGAGGTGGATAACTTGAAGACCGCGAGATTGATTACCTTTTTAATGACCCACTCCAGCATGAGAGTGTTGGGCCATAGCAGGTTAGTGATCCTGTGTTGGAGGGTCAGAGAGAGGGTGCTGGTAACACTACGGATGATTAAGAGAGGCGTGTTTAGGAGGATGAGGATGATGAGTATAACATTCCATAAATTCAAGTTAGTTCGAGTTGTAGATAGTCGTTTTGAAGTCAAACCAAATAAGGGAGTTCGTAAAAGTTCTTAAATTTATCCAAGTCTAAGGTGGTTCTCACTTGTACTCAGTTTTCAGGTCGTTTAGTTGGTAATGGAGAAAAAACATAAATCGAAAGTTGTAGGTATTTGAAATACCTTTCCAACTATATATAGTGGAGCTCAAACGGATTTCTTTGTTAGGAGTTATGCCCATTTTACTGAAATACTATCGGTACCATCGAAAAACGTAAGATTTTGACTAAGTGTGAAATGAGCAGGGGCACTTTCTTGGAGAGTCAAGGACAGGACATAGAACTCGCCAAGCCAGTACCATAGTGATTTAAGGACATGCCATAGAACTCACCCAATTAGTCCCATAGCGTGTCAATGACATATTATAGCACTCGCTCAGCTAGTTCCATAGCGAGTCAAGGATAGGCCGTAGCACTCGCCCAGCGAGTGACAGGGTCCAAAATGTCCATCCTATAAATTCAACGCTTAGCACAAATTTCATTCATTAGACATTCCAACTTCGCGAAAAACACTCTAAGGGCGATTTTTCTCTCTTCTCAAACCCCCACGCCAAGGTAAGAACATCTATACAATTCTTAATCAAATTCTAGCACTAAATACATGATTCTTAAACAAAAACATAAGATTTGAGAGGTGATCCTTCTCAAGTTATTCAAGCTAGGATATTGGGTGTTCTTCGTCAGAAAAGTAAACTTGTTGATTGAATCGTTTAAATTTTTGTTTGATAGCATTGTAGTGGGATTAGAGGTATATATATTTTTTAAAAATCCTTTTGACTATAAAGATGATTTGTATCTCTTTTCGAACATACTTTTCAAGCTTTAAAAATTATTTTTGGGCAAGGTTTCATGTGAAAGAGACAAGCCCTCATGGAGCATAGGGTGTATTATCATCTATATATGTATTCATGATTTCTACTATCAAAGGGTTATTGACACTTGTGTATAAAACTATAAACTTTGAACGTGGTTTATCCCGAAGAGGGATACATTAACTTGATTTTTTTGGGGCTTGGATATTTCATATGTTTTGCTTTATGAACGAGTTTGTTGAACTTTAAACTTATTCAATGACTTGAACTTGGTTTCTAAACTCATAAATGACTTGACGTATCCTAATAATGGGATGATGAACATATTTCATAATAAGTAATTTGGATTCTAGGCTATGATTATTATTCGGCTATTTTTCCATGATTCTATTGTCTGTGTTTGGCCTAGATATGCGGAAGGAAGGGTAGTCACTATGGATCCTAGTGTGGTTTAGCTAGACATTCGGGAGGAAGAGTGGCCACCGAAGGCCAATAGCCTTGGTGTGGTTTGCTTAGCCATTCAGGAGGAAAAATGGCCATCGAGGGTTCATGACCCCGATGTGGGTTGCCTAGCTACTCGAGAGGAATGATAGCTATTTAGGGTGACAACCCCTTCGTTTCATTGACTTGTCTTATATTGGCATAATTGTGGTTGTTCGTAAGTGACTTGATGTTGATCTTAAGTTCATAAATGGAAGACTTAATCTTGAGAAATGTCATAATGGATTGAAAGTGATTTAAGTATCTCTTAATGGTTTCTCTAAGTTTGGTGAACTATTTTATCTCTGGATTTCGAATTACTTTTCTTACATTATTTACTGCTTAATATTATATTATTTTACATTATTTATTATCTCGGAGACACTCACTGAGTATCCAGTACTCAAGCACACCATTGTTGTTTTTGATGGTCTGTCAGGTAACGAAGAAGAGCAGGTTCATAATACGCCTACGACTTAGGAGAATTTGCTGCTTTCGAGACTATTCAGTGAGCCCACACGATTGTTTGTGGGGCACCATTCTATCTTTATTTTATTAGTATTATTTTTCAGTTGCGTCTTGAAGTTAGATTATTTTCTTTTATCATCTTATAGGCTCCATAAATAGACATTATTTTATAGGTATTTGGTTGAGGTCGTTATACGACCCTCATGGGCGTTGTTATATTTTTGACAACTTATTTATTATAGAATTCCGCTGATTCTATTTCGTAAATTGTGATTATGATTTCATTTAGCCATTTATACCTTGTTTGATTTAATAATAAAATATTGTTAAAAGAGATAAATGTTTAATGACTTATAAGGTGCTTCTGGTATTGGGTATAGCACCTGATATATGTTACGTTCAGGGTCGGGTTTAGGGCGTGATAGTGACATCGATGAGGAGGGGTTTGATAAGCCCAACACTGTAATTGAGACAGTGAAAGAAGACCTGTATTTTACTAAGCAGGCAATGCTTGATGCGGTGAGGGAGCAGTCTCTCCTTAAGATTTTGATGATTAGTACGAGTGGGGGGCCTCAGGAGCCACATACAGAGATTGATACCGGATGAGGCACCACTCCACAGGACCCAGAGACCAGTCCACCACCGCCACCACAGACTGAGCCCGTGATGGGCAATGCAGAGGTACCCGTTCACAGGCACTGATGCCCCATCAGAGACCACATCCATGAGCCAAACTTAAGAGGGTCCTTAATGCACCTCAAGGAGACCTTCAAACTTTTATCCTTGTACTTTACTTTGTTTTATTCATTGAGGACAACACATGTTTTAAAAGTTGGGGGTGGGGTACGATGTATGTTTTTGGGATATCTTGGAACTTATAAGACTTGACAACTAGTTTTGTATATATGTGTTTAGATTATGTTATGTTATTTGTCATTTGTGTGTATTTTCCCCTCAGTTTTTCTTTGCCTGATTCTTTTCCAAGGGTGTATGTTCAGTAACCATGGCCTAGTGATAGAATAGTTTGACTTGGTTGGTATTTTTGTGTTGTTTCTAGCATGTGTAGCTCTTTTTTATTTTAGTGACACCCCTAAAAAAATTGGATTTTGAAAACAAGAGTATCATTGCACCTGGATGCTTGTTTTATTAAAGCATGCCTCATTTTGTGACTCTATGACTACTTGTAAATGAATCTTCATTGGATGATAGCCTTGTGTTGGATGAAGGATATAAAGTGTAGCGGTTCTTGTAGTTCATGTGCATTACTCTCTTGTGTTTGCTTGTATTATCTAGAACTTGCCTCGTTGATTTGTCACCGCAAAAATAGGAATTATTTGGTTGAGAAAAGGATATTAGGCCTTTATATGCGAGTAAACCTCCTTGATTGAGGCCTCTTTGACCTACCCGTGAGTTGAGAGAACTAATTGTCCCCTTTAGAGCTTTTTAACTTTTTCTTTGGCTACCACATTACAAACTAAAATCCTTTTAAAATGAACCATCTTCTAAACCAAATCCCTCCTTGAAACCATAAAAACTGAGAATTGAGGCCAAAAGACTAAGTTGGGGTGGAAATGAGAGGAAAGAAGAGAAGAAGATTGTGATGTGAAAAGTACTAAAAATGAGAAAAAGAAGAAAATGAAATGCAAAAATATAGAAAAGAAAAAAGAATACGAGTCACAAAATGAGTGAAATAAAATAGGGATACTTGAATAAAACGGGTGAAAAAAAAGAAGTTTAAAGAAAAGGAAAGAATTGAGCTAAAAGTATGAAACAATGTAGCGCTAGAGGAGGGAAAAGTCACTTGTACCTAAATGAACATCCTACCTATCGCTAATCCTACATTACAAGTTTGAAAAAATGGTGACTTATAATAAAGACAAGCCTATAGTATGATACTTGTGACACTTGATATTTTTTGTAAGTGTGAGTGATTTTTTTTGTCCCCTATTTTGAAACATTCTATTGAGAGTTGGGACTTTCCTTGTTGTGAGGGCACTTGAATTGTATGAACCTTGTGAAGTAAAGACCTCTCTAGTTGAATACTTAGGCACATCTAGTCAGTCACAACATTTAGACCCCTATTGAGGCTTGACTTTCATGGGATCATCGATTGTGGAAATGCACTCTTGAGATTTGTTTTGAAACAAATTGAGGGGATGTCGGTCATATGAGACACATGCTTGTAGACTCATAAGTAGAATCAACTATAGTCATATTTGTTTTTTCACTAGTCGTACCTTTGTGTTGTTTAAGGACAAACAATAGTTTAAGTTGGGGGTGTTGATGTGCCGCGAATTTACGATACATTTGATACCAATTTCATGGATTATTGATGTCTTTTATGTATTCATAGTATGTATTTTTATATTATTTTGGTTTTGTAGGATTTTCACCTCGAGACACTAAAAATGAGGAAAAGTGCATTAACATGGACAAAAGTGCTGAAAAAGGAAGAAGTACAACAAAGACCATTTATGCGTATGACAGAACCAGACTGCGGACCACAGATGGTGAGCTCAGTTGTAGTTTCTAATAGTGATCACAGGATTTTAGAGCCCCGAAGTACGACACATTATGTGATTCTCACTTCCATTTTGTGGACCGCAGTCCGGTCTATGAACCACTGCTCAACAAAAGTCTCAGCTCAAATTGTAATGCTTTAGAGAACTTTTGCGGACCGCAATCCATTTCTGCGAGCTGCACTTTCAAATAGTCAAGAATGAAGACCACTTGCGAACCCTAAGTCTGTTCTACATCGCAGGCCTGTTCTGCGATCCCCTTTTGGGATGCAGTGGCATTTTTGTATAATTTGTAGTCTGAAATTTTAGGTCCCTATAAAAGGATGTCTAGGGTTTTGTGCATCATAAACGCTTTACATTTTCATTGTTTACACTTTTACTATTCATCTATCACTTCAAGAATATTCTCCTTGTCAAGTCTTGTCATCTCATTGAAGAATCTTGATACTTTTGTTCCACTTTGAAGAGACAAGTTTAGTATTCTAATACAAAAAATTATTGTAAGCCTTCTTTTATAATTTTTATGTTTCTTTCTATATCTTTTTTTTTATTATGACTTGTTATTTATATTTTTCCGTGAGTGGTTAGAATCTAAGTTGGGGTTGTGACTAAAAAATAGAATGTGGTAGTTGGATTAGTACTTAATGTGAAAATAGTGTATTAATTATATTATTTAACTACCCCATGATTAAGGGTTGATTGCAAATACCCCTTTTAAATTTATTGTCTTTTGTCACACTTGAAAAAGGTGGCTAGAGTCAAGGAAAGAGGTACATTAATTAGGACTTGAAGCTGTAAATCCCATTTAATAATTTCCAACTAGAAATAGAAGGGAATCAACTAGGATAATTAATAGGTAATCTCATAAGCTACAAATAAGGCTTGAAAAAGCCTTATAGTGAAATCAAGTGGGTAAATTGAGAAATCTCCACTTGAATGTTAGTCCCCATTGCCCATATTATATTTAATACACCTAAGCTAAATTAAGACCCAACACCACTTTTATAAATCAAGTCACAACCCTAGCCTTTCATAATATTAGTAAATCAATCTTTAGTTAAAATGTGGATTAGTAGACACAACAATCTTTTAAAACAAATAAATCAATTATTCTCGAAGTAAAGCACTTAGTAAAGCATTATTACAATTGAATATGATGAATTTCACACTGTATTCCTTGTGGGGGTTCGATCCCAACCTACTTGGGTTACTATATTTGACAACAGTTGCATTATATCTTTAATTGGTATAATTTGAGCGAGATCAACATATGCATCCTGGTCCGGATAAGAGAAAGACCGAGGTGTATTTAAAAACGAGTGTGTTGAAGTCACTGGAGCTGGAGCTGGAGCTAGAACTAGAGCAAGAGCGGGAGCGACATGTTCATCATTAGGCTCATATACCAGGTGAAGGCCTCCTCATTCGCCAGCCTGTCCTTCAAGATGTCCGCGTTTATACCTCACCACGTCTGATCCGCATCCATGTCCTCGCATGGGTTGCACCTTTGGTGACGGCTGGTACTGACCTGCTAGTACAGGTGGCTCATGAATACATTTGGATTCTTTTTCCTTCTATAGTGTCTTGATAGCCATTTAAACAATCTCTAGACATATCTCGAACCTCTCGGGGTCCAAGTGAGCATCTATTCCCCACTGGTGCAAATATGTTGTATGCCCCTAACCTGCATGTGTTTTGAATATTTATTTGTTATTTTCTAGGAAATTTATAAGATTATTAAATACGAAATGATATTTACCAAAATTATCAATGCCACGTATTGTTGTGCAGATGCGATGAATCCTTGACCACCCGAAACACGGAAAATAAGGTTTCCAATCAACAATGTGTGATACCTCGATAGCACGTCATGTAATCATCGATGAGAGCCTCCCCGTTGACCACCACAATCCTTTGTAGCCTTTCATCTCAACGGTCGACATGCTCATCCATCCAGCAATAAAAGTAATGTCAGCTCTCGATCAGTCATCCCATTGATGGTGCGCTATGCTCCATTTAGTGTCTGCAGATAAATGTTATGCACGCCCAAACTGTCACAAGACACGGTTGGCCCCGTGCTTCTACAGAATATCCTTACGTATCATTGGGATCACTGACATCCACACTCTGTGACTAGACGTTCAATAAGGCAGCAATGTATGCATGATATTAGCATATGACATCTATACAAGTTATTAAAATGAAATTAGAAATTAGAAAATAACAAGGAAAAACATAAATATTAAAGTAAACATAAAGTTTACCTATCTAACCGTCATATGATCAAGACGATCTATGTATATAAGAAGGGTGTGGTGTGTCTCCTGGTGTTGAACAATCCATCGCATCCACCTCCTCGAGCAT
Organism: Anisodus tanguticus; assembly: GCA_034509755.1. Classification (NCBI taxonomy): domain Eukaryota; kingdom Viridiplantae; phylum Streptophyta; class Magnoliopsida; order Solanales; family Solanaceae; genus Anisodus; species Anisodus tanguticus. The sequence goes on along the minus strand of CM067550.1, from coordinate 22,004,428 downwards.
AGTAGCAATGCCTCATTTTTGGGCACATCCTCACCTTCGGTCGCAGGAGACACCCTACCCGTGAGCTGAAAAGGTAGGAATATCTCTCAGTTCCATATCTAAAAGTGTCATGAAAAAATATAATATTTAGTCGTCATTTCAAAGGATATTCTTAGAATATATGCTTAAATATGTTACCTGGAGAGAGGAAGAAATCTACTAAATCACACATCATGCCAACAGACGCTTGACAAAGTGAGTGTAGAGGAACACCAGATGCTATAGTTCCCTATCTCGTACAGAGGGTCCAAAAAACTCAGTAATCGTATGTCACCAAGTATCCTGCCGTGTTCGGGAACAAGATACCCCGAATATAATCAACAAATAGAGACGGGTGATATTTGTCATGAATATCTGTATTATTTATTATTTTCTCATAAATTCTTAGTACTTTAATCACGCCTTTTCTAAATTATATATTTGAGATTATGTTGCTTTGCTTTTGATGTTTAGTACATTTGAGGAGATTGAAGAATTTCCAATCGGTCTGTCTTAAGTTCTGAAAGTGTCGCATATGAAAACACAAAAAGTTAAGAAGACAAGAAGCAATTGCTATTGCCTTGCTCAGCAAAGGTAGCGCAAGATCAGCAACAGTTGCTGTGGTGTTTCTCGGCGAGGGTGGCGCAAGAAAAAGTACCTCTCTAAAGTTCTTGTGCTTCTATGTCACCTTTGCGCAACAAAGGTGGTGTGAGCACGTCAGTCAACTTTTTTTACTTCGCTCGAGATTTAGTTTCAAACACCCTAGCCATTCCCATACTTTATAAGTACACCATTTGCACGACTTTTACATAACTCTTGACCTGGAGAGAGCTAGAAGCCTCCACGGAGGCTGTAGTTATTAAATTCTACATTTTCTTCTCTATACTATTAGTTTTTTATTATGGTGTGAATTGTTGTTTTTTCTTTCATGAATATGTGGAGGTAATCTTCTCATTCAGGGATATGGTTCTTTCATGATTGTTGTTATTCAAATATTGATTTTAATTAATTAGTTTATCATATGAGTTAATTATTTAGATCTAAATTCATTTTATTGCTTTGCGACTAGTGGAACGTATCTATGAATCTTGAATTGAACTTGATAGAGTAAATTTAAAATTACAATAGGGTAAAATAGAGTAAGATCTTAACCCTGGGCACCAAGAGCATTTGTAGCTATTATAGGCATATACCTAATTTGCCTTGCTTAGTTAGCATATATAAATTTAAAATGCTTCGTGTTAACATTCATGACAATAGAAATATAGGCGTGAAAGTAATGTGAATAGGCGATTGTGAGCTTGACAAGCCTTAATCGTAATATTAATCTTGTTAATCAGTAAAGTAGACAAATTAAAATGTTGAATCAATTAAAGAAATACAACGTCATTATTAGATAGACCATTGTTGTAACACCATAAATCAGGTTAGATTTAAACTCATTAAATATTGGTGGTTAGTCCTAAAAGGAGTACTAAACATGTTGCATTAACTATACAATGTCCTTTGTATTAAGTTATGGTGAAAAGGTTTCTCTATGGACAAGTCAAGTTGAAAGGTGCATGTAACTCAGAAGTTTAAATTGAGTATGCATAAGTCCTAACTTCAAGCGTGTATAATTAGTAATTGGTAGTGAACATGGAAAAGCTCTGTGCATAAAAGTTATAGCCCTTTGAAATATCTTTCCAATGATATAACGATCAGATTAATCAGAGCTCTATATTAAAAGTTATATATATTTTGCTGAATACTAGTATTTTTGATAGACGGTGAAACATGTGGGCCACATCTTGACGTACGGGCCGCAAATTTGACATGCGGGCTGTATTTTGGGGCGTAAGTGAAACTTTAAAGAACCAATTTATCTAGTTTCAGGGGTCAATATACAGATTGTATGTTGCAACATGCGGCCGTATGTTGTAATATGCGATCGTATGTTGGCCATAAGTGGTTGCATGTTGGCCATAGACAACAATAATGAAAGATCATTTTTTTACTTTTTCACTTCATTCTCCACTTTTTCAAGCCCTAGCTCGATTATTCTCTCTATTCGTCATCCTCGTATATCAATATAAGTCCATCCTAAGTATTTATAATGATTACTAATCAATATACATGAGTATTCTGAAGCCAAATGCTCTTGAATGGGTAGTTGAATAGGGGATAAATCCTTTTTTCTCCTTTATGTTGAATGTAGGCATAGAGTGTACGAATGAGTTGATTAACAATTCACAGATGAAAAAATGGTAAAAAAAAAGCATTCACTCCTCTTTTCTACCTTGCATCTATAGTATTTTTGCCCTGGTGGATTTCTTTCTTAGTTTATAAAGGGGTTATAGTTGATGGTTGTTTCTGAATTTCATCTCTACTACGTGTGCTTGTTCCCTCCTTCTTCCTTACCCCGACAATACTTTGTGAAATAACTATGATGAGAAGAACGAAGAAGGCGTTAATTCTAAACGAAACCCTATGCTACCAACCTAGAGTTTTCAAGAAAACCTTTATCAAAGGTTGAAGTAAAGGTTTTGGATTCTTTGAGTTTTGGTGTAATTAAGTTATGTAAAGATAACTCTACATGTGTGAAAATATCTAGTTGTTCCTTCCATATCACGTTCGTCAAATTTCATGTACTTCACTCAATATGTAAGTTATTCCTAAGTATGAAACATAAAGTGTTGTTCATATGTTTCACTTCAATAATCATGAATTGAATTTCTTTAGTTTTCATTATCTTACATCCCTTGAATCCAATTGTGCCATGTCAATAATGTGATTTCTACTCAAGTTATAATATCTCTTCGAAAAAAGTTCAAATATGAAGAATCGTGTTTTATGTAAATTATGTTATGCACCTCGTTATAATGAAATAAGAACATGTTTATGGGTTATTGAGTCATTCTATTTATGTTAATATTTTTGGAGTATGATTTGTTAACCGAGAAGCATGCAAACGATCGAAACTACGCATGCCACGTAGGATAAGGGTCATACCATTGGTTCGGGCAATTGCTTCATGTTACCCCAACGAGGGTTTATTTATGAATCCAATTTTTAGCAATCATGATTATGTATGTCTAGTTATCCTAGGAAGGTGATAAGATGATTTAGCCGATCGGTCAGAGATCGGATCAAATATACTCACATATTGGATATAATATGTTGGTTATTAATGAAACTCCAATTAAAAGATTTACTTATGTTTTTATAACGTAAATGTAAAGCTTCTTCAGATGTCAGAGTTCTTATATCTTCATACCTTATGTATATTGTTGTTGGATTGTAACGTCTCATAATTTTGAGCGATAATTTGAGCATCTAAACGAAGAAAATAGACATGATCATTGGGAAATTTTTGTTATATTTACATATGCTAATAAGAGATTAGTATATAAATAGATGAAATCCCGAAATAATTTTGGACACAACAAGTGTGATGACTGGGATTGGGAATAATTTTGGTGTGCGCATAAAGCGGTTATGAACTAATGTCATAGCACAAGAATTATGACATAGAGGGTAAGAAGGTTTTATAAGTCGTCGGGATTTAAGTAAATTGGGATTACGGAATTTATTATTTGTGTGTGTAATTAATTACGAGGGACAAGTCCAAGTGGGATAGACACGTGTAGCCTTAGGATTAATTCTCCTAAGTGACTAAGCTAAATCATTACTAGGTGGCAAGTTGTGAGCAAAGTGGAGAATAACGATTCGTGGTGGGGGTATATCTTAAGACAGTACGTCAACAAACCTTCAACATTCCATTTAGTAGAATATTTCATATCTTTAATACATCATTTTCAATTATTTCCTCGTGACAGAGAATAAGACCAAGAAGGGAAAAAGTTTGTTGATTGAGAAGTAGAATTGAATTTTATCCTTGCTTATCTAGTTTTATTTCTATATTTTATATGCCAACAAGAAGTGAACAGTAGAAGGAGGAACACTGCACTTAAGAATTGTTTCTAGTAAGTTCAGGTATATTAAGGCGAATTATTTCTTTCTTTTGGCATGTTCTACATATGAAATATAACCGTAATTTTGCTCCATAATTTATTCCACTCTTAGAAGTTAAGGAATGTTCATATTATGGATTCCTATGTTGAAAGCATGTCTAAATATATTTCTAAGTCCTTATTGAGGCATACGGAAAATATGTTGATATTCACAGTGTTAACCGAAGGTACAAGGAAATTATGTCACTCAGAGTATTTTATTGTCATTCATGCATTTTTCATTTGCATTATATTCATATATTACCCTGGATCCACTTGTGTTATGCACACTACTATATGGTAAATATTGTATATATATGTAGGGGAAATGGGAAAGGGAAAGGCGTTATACACGCACACCACCTGCAGTTGGTACAAACTATCATAAAAGAGCCCGAAGAGGCCAATATGATGTGATGCCCTTGTATGACAATCTAACCTGATGCCCACAGAGACAGTTATGGGAAGGAAGATGCCCCTGTGTGGCCAATATATATATCGTACTGACGTCCCTTTTGTCGGGGGACGCTGCGTTTCATGCTCGCAAGTTCGCATAGGCAAGGCGACGATCCACGTTAATAAATTGCGGATTTCAGCGGATTTTGGAACACTCCCCTCATTTCGGAGTGTCGGTCTAATACTGGTACGATACATTTTTGCGTGTCTATATGGGTATGGCGGGGCCCTGTCCCGACCTATTGATGTTGTATACTCTTTAGAGGCTTGTAGACAGGTGTCTTATGTATAGTAGTTTTGTATGGCCTTGTCGACCTTGGCGTGGATATGAATATATGTATAAGTTGGTTTTCTAGTTAAGAGCTTTCATAGTCTTTTCGGCTTAGTCCGTGCTTATTTGTGATTAGATGTTGATAGTGTGATTTGGGGTACCCGGCGGGGGAGGATCCGGGTGCCCGTCACGGCCCTCCGATTTGGGTCGTGATAAACTTGGTATCAAAGCATATTTTTCCTAGGGAGTCTACAAGCCATATATAGTAGAGTATTGTTTATCGGTATGTTGTGCACCATACTTATAAGGAAGAGGTTGCCTGATATTTAAGGATGGTTTACGTTATTTCATTTCATAAATCGTGTTATAGAACTGAGTTATGAGCACTTCACTCCTAATCCATTTCGTGCTTATGATTCCAGCGATGCCTATCGCAAGGAAGAAGTCCAAGAGTATGAGGGAGTTGAATACGGCTGCGGGCGAATGTACCAGCGATTGCCACCGATTAGCGAGGGCCAGAGTGAGACCCTCAGTTCGACTCCTTCGTATGATTCTCCCAGTAGATCACCATTGGAGGAGATTAGTGGAGCTGCAGCACCCCCAGTTCCTCCACATGAAACTCCATAGGTGGATCTTGATATGTGGAGTGCAGTTCAGTTATTGACACGATTGGTGGCCACTCAAGTCCAATGTCAGGTTCCCAGTCCTTCTGATAGAGCTGCTAGCGCAAGATCTCGGGATTTCATCAATCTAGACCCTCCGGTATTCACAAGAACAGACTTGAACGCAGACCCGCAGAATTTTCTAGATCAGGTACATCGCACTTTGCTAGTGATGGATGCTACCGATACCGAGTCGATAAAGTTTGCTTCTCATAGACTGTGGGATGTCGCAGTAACCTGGTATGAAATATGGGAGCAATCTAGGGGACCTCGTGCTGCGCCAGCAGGATGGGGGGAGTTTTCGGAGGCTTTCTTACAATATTTTCTACTAGTCAAGCTTCGATGGGTCAGGCAGGATATGTTCCTACGTCTTGAACAGGGCAGTATGAGCGTTCGAGAATATAGCTTACAATTTAACTCATTGGCCCGATATGCTTCTACGATTGTAGTAGAGATGAGTGACCGGGTACACAAGTTCGATGTTGGCTTGGGGCCGCACTTGGTCAACGAGTGTACTACGATTTCTTTGAATCTTGATATGGATATTGCTCGCATCCAAGCTTATGCACAGAACCTGGAAGATTGTAAGAGACAACAGCGAGAAGACCGAGAACGTGATAAAGGCCAACATAAGAGGGCTCGATCCGTTGGTGACGTAAGGAATTTCAGAGGTGGGACCAGGCCACAGTTTTATAGATGACCATCTTACCCAGCAACCAGTGCATCATTGCCATTTTCAAGGTCAAGGGCGGATCGATATGTTCAGTCGGGACCAGGTCAAAGTTCACAAGCATCAGGATCTTATTATAGAGGAAATTCTATTCAAATGAGGCCGCCATTAGCTCGATGCGGACATTGTGGTGGGACCCATACATGGTCGTGCCAATAAAAAGGAAGAGTGTGCTATTCTTGCGGGGAACGTGGTCATATAGTGCGAGACTGTCTGACATAAGGCGAAGGTGTTAGGGCACAACCGGTCAGATCTGCAATAGCTTCATCACAATCAGTACGCCCGTCAGGGCAAGGTCAACAAACATTAGCCGGTCGAGGCAGAGGTAGGGGCCATAACTATACTTATGCGTTGATGGGACGACAGGATCATGAGTCCTCACCTGATGTTATTACAGGTACATTATCGATCTTTTCACACAATGTGTATGCATTGTTAGATCCAAGCTCAAATTTATCATATATTACTCATTTCATCGCCTGTAAATTTGGTATGGATCCTAAGTTGATAAAAGATCCATTTGTGGTATCTACCCCAGTTGGTGAATCGGTAGTAGCTAGACGGGTCTATAGAAATTGTGCGGTATTAATTTATGGTCTTCAGACCCTAGCGGATTTGGTAGAACTAGAGATGGTTGACTTCGACGTTATTATGGGCATGGATTGGTTGGCATCATGCTACGCTAATGTGGATTGCCGAACAAAAATTGTTAGATTCTAGTTCCCAGGTGAGCCGGCCAGTCCTTGAATGGAAGGGTAATACAGAGTCACCAAAAGGTAGGTTTATTTCATACCTTAATGCAAGAAAGATGATCTCCAAAGGTTGCATAAACCATCTTGTTCGAACGAGAGATGTTGATGCCGAACCACCAAGCTCTCAATCAATTTTGGTGGTTAATGAGTTTCTTGATATATTTTCGGATGAACTCCCATGCCTTCCTCCCAAAAGGGAAATTGAGTTCGGTATAGACGTGTTGCTAGACACTCATCCGATATCTATTCCTCCTTATAGAATGGCTCCAACTGAATTGATTAAAGGATCTACTCGAGAAAAACTTTATTAGGCCTAACATATCTCTTTGGGGTGCGCCGATATTGTTCGTACGAAAGAAAGATGGTTCGTTACGGATGTGTATCGACAGTTGAATAAAGTCACTATAAAAAATAAGTACCCTCTTCCTAGAATTGATGACTTGTTTGACCAGTTACAAAGTGCAAGATATTTTTTGAAGATTGACCTAAGGTCAGGATACCACCAGCTAAGGGTTAAGGAGAAAGACATTCCGAAGACGGCTTTTAGGACAAGGTATGGGCATTTCGAGTTCTTAGTAATGCCATTTGGACTCACAAATGCACCAGCAACATTTATGGATCTAATGAATCGTGTGTTTCTCTTTATTGAGGCATACAAAAAAGATGTTGATATTCACAGTGTTAACCGAAAGTATAAGGAAATTATGTCACTCAGGGTATTTTATTGTCATTCATGCATTTTTCATTTGCATTATATTCATATATTACCCTGGACCCACTTATGCTATGCACACTACTATATGGTAAATATTGTATATATATGTAGGGGAAATGTTATATATACGCACACCACCTGCAGCTAGTACAGACTATCACAAAAGAGCCCGAAGAGGCTAATATGATGTGATGATATGATGATGTGATGTGATGCCCTTGTGTAGCGATCTAACCTGATGCCCACAGAGGCGGATATGGGAAGGAAGATGCCTTTGTGTGGCCAATATATATGTATACCGCATTTGCATCATGCATTCATTCATTAACCATTATATGGTATGATGGCCACAAAGGCCGTTATGGTAAGAAATATGCCCGAAGAGGCTGAGACATAGGTGTACTACACTGTGCATAACATGTAGTCATGTGTATTAGGGTTGTATTTACTATTTGTATGTTGTTCTATTTCAGTCATTGTTATGTCTCCCATTATGCTGTTATTTATGCCTGACAAACTCAGTACATCAGTCGTACTGACGTCCCTTTTGTCGGAGGACGCTGCTTTTCATGCCCGCAGGTTTGCATAGGCAAGGCGATGGTCCACATTAATAGAATGCGAATTTCAGGGGATTTTGGAACACTCCCCTCATTTTGGAGTGTAGGTCTAATACTGGTACAATACATTTTTGCATGTCTATATAGGTATGGCGGGGCCTTGTCCCGACCTGTTGATGTTGTATACTCTTTAGAGGCTTGTAGACAAGTGTCTTGTGTATAGTAGTTTTGTATGGCCTTGTCGTCCTTGGCGTTGATATGTATATATATATATAAGTCGGTTTTCTGGTTAAGAGCTCTCATAGTCTTTTCGGCTTAGTCCGTGCTTATTTGTGATTAGAGGTTGATAGTGTGATTTGGGATACCCAGCGGGGGAGGATCCGGGTGCCCGTCGCAACCCTCCGATTTGGGTCGTGACAAGGATTGTCCTTCCCTTCTTATACATTTATTTCATTAAGTTGGTTAGTACTATTTCATAGTACTTAAATCCCATTTTTTCAGAGTGATGTATTTCACGATGCATGTACATATATCCAGGGCAACACTACTCCACGTTAGGTTCCCACACTCTAAGCTATTGGTGAGCTCGATTTTATCTTTGAGTTGTAGTTACCTTTATATTTAGCATTTTTAGTTATTTTGGGTATGTCGGGACCTTGTTCCGGTAAAAGTTTTGAGTCATGGTATGTTAGAGGCTTTATAGACTAGATGTTTAGTTATGCATATTTTGGCATTGTCTCATATTTTGGACTTATGTTCCATCGTTTAAACTTAAAGACTTCTTTTATTAGTGAGATTCTTTTAAAGGCTTTATGTTATGAAAACTGTTTCATTTTACTTTATGAATGTTCGGGAAAGTTAAGACACCGAGTGCCCGTCCGTCTAGGCCAAGGTTCGGAGCTTGACAATAGCCATAGATCAATTTTATCTCGTTGATAACATAAAAATCTACTTTTCCTTGATTGAAGTTCATTATTTATTTTTTATTTTAGTTAGTCGCTAATTATATCTTTGAATCTTATTTTTTTTTTTTTAGAAAATTAGCATTAGTTTAGTTTAGTTGATGGTTGATCATTATACCTTTTGGGTTCGACATCCATTTTCTAAAATCACTATATTACTTGTATGACAATATACTCTTGTAGGTGCATTTGGGAGCAACATGTTTTTGACGGCATTATTGGGGATGATGATCAACCCTCCAATCGTAAGTAGCAACTGTAATAGGGGTCTCATCAATCTGATGAATCAAATATGTGCAAAGGGAAGATACACTCAGTCAGTTGCGATCCGACACATCATTACGCTCCGGCTGGAAGCTGGTCAGCCTAGGCAACTCTGGCCTTCAATTTAAATTCGACCTCTCTACCTGTCGAATATATAATGACTCTCCATCTATCTGCATTCTAAACGTAAACTCTATGTATTATAGCGTGATCGTGACCTCATCCACACGGAGATGAAAGGTGTGCATCTTTGGCCTCCACTGCTCGACCATGACCGCCACAAGGGCTTGATCAAACTATATCCGACCAAGCCTAACAACATTATAAATACCGGCCAGAGACATCACTCTAAGATGCTAGGATGCGGGGAATCTGACACAAAAATCAGTCACACATATTGATTCGGCGTAGATGCACCACCTAGCCAATATTCAACTGTCCTCTCCATAGCTCCTCAGACCTATGATGATTTTGTAGTCTAAGTACGAATCTATCAAAGGTCCTAGGGTGAGCGCCACAATCCATAGAAGCGTTGTATCTGAATATACTATACAAGTCGTTCTTCACATTTTCAAGGATATTTACAAGACCTAAATCCTAATTCTTTTCAAATAATATTTTCAAGACTTTTTTATATAAATATGGTACGTTTAAAGTTTATCTTACGTTATTCATGTTTTCAAGGATATTTACAAGACCTAATTACTAATTTTGTAAAAGACTTTTTATCAAGTCTTTTTTTGTTAGTATGAAAGGTTTAAAGTTTATTGTTTGTTATTCATTGTTTCAAGATATTACAGTTACAACACTTAAACATTAACTTTTTGAACATACTATTTTTGAAGTCTTTTTTGTTAGTATGGTAGGTTTAAAAAAATTTCAAGGATCTTTCAAATTATATCTCTACAAGAACCTAAACCCTAATTTATTCTCAAATACGTTTGTCAAGTATTTTCTGTTAGTATGGTAGGTTTAAAGTTCATCATTTGTTCATTTGTTTAAGACCAAAGGGTCCCTAATTTGTTTTCAAAATTTTTTAATCTATATCTTGAATTTTCAAGACCCTAAACCCTCATTGTTTTTTCAAAAGACTTTTCAATACTTTTTGTAAGTGCGGTGGATGATCCACACCTTTTTTGTAAGTTTATTAGTTTATCGTTCGTTATTTTTTTAATTATTTAATTCAAGTTCTTTTAAGGTAATTTTATATTATTTTAGTAAGTTAAAAAAATTATTGTAGTTATTTATTTTCTTGCAAAAAATAACAACCACCTTTAGTTGTGAATTATGTTGTGTTATGTTGTAGATCTATTTTTACAAAATTTCACATCAAAATTTGATATAGTTTTCGTGATTGATGATGTCCAACCCTAAACTAATTAAGGATTAAATAATTAACAAATTTTTTTTACCTAATTCACAGTTACTATTTAACATATGCAAAAAGAATTAAATTAATAATTTTCACTCCTAAACTAATTAAGTATTAACTAATTCATAATTTTTAAAATAATTAAGATTTTAACTAAATTAACATTAGGAAAATAACTACTTTAACACATTAACATTATGAAATTAGCTAATTAACAAAATAGTTAGCTAAATATAAAATAATAAATGGATAAATAAAACATTAATAATTAAATTAACTAACTAATTATCACATTAAAAGAAAAGTAGCTAAGTAATTCTTCTTGTAACTAAAATTAAGTTAATAACTAAAAATAATTAACAATTGATTAGTTATTTAATTAACATTAGAAAGAGAAAAAACTGGCAGACCAATGGCAGTCAAATTAACGGTAGCTAACTAATTATTCTTCTAACTATAATTAAAATAATAAGTAAACATAATTAACAAATTAATTAGTAGTCTAATTAATAAAAAATATATGAACAGCCATCGAATGGCAGTGAAAACAAGAGGAAATAAATTTTCAAAACTCTGCATAACACGTGGGAAAACGATATTTTTTTCTAAAATCGGGACTAATAAACACATATAATACGTTGGAGTATCACATACTAAGCATTGTACAAGAAAACATCGGAAATAAATACCTCAATTGCAGGTTATTTAGACTAGATCTTGTTTTTTAACTCGAATATATCGAGAATTTTGATTTTATGGAAGAATGTTAAACGAAAACATTAGTTTTGGGTGGTGTGACCTTACTTTAATGGCTAAAATCGCACTTTTTTTTTTAAAAAGAAAATTAAGAATATGTCGGGATGTTTGTTAGAGACTCCTTTAACGCATTAATTTAGTGTGTTACAGGAGTTACATTGACTGTAACGACTATGAGGCCTGATCCGTTCAGTTGACTACTATAACACACTAATTTAGTGTGTTAAATGTACTTTTTGAAAACTTTATTTTTGGCCGTTACTTTGTTCATTTGCTTCTTTTTTTTAACGTCAAGTTTGATTTCATAACACTTACTTCCTTTGTGGTTATATTTTTTAAAATTTTTTTTAAACCTAATTAGTCTTAATACAAATAATTGTGATATAACTAATTTATCCTTTATGATATATTTTTTGTTTAATTAATTTTGTAAACATCCTCTTTTTATTCAAGAAAAAATCCTTTCAATCTCCATTGTTGTTCACCTGACATATATATATCTAAAACAATTTTGTCTTGGTCATTTATCTATATTCAATTATTTAACAATCAGTTTTTTCTTGAATTTTTAAGTATGGTGTCCACCTTCAGTTGTGTACTGAATGCGTGAATATCACAATCAATTAAATTGACAGCCTGTTGTAGCGCAAAACATTAGCCTACAGTTCTGAAATTTATGTCTGAAGTAAGTGTATTCATCTTAGCAAACTAAAAATTCAGTAATCCCTTCGTCTCAAAATATTTGTCTTTTTTTTAGTTTACACGTCCGTTAAGAAAATATTAATTAGAAGAGTTATTTGACTTAATTTACCCTTATTTATGTCTAAGTTATAATATCTCTCAATTAAATATTTATTCTATTTATATATCATCTTCATTAATGACAAAGGGTAAAATGGAAAAAAATTAATTATGCCTTGAAATTCTAAAACGACAAATAATTTGAGATAATTATTTCTAGTAACCACAACAAAAAATTTGAGACGGGGAGTATCTATTCATTGTAAATACTTTCCATTGTAAGTAAGAAGGTTGAAACAAGTAATAAATATTTGGCAAACTAAAAATTTTGTATCTATTCATTTTATGACAATAACTGCAAGATCCCTAGGTTCACACCGTCCCAATATCTTTAATATTTCAAAGCACAATCTTTTTGAGCTAAATATATTAAATGACCCGTTTGGTCGTATGGAGCTTTTGGACTTGTTTTCTCCAAAATACTATTCTCATAGCTTTATCTTGGTATTTATGACTTGCAGAGATTGATGGTGCGGTTTAAGAGGCCATCATGTGAGTTTTGGATCACATTTAGTAAATTTAAAAGTTCTTAAGTTAAAGAATTTAAAAAGTTTGACCAAAATTAATATTGGGGGTAAATGAGTACGTGTAAGAGTTCCGTCGATTTTATGAGGTCCGAAATGCAATTTATGACGTAGTTGAGTACTTGGTTCGGGTCATGAGGGGTTCGTTAAGAATTTGGAGTTGATCACGGTCAACTTCAGGTCAAGACGAGTCCTTTTGTGTGTGTCGAGTGCGTGAGCCGGTTCATAGCGTGTTTTATGACTGAAATGTATATTTGATTTGTGTTCGATAGGTTCTTAATGTGTTTCGAGGGTTGAATCATAGAATTTGGTATTGCTGGTGACTGTTGGTTTTCTGTGCAACACCTTTCATCGCGTTTACGATGGTGCCCGCATTCGCGAAGAAAAGAAAGGGAAGGAGTCATCGCAATCGCGGCCAGTGGCTCACGTTCACGTAAAATGGAGCGGGTCTGGACTGGTTCAGCCTGATCCATCACGATCGTGATGTATCCATCGCGTTTGTGATGCTTTAGGCCGGATTGGGCCACGTTCATGGGAGGAGGTCCGTATTCACAATGAAGGAATGATGCCTAGACAAAATTAAATTCCCACTTCGAATCTCATTGTTCATTAATCAACTTTGGGAGCTTGTGAACTTAGTTTTGGGTGATTTCAAACAGAATCTTCAAGTTTTGACTAGAGGTAAGTTTCTAATTTTAATCTAAGTATTTTACCATGATTTCATCCTTTAATTAGCGATTTCATCAATGATTTTATCTTAGAAATTGGGGTTTTTTCAAGTGAAATGATGAATTGAAGGTCGACTTGTGATCGAGTTTCTATGATTTTCAAGATTCTTGGTCTTTAGTCTTTGGTAAAGCTGAATTTATGATAAAATTACAGTTTTGACTTTCGGGGCTCGGATTGATTTTTGGGATGGCTTTTTAGACCCAAAATATTAGTATAGCAATATTTTTGTGACTATGTATTTGTATTCTTATGTACATCCCATATTTGGACATATTGAGCTTGTTCGAAAGGTCAAAGGAAGGGAAAGACCGTGGGTTGATCGTTAGAGCTTTGAAATTAAGGTAAGTTGAGCGCTAGACTCTTTATGAAGTGTTTGTGTTGATTTAATGTAATTAAGAAGGATAATAGGAAATGGGGGTCTAGTACTCATGAGATGATGAGAACTTGTGTGGATATTAGTGTCATGCTATGGCTAAATTAATAAAAAAATATTTTTTTTTGTAGTAGAGAATGCAAAAACATGTGAGCATTAATCGGTGGTTAGATTTACTTGAGTGACTTGATTGCTTTGGTGAAATGGGCTTCTGATAGCCATATTTGATAAATCTTTGTGATATTTATTGATTGTGCATTCATCACTCCAAATGCTCATCTAAATTATGAAAAAAGTTGTCTTTAGCAATTATTTGGTACAATGTAGTTACCTATTGTACGCACATTCATTTCATACTTCATATGATATCACGGGCATGCTTATTTGATGAATCAATTGGGGATGGTCTGGGGTGACCCATATGGATAGCCAATCGACTGGATGCCCGATGTAATCTGAGAGATCTGGAATTTCCAGTGAGTATACGGACCTCATGAATCCCTATGGATCACGTGAAATCTACTGCAAGAGAGTGTGTATATTGGTTCATATTGGATATGACATTTGCATTGCATATAATTCATACTTGCTTGCATTCTCATTACTTGTAATGACCCGTCTAGTCATTTTTTACTAAAGACCTTTACTTGATCAAATTACCCTTCCTATAGACTCTATGTAGGGTTTGTGATTCGCGGAGATGGGTAGCACGATTATCGAGGTGCATTAGACGGGTTTCAGAAGAAAAACCCAAGTTTGATAGTTTAGAAATGAAAATAATTGACTCGAAGTTTACTTTTAGTATAGGGATTTGTTTTCGCGTTTAGTCGCTTCCGATAGTTCCAGAACGTCACTTGTGTCTTAGTCAGATCTTTGATTCGCTTCCCCAAGTGTTTAGGCATGTTTTGAGTCATTATTACTAAATTGTGAAATTTGATAATTTTGAGTGGATTCGTAGACAAACGGACTTTAGCTTGGTCGAATGAGAATTTTGAGTGCGCAAGCAAGTTCATAGCATCATTTACACTTGGGTAACACGTTTGGTTTGTGTCCAGAGGTCTCGGATGATTTTTGGGTGTTTGATGGAAGTTTGGATTTTTTTGTAGTTGTTGGTTTCTAGTGTGCCGTACTAACGAGTCATTGGCCACTTCTGCAGAGCCGCTTCTGCGGAAGTTTGTCCGCAGATATGATCCATAGGAAGGTTGGGGTAGTCCGCTTCTGTGGCATATTGTGCGCAAGGGCAATCCGCCTTTGCGGAGTTTTTCCGTTTTTGCGAGTTCTAGGTATATTAAGTTGGGCCGCTTCTGCGAGGCTGATTCCGCAGAAGCAGAATTACTATATCAGACCTAGATTAAAAGATCATTTCCAAAACACTTTTCATATTCCATTTGTTTGAAACCTAGGATCGGTTGGGAGAGGATTTTCAAGGTCTTTCATCATCTTCATCTTTGGGGTAATGTTTCTAATATATTTTCTTTATCTATTTATGATTAGGTCCTCAAGTCTAGGTTTATTTCCATTTTTTGGGTAGAATGGACCTAGGATTTATGCTTATGAATAAGAGAATTTAATCAATGAAATTGGGGACCAAGATGGAGTATTTATATTATGATATTGTAGATATGGATTGGGTAACGATAAAATGGCCTATTGCAATGTTCAAATTGTTGTTTCGATTCCGTATAATTTTGGAGAAAATCTAGGGTTTTCCTAATTGAGAATTTTTATTGATTAGTGCAATTGAAGGCCTAAATGAGATAGGTTTCTGACTAGACTTAAGGATATGGCTTATGAGATTGCTATTATGATTCTAGAACATTAAAGTTCTAATTTTACCCTTGTGGGCTCGGGGTCGATTTGGGGACGGGTAGTCGGTTTTTTTGAAAGGTTGTACCTTTTGTTTGCATTAGAATACTTTGTTAACGTTGATTCTATAATATTAGACTAGGAGCGATCGGAGGCACTTCTCAAGAGCAAGGCCTTAGCGAAGGGTTAGTTTGTGGCACCTATTGTGCTCTGAGGTAGGCTATGATTTACTCTTTTAGACTTGATAGGAGCATGTAGTTGATATAAATATTGAGGGGTATTGGATGTCCCACCTTAGTAGGCTGTGATGAGCGCTTGGGTGGGTATCAGTGTTAAATTGTTTTGAGGGATGTTTCGGGAATCACCCATAGGGTGATTCTGACTGCTGTTATGTGGGCTTGTCGCCATTGTTACAATAACTTGTTGAAATTACTCATCACATATTCTTTCTGATATGAAAGACTGATTATGTAGAATTATGTGCTAATGATAATTTTGATGCATGTGATATTCATCTCTTGAACTTGATAGCATCTCATACATCATGATTATTTGCCTTATTACTATTGCATTCATACACTCGTGATATTCCCATTTAAATGGAGTGGTATGAATGTTGTTGGTCCGTTGAAATTGAAAATAAAGGCAATGATACTGTTTTG
The DNA here is from genome assembly GCA_034509755.1 of Anisodus tanguticus. Lineage (NCBI taxonomy): Eukaryota > Viridiplantae > Streptophyta > Magnoliopsida > Solanales > Solanaceae > Anisodus > Anisodus tanguticus. The sequence continues at coordinate 21,988,026 of CM067550.1, read as the reverse complement.
AGATGGGTTGAAAATATTGAGATGATTGGTGATTGATATGGCTCGACAAATGAGTCTAAGACTCTAGCCAGATCGAGGTATTTTCGACTGATTGTGACAGGTATATGGACTTCACAGGTCTCCCATGGATCATTACTATATGGCAAAGTCCAATAGAATATGTATATCGGTTGATGAAAAGGTACTTCGCATTCATCCATTTACATACATTGTATTAAGATACCTGTATTTGATTTGGAATTGTGAATTCATATTGGTTGTACTTCCATGATTCTGAGTTGATTTAAGTGTTGAGCATATTGTGATTGAATGTGACTTATGTGGTAGATCAGACTGTGTAGGTTAGGATTATTTATGTGTCAAGTTAATATCTAATTTAATATCTATGTCCTTTACGTGTATTTCGTCGTCGTCATCTTATGATACTTATGGGACGTGTATTCCGTTGTCGTCATCTTATGATACTTATGGGACGTGTATTCTGTTGTCGTCATCTTATGATACTTATGGGGGTACGTTGTGTACTCATACTACACTTGTTGCATTCTTTTTTAAAACAGATACAATGCCTTCGACCAACACCGGACCTCGTGGTTGAGTCCGAGTTGGTAGATTTGAGTATTCGGGGTGAGACTGCACTTCCTCAACGTGTCATGAATGCTTCCTCTTATTCCTGTCTTGCTTTATGTTCCTTTGAGACAGTATCAGACTTTTATTCCAATTATCCATTAGAGGCTCTTGTACTAAAAGATCTTTGGGAAATGTAATAATTAGATATTCGGTATTTTGTTATCCTTTTTCTTATACTATTGAGATAGTTTAATTAACTATTTCTTCTATTTCGCTTGATATATTGTTTATGTTATTGGATTTGAGAAGTGGTTCGTCTATCGGTGGGAGAGGTGTAGGTGCTACCACGACGCCCGAAAGAGGTCGTGACATTACTTGATTTGTACATGGATTTATGGAAAGAATTGAATTTCAGTGGTTTACTTAGTTGTAGATTTTCTACTTCTTATTTGTTTAAGTGATTATGACTTGGTGAGTCAATTACAAACTAAATATGGAGGTAATTAGCGGAAAGATCAACCCTTGCCATTTCAGTTTAGGATCGACCAATGATACTGATGAGTACATGTGTTTTTCCGTACTCACTCTACACTTGCTACACATTTTCTATGTGCAGGTTTTGTTCCGAGTTTTAGTAGTGAACGAGTCATCGTCAATCGTTGAGGCATACCTTTTGGAATTTTCAAGATGAGCTGTTGGTTGTTCTACGACACTAGACTTCATAACTATCTTACTTTCTGTCTTGTACCTTTCATACAGTTGTTGTAGAATTTGAGACTTGTAATTCGTATTTAGAAGTTCTTGTACTTATGACTGGTAGGTTTTGGAAGGACTATAAGCGTGATTAATAATTGGAAAAGGATTCATTATCTAAATCTGGAGTAGGACTGATTAAGACTCATCAGGAACTGAAACGACTTTTGCCTTTGTAAGAATTTAACAAAACCTCTAGACTTTTCAGAATCACACTCAGGAGAGGCACTAAAGCCTCAAATTCAACCCGTAAAGACTTAAGTCTAGTAAAAGATCTAGAAACTGTATCAATCCCTTGATGAAGAGTAGCAATTTCTCTGTGCTGATTAAAGGTTTTTGAGTCATCAATTCTGTTAAATCTTTCAAGAAGATCCTCCTAAATCTCATGAGAACTTGAGGCAAATGCAACACCTCCCAATAATGACTGAGACAATGAATTCATAAGTCAAGACAGTACAATGACATTTAACCTTTTCCACTGGCACCAAAGATCCATCCACCATTCTCATCTTGTTTCTACCCAACAGAGAAATTCTCAATTCCAATGAGTTGAACAGAAATAATACTAATTTTTCTTACATTTGTTGAACTCAAGAAGAGAGGTTGATTGTAATCTATACTCTGTCCACCATTAGAGGTAGAATTTTGATTTTGATTCCCAGATCCTCCGAAAGATGAATTAGGAACTTGAACATTGGAAATCTGAGGAAGTGTTCCATTGTTAAGCCCTCGAGTTTGATCTGCTACTGCATGTTCTTGATTCGTTCCCATCTCTCCTTCTTGGGTGGGTGAAGAACAACAACTTTGCGATTTCTATATAGATTTGTAACCTGCGGAAAAATAACAAACGAATCTAGCATCGAGTGGCTCTAAGTGAAGAAATCTAAATCTTAGAGATGAACTCTGATAGACAAATCGAAGAAGGCAGAGAACTCATGTAGCGAGGATATTCCTGTTATTGAATTGTTCATTCAACTGAGTCACTATGTGTATTTACACCGCTATATGCACATACAATTAGTCTCTAACCAACTTACAAAGCTAAATAACTATTGGATATTAACTAACTAACAAACTTGAGTAAAAAATATAATACTACCTTTAATAAATCTATTTAGCCTTTTAACATATAAACTAATTTAAATTAAGTGATTTGTTGATACAAAGTAAATGTAAAGAATGGATCTTGGGTGAGGATTATCCAAATAAATATAAGTAAACTAATTTAAATTAAGTGATTTTGTTGATACAAAGTAAATTAAGTGATTTTGTTGTTCTCATTCCATTTCTGTTATGAGACTCTTAACACTCACCGCACGCCCAGATCTCGTTAACTTAAGCATAGACAATATAATTTGGGGGTCCAACATCGACGAACAAAGAATTGGAATGGGTTTGGCTCTGATACCATGTAAAGAATGGATCTTGGGTCTAACTTATAGGGTGAAGATTGTCCAAGTTCATAGAAGGAGTTCGTGTTCTCATTCCATTTCCTATGTGGGACTCTTAACGGTAAATAAGTGAATTAGTGAGAAACTTATTATAATTGAATGACTATTTAAGTTATTTACTAGAATATTAAAAATGTCTGACCTTTTAGTTTGAGGAGACCCTACAATAAAATTTATTAAGAATATTGGAGAAAATGAAGAAAATTACTTCAATTTATATTGGTTTACATCACATAACGATAAAGAGAGGACGTCACACGTTCTCTTTACAATAGAAAGATTTTGAATACGTTCCCTCTGTCCCTTCCATATACTTTTTCCATCTCTTCACCATGTATATTTTCTTGTTTTTCCTGATTATTTTCAGCTAATTTATCAACCTCTTTAATATGTCCAGTTAAACAACTATACTATTTATATAACTTGTGTCCTACTACAGGTGCATCCATTTTGGAAATCGACTTTTCTTCGTTTTCCACTATTTATCAATACTTAAGTTGCTGGAAAGGGATATTTGTATTACTCCGTAATAGATAATACTCTTTCACCCTTTAAAGAATATTAGAGATGTCTGACGTTTTAGCGTGAGAAGGCCATGAACCGTATAACAAAGTATGTTAAGAATATTATTGGGAAAAATGAAGATAATGACTTCAATTTTAATTGGGTTATATCTCATAAAGATAAAGAGAGGAGGGAACAAATTCTCTTACAATAGAATGGTTTTGAATACGTTTCCTCTTTCCCTTCCATCATTCACCAAATATAATTTCTTGTTTTTCCTGATTATTTTCAGCCTCTCTAGTATCTAAACAACTATACTATCTTTATAGTTTGGAGCTTCATAACAAAAAATGAGGTAGTAATAGGTAGGTACTAATTTATATACCCATATTCGATAGAAATTGACTGGAAAATTCTTACATTAGTGAATCATTTTAAAAAGGCTGAGATGGTTAGGATTTGAGTCCCAAATACTGTTGGAAATTAGCCTTTGGCGGGGAGATGCGTCCACCCATCTTTGATGAATTAAACACTAGTGTTACGCATGTTGGAGACCTTGTCTCTTCGCACATGCATGTTCTACGAAGTGAGTAGATGACCGTAGGGCCAAGGATCGTCAAATTTCGTTGAGAAATGAAAGAGATATTGGTCCACGAAGTAAGGTGTTTAAGACATGGAAATGTGGTGTGGGACAAATCTATCACATCGGTGGGAATAGGAAGAATTGCTCTCTATATATGTCTCAAATTGGTAAAGGGTTTGGGACCCCAAGGGGTATCCCATGTGTTTAAAGGAGGGAAGACCTAGGTGTGTTTGGGTTCATGGCTAAGCCCACACGCGCGCCGCCGCCCGCCGGTCGGGTCGTGGGCTCGGGCCACGGGCTATGAGTTTGGAGTTTGGTCCCTGAAGTTTTAATATTTACAGTTTGGTCCCCAGAGTTTCTGGAGACTTTTTCTACCTACCGTTGGACTGCGTTTTGGAGCATTAACCAGCCATTACTTGGCTGATTAACTCTCCATTAACGACCCATTACTTGGGCATTTGGGCAGCCTCTTTCAATGGCCTTAATAGCCATTACTTGGATGTTTTAATGGCCTCCCTTAATGGCCATTACAACCTTGTTTTGGCAGTTGGACAACCCCTCTTGCATGCTATATATTGAGCAGTTGTTGGCTCAATTTTGGACTGCACAAAAGGCTGAAAACAGGCAGAAAAATGACACAGAAAACGAGACAAAAAAAAATCACGAAATCAGTGAGCAAAAACTGCTCGAAACAGTGGCTGAAAATCAGTCAAAAACAGTGACCAAACCCTCACGTATACACAATATATACACTATAGAGACACACTATATACACAGAGACAAAAGAGAAGAGTAAAGAGAAACTCTTCCTTCCTATTCCATATCTTCAGCAAATCGAGTCATATTTGTTTTCTTCGTCGGGCTCAACCTATTGGCTTTGTAGCGTTGAGATTAAAGTGTTGTTTTATCTTGGGAGACTATTGTCCGCTAACGTAAAAGCATATATACGGGGCAATCTTGTCTTAAGGATAGAGGACTATCCTCGACTCAACACACAACGTTGTAACCATCCAGATTTAGTTGTTTCTTGATTTCAGGATATCAAGATTCAAGACACAACAAACTTGCGGTAGTTCTCAACATTGGCTTTGCAAGGTGATCAAGATTCAAGACACAACACACTTGCGGCAATTTTGAAGATTGACCATTTATTTATCATTTCGAATATTTGTAATAGTTATTACTTCCCGTACTGCTTTATAAAGTACAATAGAGTACACTAACAAATACTACCTATCAGAATGTAGGATTTTATTGGGTTCAAAACACATAAGTAAGGCACATCGAAAGTTCAAAATTTTGTTCTTACTTATCCAACAATTACTTCTGGTATGGTTATATGACAATAAAAAACCTATAACATAAAATATGAACACTTACAGGTTGTATTATCTGGAATCTTTATCAATTGTGGGTTCGTACGCGAAAGCCATTTCGATTGCAAGCTCCAAGCTTCAATGTATTTCTCCTTTGGAAATACATTGAAGCCCGACAGAGGTTTGAGAGAGTGTTTAGATTCTAAGTCTCTAAGACTTAGAATAATAATATGAAATTAAGTGTATTGAATAATAAAGTGAATGTCTGTATTTATAGGTAAAAATTAGGTCAAACCGGATTAGGGTTTAACCTTGGGCCTGGCCCAAAAATCGAGACAGATTAGATCATTAGTGACGCGGCCCTATGGTGTGGGCGTCGCGGCGCTTGACGTGGCCCTACACTGTCTCGATTTATTTTCCGCACATTCTTAATTAAATCCAAAATCCAATTTTGACTTAATTAAAACAATCATTATTCATTTAAATATCTCGATTCTAAATCGAATATTTAATACTCTCTCAATACATCCTTAGATCGAAAAGACAATCGACATAGTGTGACCCTACATGCCTTCACATATCGACATTAATCAAATTAAGGTCTACGCAGAACTCCTAGACGGCGCCGCAATACGAACTCAATATGTGAAGTACGTTTACACGAATCCAGTAAACTTAACCTCTATCTGGTAAGATAAAATCCTTTCATTCACGACACACCCGATCAAGCTTAGGATTTGTCAAGTGTCTATCCAAATGGCTTAAACATTGTATCTCATCTATATTAGTTAACAACTATATCATATTCTAAATATGTCTATTGTGTTGGCCAACGACTTAGTCAACCTAATATCACTGAATCTGAGTGTTCTCTCGAATATACATTCGAGGAATGAATCCTAATCTTGGCTCAACTACCACCTTTAATCCACATCGTAATGTACCAAATATAAGTGGTATCTCAACCTATAAGGCATTTGAGCTTAGGACAGGATCAAAGTATATTACTTTGTAGACAAGGTGCGTATTGACCTCAAGTCTAAGGATTTCTATCTCCCACACGCTGATCATACTTTAGACAAGTATAACAAACAGTTTTATCAACAGGTATACCAATACTTCCAAAGTATCCATGTGTCCATCACGAGTAGCCATTACTCGTAGCATGTGAGACATACTACATCCTCTAAGGATGTGATGCAGACCATATGTCGACTTATCACATATCATCGATATTCCATTCTCGATGATCATTAGTCGAGAATATTTTAAGAGTTACGTTATAATATTAATATCTCACATTATTAATAACAATGTAACCTCTAGGGATGCATATTATAGAATATAATAAACAATCAAATAATAATTCAATAATTGCAAATACCAAAATATTAATCTCCATTAATAATAATACGAATGTGTATAAGGTACATTTGTCCTAATACCGATTGTCTCCATGACATAAATATACTTTCAATCTCCCACTTGGCCTAGAGCCAATCTCCAACATATCTAATGCCCATATTCTCAAAATGACCATTATTCTTGACTAAGCTTAATAGTTTAGTGAATAGGTCAACTAGACTATCGTCTTTGGGATCATAGTCTAATCTAATCTCTTCAGTCTCCACCGTCTCCCTGAGTATGTGGTACTTCATTGGTACATGTGGTACTTCATTGGTACATGTTTGTTTTTGTTTGTTGATCTTGGTTCCTTAGCTTGCGCAATCGCACCAGTGTTTTCACAATAAATTGATATTGGACAAGTGACACTTGGAATAACCCCTAGTTCCTTCAGGAACTCTGCAATCGCGACAGCTTCTTTACTAGCTTCCGATCCAGCAATGTACTCAACTTCCCCACCATAGACTAAAAAGTAATCTTTAGTCCGTCGTCCCAAGATACTTAAAAAGTAATAGTTCTCTTAAGAATACTCTTGACTGCTTTCCAGTGTTATTCCCCAAGATTCTGCTGGAATTTGCAAAAGTGCAAAGTCCATATCTGGCCTAGTACAAGTCATGGCATACATGATCGGTCCTATAGCCGAAGCATATGGGATCCTTTTTATGAGTTCAAGTTCTATAGTATTAGAAGGACTATCCTTCTTAGATAACTTGATGCCTTGTCCCATAAGTAGACCGCCTTTCTTGGATTTTTCATAGAAAAACGTATCAAGCACTTTGTCTATGTAGACTGACTGTGATAGCCCCAACAATCTATTGGTCTATCTCTATAGATCCTAATTCCCAGAATGTAGCAGGCTTCACCTAAATCCTTCATCATGAAGGTACTAGCCAACGACTCCTTGGCTGACTGCAGGAGAGTCTTATTATCTCCCATCATCAATATACCATCTACACACATGATAATGAAGTCAATACTCCCATCCTTGCGTTTACTATAAACACATGGATCCTTTTTGCTTATGACGAAATCAAATGACTTGATAGCCTTATCAAAGCAAATGTTCCAACTCCTCGAGGCTTGCTTAAGCCCATAAATGGACTTTTGTAGCTTGCATACAACATTTAGTTTGGACTCAAGTGAAAAACCCTCAGGTTGTTTCATATACACCTCCTCAACTAGATTACCATTGAAGAAAGCAATTTTGATGTCCATCTGCCAAATGTCATAGTCATAATATGCAGCTATTGCAAGCAAAATTCGAATGGACTTAATTTTAGCAACAAGTGAAAAAGTTTCATCATAATCGACCCTAGGTCATTGATTATAACCTTTAGCCACCAATATTGCCTTATAAGTATGTACCTTGCCATATGCATCAATCTTCTTCTTGAAGACCCATTTGCATTCTATGGGTCTAACCCCTATTGGCAAATTAACCAAGTTCCAAACTTGATTTATGTACATCGAGTCCATCTCAGATTTCATGGCTTCTTGCCATCTCTGTGAATCAATGTCTAACATAGCTTCGATATAGGTTGTAGGTTCATCGTCATCAGGAATATCTATCTCATTGTATGTTTCAATAAGGAGATTAAGTCTTTCAGAGGACGATGAGTCCTAGTGGTCCTACAGAGTTGATTATTTTGCATTTCAGTGTTTGTTGCATTCTGATTGTGAGAAGGTCTTTGTGTGCTGGACAATCCATCACCTTGAGAGCTTTCAGGAATGTCATTCTCATGTATTTCCTGAATGGAACGATGTACAACTATTGTATCACCTTTCATTGGTTGTGTATGAGAGCCTTGCATTTCTGCACTATCTCTCACAGCACTCCCACTGGCTGAAGAGTGTACTCTAAGTACCCAATCTTCACCAGATACTCCCACTGAATCCTTGTTTAGGTCATTCGACAAGGGTTCAATTTCTGTGTTATCTTGTGGTTCTTGAATTTCTTCAAGTTCTATCTCTGCAACTATGTTTCTTGTAGACATATTCTTCTTCAAGGAAAGTTGTGTTCCTGGAAACAATGACCTTACGTTCTCCAGAAAGAAAGAAGTAGTATCCCTTAGTTTCCTTTGGATACCCCACGAAGTAACATTTCTCACTTTTGGATTCCAACTTGTCAGTGAGCATCTTCTTAACATATGCAGGGCACCCCAGGGTCTCATATGTTTAAGAGATGGCTTCTTGCCACACCATATCTCATAGGGTGTATTTTCTACCTACTTGGAAGGAACCCTGTTCAGAACATATATTAAGGTTTGTATAGCATATCCCCAAAGGTATGTCGGTAGAGTTGAGGAACTCATCATGGATCGAACCATATCTAATAAAGTTTGGTTTCTTCTTTCGGCAACACCATTTATCTGTGGTGTTCCAGGAGGTATCCACTCTGATTGGACTCCATGTAGCTTTAAGTAATTTAGAAAATCCTTGCTCAAGTATAAACCTCCTCGATCCGATCGAAGAGTTTTGATACTTGTTGCAAGTTGTTTCTCTACTTCTGACTTATACTCTTTGAACTTCTCAAAAGTCTCAGATTTGTGTCTCATAAGATACACATATCCATACCTTGTGAAGTCGTCGGTAAAAGTGATGAAGTATGGGAAGCCTCCTTTAGCTTGAGTCGAAAATGGCCCACATACATCAGTATGGACCAACTCAAGCACCTCGGCTCGCACACCTTTCCCAGAAAGTGGCTTATTGGTCATCTTTCCTCTCAAGTAAGATTCACAGTTACCATAAGACTTCAAGTCAAATGGTTCGGGGTAGTCTAACTTCCTCAACCTTGCTATCCTTGATTCATTGATATGACCAAGTCTGCAATGCCATAGGTAGGTAGAGTGTCTATTACTTATCTTAGCTCATTTATTTTGTACATTGAGTATTTCTCGACTACAGTTTAGTGTATATAATCCATCCAAAAGAGAGCAGTTCCATATATAACATTATCAAAAGACAGTACTTGACTGCCATTATCAATATATGAGGAAAAACCCTTCATGTCCAAAATAGGGATATAAATGATATTCCTCGTTAACGAGGGTACATAGAAGCAATCATTCAACACTAAACAATAGCCAGAAGGTAAATTTAATCTATAAGTCCCTACGCGCTCAGCATCTACTCGTGCTCCGTTTCCAACGCGTAGGTCTACCTCCCTTGGTCCAACCTTCCTACTATCAGTTAGCCCCTGCACATTTGTACAAATGTGTGAGCCACAAGTGGTATTCAATACCCAGGAATGAGAGTTATTTATAGACATATTTATTTCAATGACGTACATACCTTGTGCACCAGAGGTAGAAGCACCTGGTGCTTTCCTCCTCCTGGTGCCGTACAGCCCTTCTTCCAATGCCCCTTCTTGTTGCAGTTGAGGCATTCATCCTTATCCGGATTTACCTTCTTATTCTTCACACCTCTATTAGGCTTCATAGTTGAGGGCGCAACGACTGTTTTGCCCTTCTTCTTCTACCATTCCTTACCTTTGGGCTTGGGTCGGCTAGTTGAGCTCACCATGATCACAGCTTTGCCTTTGGAAGTGGAAGACTCAAAGGTCTTAAGCATGTTGTGCAGCTCCGGAAAACTCGCCTTCGTTCCATTCATATTGTAATTCACTATGAAGTTTTCAAAGGAACGAGGGAGAGAGTTCAGGATGAGGGTGGTAGCGACATTCTTTTTCAGCTTCGTTCCAATTGAAACAAGCCTCTCTATCAGCCCTATCATCTTCAACACATGCTGCGAGACATGGCCCCCTTCATTGAGCTTACACTTGAAAAGGTCTATCAATAACTCATATTCCATAGTTTGGGATTGTGAGTCATAGAGACTCTTCAAGTGTTCGAGTATCTCATTGGGACCCATGTTCTCATGTTGTCTCTGAAGTTCCATAGACATGGAAGACAACATCACGCACTGTGTTGAAGTGGCATCATCTAGGTGTTTTTGGTAAGCATCCTTATCAAAAGAGGCATATTCAGCAGAGTCTATCGCAGGGACTATTGGGAACACCGTGTCCAACACATATTGTACTTTCTCTTGTCTCAGCACTATTCGCAAATTTCTTAGCCAGTCAAGGTAGTTAGGTCCAGTAATTTTGTTCATTTCAATCAACATTTTCAATGATAAGCTCGACATTTTTGATAATCTGAAGAATTATATAGATTGGAAATCAAACTCAAAATTTATTTCCTATTACACACATTCGTTTAGGCTAAAAACATGGCCTTTTGTTTAATTAGCTCCCACTATTTTAACATACTTCTACGACCCCATGGTAGAATACAGACCTATATTAATTAAGGTCATAATGGGCCAAGATCCAAGCCTATGATATCTCCGCGTTTGCTTTAGCTGATAACTTCAATAACACATCTTGGTAGGTTCTAAACCAATTGCAAAACTTATTTGCAACTCTTGGTTGATCAAATATTACATTTAATCTTGCGTCCTTAGATTAGTCCGACACTTTGGCGCCAAGATTTTACTAAGCAAGTCAACCCCATTACACGACTGTGTTTATGTATCTTAGTAAATTTGGCCTTTGTGAGCAAACACTTTGGTGTAAATACCCACAAAAGTTTATCGTTTACCTTTACACTAAAACACATTTATGAAAGAGTCTGGGTCCTCGTAGACTTAGAGCAAATGCTTTGGCATAAATACTCGTATCGCCGAAAAGGATTTTGCACTCTAACAATTATAATAGACAACGCATTTTAATATAGACTTGTATTTAAAATTTTGGGGAACATTTTTATTCAGGGTTTTAACCAAGATCAAATCTTTTACGCCATATCCAATATGACATCTTAATATCATGCAGAACTAATGACATATATAGTTGGGAACCGTCAACCCAATATGCATGATATAAGATGTTTTAATCAAATACTGGGCGCCACCTGCCCAGACAGTTATAGTGGTCGCTATTCTAGTAATTTAAATGACAAACGATTTGACATTTAGCACATAAACAGTATACTTATCAAATAATATACTGTATTATAATAGTCTTGGGTTAAACATTCCGAACTCTGAATTTTTTTATTTCTGGACAGGTGGGGACGCGATACTAATCATTAGGGTCGCGGCGCCACTAAGGCGGCTTTCAGCTTCTGTGAAATGCATTAGCACCGCGACGCTCCACCATGGAGCCACGATGCCTACTGTCCAGTAAGTCCAAATTTTTTTAAACAAAGCATTAGCGTGGCGACGCTCCACCATGGAGTCGCGGCGCCGCCTTAAAAACCCTAGCAAGCACCGCGACGCCCTACCATAGGGCCACGGCGTCGATGTCCTGACAAAATATTTCTGTGTTGATTTTTCAAAATCGTTCGAGCCCTAAATCCAAGTTAGGATCAAATCACACATCCTTTATCATCACCAACCATTATCAATAACACACATATCGACCATCGTCCGTTCTTACCCGTTATTTGCCGTGCACCGTGCAATGAGCCGGACAACACACTTTTGGTTTAGTTCGATTTAGAGCGGAATGACTTCCTCGAGTTAGCTTAGGAGATAATTTAGGGTGATATCAAAAGGTTAACATTCGGTCAAGACATGTAGGATTTCAAAAGCCTTGTTTTAATTCAATTTTATGTTTAACCCATATTATTATGTTATTCAATTGTTATATAACCATAGAACCAGTCTGGGCTCTGATACCACTATAGGGTTTTGTTGGGTTTCAAAACACATAACTAAGACACATCGAAGTTTAAAATTTTATTCTTACTTACCCCAACAATTACTTCTAGTATGGTTATATGACAAATCAAAAACCTATAACATAAAACATGAACACTTACAGGTTGTATTGTCTGGAAATCTTTATCAATTGTGGGTTCGCATGCGAAAGCCCTTTCGATTGCAAGCTCCAAACTTCAATGTATTTCTCCTTTGGAAATACATTGAAGCCCGACAGAGGTTCGAGAGAGTGTTTTGATTCTAAGTCTCTAAGACTTAGAATAATAATATGAAATTAAGTGTATTGAATAATAAAGTGAATGTTTGTATTTATAGGTAAAAAATTAGGTCAAATCGGATTAGGGTTTGACCTTAGGCCTGGCCCAAAAATCGATGCAGATTAGATCATTAGCGACGCGGCCCTATGGTGTGGGCGCCGCGGCGCTTGACGTGGCCCTACATTGTCTCAATTTATTTTCCGCACATTCTTAATTAAATCCAAAATCCAATTTTGACTTAATTAAAACAATCATTATTCATGTAAATATCTCGATTCTAAATCGAATATTTAATACTTTCTCAATACATCCTTAGATCGAAAAGACAATCGACATAGTGTGACCCTACAGGCCTTCACATATTGACATTAATAAAATTAAGGTCTACGCGGAACTCCTAGACGGCGCCGCAAGACGAACTCAATATGTGAAGTACGTTTACACGAATCCAGTAAACTTAACCTCTATGTGGTAAGATAAAATCATTTCATTCACGACACACCCGATCAAGCTTAGGATTTGTCAAGTGTCTATCTAAATGGCTTAATCATTGTATCTCATCTATATTAGTTGACAACTAGACCATATTCTAAATATGTCTATTGTGTTGGCCAACAACTTAGTCAACCTAATATCACTGAATCTGAGTGTTTTCTCGAATATACATTCGAGGAATGAATCCTAATCTTGGCTCAGCTACCACCTTTAATCCACATCATAATGTACCCAATACAAGTCGTATCTCAACCTATAAGGCATTTGAGCTTAGGACAGGATCAAAGTATATTACTTTGTAGACAAGGTGTGTATTGACCTCAAGTCTAAGGACTTCAATCTCCCACACGCTGATCATACTTTAGACAAGTATAACAAACAGTATATTAGCAGAGTATACCAATACTTCCAAAGTATCCATGTGTCCATCACGAGTAGCCATTACTCGTAGCAGGTGAGACATACTACATCCTCTAAGGATGTGATGTAGACCACATGTCGACTTATCACATATCATCGATATCCCATTCTCGATGATCATTAGTCGAGGCTATTTTAAGAGTTATGTTATAATATTAATAACTCACATTATTAATAACAGCGTAACATCTAGGGATGCATATTATAAAATATTATAATCAATCAATTAATAATTCAATAATTGCAAATGCCAAAATATTAATCTCCATTAATTATAATATGAATATATATAAAGTACATTTGTCCTAATACAGATTGTCTCCAGGACATAAATATACTTTCATAGAAAAAAAGTAAATAAGCGAAGAACAAATAACACACACATATTTATAGTGGTTCACCCTCAATGCGAGAGCTACGTCCACTTTGCCGCTACAGATTTTACTATAATCAAATAGGGAGTTTGAGTGTACAATTCTCTCTTTCTCTCTTGCTCAACCTCAAAGAAAGAAAACGACGCCCTAGTCTATATATATCGAAAACTATGGCGAACATAATACACGCCTAATATTCTCAAAATAACCTCTCCACTAAATAACCTTACATAGTATCGATCAGCGTAAAAAACGTTCAGGTCGATCAATGTTCCACACTCTGCGTAGGATCTTCATAGTGTCGGCAATAAATTAGGCTCCCTAACTCAACAAAAATGTTATGCAAATACATAGGTGATAGATGGAGTAGAATAATCGTGAAGCATCAGAATTTAATTCACACCATTAAAGTAGTAAGGAATGTACCTCTTGCATTTAGTACAAGAGAACATGTAAGATGTTGACCACACCATAAGGGAAAAAACGTGGAGCAACCGCATGTGACCCCTAAATCACTACTTTATTTACTTCTATATTGTTCGGATAAAATATATTATTTTTGGAGGATCCGATACATATCCGTCGACATTTTTAAAATCACTACTTTATGTTTATATATAAACATATACTCTCTATGTCCCAAAAAGATTGACCTAGTTTGACTTGCCACGAGTTTAAGAAATAAAGAAAGACTTTTGAAATATGTGGTTCAAAATAAGCGTTAGATATTTGTGTGGCTGTAAATCATCTCATAAATTTAAATTGTTTCTTAATATAGAAATGTGTTAATCTTTTCGGAATAAACTAATAAGAAAAGTAGACCAATTTTTTAGAGCTCATTCTTGAGATTGTATCTCTATTTATGTGACACTTTTTATTTACTCAAAGTTAATTTGACTAATCCTCAAAGCTAAATTAGATGATATCAACTAATCAATATTTTAAAATTTTAATGTTAGATAATAAAAAATTATATAAAAAGTATTATAAAATACAATTATTTCATGTTATGATGAAAAAAAATATAATTTAAAATATTAATCAAAATTTACATAATTTGAATCTCAAGAAACAAAAATATTACATAAATTGGGAAGGAGGCTGTAAAATTCGAATAATAGAACATGATTTTAGGAGTTGATAAGTTGATATTAATACAAAATTTCACTACATTTTGCTTGATATAATGCTAGAAAACTTGAAAATTAGCGGGAAAAAATATAAAATTAAAATTTTCAATGATCTTTCTCTTGAATATATTTTATTTCTTTACCGTAAAATATTCAATATTTGTAAGGGAAATTAACACAACAATTTTAAAACCTACTATTAATAAAAGAAAATGGGGCCTCAGAGGTTGAGGGGCCTAAAGCTTAGCTTCCGCTTTAGTCGCTTGGCCGTTCGGCCGGCCCTGTGGAGTGTTTAGATGAAATAGGGAAATAAATCATACTCAATTACTTTGGATGTCAAAAGAATATTGTTCAAATATGACATCTTCCCATTATTCAACCAAAGTGAGGGTTCATGCAGGAGTTTTATTTTGTTCGCTTTAAATCTATAAATTTTATTTGCAAGTCGAAAAGGGCTAGGTGCTCCTATAATTTCTCAAAAAAGCGGATCCAAATTTTTAAGTTTATGTGTATTGGATTGTAACTTTATTTGTTTATTGAGTTTTGAATAAATTATTTATACAAATTAGATGAATTTTTTAATACAAATATAAGATCCGGACCAAAACTACCGTAGATTTGCCCCTGTCCGAAGGGGTTTCTTATCTCTAGGAGAATGATTTTTACAGTATATTCTTTTTCCATAATGGTGTTGTTTATTTTGTTCAAGCAAGCATCAGCTTATATAATGTACTATTTCTACGAGCATATATCAATTATCGAACTATCTTATAATAACTAAATTCAAAACAAAAACTAGTGCTAGTCTAGTGACTAATTAGCTATTGGTTGCAAAACCACTCACGTTATATTGGGCCAACATTCACTAGTCCAACTTAGTTGCCAGTTGGGCTTTAATTAATCTTTGTTGGATATTGTAATTTTGGCGAAAATTATTGGGAATTTTTCAAATATACGACCCAACATAACATATTGCATCCTCATAGCCATATTTTTAGTTATAAACCGTACAGTCATTTTTTCACAATAGTGTTTATATATCCAGTATACAAGATTATACCTCTTACTATAAACAACATACCAACCTTGTATAATTGTGTATAGGAGATGTTTACACATTGTTCTACAAAATTATACGAACTTATACAAAATTGAATTTCGTCTCCTACTAGCTTCAACACAAAAAAAAAAAAATCACCAAATTGCTCAAATCCATCTAATAGCTTTAAATTTTAACCACAACTTCAAAATGATATCCCCAAAGAATTCCAATAGCAATCTGCCAAAAATTTCAACAAATCACAAAATCATTATAAATTTTCAATATTTTATAAGCCCCAACAATGGAGGCTAATTTTTCACTTTAGTACCCATCATAGTTTAAAATTGTGATGATAAACATGAATATTACTCTAAATCAGTTTTTAAGTATCAAAAAAATAAAAATCATATTTTCAACATATATACAAAAAAGGTTAAATAGGATAAGACCTGAAAATATGGGTTCATTTTGATTATAAGTTTGGGCCAAGTGAATAGCATGTAAAAATCTCGAAACTATTTGACTTGATTAGCTACTCATTCAAGACTATTTAAGAAAAAATAACCCCGCTCTGTACCAGTTAATATATTACAAATATTAACCAGTCAGTTATTATTTATCCTTTTTATTAGCCAATCATATCCTAGCGTCTCTCTCCCCATCTCCCTATTCTAATTATGCTTCCATGTTTTTTGAAATCATCGTAGATTGATTAAGTTAAAGGTGGGTCCATCGGCATCTCCTTCTAGTGTCTTCTTTGTCGCCATAACAATGTCTTTTTCTTCTTCTTTTTTATTTTGGATAGGTAAGGTGTTTTGTATTTTTATCGTATAGCGGATGGTGATTCTGGTGATTTTTCTGTAGAAATGGGTGTGTGATATACTTGATATACACATTTTCTAATATTATATTGTATATATCATGTATATCAGACGGGAGGGTGTTTATATATATCTGATGTATATCATGTATATTTATAAGAATCTATGTATGATATTTCTACTATATATAAATGGGATAAGAGGACGAACATATACAAGAAAAATAGTACTGTGTTTCATTGAAAAGACATTCTAATTTTTCATTACCTTTAAATCTCTATCTTTATCCATAAATCTCCTGATAATTAGTATGAATAAGACATTGACTAACTAAAATTAAAAAAAAAAAAAAAAACTAAGCCAACATATTTAGGTTTAGGAAGGATTCTTCCACAATAAATTTAGCAAAAATTTTAAAGCTAATTTCCATTGATGATGGTGTTTAGTTTACACATGATGTTTATGTTATTGTATTAATTGCTGGGATGATGTATGGGATATTAGCATTCAACGAGATCAAGCACACAAGGAACAAAATATAAATCAATATGCTAACAACGTACCTTACATAAATTAAACAGAAAGACCGAATTTATTGGCTCTCCATGGAGGCATGGCGCATGCATGTGATGCTTTTGTTTAATTTATAATAAACGTAAGAGTTACGTACTCATGTTTTTAAGTCTTACCATATTCAATTTGAATTGGAATCAAATTCATGACTGATAGACCAAAACTACTTATGTGATATTCTTTTATATTTATCAAAATAGCTAATAGAAATATGGTAGAATTAGACTAAAATAATATATAAGTCAATCAATATTTTAGAAATATTTTTATTATTCAATATTGTTATTTGTGCTTTTATAATAATATAGATTAGCTTAAAAATCATTTTTCTTCCACTTAGCAGTAAAATTATTTTAGGTATTTCAATACATATTACTCTATGTGTCATAATTTATGTAGCATACTTTTCTTTTCAGTTTGTATCAAAAAGAAATCTATACTTGATTTTTTAGAAATAATCAACTTTAAATTTCTTATTTTATTCTTAGTGATATAATTTATATCACACAACATTTATGACTTATTTTAGAGCAAAAATTTAAAAAAAGATTCAGTATTTCTTAACTCATGTTCCATCAAACATCGCTACATAAATTGGAATTTAAGAAATATATATCTGCTAATTCAATTTAAATAATGAGTGGTTGAGAAAAAATATGTAAATAATGATGAATGCCGATAAGTTTTTTTTTCTAGAACCTTGCAAGATTATAGGGACCTAATCTTGCAAAAAGGAGGAATGTTTTGCTTCATATAAAATCGGCGATGGAGCTAGAGTTTGGTATACGGATTGGGTCAAACTCAATAACTTTGGTCTAAACTATGTATATGTTTTCATATTAAATTAATTATATATATATATATATATATATATTGGAATTGACCCCTCTGTTGCACTCTCTTTCTCCCTTTCTTCCCCTCCCTCGTGTGCGCGGTCTCGGAACTGTGAATAACAACCATGTTCCGGTGACGAGTTCAAGGTAACCCAGTTCCTCCAATCCTCCTCCCCCACCCCCGCTGAATTTCTCCGATTCTGGCATCGTGTGGACAGTCCTCGACTAAACCCAACCCATGATCTATCATCACTTGCTCTGTTTTCTATTTAGGTATTTTGTTATTCTTGACGTCTTTATCTGCTATTTGAGTATTTTTAGTTTGCAATTGTGATTCACCTTACGTTGATGTCTATTCACTGCTCGTCTATTTGAATCATGCTAGTTGATTGTTCTATTTGAAATTGGAAATTATCTATTAATTTCTACTCACTGCTTGTTGTTACTATTTGAAATTGGGAATTACCTATTGATTTCTACTCACGACTTGTTTTGCATATTTAGTTCTCGTCTGCTTAGTTTGTGATTTAGCCGCTATCTTGAGTTCTTGCTCTACATTTATGTTCTTGATTGAGCCTATTCAACATCTGATTTCAAAACCCACTTTATCTTATGTTTTTAAGCCTTATACAGCCTTGTTTTTAGTCTTGCTTAACATTTATTTTAGTTCTTATATGCTATACTATTAGGTGAATTTAGTTAGTTTGTTCCAGATATTTGATTAACCTTTAGTTTGAAGAATTAAAAGTAGGTTTAAAGAATTTTAGAATAGGTTCCTGGGTTCTCATAGAATTTTAGAATCCCGAAAGAATTTTAGAATAGTTCTTGTTGCTAATTTATCTTTGCTTGACTGTCGAATTTGTTTCATAATATATTGATTCATGCCCTTAGTATATTACGTTCTTGTATTTACTCTTCTTGCCTTTAGTTATATCATTCTTGGCGTTCCTGTTTTAGGTGTAAACCTTTGATTAGTCTATTAGTTTATATCCGCTTTAGGGGCTTTGGTGACTGGTGGTAGACTAGGGTTATGTTCTCGGTCGGGACGGGGGAGAGGGTTAGGGGGTAAGTGGGGTAATGGAGATGATAGCCTGAGAATAGGTTCTTGGAACATGGGAAATTTAACGGGGAAGTCCATATAACTAGTTAAGATTATTAATAAAAGGATGATTAATATAGCCTGTGTCCAGGAGACCAAATGGGTAGGACCTAAGGCTAAGGATGTGGACGGGTATAAGTTATGGTTCTCGGGTAGGGCGAGGTATAGGAATGGGGTAGGAGTTTTGGTAGAAAACGAGCTAAGGGATCAACTGGTAGTGGTTAGGAGGGTCAATGACAAAATGCCGACGATTAAGTTGGTAATTGGAGGGTTCACTGTGAACATTATTAGTGCTTACGCGCCGTAGGCGGGCTTGGATGAGGAGGAGAAGAGGCTTTTTTTGGAGGATTTAGACGAGGTGGTGGGAGGTATACCACCCACTGAAAAGTTATTTGTAGGAGGGGATTTCAATGGACATATCAGGTCACTTTCGGAGGGTTATGACGATGTGCATGGAGGTTTTGGCCTCGGGGAGAGGAACTGGGGAGGCGTCTCACTTTTGGAGTTCGCTAAAGCTTTTGGGATGGTGATAGCGAATTCGAGGTTCATGAAGAAGGAGGATCACTTGGTGACTTTCCTTAGTTTGGTGAGTAAGACTCAGATAGACTTTCTGCTCCTTATGAAGGTTGACAATTGTCTTTGTAAAGACTGCAAGATTGTTCCGAGTAAGTATCTTATAACCCGACATAATCTTTTGGTGATGGATTTGGAGATCAAGATGGAGAAGAAGATGAGGGTTATGGATGACAGGCTAAGAATCAAATGGGGGAGTTTGATCATGGCTAGTGCAAAAGAGATGGTGGAGAGGTTGATGGCCGGGGGGCTTGGGGGAGTAGTGGGGATGCGACCGTTATGTGGGACAAGATGGCCAGTTGCATTGAGGAGGTAGCTAGATAAGTGCTAGAGGTCTCACGGGGTAGCCGTGGTGGCATCGACGAGATTGGTGGTGGAATGGTAAAGTTTAACAGAAGGTGGAAGCAAACAAAATGGCGTATACGAAATTGGTAGAAAACAAGAATGATGTGGAGAAGTGGATGAATAAGAAATTATATAAGATAGCAAGGAAGAGGCAAAGCTAGCGGTTACGACGGAGAAAATGATGGCTTTTGAACACATGTATGTGGAATTAGAGAAAAAAATGGGGATAAGAAGTTGTACATACTAGCCAAGGCGAGGGAGAGGAGGACCCGTGACTCGGATCATGTGAGGTGCATCAAGGACGACGACAATAAAGTATTGGTAGATGATGCACGTATTATACGGAGGTGGCAGTCTTACTTTCATAAACTCTTGAATGAAGAAAGAGATAAAGACATTATGCTAGAAGATTTGGAGTAATCCGGAAGGTACCGAGATTTTAGATGTTGTAGAAATATTAAAGGTGATGAGCCTAAGGGTGATGTTCGCATGATGCGCAGGGGACGAGCGACCAGGTCTGATGAAATCTCAGTTGAATTTTAGAAGAGCACAGGCAGGGAAGGTTTGGAGTCGCTGATTTAGTCATTTAATGTCATTTTTAAGACGGCAAGAATGCCCGAAGAATGGAGGTGGAGTATAATGATTCCTTTGTACAAGAACAAAGGTGGCATCCATAGTTTCAACAACTATAGGGGTATCAAGCTGCTAAGCCACACTATGAAAGTTTGGAAAAGAGTCGTGGAGATGAGGGCGAGAAGATGCGTGTCAATTTTCGAGAACCAATTTGGGTTCATGTCGGGCCATTCAACTATAGAAGACATTCATCTTATTAGGAGGTTGGTGGAGTAGTATAGGGAGAGGAAGAGAGACTTACATATGGTTTTCATCGACCTTGAGAAGTCATATGACAAAGTCCCTAGGGAGGTTCTATGGAGATGTTTGGATGTTAGAGATGTACCTGTGGTGTACACTAGGGCGATCAAGTATATGTATGATGGAGCCAAGACTAGGGTATGGACATTAGGAGGAGACTCGGAGCACTTTCCAATGATGATGGGGCTGCACCATGGATCAACTCTTAGCCCATTCTTATTTGTCTTAGTGATGGATGGACTGACGCGACAAATTCAAGGGGAGGTGCCATGGTGTATGTTATTTGCAAATGACATAGTATTTATTGATGAGACTCGCAGCAGAGTGAATGCTAAGCTGGAGGTTTGGAGATAGACTCTGGAGTCTAAAGGGTTCAGGTTGAGTAGGACCAAGAGAGAATACATGAAGTGCAAGTTCAGTAATGGGAGCGACCATGAGACATGCGTGGAGGTAAGGCTTGGTACTCAAGTCATTCCAAAGAAAAAAAGCTTTAAGTATCTCGATTCCATTATCCAAGGGAATAGAGAGATTGATGACGATGTCACACATCGTATTGGTACAGTGTGGATGAAATGGAGGCTCGCATCTGGAGTCATGTGTGATAAAAATGTGCCACCAAAACTTAAAGACAAATTCTATAGGGTGGTGGTTAGACCGACTATGTTGTATGGGGCGGAGTGTTGGTCAGTCAAGACTTCGCACATCCAAAAGATGAAAGTTGTGTCGATGAGGATGTTGAAATGGATGTGTGGGCATACAAGGAGGGATATGATTAGAAATGATGATATTCAGGACAGAGTGGGAGTGGCCTAGGTGGAGGATAACATGCGGGAAATGAGGTTGAGATGGTTCAAGCATGTGCAGAGTAGAGGCACAAATGTCCAGTGCGGAGGTGTGAGAGGTTGGATATGAACGGGTTTAGGAGGGGTAGAGGTAGGCCGAAGAAGTATTGAGGAGAGGTGATTAGATGGTATATGGCTCAGATGTAACTTACTGAGGACATGACCTTAGATAGGGGGTTGTGGAGGACACAGATTAGGGTAGTAGGTAGTTGAGTGTAGTCTTACTTACGCTTACATACTGGTAGTTGTAGTGTTATTATTATAGCCTATCATACTAGTAGGCGCAGTATTGCTTTATAGTCCCCTGTCATTTGATTTCTGTTGTTGTATGTTCTTTCGTGTACTTTGTTTGTCTTATTTACATGCGTTAGTTACTGATTCTTTTTTCAGAATGCTTTATCATAGCTTATTCGCTTTTGTTACCATCATTTTCATATTGCTTTAGACCCGGGTCTGACCGTTTCTCTTGCTTTGCTTGTGCTTATGCTTTGTCTTGAGCCGAGGGTCTTTCGAAAATAACCTTTCTACCTACCAATGTAGTGGTAAGGTCTGCGTACACTCTACCCTCCTCCAAACCCCATGTTGTGGGATTTAACTGGGTATATATATATATATATATATATATTGCCCAGTTACTTAAAAGAACTAAAATCTAAACCTATAAACTTTAAATCCTGGTTTTGCCTCTGTATAAATTCACCCTATGTAAAGGTTATGAAACTGTAGTAATTCTCATTACGTATTTACAGGTATTTATACACATACGTTACATGTAATACTAGAAATCCTAAACAAAATTTTAGTAATTACAAACATTATTGGAATATAGGAAAATATGTACATTGCTTTAATAAAATATATTGTTCATCAACCCCCCCCCCCCCCCCTCTAAAGTTGATCCGGGGAGACAAACACAATTAGTTAATTACTTGTATCAAAGTTCCCGAAAGTGAGTTTTTTGTATATCGACTTTGTCAGTGCATCGGCAATCGATCATGGGAGGAGATATATTATACCTTAAGCATTCGTTGTTAAATCAGTCTCGCACAAAATGAAAGTCAATCTTCATGTGCTTGGTATGAGTGTGAACTACAAAACTCATCGTGACATAAGTGGCACTAAGATTGTCATACTAAAGAGTTGGTGAATTTCTGGTCATTCAGACATATTCCACGATTTACTGGTAGTAGTACTGAAGGACCGAGACTACTATCTCCAAGAATAGTCTGGCGTAAGCTAGAAATCTGGATATAAAAAAAAGAGTTAGTGAATTAGAGATAGGGAGGCCAATTTCTGCGATTGCGAATCAATAGTAGTTCAGAGGTTAATCATTGGTAATTTATGATTGGTTAGTTAAAAAAGTCTCTAGCAGAAAAAGGTGAGATGGAAATCACCAATCACGGTTAGTTAGAGGGTCTCTTTGAAGGTTAAGTAATCGTTAATGGAAATAAATAAATAAAATCAAAAGGCATTTCAGTAAACGTATAAGCTTGTCAAACCAACTTATAAGTATTTCTTAGCTTATCTATATCATTTATTGTAAGATTGTATTAATATCCATTGGGGAGTCTTCTTCATTAATACAAATATATATAGTGTGTACAATGTGAAATCATCATAAAATAGGGATCATATGTCTACCATAACTATACAACACTAAATATTACAATATATATGAAGTATACTTATAATATACGTTAATACACCCCCTTAGTTGGGCGGGAGGAGGCCGGACGCTAAGACTGGATCTGAAGTCGAGGAATAGCTGTCTAGGAAGACCCTTCGTGAAGATATCCACATACTGATACGAAGAGGGCATATGCAATACCTTAACATGACCGATAGCAACTTTCTCACGAATAAAGTGTATATACATCTCAATATGCTTGGTTCGCTGTTGCTGAACTGGATTATGAGATAAATATATGACGGATATATTATCACATTAAACCAAAGACGCCTTACGGAAGAGACACTAAAGCTACAAAAGAAGGTTTCAAAGCCAACATATCTCAGCAACAACATTAGCAACGCCTCTATACTCTGCTTCTGCACTCGAGCGGGAGAGGGTGGCTTGCCTCTTGGCAGACCATGAAATAATATTATCCCCTAAGAACATATAATATCCAGAGGTGGAGCATCGCGTGTCCGGACAACCTGCCTAATCAGCATCCGTATTTGATAACAACCTAGTTGGTGCTGAGGGATATAAATGCAATCCATAATCAAGTGTGTCCTTAACGTATCGAATGATACGCTTAAGAGTAATAAAATGAGGCTCCATGGGGCATGCATGAATAAGCATATCTGCTGAAAAACATAAGCAATATCAGGCCTGGTGAAAGTAAGATATTGTAGTGCACCTGCAAGACTCCTGTAAAGGGTGGGATCGGACACAGGATCATCATCAACAACACTGAGCTTTGATTTAGAGTCGACCAGAGTGGACATTATCTTGCAATTCGCCATTTTAGCCCTGTATACTATCTCTTCTGCATATTTACGCTGACACAAAAACATAGTATCTGCAGATCTAGTCACTGATATGCCCAAAAAGTAACTCAACTTCCCAAAGTCAGTCATAGAAAATTAGGTTTTAAATAATGCAATGATCTCATTTTTAAAAAATCCAGAGGAGGCAATAAGCACAATATCATCTACATATAACAACAAATACACAATGCTACTACCTCTATGGAAAATAAATAGAGAATTATGACACTTGCTGCATACAAACTCAATCTGCATAATGTATTGTGCAAAGCGATCATACCACACTCTAGGGGCCTATTTCAAACCATAAAGTGACTTAAGGAGACGACATACATACTGAGGGGTGTTGGATGGACAAAACCAGGTGGCTGGTGCATGTAAACAGTTTCTTTCAAATCCTCATGTAGAAATACATTTTTCACATCAAGCTGATGAATCGGCCAATGCTTACCCATATCAATACTTAGAATTGTGCGAATGGTAGCCGGTTTAACAACCAAATTGAATGTCTCACCACAATAAATACCTTCCTGTTGATTCGTATCATTAGCCACAAGTCTCGCTTTATATCTCTTTAGATCACCACTATCTCTGAATTTGTGATGAAAAAGCCACATGCATCAGATCACATTCACCCCTTCGGTCGAGGGACCAACTCCCAATTATGTTGTTTAATTAAATCATTAAATTTCTCACACATAGCCGCATTCCAATTTGGGTCTAGTTTGGCCAATTTTGGGTTTTTGGGAATTGGGGAAATGGTTTGTGTGAATAAGTTAAACTATTTGGGTTTGAAAATTCCGTGTTGGGTATGAGTTTCTATCCGGTGTATGGGGGTATGGGCAAGATGGGTATTTGGGTGGGGTGGCTGGACCGAGTTAATTGGGGGAAGTGGCGATCTTGGATGGTCTCAGGGATGGGTGGACCGATTATTGTGTATGGGTGACTGGTATGGTGGACCTCGACAAGTGGGTTGTGTTTGATGAGCTGGTAAGATAGAGGTATTGGGGATCGGTCGATGTCTGCAGTGGTGTTGACTGGGTGTGGTATTTAGGACAGTGACTGCCTGCCGATGCGGGGAACTGGGATGGGATGCCGGTATAAGGATGGTTTTTGGGTTCAAGTACTGTTATAGTGGTAGGGTTAGGTGACGTTTTCGGCTACGGTGGTTGGTGGTTGCATTGACATCATTGGTGGTGGTGTAGGTTATCGTAGGGTGTTTGTGATACGGATCGGTGGTGACACAGAGATGCTGGGCCGACTATCGGAGGTGAATGTGGCAATCGGCGATTGCAGAGACGGTAGTGGAGATGCAGATACTCTGCCGGATGTAGCTGTGACGGTGGTACAGCGGTGGACTGACTGAGAGGATATTGAGCAGAGGTATTGGGAATAGTGGTTGCCACCGGAATAGTGACGGGATTGTGATGAGGGACAGGGGATCGATTGCCAGCAGTAGCTACGACAAGCTGCGGTGACTGAGAGTGACCGGCAGTAGCGCCGGTGGTGGAAGTGGTGGTATGCAGAGATGGAGATAATTAGTCAGTGGTAGCAGTACGATTGAGTTTCGTGCGTATGACAGGGGAGATGCCGGACTCGTCTTCGTGTTTTGAAATTTTTGGATGTTTGCAAACAAGAATATTATCTCGTTCAATGTAACATGACGAGAGACGTGAATTTTACAAGTGGATAAGTCATAGCACAGATAGCCCCTATTATTAGAAGGAATACCTACAAAGACACACGTGGTGGTACAAGGTGTTAATTTATGAGGAGCAGTGGAGGCAAGATTTAGGTAGCACAGGCAACCGAAAATTCTAAGGTGGTCATATGAGGGGATCCCACGATAGAGAATTTCGATGGGAGTTTTGTTGTGAAGAGTACTTGTAGATAAATATTAAGGATATATTCTACCATTTTGATTGCATAAACCCAGAACGATGGGGGGAGAGAGGCATGGAAAAGATAGGTAAGAACCATGTTGTTGATAGTACGAATGATTCGTTCGGCTTTTCTGTTTTGGGGTGAGGTGTGGGGACAGGAGAAACGAAAGACCATGCCATTATTGGTGCAAAAATTATGAAATGCGAAATTATTAAACTACGACCGTTATCACATTGGAATGATTTGATGGATTTTTCAAATTGTGTTTTGATAAAGTTATGAAACTCAAGAAACTTGGTATAGAATTCAGATTTGAACTTTACAGGGTAAATCCATATAAAGTGAGAAAAGTCATCTAATAACACAAGATAAAATTTATGACCCAGTGAACTAATAACATAAGATGTTCATAAATCTGCATGAACAATATCAAACGGAGAAAATATAACACTTAAAGAAGACTGAAAAGGAAGGCGAACGTGTTTGCCTAGAGGGCAAGACAAACATTGTTGGGCAGGTTTCCCACTAGAACAACGAATTAAATTATTGTGCCGAAGAAATTTTAAAATATGGGCTCTGGGATGTTCAAGTCTATTGCTAAGGCTGTCGGAGGAGTGACTTGGGCAGTTAGAGATGTGGGAGGGGTGACACTGACAACGGACGTGGATAGGAAAGGATATAGGTCCCCTTCAATGTTGCATCGTGTAAGAAGTTTCCCAATACGTAGGTCTGTTATAGAAAATTCAAACGGGTCAAAATTAATTGAGACATAATTATCTATAGCAAATTTTCTAATGGAAATTAGGTTCTTGATAATGTGTGAGGCATAGAGAACGTTATTTAGGGAGAAGTGGAGATGCGGTAGTGGGAGTGTGGCCAAAAATTGGAATGCGGTGACCGTTTTCAACCAGAATGGATTGTGGAGTATTTAAATTACGTAGTTGAGAAAGATTACCAGAATTATTGGTGAGGTGAGACATGGCGCCCGAATCTATATACCACGCATTATCGGGCTTCCGAGGAGTCAACGAGTCAAAGCGTAGCCCAAACTGGATTGGGGAAGGCCTAGAGCGGACTGCTGGGCTCCAGGATAGTGGGCCGAAAGGTTGTGGCCTATTGTTGGTGCGCCCAGACTATTGGGCCGCTGATGGGTTGCGGACAATAGGGCTTGATGGTTGAGGCCCAGCGGTGTTGTGCCCAGGTTGCTAGGCCGATGAAGTAGCCAATTTGACATGTGGGCTACATGCTTTGAGGAGCTGATGGAGACCCAGGCCCCCTGCTGCTAGAAAATCCACCAAGGGTGGTGTCCGCCATAGGTTCTGCCGGGAAAAATATTATGTGTGTGTGGGGGGGGGGGGGGGGGTTGTGGCGTGGCCGATATGGATGAGAGGCAGAATTGGCCATATACGAGGTGTATATCGGCTTTAGCCCGGCTGTATACGAGCAGTTTCAGTCGTATATGAGGTGTATATCGGCGGTATACCGGTGGAAGATGGCCAGTTTAGCGCCGAAAAAAAAGGGGAAGGGCGATCGATTTAGGGGTTTTGGGTAGGAATAGAATTTGGCTCTTGATACCATGTAAGATTGTATTAATCTCTCTTGGGGAGTCTTTTCCTTAATACAAATATATATAGTATGTACAATGTGGAATCCTCATACAATAGGGATCATATATCTACCATAATATACAACATAAAATATTACAAAATATATGAAGTATATTTATAATATACGTTAATAATCCATCACCAAAAGTCCTTTATAGTTTTATAAGCCAAAATTATTATTAAATTTATAAGCACTTTTGGCTTGACTATCTCTAAAAAAAATTAGTATTTCGGGATGTTTTTTCCAAAACAAAATTTCTAACTTTCTATTCATTTCATTTTCGTGATTGGTCCTTTTCCCTCCTATGCTTATTACTTACTAATTAGTAGCTTTAGCTGTAAATAGTTTAAGAACATTTTGGTCATTTTAGGAGAAAAAATTACTTTTATTCAAACACATAATTATTTAATTAATTTATTTTTAGCATTTAATGCTTAAAATCTATTTCTAAGATATGATATAATTTGTGGATAGAGAAACGACCTCAAGAATATATATGAAGAAGAAACGTTAAAAGCTATACTTTTTATAGATAAAACGGGAAAATTCCACGAAGAAAGAGATCAAAATGATGACATACTACTCCCTCCGGATCAATAAGTGTTCATTTAACATTTATTTTTTTATTTTAAAAGAGTGTTCACTTATTAAATCAAAAAATAATTAACATTACTTTTTGAAATTTATCGTTATTAAGTGTTAGGTGATCAAATCTCAACACCTATTTAATTAAGAATATTTTAATCAAATTATCTATTTTTACCTAAAAATTAATATTTTCTTAAAACGTGTGCATTAACTAAGTGTACATTCTTTTTATCGTAGGAGATTTTGATAAAAGCATGCATTGCATGTCAGCGTCTGAGATTTTTTATTGCTGCACTGGCTCTCTATAGCATAGCTGACGTGAGTTTTCATACCTTGTGAATGCCTATTTATTGTGTGTTAGCCGAATAAGAGACTCAAAATTCTTATTTGATGAATTTAATCTATATGACTTTATCATTGTATTCGTTGCATTTTTAGAATTATAGATTCAAAATATTAAACTGCATTTTTAGAATTATGAATTCAAAATATAATATTCATTAAAATTTTGATAAAATATTAGGTTCAGTTAAAATAGTAGAATGACGTGGATCTTAGATATTATACTTTTTATTAGAATTTTGGTCATCTTACGTATATATTTAAGCTCCATATTTACAATGATGTGAATTGGTTTTCTCCAAGTGAACTGCACTTATGAGTTATGAGAGTACTCACCATAAATGAAAAACAAATTAAATAATGTGTTGCCATCATGTCAAAGCTATTACCCTCTTTATATACTTCTCAAAAACATATATAAAAACTTAATCAAACCGAATCCAATTGCCATAATCTGAAAGTAAGCCAACAAACCCTATATATCCACCATGCCTACCGCAGGTTCCGACAAAGCTCGCGATATTTTGCTATAAAAGCCCTTTCACGAGTACTTGTGAACGGAGTACAACAATCGAGAGAGAGACTTAGAAATGCTTTAATATTTTTCCTCTTCACAACGATAACAACAACATACCCCGTATAATCTCACAAAGCGAAGTTTGGGAAGAGTACGATGTACGCAGATATTACATCTACCTTTATAGGGTAGAGAAATTATTTTCGATAGACTCTCAGCTCAAAAGAAAAGTAATCATTGCAGGATTGCAAGGAAAAAAAGATAGCAAAATATCAATAAACAAAATAAATGAAGCAATACGTTGCAATACATACACAAAGAGTACGGATCTACACAATACCCAAATAATATTTTTCCTCTTGACAACTCAAGTAAAACTTCAAATTTATTTCTGTTCACTTTTGACCATGGTAAAAACAGTAGAAATTAATCTTTATTGAAAAGTTAAATGATAACATAAATAATCCACACTTTTCTTTTTTTAAATTCGTTAAACTTTCTTGTCTTGTGAAGCACCGGTACAAAGCTTGGGCATAGAGGTGCGATGGAACCAACCAAACACTTGAGGACATACACTTTTCACGATGAACAGCAAGCAAAAATATTTTGGCTCTGTAACATATCGCTCTTTCCTGCATATTGCACTTACGATTGATTTTGCAGTCACTAGAACTGATAACAGGGAGAAGAACAAAATTCTGCAAACATAAATAAAGAAAGGAGCATATGACTTCAACATGGATTAGTAACTTGAAAATAAACTAATATGGACAAATTTCTTATAGTGCAAGTTTAGTTTATTTAATCCATGAATGAGCTAGTTAGACTATGAGACAAAAATTAATAGAATCATGCATGAAAGAAGACTTGAGACTTTTGTGGCCAGTTTACCTTAAATTTAAGTAGACTAAGAGCATGTTTGGATTGATTTATTTTATGTGTTTGGAAACTAAAATAGTTTTAAGCACTTTTATAGTGTTTGTATAAAGTGTTTTAAAATACTTATTTTTAAGTCAAAATAAATTAAAAGTTATAATTAGGATTTCAACTTATAACTTAATTATGCTTATAAGATATAGTTATAAATGCAGGCTCTAAGTTGTGCAAGCTCTACATTTTAGGTGCTGAGTTTGTCAAGCCATTTTATAGGCGCAATCAATTTTCATCGACTAGACGTAGAATCGGTTATTGTGGGGCTTCTCCCGACGGAGACACATCATTACGAGACCCAAGTGTTTGATAGGAAGGAAAATGTTTTTCATTAAAAAAAATGTTGGAAAATACTTTTTTTCACAAAAATAAGTGAGGTTTTTTTGTGTGTGTGGTAAATAAGTACTCCCTTAGTCCTAATGTAAGTGTACTTTATTTTTTGTTTTTCTCAAAAAGAGTGCCGTTTTTCTATATTTAGTAATTTGACAATTCAAATATCATATTCACTTCGTTCATTTTTAATTATCCACTATACTAAAAATAGATTTTAACTTTTACTTGTTACTTTTAGCATATCAAGAGAAGACAATTTCTTTTTTCATGTTTTATCCATAACATTAATTACTCATTTCAAATCATTTTTCAAATCCATTAAAACTATGCATCAATTAATAGGAACACACTTCATTTATTATTTTTTAGGGGTGTCCATAGCCAATAATGAACAAGTAAAAGTAAATGAGGGGAGTACATGACAAATTTAAAATCACAAGATTCAAAAGATATTTTAGTACATTACACACCTTCAATTTAGAACGACATGATTAAAAAATATCTCTTATTATTCTTTAAATTTTATGTCAAGTCAAATTACGACATTTAAATTGAGATGGAGGAATAATAAATATTATCCCAAAAGTATTTATAATTTAGGTAAACAATATGAAGGTGAGTGTAGAGGGGAGGAGTGTGGGGTGGTGGAGACCGAAGGCTATTGGGTGAGTGGAGGGTAATGTGTGTTGAGGGGGGGAATATCATTTATAGAACTTGTTTTCTTTACTTTCACTTGAAAAGTCATTCTCTCATTTTTTTTTAAAAAAAATCTAGAAAAAATATTTTTAAAATCAAACATAAAAGTTTTAAAAATATTGATTCATAAAAGTTTTAAAAATATTCTCTCCTCCGTACCAAAAACACCCCCAATATTCGTGCGATGTTAATTATGTAACTCATGAAAAAAGAAGTAATGGAACAAGAAATCAACTATACGTTACGTCTGTACCCTTGAAAACTAATATCTAGGTTGCTGGGAACGAAAGGACAACAAACTTGCTGCGGGTGACGCACATATGTTACAAGGTCCAAAAGTCATGATGAAGAATTCTTGACTAAGGTGTTAATTAGTTTTCAGAGGAGGATTTCATTTATCAATAATATTGATATTGAAACAAATGTATATTAGTATACATTTTTCGTATTATAATAACATGTCATAGAAGATACATACAAACTTATAAATGAATTGTTAACCGTAGCTATTTTTTAGGTGACTTCAAATATTTTTTAAAAATTACATTATACAATCAGGTATGTGGAACTACACCGGGTATTATGTTGTTTTTCAGCTGATAAGCCTATTATTCAAATTTCAAGG
Organism: Anisodus tanguticus; assembly: GCA_034509755.1. NCBI lineage: Eukaryota > Viridiplantae > Streptophyta > Magnoliopsida > Solanales > Solanaceae > Anisodus > Anisodus tanguticus. The sequence goes on along the minus strand of CM067550.1, from coordinate 21,956,034 downwards.
GGCTAAATTGACCAACTAAACGTATAAAAATAAATAAAAGGTTTGAAAAGGCTGATAAATAATCTTACACTAGCTTCCTCTGTGTAAACTTGCATGACGCCATCCTTCAAGTGTTTTCCTCGTATTATTTCAGAATCAGTGTAACCTAACGTTGCAATATTAATTGAGATTTCTGGAGCCAATTCAAGTCTCATCGTCTCGTAAAAGCTTATTAGTGCAGCTTTACTCGCCTGCAAAACAAATATATACATTTCATTAATTAACAACAAAGAGAAAAAGGAGATATATCGTATAAACAAAAAACAATTCTTACAGTATAGAAGCTTAAAGCCGGTGGGTGCAAAATTGCCACGGATGAAGAATTAACAAACACCTTCCCTCTTGTCTTCTTAAGATGAGGAATTGCAAAATCAAAAGTTGATATCCTGTTCAACATACCATGTTATGCAACAATGGAAAAAAAATAGTACGAGTCTCACATCGGATATGGAATGGGAACATTGACTCCTTATATGAACTTGGACAATCCTCACCTACAAGCTAGCTTTTGGGGTTAAATTAGGCCCAAGATCCATTCTTTACATGATATTAGAAATCAAAACCTAAACCCTATTTTTATTCCCCGCGGCCTCTGCTCTCTGTCCCGAAAAAGCACAGTGCTTTGCCGTGTTCTCTTTTTTCTCTTCACCAAATAATTGTCAAAAGCATTGTCCTCTGCGTTTCTTTTTACTTTCTGTTTAACCACCCAAGAAACACGAATCTTTTGTTTAAGCTTTTGTTCTTCCGAGGAACAGAAAGGTGTCCCCTTTCTCTGCTTCCTGCTTCTTTCTGTCTGCTTTCTTTTCCTCGAAACAAAAATTTTCTCTTCTTTTTGTTTTCTCTTGGAAGAAAGCACATTATATTTTTTTCTCTGTTTTTTGTCCTTTATCCGGAAAAAAAACTATAATATATAAATATTTTCATGGCACCCTACCAGTCCGCTCTAGGCATCTTCCAATCTAATTTGAGCCCGACTTTCGTCACATTGACTTCTCGACAGCCTGATAATGCGTGGTATATGGATACAGATGCCACGTCTCACCTCACCAACAATTCTGGTAATCTTCCTCAACTGCGAAGTTTAAATACTCCACAATCTATTATGGTTGGAAGCGGTCATCACATTTCAATTCAAGGGTTTGGCCACACACTAACTCCACCACCGCATCCCCACTTCTCCCTAAATAATGTCCTCTATGCCCCAAATATTATCAAGAACCTAATCCGTTAGAAAATTTATCACGGATAATTCTGTATCAATCAATTTTCACCCGTTTGGGTTTTCCGTAACGGACCTACGTACCGAGAAACTCCTTACGAGATGCAATAGTGAGGGTGACCTCTATCTTTTCTATCCACGCTCGTTGCCAGTGTTACCCCTCCCACATCTCTAAATGCCCAAGTCTCTCCTCCAACCACTTTCGCAACATTCTCTCCGTTAACCTGGCACAATAGACTTAGACATCCAGGGGCTCCTGTTTTTAATTTTCTTCGAAATAATAATTTAATTCGTTGTCCTAGTGAAAAATCTGCCCAACCATTTTTTTTTTCTTGCCCTTTAGGCAAATGCGCTCGCCTCCCTTTTCAGTCTTCCTTAAGTGTTACGTTTTCTCCGTTTGATATTGTTCATGCAAATTTATGGACATCTTTTATTATTAGTTCATTGGGTCATAAATTCTATCTTGTTATTAAATGATTTTTCTCGCTTTCTCTGAATTTACCCTCTAAAATTCAAGTCTGAAGTTTTTACCAAGTTTATTGAGTTTCGTAACTTTATCAAAACACAATTTGAAAAATTCATTAAATCATTCCAATGTGAGAACGGTCGTGAGTTTAATAATTCCGCGTTTCATAATTTTTGCACCAAAAATGGCATGGTCTTCCATTTCTCGTGTCCCCATACCTTACCCCAAAATGGAAAAGCCGGACGGATCATCCGTACTATCAACAATATGGTTCGTACCCTTCTTTTTCATGCCTCTCTCCCCCGTAATTCTAGGTCTATGCAGTTAAAATGGTAGCATACATCCTTAATATTTTACCTACCAGTACTCTTTACAACAAAACCCCCACCAAAATTCTCTACCGTCGAATCCCGTCCTATGATCACCTTAGAATTTTTGGTTGCCAATTCTACCCAAATCTTGCCTCCACTACTCCCCATAAATTAGCATATCGCATTGCTTCTTGTGTCTTCGTAGGTTTTCCACAAAATCATAGGGGCTATATGTGCTATGACTTGTCTACTCGTAAAATCCACGCCTCTCGTCACGTCACTTTCGATGAGACGATCTTCCCTTTTTCGAATATCCGAAAATTCCAAAACAAGGATTACACGTTTCTCGATGAGTCAAACCTCTCCCACATCGTCAGCTCTCTCCTCCAACGTGACAGTACTATTCCATTACTGTTGCTCCACCTCTCCCAAGTTCCGCCACCGTAACACCGTCACTTCCACCTACCGCTGCCACCACCGACATTATCTCTACGTATGTGTCATCACCTCCATCTCAGACCCCACATCGCCGATTGCCACCTCCACCAGCAGTTGGCCTAGAGTCTCTGTATCACCACCGGTCAACAACCCTACCACCAACAGGAACCCTCAACCACCACAACCAGTGTTGCCGCCACCAATAACTACTATAGCCGACAACCCAATCAACCACCCCTCCACTGAAACCTTATATGTCACCGAAACTCCGACCCATACAACTCCCAGTACTTGGACCACCACTACCACACCGACACACCACCATTACAGTCCCAACCCACCACCGACATCGCATCGCCTACCCCACACCACGTCGATCTACCCATATCGTCGACCCTACTCGGCCCATTTTCGCATCCACCAAACCCGTTGACAGTTCTTGCCACAACTCACCCACTAACCTGTTTTGTAGACTGCACCCATCAACAGCCCAACACCACCTACTCATCTAGTGACCCGAAACCTGCCACTCAATAAAATACACATCCACCCACTACCCCTCCCCCCACCGCACTTAATGGAAACACGTGCCCAATATGGGATTTTCAAGCCCAAAGTCCAGTTTAACTTATTAACACAAACCATTTCCCGAATTCCCAAAAATCAAAAATTAGCCAAACTAGACCCTAATTGGAATGCGGCCATGTGTGAGAAATTTAATGTGTTAACGAAACAGCACACGTGGGATTTGGTTCCTAGACCAGAGGGGTGAATGTGATCCATTGCATGTGGCTTTTTTGTCACAAATATAGAGACAGTGGTGATCTAGAGAGGTATAAGGCGAGACTTATGGCTAATGGCACTAATCAATAGGAGGGTATTGATTGTGGTGAGACGTTCAATCAGATTGTTGAGGTTGCTACCATTCGCACAGTCCTGAGTATTGTTATGGGCAAGTATTGATTGATTCATCAGCTTGATGTGACGAATGTGTTTCTACATGGGGATTTGAAAGAAATCATTTACATGTACCAGCCGCCTAGTTTTGTCCACCCAACAGCCCCTCAGTATGTATGACGTCTCCGTAAGTCACTTTATGGTTTGAAATAGTCCCTTGGAGCGTGGTATGATCGCTTTGCTCAGTACATTCTACAAATTGGGTTTATATTTAGCAAGTGTGATAATTTTCTCTTCATTTTTAATCAAGGTAGTAGCATCACTTATTTATTGTTATAAGTAGATGACATTGTTCTTACTGCCTCCTCTGATTTATTGAAAAATGAGATCATTGCATTGCTTAAAATCGAATTTGTCATGAGTGACTTGGAAAAGTTGAGCTATTTTTTGGGGATATCAGTGACTAGATCTGCAGACTCTATATTTTTTGTCAGCGTAAGTATGCAGATGAGATAGTGTACAGGGCTAAGATGGCAAACTGCAAGATAATATCCACTCCGGTTGATTCTAAATCTAAGCTCATTGCTGCTGATGGTAAAAAGTGTCCGATCCCACACTTTACAGGAGTCTTGCAGGTGCACTATAGTATCTTACGTTCACCAGGCCTGATATTGCTTATGATGTTCAGCAAGTGTGTTTATTCATGCATACCTCCATGAAGCCTCACTTTATTGCCCTTAAGCGTATCATTCGATATGTTAAGGGCACACTTGATTATGGATTGCATCTATACCCCTCTTCACTGACCAGGTTGCTATCATATACTGATGCAGATTGGGAAGGTTGTCCGAGCACACGACGCTCCACTTCTGGCTACTGTGTGTTCTTAGGAGATAATTTCATTTCCTGGTCTGCCAAGAGGCAAGTCATCCTATCCCGTTCGATTGCAGAAGAAGAATATATAGGTGTTGCTAATGTTGTTGCTGAGATCTGCTGGCTCCGAAACCTTCTTTTGGAGCTCCAGTGTCCTTTGCGTAAGGCGTCTTTGGTTTATTGTGACAACATCTCCTCCATATATTTATCTCATAATCCGGTTCAGCATCTGCGAACCAAGCACATTGAGATGGATATACATTTTGTTCGTGAGAAGGTTGATATTAGTCATGTTAAGGTGGTGCATGTGCCTTGTTCGTACCAGTATGCGGATATCTTCACGAAATGGTCTTCCTAAACAGCTATTCCTCGACTTCAAATTCAGTCTCAGCGTTCGGCCTCATCCCGCTCCGACTGAGGGGGTGTATTAGCAATATTATAAAATATTCAGTATATATTTTGTAATATTTAGTGTTGTACAATTATGGTAGATACATGATCCTTATTGTATTAGAATTCCATATTGTATACACTATATATATTTGTATTAATGAGAAAGTCTCCGCAAGAGATATTAATAAAATATGACAAATATAATGTTATTAAGAGTAATAATTAATCTTTTACATTAAAGTGATTCTATTATAACCGAACATTACCATAATAGGCGTACACTTCGTAATATCCGTTACATCATTGATATGATCCACTGCATGTAATTAACCACCTTTTTGCATGAGCACGTAGTCAATTATCGCAAAATTTAGAAAATTCATAAGACTATATATATTCTATTTGAATCTACCTTACATACAATCTAAAAAAACAAATACGCAATTAGTATACTTTAACTTTTCCTTTTTTATTTTGATGGAGTTTATGTTATGTGCAATGAGAGTCATGTAAACACATTATCGGGTTAATTTGACCTATAATAACATGTAACTCTTCGATTCATATCAACTTCTTATAACCAACTAAATTTACTAATAATTTAATTGTTCTTGATAATGTCAGTGTATATAACAAATTAAATTAAACTCATCGATATTATTATGATTAGGTAAAAACAAATCCAAAAGTTTGAGGAAACTAACTGTCCTACATAATATGTTACTCCCTCCGTCATCTGTCGTGTTTTTCTCTTACACACCTTTAGAAAAATATTACATAGGAGGGTTTTTTACTACTTTACCCTTATTTATATTGGAAGATATAAAAAAAAATTCATTTAGTATTTACTCCATCTATGTTTCATCTCTCCATAATTTGAGATAACTATTTAAAAAAAGCACGACAAATTGATAATTTGAGACGGAGGGAGTATTAAACATGACCTGATCAACAACTTAATTAGTGGAGTAATAAGTAGAAGCTAATAAAGGGGTAATCAAAAGAGCTTACAGCGGCCGAAGTGTTTCACAGTTTGATCAACAAATCTCTTGCAGTCTTCAACGTTAGATACATCAGCTCTGATAGATAAGATATCTGGAGACCCTAAGCTCTTTGCCCTCTCCGCTACTTTTCCAAGCCGGTTCTCCCTTCTCGCAACAATTGTTAATGAAGAACCTCTTCTTGCATATTCATAAGCCAATTCCTATTCATTCACCAATATAATGTTCTAAAATTTTGAAGGAAAACAGAAATATTTACTCCATTGGACACAAGTGTGCACGTAGAATACTTCCTTTAAAAGATTGATAATTGTCTAGTCATTATCATGGGATATAGAAAAAGTTATTTCAGGACAGGGGTTTGATCATTTTATCAGAAAACATAAACTGTCAGAGAAAACCACTACTAGAAAACAATGAATTACCTGGGGATTTTACCCGGGGATTATTTTCGCATCAATTTCCTACGTATTTTCATGCAGAAACTAAAATTCCTATGTTCTAAAGTATTTTACCTGCGGAAATTTCTTTTTCAGGAAAATCTGCAGGTATATTTGGCGCCATTTTGCACTAAAATATTATCTGGGGAATTAGTTAAGAAAATTAATCTGCATGTAACATTTTTGAAAGAAATAATCCCTTGATTATTTTCATTAATGAAAGAGTATATATACAATTTACAATTTTCCATAATAGAAAAATCCTATTCCAATTCTACTCCCAAAACCCTATTCTAGTAGTACAAGAATCCTATAATTTTGGTAAGTATACAATGCTAATTAATACAATTATTTACACTATAATTCAGCCACAAAACCGTGATATACACTAATTATGGTAAATGTATATCACATGTATAATATAGCACAAAACCGTGATATACACTACTTATGGTAAGTGTATATCACATGTATATTTATCACACCCCCGCAATCATAGCGGGCGGTCTTCGTACGCTGAGACTGTCTTTAAAATCTTCAAAAAGGACCGAGGTAAGCCCCTTTGTAAAGATGTCTGCAATTTGATATTTGGAAGGGACATGGCAGACGCGTACTTGTCCACGATCTACCTTTTCGCGAACAAAGTGAATATCCATCTCGATGTGTTAGTGCGCTGGTGTTGAACTAGATTACCAGAAAGGTAGATGGCACTAACATTATCACAATAAACCAAGGTAGCTTTCTGAATAGGACAATGAAACTCTAAAAGAAGATTACGTAACCAACATGATTCAGAGACCACATTGGCCACCCCTCGATACTCGACTTCTGCACTAGAGCGTGACAGTGTAGACTGACGCTAGATAGACTATGAGACCAAGTTATTCCCAAGAAACATACAATAGCCAGACGTGGAACGTCTGGTATCTGGACAACCACCCCAATCAATATATGTATACGAGACAAGTGTAAAATTTGATGAAGGATATAAATGTAAGCCATAGTCAAGTGTCTCCTGGATGTATCGAATAATGCGTTTGAGCGCATTCATGTGTTCAACCCTGGGATCACGCATAAACAAGCACACTTGCTGTACGACATACATAATATCTAGTCTCGTGAAAGTAAAATAATGAAGAGCCCCTGCAAGACTACGATAACGGATCGGATCCTCATAAGGTGAGCCAGCCGCAACACCTAGCTTGGGCTTAGTATCGACGGGAATGGAAGTAGACTTGCATGAGGACATGCCAGTACGCTCAATAATCTCAGCTGCATACTTTCGTTGAGATAAGAACAACCCACCAACATGACGAGAAATAGCAATCCCAAAAAGTAACTCTAGGACCCCAAGTCTTTCATAGCAAACTCAGAACAGAGCATGGTCATGATAGACTTGCACAAAGTATCAGTGGAGGCAGTCAATATAATATCATCCACATATAATAAAATATAAGACATGGAAGAACCACGATGATAAATGAACAATGATCAGACCTGCTGTGCGAAAACCCAATAGACGAAACATAATCTGCAAATCTTTTATATCAAACCCGTGGGGCCTGCTTAAGCCGATATAAGGACTTTTTCAATAAACAGACATGATGAGGATATTTGGGATCTCGAAAGCCTAAGGGCTGATGAATATAAACGGTCTCCTTAAGATCACCAAGTAAGAAAGCATTTTTCACATCTAACTGATAAATATGCCATGCTTTGGAAAGAGCCAGACTAAGAACAATGTGAATGGTAGCCGGTTTGACCACCGGACTAAATGTCTCACCCCAATTCACGCCAACCTGCTGAGTCTTACCATCACCTACAAGACGAGCCTTATGCCTCGCAAAAGAACCGTCAGAATTATTCTTATGAGTAAAAATCCGCATAGACCTAATAATATTAATACCAGAAGGACGGGGCACCAACTCCCACGTCTTATTCGCAATAAGAGCATCATATTCGTCGGTCATAGTCAATTTCCAATTCGGGTCATTTAAGGCGTACATTGGGTTACGGCGTAAGGGGGATTTAAGAACATTAGAATTTAAATTAAAATATCTTTTTATTTTAAAAATACCCCGTTGACTACATGCAGAATTAGAATCTCTTGTGGAAAAAGGCGTAAAGAAAATTCCTTTCTTTCACGATTTTTTTTGGTGAAAAATTCGCAGGTAACTTACATGCAGAATTAGAATCCCCAGCTAAGTTACCTAGGGATTTTGAAATTCACATGTAATAATTACTCACGAAAATTTTACCATCGGATTTTTTAGTAGGAAAATCGATAGGAAATTAGATTACCAGCAAATTTTTCTGTGTAATTCCCAGGCAAATCTTCTATACTCTTGGGGATTCAACTCTACTTTTTTATAAAATGCAGTGGTTAGGTTGATGAGAGCCATCATATAACCGATTGTCCTGTCGGGTCTAATCAGTTCATCCAGCGATAAATTTAATTCGAATTATAGAGCTACGACACAATCAAATTCGAACGAAGAAAATGTATATGTAATACACACTTCGATAAACAAGAAGAAAGAAAAAACGAATAGGACGAAAAACGAACCTCCCCAATTCCTGATGAAGCGCCAGTGATAAGAACAACTTTTCCTTTCATGTTCTCAGTCACCACAAGCCTATACAGAAAAAGCACAACCCTAGAGATGCACAAGAAGGGGAAAATGGCAATGAGTGTGAAAAGAAGGTGTAATGAGTAGAGGGGTGAGAGTATGAACAAAATAATTAGAAGCCATAGTTGTAAATTAAATTTGATGTCAGTGCGTGTAGTTACTTCCTATAGTGGTGTGAGATTATTTGTTGGATGGTTAAGGATTTGAAAGGTAGGATAACATATTGCTTTACATGGAACGGTGGCTGGACATAGTGAAACTGAAAGGGGAATCATATTTATAGACTGCACATTACACTCCAATGGACAGCTCATAGCGTTAAAAAGAAATTAGACAGCACAGTCAACACGGAGGATGCATTAAATGTTGTCAATTTTCTGTATTGAGAAATTTTTTATAGGGAGCGCTTTCCAAGGAAAAAAATGTTTAATTTATCTTCCTAGAATTACAATAATGTATAGATTGAAGTGAGTTGGGTTAGTTTGTAAGATTATATTAATTTCCATTGAAGAGTCTTTTTCATTAATACAAATATATATAGTGTGTATAATGGAGAATGTTATTACACTAAGGATCTTATATTTAGCATAATTATACAATACTAAATATGACTAAATAATACACATTATACACGTTAACACACCCCCTCAGTCGGAGCGGGAGGAGGACGGACGCTAAGACTGGATCTGAAGTCGAGAAATAGTTGTTTGGGAAGGCCTTTCGTGAATATATCTGCATACTGATATGAAGAAGTCCCATGCAACACCTTAACATGACCGAGAGCAACATTCTCACGAACAAAGTGTATATCCATCTCAATATGCTTGGGTCGCTGATGTTGAACCGGATTATGAGATAAATATATGATCGATATGTTATCACAATAAACCAAAGACGCCTTACGCATGGGACATTGAAGCTCCAAAAAAAGGTTTCGAAGACAACAAATCTCAGCAACAACATTCGCAACGCCTCTATACTTGGCTTCTGCACTCGAACGAGATAAGGTGGCTTGTCGCTTGGCAGACCATGAAATGAGGTTATCTCCTAAGAACACGCAGTAGCCGGAGGTAGAGCGGCGCGTGTCCGGACAACCTGCCCAATCAACATCTGTATATGATAATAATCTGGTCGATGGTGAGGGGTATAGGTGCAAGCCATAATCAAGTATGCCCTTAACGTATCGAATAATACGCTTAAGGGAAGTAAAATAAGGCTCTCTGGGGGCATGCATAAATAAGCACACCCGTTGAACATCATAAGCAATGTCAGGCCTAGTAAATGTAAGATACTGAAGTGCACATGCAAGACTCCTATAAAGAGTAGGGTCGGATACTGGAGCACCATCAACAACACTAAGCTTTGACTTAGAGTCAACTGGAGTGAACATGATCTTGTAGTTTGTCATTTTAGCCCTGTACACTATCTCATCTGCATACGTGCGCTGATACAAAAACATAGTATCTGCAGAACGAGTCATTGATATCCCTAGAAAATAGATCAACTTCCCCAAGTCACTCATAGCAAATTCATATTTAAGCAATGCAATAATCTCATTTTATAATAAATCAGAGGAGGCAGTAAGCACTATGTCATCCACATATCACAATAAATAGGAAATGTTACTACCGCAATGAAAAATAAATAGAGAGGTATCACATTTGCTGCATACGAACCCAATTTACATAATGTATTGTGCAAAGAGTTCATACCACGTTCGATGGGCCTGTTTCAAACCATAAAGGGACTTACGCAGACGACTTACATATTGAGGGGCTGCTGGATGTACAAAACCAGGTGGTTGATGCATGTAAACAGTTCTTTCAGATCCCCATAAAGAAATGCATTTTTCACATCAAGTTGATGAATCGGCCAATGTTTACCCAAGACAATGCTCAGAATTGTGCGAATGGTAGCCGGTTTAACAACTGGACTGAATGTCTCACCATAATCAATGCCCTCTTGCTGATTAGTGCCATTTGCCACAAGTCTCGCCTTATATCTCTCAAGTCACCACTGTCTCTGTATTTATGATGAAAAGTCACATACAACGGATCACATTCACCCCCTCCGATTTAGGAACCAAATCCCAAGTGTGTTATTTTGTTAAAGCATTAAATTTCTCACGCATGGTCACATTCCAATTAGGGTCTTGTTTGGCTAATTTAGGTTTTTGGGTATTAGGGAAATGGTTTGGGTGGACATGTTAAATTGGACTTTGGGTTTGAAAATCCCGTGTTGTGCTCGAGTTTCCATATGGTATGTGGGTTTAGGTGTATGATGGGTATTTGGGTGAATGTGTGGTGGCGGGTTACTGGTGGCAGTACCTGGGTCGCGGTTTCCGTCGGATTGGCCGACGGTAAAGGGAAATGGGTGGTTTTGTCTGATGTTGACATTGGGGGAGGTAAGGGTGGTGATCTGGGTGGAATGATGGGGGTTGAGACTGGTGTAGTCGGGTACGGCTACAGTGGTAGGGTGGGTCTGTTTGATCGAGTGTCGATAGAGCGACTAGTGCCAGTGACTGGTACATTGATGGTGTTGGTGTTTGTGGCGACCGGTGACTGGGACACAATGGGGGTCGAGTGGGTATCGTAGATGGTGACCGGAATCAATGGAGAGACAGCGGAAACATATGGTGGTGACTGGTTTGGAATAGGGACACTGCCGGCGGCGGCAACGTCATGAGACTGAGACGGTGGCACGGTGCCAGTGCGCGAGAAACAACGACGGGAAGAGAGGCGGTGCCGCTATCGGGGGAACTACTGGTGGAGGCAGCTGCATGAGTCAGTGCCGGTGACAGAGTGCTGACTACTATCGGAACAGTGGTAGCATGTCGGAGAGCTTGGTAGATAAGTGGTGATGTGTCTGAATCATCAAGAAATTTGTAATCAGTGACTCGGAATTTTTGAATATTGTCAAACGGGAAAACATACTCGACAAAAGTGACGTGGCGTGAGATTATGATTTTGTCGGTGGATAGTTCATATCACAAGTACCCCCTATAGTTCGATAGGAATCCTAAGAAGGCACACAGAGTAGATCTGGGTGCCAATTTGTGGATGGGCCGTGGATGTCAGATTAGGGTAACACAGACAATCAAAAATTCTAAGATGGTCATAGGTAGGGATCCGATGGTAGAGAATTTCGGTGGGTGTCCTATTTTGAATCGCACAGGTGGGTAGAATGTTAAGAATGTGTTCTACCATTTTTAGTGCATATACCCAAAAAGTAGGGGGGAGACGCATGAAAAAATGAGGGTACGAATCATATTACTAATGGTTCAGAGAATTCTTTCGGCTTTTTCATTTTGAGGGTAGATGTGAGGGCACGAGAAACGAAAGATCATGCCATTAGCCACACAAAATTTATGAAATAGGGAATTATTAAACTCTCGACCACTATCACATTCAAACGATTTTATATCTTTTTCAAATTGCATTTTAACTAGTGTATGAAACTCAACAAATTTGGAGAACACTTGAGATTTGAGTTTGAGTGGATAGACCCAAAGAAAGTGAGAGAAATCATCCAAAAATACAAGATAATATTTGTGGCCTAAGTTGCTAGTTATAAGAGATGTCCATAAATCAACGTGAATAATATTAAATGGAGATAAAGTAGTACTCATAGAAGCCGTAAATGGTAGTCTAACGTGTTTCCCTAACTGACATGAGGAGCAACTATGAGAAATGATCCCTTTGTTACATTGGATGAAATTTCAGTTCTAAGAGAATAAAAAATGTGAGAACTCGGATAATCAAGTCTACTATGCCACATAGAGGGAGATATGGTTGTTAAAACAGCGTGAGGAGTGACACTAGCAGAGGATGTGGGTAGGAACGGATATAGGTCCCCCTCACTATTGCATCTCATAAGGAGTTCCCGGTACGGAGGTCCGTTACAGAAAATCCAAACGGGTCAAAATTAATTGAGACAAAATTATCAGTGGCAAATTTTCTAACAGAAATTAGATTTTTGATGATGTTTGGGGCATAAAGGACGTTATTAAGAGAGAAGTGGGGATGCGGTGGTGGGGTAAGGGTGTGACCAAATCCTTGAATTGAAATGCGATGACCACTACCGACCATAATAGATTGTGGAGTTGGTAACTGGTGCAGTTGAGGAAGATTATCTGAATTGTTGATGAGATGAGACGTGGCGTCCATATTCATATACCACGCATTATCGGGTTGTTGACGGGTCAAGGAAGCCATTGATTTATCCTCGGGTAAAGGACAAAATTTTAATTATTTTTGGATAAAGGACAAAAAGAGAGAAAAGTTTTCTGGGAACAGAGAAGTGCAGAAATCAGAACAGAGAAGGAAAAATCAAAAAGCTTGATTTTTTTTGTTAAATATCACTAAAAACATAGAAGTGTTGTCACTGTTATCTTCGGTTAAACCATAATTGACCAAAATCGAGGGGAAATAAAAGAATTAGGGTCAACAAACAGAAAGTTGTTTTGTTTGTCTGACAGTTGTCGAAGAGAAGACAACACTTTGGTCTTCTCTGGTAAAGGTGATAAGACGAAAATAAGATGGGTTTCTCGGGTAAAGGTGACAAGATTGGTCGACAGAGAAGAAAAAAATTGGCACTTGTGTTCTCAGAAATAGAGGGGAAGAAAGAAAGAAATAGGGTTTAGGTTTTGACTTCTGATACCATGTAAGATTGTATTAATCTTCCTTGGGGAGTCTTTCTCATTAATACAAATATATATATAGTATGTACACTAAGGATCCTATATTTACCATAATTATACAATACTAAATATGACTAAATAATACACATTATACACGTTAACATAGTTCAATTTTTTATATTTAGTATCCTTGCTAGTATTTATTATATATTTGAAATGCGTCACTCCCTATCCTAATTTGTTCATCATTTTATCCAACTTATTTTGCAATTCCTCGTCTTAAGAAGACAAGAGGGAAGGTGTTGGTGAATTCTTCATCCGTGGCAATATTTTGCACCCACCGTTTCTCAATATTTCTGAATTCCTAATATAAATTTCTAGGTTAATTTGAAGTTGTTTTGAGAAACTAATTAGATCGAATTAATTATGATATTTGACTGAAAATACTTGAAAGCATTTGGCAAAGATGCCACCGGTAAGTCTTAATTTAGAGAAAGGCCACCATATGTTTTTTGATTTATTTTTCTAGGTTAGGGCAAAGAGGAGTGGTCCCGGGTACAATTAATCATTTTTGAAACTTTGGATGCTTTAAGATAATACACTTAAGTCTCTTTCTTTTGTGTTAAAATATACAAAAAGCCCTCTCTCTTCAATCTCTTTTGACTTTTCCGATTTGAACTCTCTCAAGCTTCCAGCCGACGTTTCCTCTCCCCCAAGCTCCGATAATCATCAGACGTCGATCCCAAATATTTTTACAACTCTGTCGGAGCATTTTGAACTTCATATTACCCTAAAAATTTTGAATTTTTTCTATACCTTAGTGTTCATAAAGTTCTATTTTTTTCAACACCTTTGAAGTTTAGCCTATTTTTTTGTTGAAATATGTGTTATTTTTTATTATTTTGCTTGTTTAGATCTTTCCTTTTATGTTTTTACATAATGGTCTATTAGTAGACATTCTGTTGATTACTTTTGTATTCAACGCCAGTCTATTATTTTTATATAGATCGTAAAAATGCCTAGGTGTAGAGGAAAAGGAGAAAAAATAATTTTTCATTCAAATCAAATGGTTCAAACCCGTTCTAAAGATAAAAAAAAAGTGGGAAAGAAGTTAGACGAGATGGTAAAAGAAGAAAAACTGTAGAAGCTGATAATGAGGCCTACTCAGACCCATTGAGCAGAATGATGAGTGTAGTATGGATGGAAATGATTCCGATGATGGTTCAAAGGAGTCTGGTGCTGAAGATGTTGATCCTTTGTCATGTCCATATTGTGCAAAGACGATTAATATGGATAAGTATTGTATGATTACATGGCTAGATGATTATGATGCTTTTCCAGCAAAGGTTTTTGTTAGGAGCAGGATAATTATGCTTGCAAAATTTTAAAAAGTGTTGAAAGACTAAAAACTTAAAAAAATGTTCAAGCATTCCTATTTTGGTCACTTTAAAAAATGCCAGATCACTTCATCAAATTCAATGGACTTATTATCCACCATTTGCTTATTCGTCATGTGAATGAGAAAAAAAGCGTGAGATGTGGTTCCTTGTAAATGACAAGTCTGTATGTTTTGTCTTGAAGGAGTTTTGTTTAATCACGGACTTAAATTATGGATCCTATCCCAACGCATCTAAAGAGTACATGGTTATTAAGAGAGGGCAGCATTCTGCTCATTGGTTACTCCAACAAGAAAATTTCAGTAGAAAGGCTGTTGGGGATGATCAGAGGGAATAAGCTAAACAAAGAAGAAAAATTTAAATGTTATCTTGTGTGGTTTGTGCATGTAATCTTTCTTGTCAAAGATGTGTCCAGGGGTATCGACCATGAAATGATTAAAATGGCTCATGATTTGGAACTCTTCCAGAACTATCCTTGGGGAAAAGAATCATTTGACGTCACTTCACTTGAAGCTCACGGTAGACATTACCAAGATCCAACAAATGCACGTTAATAAGAAGGTTGCATCATGTGCCCTCTATGGATTACCCCAAGAATTCATGATAAATATTATAAATCATTGGTGTAGTAGAGTATAAGCTGTGTTTTTTACACTCAGCGATTATTTGTGTCATTACAAGTCTGGACATATGAAGCTTTCTCCGCCTTGGATTGAATGTTGAGAAATCAGATGAGGTTCCCTTGCCTATTCCCAGAATACTTAGGTGGCACACCACAAAAATGGAACGATTCATTGAAGATGATCCATTTAAGACTCGAGTGAGAGTAACTGAGGTATAAATTTGGAGTCTATTATATAAATTTGGAGTCTATTATCAAAGAATTTGAAAAAATGTAGACTAAATGTTAATGTTTTACTTATTTATAGGTTGTGCACCCTTACATCATCCCACGGTGCGTGAGTTGGAGCATGACTACATAAAGACCTTTTGGAATATGATGATGAGGTTAATGATGTCATCATATATAACTTGAAGTATGAATTGAAAGGCGTGACTGTATTGGTGACAGCAAAGAATGCCTCAAAGTCTCCTAGTAGGTTGGCAAAGGATCTTTCTGATGAAGAGGATACTCAACATGCCTCGAAGGCTCCTAGTAAATTTGAGGAGGAGGATACTCAATCAGAAGATTTTGATGGCATTGGGACCTCTAGGAGGGGAAATTAGTGCAGGTGGAGCAGGAAGGACTGCATTATCATGTGAAGAAGATGGAGGAGTCCTTGATGAATCTTGTCACTTATGTGGAGGGTGAAAATTAAGGAGGAGCGAGAAGGCCAAGAAAAAGCAGGAGGCTCTCAAAGAGAAATGTGAACATTTTGAATTTCTTATTGTTGTGCTAAATTTGGCAACTTTAAAGTCCCTATACCAATTGCTAATTTGAATTTCTTTTTATTGTGCTAAATTTGGCATCATTAAAGTCTCTTAAGAACCTGCCCCTACACCAGCTACTGTTCCTAGACCAACTTCACAAGTTGAGAAGCCAACAAATGTTCCTGTGTCAACTGTTGAAGTTGAGGCCAAAAATGTCATGCTCAAGTTGATGTGAATGTTATGCCAATTGGAGAAGCTGAGAAGGCCAAAGATGAGCCTGCTAAAGTTGTTGAGAATGCCAGTGAGTCGAGTCAAATCGATGTTGAGTTTGACTATAACAAACTGTGATGGGCGTTGTCTCTTAGATTAATGATTCTACAAATAATTAATTTCATTATTTGAGTTGTAACAAACAAGTATTTTTTGCTAGATGTGTGTGGTGGAAGATGACAAATAATATCAGTCGTAATGCTTTATGTTTTAACAAATAATTAATTTAACTATTTTTATTTGTTGAATTATTACAACTTTTCTATAAGTGTGTTGTTAGACGCGCTTAAATATTTTGGTTATGTTCAAATATGACTATTTTTTACAAGTAATGTTCACTTCTTAATGTGTTGTTTCTTGTATCTTACTCTGTTGTTGCTTTGTATCTGCTATAATGATGGTTAATATTATTATCATCGACTATGAATAATAGTTTATAGTCAAACTCAAGAGAGATGTTATGACGCTTGAGAACAAACACATATATTTTTCATATAAATAAAATTCATTTCATGTTGTTCATAATGCTTCATAAACCCAAAATGAAAGACCCAATCCCACTACAGCCATATTACATATTTCCAAATAGCAAAAACAACTACTAAATCATACAACAACTTTCTTAGTCCATTTGCATTTTCTTTAGCTACCTTCAACCTCTGTTTTAGTTGATCCCTCTCTGTTTCGATTTCTCTCAACATACCTTTCAAGTGATCCCTCTTTGCTTCAGATTTTTTAAACAATGAATGAAGCAAATCTGTCCTCTTCAGATTCTCTGAGCCTGTTTAGTATTTTAAATTTGGCTATACTTTTTGATGTTGATGTCTCAATTCCTCCTAGGCTTGTTGTAGGTCCTGAGCTCATTTGAGATTTCTTTGCCACATTTGCTACTATATCGGGGTGTGGCTCAAGAAATCTGAAATAGTCATAGCCACCATAATCCTAACAAAACACCAATCATTTAGAGATTTTTATACTAAAACCACATGAAAAACACATATCTTAGGAATTAGAAGCTCACTGTTCCAACTGCAGAACTAAAGAATTTGCGACTTGGATTCTTTTGGGTGTGTGATGTCCTAAAGAGAGTGTATTCAGCACAAAAATAAATGTCGGGATTTTGTGCTTGAAATATTTCAGATAACTCGGACATTTTTGAGATTTTGATTAGAAAGAGATTGTGGAGGAATTTGATCAAGAATAGAGATAATGGAGGAGTTTGAATTTTGGGTCGATTTTATATAGGGAAGGTTGTATTATTACCGTTGTAAATTTAATAATTTTTTATTTTTAACTATTGTAAAAACCTTTGTGGGCTGAATGTCGAAATAAAGCTAAGTGTGTTTTGGAAATAATAAACCACACATATAATAAATCATATTAATGTATAATACCTCTAAGCAGCGACTTATTATAGACCAACATGGTCAATGATAAACCATATTAATCTATAATACCTCAGAGCAATGAACTATTATAGACCAACCGGGTCGATGATAAACCATATGAATAAAGACAATTGTTGGAATGATAAGCGTGCTGAATTTGCACAAGTCCAATGGACCAAAAAAAATAGTGAACCTCAAACCTCATACCTCACACCCCAAACCCCAATCTTAAAATCCCAAACACTAAATATAAAAAATCTATTGGACCGTAAATAAATATAACATAAATTGGTCATTGTCAATAGACAACTATTATCAATTATTATCTATTTTAGTCATAGTCAATAATATTCCACATGTAATAGATAGACTTAAAATAATATTTATCTAAAAAGGTCATAAATAAATAAAATAAATTAAAATAAAAGGACTTAGCACTCATTAAACATTATAATTACACTTTAATACATCATATGAGAGTCCACATACATTAGTGACATGATCCAAAGAGTTTAAGTGAATCATAGTGTACTTAAATTACTAAATATTTGTCTAAAAATGACATAAATAAAAAAAATAAAATTAAATAAATAAAAGGACTTGACACTCATTTAACATTATAATTAGACTTTAATATATCATATGAGAGTCTAAATTCATTAGTGATATGATCCAAAGAGCTTTGGAACAAGTAATAGTTATTCGTAAATAAGGTAGTGCTTTGAGAATTGATACTTGTTCTCGGACTAATTAGATAGTAGTGTTATGATTCCCTTAAGCTCTTTGGATGGACTCTCATATGATGTATTAAAGTGTAATTAAAATGCTTGATGAGTGTGAAGTCCTTTTATTTATTTTATTTTATTTATTTATGGCCTTTTTAGATAAATATTAGTGATTTAAGTACACTGTGATTCCCTTAAACTCTTTGGAGCATGTCACTAATGTATGTAAATTCTATATGATGTATTAAAGTATAATTATAATATTTAATGATTGTCAAGTTCTTTATTTTATTTTATTTTATTTATTTATGACCTCTTTAGATAAATATTAGTGATTTAAGCTTATGTTCTACCCTGATTTCGCAAGTCAGACCTATAAGCTTATGTTCTACGTTCTATAAAATTACTGTTAAAATTCTTGCGTCAAGAATAAAATATCTTTCTACCTAATGTGATATTTTCTACTCAAGCACTTTCATTGGACATAGAAAAATAATATATAATATTATCATAGCTCATGAATTTATGCAACTTTTAAAAAACAAACGGAGTGGTCAGGAGAAATTTATGACTATAAAATTAGATATGTTAAAAGCTTATGATACCGTAAAATGAATTTATATACAGTAAATACTTTTTCGAATGGGTCTCTTTAGAAGATTCGTAGGATGGATCATGCAATGCATCTCTACACCTACTTATTAGTAAATGGGAGATAGTTAGATCAGTTAAACCTACTAGAGGAATATGACAAGGGGATCATTATCACCATATTTATTTTTAATGTGTGTTGAAAGTTTATCTACATTATTGAAGATCTCGGAGGTAAAAAATAAACTCCAAGGGATAAAGTTGAATAGATATTGGCAGTGTAACTCATTTATTTTTCGCCGATATCCTTTTATATTTTGTGCAGTTAATGATCAAATGTCGTATGTGTAGTTGATATTCCAAGAAAATATGTGCGAAGTTTTGGACAAGTGGTTAATATAGATAAGTCTGCTATCTTTTTTAGTAAAAATGTGA
This sequence comes from Anisodus tanguticus, assembly GCA_034509755.1. Lineage (NCBI taxonomy): Eukaryota > Viridiplantae > Streptophyta > Magnoliopsida > Solanales > Solanaceae > Anisodus > Anisodus tanguticus. The sequence continues at coordinate 21,936,511 of CM067550.1, read as the reverse complement.
AGGACGGAGGAGAAAGCTGAGATATTATCGTTGTTTGGGATAAATGAATGAGACGAGGTATGTATTTAGGACTCGGCTATTGTGGGCACTCCAAGAAAAATATGTTAAGAGTTTATCAAGGAGAGAGTAAAGATGAATATAAAAGGATGGAAGGCTAAGTTTTGTCACGACCCGAAATTTTTTGTGTTGTGAGGGCACCTACTCTAACCCGTAGGCAAATCCCTAACACCAAAACATCGAATATATAAGTAAATGCGAAAAAAATTAAGGAAACAACATAAGCCTTAAAAATATCCCCAAAACCTGGTTGTCGTGAGTACATAGTTAATTGAAATACAAGTATGAAACTTTAAATACAATCATTGTTTGAGATATAGGACATAAAAGAAAAATAACAAGATGAAGAGTTCCAGTGCCGGGATAGAATCTACGGCTCACCCTGAACTCCCAAGAAGAATCTCCAAGCATTGTGTCAAACTCCTCCGATGGCATCCGACTCAGTACCTACACATAGAGTGCAGCAAGTGTAGAGTAAGTACGGGAAGCACGTGTACCCAGCATCATCGTCGATCGACTCTAACTATAACGGCGGCGAGGGTTGGTACTCCTAATTCTTCTATTCTTGCTTGGTTAGTAAAATTATACTATTTCTAAGTAATTCAACCCTTTAAATAAAGATCCTACAACCACACCAAGTCATAAAGTTCATTTCTCTTCAAAGAACATCATAAAGTTTCTAGTTTTATCATAATTAGGATAGATCTGGTAATAAAATTCCAATCTTTACCACATCGGCATCTAAGTCCTCAAAGATTACCTCTTTTCATTAATTAAGTAAGTTCTACTCGTAAGGGTCCAACCCTTTCACGAATTAAGACACAATCACTATCAAGAATTGATCTTTTATCCAAACAAACAAGTTTACCATTAACGGTTCAATCTTTTAGTTATTATGCTAAGGAACACATAGAAAACCCATCTCTATATCATTTCTAGCAATCCAAGTCATAAAGATCTCATCTTTATATCATCACCATACCGTCTCATATTTTCTTTTTACATCAATTATAAGCTACAAGGTCCCAGAATTTCCTTCCTTAAAGGTCACTTGATCATAAAGTCTACCAGAATTCAACACCGAGTACACACACCATCAAATACGTATCAGGAATATGAATGAATGCAATGCAGATGATGTGTATGTATGTATGCAATGGCCATATGTACCCGGTATACACACGTTGTTGCAGTAGCTGTCACGTGACCTATGGGGGACTCATGAGGTCCATATACTCATTCGATCCCATCGAATAGCAGCTCTGTGACTGAAGTGTAATCATCAGTCATCACTCTCGTATCATCTACCATATCCAATAACCGGCTTCCCAAGCCTCTTTCCTCAGTATCTCAATAGTTTAAATGTCAATATGATATATATATATATGTGTGTGTGTGTGTGAATGACTGAATGATATGGATATGAGTACAACATGCAATCAATATAAGCAATACAATCAGTATTAATAATTTATTTTCAAGTATCTAAACAAGATGTGGAGTGATAAATGCATGACAAAGGAAATCAATAATAGCATATCAAAGATGAATTTGAACCCAAATAATCATCAATCATACCAACCTAAGCGGATTTATGCACCGCGCTCACGGCCCAAAGGCTAAACACATAATCTCCGCCATGCATATCATACTAAGTTCATTAATTACCTAAGTTAAGTTCACCGGTGCCCGTATTAGTGCTCATCACCTCACTATTACGGTACCCCCAATTCCCCATTACTCCAATTAGTTATTAAACCAACACATAAATACTATATTAAGGTCTATTAAGTCTCAACTTGCCTTATATTTGAAGTCATATAGCTCACGAACGCTTTCAATTCGATCCGCGTGAAGATTAAGCCTCCCCGAAGCTCCATCGTGTCCAAACTCACTGAACAAGTTCAATCTAGTAAAAATAGTAATCTATAGAGTTAGGCAAATTCAAAGATACCCATATTGCTATACTTTATTTCAGAACCCAAAAATGGACCCAAGAAGCCAATCCCGAGTCCCGAAGGTCAAAATTGTAATTTCGTTGTAAGATTGAATTACCCATAGCATATATGTTATAAATCCATAAAATCAACTAATTTCATCCATGAATTGACCCTCAAATCAAAGGTTTATCATTTCACAATTTTAGGGCTCAAAAAACCCAATTTCCCCCAACCAAATATGGATAAAATTGATAATGAACGAAAATAAACTCAATCGGAGCTCCAGAACTCAAGTTATGCTCAAAATACTAAATGAACGCAATCTGATTTTTTATACACAATGATTTTCGCTTCTGCGGACCAAAATCTGATTTAGCGGGTCCGCTTCCGCGTCCAGAAGTCCGCCTCGGCGGCCACACTAGAACATCAATAGTTGTCCGCACTAAAAATTTCTTAACTCTCTCATACGATGTCGAAATTAAACGATTCAAGTTGTTACGACTCACAAATTTCGATACGCATCTATTCAACCAATCAAAACTCAATTCCAACATCAAATAAATATAATGGTATATTGAAGCGTCGAAGGCGAGCGACTTATGCCAATGACTCAAACACCTAAACTTGACCAAACGAAGTACAAATCTAACTCCGAAAGTTTCTACAAGTCACAAATGATCATACGAAGCTTCTCGAACTCTCAAAACACCCAAATGAATTCGTCTTGACCCGATGTTGACCGTGGTCAACTCCAAACCATCTCAAAAGCTAGTTACTCGACCAACCTCTTAATCACATCCGAACCTCTCAGGAACTAATCAAACGACTCGACTAAGTCATAAATCACATTCCGGACCTAACATAATCGATGAAACTTCAAAAAAGATGTATTTATCCAAAAGTTAATTTTTGGTCAAACTTACTTCTTTCTTTCTTTAACTTAAGGGCTTCCATCTTTGCTAAAGTTGATTCAAAACTCACCCGATTGCTTCGAAAATCATGCCACCCCTTCGCGCAAGTAATAAATACCGAGAATAAGCTACAGGAAGGGCATTCTTGGGAAAATAAGTCCAAAAGTTCAAAACAACCAAACGGGTCGTTACAATCTAATAAATTGGTATGATATTGAAAATATTACTGACTTTTCTATCTGGTGGAAGAACTTATTTTTAAATACTAAGTCTTTTCCAAAATCTATAGAATTGTTAAATTTGAGCGTAATATTATGTGGCAAATTTGGAAAGGCAGGAATGCTTGGCTGTTTAACAAAAAAAACTTAGAACCGAGATACATTTTTCTAGATCTCTCTTTAAGTATGAAGTATTTATAGATTTATTAACTAAAACCTATCTTCTTGTTCATCAACTGAAATCATCATGTGCTTAAACTAATAAATCTACATATTGCAGACTGATGATCGGAGGGCAAGTATTGGTTTTGTGATTCTGAATAACCTTGGGAAACTGATTTATGTCCATGGATTCCCTACACAATATGTGGGAAAGACATGACTGATGAAGTGATTGCTATTAGGAAGGCTCTTGAACGTGTTATCAGTAATGGATTTGTGAAATTGTTTCCGACACTTAAAATATTGTTGATATAATTCAGAAATGAGTGACTACTTCATGAGAGATAGAAGTGATGTGGGAAGACATTTGAAAGCTTTCAAGCATGTTTGATCATGTCAATTTATATATATTTCTAGATGTTTTAACAAAGTAGCTCATAGTTGTGCTAGATTTTCTATTTCCTTGCTGAAGGAGATCTCTTGAGAGAAATTTTTCCCCAAATTGAATTATACATGATGCTAAAAGTACATTTGAACTATGTAATTTGTTGATGCAGTAATACAAAGTGGTTAGTTTCGTCGAAAAAAGTGCAAGTATATGAAAAGTAGACCAAATTGAGGTTAACGTAATTTATTTATGCAGTAATACAAAGTGGTTTGCTCAAAACTTGAAATTGCTGGTATCTTTAGAACGAGATTAACATTTCCTAAGAAGTTTGTTGCCAACAAACACAACCTAATATATAAATGCACAAAAAAGTATCACTAGTAATTTACTCTTGGTGTAATATATAAACAAGTCTTCAAATTTGGCATCAGCTGGGAAGTATGCCCTCCAACTTTGGATGTGTATAAATAAACACCTCAACTTGTATAAAATTAAACATGTAAACACAAATGCTGACGTGACATTGTGTTACAATCTCCTGATATGAATCTAGTTATGGGACGGTGCAAGAAAAAATCAGAGTTAATGTAGAGAGAATTAAGAGAAGAGTTTTTCTTTTTCCAACCTAAGGTGCTGGTTCATTAAGAGAGAATATGCGATCTCTTGAGTTTAAGTACTCAAACAAAACTGAAATAATTTTCTGCATATCTTTCATGGGAACATGAGTTCCTAACATTACTGGATTGAGAAACTGCAAATAACTACTACAAAGAATAATTACTGCAAATAACTACTACTGTGAACTATTCGGAGACCAGGGACTGCTAACAATTCTCCACTCCTTCAATCGCGCTTGTCCTCAAGCACTAAGTATGGAAAGTTTTAGTATTTCCCTCTTTTACAGTAAATTCGTCCTCATTGTCAATGAAATCAATCCAGAATAATTTCTTGCACTGATGACCCCGAGTGAATAGTTCATCACAGTTGAAACGGAGTTCCTTAAGCCGTCTTTCATCCATTTCAGACCTGGTCAATTTCTTCACAAATCTAGCGGGTTGCTAAGATGAGAAATCTGATATATTTGATCTACAGACATCTAACAATTGTGAACATTGTTCCTCACATTCATAAAGATGAAAAATACTCATCGCCGCAGCTAAATCTGGAGGATTATGTAACTCTACCTCAATTACTATGTAATCAAAAAGACCACTTCAATTTTTTGGGCGTGTGTAATGGTACCAGCCCGCGAAACCAATTGCTCAAACTTTTCTTGATAATCTACCACAGATCCAATCTAGCGTAACTTAGCCAATTCTCTCCATTTTTGACATCTAATTGGTGGTCCAAAACGAAGGTTGCATTGATATTTGAACTCATCCCAAGAGCATTGAGGCATATCTTTCTCTAGTTGAAGAAACCAGAGTTGTGCAATTCCTTCCAAATAAAAAGAAGCAAGTCAATTTTTTTCTTCTTCTGGTGTTTACTGATGTCGAAAGAAATGCTCGCACATGTTCAGTCATCCCAAGGGGTCCTCGTGGCCACGAAATCATGAAAAATCCAACTATGTATATCTAAAAATGATGGAACTTCCTCCTGTTTCTAATCCCAACCCTCCGGCCATTCAGCTTTACCCTTTCAACCTCGATTCTGACTGACATTTTCAGTTGATTCACAATCGGTCTTCGAATTTGCTGAATCCTTTGTAAGTGCATCCAAGCGAGCATTTATTGCTTGCTGTCTGGCTAAATTGGCAGTACGTTCTTCTTGGAACAAGTTCACCAATTGTGCCAGTTGATGTTGAATTTGGTCTGTCATAACTCCCGCCTTTGATACCAAGTTATTAGGGTCTCCCTGATATGGATCTAGTTATGGGACGGTGCAAGACAAAATCAGAGTTATTGTAGAGAGAATTAGGTGAAGAGTTTTTCTTTTTCCGACATATGGTGCTGGTTCGTTAAGAGAGAACCTGCGATCTCTTGAGTTAAAGTACTCAAAACTGGAATAATTTTCTACATACATTCTATGGGATAAACATAGAATTTAAATACCATAGTGATTAAGATAACTACCCCTAGAAAATAGGACATGATTTCCTAACATTACTGGATTGAGAAACTGCAAATAACTACTATAAAGAATAATTACTACAAATAACTACTACTATAAACTATTGAGAGACCAAGGACAGCTAACACACTTACGTGACATATAAATTTTAGAGGTATCTAAATGATTATTTTGTAAGTTGGAGTATTCAACGAACAAAAAATACCTACTTTACACATCCAAAGTTGAAAGGACAAGTTTGAAGGCTGACTATGTATTATATTATGCCTTTGCTATTTATCTCAAACTTTGCTCATCTTGATTTGGTGAGGTACCTACTTTACCCATCCAAAGTTGAAAGGACAAGTTTGAAGGCTGACTTATGTATTATGCCTTTGCTCTTTATCTCAAACTTTGCTCATCTTGATTTAGTAACCGTTGAACTTAATAACAATCAGGCTGATAATGTACATTTAAAGCAACAAACCTTCTACTTGATAGTACATTTCATGCATTATATATTCTCTACATTATTAAGGGCATAATATTAAAGGCACAAAATTATGAACTTCCGTACAAAAATTAAATTTAACGAAATCTACTTCCTGTCCTTGTAAAATAAATGTCAGCAAACTTTTGGGAAATGGGAAGTAGTTCATACAACATTGAGAAGAAAAAAAGAATCACTTCACCATATGCTGTTGCAACGGACAACATTACCATTAACAACGTAAGAATTGAGAAATATCGAGGGATCTATAGCAAAAACTTAACCTGAACCAAAGAAAACAAGATACTGTAACAAATCCGGGACCAGAAAGCTGAACGCGAGAATACTGTAAACCTTGATAAGAAGACAATAATTTTTCTCATTATTAGATTCTAAGAAGGAAAACTAACTGCTACACGAAGAAGTTGTTACCAAGGGATATGGCATTGGTGCAATATAAAAGACTTATTCGAATAAGAAAAACCAGATTCCCCTCTTCTTCTGTTTCCCCAACTTGATTTCTCTATTGTCATCTGCTTTGACAGTCAGCAAGTTCAATCTTTGCTAGTCTTGATACTAGAAATCCCAGGATAACAAATTTGGTTGCAACATACTAAGCAAAAGAAGTTGCAAGGCTACATATGGTTTCTTATAGCTTTCGCGAAGTCTGGAAATTACTTGTCTAAGCAAGATCACCCCATCTTACTTTATATCGTGCTGCAAGGTAATGTGCTCCAATAGGTCCTCGACTTCCATAGGGGTAGTTTTCCGGAACTATTTTCTTCTGCTCAAGTTCTTTCAACACTGGTGTGAAAAGAGACCAAGCAGCATCCAGCTCATCACTCCGGATAAAAAGCCTCCGTTCACCTTCTATGGCATCAAGAAGTAGCCGCTCGTATGCGTCAGGGATCTCCTTCGAGTATCTGCACATAAACAAATCAGTCTTCAGAGTTTAACAAATGACCAAGGTTTTACTTGTTGCCAAGAAAATCAGGGTGACGAGCATATTGAGTCAAGAAGCAAAATTTTAGACTAAAGCAATGCATCAGATTTTCTGAAGGAATTGAAAGATTTAAAGCCTTCAAACATGAACCCAAAAAATGCATCGACTTCATCATACTTTTAATCTCTGCTATGCACCATTTAAAAGTTCTTTTCAGTTACTTGCAAATTAGCAAAAGATGCATCAATTTTCATGATGTGAGACAGACATGATGGGGAATCATTTCAGCGATCATCTCGTACTGATATCAGAACGGAAAACCTCAGCTAATCATTACATTTGCAGTTGAATTACGTGATTCAAATTTAGATGTTTAAGTTAGCTTTAATTTAGCTTGGGTTTTTCGTCTTTATAGTAACAAAAATTAGCTTGCATCTTGTATGTCAAACAACTCGATAAGAATTTTCTATTTGTCTCATTTTCTATATATTCAAATTATCCCTGAAACTGAAGTAACAGTCACAAATATGAAATGATGCATTATATATTTGTCAGCAGTACCTTGCCGAGTAAAGAAGATTAAGATTACTGGCGTCCAGTCTCATTCCTAGACCGGGAACTTTGTTATTGATCTTTAAGTATATAGCTTCATCAGGCTGAACACGGATGACAAGCTCGTTCGTCGCCTGGTCAAGATATGAGCCAAAGTTCTTATTGTATAAATTTCCTGGCACGTGCCTGAATTGTACTCTTATTTCCGCACTAGCAAAGCAAAAGCAAAGAGGTATGAAGTGGTAAGTAAAAATTAAGAAGGAAAAATAAATAGGAAATATGTATTTCTTCTCATTCGTTTCACTAACCTCCTGGTATGTAAAGCTTTGCCAGCTTTCATCAGGAAAGGCACCCCATCCCATCTTGCATTATCTATGAAAAGAGCAGCTGCAGCAAAAGTTGGGGTTAGGCTGTCCTTTGGTACGGTCTTGTCATCGGTATAACCGGAATAGGTTGTTCCTCCTTTTGTATGACTTTTGTACTGCCCAACCACAACATCGTCTAGTTGTAAAGGTCTCATAGAACGCAGAACTTTTACCTGGCATGTAATAGGAATTAGTTATGGAACTAGAAAACAACAAATTCCTTCAAAATAAATCGGTCATAAAGGAACAAAACCTTTTCATTTCTGATATCTTCTGCATCCAAACTGACAGGTGTTTCCATGGCAAAGAGGGCAAGAATTTGAAGCAGATGGTTTTGCATAATGTCTCTAATTATCCCATAATGATCAAAATAACTGGAGACACACATAAAAGTAAAACAATAAGTTCTGAAATCTAGTTCCACACCACCTAAATTCCAACTTTGAGAAAGAGAATTACCCTCCCCGACCTTCAGTGCCAAAATCTTCCGAGAAAATAAACTGCACGTTCCTTATATACTGCCTTGACCATAAGGGTTCAAATATCAGGTTGGAGAAACGAAGGACAGAAAGGTTTTCCACAAGCTCCTTCCCTAAATAGTGATCAATCCTGTTGATGAAAAAGCAAAAATTGAAAACGAAAATGAGGATAAATTACCAGTTAAATAACAAGACACTTCCTTCAGTGGGTCAGAAGCAGTTCAACTTTAAGTAACTGCACCTGAAAATTTGATCTTCCTTCAAGTACTGCTTAAGGGATCGTGTCAATGCAGCAGAGGATTCACAATCCCGACCAAAGGGCTTCTCTACGATGACTCTTGTCCAGCCATGAGCAGATGAAGCAGAGAGGCTTGCACATCGTACAGCATTTATAAAAATATTTGGAGGAATGGATAAGTAGAATAGCCGATTGGGAAACCTTCCCGCCTACAAAATAATCACGGTCAATGTTGAGAGAATTGCAAGTGAATTAGAAAATTATACTCCCTCCGTCCCAATTAATGTGCCACCATTTGACTTGGTAAGGAGTTTAAGAAAGAAAGGAAGACTTTTGAAATGCGTGGTCCAAAACAAGTCTTATATAAATATGTGGTTGTAAACCATTTCATAAAGTGAAATTGTTTCTAAATATAGAAATGTGACATTCTTTTTGGGACAGACCGAAAAGGAAATGGTGCTACATACATTGGGACAAAGAGAGTATTAAACTTCACCACTAATTAGAATTATGAAAACTACCACGAAGAGCTAGATTTGACTGAAAATCTAGCAGAAGTCAACAATATGTGTGTATGTATGTATGTGTGTATATGTGTGTATGTATATGTATGTATATCTTTTTAGTCCCAATTGTAGCCTTCGTGACTTAATCTAGATACCGGTGTGGTGGTTAGGAAACGTCCATTCAAATTAGTAGCTTGTTGAGAAAAGCAAGTCACAATCATATACATATATATATATATATATATATATATATATGCTATATATATATATATATATATATATATATATATATATATATGATATATATATATATATATATATATATATATATATATATATATATATATATATATATATATATATATATATGTATGTATGTATGTATATGTATGTATATGTATGTATATATATATATGTATGTATATGTATATGTATATATGTATGTATATGTATATGTATATATGTATGTATATGTATATGTATATATGTATGTATATGTATATATGTATGTATGTATATGTATATGTATATATGTATGTATATGTATATGTATATATGTATGTATATGTATGTATATATGTATGTATATGTATGTGTCTATGTATGTCTATGTATGTGTATGTATGTGTCTATGCATGTGTATGTGTCTATGCATGTGTATGTGCATGTGCATGTGCATGTGTATGTGCATGTGCATGTGCATGTGTATGTGTATGTGTATGTGTATGTGTATGTGTGTGTGTGTATGTGTATGTGTATGTGTATGTGTATGTGTATGTGTATGTGTATGTGTATGTGTATGTGTATGTGTATGTGTATGTGTATGCAGTTATACACATAAGATGACCAATGAATGGGGTTTGCGACGATTCTCAAGTAGAAAGTCCTCTATCATATCCTGCTGGGTGTTCAGGAATGGGATCGAGTATTTTAAGATGAACTAGCAAGATGGATTCAACTTGCAAGCCCTGACCAAATAACAAGAAAACTGCAGATTGCTGTTATGAATGACCAGAAGAAGCTTCATTTTATTTCATCGTCAAAATCAATTACTCCCTAGGTCGTCCCAATTTATATGATGTAGTTTGACTAGGCACGAAGTTTAAGAAATAAAGGAAGACTTTTGAATCCTGTGGTCTAAAACAAGTCAAAGATATTTGGGTGGTTATATATCATCTCGTTAAGCGTAAAAGGTAAAGTTTAAAGTTAAATTATTGTCAAATAAGGAAATGTGTCATGCTTTTTGGGACAAACTAAAAAAGAAATTGTGTCATATAAATTGGGACAAAGGGAGTATCTCAAAAGCTAAAGATCACAAAACTGAGGAATATCAACCCTAATTACCTCATGTTCCTTCAGCCTTTTATCAAGCTCTGCAAAATTTTCCTGGGAATCATATTGGCCACTATGGTAGAAGCACCTTTCAAGAAACTCTTCCATCTTTTCACCACAATTTTCCCTGAATAACAATGTTAAGCACGATTATCTCAGTCCTATCACTTTGATTTAACGATTCTTGAAATAAAACATGAAAAATGAAATATCCTAAATGCAAAATGAAAGTGTTGGAAATATGTATGTTACTGATCAAAACAAATCACACCTCTTATCAATCCTGCAAGTAAGGGTCTTGCTGACCATGTTCCTGAGTTCAGTATCAGTCATCTTACTCCGAGCATAGCCAAAAATAGTGAAATGCTTCATTAACAAAAGATTTAACCTTATTAGAGACCCATTCTACCATATCTAAGTATACGTCAAGACAAGTAATGAAGGATATAAAATTAGTTTAAAATCAACAAAATTGGATAAATATAGGACCCACCTCAGGGAGGAAACCCTCATAGTAAAGTGCAAAAAGTGCAGGAAATATCTTTTTCTTGGCAAGATCTCCTGAAGCGCCAACAACAGTAATACTGACAGTAGATTTATCTTTGTTGCTATCAAAATCAAATGTATCTTTCTGCTCCTCTGGAGGTCTGACTGACAAAATTCCATCTTTTAATTTCTTCAAAGGAGTTTTATTCTCAATTTTGCTAGGCGGAGCCACTACAGCACCTATAGAACATTAAATTCAACATAAGAAACCAACAAAGAGAAATACATGTGTTCCAAAGTGGTTATTCCAAGAACAATGATTATGGTTTACCATAACACACTTTCAAGAACAATAACAAGCAGCAGACCTTTACTATTTCACACAACAGGAAAACTGGCTCAACAAGCCCCCAATGATTTCTCTCGCAGCCCTAGAAGGAGATACGGTTACTAATAAATCAAAAGCATCTTGATTGAAGAGATAATAATTTGAAAAATCACATCGAGGGTCTCATAATGCAGCTTTACTCTGTGCATGGATAATTACACAACCAAAAATGAAACAAACTCAAAATGTATGATGTGAACTCAATAAAGACTCCTATAACACTTCCTCTCGTTTTCCAATTTGTTGGAGAACAAGATTCCTACAACTCCACTGACAAGGACTAACAACAACAACAACAACATACCCAAAGTAATTCCACAAGTGAGGTTTGGGGAGGGTAGTGTGTACGCAAACCTTACCTCTACCTTGGGAAGGTAGGGACGTTGTTTCCGTGAGACCCTCGGCTCATAGAAAGACTAAAAATAGGCAGTAGCAACAAGCAAAAACAATAGCAAGATAACCGAGGCTAAAGAAACAATAGATAGTAATAGAAATCTAAAAATAAGAAAATACAAGAATAATGCTAAAACATCAGGAATGGAAAAGAAATGCGCTCGATTACCCACTATTCTACCCTAATCCTTCCACTAACAAGGAAAAAATTGGGACAAAATTTACTATGATCAACTTACAAAATTCTCATTTAAAATTTAACTTATAAAATCGAAACAAATAATCAAATTTAGCATTTATCTAGATCAGGAAAAGAAGAAACATGAAAAAAAACTCAAACTTTATTATGTGAACTCAATAAAGAATCCGAGAACTCTTTAATCCCTATTACCCTTTTGTTCAAGAACAAGACACATGCAACTGTACTAACAAGGAATAAATTGAAAACAAAATTTAGCATAGCTCAATACATAAAATCTAAACAATTAATCAAATTTAGCATTTGTTTCAATTAGTAACAATAGAAGAAAAAAAAACGAACCATCCTGCATGCGAATGGCATTACAAATTGGTGTCAAAGAAATCTTCTGTGAACCAAATTTTCTCGAAGAAATTGGTAAGTTGTTATGATAATTGTAGAACCCAATAGAAGAATTGGAGGCTGCTGCTTTAGAAGATGATGAACAGTGTGTGGAATAAAGGGTAACCATTTCTTGATAAATATCTGTAGAGATAGATAGATATAGCGTAAAAGGACTTGGGAATTGTCGATGGGGTTAGTCTCTTGACATCTCCGAAAGGGTGTTCTTACATTTTCGGTTATAAATTTTAATTTGTTAGTGGGTTGCCATTGATTATTTTAATACTAGTATTAAGATAATATAAATTAGGTTATCATCTAATTGCATTTATCGTCCTCTGTGTTTTAATGGAGTTTTGATTTAACCTCAAACTTTGGTTATGTTCATAATTTGTCACTCTTGTGGACTGGTAGTCCTCTTTCCTTTTTTTCTTTTATTTTTGTAATCATTCTCCTAGGCAGTGTTCAATTCTATTATGATTAACGTCTTAATATAAAGGTATATAGAGAATGATATGCAATTTGCAATATATGTTCACACTATGGACTATAATGCTTCATTTTGTGCTTGCATCAATTTTCTTAATTAAATATTTTCGCTTGAAATAACACACTTAAAAATTTTACTTCATTTATTTATGTGTCATTTTCATGTTACATATGTAATATTATTCTACTTTTCTTGTAAAAGTTCTTTTTTATTTATTTTGTTTATTTAGGAGAGTAAAATGTATTACCTCAAATTATATATTCTCAAAACTAGTGGAAGCAAATGACCTCTTATTTGATTTTGAACAATTAAACTATTTATTTTTAACAAAATGCAAATAAGTATTTATATCTAACAATACTTCTAATAATTACGCAAAGATAAATGTAATAAGTTTTTTTCTCAAACAAAAGGGCATACTTGAAGTAGTCTGAAAACTTTATCTAGGCTTTAATCACTATAATAGATTCCAAAAGATTCAACCAAAAAGGTGCATCATGTAAGGTCAATTGTTGGGCCAAAAAGTGATTTGACAATGAAAGAAGTATATGGACTGTTTTAAGAAACTGCAAACATGAGGGGTTGTTAATAAGTTATTTTCAAGAATAGAGGGACCAATAAAAAAATTGTAACATCAAAGATTGGTTGCAACTTTCAAGCTAAGTGTTGCTGCTGATTGTATTACAAAATTGGCTCTTAGGGAAGCGACAAAGCTACCAAAGAATCTTTGGCTCTTCTTGTAGTTTATTCCTTCTCGGCCTTTCTTTGCCCTTGCCAGTCAGCAATGAACTCTTTAGTTGGAGCAAAGACCAAGGATCGAATCCCGTCAGCGGCAGTGTGGGGGTTTCTTCTTGAAATAAAGGAGGGCCCCTTGTGCGCAGCGTGGTAGTGGTCTAACCTTTGAAATCAATTGAGTCACCATGATTTACCTCCTTCACAGACCTGTCGGACCGGGGTGTGGAGGCTCCTGGGGTGGGAGATTCCACCTTTGGAGCAAAGCAATGAACTCTTTAGGGTCTCTATAGAAAGCCACCTCGTAATTGAAATTGATATAAATGAATCTCAAAAAGTAAATGTTAAAAATAAAATAAAAGATAAATAATATAAAAAAATATATTTCAAACATAAAATAATTAAAAAGAAAAATAAATTTAAATAATAGAAATAAAAATCACTTATAATATGGAGTAATTTACAATTTGCACCCTTAATGTATGTACTCTTTTGTGATTTACTCCTAATCTTATTTATTTTTAATGATTTACACCTTAATCTTTTCAGTGCCTTGCAAAATCATAAATAAGATATCCGAGACCACATAATTATTGTGTGTCCTTAAGGAATTTAATTCTCTCACTGTATCTGAGGTTATGGATTACCTGTTGCAGGAGTAGTAGTACATCAAACGCCTACGATTCCGTCGAACTCAAAGGCAATAACAAATCACACAAACACTCAATTTTTGTTTGTAAGGAGCGAAAATAATGTCATAAATGAAAAAGTAAATTTGGTCCAAAAAATTATCAATCAATCAGATCCGAAGTCGAAGCTAAGCCGAGCAATGACGACGGGTTGATGGGAGATTTTCTTCTCAATTCTTTATGAGCTAGAATATGTGCTTCTATATATAACTACACAAGTATTGTTTTCCCTCACCAATGAGGGACAAAGTTCACTTGTAAAAGTAACTTTTTCAAACTTCATTTTCCTCCAATTTTATTTTTTACTATTTTTCAATTCACACTACACCTCATCTTTAAAGCCCAATAATTTAATGGTCGTTAAAGAAGCCAACAAACATGAATGGCAATGACTATTATGAAAAACGTGCATGATAAAATTGTGTGATTCATAAGCAAGGATTAATTACATCTGGGTAAGTACGTTTCCTTTTGAACTTTCTATGGTGAACATATATTGGTGTAACTGGTAAAGTTGCTACCATGTGACCAGGAGGTCGCGGGTTCAAGCCGTGGAAACAACCTCTTGCAGAAATACAAGGTAAGGCTGCGTACAATTGACCCTTGTGGTCTGGCCCTTCCCCGGACCCCGCACATAACGGGAGCTTAGTGCAGCGGGCTGCCCTTTTCACTCGGTCAATCGGTAGATTTGATATCTTTGAACCGTCGAACTTTAGTGTATACCTAAACCTTCTTTGGTTCTCACTTTTTTGTTCGTCTCAGCCATGAACGTTGCATGGTTCATAAGTGCGTAGAGAATTGGTCTTACAGAATTCTCTTTGAAGCAGGTTACACTTCACACTTACATAGGCGATTCCTAAGTGTGTTATCCCGTAGATACACTAGTTGCTATATCCGGTATCAAACTTAGAAATCATTAAAAAATCTTAACATTTTATCCTTGGTACTGAATATTATCTCATCACAAAAGTGGACCAAAAGGTTATTTTGACAATGTTGAACCATCATCAATGACTTTGTTTGATCCCCTTGAACCTAAGTATTGGGATCTCCAATTTTTTAGGTAGAATTATCGCCACGATGACTTGTCCTCGTACATAGTCCCATTTCCTTCGATGATATCTTTCAATCAGCTTTCTAGTTAGACCTTTTGTAAGTTGATCTGATATATTATCTCTTGACTTTACGTAGTCAATTGTAATAATTCACTAGAGAGTAGTTGTCTAACGTTATTATGTATTCATCGTATGTGACGAGACTTTCCATTATATATAACGCTCTCAACCCTTCCTATTGTCTCTTGGCTATCACACTATATGCATATAGGAGCCAATGATTTGGGCCAAAACGGAATGTCATCCAAAAAAAATCCGGAGTCATTCAACTTCTTCACCATCTTTGTCTAAAGCTATGAATCATACTCTATTGTAGAGCGGACGATAAAAATGTATCCACTTGTGAATTTAGTTTCAGGTGATCCTATTTGCATCACTATATCCTTTAATAACTTTGGGATACTTATTGTAATGCAAAATAGAGTTTTGAGTATATTTCAAATACTTCAAAATTGGTTCCATTGCCATCTAATGATTTTGATCAGAATTATTTGTTCAACTGTCACGATCCAAATCGTGGTCATGATGGCACGTACACTTAACCCACCGATAGCCAAATCATCCCTCAATTTTAAAAGAAAACAAGTTTAACAAAAGTAAAAGTAATAAAGGAACCATTTATCACAAATCTCAAATATCATAACTATTGATAAAATTCAAACATGTCCCCAAAGTCTGATCTAAAGGTATAAGAGCTCTAATAATATAAAAGATGAGATGCAAGTCTGAATACATGCCAGAATGAGAAATATTTGTATGTCGAATCTAAAACAGAAAGCAAGTAAAAAGGGAGGATTTTAGGGGCCACAGACGATCAAGTAGCTCACCTTGAAAACCTCGACAGTCACTCTTGAAATCAACCACGAGGCCTGGAGCAAGTGCCTGAATCAATATCTGCATAAAAAGTACAACAAAAGTATAGTACAACACTAGTACTCGTGGGCATCATAGGAGACAACGAATAAAATATGCATAAATAGCATAAAAGTGGACGAAACATACAAGAGAGGTGGAATATTCACATCACAGACAAAGCACATTGAACACAACACGTATAGGTTTAATTATTTCCTCAACATTCACCTTAAGTCCATCAGTCTATAATAAGCTTAAGCCTCTATCATTTTCTTACTTAAAAGTCTTAACCTTTTCATAATTATGAGCACACAGCTGAAGTCCTTTCACCAATTCAATTACAGATAAATCATGTAGCCACATTATCAGCGAGAATGAAATAAATGCAGAGGATATATGAATGGAATGTCGTGCAATGCAACTGGCCAGTACCAAACTTGTATATACATGCTAGCGGTCATTCCATCTAGTCATGACCCATGGAAGACTCGCGGGATCCATATATCACCCGAAATAGTTTTCATTCGGCATTCACGATATCAATCGTATCATTCACCCGAAATAGTTTTCATCGGGCATAAGAAATATCATTCTTACCTCTTTCTGGCTTAATCAGACCATACCGTACCTCAAATCCACAATAATGAATGAGCATGCATAATGTCATGATGCCAACGAGTCAAAGACATGGAGAGGTAAGTATTCATCATAACATCTCATTTAAGCATATCATTTTTAAGAACTATCATTTTCTCATAACATTATCAAGATACAAAGTGATAGATAGAAATCTGAATCAAAAAATACAATTAAACATCAAACATGG
Organism: Anisodus tanguticus; assembly: GCA_034509755.1. Lineage (NCBI taxonomy): Eukaryota > Viridiplantae > Streptophyta > Magnoliopsida > Solanales > Solanaceae > Anisodus > Anisodus tanguticus. The sequence continues at coordinate 21,919,327 of CM067550.1, read as the reverse complement.
CTAACATAGCTCACTTAACAATTGGTAATCCATTCTAAGTGGATTTATCACCACAATCATGCTCGAAGGCCTATCATGTATATCCCAATGACTATTACACTATATTTATTCACTTCTAATCGAAGTCTAAAATGGTAAGTCATAACCTACCTCGAAGCCAAACGGAGCCACAAAGAATCAAACTTGAGCTTTCTCCTTCCGAAATGCTTCCGACCGAACAATGCCTATCAAGTATATAATCCAGATTGAATTATGAGTCTAAGGACATCCATATTGCTATGCTTTAATTCATAATAAAGAATGAGCCCAAAAAATGACCCCGGACCCATAAGGACAAAATTGAATTTTTATTTCAAAATTGGATTACCCAAGATCTAAAATAGTCTAAGTCTCAAAAATCACTAAAAAAGCTTCGATCTTGATTACTAATTTCATAGAAAGCTTATTTCAAAACCTAGAGCTGAAATCCCTAATTTTACACTAACTCACGTGAAAATGAAGCCAACTAATGAGTTAAAATATTGGAAAAAACTAAATTAAAGATTTGGATCTTACCCCATGAAGAACCAACTCCTTAGCACTTGAAAATCGCCTCCGATCAATCTCTCAAACCCAAAATATGATCTAATAAAATCGAGGTTTGATTTGGGATTTTTAATCACTGCTATAGTGATTCCTTCATTGCGATCGCGATGGAGAACCAACCCAAGTATCGCGATCCGATCCTCCTCTCACGATTGCGAAGGAGGATATCAGACACCAGCAAAACAACAGTCACCTCAAAATTAAAATCACTCGAAACTCATTCGGAACCTTATGAACACAAACCAAATATGCTACCCAAGTATAATCGAAGCTATGAACTTGTTCGCTCACTCAAAACACTGATCTGGCATCGTTAAGACGTGAATTTTCATTAAAATATCCTAACTTTCTCAATTATCAAACTTAGGCAACTAGGTACCAAAAAATAGAACAGAAAGCCTCAGAACTCAAATCAAGGACTCGACTAAGTCATAAATATCATTCCAAACCTAATGAAATTGATGAAACTCGAATACGAACACGTTTATTCAAAATTCAACTTTTAGTCAAACTTTTTATTTTCAAAATCCCAAAAAGCTCCAACTTAAGATTTTCTTTTCAAAACTAATCTGATTTACCTATGGAAGCATGTCACCCCATCCCTCAAGCTATGAACACCAAACTCAGATCATGAAATATGTTATTTAGAGAAATTGGGTTGGAAAGCGCTAAACGACCAAATGGATCGTTACATCAATGAATCAATTTACTTATAGCACAGGCTATATCTGATCTTGTACAATTCATGATATACATCAAACTTCTAAACACTATGTCATAATCCAATTAAGACTGACTTTCACTTTTATTCTTAGCAAGAGCAAGGTTCACATGAATTGGTGTTTTTGCAACTTTGAAGTCCAAATACTAGAACTTTTCAAGTATCATTTGGATATAATGAGATTTAGAAAATGCTAGACCTTAAGGAGTCTTATGTATCTTAATCCCCAAAACTAGATCGACAATTTCTATGTTTTTCATATCAAACTTATTAGAAACACATGCGTTTGGTAGCTTTTTTTTAGCAATGTCGTTACTCATTATCAATATATCATCCACATATAGACATATAATGACGACTTAATTTGGAATGTTATTAAAGTAAACACATTTGTCACACTCATTAATTTGAAATCATTCGACAACATCATATGATCAAATTTCGCATGCCATTATTTGGATACTTATTTTAGTCTGTAAAGAGATTTAACAAGTCGGTACATCTTCTTTTCTTTTTGTGGAACTATTCCATGTATATTTATTCCTTCAAATTTCCATTTAAGAAGGATGTTTTCACATCCATTTGATGGATTTCAAGATCGTACACGGCGGTCAACGATATTAACATCCGAATGGATGTAATTCTCGTTACTGGCGAGTAGGTATCAAAGTAATCAAGACCTTCTTGTTGTCTAAAACCTTTTGACAAGTCTTGCCTTATATTTATCAATAGTGTCATCGTCTTTCATTTTCCTTTTGAAAATTAATTTAGAACCTAAAGATTTATTCCCTAGAGGAAGATTAATCAATTCCCAAGTATGGTTGTTCAATATGAATTCTATCTCACTATTGATTGCCTCTTTTGAGAATTGAGCTTCCGAAGAAGACATAACTTCTTTAAAAGTCCGAGGCTCATTTTCCAACAAAAAATGTTAGAAAATCTATTCCAAAGGAACTAAATGTTCTTTGATCATATGTTTCTTCTAGAGGTAGTTTAGATTCTTCGTTATACGACTCACATTTCCTTTTATACTGATATATATATTTTTAAAGTATTCTACATTATATAATTATGTTACCGTATTAGCATGAATGTCGGGATTTTCTGATTTGTGAACCATAAATTGATATGATTTACTATTTGTGGCATATTCTATGAAAGAACAATCAACGGTTTTAGGTTATATTTTTACCCTTTTGGGTTTAGAAACTTGCACTTTGGCCAAACACTCTCACACTTTGAAGTATTCTGAATTGTGCTTTCTTCCTTTTTATTTTTCGTATGGATATATTGTGTTTTGCTATGCGGCACTTGATTGAGTATTCGGTTAGAAGTTAGGATAGCTTTTCCACACAAGTTCTGACTCAAATAAGAACTTATTAATAAGGTATTCATCATCTTCTTTAGTGTTCTATTTTTTCTTTCAGCCCATCTCCCATCAAATTCGGTGAACGGTCATCTCCCCTAACCTTAGCCATGAAAGAGGCACTATTCACCCATCAAATCTCCGCCCAAACCAGTCTTCTCATTTCTCACACTCCATCTCTGAAGATTGTAGGCTCAACCACTACCATTTCAGCCGATTTGAGACTCGTCTTTGGCCCAAAAGCAGCTATATTAGACTTTTTTTTATCAGAATTGCAGCGCTTTGGAGTCATAGTATTAGGATTTGGGTTTCTCTAAAGGAGTCCAACATCTCTTGCCTCCTCTTTTAGTCTCATTTTTATTTATTAATTTATATTGCTTGTTATCGTTGACTAACACTTTTCTCTTATGTATTATATTGATCATTTGCTTGATTTTGTATTTAACCCTTGAGAATCGCCTTAGGTGCAAACTAGATTTTTTATGATCAAGTTTTATTCCAAATTGTTTTAATTATTCTTCTTTCATATAGCATGTTTCATGTCTCACTTTTTCATGTAAGACATAGGTAAAAACGGAAATTTTTGTTCACCAATTGACTTTTTTTAACACCTATTTTCATGTCTCAAGTTTTTCTCCACGAGACAGATTTCCAAGAGCCTAAAAAGTGAACTTTTCAGTGATAAAAATGTCGATTTCAAGAACTGAAAATGCAGACTTATGTCCTTTTTTTAGAGTGTAAAAGTGCAGATTTTTAGTGTAAAAATGCTGCTTTTTGAAAGCATGAAAGTGCAGATTTGTAGTGTATGCTTTTTCGAGAGCTCAAAGGTGCAGAATTTTAGTTTAAAAGCGTAGATTTTTAAGGTACCAGTCCCTCCCCAAAAATAACCATTGCAACAATGACCAAATTTTGATTTTGATCGCTGTACAACGGCTGTAACAACCATTTTTGGCCCCCATCCCATAAGTTAGTATAATTACACTTTAATCCTATTTCTCAACTATAAATACCTTATTTTCCTTTTCATTTTTCTGACAAATCTTCCTACAATCTCTCAATTTATCTCTCTACAATGCTACATTGCCTACTAAATATTATATTTTTTTTGTTCATTTATATCAAAGTTCGAAAATTGGGAGTGAAGTTGACAACTAGCTTGAGGATCATCCATCGAGCGAAGTTTTAATTTTCAACCTCAATTACATGTCGGCGTTTGATACCTTCGTTCATTCTTTAAATTATTATTGTTACTTAATGTTAATTATCACACTTAATTTTATAATTTTAATTATTTATTTGCATAATTATAATGGAACGCTTTGGACGTATGATTAATGGTAAAAGTAAGAGTGCTTCTTCTAGTATGGGTAACAAGGGTAAGAGTACTTCTTCTAGTAATCATATTCCTAGTCCCGATGATTTCACTCATATAGATGAAACTGCTTTTTTAATGATATACCATTAGATGATGAGGTAGATGAACCAGACTTTAATTTAGACGATAATCTAGATGACACACCCACTAGTGCACTTTAACCACAGGCTCAGATTGAGTCTCAGCCTCAAACTGAAACTGGACAAAAGATCTATGAGAGTTGTTTCCTGAATCCGAAAGAGAGTACTTGGGTTCTCCCAATAACTAAAAAGTGTAGCATGCCTGAATCTAACTGGGGTCCTCATATTCCCCCTAGTATGAGTCAAGGCCCCACACAACGAAAATTAAAATCAGCTGCATGAGATTTTTTTATAGGGACCAAGAGAATCAACTATCTAGAAGTAAAATTTGTAAAAATATTTATAAATTTAAAATCATAAAAGGTCAAGGTGAGACGGGAGGTTTATTGAGACATGTACAAGGCGAACACACATCTAGGTGGAATCAATACCATGCTAGAACATCGGGTGTGCCAATGCCATCTGAGTCGGGACAAGGTTCACATAGTATCCCCGACCAAGTACAGGGTCCTAAATATGATAAAAACAAAGATAGGGAAAATATGGCAAAATTAGTTGTGGTGGAGGGTTTGCCTTTTTCATTTCCTTCCTCTCCTAGTTTTATTCATTACATTCGAGAAATATATAATCCTGCTTTTAAAAAATTTTCCTAGATCAACTGTTAGAAGAGATATTTTTAAATTTGTAAGTGAATATTAACAATATTTACGTTATGCATTGTATCATTTTAATGGCAAAGTGGCTATCACTTCTAACATAGGCCGTAGTACTAACAGTAATGATTATTTAACGGTAACATGTCATTGGATAGATCAAAAGTGGTCTACGCAAAAATATATTTTAGCATATAAATATATTGATGATAGACAAACTGGAAGTTTTATTGCACAAAATATTAATGAAATTTGTTATTATTATGAAATAATTGATAAAATTATGACTATAAGATATATTTATATAAGATATGCGTGCCATATTTATAACTTAGTTGTAAAGGATGACCTAAAACTTTTTGAAAGCATTCTTGATAAAATACAATTTGCTATAAATTTTATTTTTAAAGGTAATAAAATACAAAGATGCAAAGAGTATAAAAAAACTTGTCATGATTGTGGATTACCTTATAGAAAAATTCAGAAGAAGTTATGATTAGGTGGAATTCAGAAGACAATCTATAACTTTTTTATTTAACGCCCATAATAAAAATCCAATGGATATGCTTGTAGATAATGATTGGGAATTTTTTTAGAAAACTTAAAAAAATTTCAAGCTACTAAAGAATTTTCCGGTATTTATTATCCTACTATTTCAAATATGTTATTTTATATAACTCTAATATTTTTGTTACTTAATGAATATATGAAAAAATAATTATGCTCCATCTATTAAAAAAATATTTATAAAATTAATTTTTTTTATCTATTCCACTATTTATATTATTGGTGCTTTATTAAATCCGACTATTAAAGTAGACGGTGGTAAAACACTTGTAGAAACGATTTATGATTGCATAGAAGTACTTCCAACAGACCCAACCGAAGAACCAACTCATAAACCAACTAAATAAGAAGTTACGTCTAGCATACACATTGAATGCAAACAAGTATATATGTATTAAAAACAACAAAGAGCGAATAATCAACCGGTTTTTATACCATCTTCTACTACTTCGTTGCAACCTTATAAAAATATGTGGTTTCTGCTTCTAGTATTCAAGGCCTTAGAAATAAATTGTTTAGTGGTTAGACTTCTTCACAAGTTAACGAATTTGATGTTTATATTTTGCAGGGTGTTGTACCATACGAATTAATTGTCAATGATGAAGGACATGAAGACTTGCTGAAATACTGGAGGCAGAATGAGAATACATGTCCGACACTAAGAAAGATGGCCCGAGATGTGTTGAACATTCAAGCGTCATCAACATCGTCTGAAAGATTTTTTTTTCTGCTAAAGAATTTCAAATATGAGAGCATAGACATTCATTGGCGGGAGACACATTGGAGATTGCAGTTCTATCTAGAGATTGAATTCGAGCGGAGCGTAGAGGGTGCGGTCAATCAGAGATCAACGAATAAGAAGACTACAACTACAACGAAATCTTGTCCGAGGGAACATGAAGCGACGTCAAACAATTTGACCAACAAATTCCAATTCCAACCGAAGATCCTCAAGATATTGTGAGGAAATTAGAAAAAAGTATGGTTAACTATGTAATTTTTTTAATTACAATTTTACTATGTGATTTGCAACTTTTGAACAACACCACAAAGTTGCAATTTCGAAATTGTATTACAAAAAAATAATATTTCTATTAAATAATATAAGAGGCACAAAACAACATTGAGATGTTTTTTTATTAAACTATCTTATTCAATTATTGAAGTGTTTATATATATATATATATATATATATATATATATATATATATATATATATATATATATTTTAAAATTAAGTGGCAAAAAAAACCCCTAAATCCCGACCCGACCCGTCCCCCTAAATCCCGGCCCCTCTTCTGGCGGGATGTGGAGCGGGACAGGACCTCTTCCCGTACCACCTATCTCGGATCGCTAATTCTGCCGGAGCCCGCGTCCCGACACTCCCCCATCCCGTCAGGACCCGCCCCGTCCTGTTGGACACCCCTAGTTCATACAACACACAGACACTCGTTCTTACCACCATATAAATATATGCTACTTTCATATATATAATCACTACTTAAATACAGCATATACTTCTTAACTTTAAATAAATGATTTTTCTCATTTTTTTTAACTAATCAAAATTTGAATAAATAATCCCCCTAGTTAAGTAGACTAAATTTAAGGAACCATCTTAGGATGGATTTTAAGGGATGCCTAACCCCTTCCCCTTAAAATAAGTAAAATCTTTACCTAGAATCTCACTGGTTTCATAGACTAAACAGAGTTTACATTACATGACATATAGGTTTCATAATAAATTCATAAAATTAGGTGGCAATTCTGAACCCTTTTAAAATCTGGTAAAGAGCCATAAGCTGTGAACTAGTTTTAATATGTTAAAAATAGGGTGCAACAACATGGCAACTCCGCTGGGGATTAATACCTAGGTTTTGACCTTAGCAAACTTAGTTTAAGAGTTGAGCACTTCGGGGATGTTTGTTTATTTATCAGTATTTGTTATTACATGTTTTACATATGATGAACTACTACACTGCTATGTTTGAAAGGACGCAAGCCAAATCCAAACTTGTGTTCCTTGTTTGTTTGTGAAACACTACATGTTATTGATTTCCTTACACTATCATTGCACTTTCAATTGAGTCTTTGGCCATACACTTACACACAATGTGGTTCACGCGAGGTGTTGTCTTACACTCCACCCTTTCTTTAGCTTCTTTAGTTTCAGAGTTGGTATGATAGTTTTACTATGTGCCTTCTCGCAAACATTAGTCCTACTCTTGAAATTCATAGGAAAAAATCTTATACTACAGAAATAGGTCATGATGCATACACCTTAGGCGAGGCAATCCAAGGTATTGTCGCTGCAATTAGAAAGCCATCATTTTGTCGAAAGGTTCGAATACCTAAACGACATACCTTTCTATGTGAGAATGATGAAATGATCATTGAGACACGAATTTTTTGAGCAAACACTTATCATACCCTTTATCCCTTCTTTTCAGATTCAGTTATCATACCTTTTATCCCTTTTTCATATGGAAATTAACCAAAACCTTCCAAATATTCGAATGTTAATAGCACCCACTAGGAACTCAAAACTTGGTGGAACAACATTAAGGTAGCACATGGACAAGAAATACGGAGGCATTTAGGATCCCTGACGTCATTAATCGGCGTACGGGGTAAAAGCACGCTACTCAAGCTGGGGTCACCCAAGATATTCAAGTTGGGGTCACCCTAGAGGGTATCCAACCATATGTTCCCCTTCGGGTGCTAAGGCAATTTGGGGTCACCCAAGATATTCCCTTATGGTCAAACATGGCGCTATATGAAGATAGGTATGATGTCATGGTTCCCGCAACACGTGCAAGAGATCTAAAAACAGAGTGGAGGAACATACTCAAGGTCGAGTCAGAAGGAACATAATGGTGTACGCTAGAATACTATGCTTGGTTAATGGAAGGAGGTCCCATAGTACAGCCGAGTGGGGTTGGATATAAGGGGATTTCAGATAATAGGCTAGCCAAATGGGTTAGACTGGAGATCTTACCGCAAAAGGGACTTACCCTCCCTATGCGTTGGCAAGTCATCTCGGGCTCAATAAATGATTAAATGCATCCAAATGAAGAGGATGAAGAGATAGATGAATCAGAATACAATGCCAATGATTACAATCCCGAGGATGGATGAGTCATTGAGATCGACTCAGATGAGGAGTCCGGGCACTATCCCGCTGAGCATAACATAGAAGAAGAGGCAGTGAACTTGTCCGAGTACGATCCGGAGGCAGGCTGGGAAATAGAGGAAGACCCCGGGTTTGACGAGGGATCTGATTATGACCCAAGGTCCAGTCTACCAAAACATGGGTGATAGCCTAGGATTTCCTTTCTTTGTTGTTATTTCGAAAAGAGTGTCGTACGACCTATTTCCTTTGTATGAACTCGTGGCCACCCCTTGCATTTTTCATTTCAGATTCCTTTTGTACACCTTTATGACAATCCCCCTATGTTTTTATCTTTCAGACTGTCATCGACCTACCTTTTGTAAGTTCTCGTACTAACTTTGGTTGGAATGAAAGTTATGTTCTAAAAAATTTCAGAATGTGTCAAAAGGGATCGTTATCATCAATTTCGACAACAAATCTGCCCTCGTTTGCTTCACCAACAACAGGAGCTGAAGTTTCTCATTTAAGACTCGTCTTTGGCCCAATTGCTTTGAGCCAGCAGCTATATTAGACTTCTTATCAAAATTGCAGTGCTTTGGAGTCATAGTATTAGGATTTGGGTTTCTCTAAAGGAGTCCAACATCTATTGCCTCCTCTTTTTGTCTCATTTTTATTTATTAATTTATATTGCTTGTTATCGTTGACTAGCACTTTTCTCTTATGTATTATATTGATTATGTGCTTGATTTTGTATTTAACCCTTGCGAATCGCCTTAGGTGCAAACTAGTGGAATATAATCGCTTACCCCTCCCCCATCCCACCTTTGGAAACTAGATTTTTTATGATCAAGTTTTTATTCCAAATGGTTACAATAAACGGGCGGATCTTTTCATCATCTTAACTCAAATTTCATATTTTGAAATAAAGTCTATAATCTCTAATCAGTATGAGAATCATAATTGCAGAGACTAACATTTATCTAGTTAATAATTAAGAACATACTAGTCTAGAAAACATACCTCTTAATCAGATTCTCAGATGATCGGAGTTATCAACCTCACCCTAGCTCTGCCTCCCTTCTCCTTCCTCGGACTTGCGGGATCTTTGGCCTAGGTGCCTGGGAATTCTCGACGGAATATCCTCTGAGATTCTCACTAAGGTGTTAGTTTATAGACTGATATGGTAATAATTATAATCTCTCAAAGTATTTTCTTCTCTGGTATTATGATAATCTCACCGATTTGGATTATAGACTATGGAAGAGTTTAGCTAGACATATGAATTCTTAATCGAAGAGTTGTATTGAAGTTCTCTCAAATTTTTCGAATGAATCTTTGGTTTACAAAGAGGCTCTTTATATAGATAACCTCGACTATTCACTATTCATTACTTTTCCAAAAGTCTTAAAGTAAACAGTAGTTACTTTTCAAAAGTCGTAAAGTAAACAGTAATAAATAGTAATTGCTACAGTTTGTCGGCTGCTTTTCAAAACGTTGTTTTGTCTTTTTCCTCTTTTTCAGAAGCTGTTTTGTCCTCTTCTGCTTCTTTTTCAAAAGCTGGTTGTCTTCTTTTGCTGGTTGTCGTTGTCTCTTTTTCAAAAGCTGTTTTGTCATTGTCTTCTTTTGCTTTTGATAATATCTTCCGTTTGATAATGTTTTCTGCTTTCCAGGTGTAATATGCCTTGCTTTGTTGATTACCAATAATCGTTTATTCATGATATTCAAAATTGGGCTGCAAGTAGTGTGAACTACAGGCTCCCTGTTCAGAGTAATAAGTTTTTGGGCTACAAGTAGTGTAAACTACAGGCTCCATGTTCAGAGTAATCAGTTTTTGGGCTGCAAGTAGTAAATACTACAGGCTCCCGACACTGTTGGATTTCACATAGTTAAACTACATGATTCCTTATATTATGTTAATCAATAGGGGTTTCACATAGTAAACTACATGATCCCGATATTCAGATAATCAATACGATCCTTATGCAAAAGGATCAGAATTTCCTTCCCTTTTTATCACATTAGTGGGAATGGTAGGCCTGGTGCTTATCACATGTCTTTTATTCTGTCCGATTATCTTTTGATATTGTTCAATTGTCTCTTTTGCATGCTTATATTGTATGTTGACTATTTTGTCATGCATAGTACTTAGTCTTGTGGTATCCTGGGTCATAATGTCATTGTCATAGTACAGGGTAATAATTTCTTCAACTTCTCCTCCTCTTGAGTCTCCAATTATACATGCCTTCTTTACTCTCAACATGTCTTCTATTCTGGTTTTCAAAGTGATTAATCTGAATGTCCTTTTCGCACTTAGCCATTCTTGGAATTTGTCCAAAGTGCAAGGGATTTTCTTGTTTACATTTTCATCATCTCCGCTGATTGTACTATTTTTCCCTGTCTTGAATATCTGATAGATTATAATTGGTTTGCCAGTTAAATCAAAAGTGGCATCAAATACCTGTACTCAGTATCTTTCTTTTCCGAATGACTCCATCATTAGTCTGGTGGATTCCACAATAATACTTGATAATTTAGCAATATTGCACATGTTCTCATCGACTATCAGTTTGTCAATAAATCCGTAGGTGAATAGCTTTGACACTATCTCTGGATTCGTTTGTTCACTGCATATGAATCTTGGGTACATGCTCATTTTTGCACTTCGTATAATATAGGGGTTAGTCTTGTAATCATAAAAATTGTTAATCTTCTCATATGTTGTGATGTACTCAGGTGTGTACTTCAGTTTATCTGCCATTGATATGGGTGATGAAGAAGATGGTATGTTTGATGGCATGGTTGCTAACTTTGATATGAATGATGTGGGGTTTTCTGTTTTTTTCAGTGTAATAGGAGGTGTTCTGGATGATGATGTTTCTCTTTGTATATTTTTCACAGTTATCAAGTCTTTTATAGCTTCTCTGAGCTGGTTGATAGTGTTGGTATTTTCTTGTAATCTGGCTATCAGGATTTCATTTGTTTGTATAATGGATTGTATGGCTTTGGTAATATACTCCTCTATTTTGTCATTGTTGTTCGACATTATATCTGCTAAGAAAATCAGCTAAAACATTTTTAGTTCCAGATATATTCTTAACAATAAAGTCATAACAACAAAAAAAAGATTGTCATTTTTTCCTTTTATTAAATTTTGGTAAGGGATCTATTTTATTTGTAATAAAAGCCTTTACCTGTGTGTTATCAGTTCTAACAATAAATTTCACCAGTAATAAGTGGTAGTGAAATCTCTTTATCCCAAATTTTACCGCTAATAATTTTTTTTTCATTTATATGATAATTCTTTTCGTTTGGTTTCCATGTTCCTCCTCCATGTCCACAAATAAATGGGTTTTTTTATCTATATCCTTTTTATCATAGGCTATGAGGACTGCTCCCCATCCTATATCACTTGCATCAGTGAAAAGTTCTAATTGATCTTTTTCAGTTGGTATTATGTGCTTTGGTAACGATTTTACCTTTTCCTTGATATCTTTTATAGCCTTTGTATGTTCTTGCTTCCACTCAAAGGTTATGTTTTTCTTTATCAATTCTTGTATTGGTTTTCTCAAGAGTGGTAAATCTTTTATGTGATCTGAGTCATAATTTATTATTCCTAAGAATTGTTGTACCTCTTTTTTACTTTCTAATTTTTCCTTATTTTTTTTTATCTTTGTTACTATATGTTCTTGTAATTGTAATCCTTGGTTATCTATGACATATCATAAATATTCAATACTGTTTTTAAATATCTCGGATTTCTTTTCTGATAATAGTATTCCATGTTGTTTTATGGTTACTATAAATTTTTCTAGGTGCTTTATATGATCATTTAGATTATCACTAAATATTGATATATCATCGACGTATACTATACAAAAGTTTGTCAATGTTCTAAACACCTGATCCATTCTTCTTTGGAATATTTGTGGTGCATTTTTTAATCCAAAGGGTAATACGTTCCATTCGTAGTGTCCTTGAGGGGCACTAAAAATTGTTAAGGGTTTTGATTCTTTAGTCATTTTTATTTTCCAAAAACCGCTTTTACAATCGAATTTGCTAAACCATTTTTTATTCCCTAATCTGTTAATAAGGTTTATTTTATATGGTAAAAAATATCCATCAAATATAGTCTTTTTATTTAGTTCTGTATAGTCTATTACCATTCTGGCTTTTCCTCTTTTCTGTTCGCTATGTTTCCTTACTAAAAAGGCTGGGCTACTATGTGAGCTTCTACTTTCTTGTATTAGTTTTAAATCTAATAATTCCTTTAGTTGGGCTTTAAATTCCTCTTGGTCTATTGGGCCGTATCTTATTGGTTTTGATCTTACTATTTCATTTTCGTTTATCAGTTTTATTTATGCATATATTTTTTCTTTTTCCCATAATTGGATTGGATTTTCTCCAAAGTTTGTTTTTAAAGTATTCAGATATTTTTCTTTTAATAATTGTAGATTATTATTCCTATCACTCTTTATAGTACATAATCTTAATGTATGTATTGGTAATATTCTTTTTAATACTATCTATTTATTACAAGGTGTTTGTAAGCTAAAAGTGTTACTATCTATAACTTGTGTTTTAAAGTAATCTAGGAAGTTGTTTCCTAACAACACTTGTTGTTTCATATTATCCAATTGATATATTATTGGTAATCTGAATATGGTTTTTCCAAATATTATTCTCATGTTTTCTGCTATTATATCTAATTCTCTTGATTGCTCATTGAATCCTGATACTTTAGCTCTATGTGTTCTGGTTCTCTTCCATCTATGTGATTCTAGTACCTCTTTTCTAGCTAAGCATAAGTCTGCTCCGCTATCAATAAAGATTTTATGTTTTATCATTTTATTAGGCTTGTATTCTATATGGGCTTCTATATAGATTGCTACCATTTATCCAATATTCATTTCTCTTAACCTCTGTTGGAGGTTTTCATCCTGTTCATATTCTCTTACTTCTTGACTAATATCTTCATCACTCATTAGTATTTGAATCTGTTTTCTTATCTCAATAAGTTTTCAATTTATTTCGCTTATTCTTTCTATTATTTCCCCAAGGGCTTTTGTAACCTTTTTATGTCTATCCAAATAGTATTTGTTTCCTGTCTCGCTAGTAGTTGAAGTCATAACTAATTTGTATCTATTGTATTGGTCGCATTGTGTCCAATAATCTCTTTCTTCTAATAATTTGTTTTTCTCTCTTTCTAATACATTCATTTTATTCAGAAGAAGTTTCACTTTCTGATTGTTGGTTAATGAATTGGACATTTTCTAAGTCTGATTCATTTTCCTCATCTGTTTGACTTACATAAAAGTCTTCATATTCATACCATTGATCATTGTCTTCTTTAATCTGTTGTAAACTCATAATAAATTGTGTGGTATTTATGTATTTTATTCCTTTTTCTTTAGTTTTGGACATTTATTCGCATAGTGTCCCTTTTCATTGCAATTCCAACATGTGTATTCTTTCGCTTTTTCTGTGTTAATCGGTTTTATGAATTTTCTCTTTTTGAATTTTCGCTTATACCTAAATTTTTTCCTAGTTTCTGGGGTATTCTTATATCTTTTAAATCTCTTTTTTCTATATGGTTTGTGATAAAGCTTGTTGTTATAATCTTGTCTATTATAATTTTTATAACTATTTTTCTTATACCTTTTTGTTTGATATCTCTTGTTATGCCTTTTATATTTTTTCTCTTTTCTTTTGTCATCGCATCCGAACACTAGTCTTTTTTCTGTAAATCCACATATTTCTCTTAATCCTAATTTTTTATCTTTTTTAATCTTTTGTTGCATCCTAAATTCTTCGCATTTTCTCATTAAGTAAGCTCGTAATACTCGTATTCTCTCTCCTAAAGTATTTTCTTTTGGTTCTAGTTGAGTATGCTCTTTAGTTATTTCAGTATTATAAGGTGTTGGTAAGTGGTCATAATAAAGTTGTTGGTATATTAATCCTTCGTCTGGTAAGAATCTAGCTTCATAAAAGAACTTACTAAAGCTAATCGTGTATTCTGGTAGTTTATTAATCTTACAACACTTCATATTGTTTAAGCTCATTATAATTTCAATTTTTCTTTCTGCAAATACGTTCTCTCTGGCTACTAGCCATTTTCTCCTAAAAATTCTCTTTTTAATATAATATAAAATATCATTAGCATGGATTTCCAATCTGTTGCATGACTCATTACTTCTCCTCTTAGCTGATATGCTATAGACTCTATCCAATATGCTACTTTTCCTATTAATGTTCTTGACATTAACTCGTACATGTATTCTAGATTTTTCGTGTGTGCAGAGTTCATTATTGCTATATACATTCTTAGGTTCCAATCCGTTATTCTTCTTCCTATTTCATGTTCATCGTAGACGTTGTCTAAGTCTACGAAATATCCATTGTAATTTACTCCTTGTACCATTGATCCTACAAATTCTCTAAATTCTGATTGTTGTCCTGCTGGTATATGGTTTGGTAATCTAGTTCGTTTCCTTTCTATCACTTCTAGGTTAGGGTCTACTAATTCTTCTTCAGGATAATCATTTGCATCTTCATTTATTATATCCTCTGATTCTATTTCTGTTTCTTCGGGTTGGTTATATTCTTCTTCTATATCACTTTCAGGTTCTTCTTCTATAATAGCATTTACTCTTTTTGTTTTTTGTAGAGCTTCTATTATCTGGTTGTTTTCTTTTATTATTTCTGATTCATCTTCTACTTCCTCTATGAATTCTACTACTCGTATTTCTGGTTTATCGCTATCGCTGTTAGTCTTTTCATTACTACTTGTACTTTCATCGCTTGTGTCTTTTCTTACCTTCTTTTTCCCTTTTAACCTTTTTACCTATTCTCTAAGTATCTGCATTTCCTCTTTCAAGTCTTCTAATTCTTTCTTTGTTTCTTCTGCTTTCTCTAATTTCTTGTTAGTTTCGTTTAACTCATCTCTCATTTATTTTATTTTTACCTTTGTTTCTTTTAGTATCTTTTTCGTATCTCTGAACTTGTGTTTATATTTTTTGTACTTATCATACCATTCCTCATTGCTATGTAATTTTAACCTTATGTTTTCTGTTTTTAATTCAGATATTTCTTGTTCCTATTTATCTAATTTTTGGTTTAGGTATTCGTAAGTTGTTTTTCTACATTCTTTAGGTAAATATTTTCTTCTTTTGAGTCTGTATCTTCCTTTGTACGTATCCTTATAGGTTCATACTTATATCTTTCTTTTTCTATTATCTTTTTTCCATTATTCCTTAAAAATGTAAGTACGCTAGGTATACTAGGTTCTTGTTTTTCCATCAAAAATCTCCTTTTTGATTTAATATTGTTAGTCCTTCTAATGATTTTTCTACTTGAGATGTTAATTTTGGTTTCATTTTACTTCTATCTACCATTACTGATTTTCTACTTCTTCTCCACGCATCTATTGGTACTATTTCAGGTTTCCTGATGTCGGTTTTTACTATTGTATTTTCTCCGCTCGTGCTAGGTTCATTTTCTCTTGCTATTTCTTTACCTTTGTTTTTGTCATCTAATATCATATTTAGTTTTTCCAATATTATTTTAAATGTTGGTATTTCAGATACATTCCATAGGTTAGTCAGTTCTTCTCTTATCATCTGTTGTGTGCGTGTCTGGTTTTCTTTTATTTCATCCATCATTGTTATTGTACTTTTTAGTTTTTCTTTTACTATTATTTCTTCCCATAGTTCATTTATTTTTTCGTTATTATTAGTCAGGATTATTTATTCTTTTCATCCATCTATTTCCCATATCTATCCATATTTTATCAAACGTATCGCATAGTTGTTCTAATATTTTTATTTTTCCTTCTAGTTTTGTATTCATACTTTGTTTATGAATCTAGTTTTTCCTTGATCGTTTATTTCTATTCCATTATTATTTATTTTATAGTTTATCATTGTTAAAAAATTACTTCCTAGAAGTAATTCGTTGAAACTATCATATTCTATTACTCCTATATTACTTATATTCTAGATCCTGGATTTTGAATCTTAAATTAATACTCTTAGTAATTATTATTTCTCTGTCATTTTCAAGGTAATTATAAGTCTGTGGGTCTATCAGATCGCAATCATTTTCATCAATTTTACTTATATGTATAAAACTTTTAATAGCTCCAGTGTTTATTTCTGCTACGCAATCCGTTGTTATTATTCCTTTGAATATTATTACTTTAACCTTTAATCTACTTGTATTTATGTTTATCAAATCTAGTATTCTGGGCTGTTGTGGCCTATTTTGATCTCTTGTGATACTTAATTTGGATCCTTCTATTCTTGGTACTACTCTTTTTGATGATGTAAGGGTTCTAGTATTAAAGTCCATATATATTTCTTTTGGTATTGTTATTTTGGAGTTCTCCTTATGTTCTATTGGTTCTAATATTTCCTAGTACATCCTTGGTACTACTTTATTCATTTCGTGTTGTCTTCTAACATGGTGATTACCTGTTAAGGCATATATCATTTTTGTTTCAATACTTATTACCTTGCTTCCTGGTGGCATGACTATTCCATCTAGTTTATAATATAGTGTTAAAGCTAAGTCTTTGTGCTCATCTTTTAATGATATACTAAAATCTGGTTGTATTGTGAATTTTAGTTTTTGATATATCAAATTTCCTTTTATTACAGTTATTAATGCATCCTGTAAATTTCCTAGTATTCGGTCATGGTCACAACTTATGAAATAAAATCAATGAAAGTCTATAATAGATAAGTTGTCAAAATTTAGCAATGCCCATGAGAGTTGAATAACGACCTCAACCAAACCCACAAGACAACGTCTATCTATGGAGCCTCTAAGATGATAAAAGGAAATAGTCTAACTTTAGGACACAACCTGAAAATTAATACTAATAAAATAAAGATAGAATGGTGCCCCACGAACAATTATGTGGGCTCACCGAATAATCTTGAAAGCAACAAGTTCTCCTAAGTCGTAGGCATATCACGAACTTGCTCTTCTTCATTTCCTGACACACCATCAAAACAACAATTGTATGCCTGAGTACTGGGTACTCAATGATTGTCTCCGAGATAATAAATAATGTAAAATAATATAATATTAAGCAGTAAAATAATGTAAGAAAAGCAGTTTGAAACCCATAAATAAAATAGTTCACCAAACTTAGAGAAACCATTAGTAGAAACCATTAAGAGAGAATGAAATCACTTTCAATCCATTATGCTATTTCTCAAGATTAAGTCTTCCATTTATGAACTTAAGATCAACTTCAAGTCACTTACGAACAATCACAATTATGACAATACGAGCCAAGTCAATGAAACGAAGAGATGGCCATTAAGGTTCCCTAAAACTGCATAGAAGCACCACATCGGGGTTGTCACCCTCGATGGATATCCTTCCTCCCGAATAGCTAGGCAAAACCACATCGAGGTTATTGATCCTCGATGACTATCCTTCCTCCCGAATAGGTAGGCAAACCGCACCGGGGTTATTGACCCGCAATGGGTATCCTTCCTCCCGAATAGCTAGGCAAATCACACCGGGCTATTGGCCCCGATGGCTATCCTTCCTCCTGAATAGCTAGGCAAACCACACTAGGATCCATAGTGACCATACTTCCTCCCGAGTAGCTAGGAAAAATACAGATAATAGAATCATGGAAAAATAGTCGAATCACAATCATAACATAGAAGCCGAATCACTTATTATGAACTATATTCATCATCCCATTATTAGGGTACGTCAAATCATATATGGGTTTAGAAACCAAGTTCAAGTCATTAAATAAGTTTCAAGTTCAACAAACTCGTTCATAAAGCAAAACACATGAAATGTCCAAGCTTCCAAAAATCAAGTTCAATGAGTCCTTAATCGGAGTAAATCACATTCAAAGATTGTAGCTTTATACACAAGTTTCAATAACCCTTTGGTAGGAGAAATCACGAATACATAAATAGATTATAATACACCTAAGGCTCCATGAGGGCTTGTCCCTCACGCACATGAAACCTTGCCCAAAAACCATTTTAAAGGTTGAAAAATATGTTCGAAAAAGAGACATACAAATCAAATTCGGAAACAACAAAATAGGTCGTGCCATGGCTGTGTGTGGCACGTCCATTGTACAAATGGGGTCTCCCTTTGATTGTGCATCACACACCCATCGCACGTTCCTCAGACAGTGAGATCCCGAAACAAGTTTTCAGCGCGATGCACGAGGGCTCTGATGCTCGTTAAAATGGGTATAACTCCTAGCAAAGAGCTCTAATTGGGATCCAAAATTTATGGTTGGAAAGGTATTTCAATGATCTACAATGTTCATGTTTTGAGTTTTCTCATATTCCCAATGAAAACTATCCGAAAATGGTGCATAAGTGAACACTACCTCAGACTAAGACAAATTTAAAAAATTTTACGAACTCCCTTATTTAGTTTGACTTCAAAATGACCATCTATCACCCGAATTCATCCCAAAGGGGTTCACATAACTAAAACGACACGTCAACACTCATTTAATTCCTACACACCTAACCCGAATTTAGGGAATGTTACAATTATTCTTCTTTCATATAACATGTTTCATGTCTCACTTTTTCATGTAAGACATAGGTAAAAACGGAATTTTTGTTCACCAATTGACTTTTTTTTAACACCTATTTTCATGTCTCAAGTTTTTCTCCACGAGACAGGGATTTCCAAGAGCCTAAAAAGTGAACTTCTGAGTGATAAAAATGTCGAGTTCAAGAACTGAAAATGCAGACTTATGCCCTTTTTTTAGAGTGTAAAAGTGCAGATTTTTCAGTGTAAAGATGCTGCTTTTTGAAAGCATGAAAGTGCAGATTTGTAGTGTAAAAAATGCTGATTTTCGAGAGCTCAAAGGTGCAGAATTTTAGTTTAAAGGGTAGATTTTTTAGGTAAAAAATACGCCGCTTTCAAAGGGAAAAATATGATATTTTTAAATGCAAAGGCATTTGTTACAAGTTTGCTGAATGTTTGGACTCTTTGGCCTTGAGAAATCTGTTACATTTGTTACACGGCTCATATAAACTATATATCATTCTTTATCAAAATCATCACTAACCCCTTATTTTTTAATTACACTACTTTGTCAACATACTATTATATTACTATTTTTGCTAAAGCCAATTATATATTTACGTGCTTACTATTATATTGGTACACATTTATATGATCTAGTATACATTTTTTCATACATGCACTTATATTAGTTCATACACTCGTTCTTACCACCATATAAATATATGCTACTTTCATATATATAATCACTACTTAAATACTGCATATACTTCTTAACTTTAACTAAATGATTTTTTTCACTTCTTTTTTAACTAATCAAAATTTGAATAAAAATTCCCCCTAGTTAATTAGATTATATTTAAGGAACCATCTGAGGATGGATTTTAAGGGATGCCTAACCCCTTCCCCTTAGAAAAAGTAAAACCCTTACCTAGAATTTCATTGGTTTCGTAGGCTAAACAGAGTTTACATTACATGACATATAGGTTTCCTAATAATTCATAAAATTAGGTGGCGACTCTGAACCCTTTTAAAATCCGATAAAGAGCCATAAGTTGTGAACTAGTTTTAATCCGTAAAAAATAGGGTGCAACAATCACTGTTTGAAAAATAGGACAGATAAGAAAAATAACAAGATGAAGAGTTTCAGTGCCGGGATGGAATCTACGGCTCACCCTTGACTCCCAAGAAAAATCTACAAGCTCTGCGTCAAGCTCCTCCGATGGCGTCTGGTTCAGTACCTGCACATAGAGTGCAACAAGTGTAGAGTGAGTACAGGAAGCTCGTGTACCCAGCAACATCGTCGACCGACCCTAACTATAGCGATGGCGGGTTGGTACTCCCAATACTTCTCTTCTTTCTTGGTTAGTTAAATTATAAAATTTCTAAGTAATTCAATCATTTACATAAAGATTCTACAACCACACCATATCATAAAGTCCATTACTCTTCAAGAACATCACAAAGTTTCTAATTTTACCTCAATTTGGATAGATATAATAATAAAGTTCCAACCTTTGCCAAATCGACATCTAAGTCCTCAAAGCTTACTTCTTTTCATTAACTAACTACGTTCTACTCATAAAGGTCCAACCCTTTCACGAATTAAGGCACGATCATTATCAAGATTCAATCTTTTATCCCAACAAATAAGTTTACCATTAAAGGTTCAAATTTTTAGTTCTTATACTGAGGAACACGTAATGATCCCGTCTCTATATCGTTAGTAACAATCCAAGTCATAAAGGTCCCATCTCTATTATCATTTCTAGCAATCAAGGTCATAAAGATCCCATCTTTATATCATTACCATACCGTCTCATATTTCCATTTCACATCAAGTATACATTACAAGGTGTTAGTATTTCTGTCCTCAAAAGTCACATGATCATAATGTCTACCAGAAATCAACACCAAGTATACACAACATCATATATATATCAGGAATATGAATGAATGCAATGCAAATGATATGTGTGTATGTATGCAGTGGTCATATGTACTCGGTATACACATGCTGCTGCAGTAGCTTTCACGTGACCCATAGGGGATTCATGAGGTCCATATACCCATCTAATCCTATAATATATCAACTCTGTGGCTGAAGTTGTCATCATCAGTCATCACTCACGTATCATGTATCATATCCAACAACAGGCTGCCCAAGCCCCTTTTCAGTAGTATCTCAACAGTCAAATGTCAATGTAATATGTATGAATGATATGAATATGTGTACACCATTCAATCATCATAATCAATACAATCAGTAGTATAAATTCCTTATCAAGTATTTAATCGAGATATAGAGTGATAAACACATGACAAATCAAAGAAGAATAAGATATCAAACATGGATTTGCACCCAAATAATCAGCGAACATACCAGCCTAAGTGGATTTATGCACCGGCTAACGTTCCGAAGGGATAAACTCATAACTCCTTCAAGTATATTAAACTAGTTCATTAATTACCCAAGTTAAGTTTACCGGTGTAGTGCTCATCACCTCACTAATATGGGACCCCCAATACCCAGTTATTCCCATTAATTCATTAACAACATACCAACATATAAACGCTATACTAGAGTCTGGTAAGTCTCAACTTGCCTGATTCAAAGCCAAAGAATCAAGCAACAGTCTTGCCCTTCCGTTGATCCTCCTCACGAGCCCACTATGGTCATTTACATTAATTACATGAGATCGCGAGTCTATCGATACCTACATCTATAGGCGAAATTATAATCTCCAAGTTAACTACAAAGGAAACCCGAACCCACATTATCAAAATATGAATTTTATTACCCAACTTACACCAAAATATGTTAGATAATCATAATCTCAAGTTAATTTAATAACTAAACTTGAATGAATCCTCTATTTCATGAATTTAGCAAAAAGCCTCAATTCTAACCCTAGAATTTTTCCCAATTCTCAAAAGGGTTTCTAACATGCAATTGATCAACTAAATATCATCCACTAGTCTAATATAATACAAGTTTACAATATCAACAACAATGATTCAATAATCTACCCCCAAAATATACCTTAATGATGAATCCCCTTGAGTTCTCCAAGAACCCCCACAGCCCAAGCTCCAAACCCAAGAAAAAATGTTTTGGGAAAATGAGGATAGATTCTAGGTCATGAACTTAAGTAATATAAATAGTGATCCCGCTCCAACGGAATCGACTTCGCTGGACCGAACTTGTTTCGGCAGAAAACCCATCAGTTGAGGTTAGCTCACTTAAAATTCTGAACCATGCGGGGGTAGAATCAAACTCTACTGAAGCACACCTGCCCCGGCGTGGAACTTATCCGGCAAAGCGAACCCTTGATACATAGTCAAGTCTCGCTTCTGCGAGCCAGACCTCTGTAGAGTCGAACCCGTGGAAGCAGACACCAGCTCGTTGGTGCGAACACTAGACTCCACCAATAGTCCCAAACCATCCAATTCCCCGTCAAACATCTGAAACACTCCCCGAACCTCCCAGATACAAACCAAATATGCATTCCTATTAGAAAACACATTCCAAGCCTGCTCGCACAACCAGAATTCTCAAAAAATGTCTCTAAAACTCAGGATTGACTAAATTCAACTCTTAAGTTCTAATTTTACACTTTCACAACCAAACGCCCAAAACACACCCGACTGCCATTGAAACAGAACCATAGGCTCGACGTCATAAAAGTCGTTCCAGAGCTAATGGAGCCGATGAATCTACGAAAAATGTGTGTTTATCCACTATGAGTCAAACCTCCATATTCTCTTAACTAAGGGATTTCCAAACTTCCCAAAATAATCCAAAACTCACTCGATTACCTCGAGAACTGTGTCACCCATCCCCGCAAGTCATAAATATCAATAATATCTATGGGAAGGGCATTCTTGGAAAAATATATCCAAAAGCTTAAAATGACTGAACGGGTCATTACATCATCTACCACTTAAATACACGTTCATCATCGAATGGTAAAGAAAAGTACCAAAGCCGTCGAGTAGCCGAAGAACTTCCATCATAAACCTCATGAAAGACTTCACATGCAAGAATCACATTGATAGCACTACTTCTCCACTGTAGCCATCAGAACTTTCATGAACTTAGTTTAAAAACTCAAAATTTCTTCCACGACTGATTTTTTTTATTTTTGAACTGACTCCGCTCAAATCCCTTGGCTTTTATTCTAACCATACCTCTGAATGCAATTGACTATTCCACGAATTCCATCATGAACACTCCAATCCTTTAGTTGTAGCCATAATCTAGTACTAAGTTTTTACCGGTCAAATATTCCAATTTCGCTTATTTCTCTTCCACACCATCCAAGTCGTCTTTAATACTAGGAATCCATAGAAACACATCATCATACGCAGAGTCCAAATCATGACTCTCTCTCGCTAGAAAGAATATGCTTGTTCTGAGCCAATTTCCATCCCAAAAGTTGACCTTACCCAAGGTCAATTACGTTAATTCCAAATCTATTAGTTTCATTTTATAGAGCTGAAGCTATTGAGCTAACTCGCATAATTCAATTTCTATTAACCCTACAAATATCGTAATATGCGCATCATCCCAGTGACTATCTTGATTTTCCAAATCTGTTGAAAATCGTATGATCATCCCAAGGTTTCCCATAACCATTTGTACCTTCCCAACCATCACCAAGTACCCCGCATAGACCATTAGAACTGTCTAAATAGTAGCGATCAATAGAATATCATCAAATCAACTTGCAAACTCCACATAAAGCGTGGTAACTCTGCCCTACCTTTGTTCTGAACTGTAAATCTAGCAAAGATTCCAAAGTGAATTAATGGACTAACCATAAATCATGACAATATATCCATAATCCACTTGGTATTACAAGACAATTCTGACCGGTGCAAAGTGCACAACTCCTCGAATGTCGCCAATGATCGCCCGAACTGACTCAATTCCTTCATAAATCCAATCATAGAACTCTCATCGATCTGTGGTGACTGATTCCAATCTATTGCTCATGAATGTTCAACGCCATCATGGCGTCCTTGACTTCAAAAGCTGAAATTTACCCTAGTCATCAACTTAAATCTTCTTGTTCTCAATTCACAACTGATATGAAAATCTGACACAACTCCACATAATTTAAATATATCAAATCTTCCTTCTTTTGCTTTCACCTAGCTCATTCACTACTCTGAATACTTCGATGCAAGGCCTAAAGCCTCATATTCCCCCTTCATAACTATTGCATCTCTTATTGTAATACTTTTATGCTTAAGTAAATCCAAAAGTATCAATTCTCACAATCCATGTGCCTTACCATACACAAATACTCTCACGCCATTATTACTTGATGTACTCAGCCATGTTATCCAGCCAATAACACTTCGACATAGTCTACTATCACAAACATTGTTTCACTTCAAAAATATACTTTAATGTTCAAACTTAAGAGATTTCAAGCTTTCTCTTATTAATCAACTTTAACGCATTCTTTCAAGAATGATATGAAATTATTTATTGGTACCACACAAGTCGCCTTCTCATCAATCTTATTACGTCAGTCATCTAAAACCTGAATCTCACAATTGTCAATTACAAATTCCCATGGCGCTTCGCCATAACACTTAGTCAACTCTCGTATACTTCCTTCTTCCAGCCTACTTAACAATTACAGTCTATCTGAAATAATGCGAGATAATTCCACCATGACTCATACTTGATTCAAGTAGTCACGTTGCTTCGAATTCAAATCCTTTCCTTTTCTTAAGGTGTACCTTACGCCTTCCAATTCATGGTACAACATGCCTTTATCTTAACTCTTCAATTTCCATATTCTTTCCAAAATCACATACACATCTATCGATCAAAAATTACTTGAACCCACTTGAGAGTATACCGAAATATCAATAAATCTTGAAAATAGTAGAGTCAACCCTAGATTTGGTAGTACACCACAAACTCGAACTACCGAAGGTTTTTCTTACCTCACTCGAATCTCAAAACTAAATACTTTTCTAAATAACGCACATTATATAAACAATCCTTCACGAAGCCTCCCACCAGAAGTATCGATCAACCTCTGTGACCCCAACAAGATCCATTATGGCCGACGTAATATTCCCAAACGGCCAAACCGCCACTGCAGGTCCATAACCTGTAGGGAAATCTCACTTACCATTCACAGAGTTCCATTAACACTCTCATACGGTTCCTTACCAACATCCTTTCTTATGATCCCTTAACTGAAGAATCCTTCTTCTACATTGGCTTGCAAGTCCACCAACCAAATATCAATACACAAAGTACTATAGTGAATTCACTTTTTCTTGGTTTCAACCGCTATCATTGATCCTTACTCCAATTTTTTGAAATGCATTTCAAGACTCAAGTTAGTTAACATCTATTTTGATTTACCACTTTAAATATCCTTATCGACTGACACTTCACTCAAGGATCCTTAACCGATACTTGCCCAAAAAGAACCATTTCTCGCCTTGTCTTGTCAAATTAGAAGTTCTCTAATAAATCATATAGTTATCCTCATTAATCCGTCAATTCCAGAAAATCGCATTACTATCATTTGTGAAAACTTGCGTAGCCCTAAGCAATAAGTACAATACCCACATTCCTTACCCATAATTAAGTGCAATCACCAATAACTCCTTAAATAATACATCTTCACACTTATTTGTCACTAGACCCATCCTTATACTCCCAATAGTCTATGATAGAGTAAAAAATATCTATACCCAGATATGTTTCTTCTGATGATAACTTAATGAATTTATCTCACTTATCCTGGGGACATTAGGCAATTACATAGAGAATTCACATACCACTCGTCCTTACTCTGCCACTGCAACACCATCACATCGTGCTTCACTTATCCTTTCATACTCCAATGAATTAAAAGACTTAGCATTCTCCGCGCTCCTATCAGATGAATACTTTATCCTTTTGACATTTGTCACCAAGCTTGAACCATTCGAATTCTCTTAAGTACCATTCAACTCCGTAAGATGTAAAAAATACTCCTCATACGAATCTTGTAACAAGTCCTACCACCTCTAACCTTATTACCAAGGATCACCTTTCACATTGTTGTCTTTAATTAAATTCTCATCACAACATCACCATGGTCTCTGTCCTCTCAAGTATAAGCTTGTCTTCAAGATGCCAACTTATGAAATCTTTCGTTACTGAATCATTAGCTTGTCGTTGATACACCCTCATCACAAGACTATTGCAATAAATCTGAATGACATTGAAGTATTCCCATATCAATCACACCTCAAGTAAATCATCCTTGATATGTCAAATCTCCTCAAGTACAGTCCTCAAAGTCGTAACACTTATTACTTAGTTACTTCACTAACCATATGAATTCAAATCTCCAACTCCTTCCCCATCACTTGTTAAACCATATATGCACATCTTCGACCTTCGAGTAACTAACTGTTGAAGATATGATGATCATACAGTCTTTCTGCTATCGCTCCCATTCTCTAGGGATATCACTAAACCAAATTATTTGAATCATAACCTCGCTAAAACCGAGTCTTCAAATCATAGCTCCAATTTGAACTCAATCTTGCTTCCTTATCATGGTGACAAATCTCATACTATATCGTGCGATGTGACATCTAGCCACTCGTGGACAAATTCGAGAACGTGTCCTCACCATTACTGAGCAATTGAAACAAAGAAGTTTAGGTCTTAGAACGAATCACATACGCACGATAAGGAATGAAAGAATAGAAGTTTCCTCAATGTCCTATAGCCTCTCAAAGATAGGTATAGAGCTTTTCATACCGATATATAAGACTCTATTAGATACTGCTCTTGTACTCATGAGATAAATGAACCTATTGCTCTGATACCAATTTGTCACGACCCAAAATATCATTTATGTTGTGAGGGCACCTACCCTAACCCGTAGGCAAACCACTAACTATACAAGACAAAATTATGTAAATATAAATGCGGTAGAAGTAAATAACAACAGAAGTACTGTCAAAGTCTTGACACTTAAAGCATAAACCTTAAAATATCCCCAAAAACCTAGTTGTCATGAGTACAGAGCTACTAATTAGAATACATATCAGAAAATTTAAATACAATCATTGTCTGAGAAATAGGTCCGAAAAGAAAAATAACAAGATGAAGAGTTCCAGTGCCGAGATGGAATCTACGGCTCACCCTGAACTCCCAAGAAAAATCTCCAAGCTCTACGTCAAGCTCCTCTGCTGACATCTGGTTCAGTACCTGCACGTAGAGTGCAACAAGTGTAGAGTGAATACAGAAAGCTCGTGTACCCAGTAGTATTATCGACCAACCCTAACTATAGCGGTGGCGAGGGTTGGTACTCTAATACTTCTCTTCTTGCTTGGTTAGTTAAATTATACAATTTTTAAGTAATTCAACCATTTACATAAAGATTCTACAACCACACCAAGTCATAAAGTCCATTACTCTTCAAGAACATCTCAAAGTTTCTAATTTTACCTCATTTAGGATAGATATAGTAATAAATTCCAACCTTTGCCAAATCGGCATCTAAGTCCTCAAAGCTTACTTTTTCATTAATTAACTAAGTTCTACTCATAAAGGTGCAATCCTTTCACGAATTAAGGTACGATCACTATCAAGATTCAATCTTTTATCCCAACAAATAAGTTTACCATTAAAGGTTCAATTTTTTAGTTCTTATACTGAGGAACACGTAATGATCTTATCTCTATATCGCTACTAACAATCCAAGTCATAAAGATCTCATCTCTATTATCATTTCTAGCAATCAAGGTCATAAAGATCCCATCTTTATATCATTACCATACCGTCTCATTTTTCCATTTCACATCAAGTATACATTACAAAGTGTCAGTATTTCCTTCCTCAAAAGTCACATGATCATAAAGTCTACCAGAAATCAATATCGAGTATACACAACATCAAATACATATCAGGAATATGAATGAATGCAATGCAGATGATATATATATATATATATATATATATACTGACCATATATACCCGATATACACACGCTGCTGCAGTAGCTGTCACGTGACCCATGTGGGACTCATGAGGTCCATATACCCATCGGATACCAGCTCTGTGGCTGAAGTGTTATCATCAGTCATCATTCTCGCATCATATACCATATCTAACAACATGCTTTCCAAGCCCCTTCTCAGCAGTATCTCGACAGTCAAATGCCAATGAAATATGTATGAATGATATGGATATGTGTAGACCATGCAATCGGCATAATCAACACAATCAGTATTATAAATTTTATCTCAAGTATTTAGACGAGATGTAGAGTGATGAATGCAAGACAAATCAAATAAGAATAAGATATCAAACATGGCTTTGCACCTAAATAATCATCAAACATACCAACCTAAGGAGTTGTCTTCACCCGAGGGTCTCCCGGAAACAGTTGCTCTACCTTCCAAGATGGAGGTAAGGTATGTGTACATTATACCTTCCCAGACCCCACGTTGTGGGATTTCACTGGGTATGTTGTTGTTGGTGCTCATGGCCCGAAGGGCTAAGCACATAACTCCTTCAAGTATATTAAACTAGTTCATTAATTACCCAAGTTAAGTTTACCGGTGCCCGTATTAGTGCTCATCATCTCACTAATACAGAACACCAAATAATCAATTACTCTCATTAATTCATTAACAATATACCTATACATAAACGCTATACTAAAGTCTAGTAAGTCTCAACTTGTCTGATTCGAAGCCAAAGAATCACGTAGCAGCCTTGCCCTTCCGTTGAGCCTCCTCGCGAGCCTACTCTGGTCATTTACATTAATTACATAAGATCACGAGTCTATCGATACCCACATCTGTAGTCGAAACTAGAATCCCCAAGTTAACTACAAAGGAAACCTGGGCCCACATTATCAAAATACAAACTTTATTACCCAACTAATGCCAAAACATGCTAGATAATCATAATCTCAAGTTAATTTAACAACTAAGCCCGAATGTATCCTCCATTTCATGAATTTAGCAAAAGCTCCAATTCTAATCCTAGAATTTCTCTCAATTCTCAAAAGGGTTGCTAACATGAATTTGATCAACTAAATATCACCCACTAGTCTAATACAATACAAGTTTACAATATCAACAACAATGATCCAATAATCCACCCTCAAATCTCAAGTATTACTCTCTTATTCTCAATAAATCACTTATCTTATTTCCTCCAACTAAGAATCATACTTAGGGTAGAACTTAACTAACACGTATTAATTAAAGGGTGGAAAATATACCTTAATGATGAATCCTCTTGAATTCTCCAAGAAATCCCACTTCCCAAGCTCCAAACCCAAGGAAAAATGTTTTCGGGAAATGAGGATAGCTTTTAGGTCATGAACTTCAATAATCTAAACAGTTATCCCACTCCAGCAGAATCGACTTCGCTAGAGCGAACCCAATTCGACTGAAAATCCATCAACTGAGGTTAGATCACTTAAAACCCCAAACCACGCTGGGCGAAAAGGAAACTCCGCTGAGGCGCACCCGCCCCAGCATGGAACTCATCCACCAAAGTGGAGCCTCGACACATGGTCAAGTCTCGCTTCTACAAGCCAGACCTCCAAAGAGGCGGAACCGCAGAAGCGGACACCGACTTGTTGGTGCGAACACCAAACACCAGCAGCAGTCCCAAACCATCAAATTCCCCATCAAACATCTGAAACTCCCGGGACCTCCTAGATACAAACCAAACATACATTCCTATCAAAAAACATATTGCAGACCTACTCCCGCACTCGGAATTCCAAAAAAGTCTCTAAAACTCGGGTTTGACTAAAGTCAACTCTTAAGTTCTAATTTCACACTTTTACAACCAAACCCCCAAAACACACATGGCTGCCTCGAGAACCGAACCAAAGGATCTACTAAGTCATAAATGTCATTCCGGAGCTAATGGAGCCAATGAAACTATGAAAAAAATGTGTTTATCCAAAAGTCAACTATGAATCAAACCTCCCTATTCTCTTGACTTAGAATTTCCAAACTTCCTCAAAACCTACTTGATTACCTCAAAAACTATGCCACTCATCCTCACAAGTCATAAATATCGAGAATAACTACGAAAATGGCATTCTTGGAAAAAATAAGTTCAAAGTTCAAAATAACTGAACGGATCATTTCAAAGATGGTATTGACTTCATGTTAAAAATATATGTATGAATTAAGTCTAAAGGACTTGAATTTCTTACAGCTGACTTATAAGGATATTTAACATACTTAGATTTAACATACATTTAACATTTTGATTGATTGCTTTCAAACCTTGGCAATACTTCCAAATTAATCATTTTACACAAGTTGTATAATTGACATGTCCTAAACATAAATGCCATAAATTATTTGAATCAAGTAAATAAGAAGAAACTGAAATTTTATTATTATCAATTACCATTACATTCAGTTTGAAAAGGCCCTCGGTAAGGTAAACTTTTTCTACATACATCTTGTTCTTACTTATTACAATTTTATCTGAAATAAAAACATATTTAACTCATTCTTGACGAGAAGTGCAGTAGAAACTAAGTTCTTCCTTATTTCAAGAACATGACAAATATTGTTCAGAGTCACCACCTTTTAGAGGTCATCTTCAGGAATATGTTTTCATAACCTTCATTTTTGGTCGTTACAAAATTTCTCATAGAAATGGTGTCGTCGGGTCCAAAGCAGACGTATGAAGTGAATGCTTCTCTAACAGCACAAATATGGCGGGTGACTCCAGAGTTAATCCACCACACCTTGGGATTTCCTACTAATTTGCACTTGGACAACGTATCACACAAGTCATCAATATTATCATTTGTTTCAATCATGTTTGCTTGACCCTTCTTCTTTTCTTTCTTTGGAGAATGACAGTCTCTAGACTTATATCTAATATTTCCACAGTTATGGCCATTTCTCTTGAATTTCTTCTTGCTAGGATAGTTCTTTGGTCCATGAGACTTCTTCCTCTTTTCAGATTAGTTGGACCAGTCTCAACAATGTTTGCTTCCACAATTTTTGAGTGTCCACGTGTCTTTTTTTCAGCAACTTTATTGTCCTCTTCGATTCTCAATCGAATGATGAGATCTTTGAGTTTCATCTCCTTGCGTTTATGTTTCAAGTACTTCTTAAAGTCCCTCCATAAAGGAGATAACTTTTAAATCATCATTGCCACTTGAAACGACTCATTGATGACCAAACCTTCAAAGAAAAATTCGTAATTAGCAACATAATTCAACAGAAGCATTAATTCATAATATACCTCAGGCAAGGAGATCCTGAATTATAACTTGCTAGTCTACGTAGTAAAATAAAAATAGGAAGAGAGAGCAAAAATATTAATATATTTATAGAAAAGTTATTAATTATCTAAATCATGGGTGGGGCCTTGCTTTAGTTAATGAAATTTTAGCCATTAATTCTAACATATGTCATGTGTCCTTAATCCAAGCTAGAACTTGAAAAAAATGAAGAGAAATGGAGAGGACCCGATCCATGAGAAATAAAGAAGTTTAAGTGGATCAAATTATACCAAACTCATGTCTCATAATTTACACCAAGTGGCACCTTAGGCGCATTTGTGACACTTTAATGATATCTTAGACTTGTAATTAACGAAGATAAAGGTTAGAAATCTATAGAGTTCCTAACGGGAATTAATTAGCATGAATTAAGAAGTTAACCCGTGATGTAAGACAGAGTATCTAGAGTGCAAGTTCAGTGACGTGATGCAGGAGGTGAAGGTGGAAGTGAAGATCGATGCACTAGAAAAATTGTTTCAAGTATCTTGGGTTCATAATACAAAGAGATGGGGAGATTGATGATAATATCGCTCATCCTACTAGGAAGGGATGGATGAAATAGAGACTCAAATTCGGGGTACTGTGCGATAAGAATGTGTCTTCAAGGCCTAAAGGTAAATTCTATAAAATAATGGTTAAATCGACCTTATTGTATGGGGCATAGTTCAAGCCAGTCAAGAATGCTCACATTCAGAAGATGAGTGTAGCGGAGATGAGAATGCTCAGATGAATGTGTGGGCATACTAGGAGAGATATGATTAGGAACGTAGTTATACGGGCAAAGATGGAAGTGGCCCCCGTGGCGGACAAGATGCGGGAAGTGAGATTGAGATGTTCGCGCATGGATGTGCTAGTAAGGAGGTGTGAGAGGTTGGCTAAAACAGGAGTTAGGAGAGGTAGAGGTAGGTCGAAAAAATATTGGGGATCGAGGTGATTAGACAGGACATGAGACATATTCAGCTTCCTGAGGACATGACCCTAGATTGAAGGGTGTGGAGGTCGAGGATTAGACTAGAAGGTTAGTAGGTAGCTGAATGATCTCCTTATTAGTACTATTAGTTAATAACTACGTAGTTTCTTTTTTTCAATGTGTATTACTATTTGTTGCCTCATATTCTTTTTATCTTGCTATTTTGTTGTCATATTTTTCTTAATACCATGCTCACATCCTTGTCTTTTCTTTCGAGCCAAGGATCTATCGGAAATAACTTCTCTGCCCTCACAAAGGTAGGGTAAGGTCTGTATTCATCCTACCTTCTGCAGACCCCACTTATAAAAATACTGGATATGTTATTGTTGATTTAAGAAGTTAACTCGTACTGTAGAAAATAGAAAAGAGAAGTGACTTGTCTTTATGTTAATGTTATATAAAGTTGAATAAAGGGTCAAAATAAACAAGCAACATTAAAAAATCATTGATTCTCTCCAAAATCAGACCAAATATGAATAAGAGACCACATAACCTCATGCAATAATTATAGACTCCTAATTAAATAAAAAAATCCAAGAGATCTAATTGGAGTATTGCAAATATTAGTACAAATCTCACGCAGTTTGTGACCATATAAACAATTTGTTGTATGCCCCGTGCAATAATCCCTCCAATTATCGTTGCGTGGTGGTTGACATGCGGCTGCTTCAACTTCCACACTCTGTAACCCTATAAAAAAATCAAACTCAAATTTAGTTACAAAGCATATCCAAAGTTTTAAATTTAATGAGATAAGTATAAAATTAAAATTGGGTAGAAAAATGTGTTAAGAATTAGTTAGTCAAATTAGTTGGTATTATTTGAAAAATAAAATTAGCTAGTATATCATGTGTTGTTGCTTTCATTACCAATGTAGTGGGATGGAAGAGATCTCTTCACTCTTAGCCAAATGTGTCGAGTTTCAGGCCTAATAGAAAAAAAATCTGACAGGGAGTGCTTCCCCTTTGATAGACCTTAGTAAGGCAAATATAAATTAATTAGTCAGACAAGTGACTTTCAAATACTAAATGATTATTATAAAAGTAAGCTCCAAGTGTAAAGGGGTTCTTGTAATTGGTAGTTCTTTGAATATAGGCATAAGCCTACGCATAGATTTATGTGACAAAATCACAAATGTTAATTCAATCCGAATAACAAAATAGACAGTTTCTTGTTAAGATTTAAAATGAGACATTAGGCATGTAGAGGCATGTTCTCAACTAAGACATCTATTTTCATCGATATAAGTTGTGATGAGAATCAAACAAATAAAGAAAATTAAAGTGAAGTAAGCTTTCGTCATTTTAAATAGATCTATAATGAGTTGTAGCTCTTGTACAAATACATGTTTCTTTTGTTCAACTATATATAGTTTGAGCATGCATGGGCGGAGCCAAGTGGAATCACGGGTTCATCCGAACCTCCTTCGATGTAAAAATTACACTGAGTATACAAAGCTAGAATTATATTTTATATATAATAGTTGTTGAATTCTTTTGACTTCTTAATGCGTTTACTTTTTCATATTTTGTATTTTCTTGGTGCAATCTGAAATGAATTTGAGAATATTAGTAAGTGATTTATATCGTGATGGTTTGATAAAATTAAAAATAGTTTGATTTTCATTGTCCTAGAAAATCACTTTCCTAGTAGTGATGTAATACAATTTACATGATCCATATGTAGCATAAAAATTCACCGAAACAAGGAAAGGAAATAAAGACAATTATTTAGTATGTTAATCATGATTTATGCTTTATCTTTTTGGTAGAAGTTTAACTATGAAATGAGAAGGGGTTACATGAAAATGAAATCTTCTCCGGCACAAACATGCATGGTAGATATTCTTTTGTGAAGAAATTAAAGTGCAACAACTTTGTTAGTGCCTGAGAAATTTTGAAAATGTTTTGGGCAAGTTTTTTTGTCCACACCTCATGCCTACAGCCTGCACCTATCTAATCATAACTTCGAAATTAAAGAGGAAAAATAAAGAGACATAACACAAGTTTACATATCAAAAATGAATCTGTAATGTTTGTTAACGAGAAAGTAGGCCGGCACTACAATTGATGTAGCATTTAATGCTACCGATTGATTTTTTTGTTGGCTATATGGTGTGAATTGAATTGTAAAGTTTATCTGGTGTTATTATTTTTGTTCCACTTGTATATTTGCTAAAAAATTTCAACTAAAACAACAATCAATCAGCAACCTAAGCTGGGCTTGGTTTGTGCCATCACTGTTATACATTAACCTTTACAGTAATACAAGTTTGCAATACGACAACTAACTTTTGAAATTTAAATTGATATTTTACGACTTTCCGCAACTAAGAACTCCAAATTCGAGTGCAACCGTTCAAAAATACAATTAATTTGTTGCATTTAATAGTTAATAGTACATTTAGATCTCTCTATAAGAACTATCTTCTATAAGAGCATTTCATCATAAATAACAAATTTTCTTGGGATTAGATCTTTTAGTTTACCTTCTATAACAGATTTTTAACCTATAAAAGTAATAATCATCCTTATACCAATACATTCTTTGTAAACTATAAAAGCGTACCTAAAATATATATATTAGTTAATGCTAATGAAATAATTTGTTCCATTCTCGACACCCCGTGACTACAGCCCACACCTAGCGAATCATAACTTTGAAATTGAAGAGAAAAATGAAGAGACATAACACAAATATACATGATTTAACCCGAAAGATAAATCCGTAATGTTTATTAACCGAAAAAGTAGACACTATAACATATGTAGCATTTAATGCTACCGATTGATATTTCTTTGTTGGCTACGCGATGTGAATTGATTTGTAAAGTACCGAATGATATTATTTTTGTTCCACTTGGATATTTGCAAAAAAATTCCAACAAAAATAATAATCAATCAGCGACCTAGGTAGGGCTTGGTTTGCGCTAGTATTGTTATACATTTACCTTGGAGGTAATGCAAATTTGTAATATGACAACCAACTTATAAAAATCAAATTGATATTTTCACGACTTTACACAACTAAGACTCTAATTTCGAGTACAACAAATATAAGAAATACAATTGGTATGTTGCATTTACTAGTTAATAGTACAATTATATCTCTCTATAAGAGCATTTAATCATAAATGGTAAGTTTTATTGGGATTCGATTTTTTATTGTACCCTTTTATAACAGATTTTTGACCTATAGAAATATATAATAACCATCTTTATATCAATACATTCTTTGTAAGTTATAAAAACGTTTCTCAAATATATATTAGAATGTGAATGGAAAATAATAGTTAGTTGAGATTTTACCTTTATAATAATATTGCTGATCTATAACATAAATATGCGGGAAAACAATTAGAGTAATTTTCGTCTATAAAAGTAGACTAAGGCCAAAATGTTAACTGATGTTACAAGCATATCACATCATTCACTGTTAAAAGGTAAAAAAGTGACCCCGACAAACAAAGCTCTTAGAAAAGGGTTCGACTGTATATGAAAATCAACCTTTACTTTGTCGATACCTTAATACTCTCTTCGTTCCAAATCCTGGTTGACACAAAGTTTAAGAAAAAAAAACTAAAATTTATAATCTGAAACATACGAGACATTTATAATTATAAATTATTTATTAAAAATAAAAGAATTTTTTTAAATTAAATTACTTCTAAACATAGAAAATGACATTCTATTTTTATAGAGATTAAAAAGGGAGATGTACTTGGGTGCTATAAGGCGCTCTGGCATGGGACAACGTGGGTTCGATTCCCTGCAAGCACGAAGAAACTCTGCATGTTGGGGAATTTGACCTTGTCTCATTGATCAGTTGTACGCTCCGAGAAAAACTAGCTACCGGAGCACATCCCGCGATTTACCTGGTAATAGTCTTGAAGGACCGGTGCTATTACCTCCAGGACGTCTGGGTAATACCAGTGAAATAGTCAGGCGCAAGCCTGGAAACCTGGATTATCAAAAAAAAAAAAAGGGAGATGTACTACATAAAATGTAACAGAGGGAGTATGAATCAGAATTCATTAGATCAAACTGCCTTTTTACCCCTTATAACTGAGGTTAAGGTTGGCACGTGCATTTAAATGCTACTTTGTGGTCCTTTTAGACAAACATATTTTGAACAATAATCGGTAGTCACTTGATCAAGTTCTGAAAGTATATTTATGTCCTAGAGACAATATGTATTAGGTCAAATGTACTTTATATACATTCGTTTTGTTAATAATGGAGATTAATATTTTAGCATTTGCAAATTATTGAATTATTAATTGATTGTTTGTAATATTCTATAATATGCATTCCTGAAGGTTACGCTATTATTAATAGTGTGAGCTATTAATATTATAACATAACTCTTAAAATAGCCTCGACTAATGATCATTGAGAATGGGATATCGATGATATGTGATAAGTCGACATGTGGCATGCATCACATCCTTAGAGGATGTAGTATGTCTCACCTGCTACGAGTAATGGCTACTCGTAATGGACACATGGATACTTTGGAAGTATCGGTATACCCTGCTGATATATTGTTTGTTATACTTGTCTAAAGTATGATCAGCGTGTGAGAGATAGAAGTCCTTAGACTTGAGGTCAATACGCGTCTTGTCTACAAAGTAATGTACTTTGATCCCGTCCTAAGCTCAAATGCCTTATAAGTTGAGATACAGCTTGTATTAGGTACATTATGATATGGATTAAAGGTGGTAGTTGAGCCAAGATTAGGATTCATTCCTCGAATGTATATTTGAGAGAACACTCGGATTCTCAGTGATATTAGGTTGATTAAGTCGTTGGCCAATGCAATAGACGTATTTAGAATATGGTCTAGTTGTCAACTAATATAGATGAGATACAATGATTAAGCCATTTGGATAGACACTTGACAAATCATAAGCTTGATCGGGTGTGTCGTGAATGAAAGGATTTTATCTTACCACATAAAGGTTAAGTTTACTGGATTCGCGTAAACGTACTTCACATATTGAGTTCGTCTTTCGGCGTCGTCTAGGAGTTCCACGTAGACCTTAATTTGATTAATGTCGATATGAGAAAGCCTGTAGGGTCACACTATGTCGATTGTCCTTTCGATCTAAGGATATATTGAGAGAGTAATTAAATGTTCGATTTAGAATTGAGATATTTAAATGAATAATGATTATTTAAATTAAGTAAAAATTGGATTTTGGATTTAATTAAGAATGCGTGGAAAATAAATCGAGACAGTGCAGGAGCACGTCGAGCGCCGCGGCGCCTCTGCCTCAATTTTTGGGTCAGGCCTAAAGTCAAACCCTAATCCTGTTTGAACTAATTTTCACCTATAAATAGTGGCATTCTTTTCATTATTCAACACACCATTTTCAGATTATCATTCTAAGTCTTAGAGACTTAGAATCAAAACTCTCTCGAACCTCTGCCGGATTTCCTAGCTTTCCGAAAGATAAATACATTGAAGCTTGGAGCTTGCAATCGGAAGGGCAACCGCGTGTCAACCTTATAGTAGATAAAGATTCCAGATGTTATAACTTATAAGTATTATGCTTTATGTTACAAGTTTGATTGTTGTATAATCATATCAGAAAACTTGTTGGGGTAAGTAAGAAACAAAAAATTTAAACTTCCGATGTGTCTTACTTATGTGTTTTGAACTCAACAAAATCCTACAGTGGTATTAGAGCCCAGGCTGGTTCAATGGTTATATAACAATCGAATAAAGTAATCGTATGGGTTAAACATAAAATTGGATTAAAATGAGGTTTCTTGAAATCCTACATGTCTTGAATGAATGTTGACCTTTTGATATCACTCTAAATTATCTCCTACGCTAACTCGAGAAAGTCATTCCGCTCTAACTCGAACTAAGTCAAAAGTGTGTTGTCAAGCTAATTGCACGGTGTACGACTAAGAACGGGTAAGAACAGATGATGGTCGATATGGGCGTTATTGATAATGGTGGGTGATGATAAAGGACCTGTGAATTGATCCCTAAATTGGATTTAGGGGTTGAACGATTTTGAAAAATCAGCACAGAAACGTTTGTCAGGACATCGGCGTCGCGGCCTTATGGTAGGGCGTCGCGACTCTATGGTGGAGCGCGCGCGATGCTAATGCTTCATTTCAAAACTTGGACTCACTGGACAATAGGCGTCGCGGCTCCATGGTGGAGCGCCGCGATGCTAATGCAATTTCAGAAGCAGAAATGTTTTTGCCCTTGCAGCGCCGCGGCTCCATGGTGGAGCGTCGCGGCTCTAATGCATTTGCAGCAGCCGAAAGGCTTCAGCCTCAGTGGCGTCGCGGCTCTAATGATTAGCGTTGTGGCCCCACCTGTCCAGAAATGAAAAAAAAATTCAGAGTTCAGAATGTTTAACCCAAGATTATTATTATACAATATATTATTTGATAAGTATACTATTTATGTGCTAAATGTCAAAATGTTTGTCATTTACATTTCTAGAATAGCTTCCGCTATAACTGTCTGGGCAGGCGGCGCCCAGTATTTGATTAAACCATCTTATATCATGCATATTGGGTTGACGGTTTCCAACTATATGTGTCATTAGTTTGCATGATGTTAAGATGTCATATTGGATATGGCGTAAAAGAGTAGATCTTGGTTAAAACCCTGAATTAAAATATTCCCCAAAACTTTAAATACAAGTCTAAATTAAAACGCGTCGTCCATTATAATTGTTAGAGTGCAAAATCTTTTTCGGCGATACGAGTATTTATGCCAAAGCATTTGCTCTAAGTCTACGAGGACCCAGACTCTTTCATAGTTGTGTTTTTAATGTAAAGGTAAACGATAAACTTTGGTGGGTATTTACACCAAAGTGTTTGCTCACAAAGGCCAAATTTGCTTAGATACATAAACGCAGTCGTGTAATGGAGTTGACTTGCTTAGACAAATCTTGGCGCCAAAGTGTCGGACTAATCTAAGGACGCAAGATTAAATGTAATATTTGATCAACCAAGAGATGCAAATAAGTTTTGCAATTGGTTTAGAACCTACCAAGATGTGTTATTGAAGTTATCAGCCAAAGTAAATGCGAATATAGCATAGTCTTGGATTTTGGCCCATTATGACCTCAATTAATATAGGTTCGTATTCTACCATGGGATCGTAGAAGTATGTTAAAATAGTAGGAGCTAATTAAACAAAAGGCCATGTTGATTAGCCTAAACGAATGTGTATAATAGGAAACATATTTTGAGTTTGATTTCCAATCTATCTAATTCTTCAGATTATTAAAGATATCGAGCTTTTCGTTGAAAATGTTGATTGAGATGAACAAACTTACTGGATTGAACTACCTTGACTGGCTAAGGAATTTGTGAATAGTGCTGAGACAAGAGAAAATAGAATATGTGTTGGACACGGTGCTCCCAACAGTCCTTGTGACAGACTCTGCTGAATATGCCTCTTTTGATAAGAATGCTTACCAGAAACACCTAGATGATGCCACTTCAGCGCAGTGCGTGATGTTGTCTTCCATGTCTATGGAAATTCAGAGACAACATGAGAACATGGGGCCCAATGAGATGCTCGAACACTTGAAGAGTCTCTATGACTCACAATCCCAGACTATGGAATATGAGTTACTGATAGAACTCTTTAAGTGTAAGCTCAATGAAGGGGGCCAGGTCTCGCAGCATGTGTTGAAGATGATAGGGCTGATCGAGAGGCTTTCTTCAATTGGAAAGAAGCTTGAAAAGAATGTCGCTACCACCCTCATCCTGAACTCTCTCATTCGTTCATTTGAGAACTTCATAGTGAACTTCAATATGAATGGAACGAAGGCGACTCTGCCGGAGCTGCACAACATGCTCAAAACCTTTTAGTCTTCCACTTCCAAAGGCAAAGTTGTGCTCATAGTGAGCTCTTCTAGCCGACCCAAGCCGAAAGGCAAGGAATGACAGAAGAAGAAGGGCAAAGCAATCGTTGCGCCCTCAACTATGAATCCTATGGGAGGTGTGAAGAAGAAGGTAAATTCGGCTAAGGATGAATGCCTCAACTGCCACAAGAAGGGCCATTGGAAGAAGGACTGCACGACACCAGGAGGAGGAAAAGCACTAGGTGCTCCTGCCTTTGGTGGACAAGGTATGTACGTCATTGAAATAAATATGTCTATAAATAACTCTCATTCCTAGATATTGGATACCGCTTGTGGCTCACACATTTGTACAAATGTGCAGGGGCTAACTGATAGTAGGAAGGTTGGACCAAGAGAGGTAGACCTACGCGTTGAAAATGGAGCACGAGTAGATGTTGAGCGCGCAGGGACTTATAGATTAAATTTACCTTCTGGATATTGTTTAGTGTTGAATGATTGCTTCTATGTACCCTTGTTAACGAGGAATATCATTTCCATCCCTATTTTGGACATGAAGGGTTTTTCCCCGTATATTTATAATGGCAGTGTCTTTTGATAATATTATATATGGAACTGCTCCTCTTATGGATGGATTATATACACTAAACTGTAGTTGAGAGATATTCAATGTATAAAATAAATGAGCCAAGATAAGTAATAGAAGCTCTACCTACTATGGCACTGCAGACTTGGTCATATCAACGAATCAAGGATAGCAAGATTGAGGAAGTTAGACTACCTCGAACCATTTGACTTAGAGTCTTATGATAACTGCGAATCTTTCTTGAGAGGAAAGATGACCAATAAACCACTTTCTGGGAAAGGTGTGCGAGTCAAGGAGGTGTTTGAGTTGGTCCATACTGATGTATGTGGGCCATTCTCGACTCAAGCTAAAGGAGGCTTCCCATACTTCATCACTTTTACTGACGACTTCACAAGGTATGGATATGTGTATCTTATGAGACACAAATCCGAGGCTATTGAGAAGTTCAAAGAGTACAAGTCGGAAGTCGAGAAGCAACTTGCAACAAGTATCAAGATCCTTCGATCGGATCGAGGAGGTGAATACTTGAGCAAGGATTTTCTAGATTACTTAAAGCTACATGGAGTCCAGTTAGAATGGACACCTCCTGGAACACCACAGATGAATGGTGTTGCCGAAATGAGAAACTGAACCTTATTGGATATGATTCGATCTATGATGAGCTCTTTAGAACTACCTACATACCTTTGGGGACATGCTATACAAACCTCGATATATATTCTGAACAGGGTTCCTTCCAGTCAGTAGAAAAGACACCCTATGAGATACGGTGTGGCAAGAAGCCAGCTCTTAAACATATGAGACCCTGAGGGTGCCCTGCATATGTTAAGAAGATGCTCACTGACAAGTTGGAATCTAAAAGTGAGAAATGTTACTTCGTGGGGTATCCAAAGGAAACTAAGGGATACTACTTCTATCTTCCTGGAGAACATAAGGTCATTGTTTCCAGGAACACAACTTTCCTTGAAGAAGAATATGTCTACAAGGAACATAGCTATACAAGAGATAGAACTTGAAGAAATTCAAGAACCACAAGATAACACGAAGTTGAACCCTTGTCGAATGACCTAAACAAGGATTCAGTGGGAGTATCTGGTGAAGATTGGGTACTTAGAGTACGCCCTTCAGCCAGTGGGAGTGCTGTGAGAGATAGTGCAGAAATGCAAGACTCTCATACATAACCAATGGAAGATGATACAATAGTTGTACATCATTCCATTCAGGAAATACATGAAAATGACATTCCTAAAAGCTCTTAAGGGGGTGGATTGTCCAACACACAAAGACCTTCTCGCAATCAGAATACAACAAACACTGAAACACAGAATAATCAACTATGTAGGACCACTAGGACTCATCGTCCGTCTGAAAGAGTTAATCTCCTTGTTGAAACACACAATGAGATAGATATTCCTGATGACGATGAACCTACAACCTACAGTGAAGCTATGTTAGACATTGACTCGCAGAGATGGCAAGAAGCCATGAAATCTAAGATGGACTCGATGTACATAA
This sequence comes from Anisodus tanguticus, assembly GCA_034509755.1. NCBI lineage: Eukaryota > Viridiplantae > Streptophyta > Magnoliopsida > Solanales > Solanaceae > Anisodus > Anisodus tanguticus. The sequence continues at coordinate 21,877,107 of CM067550.1, read as the reverse complement.
ATCAAGTTTGGAACTTGGTTGATTAACCAACAAGGGTTAGACTCATAGGATGCAAATGGGTCTTCAAGAAGAAAATTGATGCATATAGCAAGGTACAGACTTATAAAGCAAGATTGGTGGCTAAAGGTTATAATCAACGGCCTAGGTCGATTATGATGAAACCTTTTCACCTGTTGCTAAGATTAAGTCCATCCGGATTTTGGTTGCAATAGCTGCATATTATGACTATGACATTTAGCAGATGGACGTCAAAACTGATTTCCTCAATGGTAATCTAGTTGAGGAGGTGTATATGAAACAACCTGAGGGTTTTTCACTTGAGTCCAAACCAAATGTTGTATGCAAGCTACAAAAGTCCATTTATGGGCTTAAGCAAGCCTCGAGGAGTTGGAACATTTGCTTCGACAAGGCTATCATGTCATTTGATTTCGTTAGAAGCAAAGAGGATCCATGTGTTTATAGTAAACGCAAGGATGAGAGTATTATCTTCATTATCATATATGTAGATGACATATTAATAATGGGAGACAATAAGACTCTCATGCAGTCAGTCAAAGAGTGGTTGTCCGATACCTTCATGATGAAGGATTTAGGTGAAGCCTGCTACATTCTGGGGATTAGGATCTATAGAGATAGACCTAATAGATTGTTGGGGCAGTCACAGTCAGTCTACATAGACAAAGTGCTTAGACATTTTTCTATGGAAAATTCCAAGAAAGGCGGTCTACATATGGGATAAGGCATCACTTTATCGAAGAAGGATAGTCCTTCTAATACTATAGAACTTGAACGCATGAAAAGGATCCCATATGCTTCGGCTATAGGATCGATCATGTATGCCATGACCTGTACTAGGCCAGATGTGGCATTTGCACTTAGTATGACTTGCAAATTCCAGGAGAATCCTGGGGAAGAACACTAGAAGGCAGTCAAGAGTATTCTTAAGTATCTTAGACGAACTAAAGATTACTTCTTAGTCTATGGTAGGGAAGAAAAGCTAGTTGTTACTGGGTACATTGATGCTAGCTTCCAGACGGATGTTGATGACTACAAATCTCAATCTGGGTATACGTTCATTTTCAATGGTGGAGAAGTAAGCTGGAAAAGTTCCAAACAAGCTACAACTGCTGATTCGACAACATAAGTTGAGTACATTGCTGGATCGGAAGCTGGTAAAGAAGTTGTCGCGATAACTGAGTTCCTGAAGGAACTAGGGGTTATTCTAAGTTCCACTTGTCCAATAACGGTTTATTGTAACAACACTGGTGCGATTGCGCAAGCTAAGAAACCAAGATCAACCAACAGAAACAAGTATGTACCAAGGAAGTACCACATACTCAGGGAGATAGTGGAGACTGAAGAGATTAGATTAGACTATGTTCCCACAAATGATAATCTAGCTGACCCATTCACTAAACCGTTAAGCTTAGTCAAGCATAATGGTCATTTTGAGAATATGGGCATTAGATATGTTAGAGATTGGTTCTAGGCCAAGTGGGAGATTGAAAGTATAATTATGTCCTAGAGACAATCTGTATTAGGACAAATGTACTGTATACACATTCGTATTATTAATAATGAAGATTAATATTTTGGCATTTGCAAATTATTGAATTATTAATTGATGTTTGTAATATTCTATAATATGCATCCCTGGAGGTTACGTTGTTATTAATAGTGTGAACTATTAATATTATAATGTAACTCTTAAAATAGCCTCGACTAATGATCATCGAGAATGGGATATCGATGATACGTGATAAGTCGACATGTGGTCTGCATCACATCCTTAGAGGATGTAGTATGTCTCACCTGCTACGAGTAATGGCTACTCGTGATGGACACATGGATACTTTGGAAGTATCGGTATACCCTGCTGATATACTGTTTGTTATACTTGTCTAAAGTATGATCAGCGTGTGGGAGATAGAAGTCTTTAGACTTGAGGTCAATACGCGCCTTGTCCACAAAGTAATGTACTTTGATCCCGTCCTAAGCTCAAATGCCTTATAGGTTGAGATACGGCTTATATTGGGTACATTATGATATGGATTAAAGGTGGTAGTTGAGCCAAGATTAGGATTTATTCCTCGAATGTATATTCGAGAGAACACTCAGATTCTCAGTGATATTAGGTTGACTAAGTCGTTGGCCAACGCAATAGACAAAAATAACCGTTGCAACAACGACCAAATTTTAATCTTCACAGTTGTGCAACGGCTATAACGACCATTTTTGGCACCCCTACCCCCTTAATATTTATTTTTAACCCCTAGTTAATATATTTACACTTTAACTTTATCTCTCTACAATTCTACAAATCTTTCTACTATTAAATATTATATCAAAGTTAAAAAATTGAGAGTGAAGTTGGCAAGTAGCTTGAGGATCATCCATCGAGCAAAGTTTCAATTTTCAACCTCGATTACACGTCGACGTTACGTCGGCATTTGGTACCTTCGTTCCTTCTTTAAATTATTATTGTTACTTAATTTTAATTATCGCACTTAATTTCTTTTATTTAATTATTTACTTGTATAATTAAAATGGAAGGATTTAAACATTTGATTACGGGTAAGGGAGCTTCTTCTTGTAGGGGTAATAAGGGTAAGGGTACTTCTAGTAATCCTATTCCTAGTCCCGATGATTTGATTGATTTCAGTAATATTGATGAAAATGCTTTTTTAATGATATATCAGTAGATGATGAAGTAGATGAATCAGAATTTAATTTAGACGATAATATAGATGACACACCCACTAGTGCACATCAACCTCAGGCTCAGACTGAGTCTCAGCTTGAAACTGAAACGGAAATGCCTCTTATTCCCCCTAGTATGAATCGAGGCCCCAGAAAACAAAATTAAAATCAGATGCATGACATTTTTTTTATAGGGACGAAGAGAATCAACTAGCAAGATGTAAAAATGTTTATAAATTTAAAATCGGAAAAGGTCAAGGTGGGACGAGAGGTTTACTGAGACATGTACAAGGGGAGCACACAGCTAGGTGGAATCAATATATGGCTAAAACATAGGGTGTGCCAATGTCATCTAAGTCGAGACAAGGTTCTCATAGTGTCCCCGACCTAGTACTGGGTTTCAAATTAACCCGACGACGGGGGAATTTTTTGTCCTAAATATGATAAAAACAAAGATAGGGAGAATGAGAATTAATTGTCAATGCTGAAAGACAAGAAGACTTGCTGAAATACTGGAGGGAGAATGAGAAGACATTTTCGCCGCTAACAAAGATAGCCCGAGATGTGTTAAACATTCAAGCGTCATCAACAGCGTCTGAAAGCGCCTTTTCCGCGGGAAGATTTCAAATTGGAGAGCACAGACATTCATTGGCGGGAGACACATTGAAGATTGTAGTTCTATTCAGAGACTGGATTCATGTGGAGCGTAGGAGGTGCGGCCAACCGGAGACCAACGAAGAAGAAGACTACAACTTACAACGAAATCATGTCTGATGGAGCAGGAAGCGACGTGGAAGAATTTGACAAACAAATTCCAATTCCAACAGAAGATCCTCAAGACATTGTGAGGAAATTCGAAAGAATATGGTTGGTATGTAATTTATTTAATTGCAATTTTAGTATTTTACTATGTAATTTGCAACTTTTGAACAACACCACAAAGTTGTAATTTTGAAATTGTATTACTGTGTCATATTTCTATTAAATAATATAAGAGGCACAAAAACAGTCTTTGGATGTTTTTATTACACTATCTTGTTCAATTATTGGAGTGTTTGTATATACAGTAAAACCTCTATAAATGAATATCCTTGAGACCTAGAAAATTATTATCTTATACGGGGTTATTAACTTATCGATAAATTAATATTTTTAATAATTTTAATTTTGTACATTATATTTCTCAAATTAAACAATTAATTTTTTTCGGTAACTAAGAAAAGAAAATAAATAAACAATTAATTAATGATGGACGCATTGTATCTAAGTTTATTAATCTTGTCAAAACGAAGTTTATTAATCCTGGGTTGACGTGATTCAAAATAGAATGCATGTACATTAGAATATGAAGTGTTGTGAATTGTTTCAAGTACACAATATAGAGTTTATAAATAGACACATCTATTTTAACTTCATATACCAAAACATATATTATATCTTCTCTTCCATGACTACTCATTTGAAAGGTGTAAAAAAAATCTACGCCGATGAGATGAGAAAAACATTATGTGAGTACAAAAATAAGCATCCCTCTTCAAGTCAAAAAGATTTGCAACATTGGGTTAAACAAAAGTTTGATCTCTCTTTTAGTCAATCAACAATATCAAATACTCTTAAAAGGTCAGCAAAATATTTGTCAAAAGAGATAACAAATAGCAATGTTAAAAGGCACAAATCAGCAAAATATCCTGAAATAGAAAATGTATTGTACGAGTAGTTTCTCCAATATCAAGAGAAAGTGAACATGACTGGAGAAATGATTCAAACTAAAGCAAGAGAGTTTCTACAGAAAATGTATGGTGATGCAAATCCAGAATTTAACTTTTCAAGTGGTTGGCTAGAACGGTTCAAGGTGAGACATGAGATTAAGTCTTATAGAAGGTTTGGTGAAAGTGGTCCAGTTGTCATGGAGAATATTGAAGAAGCTTTACCTGAAATTGGTAAAAATTGTTTAAGAAGTGCTTTATTTTATGAATTATATATGTAATTTTTATACGTATTTAATGAATTATTATTTATATTTTCGGTGGACCTCAAGGAATTTTTTTAAAATTATTATCTTATGCATTTATCGAAGTTATTATTTTATCCCATTGGCCCAAGTCGGGACCGGAGAAAATTATTATTTAATCGAGGTTATTAATTTATCGTTTTACTGTATTATTTTTTTAAATTAAGTGCAAAAAAAAAAAGAGTCCCAACCCGACCCCGTTCCGGCGGGATGTGGGAAGGCACGGGACCTCCCACCATACCGCCTAGCCCGGCCCGCCGGAACGTGAGTCCCGGCCCTCCCCCCTTCCAGTCAGGTCCCGTCCCGCTAGGACCCGCCCCGCCCCGTTGGACACCCTTACTATTATCTGCCAAAAGTACTTTCTTACATATGTTTCCCTTGTTAAACGTATTTTCATATAGTACTACGTCATATAATATATAAGCACTTTTCTTTGACGAAAACAAAGCATGTTGTTTTCAGTGAAACTCTTGGTCTTTTAGATGCTTGATGAGAAACCAAGGAGTTTCCGGTGTGTCTCACAACTCATAACGGTAACAAATCACAGAGATAGTTTTCACTTTCAATACAATGGTATCAATACATATACAGGAAAGAAAAGGAAAAGTAAGATGAGAAGAAACCGTTCAGTAAGATACTTAATGGTGCTCAAATCAGATTTAACAAAACTAAAAGAAAAGATAACAAAAGAAAGGGAAATTTGCATTTGCAATGAATCTCATTTCCTTCAGCATGAGTTACAACAAAATAAGTGTACTATTCCAGCTCTGAAAATAATAGTACCCAGCAGCAAACTACAACTAGCCTCAAAAAATTGCACAACAAAAAGAGCCGGCAACACAACTAAAAGCAGGCAGGACTTCAAATAGACCAAATCCTACGACATACCCTCAACAAAAATTTGATATCCCAATCGGACATCTTCCTCCTTTAACCTAGAAAAGAATCGGGAACATCTTTCCAATTGAATTCTCTTTGAATAACTAGTACTACCTCTTCTAACCACAAGAATACCCCAACTGATGACCTACAGTACCAATGCTACCTTTTCCTGCGAAACATAAGCTGAAGGAGAAGCAATAAGAGGCTCGTAATGATCAGCCCCAGCACCACACCAACCTGCAATTGCCAACCGTTCACAATCTCAGACATGGAAGTAAATAAACATAAAAATCTTAGCAGTAGGACAAATTTTTCTGTACGTACCTGTTCCTTTCATGAAAAGGAAGAAAGGAGGTTCACATATTTCACATCTTGGACGATGCGGGAGAAAGAAGACACAATTTTCTTCATCAACCATTGCATCAGATCCATGTGCTTGCACCTGAAAATTATATACCAACAGGAAAACTTAGGAAAAGTACTGTTTGACTAACAATTCCACAACACACAAATTGAGAAATGTGAGCAACAAAGACACATGGGAGCAAGGAACATAGGAGTTGAGAAATGAACTTGTGCAATCTATCAAACCTTGGTGGGATCTTCCCCAATTTATCTTTAAAAAAAACCTATGAAGATTGATAATATGAGCACAAATAAAACCGCTTTCTCAATAGACACATGTCATCATCCCAAATTGAAAAAGGAACGGGCACATCCACTAGCAAAGATTATCTTCCTGAAACACCCTACTTTCATTAGCATCTTTCTCATGGACTATCTTCGCTTATTGCTCTTATGACATTGTTTTTGAACAATAAAATTATGGAGCTTCATATTGGAAAAGCCTAACAAACATAGCACCATTTGGAAATGGAAACAAAAACAATACGTTGCATACTGTCACACCTAGATGATTGTAAAGGATTATCATACAAACCACTCACAAGTAATTATTCATGAGAAAGCAATTGTCATGCTAAAGAAGAATATGATATAGGAAGATGATTTTCTTACCACAAAGATCTCTCTTTTAAACTCGGTTGCAAGACACTCAATGGCTATATCGTCTCCAAATGCAGCGGCATGACCATCACTATTCTCATCAACAGTTAATAAACCGTCCTCTGTATACTGCAAAGTGATGATATCATATTCATCATCAGGTGAACCAGAGATTGACATGTACTTTGCCCAACTTGGCCCATCATCCACACCTATGCACCTCTCTTTGTATATAGACTCAGCAGCCAATTCTCTTCAATGTCAACCACAAAACCAATATGAAAAACTACACCACATCCAATAAATTATATAGTAAAAGCAACCATATCAAACTCAATCAATTGATAGCATCTTCACCTATACAAGAAAAAGAAAAGTTTCGAAAATTCTTTCCAGTACAGATAGACAGTGCTGAAAACCTAGCAAATGGAGTTTTGATTTCTTCTTTGGTTCTGTTAAGAGTCCACACATCAGCCCTTTTAAGGGATGGGTGGTCTCTTTACTATGGCTTGGGCTGATAAATATACCATCATATACATAGATCATATACACGGTATACTATCTTGTGTATACCGTGTATATCACGGAAACCAAGACAATTGGGAGACCATGATATACACGGTATACACACCGTGTATATGATGGTTTTTGTAAATAATTAGCATTGTACACTTACCATAATTATAGAATTCTTGTATAAATAGAATAGGGTTTTGGGAGTAAAATAGGAATAGGATTTTCCATATTATGAAAATTGTAAATTGTATATATACTCATTCATTAATGAAAATAATCAAGGGACTATTTTTTTCATGGTATCAAAAGTCTAGGACTAAATTACTTCCGCTCCTCCCCCAATTTTTTTCTCGATTTCCGACCATCTCTTCTAGGCCGAGACTGCCTCGGAATCCGTGTCCATTCTCAGCTTTCGTGCCAATTTACCTCCTCTCTTCTCAATTTTTCTTCTTAATCCCTTTGGTCTTTCGTTATGTCGAAGTCAAAGAACATGTTTCATCTTACCCTTGTTGTTTCTAGGGATGTTGTTCTTGAGATGGAAAACGTCAAATATGCGACGTGGACAGAGTTGTTTAAAATTCACGCAATCTCACATCAAGTCCTCCAACACATAATTCCTCTCACTATCCCTCCTCCTGCGGAGGATCCTCAGTTATGGATCACTCTTGATGCTACCGTCCTTCAGTGGATTTACTCCACTATTTCTACCGACCTTTTACAGACGATCATTGAACCGGACACTACGGCTATGACTACCTGCAATATATTGCGTGATATATTCCTGGATAACCAACATTCCCGCATGTCACCCTTCAGTAGGAATTTTCCCAAGTCCGCATGGAAGATTTCCCGAATGTTTCGGCCTATTGTAAACGGCTCAAGGAATTTGTCGGACCAACTCCGTAACGTTAACACACCTGTTACCAATAATCGTCTTGTTCTACAAATGGTTGCGGGCCTATAATGGCGTTGGGACTCTCCTTCGTCAAAGTAATCCGCTTCCCCCTTTTTATCAAACCCGTTCGATGCTCACGTTGAAAGAAGCCGGCCTGGCAAAAAAGGCGGCTACCGACGCCAGTTCCATAGCGATGATGACTTCATCCGATAACTCTCATGGTTTTGTTGACAATTTGGGCCAACACTGAACAACGGTGGTGGGCAAGAAGGGTCAAAATCGTAAAAATAATGACAAATCGCGGTAGCAACAACAGCGGCGGCCGAAACGGTGGTGGCAACGATGGTGGGCCTCGGGGCAATGGGCGGCAGCCAAATTGGCCTCAGCAATGGGCCCCCTGGCCAGTGGCCCGTAGCCCAACAGTGGCTATTTTCCACCCAGCCCTTACCCGAGTAACTGGGCCCAATTCCAGCAACAGGCCCGACTCAGTTTCTCACCAGTTTTGCTTCTGGGCAGGGACAGCAGGCAGGATTGCTTGGGCCTCGGCCATCGTAGGCATTCCAGGGAGTGGACCCCATACCGACTCCGACAGATATTGAAGCCGCGATGCATAAGCTTAGATTAAATCCTCTAGACCCAAATTGGTACATGGACACCGGCATCATTTCTCACATAACGTCCGACTAAGGTACTCTCTCATCTTATTCCAATTTGAGCAAAAATTGTGGCATTATTATTGGTAATGGCAATACAATTATAATTCGTGATTACAGTAATACAACTGTCTTCCCACATCCACCTCTTGTCTTGAAAAATACCCTTCATACCCCTAACTTAATTAAAAATTTGATGTATGTTCGTAAATTCATTACTGATAATTGGATTTCTGTTAATTTTGATCCTTTTAGATTTTCTGTTAAGGATTTCAAGACGGGAATACCTCTCATGAGATGTAATAGTAGATGAGATCTTTATCCAATCACGCCCGCATCCCATCTCTAGAGTCACGTCTTGCCATCTACTTTTTCAGCTCTAGCTTCTTCCTTATGGCATGCACGCTTGGATTATCCTGGGCCGTCTGTTGTTTCTTCCTTATATAAAAATAATTTTATTTCTTGTAAGGATACGCGTAGTACTCCAATTTGTCATTCTTGTCCTTTAGAAAAACATGTTAGATTGTCATTTGTAGTCTCTACTTCTCGTACTTTAATACCATTTGATATTATTCATAGCGATTTATGGACATCTCCCGTTTTAAGTTCCGTGGGCCATCGTTATTATGTTCTATTTTTAGATGATTATTCTAATTTTTTATGGACCTTTCCATTAACGAAAAAATCTTGAGATTTTTCTACATTGTTAAATTTTCGAGCAATCATCCGTACCCAATTCGAACGGGAAATAAAAAATATTCAATGTGATAATGACAATGATTATGTTAATGGGTTGTTTTGAAAATTTTGTGAAACTAATGGCATAGTTTTATGTTTCCCTTGTCCTCATACGTACTCACAAAATGGAAAAGTTGAACAAAAAATTCGTATCATTAATAATATTGTCCGAACTTTATTGGTCCATGCTTCCGTACCCCCTTTCTTTTGACATCATGCTCTACAAATGACTACCTATCTCCTTAACATACTTCCTACCAAATGGTTGACATATGCGTATCCTCTTAAAGTCCTCTATAATAAAAATCATTCGTATTCACATCTTAGGGTCTCTGGGTGTTTATGCTATCCACTTTTTCTGTCAACTAAAATTAACCAACTTCAAGCCCGTTCTATCGCTTGTGTGTTTTTGGGTTATTCATCTAATCATCGTGGTTACAAGTGTTTTGATTTATTGTCTAATAAAATCATAATTAGTCATGTTCTTTTTGATGAAACTCAATTTTCTTTTGCTAAAGTGAGTAGTCCCGTGCCTAGTTTGTATCATTTTTTAGATAACGAGGTCTCACTGTACTTTAAGCACCACCTCATGGGCTGATCCAGTGACCCGGACCCGCCAGCAAGCCCACTGCCTGCTCGCCCGCCTCCACCTACTGTTTCTGCCCCACTTTCGGCCCAACCCACTACCCAGACAATTTTTGGCCCAGTTTCGCACCGGTCCAGCCTACTGTTTCCAGTTTTGGGCTAGCAGGCCCACTGCCTGCTGGTCAGTCCGTCACCCACCCAAGTTTTTCCCAAAATCCATCCACTTCCTCCTCCTCGAGTCAAAGGCCAGTTACTCGTAGTCAACGAGATATTTTTAAATCAAAACGACATTTTAACCTCAATTCTAATGTCTCTAAATCCCTTCTACCACGTAACATAGTGTCTGCCTTAAATAACCCGAATTGAAAATTGGATATGAATGACGAATATAATACTCTAATTGAAAATAAGACGTGGGAGTTGGTCCCCCGTTCTTCTAGTGTTAATATTATTCGGTCTATGTGAATTTTTACTCATAAAGATAATTCTGATAGCTTTTTCGCGAGACATAAGGCTCGTATTGTAGGTGATGGTAAAACTCAACGGGTTGACGTAGATTGTGGTGAGACATTTAGTCCGGTGGTCAAACCGGCTACCATTCGCACTATTCTCAATTTGGCTCTTTCAAAGACATAGCTCATTCATTAGCTCGATGTGAAGAATGTTTTCTTACATGGTGATCTTAAAGAGATAATTTTCATGCATTAGCCCTTGGGTTTTCGAGATCCCACATATCCTAATCATGTCTGTTTATTGAAGAAGTACTTATATGGGCTTAAGCAGGCACCACGGGCCTGGTATAAGCGGTTTGCAGACTATGTATCAACTATTGAGTTTTCTCACAGCCGGTCTGATAATTCTCTGTTCATCTATCATCGTGGTACTTTCTTGGCATATATTCTATTATATGTAGATGATATTATCTTGACAGCTTCTTCTGATGATTTACGCAAGTCTATCATGACACTACTAAGTTCTGAATTTGCTATGAAAGACTTGGGACCCTTGAGTTACTTCTTGGGGATTGTTGTCACTCGTCATGCAGGGGGTTGTTCTTATCCCAACGGATGTATGCCGCTGAGATAATTGAGCGAGATGGTATGTCCTCGTGTAAGTCTACTTCCACTTCAATTGATACCAAGCCCAATCTAGGTGTTGGGGCTGGCTCACCTTACGAGGATCCTACTCACTATTGCAGTCTTGCTGGAGCTCTTCAATATCTTACTTTCACGAGATCGGATATTACGTATGACATACAGCAGGAGTGTCTGTTTATGCATGATCCTAGGGTGGAGCACATGAATGCGCTCAAACGCATTATCCGATACATCCAGAGAAAACTTGACTATGATTTGCATCTATATCCATCATCAGCCTCTACACTTGTTTCATATACCGATGCTGATTGGGGTGGCTGTCCGGACACCAGACGCTCTACATCTGGATACTCTATGTTTCTTAGCAACAACTTGATCTCATGGGCTGCCAAACAACAGGCTACCTTATCACGCTCCAATGCTGAGGTCGAGTATCGAGGGGTAGCCAATGTGGTTTCTGAATCATGTTGGTTACGTAAGCTTCTCTTTGAGCTTCACTTTCCCATTCAAAAAGCTACAATGGTATATTGTGATAATATTAGTGTCGTATATCTTTCTGGAAATCCGTTCAACACCAGCGCACTAAACATATTGAGATGGATATCCATTTTATTCGCGAAAATATAGCTCGTGGACAAGTACGCCTCTTACATGTCCATTCTAGGTATCAAATTGCAGACATCTTTACTAAGGGTCTTCCCTCGGTCCTATTTGAAGATTTTAGGGACAGTCTCAGCGTACGAAGACCGCCCGCTATGACTGTAGGGTGTGAAAATATACCATTATATACATAGATCATATACATAGTATATTATCTTGTGTATACTGTGTATATCACGGAAACCCAAGACAATTGGAAACCGTGATATACACGGTATACACATCGTGTATATGATGATTTTTGGTAATAGTTTTTGTATATAATTAGCATTGTACACTTACCATAATTATAGAATTTTTGTACAAATAGAATAGAATTTTGGGAGTAGAATAGGAATAAGATTTTTCATATTATGAAAATTATAAATTGTATATATACTCATTAATTAATGAAAATAATCAAGGGATTATTTCTTTCAATAATTCATATACCAGACGCTCCACGTCTGGCTATTGTATGTTTCTTGGTAATAACTTGGTCTCATGGTCTGCGAAGCGTCAGTCTACCTTATCACGCTCTAGTGCAGAGGCTGAATATCGAGGAGTAGCCAATGTGGTCTCTGAATCATGTTGGTTACGTTATATTCTATTAGAACTTCATTTTCCCATTCAAAAAGCTACCTTGGTTTATTGTGATAATATTAGTGTTGTCCATCTTTCTAGTAATCCGGTTCAACACCAGCGCACTAAACACATCGAGATGGATATCCACTTTGTTCGCGAAAGGTAGCTCGTGAACAAGTACGCGTCTGTCATGTCCCTTCCAGGTATCGAATTGCAGACATCTTTACAAAGGGTCTTCACTCGATTCTATTTGAAGATTTTAGGGACAGCCTCAGCGTACGAAGACCGCCCGCTATGACTGCGGGGTGTGATAAATATACATGTGATATACACGGTATATACACTGTCTTGTGTATACTGTGTATATCACGGGAATACAAGACAAAACAGTCCATGATATACATGCCAAGTATATCACAGTTTGGAGTATATTTGGTAGCCTATTATTTATAATTAATTAAGCATTGTACACTTACCATAATTGTAGTATTCTTGTACAAATAGAATAAGGTTTTTGGTGTAGAATAGGAATATAATTTTTCATATTATGAAAATTGTAAATTGTATATATACTCATTCATTAATGAAAATAATCAAGGGATTATTTCTTTCATGGGCAATTCCCCCTCATGAGCTAGCTTATGGATTGAGTTAGGTCCAAGATCCATTATTTACAGGTTCCTTATTATCGAAAGAATTCTCACTTCAAAGATCAAGAAAAAGAAAGAAAACCCTTCTCTCTATGGCGAAATGCATGATAAAATCTCACTTTAAGTTAAATAAGGATTCACATAAGATAAGAAAAATAAGTTGATTAATTAAAAGGAAAAAAAATTGCACATATATGTTTTCCTACAATCTTCACTATAGTAATCTATATGGATTGTCCGAATTGAGGGATATTAAAGGAAATGAAGTACCATGACATACAAACTAACGCGGAATCAATCAGATCTAAACTATAACTACCAGATCTAACAATAACAATACTTAGCCAAAATGGATAGGAAATTACCGTTGCATCCCTAGCTGAACAAGCTCAGAAATAGCCGAATCAAGAGGCTCTCGATCATCCTTCTTAGCTAACAGCTTCAACTCTTGAACAACATGAATGCCCCACCCAGATTTCAGATCTGGAGAATACATATGCTTAATCGCAGATTCAATCATTTCTTTCTCCTCATCACTCACCGATCCAAGATCTTCCAAGAACCTCCTCACCGTCCTCCGTCTCAGATCTCTCGCATACGACACCATCGTCATCCCCATAGATTTCCCACACGCCGTAAAAAGACAGTTTCCGTCTGCCTCCACTTCTCCGCCGTGGATCAACCGGAATACCACCGACGCGTTCTGATCCCGTGGATTCTTCCACAGCACTCCCGTCGACTGAATCTTTATCAAATGCTTTCTCTGCTGCTCCTCTAAACCTGAAACTTCTTCCCATGAAGACGTAGGATCTCTCCATGGAATCACCGGCGACGACGTCGTTGAGTCGCAGATGAGTTTCCCCATTTCTAGAAAGTTCTGCAGATTTTCAGAGAATTTCTATTTTTTTTTCTATTTCGACAGCAATGGCGGAAACAGAAAATGGGGCAAACGGCTATATTTTACAGATACGGGTTGGTGAAGCGGGTAACAGCTATATATAATCACTTACGTGGCGATTTATGAGTGGGCGCGTCCTTTTCCCGCTAGTGGGTAATAAAGGGTATCATATATAATGAATATTCTATATACTACACGAACGGTAATGTTTAGAATTCGGAGTAAAATAATTAAATGAACTTCTTTATTTGCTTATCCTTGAAAATTCAGAGTGAGAATAGGTCAAGTGTCCGAATAAATAGAAATTTTACACCATTTGCAGCTTAAGATTAAAAATAAATATAAAATTCTTTTTTGGACCATACACACCCTTATCAGAAAAAAGACGCACTCCTTTCATCTCAAATTATCTGAGTATGTGGTAATTATTTTTTAAAAATGATTATCTCAAATTATTTATTATTTTAAAAATTAAAGATAAAATTATTCTTTTCAATTTTATCCTTAATAGATATACTTCATTGGAGGTTATTTGCGCAATCTAATTCTCTAGATCTGGCAGCTGGGCTACTACTCCCAACAGCCCTAACTACCCTTCTCAAATTCAAAGTAAACCTTAGGACAGTCTGGTACTGCTCAATTACAGATTGATTGATGTTATAATTTTTTTTAAATATCATTAAAGGGTAAAATAATTTTAAAACTATTTTAATTAATATTTTTTAAAAGACGTGTAAAAAAAAATCACGACTGATAATTTGAGACAAAAGAATTACTGATTGTTTTCTACAAAGAATATAAAAGTTAAATGCTATTAGTAAAAGTAGCAATCAAGCTACATAATTTTCACAAAACCTTTATTATTCTGAAATTTATTATTTGTATTTTTTATAATACAAGCAATGAATTCTGTCTGTCAAGATTTAAGTAGATAAAAAAATATCGAGATTACTTAAGTTTTTTTGTCTCGAGATTTTTTAGTTATTAGCATAATTACCCGATTAAATTTATTACATTTCATTTTTTTTAATTATCAATTAATGTGTATTGTAAAAAATTATTTGTATTTATAGCTTAACTAATTAATGTGATTGTGTATATATTGCTATATTATCGCCCATACAACTTAAACTTGAAAAAAGATTATCACACTTTGCTAAATTGTTTTACTACAATTTTTTATTTCAATTTAAAATAATCATTCTCGAGAAAACTCTAAGTAAAGACGGAATAGTAGGAAATAAGTAAAATATGAAGACCATAATTTAGAAGTAGTACTTAAAGAAATGATCTAAGATTAACCCTCAATAATATTAGTTAGATACAACTAGTCGACTATTATTTGGGTAATTAAGTAATGTCATCGAGGCTTATTCAAGAAGATATCTACCTTTCAATGGAAAAGAAAGCTTTTACAATTTTTTTGTGTTTGTGTCTTTTTCATTGTCATTTTGTCAACATAGAAAATGTGTTGTCACTTGGTCACAACATCTTAAACCATAGGGTCCCATGAAATCAGTTTTTGAGGTTGAGTTTGTATGTCGATTTATAATTCCTAGTAGACATTATTATAATAAGTATTTATATTATTATGAGAATATTATTTTTGTAGGTGCATATTGTTGGAACTTGTATGAAATTAAGAAGAAATAAAGTGATCAACGGACAGAAAATTTGAATCAAAGGTTACAACTTTTTAGAACAATTACAACCTTTGATATGAATGGCCGTAACTGTTCATATGATACTCTATATAAAGAATGTTGATCACTTGATTGAAAACATACACAACAAGACAGAACTAACTACAATCAATCATTTTATCACAATTAATGATTTGAGATTGTTGCTTCTATTTCTTCTTCTTCAAAACAAGTTTCTGAAGAACACATACAGTAAATTCGCAGAGGTGAAGTTCTTGTGCTAGAACTCTCACTTAGATAGTTGTATCCTCTAGACAGACGTCTGTAAAATTACAACACAAGTGGGGGCGAATTTTTGTCTTAGGACACTACATCAAGCAGGCCTCTATCGACACCAAGTTAGTATGTGTTTTCAATTTGCTGAATTCATTGTTGTTGATTTCAAGTTATATTGAGTTATTATTATAGTATTGTGATTATTTCATTGATGATACTAGATTGACACTAACAATCTAAGACAAAAATTATTCAAATAAAAAAAATCAGAATTTTTTTTTCTGATTTGTTGAGGTTGCAAAAATTTTCAGAGAATTCAATTTCCTGATTTGCAAAGATGGATCAATCTGGATCGTCAATGGTGAAAAACCATGTTGAGAAATTTGAGAAATTCAAAGGTTCTGATTTCAAATGCTGGCAACAGAAGATGTTGTTCTACTTGACAACTCTTCACGTGGCAAACGTATTGATTGCTGAGGCTCCTATGGCTTTGCCAGAAGGAGAAGGGGAGAATACTCCGACTGATGCGGAGAAGCGGAAAGGCTGAAAAACATTCAAACTTGGGAAAGTCAGGAGTTTCTTTGCAGAAACTATATTCTCAATGCCTTGGATGATTCTCTCTACGACATCTACTCCACGTTCAGAACGACACGGGAGTTGTGGCAATCGTTGGAGAACAAGTACAAAACTGAGGTTGCTTGTTCCAAGAAGTTCGTCATCGGAAAGTTTCGAACTTTAAGATGAGTGATGCCAAGGCAGTTGTCAAGCAAGTGGAGGAACTCCAAATCATTGTTCATGAGTTAGAGGTTGAAGGTATGTGCCTTAACCCGAATTTCCTTGTTGGTGCTATTATTGAGAAATTACCTCCCTCATGGAAGGATTTTAAGGTTTATCTTAAGCATCTAACCGAGGAAATGAATTTTGAGCAATTGATTCTGAAAATTCGAGTTGAAGAGGATAACCGGAAGAATGAAAAGGCAAATGATGTTTCATTGGAGCCTAATGGCAACATGGTTGAAGGCAATGCTTCTAAGGCCAAGTTTCAGAAAGGCAATGGCAAATTTAATGGTGCCAAGCCATCTTTTGCAACCGGGAGGAATGCATTCGCCCCATAAAGGACCAATGCATTCAAGAAACCACAACCAGGACTCTGTTGGGTATGTGGCAAACCTGGACACAAAGAAAAAGATTGTCGCATTCGCAAGAATCAAGGTGGTGGTGTTGGAGGTTCGAGTAATGTCAACCAATCTAACCGGGCTGAAACTAAAAACCAATTCATTAGGGTTGTGGCGGCTCAAGCAAATCTGGTTACAAATTCAACCGATTGGTGGATGGACACGGGTGCTACAATGCACGTATGTTCTGAAAATGATATGTTTTCATCCTACCAGGCCATCAAGGATGGAGAACTATTGTTCGTAGGGAATGTTGTTTTTGTGAAAGTGGAAGGGAAAGGGAAGGTGACTTTACAACTTACTTCCGGGAATGATCTTGTGCTCACTAATGTGTTGCACGTGCCTGAAATTTGTAAGAATTTAATTTCTGGGCCTGTTCTTAGTAACAAGGGCTTCAAAATTGTATTTGAATCTGACAAATTTGTACTCACCAAGGGTGGGTTGTATGTAGGGAAGGGTTACCTCAGTGAGGGACTCTTCAAACTATCTGTTGTACCTACTAAGGCAATTGTCATTATTAATGAAAATGCAGGCATTAGCACTGCTTCTATGTATATGGTTGATTCCCCTTCTTTATGGCATTCACGATTAGGACATGTTAATTATCGCTCTTTACAAAGAATGGTGAAGTTAGGCATATTGCCAAATTGCTCTATGAACAAAATGACTAAGTGTGGAGTTTGCATAGAATCAAAATATGCAAGTCATCCTCATAAATCTGTAGTGAAATCAACTGAAGTGCTTGGTTTAATTCATAGTGATTTATGTGATTACCAAATAATCCCATCTCGTGGAGGAAAGAATTACTATATATCATTCATAGATGATTGCAGTAAATTTTGTTATGTATACTTGATACATACCAAAGATGAGGCTTTGAACATGTTTAAAATATACAAAGCAGAAGTGGAAAACCAACTTGACAAAAGAATTAAGATTCTAAGGTCAGACATAGGTGGTGAATATCAATCAAATGAGTTCAAAGAATTTTGTTCTACTCATGGTATAGTTCATCAAACTACTGCGCCATATACTCCAAAATAAAATGGAGTTGCCGAATGTAAAAATAGAACATTGAAGAATATGATGAATTCAATGTTGATTAGTTCGGGTGCACCCCTTAGTCTATGGGGTGAGGCGTTAATTACTGCAAATATGATATTGAACAAAATTCCTCAAAAGAAAAATGACCAATCTCCCATGAGTTATGGAGAGGAAGATCGCCTACTTTCAAACGGATGAAAGTGTGGGGTTGCCTAGCGAAAGTTTAAGTTTCCTTACCAAAGAGAACTAAACTTGGATAAAAAATGGTGGATTGCATATATATTGGTCATGCCAATAATAGTGCAGCATATAAGTTTTTGGTGTATCATTCCGATGTTGAAGGTGTTGACACCCAATTTTGTCTCATCTTTTATGATTTTATTTGCAATTTTAAGTATTTTTTAATATAAGCATATATAGGTATATATATCATCATTTTATTATTATTTGCATTTTTTATTTGTCATTTTTGCATTTTTATATCATAATCATAGTTTTATCCATAATATTCTATGTTATTTATTTTTTCGCAAAATGGCATCGCATTTCCATTTTTTATCAAGCATTAAGCATATCGCAAATATTATATTTTTTTATTATTATCACATCGTTATATTCTTATTTTTTATAATTTACATTTTTTTTTCTTCAATGCATTTTTTAATATTAAAACCCCTTTTATGTTTTAAACCCATAACTCATTTCATTTCCCAACCCAAAACAATTTCTACCCAAACTAAAACCCATTTTTTTTTTTCGGCCCACCCCACCCGAAATCCCCTTACCACCCAAAGCCCAACACCCCTTATTCCCTTCCCCTTTATTTCCCCCAATTCCCAGGCCCAACCGGCCGACCCACAAGCCCAAAACCACCACCCACACCCTTTAATCCCCACCCAAAACACCCTTATTTTCCCCAAACCCAATCGGCCCAACTCCCCAGCCCAACCGGCCACCATATCTCCCAAACTCCAACCGGACCGGCCCGGACCCGCGGGCCCAATTCCCTTCCCCCTTCTTATTTTTATTTCCACCAAATTTCAACAAATGACCCACACCCGAAAATTCCAAACACCCTTTATTATTTTCAACCAACCCAATATTCCCAAAACCTAAAAAACCCAAATCAAAAAAAAAATCAAACCCTACACCCCTTCACCACCACACCCGACCCCACACCCCCATACCGGCGACCCCACGTCGCCGGTCACTTCATCCATACCTCTATCCCCCTAAAAAACCGCAACCCATACCCCGAAAATCCGCAACTCATACCCCCAAAATCCGCTTCCAAAATCGATTTTTTAAAAAACCTTTTATTCGAATTTCAAACTCGTTCTTGGGGGGTTAAGCCATCTATAAATACCCCATGTTGTTCTTCATTTTTGGGGGGAATTTGGAGGTCCGAAAATCGAGTTCAAGTTTTGAAATCCAAAAATACAAATCTGAGATTCTCCTAAGGTTGGTATTGTTTTCTTTTTGTGTTGTTCATCGTCTTAAAAAGTCCGAAAATATAAGTTAAAATTATTGGGGTTTTGGTAGTGAATAATCTGAAATTTTTTGCTATTCTTCACTTGTTTTCGAGTCCGGGTCGGGTCGATCGTTCGGCCGGGTCGACCCGATTTGATAAATTTCGAGATTTTATTTTTTTTATTTTTATATCTTGTTGTTGGTTATCCGAAATTTGGGAAAGGAATCGATCCGGGTTGAAAAATCCGATTCGGGTCGGGCCAACATCGTGCTTGGCGGGTCGACCCGGTTTGTATAATTTCCAGATTGTTGTATGTTTATATTGTGTTGTTGGTTATCCGTAATTTGGAAGAAAATCGATTCGGGTTGAAAACATCCGATTCGGGTCGGGTCATCGACCGGGTCGGGTCTACCCGATTCGGTTAATTTCCGCATTTTTGCGTGTTTTTATTGTGTTGTTGTTTACCGAAAATTTGGAAAGAATTGATTCGGGTCGTGATCGTTTCCGGCCCGGGTCATCGATTCGGGGTCGGGTCGCCTCGGCCGATTCCGGCTTGGATAAATTTCCAGATTTTATTTTTTCATATCTTTGTTGTTGGTTATCCGAAAATAAATAAATAAAAAAATGTTTTATTCCGGGTCGGGTCACTATTCCGAACCGGGTCGATTTTCGAAACATTCCAAACCCCGTTTCGGTTTGAAATTTCGAAATTCGGGTCGCATATTTTAATTGCAAATTGTTGGTTTATTTTGGCATTTAAACATCCGTGCACGGATATCTTATTTACTACTTTACTCGCTTTTAGGCCGATGAAATTGAATTCGAGGCCGCGCTTTTTTTTTTCCATTTCTCGTTTCGCTTACTCTTTTGGCATTTAAACATCCGTGCAACGGATATTTACTGTTTTATTGTCTTACTTGTTTTAAACTAAATATCGCGTCTTTTCGAGAATTGCTTCTCGATTTTAGTTTTTACTTGTTTTGGTTTAGTTTACTGTTTTTGAATTAAATACCGCATTTTGGCCGATGAAAAAATATCCGTCGATTTTTGAGGCCTCCACAGGTTGTAAAGACGGAAAATAAAACTTCGGGCAAGGATGAAACTTAAATCTTTTTCACCCGAGAGACCAACATGTTCGATAGGCAAGGCAACTAAAATGACCAACGAGTCATATGTTCGCACCACGACGTGATTGGAATGATCTTTTCAAAATTTAAGTCGAGCCCTCCGTAATCAAAACATTTATTGTTTTGGATACGGATTCGAAGTTATGTATATTCAATTGTTTCTAACCGTTTATTCTTGACACTTGCAAGGGATAAAGTCAAAGAAGGCGAATACCCCTTGGAGATTATTTATTTTATTGTTGCTTTTTTTTACATTCTTTAATTCACTCTATTTCATTATGTATTGTAATATTATTGTACTCGTGAAATTATTGAAATATTTAGAATAGATAGAATTAATTGATAGGGTAGTCTAAAATTGGAAACCCATCGCTAGGTTATCTATTTTTAGGCTCGTCACCCATACAATTTACATTGCATGTATTTCTATCAATTTTCATACAAATGCATATTTATACTTTTTTTTTTCACTTTACATGTATATTAATGCCATACAAATGCATACTTGTACAAAATGCATCATTTTATTAACATCTTGTAACATTATTTTTATATTCGTAAAAACATGTATTTTTCTTAGCATAACAATTAACCTAATTTGATCGGATAACCGCAAGTTAGCGGATCTTAAAGGATGCCTAACCCCTTCCCTTTAGGATAATAAAGAACCCTTACCTAGAATCTCATTAGTTTCGTAGACCATAAAATCGGAGTTATTTTGCAAGCATTTAGTTAGCATTCGGTGCCCTAATTCACCTTAGAATAATTAGGTGGCGACTCCTCAAGCAAGCATTTTTTAATCCATCCGGAGGGAATCGACGCCATCGCGTCGCGAAGCCCGCAGGTCAAAATCGGGCGCGACAAAGATGGCGACTCCACTGGGGAAACTTTCAGGTTCTTAACCATAGCAAATTCAGGTTAATTATTATTGTGCTTTATATTACTCCTTATTTGATCTATTGTTTTTAATTGTTTCCTTTTTGAAATTTTGTATGCATAACTGCTTTAATTGCTATATTCTCTTACTGCTTTCCTTAAATTGGCATTTCGCTCATATTTCTTTCACTCTGGAAAATTGACACTATCACACATTACACGCGAGGTGTGTTTTGCGCACCCGCAAATTTCTTTCAAAATGCCAAATTTCTAGGAGAGTTGGTATATGCGCGGAGCGTCCGGACCATCCGGTTGGCCGCGTAGCCTTCTCACTCGAGCAGTCCACTCGGGAACTTTGAGTCTAGTCAGCCAAATCTTAGAAAATTTAGGATAGAACTATATCACCCTTTATCTTAAGTCATGCATGCATACACCTTAGGTGGGGCGATCCTTGGTGTCGACTCCACAATTAAGAAATCCACCAAAATTGTCGACAGGTCTCACGACCCAATGGCCCATCAGCATATTATTTGTAGCGTGATAATGATAGACTAATCCAAGCCTAATTATGACATGTCGATATTGGAAAATGTACATACGTTTTGTCTTCATTTCCAACAAAAGCATTGCAGTTTGACAGCTTGGATTAATCTGTCATAATCTCTCATATTTGGCATTTAGGCTTACCTTTGGTATAAGAGAGGCTCCATGCATGTTAGGACACATTTAATTCCCGCACAATTTGTTTGCTATTTTTCTTCTTTCAACTCGTACATATTATTTAATGCAATAATTACCTGCTTTCAATTCTCGTACATATCATACCATATAGTTTGCAACTCGGGACATAAATTGTGTCACTGCCCTAGGATAAAGCGTTCTTGAACATCAAGACTCGGATCTCGTGCGGCAATCAGGGGAGTTTTGACCATACTTTCACATTCCCTACATTTTATTATTCTTTTAGTGACTTTCCTCCTTTCACCCGGTGCTCTTATTTTTTGCAGGAAGATCGTCCCCGCGAATAGTCGGGGGCGATCATTTTAAAAACACTATCTCTGGATATACTTCGGGAAAGAACAAAGCCAAAGGGCTTTCACAAAGACCATCGGAAAATGTTTTGACTGGAAAAAGTCAGCCAACGCCAGAGTCAACGAGGCGTTACTCTAGTTGTCTATACTTGTTTTTATATATATTTTGCAAATTCAGTTGAGATGCTTAATTTTGTTACATAATTTTTTTTATATCATGCATTTTTAACATATCTTACGAACTACGAATGTCTGATTCTCACCATATGGTGTGATACGTAGGTAACCCTTCTCGGGTGCGACACCCCTAAAAAAAAATCAATCAAAAAAAAAAATGAAAAAATGATTCTGGTTTATCAAAAAAAAAAAAATTCATTACATCCTAATGGACAATCTTTTTTTTTCTTTTCATTACATACTATTGTGACAATTGTTTTTTTTTCATTGCATTCATTATATATTGGACAGTCATTTTACTTTGCATTCGTCCCATAGTGGACAATCATTTGTTTTATACAGTTTTCACTTACTATTCTATCGTGGATAAATCTTTTTTTCAATCATACATTTTTATAACCTATCTGCACGAACTACGCACACCTGATTCTCGTCAAAGATGAGATACGCAGGCAGCCCTATTTGGGTTCGGTACCCTTTATTCAAAAAAAAATACAAAAAATATATATATATATTTTAAGAATCATTGATTGACTTGGTTGATACCAACACAGTTAAGAGTGTGCATAGGAAAGAACAAGCGGAGAAGACTGACTTCGTGGTAAATCATAGATTCTTCTGGTACCTCTTATTCACGCCTGTGTTGACGCTTAAAAATTGTTTTGCATGCTTCCAAGGTATGAACGAAGCCAACCTCATCGTCTCATATGCATTGTGTGGTGAGTTTTAGAATAAGTTCAATTGCATTGCATTGTGATCTAGAACTTGGCTCGAATGTTTGTTGAGGCGAAATCTTGAATAACACTTGGTATAGGAAAGGATCGTAGGCTTTCTTTGATCAGTTTGAGCCTTTCCAGCTTACCAAATAACATTATCCATAGTACTCCCCCTTTGAGCCTGAAGCCTATTTTTTTTTAACAACCACATATTATGCCTATACCTTTTCTGAGTGCGTACACGTACTATCCCTCTCTTGGCCCGACTTCCTTGAGCGCATCAGAAATGTGCAAATTGCTGAAAATGATCCGAGTTGAAGTTGCAATGTTCCCAAAAGAGGAAATGAAACAAAACAAAGGGACGACTTCACAAAAAATGAAGTAAAAAGCCCCGACAATATCAAAATCAAAAAAAAAAAAAAAAAAAAAAAAACTTTGAAAAAGGGGAAAAAACTCCAAACGAAATATTCAAAAGAAGTCGGTACAAAATAAAGGGGGCAAAAAGAAGCAAATCGGCATCAAGACACACAAATACAAAGCGCGGACATATTCCAATGCTCAAGGAAGGATTAGTCACTCCTTACCCAAATGATATCCTTTCCTTTCCCCAAGCCTACATTACAAACCCATAACAAGCCCTACATGATCCTATACCAAGGGTTCTCACATTAGTGGATACTTACATGACGGCCAAGCCTATGGTATCACAATTGAATGCATTGAACATCTTTCTGAGGGTGAGTGTACTTCTCTAGACGTCCCAAAGTTCAAAATACTGAAATACATTTGAGAAAGGGACTTTCTTTCAGTGAGGGCATTTGAAACATGAGGTTGCATATGTCAAAACCTTGGCTTGAAGCAAGTGTTGATCCTCGTATGTGTCCGAGGTAGCATCCGAAGCCGTAGGAATTACCACGAAGTCGGCCTCGGTTATACGAGAGCGAACGGGAACCCTAAGCACATTACTAATTGTTGGTACCAACTCGAAGTCAAAATATGATTCTGTCTTTTTCATATTTTCAAAAAAAAAAAACAAAAAAAAAAAAAAAAAAACCTTGCAAAATATATTGCATCATTTTTCAAACTCTACTCACTCTTTTACAAAAAAAAAAAAAAAATTCTACAAATACAATCTCTTTTGCCACATGAACTACGTTATGACCTGATTCCCTCGGCGGGATACGTAGGCAGCCACATCGGCTTCGGTCCCATTTTGGAAAACTTCATAATTCCTTTTACTCGGCGGCTTACAATAACTACGTTATGACCTCGATTTCCTTTGTCGGAATACGTAGGCGGCCTATATCGGCTTCGGTCACACCATTGGAAATTTTTCTTCCATTATCTTGCAGACAACGCAATGTGCTTACATGATTGCCTTAACAGGACAAGCAAGCGGTCCGCACAAACTCGACTTTATCCAGTTGGAAGTTCATCATCTTCATATATACCAGAAACTGGGGCATTTTTTTTAGGGTTCACTGCAAGCATATGCCAATGGACCTGGAAAATGCCAGACAACTAAGTCTTCAATCTAAACCAGTCTTCAGGTTGACAAAGGCAAGGAAGCCGCAACATGTGCGTTTAATTCGGCAAAGATATCGCATCATATTTTCGTCTGTGCATGGACGACATTTCAATCCACAGTCCACATGAGTTTGAATCGGCAGAGGATTCAACATAACGTGGAATCATATTACAGCAAACTGACGGCAATGATGTCATCCACATCTTTCACAGCATTACGCCCATACAACGACGTCATCAGCATTGCGCCCATACAACGGCGTCATCAGCATTACGCCCATACAACGGCGTCACAGCATTACGCCCATACAACGGCGTCATCAGCATTGCGCCCATACAACGGCGTCATCAGCATTGCGCCCATACAACGGCGTCATCAGCATTACGCCCATACAACGGCGTCACAAGGATTACGCCCATACAACGGCGTCATCAGCATTACGCCCATACAACGGCGTCATCAGCATTACGTCCATACAACGACGTCATCAGCATTGCGTCCATACAACGGCGTCATCAGCATTGCGCCTATACAACGGCGTCATCAGCATTGCGCCCATACAACGGCGTCATCATCATTGCGCCCATACAACGGCGTCATCAGCATTACGTCCATACAACGACGACATCAGCATCGTCCATACAACGACGACATCTGCAACGTCCATACAACGACGACATCAGCAACGTCCATACAACGACGTCATCAGCAACGCCCATACAACGGCGTCATCAGCATTACGCCCATACAACGGCGTCATCAGCATTGCGTCTATACAACGACGTCATCAACAACACGTCCGTACAACGGCGTCATCGGCATTACGCCCATACAACGGCGTCATCAGCATTGCGTCTATACAATGACGTCATCAACAACACGTCCGTACAACGACGTCATCAACAACACGTCCATACAACAACGTCATTTCAACCCATACGGGTCACAAACGCATCACGTCAATACAACGACGGCATCTCAGGCACCCACCTTCCAATGCGGGTATTTTATTTTATTTTTTCCGTAAGGCACCCACCTTCTAATGCGGGTATTTTAATTTCAATCGCGCCTATGCAACGGCGCCATCTGCATAACGTCTAAGCAACGACGTCATCTCATTATGCATATGCTACGACATCATCTGCATTGGGGAAGTACTTCGAACGTTGTTCCGCCCTTCCCCAGTATCTCGCTACATTTGCAACCAGTGTCATCATAACTCGACACTGGGGCAATGTTTCTTGAATCTGCACCATCTTTTGGAACTTCTCTCACCCCCCGGGATTCTATTTTATCCCACGCATCCCTAACCTTCCCTCGAGTCCAGATGATCCGGAAAAAATTGGCTACTCAGTCAACTTCTTTGTCCGAAAACTCTTTCATCGTCTCCGGCCAAAGAGGGGCATCTGTTGACACCCAATTTTGTCCCATCTTTTATGATTTTATTTGCAATTTTAAGTATTTTTTAATATAAGCATATATAGGTATATATATCATCATTTTATTATTATTTGCATTTTTTATTTGTCATTTTTGCATTTTTATATCATAATCATAGTTTTATCCATAATATTCTATGTTATTTATTTTTTCGCAAAATGGCATCGCATTTCCATTTTTTATCAAGCATTAAGCATATCGCAAATATTATATTTTTTTATTATTATCACATCGTTATATTCTTATTTTTTATAATTTACATTTTTTTTTTCTTCAATGCATTTTTTAATATTAAAACCCCTTTTATGTTTTAAACCCATAACTCATTTCATTTCCCAACCCAAAACAATTTCTACCCAAACTAAAACCCATTTTTTCGGCCCACCCGAAATCCCCTTACCAGCCCAAAGCCCAACACCCCTTATTCCCTTCCCCTTTATTTCCCCCAATTCCCAGGCCCAACCGGCCGACCCACAAGCCTAAAACCACCACCCACACCCTTTAATCCCCAGCCCAAAACACCCTTATTTTCCCCAAACCCAATCGGCCCAACTCCCCAGGCCCAACCGGCCACCATATCTCCCAAACTCCAACCAGACCAGCCCAGACCCGCGGGCCCAATTCCCTTCCCCCCTTCTTATTTTTATTTCCACCAGCCCAACAGCCCACACCCGAAAATTCCAAACACCCTTTATTATTTTCAACCAACCCAATATTCCCAAAACCTAAAAAACCCAAATCAAAAAAAATCAAACCCTACACCCCCTTCAGCCGCCACACCCGACCCCACACCCCCATACCGGCGACCCCACGTCGCCGGTCACTTCATCCATACCTCTATCCCCCTAAAAAACCGCAACCCATACCCCGAAAATCCGCAACTCATACCCCCAAAATCCGCTTCCAAAATCAGATTTTTTAAAAAACCTTTTATTCGAATTTCAAACTCGTTCTTGGGGGGGTTAAGCCATCTATAAATACCCCATGTTGTTCTTCATTTTTGGGGGGAATTTGGAGGTCCGAAAATCGAGTTCAAGTTTTGAAATCCAAAAATACAAATCTGAGATTCTCCTAAGGTTGGTATTGTTTTCTTTTTGTGTTGTTCATCGTCTTAAAAAGTCCGAAAATATAAGTTAAAATTATTGGGGTTTTGGTAGTGAATAATCTGAAATTTTTTGCTATTCTTCACTGTTTTCGGAGTCCGGGTCGGGTCGATCACTTCTTCCGGGTCGGGTCGACCCGATTTGATAAATTTCCAGATTTTATTTTTTTTATTTTTATATCTTGTTGTTGGTTATCCGAAATTTGGGAAAGGAATCGATCCGGGTTGAAAAATCCGATTCGGGTCGGGCCACTGTGTCACGTGCCGGGGCCACTCCGGGTCGACCCCGGTTTGTATAATTTCCAGATTGTTGTATGTTTATATTGTGTTGTTGGTTATCTGTAATTTGGAAGAAAATCGATTCGGGTTGAAAACATCCGATTCGGGTCGGGTCACTGACCCGGGTCGGGTCTACCCGATTCGGTTAATTTCCGATTTTTGCGTGTTTTTATTGTGTTGTTGTTTACCTGAAAATTTGGAAAGAATTGATTCGGGTCGTGACTGTTCCGGGTCGGGTCATCGATTCGGGGTCGGGTCGGGTCGACCCGGTTTGGATAAATTTCCAGATTTTATTTTTTCATATCTTTGTTGTTGGTTATCTGAAAATAAATAAATAAAAAAATGTTTTATTCCGGGTCGGGTCACTATTCCGAACCGGGTCGATTTTCGAAACATTCCAAACCCTGTTTCGGTTTGAAATTTCGAGAATTCGGGTCGCATATTTTAATTGCAAATTGTTGGTTTATTTTGGCATTTAAACATCCGTGCACGGATATCTTCTTGCTTTACTACTTTACTCGCTTTTAGGCCGATGAAATTGAATTCGAGGCCGCGCTTTTTTTTTCCATTTCTGTTTCGTTACTCTTTTGGCATTTAAACATCCGTGCAACGGATATTTACTGTTTTATTGTCTTACCGTTTTAAACTAAATATCGCGTCTTTTCGAGAATTGCTTCTCGATTTTAGTTTTTACTGTTTTGGTTTAGTTTACTGTTTTTGAATTAAATACCGCATTTTGGCCGATGAAAAAATATCCGTCGATTTTTGAGGCCTCCACGGTTGTAAAGACGGAAAATAAAACTTACTGGCAAGGATGAAACTTAAATCTTTTTCACCCGAGAGACCAACATGTTCGATAGGCAAGGCAACTAAAATGACCAACGAGTCATATGTTCGCGACCACGACGTGATTGGAATGATCTTTTCAAAATTTAAGTCCGAGCCCTCCGTAATCAAAACATTTATTGTTTTGGATACGGATTCGAAGTTATGTATATTCAATTGTTTCTAACCGTTTATTCTTGACACTTTTTTGCAAGGGATAAAGTCAAAGAAGGCGAATACCCCTTGGAGATTATTTATTTTATTGTTGCTTTTTTTTACATTCTTTAATTCAAATTTCTATTTCATTATGTATTGTAATATTATTGTACTCGTGAAATTATTGAAATATTTAGAATAGATAGAATTAATTGATAGGGTAGTCTAAAATTGGAAACCCATCGCTAGGTTATCTATTTTTAGGCTCGTCACCCATACAATTTACATTGCATGTATTTCTATCAATTTTCATACAAATGCATATTTATACTTTTTTCAGCTTTACATGTATATTAATGCCATACAAATTCATACTTGTACAAAATGCATCATTTTATTAACATCTTGTAACATTATTTTTATATTCGTAAAAACATGTATTTTTCTTAGCATAACAATTAACCTAAATTTGATCGGATAACCGCAAGTTAGCGGATCTTAAAGGATGCCTAACCCCTTCCCTTTAGGATAATAAAGAACCCTTACCTAGAATCTCATTAGTTTCGTAGACCATAAAATCGGAGTTATTTTGCAGCATTTAGTTAGCATTCAGGTGCCCTAATTCACCTTAGAATAATTAGGTGGCGACTCCTCAAGCAAGCATTTTTTAATCCATCCGGAGGGAATCGACGCCATCGCGTCGCGAAGCCCGCAGGTCAAAATCGGGCGCGACAGAAGGTATTCACAAAAACACACTTATGGAATCTGCTGAAGCAGAAGTTTTTTAGGATAATTTTCCTTACAAAGACAAGGATAAATGTGTTCCTGATCATAAGAAAAGGACACTGTCTCAAGATGAGTCAAACCAAAACACTAATAATGATGAAAATCTTACTTCATCTATTCGAGGAAAAAATTCTGAACCAAGGAGGAGTAAACGTGGGAAAATTTCCAAAGATTTTGGACCGGACTTCATGACCTTTTCCTTTGAAGGAGAACCTCAAACATATAGGGCTGCTATGGAATCATCCGAAGCACCTTATTGGAAAGAGGCTACTCAAAGTGAGGTAGAATCCATTGTGCAAAATAATACATAGATATTGGTTGATCTCCCTCCGGGAAAAAAACCACTAGGCCATAAATGGATTTTCAAACGGAAATTAAGGCCTGATGGTACTATAGAAAAATACAAAGCTCGTATAGTAGCCAAAGGGTTTTGACAAAAAGACGGTGTAGATTTATTAGATACCTACTCACCAGTAACGAGAATTACGTCTATAAGAACGTTAATTGCTATAGCAGCGAGTCACGATTTGGAAATACACCAAATGGATGTGAAGACCGCATTCTTGAATGATGAATTGGATGAAGAAATTTACATGGAACAACCCGAAGGGTTTGTTGTTAAAGGTCAAGAACGAAAGGTTTGTAAATTGATTAAGTCTTTATATGGACTTAAACAAGCTCCAAAGCAATGGCATGAAAATTTTGATAATACGTTATTATCAAATGGTTTTCAAATAGATGAATGTGATAAATGTGTCTACATTAAACAATGTAAAGATGCATGTGTCATTATATGCTTATATGTTGATGATATGCTAATTATGGAAATGGATAAAGATGTAATTAACCAAACTAAGAAGATGTTGCATGCCGCTTTTGATATGAAAGATATGGGAATAGAGAATGGTATTCTTGGTATTAGAATTCAAAAGAATTCTGATGGTTACATCTTAACACAATCCCATTATGTTGAAAAGGTCCTCAGAAAATTTGGACACTATGATGATCGACCGGTTGTTACACCATTTGATCCCACTAGTCACCTTAAGAAGAATGAAGGTGAAAATGTGTCTCAATTGGAGTATACACAAGTTCTTGGAAGCTTGATGTACATAATGAATTGTACGAGACCGGATTTAGCATATACAGTGAGTCGACTAAGTCAATACTCACATAATCCTGGAAAGGATCATTGGTTTGCACTAAGACGAGCACTCTGATATCTACAACATACAATGAACTATGGATTGCATTATACAAAATATCCTCCTGTGTTAGAAGGATATTGTGATGCTAATTGGATATCCAACCAATCGAAAAGTAAGTCCACAAGTGGTTATGTATTTACACTTAGTGGAGCGTCCGTATCTTGGAAATCATCAAAGCAAACGGTAAATATGCGATCAACTATGGAAGCAGAGTTTGTAGCCTTAGACAAAGCTGCCGAAGAGGCAGAATGACTCAGAAACTTCCTAGAAGGTATTTCATTGTGGACAAAGCCTGTGACAGCCATTTGCATACATTGTGATAGTATGGCTGCCCTGACGAGGGAAAAGAATCAGATATACAATGGCAAGTCGAGACATATAAGGCGACATCATAATACAATACGAAGCTTGCTGAAGAATGGAATTATTTCCATTGATTATGTGAGATCAAAGGACAATATAGCGGATCTTTTGACAAAAGGCCTTAACAGAGAGCAAGTCGTATTTACATCGAGGGAAATGAGCTTAAAGCCAACATAATTGGAGATCCCGTGGTTTAGGTTCAATAGTAAAACTAGTTGGGGAAGACTCAAGGAGCATAAAACACACATATGATCAATCCTATGGTGTACTAAGTGTGATAATCCGTTGATGTTTTAAGGGCTGAATCTTATTCTTAATAATACTAAAAGCCTTATGGTAGGATAGTACAGACTATTCTTGTTTGGTATTACCTATATGAGATTGATGTGGGGTCGCATCTGGGAGAACCGATATGGCTACGTTCTCTAGAAATCTCACGAAGAAGGAGTTGTTCACGACTTAAATGAACACAACCGTAAGAATTGAAATATGTTGATATGATCTGTGTGATACTTGTTGTCTTGATTTACTACAAAACGTGAATAGTTCAAGATATTTCGTCCACTATTTCACAAAGTAGATCCGATAGGTATTCACTACGAACGGTTCAAGTCCACAAGACACCTTTTCCGATGCATGTCATATCGCGTTGTTTAGAAATAACGAAAAGTTCCTTATTATCTTATTTTCTATCCAAATGTGGGGTATTGTTGATGTTTGAATAGAAAATGTGGGGTATTGTTGGAACTTGTATGGAATTAAAAAGAAATAAAGTGATCAACGGACATAAAATTCGAATCAAATGTTGCAACTTTTCACAAAGGTTGCAACTTTTCAGAACAATTACAACCTTTGGTATGAATGGTTGTAACTGTTCATATGCTACTCTATATAAAGAATGTTGATCACTTGGTTGGAAACATACACAACAAGACAGAACTAACTACAATCAATATTTTATCACAGTTAATGATTTGAGATTGTTGCTTCTGTTTCTTCTTCTTCAAACAAGTTTCTGAAGAACACATATAGTAAATTCGCCAGAGGTGAAGTTCTTGTGCTAGAACTCTCACTTAGATAGTTGTATCCTCTAGACAGACGTCCGTAAAACTACAGCACAAGTGGGGCCATTTTGTCTTAGGACACTGCATCAAGCAGGCCTCTATCGACACCAAGTTAATATGTGTTTTCAATTTGTTGAATTCGTTGTTGTTGATTTCAAGTTATATTGAGTTATTATTATAGTATTGTGATTATTTCATTGATGATACTAGATTGACACTAAGACATATTCATTTGACGGATTCAGAATCAGTACGAAAAAAGAAAGCACATATAAAAATTAATTTGTCTCATATTTTCTTTTTTCATGTTAACAAATCAACCAAAGTTTTTTTTTTTGGTCTTTTGTTTGGTGCAACAGTCGAGCGTATTAGGGGAAACTAGAGATTTTTTTTATTTTTCTACAATGGATTATTACTACTTTGTTATAGTGAGTATATGCATGAGTTTTTTGTCTAAAATTCATTTATTCGATCAAGTAGTTAAATTATAAAAATCGGGATTATCAGTGGTGTTCAAATATGGTAATCCTTTGTTTATACAAGATGTGAACTAATTTAACGTGAAAATAATAAAGTAAACAATCAAATCGTGACAATCAGAATAGAAATGGAGAGTGAATTTTTTTGAGTTGTTCCGTAGTAGACGACGAGAAACCATAAGAACAATAATGACAAAAGTGATTTAAGTAAAAGACAAGTATACCAACGTGTATATTCTGGTGTATTCAAATATGTATAATGATGAGAAAGTGAAAATTTTATAAGATAAGCTAATGATAATTACTTTTGTGGTTTTCGTCCGTTTCAGCCATTATATGGCTGAAATCTTGATATTAAATGAAATTAATTAAATGGTATGCCAACTATACTAGAAGAACACACCCTACTTATATTTTTAGGTCTTTGAAAACACAAATCATATCTTCATTTACCATTGTTACTGAACACACACTAATTGTATTTTTAGGTCTTAGAAAATATAAACTCTAATTTTCATTTTCATTTCTACGGAACACCCACATAGTTACCTTTTAGGTCTTGGGGAAAACAAATTTAGTCACCATCTTTCATTCTCAGTATGCATACATTTTAGTTTGCATTTTTAGGTCTTAAAGAGTACAAATCCTATTTTTTTTTTTCAATCCTAGAAAATATATAACACCCTATTTGCATTTTTAGATCTTAGAAAACACAACCACTATATTTATTTTTCCATATGGCGCATACGTATACTCCAAGAGAGTAAGGAATATGACACAAAAATTTTATAGCAATATATTCAATGTTGTCCCAGAAGTGCTTAACAACAAAATATAGTTATTGCACATTGTTGCTATAAATGCTGATGGAAAAGTTTATACACTAAAAAATTATTACAAAAAAGCTAACTTATGCGACAAGAAATGTTAACTATAAAAAGAAATACATTTGTCAACAACATTTTTTGTTATCATATTTTTCACAACAACAAAAATTACTGCAAGCTGTTGCAATAACCTCCGATGCGAAAAGTTTTCGCAACAAATTGTTGTCATTTACGTTTTTTAGCAACAATATAATTATTGTTGCTAAACTTTTATTGTCAATTCTATACTTCTTGTAGTGGTTATGGGAATAAATTATATTTTATTAATAAAGAAAATCACTTTACTATGATTTGTGCAAATGCAAGAAATTATTTTTTTCCAGTAATGAAGGTTTTTAGTAACAAGAAAATGAGTTGCAAAAGACGGTTAATAATCAGTAATGAAGGTTTTTAGTAACTACTATTATTATGGCCATAAATATATTTTATCAACAATATTTATCATTATATTTAAGCTCTTTGCTAACAAATATTTTCTTTACAACTTTAGCAGCATCTTATTAGTAGCTGTTGCATGCACAATTCATATTTTTTTTAAACAATTCATGAATACAACAACAGCATACTCAATGAAGTCCATAACATGGGGTCTAGGTATATATAGAACTGATGCATCATATATTCACAATTTTAAAAACTAAATATTCCTAAAAAGCTTGTTTTACATCTAAAGTAAATCCAAGTCTTACATTACATGGATCTGAAGCAAAAGTCAAATGTTCTTCATCAAACAAATTTCACGCTAATGAGCCAGCTAGATGCCTTAGTAATCCATCATCAACTCGCTTGTTTTTATGCCACCTCATATCTTATGCAGTTTATTTTGTCATAAATAACTGTTGTAATCTTGGAATTAAACGAAAATATCGAAGAATCGTTCTAGAAACTCCTCTTATTTCCTTACTATCCATCTTTTCTCATGCACAGAGACGTCTCAACGATATTGATGGCCTAAGTGAAACGCTAATGTGAGGCCTTAACTTAACTAAGGCGTATATATATATGTGTGTGTTTTATCTAAAAGCTATCTTTCTAAACTTTTGAGATGTAAAGTTTTTAATAATTTTTTTAAAAAATCAATATCTTGTTATAATACATTTTCAATTGATAGTATCGTTAATCCGCTTAATCTCTCTTTAGACATTATTTATCTTAAATAAGGTTTTTTCAATTTTAATGTTGAAAACCCTTTTTCCGTTGAGGCAATCTATTGAGTACGAGCCTATTGAGTATATTAGCCATTTTCTATCATGTTTTTCCTCATTTGCTAATTTTGAATATAATGTGTATTAGATAAATGTCTAAAAAATGCACCCGTGGAAAATTCTCATATGAATTCTAATTGATCTCTTTTCTATTAATAGAAAGCTTGAGGGCATGATTATTGTCACGACCTAAATTGGAGGGCCGCGACGGGCACCTGGACCCTACCCGCCGGGCACCACAGACACACTCCACCCTTAAACATATTTAAACACAGACTGAGCCGTGATAGATTATAAAAAGTTCAACACAAAAGCCCCAACTCATCCATTTATATACCAAGGCCTTACATGACAGCTAACCACAGGACACCTATCTACAAGCCTCTAAAGAGTAAAACATACCACGACTAGACCGCAACTCCGAAGTGAAATAAAGTGCTCCAAATACCAGCTGAGCCAGCAACCTACTAATGCGAACCGTCACTCTCTCGTTATGAACCTGCGGGCATAAAACGCAGTGTCCCCCGACAAAAGGAACGTCAATACGACTGATGTACTGAGTATGTTAAGCATAAGAAACAACATAGCAGAGATATATCATAGTCTGAAACAGAAACAGCTGAACATCAGTAGATGCCTCTGAGGGCCTTAATACATATGCCTAAATGTTATACACAATGCAGTTTCCATTTACATCAGCCTCATCGGCCATCTTCTTTACCATAACAGCATCTGGGGCATCATACCATATAATGATTAATGAATGTATGCAGGATGCAAATGCGGTATACTAATGTACACATAGGAATCCTCTCATAACCGCCTCTGTGGGTATCAGGTTATATAGCCACACAAGGGCATCACATCATATTGGCCTCTTCGGGCTCTTTTGTGATAGTCTATACCAGTTGCAGGTGGTGTGCGTATATAACGCCTTTTCCCTTTCCCCAATTCCCATACATCTATATATATATATATAATATTTACCATATAGTAGTGTGCATAGAACAAGTGGTCTAGGATAACATATGAATGCAATGCAAATGAAATGCATGAATAACAATAAAACATCCGGAGTGACATAATATCCTTTACACCTTTTGTTAACATTGGGAACATCAACATCTCTTCTGGTGTGCCTTAATAAGGTCTTAGAAACATATTTGGACATTCTTTCAAACATATGAGTCAATGACTTGATCATTCCTAACTACTAAGAATAGAGTAATTTATGTAGCAACACGATGGTTACGTTTCACATATAGAATTATGCCAAAAGAAAGAAAGAGCCTAGCATAGGTTGTCGAAATTATCTAAGTTCCGCGGATCCTCGTAAGCTCTATGAACGATTATCTACACTATATGAATGATTTACATCATAATCGGATCAATATACTAAAAATCGCTTCATTGAGAGATTCTAGCGAATACTTTGTACGCGTAGAATCTATACTTCTTCTATGTCAAAACCTACGCATATAGCAAAATACTCAGCCCTCTTAATCCTTCTTCTTACTGCTATAATATCCAAAACAATACCAACAATTTCACATGCAATCCAATACCTTACAATTACGGTAGTCCCGACAACACTCAACCCAAACTTAGCATTTTCGATAATCATTTTAGAGCTAATGACAAAAATGATGTTCTGAACTTGTATAAACTTTAGGAACAAGGAAGATTACCTATTTTAAGCGCAGTGACGAGTGTCGTTGGAAAATCTTTCACCCCAAACAGCTTCTGATAAACAAAAACAGAACCCCCAAAATCGACTTGAGCTAGAGCTTCTCGAACTCAAGGCATGTGCTTGATTTCTGAGCGTGCAAGCTTGTTTCAAGGGTTTAATTTCACTGGACCAAGGCCCAGAACATCATGAATGTTTCCCCTTTCGGTGAGCAGAAGCTTGCGGAAAATCCCCAAATTCGATCGAGAATTTTTAGAGAACTCACCAACTAGATTTCCTCTTTCTAATAGAAGTGTGACAATCTCTCCTCCAGGGAATGATTTCTACAGAAGCTTTGAGGAAGGTGAAGGTTGTTTATCAATGGAAAAGAGATGAATGTTTGGAGTTGTTGTGAACCTCCCTAAGCTGCCACCGATGTTTATAATGTTTAGTCAGCGTGATGATATGTTTTAGTGCTACACGTAATGTTCCACTATATATTGTCTCCCCAACTATAATTCATTAATCCCACAATTAATTAAGTATACATAGAATTAAATTCCCGATCTCCATTTACTTAGATACTGACGACTTATAAAACCTTCTTATACTCAATGTCATAATTCTTGTAATATGACACTAGTACATAACCTCTTTGGGGATATACAATTATTATTATTAATCCCTGTCGCCATACTTGTGAAATCTAAAATTATTTCGGGATCACATCCTTTTATATACTAATTTCCTTATTAGTATACGCAAGTATAACATAAATTTCTCGGGGTCCGGGTCTACTTCCCTACGCTTAGGTGCTCCACTATTACCTGAAATTACGGGGTATTACATCCTCTCCCCCTTAGAAACATTCATCCTCGAATGTCGGTATTGACATGTCCAATTCTTGTCATAATAAAATGAATACATAGTGACACCTTTCCGATTCTAGTATATAGCAACCTTGTGTGAAGCAATTTTCACTTAGCTAGTTGCCTAAATGGAAAGTTAATAGGGTGGTGGATTCTTGAATAGGTCTGCAGTATATCTTATACATTCTTTAAATTCAAACAGTAGGCAAAGAAGGTAGAGGATCCTAACATCTAGTTTAAAGTCCTATATGCATCACGGTTATTTAAAACAGTACACAAATCAGTGTAATTAATCATGTTTCAACTGTTTTATTATCACATAGTGTAGTATATGTTTTATCCTTAAAAAGAAATAGTAGCAGCTCATCACAACATAGCAACATTTGATAAAATGCAGCAGCTAGCAGGCAAAATAGAATGGACAAAATTCAGCAATAAGTCATACCCAAAATGAGGTGTTAATGGAGAAGGTACATCCAAGCCCTAAAATTGTCTCAGAATATAACAGGTTTTAGCTTCAGAAACAACAACATTTATCACCTCAAACTGCAGCAATTTAGATAAAGTGGAACAGCCACAAGTGGTATGAAGCGGAATCATAAGATGGCATCAAACATCAGCCTCAAGTAGTAGCAAACAAACCCTCACAGTAATTAGCTAAAGTAAGCATTTGGTTTAAGGAATATAGCAATTGAAGTGCAAAGAACTACAACCGCTCATGTTCAAATCGCCCTCGCCCAATATTTGCAAAAGCAGATTTGTCACAAACCGAGGGCAAAGATGTGGTTGAACATGGGCACATTTGTTATCAAAGTGCAAGTAGGGACAACAACAAGATAACAAAGTAAAGCAAAAGCGACGAACAAACAATGGTAATCGGTGACATCAAACAACAGCTTATCATACCAAAAGTATGGTAGCTAAATGTCTCGAGAAAATAACAAATATGTGCAAAAGCAACCAAAGAAAATATAACAAAGAGCAAACTAAGGAAAACAATTATCAAGTATACAAATCAAAGTAAAACACAATTCATGGTGTCTAAATGCGCTTCGGTATGTGTATTCATACGGTGCGACTTGTTACCTCATTTAGAGTGTGAAAGGGTCATTGGTCCAGTCCTCATTTTAACACACAATGCATTTATTCCAATCAATTCCACATTAGTCTAATCTAAACAGTGTAAGCTTCTATTTCTGTCACATACTTTGTCATTCATATAGGCTGGATATGACAAATTCAGGTTACTTTGAACCTGCTTCATGCAAATAAGCAGTCAAGTAGGAATAATTCATAGTCCATGCTTATTCAACAGAGATGGCTAACCATATATACTAACATATAATCACAAAGTGTTAGTTTCCTGCTTAGCACAGATTCAGTTCCTTACTAATTACACAGCACACAACATATGTTTGAATATGGTAATATCTCTTATTAAGGTGCAGCAGTGACAGCAAAACAACAACCAAACAGTGGTAATAAATGATATCAAGCTACAACCATAACAATAGCAGACAGGGTAGTTAACTGTCTCAGAAACTAAATTATCATATTAACATTATTTCAAGCACAACCAGTCTACATACTAATTAATACAGATTCCAAATAAGGGTCAATCAAGCAGATATGACTCCACTTGTTTCTCAAACAGGACAACAAAACATAGGCAACTTACAACTTCTAAATTTAATTAAGTAAGAATTGACTAAAATGATTCAAATATTAGGCCTCCACCTAATTAGATGCTGAGTTAAGCAGTTAATCTTTCAACTGATAGTTTTAGTAGAAATACACAAGCATTAAGCAAGGCAAGATCATATTAATG
The DNA here is from genome assembly GCA_034509755.1 of Anisodus tanguticus. Lineage (NCBI taxonomy): Eukaryota > Viridiplantae > Streptophyta > Magnoliopsida > Solanales > Solanaceae > Anisodus > Anisodus tanguticus. The sequence continues at coordinate 21,838,032 of CM067550.1, read as the reverse complement.
CATACAGAGGACATTTCATTTATAAATATAAGTAAGGTTCTAAGACAGACAACCTAAACTACAACATATTTGAACCAGGTTACAACAGATACCAAATCCCATGAATTAGTAAAACAGACCCAAAATAGTTTTAAGAAGTGTTTAGATAATATTCATAATTCACAACCATCACTTATACCACATAATTTAACCAAGATCAAACATAAAATGTCATATTCTTATACAACAGGAACTAAGTTCAGCCTTGGGTCGCAAGATCTATAAGTTCAAATATCCTTGTCTCTGCACTGTCCTATCTTGGTCCTATATGTGAATGTCGATCCGACACACTTCGAAGTGGAATTCTCTTATCCTTAATAACACTTCGCCTCATCCTGGCCTGTCTCCTTCCCTCTTCCAGCGCATATCCAATAACATGGACCGGCGAGCCCTGATTAACACACCCCCAAGATTGTGGACTATCCAGAATCTCGGAAGGTTCGGGGTCATTAAGCGATATGCCTACCCGGTCATGGCGTGATGTCTGAGGAAAATCCGATTGTACCCGTCCCTGTGCTGTTCCACCTATCCCATGGTTAGTGGGGCCTGACACTGACACTAAAGTCCTTGGTGAAGTCGGAACTCCCATCACCCCACTTCCAGCCGGAAGAACCGAGGGTGTTCGAGCGGGTGACTCATAGGGATCTTCAGATGGATCATCCTCTATAGACTCTATGATTTCTGATGGATCTGAGTCTATAGTATAACTCATCTCTCTTCTTCCAATTTCTGTAACCCTTCGACCCGTGCTAGCGGGTAATATTTGTCTAATATCTTGTCTTGCGACAGTACCCGCATCATTATTATCCAAGGTGTTTCTCATTGTAGACGTTGATGCAGTTTCAAATGAGAAAATTTGATTAGGAACCAGTACTCTTACGACTCCACTCTATCGAACGATCTAAATTATGAAAGACGGAGACATTCCTAAATGCCCTGTAGCCTTCTGCTTATAAGTGTCGCGCGCAACACATCCATAACCAAGACTCTACTAGACACGGCTTGTAGACTCCCTAGGAAAGACAAGCTCTGATACCAAGTTTGTCACGACTCAAACTGGAGGGCCGCAACGGGCACCCGGACCCTACCCGCCGAGCACCACAGATACACTCCACCCTTAAATATATTTAAACATGGACTGAGCCGTGATAGATTATAAAAAGTTCAACACAAAAGCCCCAACTCATCCATTTATATACCAAGGCTGATAAGGCCTTACATGACAGTTAACCACAGGACACCTATCTACAAGCCTCTAAAGAGTAAAACATACCACGACTAGACTGCAACTCCGAAGCGAAATAAAGTTCTCCAAATACCAACTAAGCCAGCAACCTACTAATGCGAACCGTCACTCTCTCGATATGAACCTACGGGCATAAAACGCAGCGTCCCCCAACAAAATGGACGTCAATACGACTGATGTACTGAGTATGTCAGGCATAAGAAACAACATAGCAGAGATATATCATAGTCTGAAACAGAAACAGCTGAATATCAGTAGATGCCTCTGAGGGCCTTAATACATATGCCTAAATGTTATGCACAATGCAGTTTCCATTTACTTCAGCCTCATCGGCCATCTTCTTTACCATAACAGCCTTTGGGGGCATCATACCATATAATGATTAATGAATGTATGCAGGATGCAAATGCAGTATACTAATGTCCAAACAGGAATCCTCATATAACCGCCTCTGTGGGCATCAGGTTATATCGCCACACAAGGGCATCACATCATATTGGCCTCTTCGGGCTCTTTTGTGATAGTCTGTACCAGTTGCAGGTGGTGTGCATATATAATGCCTTTTTCCCTTTCCCCAATTCCCATACATACATATATATATATATAATATTTATCATATAGTAGTGTGCATAGCATAAGTGGTCCAGGATAACATATGAATGCAATGCAAATGAAATGCATGAATAACAATAAAACATCCGGAGTGACATAATATCCTTTACACCTTTGGTTAACATTGGGAACATCAACATCTCTTCTGGTGTGCCTTAATAAGGTCTTAGAAACATATTTGGACATTCTTTCAAACATATGAGTCAATGACTTGATCATTCCTAACTACTAAGAGTAGAGTAATTTATGTAGCAACACGATGGTAACGTTTCGCATATAGAATTATGCCAAAGAAAGAAAGAGCCTTGCATACCTTGTTGTCGAAATTATCTAAGTTCTGCGGATCCTCGTAAGCTCTATGAATGATTATCTACACCATATGAATGATTTACATCATAATCGGATCAATATACTAAAAATCGCTTTATTGAGACATTTTAGCGAATACTTTGTACGCATAGAATCTATACTTCTTCTATGTCGAAACCTATGCATATAGAAAAACACTCAGCCCTCTTAATCCTTCTTCTTACTGCTATAATATCCAAAATAGTACCAACAATTTCACATGCAACCCAATACCTTACAATTACGGCAGTCCCGACAACGCTCAACCCAAACTTAGCATTTTCGATAATCATTTTAGAGCTAATGACAAGAATCATGTTCTGAACTTGTATAAACTTTAGGAACAAGGAAGATTACCTATTTTAAGTGCAGTGACGAGCGTCGTCGGAAAATCTTTCACCCCAAACAGCTTCTGATAAACAAAAACAGAACCTCCAAAATCGACTTGAGCTAGAGCTTCTCGAACTCAAGGCATGTGCTTGATTTCTGAGCATGCAAGCTTGTTTCAAGGGTTTAATTTCACTGGACCAAGGCCCAGAACATCATGAATGTTTCCCCTTTCGGTGAGCAGAAGCTTGCGAAAAATCCCCAAATTCGATCAAGAATTTTCAGAGAACTCACCAACTGAGATTTCCTCTTTCTAATAGAAGTGTGACAATCTCTCCTCCAGGGAATGATTTCTACAGAAGCTTTGAGGAAGGTGAAGGTTGTTTATCAATGGAAAAGAGATGAATGTTTGGAGTTGTTGTGAACCTCCCTAAGCTGCCACCGATGTTTATAAGGTTTAGTCAGCGTGATGATATGTTTTAGTGCTACACGTAATGTTCCACTATATATTGTCTCCCCAACTATAATTCATTAATCCCACAATTAATTAAGTATACACAGAATTAAATTCCCGATCTCCATTTACTTAGATACTGACGACTTATAAAACCTTCTTATACTCAATGTCATAATTCTTGTAATGACACTAGTCCATAACCTCTTTGGGGATATACAATTATTATTATTAATCTCTGTCGCCATACTTGTGAAATCCAAAATTATTTCGGGATCACATCATTTTATATACTAATTTCCTTATTAGTATACGCAAGTATAACATAAATTTCTCGGGGTCCGGGTCTACTTCCCTACGCTTAGGTGCTCAACTATTACCCGAAAGTACGGGGTGTTACAATTATGTATTAATTTGGTGCTAGCAAACTCTTAAAGTATTATAAAAAGTGGGCTAAAAAAGTAGTACTCCCTCCGTTTCATAATAAGTGGTAATTGTAGCTTATGCACATCCTTTTAAAATAGTGTTCACTCCTAGAAAATTAAGAGTGTTTTTACTAACTTACACCTAATTAAATGTCGAAAAATGCTACTACTTAATGATTCTTGATCATATAAATAAGGGTAATTTTTTAAGAATAAGGTGAATTTCTTTTTGAAATCCTAAAGCACCACTTATTTTGAAATAAAATGAAAAGCCTAAAACACCATTTATTCAGAAACGGAGTGAATACTTTTTTAAAAAGTAATATTCAAAATTAAAATTAATTAATAATACATAATAAATATATACAGAGAAAAAGTGGGGGCCCAAATTATGGGACATAATAAGGCAATGGCCATATTGGCCTAATGCATGAGCCGCCCCTGCTCACGCATTTAGGGTATTGCTCAAGATCCACATAATTTTTTCTGCATATATCTGTAATTCACATAATTTAAACTCAACTCTTTAATAATTGTTTGAACTTCATAGATAGAATTAGGGAGAACAGTTTCTTTGAGAAAAGCATAGCTCAATACTTTTAACAAAGAGTCAAATGAAGTATTGCTCCAGCCATGCTTTTAGACACTCTCATTTGAAAAAAGACACATTACAAAAGAGAGTTCAGAAAACTTTTCACCATCTGGATATAATTTTTGCTTTGCATTCAAACTCTTACTTCGTGTTAGGACACTATGATACATGCCATGAAATATTTCAAACGTGAAAGTATTATCATCGCTTAAATTTAAGTTTGATCAGGAATTTATTTCATCATCTAAAGATGAATTTGACTTACCATGAAAATTCATCTATCATATGCTGGATCTATTTTCTACCTAAGTAAATTTGTCCTCACTTATTCTCTCGTTTATCAAAGCACATTGTTATATTTAGTGTCCTAACACTAAATTCTTACACCACTTTTAGAATTGATATATATTTTAAAAAGAATTGCATACCATTCAAGCATTCTGATAACGCGCTATCTAGTTCTTATTGACCATGCACTTACCTATAATGAAATATTAAATGTAAGAGTATATGATCAACTGTTTTAATTTTTTATTATCTGCTGTGTGAAAAAAAATAGAGAAAGAAAAAATATTAGAGAATGTGATGCAACCCAAGTTCATGAACTCCAAATCCAATTGATATAATAAAGGATAGACAAACAAGGAAACTACAAGGAATTCAACAAACAAAGAAAGGGATAAATAGGTTGACACAAAGAGAAAGATCAATTGAAAATCAAAGCTCTATAATAACTAAGACCTCCAATTGAGTAATCCAAGCATCTAGCCTCTAAGGATGACCTTAAGGGAAACAAGGTTCTGAAGCAACCAACCTCTCAATAATTCATTCAATCAAAAGCTTCAACAAGCTCACAATCTCTCAAAGAGAAACAACAACAACAACAACAACAACAACAACAACAACAACAACAACAACAACAACAACATACCCAGTATAATCCTACAAATGGGGTCTGAAAAGGGTAGGATGTACGCAATAATCTAAGTTAGGAAAATGATAAAGTCTACTACTTATACTAGGATAGGAAGAAAGACTACTAGCTATTACAAATATACCCTTAATGAAGTAAGAGCCTTGTTTGAGTCTTCCTTTGGTGGTGAAGTCTTGAATTTAGAAAATAGCCTCTCTGTATTCATGTCTATCTTCTTCACCAATTTGGACATCTTAATGCTATTCCTCATCCCACGCAATCTTTCACACTTGGGATCCTCGGGATGAAGTCATGCTCTCGAGTCCCTTCTTCATGCATAACCCTTTTGAGATTTGGACATCATGGACTTTGATTGCATTAGAATGAGTCACAAAAAATATTCTTTGAGTTGAATTGAATAATCAAATTATTAAAGTAACTTGACCTATGATTATTAGTGCGCAACGTTAAGAAAATAAAGTTTCACTTTGAGCTATGTTATCAAGGAAATAAATTTTCACTTTGATTTCTATTTATTATGATAATGACAGAAAAATAGTCTAAGACAAGGAATATGCTCTTCTTTAAGAAAATAAAATAATATAAAAGTCTTGACGTGAATCGATCCAGCAATGATGATTAGTGGGAAATTTTATTTTTTGACACCAGAAATTGACATAAAGCATGAAATCGATATAATGCAAATATTTCAGGAACCAGAAAAATTCAACATCAGAACTAGAACTAGCCGTAAGTAAATGATGAACTTCTTAAAAATTGGGAGTAAAAGTCAACAGTTTGAAAATATATTACTCAAATTCAGTCAAAACTCAGATAACGTGATCACATTGAGAAGGGAGAAGTAGCTGTTAAACAGAGCAATATACATGTGATATACATTGAATATACAGCAGTGTATATCACATATATATCACTAGCAAAGCAGTGGGCTTTCGGCCAGTCCAAAGGGTAGTAAAGCAGTGGGCTTTTACAAATAGTAAAGCAGTGGGCTTTCGGCCACTGCACAGTAGCCAAGTTGATGTGATATTGTATATATGGTATATATAGTTGTAGTAAATTGTAAGGAAAAGGATACCTTAATTAGTGGTATACACTTACCATAATTGTATAGTTAGAATTATGGTAGAATAAGGATTTAGAAGTAGAATAGGAAAAGGATTTATCCTATTATGGAAATATGTAACTTGTATATATAGCCTTTCAATTAATGAAAATAATCAAGGGGATTATTTCTTTCATGGTATCAAGAGACTAGGTCTAAACAAAAGTTTTCTTCTCTTAAACTTTTGCCTCCTTGGCCGAGGCCCCCCCACCCTCGGGTTTTCTCTCCAAATATCTCGTCTTCCGCTCTCAAAAACCTCTCTTAAATTTATCCTCCTTCTTTGTTCTTTCAAATATGTCTAAGAACAATTTTAACCCTGCCCTCACGGTTTCCAATATCAAGCTAAGTGTCCCTATTGTCCTTGAGATGGAAAACGTTCAATATGCAACGTGGGCAGAGTTGTTTAAAATTCACGCTATATCGTATCAAGTTCTTCATCACATCATTCCTCCCGCTAGACCCCGTCCTGCGGAGGATCCCGAGCTATGGATTACACTTGATGCTACCGTTCTTCGGTGGATATACGCCACTATTTCAAAGGACCTTCTACGTACGATTATGGAGCCGATACCACGGCTATGGCTGCATGGAATAGATTGCGTGACATATTCCAAGACAACCAACATTCCCGTGTCGTCACACTCGAGCAGGAATTCTCTCTCGTTCGAATGGACGTATTTCCCAACGTTTCTGCATATTGCAAGAAACTAAAGGAATTGGCGGATCAACTCCGTAATATTGGCGCACCGGTAACAAATAATCGTCTAGTTCTACAAATTGGTTGCCGGTCTTTCGAGGCCTATAATGGTGTTGGAACTCTCCTTCACCAAAGCAACCCTCTTCCCGACTTTCATCAAGCCCGCTCCATGCGACGTTGGAAGAAGCCGGTTTGGCTAAAAAGGCGGCTACCGAGGAAGCCCGCTTGTCATGGTGGCATCCTCTCCTAGTCCTTCGGGTTTTGTTAATAATTCGGGCCAAAACCATAATAATGGTGGAGGCAAGAATAATCGCAAAAATAACAAAAACCGCGGGGGCAAACGAGGCGGTTCGGTGGCGGTGATCAACAAACAAAGGTGGGTCCCATCCGGGGTACAAGTGGCCCACCACCACCGTGGGCCCAATAGTGGGGCCGGTGGCGTGGAACCCGCACCCTCCAAAGAAGCCGCTGCCGGCCGGTGGGCTAGCCAACGGTCCGGCCCAATACCCGATTGGCGGCCCATCGGCCGCGGGCCCGGCAAACGACACCCACAAGCGCATTACGGCCCGCTTCCGGACGGCCAGCGTCCTTGGGCCCGGACCTTCGCAAGCCCATCATGCAAAGGCCCAACTCGGACCGATATCGAGGGCGCGATGCACACGTTGGGATTGACTCAACCGGACCCAAATTGGTACATGGACACCGGGCCACTACTCACATGACTTTCGAATCGGTACTCTCTCATCTTATTACAATTTGAGCACCCCTGGGAATAATTGTTGGTAATGGCGCTTCTATTCCAATTCTAGGGTATGGTCGAAAAACGTTGTCTCCTCCCAATCCACCACTCCTCTTGAAAAATACTTTACATGCTCCTAAATTGATTAAAAATATAGTGTCTGTCCGAAAGTTCACAAATGACAATTCTGTTTCTGTTGAATTTGATCATTTCGATTTCTCTGTGAAGGATTTCAAGACGGGGAGTCATCTCATGAGGTGTGATAGTAGGGGGATATGTATCCTATCATGCCCGGTTTCAGTCCATCGAGTCCAGCCTTGCCATCAGCTTTTGCAGCCATCTCTCCTTCCATGTGGCCTGCTCGTCTGGGTCATCCGGGATCTTCTATTTTATAAGCTTTAGATAAAAATAGCTTTATTTCTTGTAAGGGTACGAGTCGTACTCCAATTTGTCAGTCTTGTTCATTAGGAAAAATTGTTAAGTTGCCATTTGTAGACTCCAATTCTCATACTTCTATGACATTTGACATTATTCATAGCGACTTATGGACATCTCCTGTTCTTAGTTCAATGGGTCATCGATATTATGTTCTCTTTTTAGATGATTATTCTAGATTTTTGTAGACATTTCCAATTGCGAATAAATCACAAGTGTTTTCCGTCTTCATAAAATTTAGAGCGTTCATTCGTACTCAATTCGAAAGAGAAATAAAAAATATTCAATGTGATAATGGGAAAGAGTATGACAATAGGGAGTTTCGAGAATTTTGTGCTACTCATGGGATAAATTTTCGTTTTTCATGTCCTCGTACATCTTCACAAAATGGGAAAGCCGAACGCAAAATTCATTCCATAAATAACATTGTCCGAACTCTCCTAATCCATGCCTCCATACCTCCATATTTTTGGCATCATGCTCTACAAATGGTCACTTACCTTCTTAACATAATTCCGTCTAAAGGTCTGACATATTCTTCCCCTCTCAAAATCTTATATATTAAGAACCCTTCTTATTCTCACCTTCGGATTTTTGGGTGCTTGTGTTATCCGTTATTCCCATCCACCACAATTAACAAACTTCAGGCTCGGTCTACCCCGTGTGTGTTTTTGGGTTATCCGTCAAATCATCGTGGTTATAAGTGTTTTGATTTATCCTCCAAGAAAATCATAATCAATCGCCATGTCATTTTTTATGAAACTCAATTCCCATTTACGAAAGTTCATACTCCCGAACCAAAGTCATATAATTTTTTGGATGACCAAATATCCCCGTATATTATTCGGAATTTTTCGGACATCTCCCGTACCCAAAATCCTCCAGCGGGCCCACTGCCCGCTGGACCAACAATACCGCCACACAATTCAGCCACTGGAACAATTCCAAAGAATCGGGCTCGCCAGCCAATTCTCGGAACTGCTCCGAATCGATTCCAAATTTGTACCGATTTGGGCCGGCGGAGCCCACCGCCATCGGCCACGTCCGTCCCGAGCCCAGAAAATTCCCAAAATTCCATCACTTCTTCCTCGAGTCATAGACCGGTCACTCGTAGTTAGCAGGGTATTTTTACACCTAAACGACATTTTAATTTACATTCTGATGTCTCTAAATCCCTCTTGCCCCGCAATCCTGTGTCCGCATTAAATGACCCTAATTGGAAAATTGCTATGACTGATGAATATAATGCTCTTATTGATAATAAGACGTGGGAGTTGGTGCCCCGTCCATATGGTATTAATATTATCGTGTCTATGTGGATTTTTGCTCATAAGGAGAATTCAGATGGGTCATTTGCTCGGCATAAGGCGCGACTTGTTGGTGATGGTAAGACTCAGCAGGTTGGTATTGATTGTGGTGAGACGTTTAGTCCGGTGGTCAAACCGGCTACCATTCGCACTGTACTTAGCTTGGCTCTTTCAAAGACTTGGCCGATTCATTAGTTGGATGTCAAGAATGCTTTTCTACATAGAGATCTCAAGGAAACAGTCTATATGCATCAGCCGTTGGGTTTCAGGGATCCCAACCGCCCTCATCGTGTCTCGTTTGTTGAAGAAGTCATTATATGGGCTTAAGCAGTCTCCACGTGCCTGGTATACACGATTTGCTGATTTTGTTTCGACTATTGGGTTCACTCACAGCAGGTCCGATAATTCTTTGTTCATCTACCGCCGTGGTTCGTCATTGGCCTATATTCTGTTATATGTGGACGATATCATCTTGACTGCCTCCTCCGATGCTTTGCGTCGCCTATCATGACCATGCTCGCCCGAATTTGCTATGAAGGACTTAGGGCCGTTGAGTTATTTTTTGGGGATTGCCGTCAAACGTCATTCAGGTGGCTTGTTTCTGTCTCAACAGAAGTATGCTGTTGAGATCATAGAGAGGGCTGGGATGTCATCCTGTAAGTCCACTTCCACGCCAGTTGATGCAAACCCAAAGCTAAGTACCACAGCAGGTGCACCATACGAGGACCCGACCCACTATCGCAGCCTTGCAGGGCCCTCCAAAGATCTTACCTTTACCGACCGGATATTACATATGCGGTTCAGCAGGTGTGTTTATTCATGCATGATCCCAGAGTTGAGCGCATGAATGCAATCAAACGCATCATTCGGTATATTCAGGGGATACTAGACTATGGGTTGCACTTGTATCCTTCATCTACATCCACACTTGTCTCTTACACGGATGCTGATTTGGGTGGTTGTCCCGACACCAGACGGTCGACTTCTGGCTACTGTATGTTCCTTGGCAACAACTTAGTCTCCTGGTCGGCAAAGCGTCAGGCAACTCTACCACGCTCAAGTGCGAGGCGTAATATCGAGGGTAGCGAATGTGGTCTCCGAATCATGTTGGCTACGTAATTTGCTTTTGGAGCTTCATTGTCCCATTCAGAAGGCAACCTTGGTATATTGCGATAACATTAGTGCCATCTACCTTTCAGGTAACCCCGTTCAACACCAACGCACCAAGCATATCGGAATGGACATTCACTTTGTCCGTGAAAAGGTTGCAAAAGGTCAAGTTCGCGTATGCCATGTCCCGTCTCGTTATCAAATTGCAGACATCTTTACAAAGGGTCTACCAAATGGTTCTCTTTGAAGATTTTCGGAACAGCTCGGCGTTCGAAAACCGCCCGCTATGACTGCGGGGGTGTGTTAAACAGAGCAATATACATGTGATATACACTGAATATACAGCAGTGTATATCACATATATATATATCACTAGCAAAGTAGTGGGCTTTCGGCCAGTCCAAAGGGTAGTAAAGCAGTGGGCTTTTTCAGATAGTAAAGCAGTGGGCTTTCGGCCACTGCACAGTAGCCAAGTTGATGTGATATTGTATATATGGTATATATAGTTGTAGTATATTGTAAGGAAAAGGATACCTTAATTAGTGGTATACACTTACCATAATTGTATAGTTAGAATTATGGTAGAATAAGGATTTAGAAGTAGAATAGGAAAATGATTTATCCTATTATGGAAATATGTAACTTGTATATATAGCCTTTCAATTAATGAAAATAATCAAGGGGATTATTTCTTTCAGTAGCCAATATTCCTGAGCATGAGTGTAACAATGACCAACGATAACTACCCCATACTTGTTGGTATACCTTCAAAGAGTGTGAGTGCTGCCAGAGATCAGTGTCAGACACTCCATACTAACATGTGTTATTGTTTGTTTTAGAAGATATGCCGAAACTCCACGTACATGAACCCAATTGCATGTATGAAGGGCCATTATTGTTGAACTTTTCAGAACAAATAACATCAGATAAAATCAATTAGATTGTAGCTCACATTTCAAATTTTGTTTCAGCTTTCAGAATTCAATGTTAAATATATGAATTGTATGCATTAATTTATTGCTCTTTATTATATTTAACTATCCCCAAAAAGTCATGGTCTTCCACTTAGGGAGTTGTCATGGAGACTTAGTAGGTACCCTTCTGAGTTACTTAACTCGTTTAGGCATGTTACGTCGTATGATAAGAGTTGAGGTAGCTGAGAACGTTACGGCTAGAGTCGAACATTCATAGATCCAAGTGAGATTCATTGATTGTTCCCAGAGAAGTTAGTATTTTTCAGCTTACATTATTGATAAGATACATGAAAGTCTAACTATATAAAAGGACTTGGATGAAGCTTTAGTGAGTCTTAAAATGCCTATGGCAAAATCTCAAATAAAGAAACTTCTAAAGAAGCTAATTGAGCTTCAATTGCAAAGAAAAAAGTGTCTAGTTTTAAAAAAAGAACTTAAGACAAGGATGGTCTTTCGCCTAAGTCTTATAACTATGTACTTTAGATATTAATGGAGGTCTAATATGAGGTTGAAGGTCCAAAGGAGTTCACTTTTGAACCAATTCGGACACTTAAATTGTGGAAGACTTGCACCTCATGAAGCACTCACTTAGACCACATTTTTCACCCTTAAAGGCTTTCTTGCTGTCCGAGAAAGGCTAAATAGGCCTGCATATTGATAAGAGAGCTACTGCCCAAGTTGCTTATAATTTTACTTCAAGATTCCTCAATTTTATACACTAATTAAGGGAGCCTATCACATAATCTTTTTTAAGGGTATGGATTAGTCAAAACCTCTCATATTTTATTCTAGTTAATTATAAAAAGGTTTCCTTATTTCTTTTCCTAGTTTGTTATGAGGTTTTTTCTATTCCTATCTCTAGAATAGTTGGAGTTATTTATCTAAAGTAGATTATGATTTTATTTTCTTCTTTTTAAGCTAGATTTCGTGGCCCTATACTACATAAATAGGGTTGCTATTTTTGTTATTTATAGACAATTCATATTATTTATCGATCAGAGCCGTTTCTATACTTTTAAAGGTCCGGTGCGAAAAACAAAAAGAAACCCATTTTTTATTCACATGAAAAATTAACTTGGTTGAGGGCCCTTTTTAAACAACTTGCAACAAAAATAAAATGTTTTGTCAAGTGCCAAATCTGATTTTGTGTTTAAAAAAAAGCCTTTCGCTTCTCATTGCATCCGAACACGCGACCTCTCACTAGGAAGGACTTTTGAATGGAGCCCTCAACCGCTAGGCTACAGCTCTCACTGATAATATTGGAGTCATTTTTAATACATATCTTAATATTCTAAACCAATAAAAGAAAAATGAAAATTCTAAGGCGGAGGCCCCGCCGACCGGGGGCTTGTGCAGCGGCGCCACCTCGACTGCCCCAGGGACAGCTCTGTTATCAATAACATTGAGAGGACTTTTTCTTCAATTTTTGCATTGACTGTTTTTGGATTTATTTTTCAACCTTCAAGAATCAACTTAAAGGTGGTACATTTAGTTCTTTCAACAATTTAAATTACTTCTAGGTATTCAAAAAAGGTGATAAGTTTCGATTTATTATTGTTTTGTTACTCCACAAGGATCGGGATCCATAATCCATCTCTTAGATTAATTCTATATCAAAGGTGATTAGTTTCTTGGTGGCAAATTGTTATTGTTAGGGGTCAACTTAAAAAATAGACTTATCTTGAAGTTCTTGATCTTTCTTGAACTTTTTGATCCGTTCTTGAATTAAATAATTATTTTCTTGAATTCGTTCTATTTTATTTTCAGTTTACTTTTGTTTCTTTATATTTTCATAATCAAATTTGGGAGTTCGCCGCTGGGCAGCATAGACCCAGCGGAGGTGCCGACTCAAGTCCGGCTCATGACTAAGTCTAAGTCAAGTTGACTATCATTGTCAAAGGAGAGCTACGGATAATCGAAATCCAAATCACCTTTCGTCTTAGAACGAGAACTCTTTCTTTCTCAAGTTCTTGGATCCCTAACCTGATTCTTATCAAATATTCTATAAACTATTTTCAAAATTTTCGAGAAATGTCCGGTAGACTATGTATTTAGATTAAAGTCCTTAGAAGACCATGACTTATCAGTGAGTTAGCTTTCAGTCGTTTTTACGTTATGTTCGTAATTTTATTTTTTAGACTAAATTAATTATAGATTTAAAAAATATTTATTGTTATGATAAGTTTATTAATAGATATTATATAGCTAGAACATGGTTCACTCAATGGGTAGTAAAGGATGAGCGTCAATCACGTTCCACCCCAATTTGGAGGCATGACACCAAACTGAACCATACCACCAAGTCACAAAACATAATACCAAACATATATAAAGTCTCAAAATCTAGTTAGGAACACAAATACAATAAACGAGGGATCTGAGTTGTTACAAAGTATATTTGTGTATTTCTTCCATATATATTTGTGTATTTATCCCATGTATACTTGTTTATACCCATATACATTTGTGTATATCTCCTTATATGTATGTGTATCCCTTGTATATTTATGTTCATGTTATACAAACATATCCAGAATATACACACGTGATATACACGTGTTGGAAGTGACATTTTCCCACTTGATTTCATCTCGGATTGTAACTTAAAACTAATCCAAATTACCTTCTACTTTCTCAATTTTTATATATAGCCTCGTTCAGATATTTCCAGTGAATTTCAGTTACATCCACTAAAAAAATAACTACTGTTTTCAAATTAATCATGTTTCAAATGATAAAGTTACACTTTATGATATTATGAAATTGTTAATTTGTAGTTTCAGATGTGTTTATATTAAATTTAAATGAATTAAAAATAAATAAGATAAATAATCATGATCTTTTCAATTTTTATGTATATCATGTTATACAAACATATCCAACATATACGTTGATTATACATTTATTATGCACAAATTATACAATAATAATATATTTTCAATACATATACTATAGGGATACATATTAAATACAATAATGATACAGTTCATATACGTATGATACATTTTCGTTATATATACAATAGTGATATATTTCTATACAACAACAATACAATTCTATACATATACTGGAATAGTTGAAAAACCACTACGAAATGATACATGTTGTGCTTGCTAGATATATTTTCAGAATTATACACATAATATATCGAGTTTAGTCGAGTGACCATGGATTCAAGTGATCTAATTTTTATACATAAATTTGCTTCTGTGTGTTGGGGCTTGGCGGTAGGTGCTGGCGAGTGGGGGTGGTAGGCAGCATAGGTGGGGTGGGTGGGTAGTTCAGAGATGGATACATTGATATATTTCTATTGATTTGGAAAATATTTTCTCTCAATTTAAAAAAAGAACATTTTCCTTCATTTTCTCCTATTTTACGAATGAAAAACAGTTTTCATAAAAATGTTATTTTTTAAAACATTTAATACAATCACATAAGAAAAATAGAGAAATACTTTTGGGAAAACATTTTCGGTCATATTAAACAGTAAATACACCCAAAAGGTCTAACAAAAAGATACCTGCTGTACTTGCTAAGCTTTTTCAGACTTCCACGTACAACCTTAGACACGTAGAAATGATTACACGTGTTAATTGGTGAAACAATTAGAATATGAGCAAGGCCTACTTGTCTCTTGCAATTTCTCGCCCTTCTTCTGCTACTGTAAGACTGTAAGTTAACCAAGTACGCTTTACTCGTAATGAATCTTTCATTCTTCTGTATTTGCTATGTCTTGATTTACTTTCGTGATCTTGTGGTTATCACAAGTTAAATTCTTATTTGTCAGTTGGATAGTTTTCGTCTTTTGTTGTCTTTAACTAAAGTATCATTTGCAGAAAAGAAAGTAACATCCATCTTTTTATAAGCAAAAGATGAAGTAATCTATTTCTGTATTTGTGTTAGGAAATCTGTTAAATATATACTCCCTCCATCTAAAAAAGATTGGCATTTGTCACAAATGTCTTTCGAGAGCCAACGAGTGAAAAAGTTTTATAAGTTAACTGTTTTCTTTAAAATAGAAAATGGATTCGATACAATTCAACAGAATCTATCAAATTCGTTCTTTTGTCATATTTTTTTTAAATGTCTTTTAAATTATTAATTATGGTAATTTATATTACTTTTTAGTAGTTTCTAAATATTTAAATTTTATTTTTAAATATTTTATATTCTAATTCACGGTCAAAATTAGAAAGTTTGACACTCGAAAAGCAAAAAGTGTCAAATCTTTTTAGGACGGAGAGAGTATAAAAGTTAAATTCAAAATCTTGTTAACCATAAAGTTTGACTCCACCTGGGTTCAGATTCAATTCCCTTAGGGGTCGTTTCAGATTAGTTAGAAGGAATCTGTATATTAGTTATTAAGGTATATTAGTTATTCATCTTCTATCCTGAATAGATTAGTTAGGCAGGTTTTTAAATTGTAAAACTAAATAATGTATTAGGTGTACATGTTAGAACTTTGTACACCGACATGGTATAAGCAAACACGATGTTACATAACTTAGCTCCTATCCGGCTACCAAAAACACCCCGGGTACACCAAACACAGGTGTAACCCTGTAGACATGCAATTTTGCGTAATATCATGAAAGACTTATCTGGTGCATCCGTTTAAGTGTTTTCGAATTTGTTTCATTTCAACATTATTTTTGTTTCTTTCGGATGACAGGTAAATTGGTATACAACTTGGTTTTCCGTAGGAATTAGATCTCAAGCAATTAAAGCAACAACGAAAAAATGTCAGGGGTATCTTTAGCTGTGGCTCCTCGTTCGGAGCCAGATGAGACGACATCTTCTGCAACGAAATCTCAGCAGAAGGAACGAAATCAACATCAACAACAACAACAAGCTGTGGGTGTAATGGGATCGCTTCGCGTAATTGAGCTACAATTAGTCGCTTTCATTATGGTTTTCTCAGCCAGTGGTGTAGTACCTTTACTTGATCTAATTTTCCCAGCTCTCGCATCCGCATATATTTTGCTTCTATCACGATTCGCCTTTCCATCACTTGGCACAACAACTTCAACTTCCCAGGAAATATTTCGGGGCAGTCGGTTTTTCCGTCTTTATATGGTTGCTGGCACTACTGTTGGTTTGTTCTTGCCGTTGGCATATGTTTTAGGTGGATTTGCGAGGGGTGATCAGCATGCGGTTCGCTCTGCCACACCTCATTTGTTCTTGCTTTCTTTTCAAATTCTAACTGAGAATATTATAAGTGGATTGTCCCTCTTTTCTCCTCCGGTTAGAGCACTTGTTCCCCTGCTTTATACAGTTCGGAGGATCTTTGTCTTGATTGATTGGATACAAGATGTGTGGATCAACAAGACTTTTCCCGCAAATGCGCAATTCAAGGTACTTCATGTATATTGCCTTGCACATTTTTTGAAATTTAGAGGTGTCAAATGGTGTGTTGGGATATTTTGTCGCGGTAAACACAATTGAAGGTCAAGGCTTAATTTTGTGAGGCAGATTTGATTGATTTTGTCAACTTGTCTAATATAGTGATAATTTTCTTTTAGAAACTAATTCCATTAATAGTTTTTTAGAAGCTAATTCCATAGAATTTTTTGTGACTAATTGTTTTGGTATTTTCCTTGTTGTATTTTTCAGGATGTTACGTGGTATTGGTTCGGGAAGGGGCTGGCAGTGGCTAATCTGGCATATTCTTCAGTCAATCTGTTTGCTTTCTTGATTCCGCAATTTCTTCCATGGGCTTTCGAGAAATACTTCAGGGAGAGGAGTGAACTTAATTCCAAGTTGGCTGAAGATAAGCACTCGCAAGATTTGAACAGAACAAAACAGGCAGACAAGAAGGCAAATTAGCAAAAATCTGCAGCAGCTTTTTTCTTTTTGATTTAGCTACTGTAAGCTAAAGGACTGTTCGTTTTCATTTGGTTAGCGTAAGACCGTCTTTCCACGTGCTTTTACTGTTGTTAATTTATAGGATCTTAAAAACACGATTGTTGTATTTGATGTCGGAGATTGTGTGAATATATAATGTGTCGGGGCGCTGGAACAAAAAGAACAGTAGAGTAAGGAACTTGTCTTATTTGTTTTGTAGAGTTAATTGTCATAAACATACCTGAAGATGAGGAGACTTTCCTGAATTATTTATCAAAATTAAAATACACTTCAACTATTAGATAGGAAACTCACACACCTGATAGTTTAGGTAGAAATTACGAAAAAATAATGGTTCAAGTGTGTTTTTTACCATTATCTCATATAATTTTTTTAATGTTAATTTGCAGCCATACTAAAGAAGTTCAGCTCTATGAGTCTCAAAATTGTAACTGGTTGACGATTAGAGAACACTTATGGTCATCAAGAGATAAACCAGATTATTTGCAAGGCTTGGACTCGGAGTGTTGGTATTAGGGACTCTTTGTGAGTTATTTTTCTTCTCTTACTTCTTTGTTTAATGCGAATAACAAAAATTTCTCATTAATAGGGAGAGCTCTTTTTTCCTTTTAATATTGAATTGGTCCCATTGATTAGTAAGAGCTATAACAACATTTGATATTTAATTTTTATTTGGTGTTATAGATAAAAAAGATGCACAAAGTTTATTTTTTTATGATGTTATTAGAAAAACTAAATGTCAATGTATTCAACACTTAAGGGTGGGTGTCCGGTTCGTTTTTTCGAAATTCGTTTAGATTTTTCAATATTCGGTTCTTTGTTAGGTGTATGGAACATTGAACGGAATGTGTGTTCGCTTTTTCCAATTTGGTTTTTGGGTATGTTTCATCTTATACTTGAGATAGTAAACATTGAAATCTTGATACCCTGAAGGACATTTCACCAAGATTTCAATGTTGTGTCCATTTTGTAAAAATGATGACAAATAACTCAGAGAGGAAAAGACTGCCGATACATAGCACATAGAATTGATATGGCCGAATACATATGAGACACTTAAAGTTAGCAAGATTATTCATTTAGATATCTAAATACATCCCATTTATTTTAATTTGACACTTTTTTGTACAATTAGTGTAATCATACTCCTCGATGATGTGATAGAATGACAAACTAAATAGGACATGTGAATTTGATTCGATAATAATATAAAAAATAATTTTTGAGTAAAAATTATTATTTCAAACAAAAAAGGAAGAATTTATTTTCTAAATCCTACCCCACTTAACCACCCTTTCTCTTCCTTCCTTCTGTACCCCTTCCCCTCCCACACCCTCACCCATCACCGACGTCCAAAAAATACACTAAACTTACAACCACTTCCACCATTGCCTCCCCTACTAATTCCAAATAATTCAAAGAAAAAAAAATTAAGCTTGGAGAAAAAGAAAAAAGAAAAGTTTGAGGCAATTTTTAGTTATAATTTTCATTAATATCTTATGAGAAATTTATTTTTATTTTTAAACATTCGAGAAATAAATTTTTAGATTTTAATTATTATATTTTCTGGTCGAAATTCTTTGTTGAGGATAGCGATCCTTGTGAATGAATTGTTGGATGATGTTTTTTACATGGACCAAGCATCACATGCTTGATAATAAATTCATGCAAAAGTGTTATTTTTTTTATACGAATATGCGATACACTTTGCCACATTGATATGCTAACGTTATCTTGTATCCTTGTTCAAATATTATTAAAAAGTATTTGTGCGATAGACGTCTTTTTCTAAATTCAACCACAAACACACGAGTCAGGACTAAATATTTTTTGGTTAAAAATCTACTCTTTTAAATCCTTCAATTTTTCCTCAAATTCTAGGGCAAAAAAATATTGGAGCTTCATGTAAAGTTCATAATAAAATGATAAATAATTAATTTTGCTAAATGATAAAGTTTACTTCGAAGACTTATTTCATAATACTTTGGTTTTGATGCAAAGAAAGTCTTTTTAAGAAAAAGGAAAAAAACATGAACTCCTTTGATAAAATGTCCTTCGCCTTTTTTAACCTCTTAAAATTGATCTTATATTAGTTAAAATAGTCTTTAATTATTCTCTCATATTTAGAACTTTGAAATCAACTAAATCTTTTTTATTTAATCATTCCTATACATTCAAAAGTAAAATGCTGAGCGTATTCTACTCTTTGGAAATATAATTCTTACAGGTTATTGATATGGATAATCTAATCTATGGAGATTCATTTCTACAACAACAATAAACCCAGTGAAATCCCGCAATGTGAGGTCTGGGGAGGATAGAGTGTACGTAGATCGTACCCCTATCACAGTAGGGAGGTTGTTTCCAAAAAACTCTCTGCTCAAGAAAAAATATAAAAAGAGGTCAGATAAGGACAAGAAATTCAAAGCAGTATGGAACTGAAAATAATGAAAGCGACTAAGTCATGATAAAACAGTTCGGAAAAAGGGACAGTAGCTACCACAAATAAAATAGGATAATCAAAGTACAAGAAATAACAGCTAGTAACAGAATAAAAAATTAAACCAAATTTAAATTTTATGTACAAAAAGTAAAGTTAACATGCTCTGTCTGTCTCTTTGTTAGTTTTAGAATATTGTATGTAAATTAGCTAATGATGGAAACCCAATTTGTATCGAAAAATTTAGTTACACTCGACAATCTTAGTTTTAAACAAAAGATATACTAATATAATATAAAACAAATCAAAGATATAGGCTGAACAAACCAAATCTAAACAAATTACATAGAAAATTTAATTGTGAAGTAAAAGATAAGGAAAGAGTTTCTTTTAAGTAAAAAATCTTGCTCGATTTGAAATTCTTAAATTTTAGGGGTTCTTACATAGTTCAAATATGTAAAATTTTAATAGCAAATTAGTATTTAAAGACCTAAATATTGAAATAGTTAAATAACTATTTTGTCTAGTTTAAATCTATTTCTGAAGGGTAAAAAATTGAATGACCTTTCATGACTTTGTAAAAGACAAGTATATGTAAAATCACCAAAATATCAACAATTATTAAATCTGATTCATAACTTTTGAAGTATAATTTTTAATATTTGAATCCTCCTATGTATATCCATTTTTTGAAGGAATATTGAAATATTATAAACTGTGTTGCATGAAAACATGAGTCAGAAGAGCACCAAGATGAAAATAAGTATCGAAAATCGAATGATGTGAATTAGGCAATTCTAGAAGAATTAAGTAAGCTAAGCTAGTAAGAAGAAAAGGAAACAGTAAGGGTTTTCATTGATAATCTACCATGAACATGAATACTGTACGTATATCCTCTCTCCTGTACTGAAAGTGTAAATGCAAAATATAAATTGGCTAATTGTGACTTTAACCTAAGTTGCTAGTTAAACTTTGTATCTGGCCTTTTTTATTAGCCAATGAGACTATTCTTTGCTGAGCTCTCAACAAATGAAACTTGAGCAACTGCAACTTAAATTCCCCAGTAACCAAACTTCTATTCACCAGCAAGGTATAGAATATGCAGTGGTGGAGGTTTGTGTATAAGATGGAATGAAGTGTTTACCACAATTCAACATAAGGCAAATAGTGCACCCAATCAGTAGGGGATCTGAACAATAGCACCTCAAATATGTTTTCAAACACATATTCACCACCTCAGTCTAGCCATCTAACTGAGGGTGGTAAGCAGTTAATGTGTTTAAGGCAACATCTTGAATAGCAAAAAGCTCCTGCCAGAATTTGCTAGTAAAAATTGGATCCTTGTCACTTACAATATCTTCAGGCATACAAATGTAGATTGAAGATATGTTCCATAAATAACTTAGCTAGATCAGATGCAGAATAAGGATGAGACAATGTTAAGTAGTGTGCATACTTAGTAAGTCTATCAACAATGACCCAAATTTCAATTTTACCCCTAGACTTGGGTAACCCCTCAATAAAGTCCATACTAATACTGTTCCAAGCCAATTCAGGAATCTTGAGAGGTTGCATCAACCCATGGTAAGCAGCAGAATCAGATTTGTTCCTATGACAGACCACACATTTCTTCATATACTCCATCACATCCTTCTTCATGTTAGCCCAATAGAATAGTGCAACCACCCTCCTGAATGTATGATCCATCCAAGAGTGACCTCCACCAACAGAATCATGCCAAAGCTTAAGGATATCAGTCCTAAGAAACTGATCAAGACCCACTACCAATTTGCCTCTTCTCCTCAGTTGCTTGTTCACAAAGGTATAACCCTTGATATCTTCCCTTTGTCATTCCAACCTATGAATCAAATCCAACAACTGAGTATCCAATGACCAACTATCCATGATAGAATGCAATATATCAGCTCTGGCAGTAGAGAGTGAGACAACTGAAAGCTCTATTACAGGTACTCTAGATAAGGCATCTGATGCTTTATTCTCTTTACCCTTCTTATATTCAATAATGGAATCAAATTGCATGAGCTTAGTGATCCACTTAAGTTGTGAACCATTGTGCAATTATTGATCCAGCAAAAATTTGAGGGCTATTTGGTCAGTTTTAACTATGAACTGTTGACCAAGTAGGTATTGGCCCTATTTAGTAATAGCCATAACCAATGCTAATAACTCCTTATCATAGACAGAAAGGCCCAAGTTCCTACCAGACAACCCTTTTCTTAGATAAGTAATGGGTCTACCTTGTTGCATGAGAACAGCTCCCAAACTCAAGTCACAAGCATCAGTCTCCACCACAAAAGGCATGAAAAAACAACCAGGCCACCACTTTTACCAGATATGGGTCCGGACGACCCAAGAGCCCGCCACTAGAACCCAACCCTTAAGAGGCTAAGGTCCAAGGGGCTACCGCAGGATGAGGTTAGGATTATCTGGCAAGGTTAACACTGGTGCAGAAGTAAGAGCTTCTTGCAAAGCTTGGAAGGCCAAAGTAGCTGACTGAGACCAAGTGAAATTATCCTTTTTGAGCAAATCAATTAATGGTTTGCTAATCTTTCCAAACCCTCTGATAAACCTCCTATAGTACCCTGTCAGGCCTAAGAACCCTCTCAACTATTTGATGGTTAATGATATAGACCATTCCTTGACATACTTAATCTTTTGAGGGTCAATTTCAACTCCATTTGCAGACATAAAGTGCTCTAAATACTCAACCCTAGCAGCAACAAATACACATTTAGCCTTCCTAACAAACAGATGATGTTGTCTTAGTAACCCAAAGGTAACCTTCAGATGCTCTACATGCTCAGTCAAACACTTACTGAAGACTAAGGTGTCATCAAAGAACACCATAATAAACTTCCTGAGATGCTCTTGAAAGACATGGTTCATAAGGCTTTGGAAACTTAAGGGTGCATTCGTTAGCCCAAATGGCATAACCAAGTATTCATAATGATTTGAATGGGTCCTAAAAGTAGTCTTGTGCACATCAGCAGGTGCCATTCTTATTTGGTGGTACCTAGACCTCAAGTCTATTTTTTTAGTAAACTTGTGATCCTCCCAACTCCCCTAAATGCTCTTCAATGATTGGTATTGGAAACTTATCCTTGATAGTGGCTTGATTCAAAGCTCTATAGTCAACACATATTCTCCATGACCCATCTTTCTTTCCCACCAAGACTATAGGGGAAGCAAAGGGACTACAACTATGCTGAATAAAGCCCTGATTTAACAAGTCTTATACCAGCTTCTCAATAAGATCTTTCTTCTTGGGTGAGTACCTACAAGGCCTATTGTTGATTGCCTTGTTTCCCTCAATCAGTGGAATATGGTGATCAAAAGAGTCCCTAAAAGGAGGAAGGTCTTTTGGTTAACCAAGCAAATCTTGATTCTCCTCTAGGACAAGTTGTATCTCTGCTAGTTCCTTTACAATGCACTATGTTCCTTCCCCTTTATCTATTTCCACCTCCCTGGGAACCACCTTTGATCATGAAATCTGAGCAGGTTCTTTCTTAATCTTGTGCATAGCCTCTAAACTGATCATCTTTTGTTGCTGAGTCATTCCTTGCAAAGAAAAGGGGATGTCCTGGTATTCAAACTTCATAGTGAGAACCTTGAAATTGAACATAATATCACCCAGTTCACTTAACCATTGACACCCCAACACCATATCACAAGTTCCTAGTGGTAATAACAGAAAATCTGCCTTGAACACAGCAGTTTGTAAGAGCCTCTCCAACCCCTTGCATATGCCTGTAATGGATATAGAGTTACCATCTTCTAGGTTAGCATACAACAATGCACAAGAATCCACCTTCCATACCATTTTGGCCACAAGATTAGTATCCATGAAATTATAAGTTGACCCAGTATCTATGAGGATGCTGAAGGGTTTCTGGTGACAAAATCCCTTCAACCACTGATAGCATGGATTGAGATATCACATGCTAATGTTTCATGGACTACATTCACCATCTCCACTTCCACATCTACTGGAACTTCCAACACTTCTTCTTTCTCCCCAATTTCTACCAGATATAACTGAGCCTTGTTCGTAGACATGTGTCAGGTACATATTTGTCATCACACAAAAAACATAGTCCTTGAGCTCTCTTAACATCAAGTTCTGTAAGAGAAAACCTTCTCATTCTATTACTATCATGAGGTGCAGTAACAACCCTCTTTTGTGTATGAGGGGAACCCCTAGGTAAATGAGAGGAAGGATTAGTGGTGAATTGGTTATGAAAGTAAGTAGAAGTGGTAGTAAGACCTTTAGAATAAGATTTGCCCATGTAAGCTGGGAGTTTCATGGCCTTAGACTGCTTGAGAAATACGGATTCCTGAAGCCTAACTTTGTGATAAAGCATGTGGAAGCGATTAAGGTTTATGAATTCTAACAACATCCCCAAGTTTAGGTTTCAATCCCTCTAGGAAAACACTAATAACATGACCTGATTCCAGGTTCAGCCTAGTTATACCCTTATCAAACATCTCCTGGAAATCCTCCACACTACCAGTTTGCTTAATCTTGGCTAATTCACCCATTGGATGTACGCAGGCCCAAACCTATTCGACAAAGAAAATACATACTCCTCCCAACTAGGTTGTGGCAAATGCTGTCCACTACGCATGTAAGTCTGGTGCCACTGTATTGACATATCGTCAAAATGTAATGATGCCACTGACACCTTCTGATGACGTTGAACCTCAACCAAAGAGAAAAAATGTTCCACCTTATACCACAAATCCTGGAAACCTTTACCATTGAATCGAGAAAATTCAATTTTGGAATATCGAGTAAGAGAGTATGGGTGAACAAGTGGAGAGGTCATATGATGGGGTATTGGGTTGTAAACATTTGAATTCTGCTGGGTTTGGTACTGAGAGTAATTGGTGTGTGGGTTGGGTTGATATGAACTGGAAATTGAGAATGAAATTGAGTCCTAGGATGGAGTTTCGCCGATCCTCACTTGTGATGGACCAACCGTCAGAGAATAGAGCTCTTCTCCGTGATTTTCAGTGATCGTTGGCAACTTATCCCTCTCCAATCTCCGATGACCTCCAATCGCATCCCTCAGCTCATGGTAAGACTTCTCATGCATAGCTTCAAGTTGGTTCTGCCTTGTCGAGAAGGTAACCATTTCACTTGTCAACACCTCATTCATCTCTGAACCCATGGTGAGTTTCATATGTGCGAGGATCAGGCTCTAATACCACTAATGTGAATTTAGGCAATTTTAGAAGAATTAAGTAAGATAAGCTAAGAAGAAAAGGACATAATCTGCAATGAACATGAGTTCCTCTCCCCAACATAGAAAGTGTGAATGCAAAATATAAATTGATTAATTGTGACTTTAACCTAAGTTTCTAGTTAAAAATAAGAGGGTGCGTACCACTAAACTGTAACTCAGAGAACTTTGTAACTAACTCGTCCCAGCTGGTGCGTACCACTCTGCAAGCACGGGGTACCACCCTTTCACATCATCAATTTTCAGAACACATCATGAAGAAGCTAATCAGAATCTGTGGTGTAAGTTTATTTGGTACCCAAGATGGTATTACCTTAATGCTCCAATGCAAAGTGCTTGGAAAATTCATTAAACAAAATAATTCATCTCTAATGAAGGGTTGTTCTGCAAGTTAACAATAAATACGAAATAAGCATTTCACTTCAAGCTAAAATAATCAACAATACCCCAAGAATAATATAAAATTAATATATGATTCCATACAATTTGATTCAAAAATAAATTTGCACTTTTACTACGGTAATACATCATTGTGCATGCTCTCAATTTCCATAGCCATCTGCTAGGAGAATTATGCAAGAGAACAAAAGCTACTACCCATTGTCAACGATAATCAGAAAATATTTTGAGTAAACGTCCTTAGCATAACCCCACCTCAGATTTGTTCTTCTCGCGTGGACACAATCCAATAGCCAGCATAGCTACCCAAATTATTGAGCGAAATATGTACTAAAAGACTAAAATATCAACAAAAAAAGTACATATCTATATCACTTGCAAACTTACCGGAATAACAAAAGTCAATATCTTTTCTGAACCAGATTTTGCCGCGCCAAGAATATCACTGCCTCAAAGAGACCGTAGCAGAGAAGCCCTAGTCCAGCTCCCTTTGTCTCAATTTGTTTAAAGTTTGAAATAACTCTTTTTTTATTACAACTTTTTCCAACTATTTTCATATACTATCAATTATTAATTATGCAGACTTATAGTACTTTTTATGTAGTTTTCATATATATAAATTTTATTATAAAATATTTGAAGAATCTATGTTTAAAACTAAATAAAAAAAAAGTTGTTTTACTTCTAAATTGGTCAACCTTCAAACAAATTGAGACGAAGAAAGCGGTATATTAGGACTTAGTACATAATTCAAACAAGGAAAGATTCAATAATTAAAATTTTAGTTAATTTCAATGTCCTAGTTTTATACTAACGTGATTTATTTAAGGTAAAACTTTAAGTGATTTTAAAGTCCTAAATTCTAAGTACATAATTCAAATAAGGAAAGGTTTAGTAATCAAATTTAAATTGATTTTCAGATTTTAAAAAATTATTAAATGATCATTTTGTCTATGGTAGAGTTTTTTAACGAATGACAAAAAGTACAATCAACATTTTTAAGATCATTCTGCTTTAAATATAATATAGATATAAATTATTTAAATTATACATTTATTAGTAAAATCTTTTTGTTGTCTTTTTTATGTTAATTTTGATTTATAAAATTGTAGTTCTATTAAAATTTTCGGTGCAAACACTCAACAACAACAATAATTTTTTGCTCACACTCAATGCAATATTATATCGGCTTTTTTAAAGTTTGACCATCCTTAACGGAACTTATGGCTCCGCCATTGTTCACTATAGTATTATTGGAGGATGGTAAAACAACAAGTAAAATTTTCTCATACTTTATACCTTATCTTTATATTAGGTCAAATATTAATTCTTACTTGTTTTTTTAAAATTGAAGATGATGATGACGTTCGGGTGGAAGGGTGGTGATGTATGATGGAGGAAGTAGGCAAAGACTTAGCATGAAAAAGAAAGAGGAAGACAATACAAAATTGGCTTAAAAAAGCCTTTGATCTGCCACTAGTGAGTATGTCGGACTTAGTATGTCATGTCACCAATATGTGTTTTAGCCAACTGATATTGTATCATCAGATCCAACTGTGAATGATAAAAAGAAAAGGAGAGATTGAGTGAAGACATCCATAGCACACAATAGCTTATTGAAAGAGCAAAGCAAATAATTAACGCAAGAAAGCAATTGAGTCATAAGGGCTGGGTAATTGGAAATAAAAGAAAAATATGGGCCTGGTACTGGGGCAGGTTAATATGGGCCTGAGACTGGGAAGGACTAGTGTTATATACATATATTACTATATATATTGTATTTACGTATTAAAATTTCGGTTAAATCGAATCGTATCAGAACATTAAAATCCAGATCCAAATGTAATACCGAAGTTTCAAAAAATTTAACCCGCCGACCCGATCGTTCGACTCTTGGGTATTTATGTCCACCTTAACTTCACTAACTAAAAATTAAAGAAAGTATAATTTCAATAATGTCATAACTAAATATGTAAAGATTGATGAGTATCTTGATGGAATAAATTAAAGAAAGTATAATTTCAATAATGTCATAACTTAAGATACAAATCTACTTAAAAACTATATTCTTTCAAGATTGATGGGTATCTTGACGGAGATTGGTGGAGATCTTGACATCATTCTAAGTTTTATTACTTTTTACCTAAAGAAGAAAAATCTTTTAATGATTGAAGTATATATGCATATAATAATTTTTTTCATTATCATATCTCACATAAAATAATATATAAATTCTGCATAACTTACATGAAAAAATAAAAGTGGAATAATTTTTTATATAAAATGTTACTCTCTTTGTTTCACTTTATGTGACATTATTTGATCGAACACGGAGTTTAAGAAATAAAGAAAGACTTTGTTATGTTTATCAAATTGTCCTTACTTTAGTGTCTACTTTTATTGATTTTTCCTTTACAATAAGTATATTTTCTAAATTAAGTGGGACCCAACAAGGGTAAAATAGAGATGATGTCATTAAATAGTTAACAAATAAGGAAGGATGATATTCTTTTTGTGATAAATTAAAAAAGAAATGATGTCATATAAATTAAGACGAAAAGAATACTAAGTTTTATGTGAATTTATAAATCGAATTAAATTTATACGAGATTCTTTTCTCCCCTGCTCCCAACCAAACATTAATTTAGTAACCATGTTGGCCTATATTTTAAGACATGTTGACAATCGTACAAATTTACAACCTATCAACAACTTGTTTCACATTCATCTCTTTTATTGGTCGGTTAATGTTTTCAACAGAATGTACCAAGGACGTGGACCCAAAAGAGCCCAAAGGTGTGGCCTGGTCCACTTATCGGCTCACAGCTGTAAAACATTTTTAATTTTTCACAGAACCTTTTTACCTAATTAATGCTCAATTGTTTTTTCCTTTTCACCAAATATATCATGAGTGGATAAGCAAATCAAAGTAAAATAAACGGAAAACACTTTTTATCATGTTGTCTTCGTGTGGTCTATAGATCACGGACGAGTTTGATCCGTAAAATTAGTCACTAATGCTTGCATTAGAGTATGCTACATCCCACCTAAGAGGGGTGCTTCCTCGAACCTTGCTAACATAGATGCTTTGTGGATCCAACTGTTTTTTTTTTTTTTTTTACTTTTTCGTATGTTGCTATTAGAAGATATAACTTTTAATTGGATTCCAAAAGTCATGGGATTACTTTAGTTCAAGCTTGCCGTATAATTATCTGAACGGTTAACATCTGTCTCTAGAAACAAAGAAGAAGAACAATGATCTATTACCATGGCGATGAAATTTAATGCAAATATTAGCTTTTGATTTTGGAGAAATGAGAAATAACTTTGATGGTGGCACTCATGCTGTTGACAATTTTTTGAATTCATATTTTAATATGAATGTGATGATTTTAATTTAGTGCTGCACTAGTATAATTTGCTTGTGATTACTAATCTTCCGGACCCTCAGAGAATTATTTTCCTCCTTTTTTTTCCAAAGAATAAACAAGTCTATATGAACGGAAAGATCGCAACTGTTCCTAAGGATAGGGGTGTACATAATTTGGCATATATAGAATTACAATATCAAAATCAAATTTTTTTATGTCACAATTTTAATATTACAGTATTTGGTAGATATTTGACATGCATCACAAAAAATCGGCATTCGATACAGAATGCGGTATTTATAAAAAATACCAAAATATTGAATACCATACTGAAATATTATATATATATTAGTATTATATAGACTGTAATATTTTTTTAATCTAAATATACGCTAATAAATTCCTGAATTTAATTGATTAGGAGTATTAAAAACTTATAATGTAAATATATATCTGATTATAACTAACAAATGCTTATAAACTAAAATACTAATAAAACAGTTATAGTACAGATCAAATTTCATCTAATCTCATCTTGGAAATTGCCGCATATTTTTCAAACATCTAATTTACTCTTGGGTATTTCTGTCTTTACGATCTTTGTATTTTTTATTTCTTTTTCTGTAGAGTTGTGTATATTTTGATTCTTTCTTATTAGATAATATAAATTTTACAATAATTGCTTGTCGTGATTGAAATGACCTTTCTGGATAATTAATTAATAAAGGAAATTGCTTTTGCTTTCATTAAATACTTATGTATGTGTATAAGGTATTAATATATGTGAGATAATTGAGACGTTTCTTGAAAGGTCAAAGTCATAATTATCTACTATATGTAAGTTAAAGTCGAACCAACTGTGGTTTGTTGCTCTCAAACTACATGCAAGTATACGAGATCGTACAAGTAATATATGATTTAAAGTTCAGATATCGTATCCAGAGTCCAGAACTTAAATGACCCAAATAAAACGAAAAGCAATCAAAATACCCCAGAAAAAAATACAAAACTACCTTTTGCGCAACAAATTATTCAAATTGTTGCGTAAAAGGAGTTAACCATAACGGCACGGTTAACTCCTTTTGCGCAACAATTTGTTGCGCAAAAGTAGGTATTATTCATTTTCCAGCATTTGGTATTTTGTCAAAGGATGAAATTCACGTTTTTTCATACTTTGACCAAAGATTAATCATGCCTCAAGACATAGAACCTGATTTTTTTTTTCTGCGAACAATAATGTAGGCTCAATACATCAAGGATACCTAAACGTTCAGGTCGTCGTTTTAGGGGTTGTAAAGTACCCGAAGTAAGTTTTGTTTGGAAATATGTTATCATTAGGTTTAAGTGTTTTACTTTTTAGGGTTTTGAATTAACCGTGCTATTTTTTAGATAAGGCATAACTTTATTTCGATTATTTCAAGATTTTTATCTCATAGTTAATATAGGATGTCACACAAATTAGTAATAAACGATAACAAAGACTAAGATAATTAATTATTATTAAGAAATTAATACACAAAAAATATAATATTAACTTAAACTGTACAACTTAATTACATATACACAATCGTCAATGTGTCTTACATGTAGTAGACTTTAGAGTAACCTTAGGCCTAAGGCTAATGACATCCCACCACCCTCACCATCGTCCCTATCCCCCTTCTTCCTCTTAATAGTAGGACGCTCTAAACCATGATCATTCACCACCTTTTTTTTCTTACCCTTCTTCGGAGTCCGATCATGGCGTGCTTGTGACCATCTCTAATTGGTATGATCGGAGCCAATTTGTTGGGATCAGTAAGGTCATAATCATCAACATCATCGTCCTCATCAGGAGACGGGACCACAGGCATCGAAGAATGAAGTTGAAAAAAATATATAAACAATTAGTAGTAATTTAATTTATATTGAATATATTAGTTTTTATTAAAAATCAAACCTATGTGTCGACGGGCTCCTGAACGGGCTTCTGAGAGGGGTCTGGTGTAGGATCCAAAGTAGTCTCATGAATAAGATCCTGAATGATTAGAGCTGGAGCGGTGTCCTATCTGAGGTCCAATAAATATTAAAAAAAAATTATTCAACTTATATTGAATAAAATTAAGTTTTACTAAAACTCTAACATGTGGCTCGGTAGGCTCATGAGCGGGCTCTTGAGTGAGTGGCTCCTGATTGGGTAATGTCGATGAATCCTATGATATGAAAATTATAAAATAATAAGTATAAGTACTTTAATTTTTTGAAATAAATATTTTAAAAACACTAACCTGTGGCATAAGAAATTCATTGAACTCTATCCACGACATGCCGTAGGTCAGCTCTGTGACACCCTATAAATTTTGCATTGGCCGCTTAGTAATGCGTGATAAGAAGCCAAATTCATGTCACCATGTACGTCGACGTATGCATTCTGGCTCGGATGAGATGAAGACTTAGGTATATCCGCAAATAGGCGTGTTGATGTATATGTAGGTGTCGACGGTCGGGAAAAAGTCGACAGACGACCTGAAGTTGACGGGCGACATGAAGTCGACGGATGCGGCATGAAGTCAACGGATGCCACTGGACTGGAGCGGGATCGATAGTAGGCTCATCGGGCTCATCTACTAGGATGGAGTCCTCAGTCACCATCGCTCAATCATGGCCATCACAAAAGCCCGATCACGCTTTACCCGACCAACAACGACACAATAATAGATAACGTTCCGATACAATATCTATAAGATGCGGGGATATGAGGACCGATCCTGTAAAAGCTGCCACACCATTTCCATCCTACGAGATCGATCAACGGCCCCATATGAATCCGCTCAATCCATAATAACTCTGACATATATATTCTATAGACTAAGAAGTATTAATCTATCAATGGGCCGCAATATCGTTGAGATCCATGGAGGTGTTGTATCTGTATAAATAATGTTTAAATTATTCATTATTCTTGAAATTACAAGATCTGCACCATATTCTTTTTCAAATTCTTTAGGTTAGTATGGTAGGTTTAAAGTTTTTCAAAATCTTTTAGGTTTGAAGTTTATGTTTTATTCAAAATTTGTGAATGGTGATGAGAATTATGTTGTATTTTATTTTTATGAATAATTATATCTAATTAAAAATTGCTTAACTAATTAATTACTTAACTAATAATGTTTATTAAATAATTAATATATTTAACGGGAAGACTAACTAATCCTTTATCGATAAATTATATTAACTAACTTATCCTTTATTGAGAAATTATATTAATAGTGTTAAATCATAAACTAATGATTTAGTTTTTCGTTTGTTATTCATTTTATGATAAGTTTGAAGTTTGTCTTATATTCAAAATTTATGAAGTAAGAGAATTATATTGTATTACATTCTTATGAATAATTAAAAATTATTTAATTAATTAATTACTTAACTAATAATGTATATAAAATAACTAATCTATTTAATGAAAAGACTAACTAATTCTTTATCGGGAAATTACATTAACTAACTAATCATTTATCATAAAATTATATTTTATTGGGAAACTATATTAAATAATTATGGGAATAATTAGCTAACTAATTTAAAAAGTATAACATTATGAAATTAAGCTAATAAATAATTTAGTAAATTATCTAAATATAAATCATAAATAACTAAAACTACATTAGCAATTAAATGCACCACATAATTAACACATTAAAAATCTATATTACATAACTAATTTAAAAAGTAAGTAATTAATTGATTAAGAAATAAAAAAAACTAGCAGTTCGAGAGACTGCCCATCTTTTCAAGCCAACAGAAGTTTTTGAAAACGACAAAAATGATAACAATTTCGAATATCAGGAGTAATAAACAAATATTCATGCTTTGGAGTAACACATATTAAACATTGAACAAGAAAATTTCCAAAATAAATACCTTAATCGAAATTTCTTTCGGAGTAGATTTGAATCGAAAGTTTTTCGAAATTCGAACTTTCAATCTTGTCCCTTGACTTGAATATACCGAGAATCTTGCTTTTTCAAAAAAAAATCACAATAAAAATCATGATGTTGGGATGTGGGACCTCGGAAATCGCCTTTAATGGCTAAATATTTGAATAGGGGACCAGTGGGGAAGAAGAGTCCCGATCGCGATTTATCTTCTCATTTTGCGCAATAAATTATTATGTAAAAGAAGTTAACCGGACCGGTAAGGTTAACTCCTTTTGCGCAACAAATTATTGTGCAAAAAGATTTGACCGCGCCGCTACAGTTAACTCATATTATGCAATAATTTATTGCATAAAAGGTACTGTTGTATCTTTTTTTTTCTGGAATATTTTGGTTGCTTTGCATTTTATTTGGATCATTTAGGTTTCAGACTCTCGTACCCATAAAGACTTATGACTTCTAATGTTTAACTAATCTAACTTCAATTGTAACTATTCAAGAAGAGTGACAAATTGTGAATTTGAATTTAACTAACTATTGTTTGCAAAGAAATAACTAAAACGAATTATTTGTAACTAACAAGAAGTGGGACAAGAGTTGTGAGTTTTAACTTTTATCAAATGATGAAGAGTTCCCATGCATGGCATTAACAATTCGGTTGAGTTATCTAATTGTTATATCTAATTATTTTCATGGTTTACTAGTTGATGTTGATGGGTTTATATTAATTTCATGAGTATCTCTCAAATCGCCCACAAGTCTATTCAAGTTACTCTAACGTTTATATCTCTACGATCGTCAGAAAATAATAAGAACACGTTTAAAACTCCGTAACCAACTAAGCGAGGCTAAGAGGTATATCTCTATCCTCAATAGTGAAGCGATTACCCTAAGGTGAATATGAACAAGCTCTATTTATTATTATTATTATTATACATGCAAATGACCTTTCTCAAGTTCAATTCACACGCCACAAATAATGTTTAACTATTGGCTAGATACTCAAATAATTAAGCACAAAAATAAATAAGCAACCCAATGTTGGAAATTAACTAGATAAAAGAAATTGTCAAATTAGAACTTTCATGTCTTTTTCACAACTCTAGAATTAAAAGCCTAGCTACTCATGATTCGAGAAGAGACGTAAGAATTCATGAATAACATAAGGTTCAAAGATGAAAAATAAGATGAAACGACTAAAACCTCCGACAACGGCTAACAATCCTATAAAATATGCCCCCACCATCGTGCATACATTAGAAACTCCTATTTATACTTTAGGGTTAAGTCTGGAACAATTAAAAAGCAAATTCTATGCGAAATAGGAAAAACTAGACGCGACGTGCGCCACTTGCGTGGTGTATGTCCATCGCACAAGAGAAATCTTGGACTGCATTTCCGCGCCTCCTGCGCGTCATACAAGTCATCGCGCAAGAAGAAAATAAGTACAAAGAATGGTCTTGTGCGCGGCATCTGCGCGACGCACGACCATCGCACGCGTGCTTCAGCTCACAATTCTCTTGGTGCCTCATTCTCATGCCAAATGCTTCCGAATGCTAACAAAATCACTCAGAATTCACTCGTTCTTGCTCATTGCAGCTAAACATCACAAACACACAAACATAAAGCTTCGAATTTAACAATTTCAACGCAAAAGTGCGATTAAAGTACTAAAAATAGAGGTAAAATGACGCTATCAGGAAAGAGGGAAATAGGGGGAAAATGACACTATCACCAGAAGCTTATTTCTCCCAAATGCACACGAAAGTATACGCGATCGTACAAGTAATATAAGATTTAAAGTCTAGATATCATACCTACATGGACTTATGACTTCTACTGGGGTATATCTCTATCCTCAATAGTGAAACGATTACCCTAAGGTAAAGACGAACAAACTCTATTTATTCTTATTACACATGCAAATTATCTTTCTAAAGTTCAATTCACACGTCACATATAGTGTTCAACTATTGGCCAAATAATCAAGCAATTAAGCACAGGAATAAATAAGCAACCCAAAGACGTAAATTAACTAGATAAAAATAATTGTCAAACTACAACTTTCATATCTTTGCCACAACCCTAGAATTAAAAAGCTTAGCTACTCATGCTTCGAGAAGAGACACAAGAATTCATGAATATCATAAGGTTCAAAGATGAAAAGTAAGATGAAACGAATAAAACCTCTGACGACGGCTCACAATCCTCCAAAATATGTCCCCACCGTCGTGCATACATTAGAAACTCCTATTTATAATCTAGGATTAAGTTTGAAATAATTAAAAACCAAACCCTACGTGAAATAGAAAAAAGTAGACGCGACGTGCGTCAGCTGCGCGTCGCACTTCCATCGCCCAAGAGAAATCTTGGACTGCATTTCCGCGCCACCTACGCGTCACACAAGTCACCACGCAAGAAGAAAATAAGTTCAAAGAATGGTCCTGCGCGCACGACCATCGTATGCCTGCTTCAGCTCTTTCAAATTCTTTTAAGTGTTGCATGGTTCTCCTGGTGCTTCGTTCTCATGCCAAATGCTAACAAAATCACAGAATTCATTCGTTCTTACTCGTTACACCTAAACATCACAAAAACACAAATGTAAGTTTGAATATAACAATTTCAACGCA
Source organism: Anisodus tanguticus (assembly GCA_034509755.1). NCBI lineage: Eukaryota > Viridiplantae > Streptophyta > Magnoliopsida > Solanales > Solanaceae > Anisodus > Anisodus tanguticus. The sequence continues at coordinate 21,802,808 of CM067550.1, read as the reverse complement.
AAGGTACAATTAAAATACTAAGAAATAGAGGAAAAATGATGCAAAATATAGATATTTGTGTCAAATATCATAGTTACCGACTTATCTGACCGTATTTTATCAAAAACAACTATATCGAATTAATTTGATATAAGAATAATATTATATTTTAAAAAAATTGAAAATCACGATTACTGAACTAAAACTTTTAATACTATAACATACCATGAAGGCATGAACACCCCTACCTTAAGTTCACAATTGGATAGCATAATTTAAAATAGTACTTGTAGTATTTTTTTTGTTTCATTGTAAAACATACCCCTCCGTCCAAATTTATGTATTGTTGTTCAAATTTTGAGAGATAAATTATTTAATATTGATGTAAATTTAAATATAGAAGCTTTCAGTTTTTAAAATAAAATTACATATTTAAAAATTAAATAAAAGTACTATAAATCACAATTATTTATTTAAAATATTTAATATAATTTTATAAATATATATAAAATTATAATAATAAAATTTATTTAACTCTCAAAATTTAAATAGTGTCATATATAAAAAAATATTATTACAAGTGTAAGTAAATGAATAACGTGACAGCGAAAGAATTTTTTTTTCCACCTATAAATGAGTTCGACAAGATTTAAACTCGCAAGTAGTGCTAAATTTAAAGTTGTAGCAACTCTGTTTTCCCCTAAATGCAAAATTACCTTAAACTAAAATGTAAACTAAAAGGGAAGTCATAGCGTAAAAGCTAACACGCATTGATGGTTACGTGAAATTGGAAGCTACACCAGCCCCCCTCCCCCTCTGAAAAAAAGAAATTAATATAAATAACCATTCATTAAAATAATTGTCAACATATATATATATATATATTTATTTTTATACATTTAGCTAGCAAATGTAATATTTTTGACCGACTAGCCAAATGTGTAACTAGCCAAAAAAATGAAGGACTATTAGGATAGGTATGTGAAAATTATAATAAAATATTTATGCAATAATTAGTATTGAATATATCATTATGCGGTTATTAATAAAATGATTTTAAAACATTACATTTAAATTACTTACTTATAAATGATAATTTAATAAAGATAAAACTCATCGACAACCCCTTGTGGTCGTAAAGATCTTTCACTTAGACACATCAACTAAACTTTCTTCCATTTAAACACCTGAGGTGAACCCCACTGTGTTATTTAAATATTTTTTGTTGACTTGACAAATTATGTGAATTCACACCAAACATGGGCGTGAAAAAAACCAAAAATCATTTTTTTAATTTCCCACTTCTTCATTTTTGTGTGTGTGTTTTTTATTTCCTTCTTCTTCATTCTTTTTTTCACCATCTTCCTACCATCATCAACATCACCGCAGCCGCTATCACTACCGGAAAAAAATCAATTATATTTTTAATTTAACTCAACTTCTTGCTCTCTATACTAGTAAAAAAAATCAAAGGAACTCATCGAAACATCATTAAAGGGTTCTTAAGAAAGCTTGAGGTTTAAAATAGGTTAATTTATTTGATAAAATTCTAGGAAATTAATGTTGGGGTTGTCTTCAAATTTTTGTGGGGAATCTTTAGCTGAAGTTATAACAAATTTGGAGGAATTTTTCTTAAAATTTTGAATTAAAATCGTGGTTGGGATAAGAACACATATGAAAATGATGAAGAACACCAAGAACATGATTTCATTTTTTTCTTTTGTTAGTAAATGTGTTTGTTTGTGTATTAATAAGGTGTAGGGTTTAGAAAATAGTTTTCTTTTTTCTTTTTTGAAACATTAGTTTACTCAAAATTTATCTTTTACATTATTATGGGATCATGAGATAGGCGTGGAGGTGAGGCTTGGTACTCAGGTTATTCCAAAGAAAGGAAGCTTCAAGTACATATGGTCTATTATCCAAGGGAATTGAGAGATTGATGACGATGTCACACATCATATTGGGGCATAGTGGATGAAATGGAGGCTCGCATCTGGAGTCTTGTGTGACAAAAAGATGCCACAAAAACTTAAAGGCAAGTTTTATAGGGTGGTGGTTAGACCGATTATGTTGTATGGAGCGGAGTGTTGGCTAGTCAAGACTTCGCACATACAAAAGATGAAAGTTGCAGAGATGGGATGCTGAGATGGATGCGTGGGCATACACGGAGAGATATGATTAGAAATGATGATATCTAGGATAAAGTAGGAGTGGCCTCGGTGGAGGATAAGATGCGGGAAGCGAGGTTGAGATGGTTCAGGCATGTGCAGAGGAGAGACACATATGCCCCAGTGTGGAGGTATGAAAGGTTGGCTATGGACGGGTTCAGGAGGGGTAAAGGTAGGTCGAAGGAGGTATTGGGGAGAGGTGATTAGACAAGATATGGCGGAGGTGCAACTTACTAGGACATGACCTTAGATAGGGGGTTGTGGAGGACACAGATTAGGGTAGAAGTGTAGTAGGTAGTCGAGCGTAGTCCTACTTACGCTTACAAATGTTAGTTGTAGTGTTATTACTGTAGGCCCGATTAGCCTATCACACTTATAGGCGCATTATTGCTTTATAGTCCCCTGTAGTTTGATTTCTGCTGTTATGTGTTATTTAGTGTACTTTGTTTATCTTATTTAGTTGTGTTAGCTACTGCTTCCTTGTGTTAGAATGCGCCATCATGGCGTATTCGATTTTGTTATCAGCATGTTCATACTACTATAATTTCTTGTATGAGTATGACCGTTTCTCTTGTTTTTCTTTGCTTTGCTTGGGATTATGTTTTGTCTTGAGCTGAGGGTCTCCCGAAACATCCGCTCTACCTTCCAAGGTGGAGGTAAGATCTACGTACACTCTACCCTTTCAAGACCCACGTTGTGAGATTCACTGGGTATGTTGTTGTACATTATTATGAGATCAAATGACACATGTCATAATTTAATTTATTAATTTGCCATGTCATCGGAGAGTTTGTGTCACACACATTACATATTTGGCCGATTCAACGAAAAATGTGCACAGTCGGACCATACCTCATGGGTCTAAATAGAACAAAGTTTAGTTGAAGTGTCTAAGTGAAAGATCTTGACGACCACAAGGGGCCGCCAATGAGTTTTGCCTTTTTATTTCATATAAAAAACAATAATATAAACAATGAGTTTCCACAAGTGATGTCAGAGGAGGATAGTGTGTACGCAGACTTTACTCCTAACCTAAGAGGGTAAAGATGTTATTTTTGATAGACCCTCGGTTCAAGAAAAAACATTTTAAGGCAGATACAAACAAATAAAATACTAAAGTACAAAAGTCAAGACAAATAATAAGGAAAATATTATATAACAACAACAACATACCTAGTGAAATCCCATAAAATGAAGTATGAGGAGACTAGAGTGTATGCAGATCTTCCCCTATATTGAGAGATAGAGATACTATCTCCGATTAAGCCGGAAAACATTACACGACATTCTAAAGAAAGAATGTTACTATACTTTAAAGGACATATTGTCTTTAAATAGTTAATCTTGGAACTTCTAATATCTTTTCACATTCTTAGATATACCACCAAACAATGATAAATATGTGGCCAATTAAACTCAATATTAGCTTATGCACACATTTATGTGAAGATTAATTACTTAGATATACCACCAAACAAGCCCTTAAGGTAATGTGACCTCCTTCAGCTCTTCCGTGGCTATCAAGAAAATCAAACCCTACCAATTCTCCTTACCCTTTCTCTCTCTCTAAACCCCCAATTAAAGTCAAAAATTACACCAACCAAACAAATTCACAACCCCTCATTTCTTCATCATTATGAAAATGAGAAACAAAGGTAAAGTTCATCCTTCTCCTTCTTCTACCACTGCTACTAATTGTGATTCCCTGTCTGTACTAAACCTCTTACCTGCTGCTATTATTGCTATTGCTTCTGTCCTCTCTCTTGAAGACCGTCAAGTCTTGGCTTACATGCTCACTAGGTCCATTAAACCCACTACTTTTTCCCCTTCCAACAAGACCCACAAATCCCCTCTTTTTCACTGCCAATGTTTCGATTGTTACACCACTTATTGGTTTCGTTGGGACTCTTCTCCTAATCGTGAGTTAATTCATCAAGTTATTGAAGCTTTTGAAGAGCATTTGAACACCAATGAACACTACTCCAACAAGAAGAATCGCATCAACAAGAAAAAAGATAAAATTGTAAGGCCTTCATCTGGGTTACATTCTTTCATTATGCAAGAAGAGAAGAAAATATTGCCGGAGATTAAAGATGACTTTGTTCATGTCTTGCCGGAAATTACAGACCTTTCGTCGGAAAATGAGGTGGAGGTTGTGGCGGCGCCGTTGCCAGTAACTACCGTATTGGTGCAGGGAACGGCGGCGGCGGTGAATGGCGGCCATAAGGGCTTAGCTAGAAAGGTGTTACCGGACGTGTTAGGGTTATTTAATTCGCGTTTGTGGAATCTTTGGAGTCCGAATGTGTAAAAGAGAAGTTCCACTAATTAGTTTTCCCAAATTTCAAGAAAAGAGAAAAATTTGGGTTTTTTCTTTTTTATTTTCTTTAAGTTGGAGAAGAGAAAAGTTCCACTATGTGTCAACCTATATGTAGAGCTCCTTCCCTGTACTGGCCATTTATTCCATTGGTTTTGTTATTTTGTTGGCCGGCACCGGAAGTCATTTTCCGGTTGCTTGGTCCAAATGTTATACTTTTACATCTTCTCCATGAAAGGTAAGCAGATTTATCACGGTTTTGGTTAGTATTTGTTCATGCTTTAAATTGTTTATTTTTGTACTGAGATAGTATTTCTATCGAAAACAGTATCTCTACCTTAATATTAAACGTGACATATATGATTTACTTCTAAGTTCTATCTATAATGCTAGAGTGTGACAATGGAATAAACTTTTTGATCAATTATGAAGGACTTGCCTACTTTATATTATTCGGTTCCCCTTTAATTGCAATTTTCTCTGCTTTCTGTTTATTCCTGCTCGCCGACTGATCATTTCACTACTTTTTAAGAGGCATCAACATCTGTCTTCATTCCAATTTTTTTTTTATAATCTTGAGCGTGGACTTTGCTATATTTTTGTTTGCACTCATATATGGGATTTCTAATTTTCTTCGGAACTAGCATTATGAGTTCAATTTCAATTGCATGAATAATGCTATAGTAGTTGCAAGTAAAACTTAAAGCTTATTTTGAAAAATGATTTGTAAAAAAGTAATTTTGGTGCGAATTAATTTGTGTTTGATCAATTAATTTTAAAATATTTTTGAATAACAATTAGTGTTTGATCAAAATTTTTTAAAAGTGCTTTTAAGTGTATTTTGTTAAAATAATTCTGAAAAACAGCTTCTACTTCTCAGAATCATTTATTTTCTCCCAAAAATTTGATCAAACACCCACCTTTATAAAATAAGCAATTTTCTTTTAAAAAATTACTTTTAGCCTCCCAAAAACTTGGCCAAACAAACTAAGTAGCATTGTTGGCTTAATCTTGGGGGAAAATTCATCAGAATCTTTCTATTGTTAAGAAATAAACTGAAGTAAAAATGCCTTAATTAATCATAATCGATGAAAATTGGGAAAGTTTGTTGGAGCCCAAAGGCATTTTTTAGGAGTTCGGAGAAAAGTCCAAATTATTAGGTGGAAGGGCCCCAATTTAAATTAGTGCTAATTAATTGGAGGCAAGTTGTTGGGGCATCAAAATAAACCCCAAGTTTTAATAAATATATTTTCGTCCAATAAAAAAATAGTAATAATAAAATAAAATTATAACCATTACAAGCTTTCAAACCAGCCCTCAAGTTTTAAATAATATACCTTTTTCATTTAATTATTAATAATTTTCCTAAAATGGCAAAAAATCCAACTGCCCAACTACTTTTTCTTCTTCACGTCTGTCGCCATTAATTCCCTTCTTCAAGCTCGTTTCTTACTGTAAAATTGCTCATATTTGACGCTGCACCTTCGTAAGACTCGGATTCATCGCCCTCAGCTCCCTCTATTCGTCCTGCTCGGATACCTCCATTTTTATTCTGGTAATTTTCATTTAAATCATCGAAATTGGTCACCAATTTATTAGTTCAATTGCTTGTGCATTTGCGAGGATTTGATTTAGTGGTTCTGTAGATCTGTAGAAAATTTTTTAATCAACAATCAATTTTTTCCCAGTTATTTCATGTTTAATTAGTTCAATTGTAAAAGATTTATTTAATTGAAGTTATTTTAGATGAGCTGTTATTTTATTAGTCTTGTTGAAGTTATTTTAGACGAGCTGTTCTTTATTAGTCTAGTTTACTTGTTATGGAGGATGGTATTGTAGTAGGCAGTGAATATTGTGGTGAATGGGTGGAGACTTTAGATTGCTAGATTTGACATTCTAGAAAAAACGTGACAGTACCAAATGAAATTCAAAGATCATGTACATATAAGCAGTTGGTTGAAAGCGTCATTGAAAGTTGTTAGCTAAAATGCTCGCCCAGTGACGTGACAATTAGTTATACGATTAGTGTTGCGTCTACTAGGGAAAAATTGCTCTTGCATTCATAAAAATGGATTATCATGTCCATCTATATCTTCTTGATATTGCTTATGATGGTTCTAGGCCCATTCTAAGGATAAGTGTGACTGAGAGTTCCGTTGTAGGTTCAAATGTCACGATGGCAACATCACCCACACCATTTTTATTTGTTGAAGAATCCAAGAATAATCCTTGTTAAGAAAATGACGATGATTTTTCCATTGGTTTCAACAAATATGGCTCATCAGAGTATGTTAGAACACAACTCAGCCAAAGCCTTATCGATGACATGGGTTTTTTCCGTGGACAAACATCAATAATCACAAAGGTGTTTATAAATGCATTAATGCTAGCTTTCATGAAAATAAATCATCAATCGCGGAAAAGGTGTCGAAGCCATACTATGAATACCGGGGAAGCACCTATATCCAGGAAGAAGAGATATAAATGCTCAATGTGCAAACAATATGGCCACAAGAAGACCACCTTCCCAAAAGCTTTGTTATACAATAGAGACTGATTTGTTTTTCTTCAAGTTGTTGTAATAACCTTTTATGTTGTGTTCCTATTTTTTTTTAAATTTAAACTTCTTGAATTTGTTGTGTTGTGTTGTGAACTTGGAACTTCTATTGTATTGCAAGATATTGAATTAACCCAACTATTTAGTGTTCCTGTTATGTTACATGTTACATATTTAGAATCGATGATAGACAAACTGATCACTAGACCGCCTTTACGGATATTAGAACTGATATTATTTAATAGTTAGATTTCAAACTGGACCATCATCAAACTTATCACTACACCGCTTTTACGTTTATTATAACTGTAGATATTCAATATTTAGATTTCAAACTGGACGATATGCAAACTGACCACTAAACCGCCTTTACAGTTATTAGAACTGAAGATATTCAATATTTAAAATTAAAACTAAATAAATTGACGAATGGTATGGTCTAATTTAGGACTTCAACATGGGCGGAATAAATTTGTGCTGAAAACTGAAAGTACTACGAAATAGTAATAGATAATATTATCACTAGACCGTCCTTACGGATATTGGAACTGCAGATATTTAATGTTTAGATTTCAAACTGGATCAATTGATAAACTTATCACTACACCATTTTTACGTTTATTATAACTGCAAATATTTAATAATTAGATTTCAAACTGGACGATATGCAAACTGACCACTAGCATGGGCAAAATAAATTTATACTAAAAACTGAAAGTAATAGGAACTAGTAATAGACAATATTATCATTAACATTAATATACTCTGAATAATTACATCTGGAGGAGAATAATAATTATGCTATATACTAAAAAACTAATTAGACACGAGGGGGATGTTGAAATCTGCATTATGAGGGGGAGAACTGATGGGGCAGTTGAATTCTGCAAGAGCATGTCCTCTTTTCTCAAGAAGTATAGTGAGTATCCTCTCTATTCTTCTGACGACCTTGTTGAGTTCTTCCAACCATCCCTCATAACCCCAATCTCTAGCGTTGCAACTGTTGATCTCATCATTTGTATCCCTTATGTCAGTTTCTAGACATGCAAAATTACATAACAAGTAGCTTATCATTCATTCTAAATAACCCGGGAGTGCTGGAGCTATGTCATTTGATAGTCATTTGGTACACCATTTGATACACAATTTGGTAAGTCGTTCCCTTGATCCATATCGATTTTATCGTATGGTCTTTTGGTTAATGAAATATGTGAAGAAGGGTAATTGTGAATGTCACTACAATTCGTGAAGCAAGATATTTATGGAACCGAAAGGACACCTTGAAAGGTGAAAAGACACTTTACGTGAAACATCACTTATTAGGAGAGATTTCAGATCTAATAGACTGTATTTGGATTATACTAAAACATAAGGACTATTGCTTTAATGATTTAACTCGAACAAGACACCTTTATGTGAAGCAACACTTTATTTTGTGAGGTTTCAAAATTATGTATTCTAATAGACTGTATTTGGATTCTACTACACCATAAGGACTATTGCTATAATGATTTAACCCAAACAAGGCACCTTTACGTGAAGCAACACCTTATTATGAGAGATTTCAGAATTATGTATTCTAATAGACTGTATTTGAATTCTACTATACCATAAAGACTATTGCTTTAATGATTTAACCCGAAAAAGGCACCTTTACGTGAAGTAGCACCTTTTTATGAGAGGTTTCATAAGTGTGTATTCTAATAGACTATATTTGAATTTTACTACACGCTATTATAATTTATCCCGAAAAAATTCAAATATGTTGGTATTTGAAATTAAATTTAGTCTACAGAAATAAATTTTGATATTTACCTTTAAGCTTATCAAGATGTGAGTATTGATAATTGCTGAAACAAAATACTTAATTAGGTGCTTTGTGATCTAAAAAATGCATGTACTCATATTAATACATGTAATGATTATTTAGAGTAGGCGTGCAAGTGAATTTATTGTATCCAGATGAACAGTCTATTAGAATAGTTAAGATCAAAAATACAAAATCCCAAATTAATACATAAATTATCTTTTTTATTCAAAAACATGATTATCAAAATAGTAATCTCATGGTATTTTGTATTTACATGACCTAAAACATCATTATTGATGAAATATTATAAAAACAAATCATTAACCTTGAAATATAACAAAAAATAGATATTAATATCAACATTACCAGTTCATACAGAGTTATCTAATGTTTGAAGTGTAACTTATGTCATAGTTAATGTGTAATTACATATTATTTCTAATAATTAATATATCAAGTCACCAATTTCATGCCTTTTAACATATTTTTAGTCACAATTTTAAATTTTTATAAATTTAAGTGATATTTAACTTAAACCTTACATTAATAATTATATTATATTATTATCATATGAAACTTAATATTCAAGAAAAAAGATTGTTAATAGACTCTAGATGTTCATCTTTCCCTTGTCAAATCACTTCGTAAAACGTTGTGATTTAATTGATCACTGCACCAATTGACGCAATTGATGATTAAAGCACAAAATAACACCTTTCACTCCTATAAATTCAACACCCACACCTATTACTCTTCTCACTTTCAATCTTTATCTTCCTCTTCTCACTTGATAAAAAATGCCGCCAATGAGAAATCGCCAAAATGTTTGTCTAGACTATCTCAACATAAGAGCTGATCTGAATCGCCTAGTACAATGCATCAACGAGGATGCTCAGCGCCAGGAGATGAACATTAGGCGCATTGCTCGCATGCTAAGGGCCCTATGCCTTTTGGCGGGGATTGAAATGGTTATGATTTGATCACCCCCTCCCCCTAACTCCCCTCCTCATGTTTAAAATTTAATATATTTGAATGACAGCATGCCTTTTTTTGTTAAAATATATGAATATTCAAGTTTATGTTTGCCTAAATATCTCAATATTTAAGTTTATTTTGTTTAGTTGTTATTGTCAGTTCTTATGTTTGCATGTATTTGAAATAAGCAAATTTATTTTACCACTAGATTCACTAGACACGACATGCATTATAATAACGGCTACATTAGAAAAATTATTAGCCAAATTTAACACTAGACTCACTAGCTAAAATAGTCGTTATAATAATTGCTTCATTATGAAAATTATTAGACAAATTTACTTCACCACTAGATTGAGTAGAAAAAACATCCGTTATAATAACATGTTCCTTAGGCAAATTATTAGGAAAATTTAACACTAGACTCAATAGACAAAACATTCGTTATAATAACATGTTTCTTAGGCAAATTGTTAGACAAATGCAACACTAGACTCACTAGCTAAAAAATATGAAAATTATTAGGTAAATTTATTTCACCACTAGACTTTGTCGACAAAACATCTGTTATAATAACAGGTTTATTAGGCAAATTGTTAGAAAAATTTAACACTAGACTCAGTAGACAAAACATCCGTTATAATAACAGGTTCATTAGACAAATTTATTTCACCGCTAGACTCAGTGGACAAAACACCCGTTATAATAATAGATTCCTTAGGCAAATGTAACACTAGACTCAATAGACAAAATATCCTTTATAATAACAGGTTCATTAGGCAAATTGTTAGAAAAATTTATTTCACCACTATACGCACTACACAAAATTTTTGTTATAATAACTGATGAATTGTGACAGTGAAAATTGCAAAATGGAAAGTATAAAAAAGCAAATCAATATTTGTCATTAATGAATTGTTAATGGTGAGTAATTTGCAGCTATATAAAAAAGGAACTTAAATAATTATTTCAAAAAGTAACTTAACTTAAATAGTTATTCCAAAAAATAACTCAAATGATTATTCCAAAAGTAACTTAAATAATTGTTCCAAGAGAAACTTAAATTATTGTTCAAACAACTTCTTCATTGGCAGTCTCATAGCCATTTTGAGCAGCATCTCCAAACTCTTTAATGTCATCCTCGCTATGTATCTGTGCTAAGACATCAGTAATTCTTCCATAGGGTGATCGATCATCACAATCAACAACAGAATCAACAACCTCACCAAGAAGAGTCTTGCAACTAGCATCATTAACTTGAACATGCAAAGAACTAGAAGGGTCATCATCATTGTGGACATGGGCAGGATCAGTCAAAGGAAGAGTCTTGCAACTAGTATCAACAACTTGATAAGGCAAAGGACTAGAACGACCATCATGGGCATCATCAACATGGTCAGGGTGACTCAAAGGAGAACCATCAAGAGCATTCACTGGTTCAAAATTAACAAAAGTGAATAACACATAAATTGATAATAAACCATAACAATTTCTACTAACTAACTTGCATGTCACAGAAATTAACATTACCTTTGGTTTTCTTAGCATTGGCAAATTGCAATGCCTTCCGAATTCTCTTCCTACTAGACTAATAAAAAAAGAAACACATTTAAAACGCCTTCTTGATTTTGTCTCCAGCAATTTGCGAATGACAACTAGTTCATCCTAAATTGATGTCAATCTATTTGAAATGACACTTGACCCACGATCACAATGACCGCACATCACTTCAGCCCTTCCTACAAGATCTTGATCTTCAACTTGATCTTTGTGCCCAGAACCAGATGCAAGTTCCATTTTCACGTGAAATTGGCGTCTATCACTAATCTTCCTCTTTAGAACATCAATATTTAGGTCCGATACTTTATCGTCATAATCTACAAGATTTTTAATGTACTTCTTACTCTTCTCCGCATCATCGGGGCATAGAAAAAGTCTCACCACCTCAAGTAAACAAAAAGAACAACAGATTAAATCAGAATAGGCAATCACCAACCCAAATTCTAATACATTAATAGGTTCGTATCATTACCGCACGCTCAGCTACATTTCTGAAAGGATCAACATGTTCAAGCTTCTCCTCAATTCACCATCTCAAAATCTTTGAAATCGGCAAAGGACATTGTTTAGATAAGGCAGCAGTTTTTCCAACAAATGGCATAGCTTTGTATGTCCATTCTTATAGTAAATAAATAAGTAGAATAAGCATTAAGATAGAAATCACTAATCTATAATAATATAATATGCATATTGGTTCATTGTAAAATACTTACAACGAATGCTCGGGGGTATCCATAAAGAGCATATTGTGGTGGTTGCTTTTGTTGACAAGATAATCGGTACATTTTGCAAATGTTTGGCTTTGTCAAATATTCAAAAGTCAGGTTGAAGCATTCCTTGCCCCATGGAAATTTCTCAAAAAAATTAATACTATTCATCATGGTGATCCACTTCTTATCTAATTTTTTCGTAACATCGCAAGCCAATAAGACGGTATGGACAAACACAATCATTACAACCTTATGCTTCTCTAAATCGGTCAATGTACCTTCTTCTTGAACTAATTTAAGTAGCGCACTAGTGGTCAACCTCGTATTTTCGTTAAAGCTTTCTTAGTTTATTCTAAAAACTCACACCTCTTGAGAAAATGGTCTTTCTCGTTTTCTCACTGGGAAAAGCTCCACAATTCAAACCTGTGATCAGTGCAAACTCCCTCAACCTAAAATAACAGGGCACTCCCTCGACTATGAACCACATCTCATGCTTCTTCTTATTCTCCGTAACTTGACGAAAAAGAAGAGAATGAACAATTTTTCCATTAAATCCATTCCATAGAGTTGACAATGACATGAAGTGGCCAAAACAAGATTTTTAAAAATATTCGGTAAGTCCTTGATTAGTAATAATTTGTATCAATTCGAAAAAAACTGACATCCTAGACCTTACTGAGATCTCGCCAGGGAAATTACCATCAAGCTTAGTCCTCCATGTGGTCAATCCATATCTTGCGAGGTTTATGACCATCTCATTAACATTGTTTTCTTCTTCTACTTCTTCTTGTTCTTCATCTTTATCCTTTTCTTCATCATCAACATCTTCTTCCTCCTCATCTTTTTCCTCCTCATCTTCTTCTTCATCCTCCTCCTCCTCCTCTTCTTCTTCATGAACATCACCATTCTTTTCTTTTTCAACAGTTTCTTCTTTATGAACATCACCATTCTTTTCTTTTGCTACTCGTTTATTAGAATTCTTCTTTCGTTTAGTAATGAAATTACGTAGCAAGTCTTCTCCTTCCTCCTCCAATCTCAATTTTTTCGATGTTGCCTATTATTTCCAGGGGACTCCACCGCCGATTTACCTTTCTGAACATATTTCTTACTTTTTGATTATCTTTCTCAATAGACTTTGTACTCTTAGTATCATATTTTTTCGGGATATTTCATCCTAGCCATAAATATAATCAAAACTGTGAACAAAAAAAGAAAATATTATATACCAATATCAGAAAAATAAAAAAGAAGGATAAAATTAGGGTTTCATACCTATATATCTCTTCAAGGTAATGTAAATCTTGAAAACGCAGCTTTCTAAGAAAGTTGAAGACGGAAATATTGAAGAACTTTAAATAACGACTATATTGTTCTCAAGTTTTTGTATTATCGAAAAGCGGATGATCAGAAGATGGGATTTGGGGGGAGTGAAGGTGACAGTGAAGATGATCGATCAGTTGGAGTTGGAGCCTAATTTCTTAGATTTTTCTTTGTTTAAAATTTAATCCCAAAGTTTTTAAAAATACACAAAAGCCTCCGCGTGTTTGCTAATCAGCTCATTAGTAATTTCTTAGGCAAAAATAAATAAAAAAGAAAATGAGGGCCTTGCCACTTACAAAAAAAACTTTTAGCATCCTACCAACTTAATCATCCATGAAAGTTAATAATTTTTTCTTTGTTGTAGTAGTTATGCTAGTATGATTTTGGACCACTAATTCAAGATGTGGATTGGGGAAGGGCTTTGTGGAAGTTGCCGAAAGATTATGTTTTACTTCTCTTGTGGCAGGTTACGCAACAACTTGGGATGTTGATAGCTTAACTTTTGGCGTCAAAATATGTGTGAACTTCAATATGAACTTCAATTGACAGATCTACTTCGAAATATTAGTAGTGATTAGGATTAAAATGATTTAACAAAAAAGAAATTTACAAAATTATAATTAATAGAAGAGTATATCATAAAGGGCAAATTAGAGAGATCACAATTTTTTATACTAGCAATAAAAAAGTTAAATGAATTTGTAACAAAATAAATCAAAATAATCGAGATAAGTGTAATATCCTAAATCACAATGGAGGTTGGTATTCTAAGACTAAACCTGAAGGGAGGTGATAGAATATTACCATATTTTGTATATCTTTTATATTATGTAAATTTATATTCTAATTATAATTAGGAAGATTTAGTTACCTAGTTTGTAATTATGTAACACTATATATATATATATATATTGTACACAATAATCAATGAAAGGCAATGAACATATTCCTACATGGTATCAGAAGCCAAATCCTAACTTTTTTTCTCCCTAAGCCGCCGCCCCTCCCCCCTCGACATCCCTCTTCATCGGCAGCCCTCTCCCTTCTTTCTTCGACTTTACTCTCTTCCTCTCCAATTTTCAATGGCTGAACAACCTAAATTCCATCATGCTCTTGCAGTTAACAACATCAAGAATTTCATTCCCATAACTCTTGAGATGAAAAAAGGTTCAGTATTCATCTTGGGTGAAATTATTTAAGATTCATTGTCGTGTATACAAAGTCATCGACCATATCATTCCTCCAAAATCAAAGCCCCTAGAAAGACTTGATGATTCTAACAATGAACTTTGGTCCCGCTTAAATACGATTGTCCTAGAATGGATCTACGACACGATCTCGAATGATTTATTGCATACAATCATTGAAACTGATGCCACGGAACGTGAGAGCAGTTGGAAAATATTTTTCATGACAACAATATACAACGTGACTTGTATCTAGATAATCAATTTCAGGCCATTTAGCAGGACGATTTTCCTAATGCGTCGGCCTATTGTCAAGAACTTAAGATGATTGCCGATCAACTCTCTAACGTCGGTACACCGGTCACTAATCAACGATTGGTGATGCAACTTATTGCGGGTTTGAATAAAAATTATGAAGGTGTCGCTACCATCCTCCACCAAAGCACGCCATTTCCTCATTTCTATGAGGTTTGTTCAAGATCATTCTTGAAGAAACTCAAAAAATAAAGCGGGCAGCGACTAATGCCAGCACAACCGATGCCACCCTCATAGCCACCGACGGCAACCATGCTAACCCGAGAGGTTCAGCTCCCGCTAAATCCCACAAGCAAGCCAACGATTTAACACATGGCTCGCATTCCTAGAATAACAACAGAGAAAGAAATTTTGGAAACATCGGCGGCAACATCGGTAGTGTTGGAAATAGTGGCAGCGGTGACAAGAGGCAGCCCCCGCCAGCTGGCAGCCTCTCGGTGTGCACTGCCTACCCACCATAGGCTTCATGGGCCCCACCGATATGGGCTGCTCCACCTTGCCCCTACCCGACATCCTCATGGGCCCAACCTTCAGCCCGATAGGCCCGGTCGACATCCTCAACACACGTCTACAACATGCATATATTGCACATGTTTCTCTTCCTTAAACCTAGGCACCGACAGATATTGAGGCAGCTATGAATACGATGTCTCTCAACGTTCCTGACAACAATTGGTACATGGACATTAGCTCCATATCTCATATGACGGCATCCCAAGGTACTCCCTCGTCTTCTTTCAATATGAGCAATTTAAATCGTAATATTATTGTTGGTAGTGGACAAGGCATTCCTATTCGAGATTATGGACAATCATCTCTTTCCCCACCACACCCCGTTAGCCTTAAAAAATGTCCTCCATGCTTCAAAACTTATCAAAAATCTAATCTTTGTGCGTAGTTTCACAACCTACAATAATGTTTCCCTTGAATTTTGATCCTTTTGATTTTTCTGTGAAGGACCTTATGACAGAGATGCGAATACTGAGATATGATAGCACCGGGGACCTTTATCCTATCACCACCTCCGTTAGCCATCCAACCTCCTCTCCATCAATCTTTGCAATAATTTCGTCTCATTTTATGACAATAGATTAGGATATCCGGGAGACTCTGTTTTACGCTCCCTTAGCAAAAATAAATTTATTTCTTACAAACCTGTCCCTTCTCCTCCTGTTTGTGAATCTTGCGTTTTTGGGAAACATGTCAAGTTGCCATTTTATTCTTCATCCACTTGTACTTTAATGTCTTTTGATATAATACACAATGATTTATGGACTTCTCTTATTTTAAGCACGGCCAAACATAAATACTATATGTTGTTTTTAGATGATTATTCAAACTTCCTATATACGTTTCCCATTGGTAATATGTCCCAAGTATATTCTATTTTTTCGTCATTTAGCACTTTCATTAAGACACAATTTGAAAAGAATATTAAATGTTTCCAATGTGACAATGGAAAGGAATTCGATAATAATCAATTCAAATTGTTTTGCGCCAAACACGAACTTGTTTTTCATTTTTTCTATCCCCACACCTCTCCACAAAATGGCAAAGCCGAACAAAAAATTAGAACCATAAACAACTTAGTTTGTGCCCTCATTGCTCATGCCTCTATCCCCCCCCCCCATTTTTGGCATTACCATATATCAATGACAACCTATATCTTGAACATTCTCCCAAACAAGTCTTTCAAAATCAAGTCTCCCACTCAAGTTCTCTATCTTCGGAATCCTTTCTATAAGCATTTATGAACTTTCGGATGTTTGTGCTACCCCCTCCATCTCTCCACACAAATCAACAAGCTACAACCTCGGTCATCCCCGTGCGTCTTTCTTGGCTACCCCCTAAATCATCGAGGTTACAATTGTTACGATTTGTCAAGCCAAAAAATAATCATTTCTCAGTATGTCATATTCGATGAGTCCCAATTTCCCTTTGCCAAACTCAATTTTCTATCCCCCAATTCATATGAATTCCTAAATGATGGCCTAAATTCCCTTCTAATTCATCACTTGTAAAGTCAGTTGTCAATCACACCGGCAACCGTCCCCACCACTGCCGTCCCGAGGCGGGCGGTCCACCCAACCCCACAACAGACGTCTCAAAACAGCTCGCCACAACCTTCCTTCTCAGCTATCTCTCGGCCAGCCCCCTCTCCCCGGCACCACTGCCCCTTCTCGGCCCCACCCCCTACTCGATAGTCCACCTAGTCCCGCCTCTACTTCTCGGCCACCCTATTCCAATCCTGTCCAACCTTCCGCGGCACACCTACGGACAACGAAAACTCGTTCTATGCACGACATTTCCAAACCCAAACGACTATTTAACTTGTCCACTTCAGTTTCCCCCTCCCTTGTTCCTCATAATCTGAAAGATGCCTTGTGCGATCCTAATTGGAAATATGCAATAATTGACGAATATAATGCTCTTATTGAAAATAAGATGTGGAATCTAGTACATCGTCCCCCTGATGCTAATATTATTCATTCTATGTGAATTTTTTGACATAAAAAGAAATCTGATGGCTCTTTTGAGAGGTACAAGACCCATCTAGTAGGTGATGACATGTCTCAATAGGTGGGAGTGGATTGTGATGATACTTTCTTCCCAGTGGTAAAACCAGCGACTATTCGGGCCGTTCTCAGTATTGCTTTGTCCAAGTCTTGGCCTATTCATCAGCTTGACATAAAAATACATTCTTGCATGTAGACCTTCATGAAACTGTATATATGCATTAGCCTATGGGATTTAGGGATCTGATTCATCCAGATTATGTGTGTCTTTTGAAGAAATCACTATATGGACTGAAACATGCTCCTCGTGCATAGTACTAATGGTTTACTGATTTTGTATCCTCTATCGGGTTTTAACATAGCAAATATGATCATTCACTGTTCATCTATAACAAGGGTAATGACATGGCATACATCCTACTATATGTTGATGATATCATCCTCACCACATATTCTGATGCACTTCGCCGATCCATTATGTCACACCTTGCCTCTGAATTTGCTATGAAGGATATGGGCCCCCTAAGCTATTTTTTGGGCATTACTGTTACGAGACATGCATGTGGCTTATTTCTCTATCAAAGGAAGTACACCGAAGAGATCCTTGACCGAGAAGGAATGACGTCTTGCAAACCGGCTCACACACCGGTGGACACTAATTCCAAACTCAGTGCCTATTCGGGTTCTCTGTATGCCCACCCGACTCACTATCGCAGTTTAATAGGAGCGTTGCAGTATCTCACTTTCACAAGATCAAATATATCCTATGTCGTGCAACAAATATGCTTACATATGCACAGCCTGACGGATGAACTTATGAATGCCCCCAAACTTATTTTGCGATATGTACAAGGTACTCTTCATTTTGGCTTACACCTGTACAAGTCCTCACGCTCTGGTCTCACATATTATTGTAATGCTGACTGGGGTGGATGTCCTGACACTCGTCAATCTACGTCAGGTTACTGTCTGTTCATCGAGATAACTTGCTTTCTTGGTCTTTTGAAAGATAACCTACTTTGTCTCGATCCAGTGCCAAAGTTGAGTACAGAGGTGTAGCGAATGTTATTTCTGAGTCTTGTTGGATACACAACCTTCTACTTGAGCTTCACTGCCCACTCCATAAGGCTACAATGGTTTACTGTGATAATGTAAGTGCGATATATCTTTTTGGCAATCCCGTTCAACATCAACGCACTAAACACATTGAAATGAATATTCACTTTGTACGTGAGAAAGTTGCTCGTGGACAAGTTCGTGTTCTTTATGTTCCTCCTGATATCAGATTGCTGACATATTCACTAAAGGACTTCTGCCCATACTCTTTGATGACTTTCGAGCCAGTCTCAGCATACGAGAACCTCCCGCTTCAACTGCAGGGGTGTGATAGAATATTACCATATTTTGTATATCTTTTATATTAGGTAAATTTATATTCCAATTGTAATTAGGAAGATTTAGTTACTTAGTTTGTAATTATGTAACACTATATATATTGTACACAATAATCAATGAAAGGCAAGGAACATATTCCTATGGGAGGTATATGAAATTATCCTATTTATTAATTACTTGAAATAAAATTTAACTTACAAAATTATATTCCTATTAAAGTGTTATGTTTGACGGAGTACAAGGTTTAATGGTTAAAAGTATTTTAAGATGTTAAAAGAGTCGTAGTCAAGTAAGATTGGTTTGCTCTTCTTTCTTCTTTTCCTCTTTTTTCTACAGATGGAATGGTACTTGGTAATTAACCATTGTTTCTACTCTATTTGCGGTATTATTTGGTCAAAGCTTTTTATTTTCTTAAATAACATTATTGTAGTTATTCTTTCAACAAGTAATTCATATATAGTTAGCGTTGGAAAATTAAACGTACATATTCAAAACATTTATTTATGTCTTACATATACAAAACATTTTATTTATGTTTTAATTATTCGGGTTTATATGATAGTTCGTAAAATTGCGGAGTAACTGGTAAAGTTACTGCCATGTGACCAGGAGGTCATGGGTTCAAGCCGTGGAAACAACCTCTTGCATAAATGTGAGGTAAGACTGCATACAATAGACCGTTGTGGTGCGGCCCTTCCCCGGACTCCGCACATAACGAGAGCTTAGTACACCGGACTGTCCTTTTTTATATTAAAGTTCGTAAATTTAAGTCCAATTATAAGGGTGATAACCATGAGATTTACACAAATAAAATGGTTTGAGGCAACTATTTATGTTGTCCCATTTTAGGATGTGTTGCAAAATAGCTTTGGTGCTGCACAATTGGAATAATGAATTTTTTTTTCTTGTTGAATTGTTCAAAAGTTTTGTCCGGCTTCCCCAACTTGATATTACATTCATTTTACTTATCTTGTTAAATATTTACAAATTTTGTCGGATGCACAATCTTGTATGTATTTGTTCAATTATTCACAATTTTTTCAAGCAACCACAATTTGGTACTATATTTATCTTACCTATCTCGTTAAATTGTTCACAAATTTCGTAGGACGATCATAATTTGATATTATCTTTATTCAATCTATCTTATTAAACTGTTCACAAGTTTTGCAGGATGAGCTGATAGTGCTTGTGTTGTTCAATTTTCACAAGGTTTTCGGATCGACAATTTGATACTATCTTTATTCTGTATATCTTGTTAGAGTGTTCACAAGTTTTTCTAGATGGACAAATCTTGCATGTGTTATTTAATAGTTCACAAATTTTATTCAGGGATAAATTTTATTTGTGTTGTTCAATTATATACATGTTTTGACGGGCATCCACAACTTGGTACTTTCTTCAATCTATCTATTTTGTTGAATTCTTCCAAATGTTACCGAAGGGGCGAATTTGCATGTCTTGTTCAATTTTTCAAATTTAGTAAATGCATAAATGTTGCAAGTACTATTTGGGAATTATTAAAACAATTATCCCGATAAGATGATTAAGTAAATCAAAACGAAGTTAATATTTAGTAGAATTGCTTTATTTATCTTCCACCAATGTAGGAATAGGATATAATCCATAAAATTTCATGGTATCTGATGAAACATTCATTTCCAGATCATTTATACACCATTTATACAAGATATACACAAACATGAAAGAAGTAAAGTTTGAAGAAGATGTAAAAGAGGAAGAAGAAGATGTAGTAGTTAATTCTCATCAATTTCGAATATGTTTATAATGTGATATAGATAGTATTTATATACATTTTGATAGTTGAAAGTTGGTTACATGTTCATAACTTCTCTTAACCAACTATTTAGACTCCTAACTAACTAACCAACTAACTCCTTAACTACTTTAACTAACTTTAATCTTCTCAACAGACCCCTAAGCTGACTGCTGGAAAAATATTCAACAGTCCAAGCTTGGAACAAAGATGTTGATGCTGGATTCTGTTAAGCCCTTTTGTGAGTAAATCTGCTAGTTGGTTTGTAGTATTTATATACTATGTCTTCACTATTCCTTTATGGATCTTCTCCCTTATAAAATGTAGATCAATCTTTATATATTTAGTCATTTCATGAAAGACAGGATTTGTTGCAATTTGTATTACTGATTTACTGTCTGTGAATACTATCACTGGATGATTGATGTCAATGCCAATGTCTTTCAATAAGCCAAGTATCCAAGTTAGTTCATCTATTGCACCTGCTAGACTTTTGTACTCGATTTAATTTGAACTTCTAGAGATTGTACTTTGTTTCTTTGATTTTCAAGATATAAGGGATTCACCAAACTTTACCACATAACCTGTAATTGACTTCTTTGTATGAGGACATACAGCCCAGTCTGCATCACAATAGGCTATTACTGTTTCCTGTTTGTTGTTGGACATAAGCACCCCTTATCCGGGCTGACTCTTTACATATCTTATTATTCTCAATGATGTATTAAGATGTGAATGCTTTGGTTGTTGTAGAAATTGACTAAGTGTCTGAACACTATAAGATATATCTTGTCTTGTAATTGTGAGATATTGTAACTTACTTATTAATCTTTGATATGAATTGATGTCACTTATTAGTTCATCTTCTGATGTTGGTTTACCCTTTTCTGTTTTCTGCAACTTATGTGGATCATCATCATACTCTTTTGTAGTTAGTTTTATACTACAATCTATAGGTGTATTAATTATCTTAGCTGCAGCTAGTCCTAGCTCAGAAATAAGTTCTAGTGCATAATTCCTTTGATGCATTAGAATTCCTTTATCAGACCTTGCAAATTTTATTCCTAAAAAGTATCTCAGTTCTCATAGATATTTCATTTTGAATGCTTGTTGTAGGGAATGTTTTGTTCATTCTATTAGTTTTATGTTGTCTCCTGTAATTAACATGTCATCCACATATACTAATACTATAGTTAACCCTTGTTCAGTTTGTCTTATAAAGAGTGAGTGATCATACTGAGATTGTCTAAACTCCATCTGTATTAAAGCTTCTGTAAGTTTAAAGTTCCATTGCCTAGGTGCTTGTTTGAGTCCATACAAGGATTTGATCAGCCTATATACCTGTTTGTCCCCCTGGCTGATGAATCCTTGTGGTAGTTCCATATATATTTCATCATGTAGATCTCCTTGTAGAAAAGCATTATATACATCCATTTGATGTATGTGCCAATTTCTAAAGGCTGCTATTGATATGATAGATCTCACAGTAACCATCTTAACAACTGGAGAAAAAGTTTTATGATAATCTATTCCTTCTTTCTGACTATAACCTTTGGCCACAAGTCTAGCTTTGAGTCTTTTAATCTCACTTGTGTCTTTGTATTTTATTTTGTAGACCCACTTACATCCTATTGGAGATTTATCTTTTGATAAAGGAACAATATCCCATGTGTGATTATCTTGTAAGGCTTTTATTTCTATTTTCATGGCTTCTACCCATCTAGGGTCTTTAGATGCCTCATTGTAGGTTTTTGGTTAAACTATTTATGAAAAAGAGGTAAGATGCCTTATATTTTGGTGTGATATTATCATAGGATATATAATTAGCTATGAGATATGGAGTGGTTGTGCTGTCAGATTTCTTTGTGACAAAGTCTTTAAGCCATATTAGAGGTTGTTTTGATTTGGTAGACTCCCTAACATATATTATATTGGTTGACTGACTTGGACATTGAATTTGAGTTGATAATAAGTCTTGAGTCGTCATGTTTATGTCAAATGGATTTGTATCCTCTGTGTTAAAATGACTAATATTTTCTGATGTAGTATTAATGTTTTCTGATGTATTAGATGTAGTGTTAATGTTTTCTGATGTATTATGACATGTATTTCTACTTGTGTCTGCTTGTGAGATGATCTTATATTTACTTTTAGGCATAGGCATATATACATATGTTAGTTGATATTTATTATTTGGATCACTTTGAAACACTGATTTTTCTGGTTTATTTGTTTTGAAAGGAAATTCAGTTTCTCTGAAAATCACATCTCTGTTAACAAAGAACACTTACTCTCCATGTCATATAGGATATATCATTTTTGGTTTTCAGAGTGCCCCATTAAAACACAACATCTTGCTCTAGGTTGTAGCTTACCAGCTATAGACAGATCACTAGCAAAGCATAAGCAACCTTAGATTCTTAAATGACTAATGGAGGGTTTTTTCTTATAAATCTTTTCATAATGAGTCACTCTAGTTACAGAAGATGGAAGACTATTTATCAAGTATACTGCAGCCTGAACACACAGCCCCCAGAACCTTAGTGGAATGTAGCCTTGAAACGTTATAACTCTAGTTATCTCAAGTATATGCATGTGTTTCCTTTCTGGCACACCATTTTGTTGTGGTGTATAGTCACACGACTTCTGATGTATAATTCCTAGTCTAAGAAATATATTAGTACATACTTCATTTACAAACTCAGTTCCATTATCAGTTCTAATTATCTTTACTGTCTTATTGAACTGAGTTTGTACAAGGACTATAAATTGCTGTAAAATAACACAAACATCTGACTTTAATTTAAGTAAGTATACCCAAGTCATTCTAGTATAATTATCTACTATTGTAAGAAAATACTTCTTCCCATTATGAGTTGACACTTTGTAAGGACCCCATACATCCATATGAACAAGATCAAACTCTGTATTACTTATACTGTCACTCAAAGAAAAAGGTAATCTACATTGTTTAGGACATGGACACACATTACACTTCTTTATAGTTCTAGCTATAGTTTCAGTTTTTGTTCTAATCACTTTACTTAAAACATTGCTAGATGTGTGTCCAAATCTTTTGTGTCACACCTCTATTTCCTCTTCAGGAATTGCTTCATGTTCAGTAGTTATTCTCACACTTAGGCCTAACTTCACTTGGTCATTTATAAGTCTTGATGATGGCTGATTTACTAGTATGTATAACCCATTCTGTAATCTACCAATCTCCTTCACCTTCCCATTGTAAAGATCCTGAAAAATACAGAATTCATGATAAAAAGTTGTTGCACACTTCAGTTCTTTGGTTAGTTGAGACACAGACATTAAGTTAAACTTAAATTATGGTAAGAAGAAAACATTATTTAGTGTACTTCTGTTTGAGATACTACTTGAACCAGTGTGTGTTACTTTGACTACTTCTCCATTTGGCAAATGTACCTTTTTAGAGTCAGAATAGTTTTCTACTCTAGTTGCATCATTTATCAAGTTTATATCATATACCATATGATTAGTAGCCCCAGTATCTATTATCCATTATTTCATTAAATCAGCTACAAGTAAGGCTTTGTGATTTAAAGCTTTGTGATTTAAAGCTTTGTGATTAGGCATACCTGCAGCAACATTTGAGGATGAATGTATCTCTTGTTGTGATTCTTTACTTTGAGTAGTATCTGCCTATACCAAGCTATGATTCAGTAATTTCACAATATGTTCATATTGTTCTTTAGAAAACATAGGAGCTACTTCAACTAAACCAGTAACCTTGTCAGTCATCTCACTAGTTTTGTATGTTAACTCAGGTACACCATTATCAACTGATATATATGCATTATGAGCAACATGCTCCTTCATTTTAGACTTAAAACCAGGAGGATATCCAACTACTCTATAACAGAATTCCTTGGTATGTCCTCTCATTTTACATACATCACAAAAAAAATTAGTAGTTGTAGTTCTCCTGAATTTTTGTGTACCTGATCCAGCTCTAGAATACAAAACAGTAGGATCATGACTCATTATGATTGAATCCACTAGGACCAACTCCTAGCTGCCCTGCAGATTTAGCAGTTATAGATTTCTGATTTTCATCACTTGTAATCATAGAGTATGCCTTGTTCACGGTAGGCAAATGAGACATCAATAGTATTTGGTTTCTTGCTTGCATGTAATTTTCATTTAACCCCATCAAAAACTGATACAACTTTTGTCTTTGAAGATACCCCACAAACTCCTTAGACTTAGGACATCCACAACTAGGTGGAGGAACCAAAGTCTGGAATTCCACCCAGAGACTCTTCACTTAGAAAAATACTCAGACACACTAGTATTTCCCTGAGTTAGAGTAGCTATTTCCCTATGTAGATCATAGGTTCTTGAACCATATACTTTGTCACATCTCTTCCTTAAATCTTCCCATACCTCATAAGCTGTTCAACATACAGTACACCACTTAGTAAACCACTAGAAACTGAGTTCATTAACCATGCTTGAACCACAACATTTACCCTATCCCACTGATCCCACAACTCTTCTCCATAATGTTTCTTTCTACATTTTCCATTAACAAAACCTATCTTATTTCTCCCAAGCAGTGCAATTCTAATTGATTTACTCCACAATGCATAGTTTCAGATCCCAGTAATTGAAATGAGATTAAAGACACACCACTTACATCAGATGCTTGAAGAAATAATGGATGGTTGTGGTCCGTAGATGATGCTGTGATTCCAGAAATTAGTCCTTCAGTAGGATCTTTAGGTAGGTTATCATTCTCTGTTGTGATGTGTTCAATATCCATTCTTTTAATCAGTTAGATGATCAAGAATTGTTCAAAAACTTATATCCCAGGAGATACACACTAACAGTTTCTTGGTAAGAATATAACAACCGGTTCTTCCAGAATTGGAATTTGATTTATGAAAGATTCAAGATAGTCCAAGAAATGTATGTAAGACTATAGAGTCAATACCGTTTATAGATGTATCCAAGATATATTTGTTCTATGATGTATATTATGATTATAATCAGATCAGAACAAGACTTTCACAGAAGAATACATATAAGATTTTGATTAGAATTTCAGAAAAGAGTGACTTCTAGATCAACTTCAGAAGTCAAACTAGAAAAAGAAGGATGCAGATATCAGATATATTGTTCAACACCAATACAGAACAATGATCAACCATAGAGAAAGAAATATCAGAAATCAGATAGAGACATATAGAGGGAAAGGAGATTAAACCAATATCAGTGGAACCTGCTTTGATACCATGATGAAACATTCCTTTCCAGAGGTGATATACACCAGATATACAAGATATACACAAACATGAAAGAAGTAAAGTTTGAAGAAGATGTAAAAGAAGAAGAAGAAGATGTAGTAGTTAATTCTCATTAATTTTGAATATCTTTACAATGTGATAGAGATAGTCTTTATATACATTTTGTCCTAACTTTTCTTAACCAACTATTTAGGCTCCTAACTAACTAACTAACTAACTAACTGCTTAACTACTTTAACTAACTTTGATCTTCTCAACAGTATCCTAACACTTCCTAGCTCAATCCATATTCTTATATAATAATTTTAATAGCGAAGAAAAGCATATGGAGATGGAAATGGTAGTCTGTCGCTTGGTTTATTGTAATTTTTTCTTGAAACAGGGGGAAAATAGATAGGGGTTCTTCCGGGCAATACTTGGATACTGGGTCATACATTTTATGTATTTGGTTAGTCCAGTGAGGCAATAATTATAGGTTTTGTGCAATAAAATCTGATTAGGGGTTCAATATTTGAAGGTATATATCCTTTCCGTCTCAGATTTTTATCTTCTCCAATACAATATCATAAAATTAATAAGTGTGGTAATTGTCTCATTGACTCTTCTATCTTAAAGTGAAAGACGACTGAGAGAAAGATTTAAACCTTATATTAAGCTCGATATGGCTCAAATGAATATGTCGTTTAATTCTACTTGTAATTTATATTTCTTTTGTATTTTATTATCATGTTTGATATGAATTTATTATGTTAAGTTTCTAACAGGTAGTTCTTTTTATCTTTTGAGTTTATTTTATTCGTCTAATTTATGTGAAGGTCAAGCAAACTGATGAAACTAAATTAAGTCAGTCAAGTTAGAGTGGTTATTTTACACAAAAGCAAGATGGAGCTGGAATTATTGGGGACAGAGGCATTAATTGCCATAACGGAGCCTGAAGACAATAAAATGAGGCACTTAGAGCCTGTCTTCTAATGAAACTTTTGAGTTTAGTGCTTATCCACATCCACATTGACTACGAACTCCCTTTGCCAATGACTTGTTTTGGACCAAGAGTAGGAGAATAGTTACTTACCCCGAGTGTTTATTAATTGTGATTAACAATTATAAAAGAGTATGATTCAAATTGTTTTATGAAAAGAATGACACTGCAATTAATTTGGGGAATATACAAATTTTATCTAAGATTCTTTTCAAGCAATTTTCAAATACTTTTCTTTAAAATTAGTATAATCTATCCTACATTATATATATTTTTAATAGAAAAAATTTATCTAATGTAGCTGATTATGTTTCATAATTATATTACGGTATTTTTAAATAATTACAAACATAGCTATATTTTACATTTTGCAGATATACATTGATATACGTGTTTCTAAATTCTAGGCACAACTCTTATATGTGATCGCATATATAATGTATATGCTACATTTTGAAAATAAATATTGCTAAATTTAAAAAAAAGAATAATATCGCTATTCTTAGAAAAAAAGAAAATTGATCTCACTACTTAGGAAATATTTCCTTTTTTCGATATCGAATGTCCCGCAAAAGGACAAGATAATAGTGCTTTCGAGCCCTCAATTATTGATTGATTTTTATTTTGATCTTGATGCTATCTGGCTAAGTACATCGAACCTTCAATTATTTGAAGTGGTGCACTTTTAATCCTTCTGCTTGTGTCTCTTTACAAATTTACCGAATTATTAACCATTATACAACTTTATCTTTGAAGTAATTGGTAAAGTTGATGTCATGTGACTAGGAGGTCATGTATTCAAGCCGTGGAAATAACCTCTGGTAAAAATGCAAGGTAAGGCTGCGTACAACAGACCCTTGTGGTCCGGCCCTTCCCTGAACCCCGCGCATAGCGGGAGTTTAATGCACCAGACTACCTTTTTTTTTTATACAACTTTATTGCCCATATGTAATATTAAGTCTATACTATTATTCAATATTTGAGATTAAGGAACAACATACATATATTTTATTAATTTAAAATTGAATGTGCTATTCCGATATCACAAGAACCAAAATTAGTATATAGTCATAACTAAGGGACTAAAAATATTATTATCTCTTTATGTAAATTATAAAATACTTTGGTTAATCAATGGTAACGGCATTGGATGGAAACCCGAAACTGTAGGGTTGGGGATAAAAAGTTCCGTTGAATTCAAACCTCGAGAAAAGTATAATATCTTAATGAAACAAGCCGTACACTCACCTTCTCAAAAACCTTTAGATATTATAAATTCTAATTTTTAGATTAATGTAACAATAACAACATACCTAATGTATTTTCATGCGGTGATGTATGAGAAGATAGAATGTACGTAAACCTACTTCTATTTTGAGAGGTAGAGAATTGTTTTCGAAAGGCCCTCGGCTCAAGAAATATTAGATTAACGTATTAAATTAGAAACTTGTTAGTATTAGAGAATAATTTATATAACATTTTAAATAGTAGTAGTCTAAATACGAAAATAATTTAAAGTTACAGTCTAATGGTTTTAACTAATTTTACATTGTCAATTTATTTTTGTGCAGTTGGGGGTAACGCTTGATAGAGGTCTTATGAAGGGTATTTTCTCAAAATAATACAATCAGAATCCCAATCCAAGTGACATGGATTAATTTCTGTAAATCTGATATACATATGCCATAAATATTATATTAGTTCCCTACTTGAGATGTAGGAAAGGGTCTGATGAACATATAAATAGTGAAAAATCAGTGTCAAAAAAGGTTTGGGCTTATCAAAATGTCTATCCATTTAGCACAGTTATATCAGATGCTCTTACAAATAAAGATTTGAAAGGTACAATTTAATTACCAAGGACAAAATTTTCCCATATCCGTATATTGTTCCTGTTGTATATGACAAAACTATGGGCATCACTTGTTCTGAAACACTGAAACCTATCCGTACCATCGTTCTTTTTATCTTTTCAATAATGAGTTAAGTTTTCACAGCCCATCAAAGAGAATTTATTTATTTATTTATTTATTTTTTTTTTGATAATCCAGGTTTCTGCGCTTACTTTGACTACTTCACTGGTATTACCTGGACGTCCCCGAGGTAATAGCACCGGTCCTTCAACAACTATCACCAGGTAAATCGCGGGATGTGCTCCGGTGGCCGCTTTTACGGGAGCGTACAACCGATCAATGAGACAAGGTCAAATTCCCCAACATGCAGAATTTCTTCGTGCTTGCGGGGAATCGAACCCACGCTGTCCCATGCCAGAGCGCCTTATAGCGCCCAGGCTTTGCCACTGGACTATGCCCCGGAGGACAAAAAAAAAAAAACTTTGAGGGTAAACTTTTTATACTAGCCATCCCCACCGCATCACTGCGGCTCCACACACAAGAAACCCCACCCCATCCTGGCCCGTCGGACTGAGTACCGCTAGGCTTGCAGGCGGACAATGGAGGGATTTTTTATGAGGCTTGGCTCTAGTCTCGCTGGTCATGGGAATCGAACTCGAGACCCAGCGTGCAAGAATACCCTTAGTGTAATGACCACTTGGCCAAACACCTCGGATAAAACTTTGAGGGTAAACTTTTTATACTAGCCATCCCCACCGCATCACTGCGGCTCCACACACAAGAAACCCCACCCCCATCCTGGCCCGTCGGACTGAGTACCGCTAGGCTTGCAGGCGGACAGTGGAGGAATTTTTCATGAGGCTTGGCTCTAGTCTCGCTGGTCATGGGAATCGAACTCGAGACCCAAGGCAGCAATACCCTTAGTGTAATGACCACTTGGCCAAACACCTCGGATTTAATAGTTTGAAATGATATGCTTAATATGTTTTACATGGATATGGACTAAATAAACCTTTAAATAGTGAAACGACAATGCCTCATGGAGGCAAGAAAGTGAGAATATCTTGGCGTAAAATGAGTGTAACCATGTAATAGAGTAGAGATTAAAGTTAAAACTAGTTTCAAATTATTAGTTTAGCTAAAACCCAATTTATTATCAAGGCCCAACAAGAGAAAACAAAGAAACATGCAGATACATGGGCCATTGCGACCCAATAAAATGAAGCTTTCCGATAGAGGAATAAGGTATAGGTTTTTTGTTGGGTTCAAAACAGATAAGTAAACACAGCGGAAGTTAAAATTTTTGTTTACTTACCCCAACAATTCCTTCTGGTATGATTATATGACAATTAAAACATGTAAAGTAAAACTTAACGAAGAACACTTACATGTTATTTATTTGGAATCTTTACTAAGGGCGAACACGCGATTGTCCCCTTCGATTGCAAGCACCTTGCTACAATGTATTCCTCTGTCAAGAAAGACAGGAAATCTTGGCAGAGGTTTGAGAGAGTTTTATTCTATACTCTAAGTCTAGAATTTTTTAATAGAATATATATTTAATATCAATGGGGTTAGTGTTGTATATATAGTTATTTTAGGTCAAAAACTGGATTAGAGTTGGGCTCTAAGCTTGGCCCAAAAACTGAGGTGCAGTGGGCCAGTCTGACTGGGCCCACTGTCAGGTCAGTGCCGCGGCTCAGCCTAGTAGGCGCCGCGGTGCCTAACGTTCCTCGTTTCGTCATTATATATTCAACACATTTAATTAAATCCAAAATTCAATTAAATAATTTCCATCGAATAGAAATTATCCCATAGTTATTATCAATTTAAATATCTCGATTCCAAATCGAATATTTAATATTTTCTCAATACACTCTTAGATCGAAGAGACAATCGACATAGTGTGCTGGATAACCATTCCTTGACTGATTGCATGAGAGTCTTATTGTCTCCCATTATTAATAATTCAGCTTAGCTCTTTCGAAAGCATGGCTTATCCATCAGCTAGATGTGAAGAATGCTTTCTACATGGTGATGTCATCTACATATATAACAATGAAGACAATACTCTCTTCCTTGCGCTTACTATAAATGCATGGATCTTCTTTGCTTCTAACAAAGTCAAACGATTTAACTGCTTTGTCAAAGCAAATATTCCAACTCCTTGAGGCTTGCTTAAGTCCATAAATGGACTTCTGTAGCTTGCATACTGCTTTGGGCTTAGTCTTGGATGTAAAGCCCTCAAGTTGTATCATATACACCTCGTCAACTAAGTTACCATTGAGGAAAGCAGTTTTAACATCCATTTTTCAAATGTCATAATCATAGTATGCGGCTGTTGCAAGCAAAATTCGAATAGACTTATTTTTCGCAATAGGTGAAAAAATTTCATCATAATCAACCCCAGGCTATTGATTATAACCTTTAGCCATCAATCTTGCCTTATAAGTCTATACATTTCCATATGCATCAATCTTTTTCTTGAAGACCCATTTGCATCCTATGGGTCTAACCCCTGTTGGCAAATCAACCAAGTTCCAAACTTGATTTATATACAGCGAGTCCATCTCAGATTTCATGGCTTCTTGCCATCTCTGTGAATCAATGTCTAACATAGCTTCGTTGTAAGTTGTAGGTTCATCGTCATCAGGAATATCTATCTCATTGTGTGTTTCAACAAGGAGATTAAGTCTTTCAGGTGGACGATGAGTCCTAGTGGACCTACAGAGTTGATTATTCTGCGTTTCAGTGTTTGTTGCATTCTGATTGTGAGAAGGTCTTTGTGTGCTGGATAATCCACCACCTTGAGAGCTTTCTGGAATGTCATTTTCATGTGTTTTCTGAATGGAATGATGTACAACCATTGTATCATCTTCCATTGTTGTGTATGAGAGCCTTGCATTTCTGCGCTATCTCTCACATCACTCCCACTGGATGAAGGGCGTACTCTAAATACCCAATCTTCACCAAATACTCCCACTGAATCTTTGTCTAGGTCATTCGATAAGGGTTCAACTTCTATGTTATCTTGTGGTTCTTGAATTTCTTCAAATTCTATCTTATTGCAGCTCTATTCCTTGTAGACATAGTCTTCTTCAAGGAAAGTTGCATTTTTGGAAATAATGACCTTATGTTCTCCAAGAATATAGAAACAGTATCCCCTAGTTTCCTTTGGATACCCCACAAAATAATATTTCTCACTTTTAGATTCCAACTTGTCAGTAAGCATTTTCTTTACATATGCAGGGCACCCCCAAGGTCGCATATGTTTAAGTGCTGACTTCTTGCCATTCCATATCTCATATGGAGTTTTCTCTACTGACTTTGAAGGAACCCTGTTCAGAATATAAATTGAGCTTTGCAATGCATAGCCCCAAAGGTATGTAGGTAGAGCTGAGAAACTCATCATAGATCTAGCCATATCTAATAGGGTTCAATTTCTCCTTTCAGCAACACCATTCATTTGTGACGTTTCAGGAGGTGTCCATTGTGATTGGACTCCATGAAACTTCAAGTAATCTAGAAATTCTTTACTTAAGTATTCACCTCATCGATCTGATTTAAGGGTCTTGATACTTGTTTCAAGTTGCTTCTCTACTTCTGACTTGTACTCCTTGAGTTTCTCAAAGGCTTTCATAAGACTGCCCAAACCTTGTTCGTCATAAGATACACTCCCTTAGTTTGAATTAAAACCTTGTGAAAGATACACATGCCCAAACCTTGTGAAATCGTCTGTAAAAGTGATGAAGTAAGGAAAGCCTCCCTTAGTTTGAATTAAAAATGGCCCACATACATCAGTATGGACCAACTCAAGCACCTCCTTGGCTCGCACACCTTTCCCATAAAGTGGCTTGATGTTCGTATTTCCTCTCAAGAAAGATTCATAGTTACCATAGGACTCTAAGTCAAATTGTTCCGGTAGTCTAACTTTCTTAATCTCGCTATCCTTGATTCATTGATGTGACCAAGTCTACAATGCCATAAGTAGGTGGGGTTTCTTTGATTACTTATCTTAGATAATTTATTTTGCACATTGAAAATTTCACGACTACAGTTTAGAACATATAAACTATCCACAAACGGAGCATTTCCACAAATAAAATCATTAAAAGATAGTACATAACTGCCATTGGCAATAAATGAGGAAAACCCCTCAATATCTAACACTGGGATAGAAACAATATTCCTCATCAATGAGGGTACAAAATAACAATTATTTATTTCTAAACAAAATCCTGAAGGTAAACCTAGTCTATAAGTTCCCACGCGTTTAGCATCCACTCGTGCTCCTTTTCTAATGCGCAGTTCTACCTCCCATGGTCTAACCTTTCTGCTATCAATCAGACGCTGCATATTATTACAAATGTGTGAGCCACAAACGGTATCCAATACCCAGCAGTGAGAGTTATTTATAGACATATTTATTTCAATGACAAACATACCTTGTCCAGTAGAGCTAGAAGTACCTAGTGCTTTGCCTTCTCCTAGAGTTGTGCAGTCCTTCTTCCAATGCCCTTTCTTCTTGCTGTTGAGGCACACATCCATAGCTACCTTTGTCTTCTTCTGAACACCTCCTCTAGGTTTCAAAACTGTGGGCGCGACAACTGCCTTACCCTTCTTTTTCTGCGTGTTCTTACGCTTGGGTTTGAACTTGCTAGATGAGCCCACTATGAGCACATCTTTACTTTTAGAGGTAGATAATTCAAAGGTCTTCAACATGTTGTGAAGCTCTGGAAGACTCGCCTTGGTTCCATTCATATTGAACTTCACAATGAAATTCTCAAATGAACCAGGAAGCGAATTCAAGATCAAGTTGACAGAGACATTTATAGGCAGCTTTGTTCCAATCGAAGCCAACCTTTCTATCAACCCAATCATCTTCAGAACATGCGCTGACACTTGACCCCCTTCATTCAGCTTACACTTGAAAAGGTCTCTCAATAGTTCATACTCCATTGTTTGAGACTGTGAGTCATAGAGACTCTTCAAGTGTTCTAGCATTTTGTTGGGGTCCATATTTTCATGTTGTCTCTGTAACTCCATAGTTATGAAGGATAACATTACACACTGTGCCGAGGTAGCATCGTCTAGATGTTTCTGATAAGTCACCTTGTCAAATAGGGCATACTCAATAGAGTTTTCAGCAGGGACAGTGGGGAACACTGTGTCTAAGACATACTAAATTATTTCTTTTCTTAACACCAATCACAGATTTCTCAACCAGTTAGGGTAATTAGCTCCAGTCAACTTGTTTGTCTCGACCAACATTTTCAGTGATAGATTTGACATTTTATATAATAGGTTATATAACCTGAAGAAATAGATAGACTTGAAATTAAATTCTAATATAATTTCTATTGAACACATTCGTTAACTAATTAACATGGACTTTAGTTTAATTAGCTCCCACTATTTTAACATACTCTTCGACCCCATTGAAGAATACAAACTCATATCAAATATGGTCATAATGGGCCAAGATCCAGGTTCATGCTATCTCCGTATTTGTTGTGGCTGATAACTTCAACAACAAAACCTGGTAGGTCTCCAAACCAATTACAGACAATTTGTAACTCTTGTCTGACCGAATGTTCCAAACAATCAATCTGCGTCCCTCGGCTTGTCCGACGCTGTGGCGCCAAGGCAACTTAGCAAGTCAACCCCGTTATGCGACTGCAATTATGTATCTATGTGAGTTTTGCCTTATAGAGCAAACACTATGGTGTAAATACTCATGAAGGTTTATCACCCATTTCTACATTTAACATGCATCTATGAAAGAGTCCGAGTCCTCGTAGACTTAGAGCAAATGCTGTGGCATAAATACTTATCTCGCCGAAAACGATTTTGCACTACAATAAATTATAACGGACGACACGTTCATTTTAAATGAGACTTGTATTAAATTTTGGGGAACATTTTAATTTAGGGTTTTAACCAAGACCAACTCTAGCATGCTATATCAAATAAAACATCTTAACTATCATGCAAAGTCAACTAAGAACATATTGGGTACCGCCTTCCAAAGCATGATATTAAGCGGTTTAAACACATACTGGGCACCGCCTATCCAAATAATTATTTGCGGACTCTATTCAAGTAATTTAAATGACAAACATACTGATATTTAGCACATAAACAATATACTTATCAAATAATATACTGTATAATAATAATCGTGGGTTAAATAAAATTTTTCTTTTTTTTTGTTTCTGGACAGGTGGCGTTGCAGCGCTAATCATTAGGGCTGCGACGCCAGTGAGGCAGTAGCCTTTCGACTTCTGCAATGCATTAGGGCCGCGATGCTTCACCATGGAGCCATGACGCCTCCTCCCCGTGACCATGACAGGCGCCGCGGTGCTCCATCATGGAGCCGCGTCGCCGCCTTAAAACCCTAGCAGGCACCGCGGCGCCCTACCATAGGGCCGCGACGCCGACGTCCTGACAGAATGTATCCGTGTTAATTTTCTAAAAATCATCCAAACCCTAAATACAATTTAGGGATCAGACCACATATCCTTTATCATCATCCACTACTATCAATAACACACATATCGACCATCATCCATTCCTACTCGTTCTTCACCGTGCACCATGTTCGCAATGAACCGGTTATCTGCACTTTGGTTTAGTGCGAGCTAGAGCGGAATGTCTTCCTCGATTTAGCATAGTTGATAGTTTAGGGTGACATCAAAAGGTTAACTGTTTAGTCAAGATATATAGGAGTTCAAGAAGCCTAGTTTTAATTTAGTTTGAAAACCAATTTTATGTTTAACCCATATTATTATTTTATTCAATTGTTATATAACCATTGAACCATCCTGGGCTCTGATACCATTGTAGGTTTTTTGTTGGATTCAAAATAGATAAGTAAAGCACAACAAAGTTTAAATTTTGTTTACTTACCCCAACAATTCCTTCTGGTATGGTTATATGACAATCAAAACCTGTAAAGTAAAACTTAACGAAGAACACTTACATGTTATTTATCTAGAATATTTACTAAGGACGAACACGCGATTTTCCCCTTCGATTGCAAGCACATTGTTACAATGTATTCCTCTGTCAAGAAAGACAGGAAATCTTGGCAGAGGTTTGAGAGAGTTTTATTCTATACTCTAAGTCTAGAATTGTTTAATATAATATATATTTAATATCAATGAGGTTAGTGCTGTATATATAGTTATTTTAGGTCAAAAACTGGATTAGAGTTGGGCTCTAAGCTTGGCCCAAAAACCGAGGTGCAATAGGCCAGTTTGACTGGGTCCACTGCCGGGTCAGCGTCGCGGCTCAGCCTAGTAGGCGCCGCGCCGCCTAACGTTCCTCGTTTCGTCATTATATATTCAACACATTTAATTTAATTCAAAATTCAATTAAATAATTTCCACCGAATAGAAATTATCCCATAGTTATTATCAATTTAAATATCTCGATTCCAAATCGAATATTTAATATTTTCTCAATACACCCTTAGATTGAAAAGACAATCGACATAGTGTGACCCTATATGCCTTCATATATTGACACTAATCCAATTAAGGTCCATACGGAACTCCTAGACTGCGCCGTACGACGAACTCAATATGTGAAGTACGTTTACATGAATCCAACAAACATAACATTTATGTGAGATGATAAATTCCTTTCATTCGTGACACACTCGATCAAGCCTAGGATTTTCCATGTGTCTATCCAAATGGCTTGATCACTTTATCGCATCTATATTAGTCAACAACTAGATCTTTCATTGGCCAATGACTTAGTCGACCTAATATCACTGAGAAGTTGAGTGCTCTCTCGAATATCCAATCGATGAATGAATCCTATTCTTGGCCCAACTATCACCTTAGTTTACATAATAATGCACCCAACACATCCCGCATCTTATCCTATAAGGAGTTTAATCTTAGGACAGGGTCAAAGTACATTACTCTGCAAACAAGGTGCGTATTGACCTCAAGTCAAAGGACCTTATCTCCCACACGCTGATAACACTCTAGTCATGTATAATAAATAGTTTATCAGCAGGGTATACCAATACTTTCCAAAAGTATCCATGTGTCCATCACTAGTAACTATTACTCGTAGCAGGTGAGACATACTACATTCGCTCCAAGAATGTGATGCAGACCACATGTCGACTTATAACATACCATCGATGTCCAATTCTCGATGATCATTAGTCGAGGCTATTTATCCCTTATAATGATTGCCTCTAGGACATATATACTTTCACAAGGGTCATATTTATATTAGACTTCTAAAGAAGTCGTGCAAACGATAAACAAAAAATTTGTAAATGTATATACTCCTTTATGTCTTTTTATATGACAATCTTTCCTTAGTACACATTTTAATGATATGTTCTTATAACCATAAACATGTCATATGTTAAAAAATCTTTAGGGGTATTTTAATTAGTACTATATGGTAGAAGATCCTTTCATTCTTTGTTAAAATTCATTTTATGTCAAACACAAATATAAAATGAAATGGAGGGAGTCACTAGGCTTCTCTGTCTCCTAGCCATTGTAATGAAACAAGCCTAACAACATGATTTCTTTGCAAGGACAAATCAATGACCAAGAGGTCATATAACTCAAACTGTAGTACTATCATAAGTTCATTTTTTGTGTGATCTCTTGACAAGCTGACACAACAGCAACAGTACTTAAATCCTCATGTTTACTACAAAAAGTACGGAAAAGGATGATCATATACTTGTAACACACTTACCCCCGAAATCAATTGATTGAAATTTGTGTGATCCCATAATGGAGAGCGACTTGTAGAGATGGATTGATAGACTTTTAGGTTAGCAAACTTTCTAAGGATGGTTTCATATTATACCTAGCGAATTCCATATGGAAATATGAGACTAACGTGAAAAGCTTTATATGCGTGATATAAATTCACACGGTTCACGTGTTTTGGGCTCGATAATGTTGTAACCCAAGGGACAAATTCATGAGATCTGTTGGGCCAAAGAGGACAATATGTACCATGAACTTGAGTTATGACAAAACCAAGAAAGCGAAGACTTTGCTAGCTTTAGGCAGTTGCATGTTTTGCGTTCGCTATAACCAGGGGCGATCTAGATCATTGTATGGGGGTTCCCGGGATCCCCTATACTTTCACGTGGACTCGGTATTTGTATTGAAAAATTTAGTAAATATATAAAAAATAAAACTTGGAAATTCATTAACAAAGTGTGTTGTTGATATAGTGGCAGAGAAGGAACCCTTTAAGGTCTGTTTCTCTTGGTCAAGGGTTTGATTCCCCTTGGTCACCATGTAGTCCTTTGTTTTGTACTGAGATGGGTCGGAACTCCACAAACTTCAAATTCTGAATCTGCCTACCCAACTCACCAACAATTAAACTTGGAACCAATTGGTTTTAGCTTTGAAATACACAAATTAGCAAAAGCAACATCTTCATGCAGTTCTTTTCCTTTTATCAATTCCTATAACACCGGACTCACCAAAAAATCTAATTGACCAGAAAAGAGGGGAAAAAAACTAAATTAGTGGCAAATAACTCAAGTATATTCCCAACCAGTCATATGGGTGGCGATAATATGACACAACACATTCTTTCGAGGGTCCATGCAGATGCTTTTTCAAATTTCGAGAAACAATCGACAAATAGATAGCTAAAAATATGTAAATCCAACGCTGTGTGCCTGTGCTTGGACATATTGGTGGAGCAGCTCGTAAGAGATATATTTTTAGAATTAGTCTAGGGTGTCTATTGCCAGAAGAACTAAGTACTTCCCAATAAAGAAAGAGAATAGTGCATTCAGGCACATCTCGCGATTTAGGTCAGTTGCTCTGTTTTCAAACTCTAGTCATTCAGGTACATCCCGCGATTTACTGATAGCAGTGCTGAGATACCGGAACTACTATCTCCATAAATAGTCTGATGTAAGCTGGGAAGCTGAATATATATAAAAAAAGAAAAAAGTGCATACACAGATGACACCGTGACAATTCTAATTTAATAAAAAGTGGTATGGGACCTTAGTTTGATTTGCCTGGTTGATATAAAGTAAAAGGAGTAGGGGCCTATGCCCAATTCGTCAACGTTCCTTTGCTCATATTGTTTTTCTTTTCCCCCCATTTGATTCGACTTAATTTAGTTAGATACAATATATTGTAAGAACTTTTTATAGCACATATATTAATAAATTAACTGGTGGACCGAAAATAATCCAGCCTGATTCAGCTTTGTTGTTCCAAGCCCACTTGTGGATTTTGGAGAATACAGTTGAAATCCAACCGTTTATTGGGTAATTTATTATTTTCTTAGTTAAAATACATGTCTTATTGCTTGCTTTTATTAACATTATCACTGAAATTTATTTTGTTCATTTAATGGGGAAGTGAGCATTTTGAGTGCATAAGATTAAAGCATTCAAAGAGATCTAAGCGGTGGTGTAAGACTGAACACAACAAACACTTTGCTGATTGGCTCAAGAATAAGGTTAAAATATATCATAATCATATAGTTACATTATGGT
This sequence comes from Anisodus tanguticus, assembly GCA_034509755.1. Classification (NCBI taxonomy): domain Eukaryota; kingdom Viridiplantae; phylum Streptophyta; class Magnoliopsida; order Solanales; family Solanaceae; genus Anisodus; species Anisodus tanguticus. The sequence goes on along the minus strand of CM067550.1, from coordinate 21,763,592 downwards.
TCTCATTTTTTATTTTAGTCGGTATGTTATTGATTATGAATTGCTTTCTTAGGTTTATGAATTAATACGCAATGGTGTTGAAGTTTCAGAAACTTTGCGTTGGTTGTCTCATGGTCCTTCTCCAATTGTTTACAAACATTCTGGATATCATTTTCAAACATGTGAGCAAGACGCAATTCGAAAGACTCAGAATAGTGGTGTAACTATTATTGCTTCAACCATGCAAGTTGTGAGTTCTAAGGATCAAAATCCTAAAACTCGTGACATGGGATTTTACGGAGTTATAGATCAGATTTGGGATATCAATTACAATATATTTAGAGTTGCAGTTTTCAAGTGTGATTGGGTAGAGAATGCTGGCGGTGTCATATTAAAAGATGAGCTTGGATGCATACTTGTAAATCTCAAACGATTAGGTCATAAGTCAAAATCATTCATTTTGGCTTCGCAGGCAACACAAGTGTTTTACGTATCTGATCCAAGTGATGAAAAGTGGTCTGTAGTAGGTCGTATGCCGAATGTAGGTACTGATGATGATATAGACAATGTGATGGATCATGCTCCCATTGCAAATGAATTACCGGTGAATGATGATGATGATGACTTTGGTGTATACATAGGAGATGGAAAAGATGGGATTTGGGTGTAATTACTTGTGTTTGTTTTGGTGTAAGTTTATTCATCTTTTGATGTTTTGACTTGGTTATGATCAATTATGAATCATATTTGCTATTTTGACTTGATTATGATATCATTTTTGCTGTTTTGACTTAATTATAATCAATTATAAATCCTTTTTTGCAGTTTTGACATGGATAAGAAGAAGAGTAAAAAGGAAGATGCATATTGTAACAATGATGATAACCAACTGTCAGATGTTGTATCTGATGAAAATGAAGAGCATGATGTTGCTCCAGTGCAACGCAAACTTAAACACATTCCTAATTTTAATGGTGGAGAAAATTCAGAAAAATGTGAAGATGATGGAGAAGATACAAGTGACGGAGACAAACCAGAGGATAGCATCCATAGTAGAGGTGCTTCTATTGGCCATAACCAGAATATGAAAAGAAAAAGATGTGGAAGAATTGTGGTTAAGTACAATAAGTTGGGGATTCCAATAGGCGAATCAGACAATGATTTATGCACTCATTTAGGAGTTTTGGCCCGCACAACAGTGTCTATCCTTCATGATGATTGGCGGTTGGTTCTGGAAGAAGAAAGAGAAAGGCTTTGGAAATCTATTAAGGTAAGTTCATACTGTGTCTGATTACTTGTATCTCTTCTTCTTCACCTTATTGCTTATGGTGGGCTGATTGTAGAAACTGGTAACTGATAAGGTGCTGAAAATTTTGTTTAAATGTCATTGCAGGTACATTTTGTGGTTCATCCACGAAGTAAGAAGCAGATTCTACAAGGAATTGGACATATGTTTCGAAACTTCAAATATAGACTGACAAAAAAATATGTTGTCCAACGTGTAAATGATCGTGAGTTGTTGTACACTCCTCCAGTTGAACACAAACATATTACCAAATTTGATTGGGAGAATTTTGGGAAGTCTCGTCTCTCTGAAGACTTTCTGGTGAGTAAATGAAAAAAACTAAATAACTCCTTTCAAATGTAGTTCAATAAATGGAAAAAATAACTATTTTCAAATGTTCTTTAATTAGAAAAAAAGTAAAGTTGCAAAAGTAAGGAGGGCAAAGAATAATTTGAATCATCGCTTGAGCAGAGCAGGTATACGGGGCTTACAGAAAAAATTGTAAGTTTTATATTTTTGTTTTAATGTAAAAAAATGAGCTTAAACTTAAACCATCTGAGTTTTTTTGTTTAATATATAGTGCTCTGCATCCGGCATTTCAGAGGAGGAGATTGATAGGAGTGAGATTTAGAAGCAAGCTCGGATGATGAGAGATGATAAATTTGACCCGGAAGTGGAAGTTATTGTCAACGAAATTGTAAGCTCTCAATTATAAGAATACAGAATCCCTTAATTGACAAATGTAACATTATTCATGAAATGTCTCATATGAATTCTATCTTACATTATTGTATTGACAAGAAAGGATTAGAAAGGATGTTGAAGTGGGTAAACTCAAGCTTCGTGGAAAGAATGACATACTTGCAAGAGCTATGAAAAAATTTCCAAAAAATGGTCATATGCACGAGGTTCTACCACTGCAGGGCCCAATCATAGTCAAAAGAAGAGTTTGATCCTGGCTCGTAAGGAAAATTTTTATCGAATGTGGTTTCTTAGAACAATGCGGGGTACTTTTTATACTGCTACTTTGTACTTTCACACATATGATGGATCTACGGAGACTGGAAGTAATAAGAGATTAGACCAGCGACTGTTAAACGTTGAGAGTGAGTTGGAGGAACTGAGGGGTCAAGTTAAAGCAGCGACTGTTAAACATTCCGACATGGCTAGTTGTTCCTATGCACCTCCAGCTGATGACAATGATGATAAGGATCACGTTGGTGGCCAGGAAAGATCACCAAGAAAGATCAAATGCTTGTCGTTGACGAAGTGCATCAGCCTACCACCAAGAAGCAGTTGCAGTTTGATGATGGTGATATGGTGGTGTTAAATGATCAGACAGATGTTTTAGAAAATGAGAAGAAGAAAGGGAAAAATAAAATTGGAAATCTTCCACAGCCAATGAGAAAAACACGGCATTCAGGAGTGTAACAACGAGAACATAATGAAGTGCTTGCTCTTTTTGGGGACATTCTGGATATGAGGTTGCCAGCAGACTATTCCATGCCATACCTTGTGGATGATTATGTTTTTGAGACCACAAACTCTGTCAAAGCTCATACTGGCAAGGACGAATGCGAGACATTACTCAAAATGGATTGGTTAGGTGTTAATCAAATTGAAGTGTGCATTTGGTATGTCTTTTAATTTGTTGGCTGCTTTTCTTTTACATTCTGTTTTGTTGTGATGTGTGATGTGTGTATTTGACATTAGTCTACTCAGAAAAACAAATTTTCCATATTAAAGCTTCTGTGAACTGCCATGTTATTAGCACATACCTCTTTTTTTGTGAACTGCCATCACAGTAATGTTAACTTTTATTGTGAATAACTTTTGTTGTGAACTGTTTTATTGATGCAAAAATTATTGCCATGTTTCTATTTTAGCTTGTTGCATGAGAAATACAACCAGCTGAGAAGAGGAAGAGTGCGGCCATTTGGGTCTGTGCTGCCAGGTTTGGTGTGTGCATATATAAATTTGAAAGGTAAACTAAACAGTCCACTTGATAAAAGGGCAGCAAGTCTATGTGATCGTTTGTTGAAAGGGAAAGACGGACAATATATCTTCATGACATATAATCCTCAAAATGTCAATTCTATTTTCTTTATATGTTGTATTTAAAGTCTTTTTTCCCCTTAATTAGATTGAGAAATGCTGAATATACGTGATTTGTAGGAATCATTGGGTATTGACTGTTTTGATGTGTCTAAATTTAAGGTATACTATCTGGATTCTTGTCATGACCCAAACCGGAGGGCCGCGATGGGCACCCGGAACCTACCCGCCGGGCACCACAGATACACTCCACCCTTAATCATATTTAAACACGGATTGAGCCCTGATACATTATATAAAGTTTCAACCCAAAAGCTCTAACTCATCCATTTATATACCAAGGCCAACAAGGCCTTACATGACAGTTAACCACATGACACCTATTTACAAGCCTCTAAGGAGTAAAACATACCACGACCAGACCGCAGCTCCAGAACGAATAGAGTGCTCCAAATAACAGCTGAACCAACAAACTACTAGTGCGAACCGTCACTCTCTCAATATGACCCTGCGGGCATAAAACACAGCGTCCCTCGGCAAAAGGGAAGTCGGTACGACTGATGTACTGAGTATGTCAAGCATAAGAAATAACATAGCATAGATATATCATAGTCTGAAATAGAAACAACTGAATATCGGTAAATGCCTCTGAGGTCCCTAATACATATGCCTAAATGTTATGCATAATGCAGTTTCCATATACATCAGCCTCATTGGACATCTTCCTTACCATAAAAGCCTCTGTGGCATCATACCATATAATAATTAATGAATGGATGCGTGATGCAAATGCTGTATACTAATGTCCATATAGGAATCATCTCATAACCGCCTCTGTGGGCATCAGGTTATATCGCCACACAAGGGCATCACATCATATTGGCCTCTTCGGGCTCTTTTGTGATAGTCTGTACCAGCTGCAGGTGGTGTGCGTATATAATGCCTTTTTCCCTTTCCCCAACTCCCATACATATATATATAATATTTACCATATAGTAATGTACATAGCACAAGTGGTCCAAGGTAAGATATGAATGCAATGCATGAATAATAATAAAACATCTGGAGTGCCATAATATCCTTTACACCTTTGGTTAACATTGGGAACGTCAACATCTTTTTCGGTGTGCCTTATCAAGGTCTTAGAAACATACTTGAACATTCTTTCAACATAGGAGTCAATGACTTGATCATTCCTAACTACTAAGAGTAGAGTAATTTATGTAGCAACACGATGGTTATGATTCACATATAGAATTATGCCAAAAGAAAGATAGAGCCTTGCATACCTTGTTGTCGAAATTATCTAAGTTCCGCGGATCCTTGTAAGCTCTATGAACGATTATCTACACCATATGAACGATTTACATCATAATCGGATCAATATACTAGAAATCACTTCATTGAGACATTCTAGCGAATACTTTGTACGCGTAGAACCTATACTCCTTCTATGTCGAACCCTATGCTTATAACCACACAATCCGCCCTTCTTAATACTTCTTCTTACTGCTATAATATCCAAACCAGTACAACCATTTCGCATGCAACCCCCAACACCTTACAATTACTGCAGTCGCGACAACCCCCAACCCAAACTTAGCATTTTTGATAATCGTCTTAAAACTAGTAAGAATCATGTTATGTAATTGTACAAAATTTAGGAATAAGAAAGATTACCTCTGCTAGATATAGCAACGAGAATCATCTGAAAACCTTTCGCCCAAATCAGTTTCTGACAAGCAGAACCCAAAATCGATTCGCGCCAAAATCTTTTCGAATTCAAGGTTCTTGTTTAGCTTCTGAGTTTCTAGGCTTGTTTAAGGATTTGGTTCTACTGTAATTAAATCCAAGAACACCTTGAATTCTCCCTTCTAGATTGAATGAAAACCTGCGGACAATCCCCCAAATTTTGGTCGAGAATTCCATAGAGTCATCAACTGAGATTACTCCTTCTGCTTGAAATGTAACAATTCTTTCTTCAATGGTGAGCTTCTACAGAAGCTTAAGAGGTAGATGGAGCTCTTTTAATAATAGAGAAAGGTGAAGAGGTTGGAAACTTGTGAATCTCCCAGTGTTGCCACCGATCTTTGATACGGCTTAATCACTCAGACAACGTTTTAAAATGTAACACGTATAAATCCCCACTATATATTGTCTCCTCAATTATAATTAATTAAACCCATAATTAATTAATTATACACACTTAAATTCCCGATTTCAATTCACTTAAATCCTGACGACTTATAAAACCTCCTTCTACTCAATGTCATAATTCTTGTAATATGACACTAGTCCATAATCTCTTTGGGCATATACAATTATTATTATTAATCCCCGTCGTCACATTTCTTAAGCCCAAAAATTTTTCGGGATCACATCATTTCTTATACTAATTTCCTTATTAGCATACGTAAATATTCTTAAACTTTCTGGGGGCCGGGTCTACCTGCCTATGTTACGCACTCAAATCGTTACCCGAAAGGACGGGGTGTTACAATTCTCTTAATAATGCTCCCCATTAAGACTTGGTAAAACTTATCACACAGTACATATCGTTTACTTGTTATTATTTACTAACTTATTTTAATATTGTTTGTCAATTATATTTCAAGAATGATGACAAGCATGTTCTAATATTTTGTCATTTTTTTATAGCGCCATGCGCATGTACACAGGTCAAAAAGGTTATAATCAGAAATGTGCTTTTTCTAGAATGCTGAAAATTGTTAAGGTACTTCATTTTATTCAAGTCTTTAATTGCATGTAATGTAAGTTCAAATTTGTTCAGTTAAGTAAATGTTTGGGTTAAATTTGCTTTAAGGTACCACAACAGCCTAATGGATACGAGTGCACTTACTATATGTTGCATTTCATTAAAGACCTCATGAATGATTTATCTCTGCTGCAAAAAAAAAATGTAAGTATCTAACATTATTTCTTGTTTATGTACTTGTCTATATATACTTTAATTGATCTCTATTGTGTATTATAATTGATCTAACGTGTTGAATTATATTTTATTATAGTTACATTAGAATGGCCTAATTATGATTAGAAATTTTAATTGATCTCTATTGTGTTTAACAGTACAATGGGAAAGAAGTATTTTCACAACATGAGCTTGATGAGGTCCGGATTGAGCGGACGCATCATTTTTCAAAGATTCTCCGTACTACCGAAGTTGTGCCACCTTCATGATGGTTGGATAATATTTGTACTTTGGCCGTTTATGGGAACAATATGTTTTTGTTACATATAGGAACATTTTGTTTTGGTTACATTTGAGAACATTTTGTTTTGTAAACAATACGTAAATGTTTCAATATTTTGTATAAAAATGATTTGATTAATTAGTTACATTTTAGTTACAATATGCTATTTTCCTACCAATTTAACTATTATTGAAATTTTTAAAAAACAATTAATTAAATTAAATTAATTATTAAATAAAAATGCGCCAAAATCAATTTTTTCGCAATTGTTTTATATTTAAATTAAGTAAATTCAAATTCAAATTTATTTAAAAATTTCCTTCCAAAAATAAATATTAAATTAATAAAATTCAAATATTTTACCCACAATTTTTAAATACTCGGGATTTTTAAAAAAAGCGGGAAATAGTCAAAGTCAACGAGCAATTGCCGGGAAATAGTCAAAGTTAACGAGCAAATCTGTAACGATTTATGTCCGTCACATATGTTATGACAGTTGGTGAAACCGTCATCTATTTGTGACAGTAGCTACAATGATACTTACAGAAATCGTCATCCACCCCTTCAGAAAACAGTTTTTAACCGTCAACGTAGGTCCTTTTTCTTGTAGTGCGAACGATCTCCATGTGCTTAACTCATACTCATATCCAATCTCATGTAAATGTATATGCATGATATGACATATAAGAGAGTGAAATCTCAGCAATCAAGACTCAAATGCCAACAAGTTCAAGTAAGTTTATCGGTAATCCATGCTTAATAGTCAACAAGTTCAAGAACATGTTTATCACAAGTGTACGAGATTTCTTAGAGTACCAAATACAACCAACTATGTAAATATAAAATAGATAACATATAATAGCTTATGCCCACATGCTTTGGCATTCCTGGGTCATGACCCATAATTACACAATACATTGTTACCCGTATCATGTCACGATACTAGTATTAATGCTCCTCAAATCACAGGTATGAGACTCCCCTGTTACGCCCTTACCCCTTAATAATTTCATTTTAATCTTTACTTAATAAAATACCCCTCAAACGAAGTCTAAAAAGTCTTAACATACCTTAAATATCGAGCAAATGTGAGATGAACCTCAAGATTTCTCTTCAAGATTTCTCTTTTCCTTTATGTAAAGCCTTTGAACGTCCCCAATCTATCAAACATGCATCAATCGTAAGATATCGAGTCCATAGATTAGCATGTGCCCCAAATATCACCCAAAAAGCTAAATTCGAGCCCCCAAAGGCAAAATTGAAATTTTATTTCAATATTGGTTTATCCATGACTTTAACAGTCTAAGTCCATAATATGATCTACCACTAATTGGATCTCAGATAAAAAAAAAATCTATATTATAACTCTAGGGCTAAAACACCCAATTTTTACCAACCCAAATCATGAATTTCTCACTAGTTTAATGAAAGTATTCAATTGGATACGACAAAATTGTGATTAGGAACTTATTTCAGAACTAATTCATGCTAAATGCCTTTGAAATCACCTTAACCCTAGCACTAGAACTCAAAATATGAAAATAGGGAAATAAAGTTCAAAGTGGAAACTTAAAACATTGTTTAGCTACAGTGCTGCTTCCCGATCGCGAACCCAATTTGCATTCGTGAATCACTACTACAACTCGGCCCATGCGTTACCCTATGCAATTGTGAAATACCACCTGCGATCGCGGAAGCCAACATTCCCAAGCTTTGCGATCATGATTCTCCTCGCGTTTGCGATGGAGGATCCTTGCACCAGCAAAGAAAAATCAGCTATGTTTAAATTTTTATTTTGACACCCAAAACTCATTCGGAACCTTCCGGACACAAATCAAATATGCATTTCAGTCATTAAACATGCTATAAATTTGTTCGCGCACTTAATATACTGAAATGGGTTCGTCTTGACCCTATGTTGACTGTGGTCAACTCTAATCCTATAACTTAACTAGTTTCTCAACTAAAGGTCCAAATCACATCCGAGTCTCTCGGGATATGAATCAACTACTCGATTAAGTCAAAATTATGTTTCGGGCCTCATGGAATTGACAAAACTCTTATTTGACCTCTCTAACCTCTGATATTAACTTTGGTCAAACTTTTTCATTTCCTTAACTTAAGAACTTCTAACTTTGCTTATTTCTCCCTAATACTCATCTGATTACCTCAAAAGTTGTGTCGTCTATCTACGCAAGTCATGAATACTATTTTAAAGGTACGAGAAAGGTATTTTGGATTAAAAGAGTCTAAAAGCTCAAAAGATGATGAAGACCCTGAGGATGGAGATAATGAATATGTTGTCCGGACACCGGTGATGAGTTGCCTTAATTAGGATTAAATATATGGACATGTTGGTACTTTTAAAAACTTAATGGTTCTTTGGATTGAATATTTAGCATATAGTTGAACTTTGGTGGACTTCTAGATCTTTTCGATGGATCTTAGTTTTGTATTTGACGATTTTATTGATATTTAGTATGTTTTTGAAGTTGTAGCAATTTTATAATTGAATCAACAGCATTTAGTGTTGGTTTGCATCTGGATATTCAATTGCATTTATTTTGACAAGTGGGTTACAGAAATTGTAGGTTTCTACATATGGGTTTTCTGCAAAAAAAATCGATAAAAGGTTGGTTTATTCAATATAATTTTTAATAATTAATTGATTTAAAATATTTTCTAAAAATAAAATAACATAATAATAATTTACAAAAACCCGACACAGTTCGTCAGTTTATTTTAATTTCATTCATTCAATTTTTAATAAGAAATTAGGCGAAGTGAAATAAAGTAAACCGACAAACGTCCCTCGATTTTAACTGACGTAGTCCATCGGTTTGTTAAAGTCGACCCACATGAAACTGATGTTGTCAAGTCCATCGATAGTTGGTTGGTTTTCTCTAAAATTCGAGTTAGTCTCTCGGTTTTGGCCCTGTTTTTAGTAGTGAAAATGAGTCGTAACAACATCAATTATAATTGAATAGAACTCATTTAGGAGAGATTTATTGGGTGAGCATTCAATCATTTGGAGTGTATACAATCTATTTTTCAGGTAAACGTGATTTGTCCGCAAATTTGCGGAGTACAATTCTTCCATATTCTTTCAGTAGTAAGCTCACGAAGATCATTATCTATAACGCTCATGAAAATCACACACAAGCCTCGCTCCTTCAGGCCTCCTTTTTTTTTACTCATTCATCTCTTTTGAAAAATCCTAATCAATCTCCTTATGTAGTCCAAGTAATACTAGGTACCATTCGATCTAATCATTCACATACTGAAACTAGAACCCTCCCCTCCCCTCTCCCAAATCGAACTTCTCTACATCATACTTTGATAAAGATGAAGACGCCATCTTAACTATAAATTGTGTGTATAAAACCCTAACCAAACTTCATATCACTTGTTGGCGGTGAACGGTTAGACAAGAACACAATCATACACAGAGAATAGAGAAGGAGAAGAAGAAGACACAAAGATTAACTAGCTTTGATCAAGCTTACATCCTAAGGGAAAGAGCAGAGAGTTTTGAACTATAAAAGACATGAAATAATTCAATTGATCCTCAGTTGCAATCTTGTTTTAAAATTGTTACACCCCGTATTTTTGTGCTCGTATACGTTGTAAGTAAAGTAACGTAAATCTTGTTGAGCTAAGATCCCATATATGTATGAAAACAAGTTTAAAAATATGTTACGAAAGTTTCGAAAGAATTCGAGGTCAAATGAATCAAAGAAAATTTAGTTCGTCGAAACTCGGGGAAGGGCAGGCTGAATTTCAAACAGGATTTTTGGCAACTTAGTGGGGGTATATCTAATGGTATATGAGTAATTATGGGATACATAACCTATCTACGTTTAAGTTCAGGGAATCTTCTTTCCAACGCATTAAACCGTTCATCAATACAACATCGGAGTTGAAAGATATTCGTGTTTTCGTCAGACTGTGCAATAGCGGGCAAACTGGTCGAGGAAGCTCATTGAGCGAGCTCCATAGCGAGGTTGTTGCTCGCTTTGGGTTGCACTCAACGAGCTAGAGTGACCAAAATGAGATGGTGGCCGACCAAGCTCGTCTTAAATTCGATGGGGACTTCATTTTTGCCCATTTCTTGACCAAACCAGACCCAAATACTCTCCCAAAGGTTCTCTAACATATCTCTAAGGTTCAAGAGCAAATCCAAAGGTGATTAATTCCAATCTAACCTTTAAATCTTGGTAGAAGTGAAGGAAGTGTCCTCTTGATATTGTGGTGAAGTTGTGGGCTGTAGTAAACTAAAGAAAGCTTGGAATTCAAGTTGGAGCTACTGTATAAAGTAAGTAAAGTGTTCTCTTACTTTTCCTTAAGTTGAATCTTGTGTTGATTGAGATATAGAAGTGAAACACTACAAGGAAATGCTAGATAGTTGCCTAAAAGTGTAGTTACGTTGTATATGATTGTTGGATTGTTTTAATGGAATTCTTGAGGTGTTTATGGCTGGATGTGGTAGAGTATGGTAGTTGTGATGCTGATGTTGTAGTAATTGATGGAGGGGAAGTGATTGTGGCTAGGTGGGAATAAAATAGAAGCATGAGAACTATGCACGTTAAGTGTTCGATAGAATGACTAAATGAATTTCCTTGTGAATTGTTGATCCTATTTTGATCCCAAATCATTCGTATAATGTAGATTATCGTTCGTAGAGCATTCGAGAGCTTGGGAGCCATCGATAAAGGTATGTAAGGCTTACTTTCATTCTTTCTTTTGCCATGATTCTAAACGAACGTAACATAAATGAACGTCCTTCCAATAAGATTCAATTCTTAGTAACTAGAGAACGTGCAAGTTCTTCATTCTAAAGAAAAACATATGATCTTGTTATTTTCCTGATTCTTGTCTTTCCATATAAGACATATGTTGATGATATTTTCTACTTTTATGATATTACATGTTGATGAGTTAGCTCACATAACATATTTAGAGGTTCAACGATCTTACGTCACTTCGAAGGGATTAGTAAGTATGCTATGAACCTCAGTCAGACTTTATACATATTTATACTATGCATTTATACTGCTCCAGATGCATATGGAATTATTTACGCAGCTTATATAGATATGATATTTATGATATTGGCCACGGAGGCCTATGACGTTATTTATGCAGCTTATATAGATATGTTACTGATTATATTGCCCACAAAGGCCTGGCGTTATATACACTGATTATATAAATATGATATTGATGATATTGCCACAGAGGCCTATGGCATTATTTACACAGCTTATATAGATATGATATTGATTATATTACCCACAGAGACCTACGACGTTATATATATGTGATTACATCTCATTTATGTACAATATGGTCCTCAGCGACACTTCTGAGTTACAAGTTGTTGCTTTCAGTTTCCTTTGCACATTGATGCCTTTACTTACATTTAATTATGCCTTACATATTCAGTACATTCTTTCGTACTGACGTCTCATTTTCTAGGGCATTGTGTTTATTCCCGCAAGTATAGATAAACAGACAGATGTACCTCCCCAATAGGATACCTATTTTTAGTTGTTGGTAGTCGCACTCCGCTTCTCCGGAGTTGTTGTTTGGAGTCGATAGGTACATATATATATATATATACATATTGATATTTTGGGTACGACGGGGCCCTGTCCCAACTAGTTGTTGTATTATAGTACTCTTAGAGGCTTGTAGACTAGTATTGGTGTGTAATTATTTTGTTTGTCCTTGCTGACCTTCTTGTTAGTTGTCGATACTCTAGATATGGACTTGTCGGCCTCAGTTATGTATATATATTGTTGTTGGGCATCTTCTACTTGCAAGTTGTACATTATTATCAACTTATGGTTATTCAAGGCCTTGTCGGCTCAAGTTTCATATTAGAGATTCCAGGTACTACAATTGGTTTGCTCGGGCCTTCGGGTACCGGTTGCCAGCCGCATCCCCCAAGGTTGGTGTGTGACAAACTTGGTAGGAGAGCAGGTTTGTCCTAGGAATTCTGCAAACCGTGTCTAGTAGAGTCTTATTTATGGGTGTGTTGTGCACCACACATATAAATAGAAGGCTACAGGGCATTTAGGGTTGATTTCTATTCTTTCATCTCATAGATCGTACAATAGAGCTGAATTGTTAGAATTTGAGTCTAACTCGTGCTTTATACAATTTCAATACTTTCGGTTACTAGAAAGACTCCGTCCAATCCGTATTCATAGCAAGTAAATGAAAGCTCCCCCCCAACGGGTTATTAATACGCCAGAGGTGCGAGTGTTATATTATCGTCTCAGAGTATGGACATTTGGGATAGGGAGGAGATAATGAATACCTAGGAAGGTAAAGGAGGTGCAGAGTACCTGCATACAAGAGGTTATAAGGAATTTGACATTCCGATAGGATAAAGTAAGTATTGTTACCCCGCTTTCCATAAGGGAAGTACCGCAATGAAAAGAACCTATAGAGATAGGGACTTAGTAGAGCTTAGAATAGTCCTTAGTATGGACAGTACATGGAAAATAGTACAGTTATGTCAAAGCTACTCATTCGGACCATGTATACATGACGTACCCAGCAATGGTGAAACAAATATGACTTCTAAATAATCTTGATGCTCCGAGGGACAAGTATTGACTTCCTTGTATATAAGGTAAATATTTTCCTCATAAAGGCCTAGGAGATAAGGCCAATTAAGGAAGAGAAAGTTATAAGCAAGAGAATGTTAATTTGAACTAAGATAAGAAATGAGATGGATAAAAAAATGATATCAATGTAAGTGGGATACCTTAGAGAATATGAAGAGTTTGAACGTCATACAATAAAAGTATGGTAATACGACATAGTTCGTAGTCGAGTAAAACATAACACAAGGACAAGTAAATGCTAAGTTGTGAAGATGAATGTATTATGAGACTTAGTTCCTACGATGAGATTCGAATAGCCAAATGTTAACCGAATATACCGATCAGACAATCTAGCCTCCTGAATTAGGAAATATTATCGGAAAAGTTCCCTTTGGTTAGTCACCCTTCTAAATGATTATACTAGGTGAATCCTAAATTTATGATATTATGTTACTCCAATGACTTTACGAAAGTCCAAGTTTGGTTGGAAACATGATACAACGAAGATAAGCCAGGGATATGGGATGAAAGGAAGTTGTTTGAGGATTAAACAAGGTTATGAGAACTTACCGTCTCACAGTGAACCTCGTTGACATAAACAAGAAAGTATCTTATGAATATGCGAACCAAATGGTTACATTTTTCTCAAGAGAGTGGGATGACCCCAGAACATTGCTAATAAGGATGGATCATTTTAAATAAGTTGTATTAAAGTTGGTTATGGAAATAATTAACGAGAATGCGTAGAATGACGCACCTAGAATAGTGACCCCGAGTTACAAGGGCGAGTATTTGTGGTAATCAAAGGCGGCATAAGTTGTTTGCCTAGTCATCATGTCACTCTATTTCTTACTGTTGAAATTTACTTATCAAGATGTTAATAAGCAAAGCATGTTATAAACGATGAAGTGAAGAGACCTTTAGAGTGAAAACCTAAAGAACGACTGAGGAATGAGTAAAGAAAAGCATACTATTTACTTAGTGTAAATAGAGTGACCTGATGAAATGTTGAGACAAGGGTAGGTATGCTAACGACAGAAAGACGAGCTACAACGAAAAGGATAAACATGAATGAAGTTATGACTATAAAGGTCTCATTAAGGTGTGATTACGCCAAGAAAATATAAGAACCCATTGTGGGAAAGGGGCAGTAATGATTTCAGTGACCAGAGGTGTTATACTATCAACGTTTGAAGAGATCAGTATGAGAATGATACCAAGGACAAGAAACCCCCCGATAAACTAAAGTGGGGAAATAAGAGTAAGAAGGTTGAGAAATTGGACGATAGAAGGCCTGATTATGGCAGAACGAGAAGATTTAGAAGAACCTTTGGATTATGTAAAGCTGCAAATCAAACCAAACTATGCGACGACTCACAAGAAGTAGCTATATGGGAATAATTATGGGTACGTTAAGAGGCAGCGACCTGATGAAAAAGATATGTTAAGAGGCAGCGACCTGATGAAAAAGGTGAAATATCATACAAGCATCATTGAACTGACAAAAAGATATCTTGCATAATATATATGGAGTAGGAGCCTATGACTCAATATGATTAAGAAATCCCTTCCTAAGCGCTATTGGTGGAAATTTTTTAGTCCTAGCATAAATACTAAAGAGAAAATAGTAGTATCCCTAGACTAAGAATGCTAATTAATGGTAAGTGTAACTGAACATTCGAGAGTCATAAGACTAGTGTGAGGCATGAATAAAGGCAGGACGACAAAGGCCCCAAGGGAAGTTACTCAGAGCTAAGATATAAAAGAGGAATTGATTTAGGAAATCAGTAATGGACCACGTATGTATACCAGGGTCTTTCAAAATAAATAACGTAGAGTGGGTAAGCAGAGGAAAAAAGGCAAGTGTTAACAACTGTAAGAAAAGAAAGTCTCTTATAGCTGCGAGTAATGAGAAAATACGATAAGGTTTTGTCTCCAAATCCTGAATAAATGCTTCAATGATGACAACTATGGGATATTCATGGTTGGGAAACCATAATAATTCGATACTCCAACTGTTGAGTGAGGCTAAGTTTATGGAAGAAATGACGGCTTAATGAGTTTTGAAAAGGGTCTTATGTATCGATAATCCTATCATTGGAAATATATGGTATGGTACCAGCCTATAACCATAAGCGGATTGACTAGTGTGAAAGTCAAAAAGACAGGAATTAGTCTCTGGTATGTATTGATAAATCAGATAGATGCCTGACTAATAATTTAGAAGATAATGCTCTTAAGATTCACAACCTGATAGAGTCACCCTTTGGATGGAACGATAAGAGACATTGGGGTCAAGATCCTAACGAGCAAATTGAAAAAGGTACTTAAAAAGGGGATCGTTAGAGGCCATAACCATTGGTGTATTACTAGGAAGTGGTAGATCCATGAAACAAGACCTCGACAGAAATTTGTCATCCTCAATACTCTATCTACCTGGAATATACCAAGATATATCAAGAGATTGAATGTGTATACTAAGGAAACGACGTGAGAAAGAACCTTATCGAGGATAGTGTCAATGTGCTAATTATTAGAAAGTATAGTTGAGCACTAGAAATTGAGAGATATGCTCAGGACCCTAAATACCCAATGAGAATGGGAGGCAGTTAATATGAGATTCTTATTTAAGGATTTTCTCACTATTAACATGAATTGGTTTAATAATCAGTGGGTGAAGCTAAGGATTATACAAGATTGTACGATTAAAATGATGGTTCACCTTCATGGTGTCTCTAGTTGTATAATTTTCTACAAGGATAGTCAATGTATAACTAAGTTCAGAAGATGGTTCAGAAAGCGTTTTTGGCACTCTAGTAAGCTCCACCCCCTAGCAAGTATTTGAATTGAGAAATTTAGTTAGACACTCGAGGGCATGTTACAGGATTGCACAATGAATCCTAAAGAAATATAGAGGACCGCTTATCTCATTGTAAGCCGGGTGTAATGATGTTTATCGTGTTGAGCACCAGAATGGTATCATACGAAGATCTAAATGTGCGAAGACATAAGACCTCTACCAAATGATTAGAAGTAATCAAGACAAAGTCAATGAGATTGGATTAAAGTATTAAGTTATAATGCAGATAAAGTTACATGACAGAAGATATTGATCGCCTAGGATCGTCGGTAATTGGTGCTTAAAGGGATGGAGACTGAACTTAGAATTTCAAGTTAGCACTTCTTGAGAAAAATGTTGTCTCTGAAAGGCGATATAGAAAATCAAAAAGAGAGGCAAGCCTAACCTCAAACACGTCGAACCATATAAGATTGTTCAAAAATTTTGCTAGGTGGCCTATGAGCTAGAATTACCCTCGTATATATTCAGAATAGCTCATCCAGTATTTCATATGTCAAACGCTTCAAGAATGCATAAGAAAAAATTTCGGTGTTAACCATGTACAGGATGTCCAGATTATAAAGAACTTGTCGTACAAAGAAATCTCAGTGAATAATAATGTCGAGGAAATGACGTAGGAGGCTAAAGAGGATATGAAGTATAGATACCCTCATTTATTTTAAACTTTAGGTTTATATCAACACTCGTGCGATACGATTCTTTTACTCATCTTCTACATATCGAACTTAATCCATATATCCTTTTTGAGGTGATATTGTTGAGACAAATATGGCAGGTGAAGCCCATACTCTAGTAGATGATAGTTAGGTGAGATATGGCTAACCCTTTTTATTATCGCATAAATAAACGGTTGTGTGGGGCCAATATGATATTCTTATGTTATTCTATCGCCCTATGTGGCATTAGATATGTGTTTGGGCTGTTTGGCCAGTTTGGATAGTCCTGTTTACAGAGGAAATTTTGCAGAAATTTTCAAAAATCTTAAGAGTTAGAATATTTCCCAACATTCGAGGTTAAATGTTCTTAAGGGGGGAAGGATGTTACACCCTGTATTTTTGTACTCATATGCGCCATAAGTAAAGTAACGTAAATCTTGGTGAGGCTAAGATCCAATATTTGGATGAAAATAAGTTTAAACATGTGTTACGAAAAAGTTTCTTAAGAATTCAGGGTCAAACGAATCAAAGAAAATTTAGTTCATCAAAACTCGGAGAAGGATAGGCCGAATTTTGAACAGGATTTTTGGCTCACCATGGTAGGGTATATATGATGTTATATGAGTAGTTATGGGGTGTATCTAAGTTCAAGTTCAGGGAATCGTCTTTCCAACTTAACAAACCATTCGTCGATACAACGTTGGAGTTAAAAGATATTCGCATTTTTGTCAGACTGTGCAACTGCGGGCAAACTAGCCGAGCGAGCTCCATAGCGAGGTTGTTGCTCGCTTTGGGCTGCGCTTAGCAAGCTAGAGTGACCAAAATAAGGTGGTGGCTGACCAAGTTAATCTTAAATTCGATGGGGACTTCATTTTTGCCCATTTCATGACCAAACCAGATCCAAATACTCTCCCAAAGGTTCCATAATATATCTCTAAGGTTCAAGAGCAAATCCAATCGGGATTCATACCAATATACCCTTAAAAGCTTGATATAAGTGAAGGAAGTGTCCTCTTGATGTTGTGGTGAAGTTGTAGGTTGTAGTGAGCTAAATAACTTGGAATTTAAATTGGAGCTAGGTAACTAGAGTGTTCTCTTACTTGTCCTTAAGTTGAATCTGGTGTCGCTTGAGATATTGAAGTGAAACACTACAAGGAAATGCTAGATAGTTGCCTAAAAATATAGTTATATTGTATATGATTTTGGAATGTTTTAGTGGAATTCTTGAGGTGTTTATGGCGGGATGTGGTACAGTATGGTAGTTGTAATTTTGATGTTGTAGTAATTGATGGATGGGAAGTGATTGTAGCTAGTTGGTATGGAAATTGAAGCATAAGAACTATGCACGTTAAGTGTTCGATAGAATGTCTAAATGAATTTTCTTGTGACTTATTGATCCTATTTTGATCCCAAATCATTCGTATAATGTAGATTACCGTTCGTAAAGCATTCGGGAGCTATCGACAAAGGTATGTAGAGCTTACTTTCATTCTTTCTTTTGGCATGATTCCAAACGAACGTCCTTCCAATAAGATTCTAATCTTAGTAATTAAAGAACGTGCAAGTTCTTCATTCTAAAGAAAAGCATATGATCTTGTTATTGTCCAGATTCTTGGCTTTCCATATAAGACATATATTGATGATATTTTCTACTTTTATGATATCACATGTTGATGAGTTAGCTCACATAACGTATTCGAAGGTTCAACGACCTTACGTCAGTCTGAAGGGATTAATAAGTATGCTATGAACCTCAGTCAGACTTTATACATATTTATACTATGCATTTCTACTGCCCTCGGAGGCTTATGGTGTTATTTACGCATCTTATATAGATATAATTTGATGATATTGGTCACAGAGGCCTATGGCATTATTTACGCAGCTTATATAGATATGATATTGATGATATTGCCCATAAAGGCATATGGTGTTATATACACAGCTTATATAAATATAATATTGATGATATTGTACACAGAGGCCTATGGCGTTATTTACGCAGCTTATATAGATATGATATTGATTATATTGCCCACATTGGCATACGACGTTATTAAACACGATTATATCCCATTTATGTACAGTATGGTCCTTAGAGACACTTCTGAGTTACATGTTATTGCTTTCAGTTTCCTTTGAACATTGATGCCTTTACTTACATTTACTTATGCCTTACATATAAAATACATTCTTTCGTACTGACGTCCCCTTTTCTGGGGCATTGTGTTCATGCCCGCAAGTACAGATAGATAGGCAGACGTACCTCCCAGTAGGATATCTGCTTTCAGTTGTTGGTAGTCGCACTCTACTTCTCCAAAGTTGTTGTTTGGAGTCGATAGGTGCATATATATATTTTTTATATTTTGGGTACGATGGGGACCTATCCCAACTAGTTATTGTATTATAGTACAACAAATTGAAAAAATTTCTTAACCTATTTATCATATTCATGTGATAATTGAGAACATGACATACAAGACTTATCCATCAATGAATAGTTATAAGAACAACACCTAACACACAACAAAAGGCATGCAGACATATCATTCAACCACATTTTAAAAAAAATATACCAATGCAGATTTTTTAATGTAAAAGTAAACATATTATAGCTCAGCAATGAAACAAGCAAAGCAACTTCTAAATTTCCAACACCGACTATAGGGCTCAGAACAATTTTAGGGGTCAAAATGATTTTAGGGCTCAGAACGATTTTAGGGCTCAGATTTCGGTTTGCAACACCTAAGAACGAATTTAGACTTGATAAAAATTGAGATTTAACATCAATGTAACCTTCTTGTGCACACAGTGATTTTTCTTAGCAAGATTCAATACCCTAACACAATGGGCTGAAAACGACAGGCGAAGAGTGCTAGGTTAGCAGCTTAGAACGAAAATGATGACATGCAAGATAGCTTAGATGGAATGAAATCGATGGGTTAGCAGCTCAGATGGAACGAAGAAGAAAGGAATTTTGGGTTAGTAGATGGAACGAAGAAGAAAGCTCTGGAAGTTCGACCTAATCGATGGGTTTAACTTAGCATAAATTGGATATGGGTTGGTTTTTTACGTGTTGGGTCGGGTCAACTAAAAAAAAATGGGTCAATTCTATAAAACCGTCACACAACATGTGACGGTGCAAATACCCATCATATGACTGTCAGAATTTTATGACAGTTTAAATACCTGTCACACAGATGTCATAAGTGTCTGTTGACCAAGAAGTCAAGGGAAAAACTGTCACACTATATGACAGTTGAGTAAACTGTCACACTCTGACTGTCACCGTAGGTCCTTTTTCTTGTAGTGTCGTACTGGGATTGTATTATAAGTATAAGTTAGGCACTTGGAGATCGTCCGTGTTGAGGATTATGCATTGAGATCATTTGTACAGACATGTGGAGACCGTCCGTATGGAGTATATGGACCTTACGAGTCCCCTATGAGTCATGACTCTCGAAGATTACCGTGGAGATCCATGTATATACTGGTTTTGGAGAGGATTTGTCTTTGAGACATATCATTGCATCACATTGCATCATCATACTTTTCTTATTTGATTATCTGTATTGTTGCTTAGCTTAATTTTCCTACCCAATTATCTGATTAGCTGAACATTTGACTTACTTGATAATTGATTATTCTCTACCTTTTTAATTGACCGGCTCAGGTTAAGGTAAACTGGTAAAGATGATAAGACTTTTCTTAAGTACTTCATCACTACTTTTTTCGTTGTGGGTCTATGAGGTATACTGAGTACATGTGCTTCCCATATTGATACTATACTTGCTGCGATATTTTTGGTGCATACATAGATCCGAGTTTGAGTAGAACTTATGAGCTATCTGAGTCCGAGATTATTGATTTTGTAGATTTGGGGTGAGTTTCCTGGCTTATCTGTAATGCCAGTCTCCTTCTATTTTCTTTACTATTTCTGTCTTCCTTATATTTCATATAATGTAATAGTTATGTTAAACTTGTATTATCACTTTTAGTGGCTCTTGTACACATTACACTAGTCTTGAATGGTATTTTGTTGTTTCCGTACATTCTTATTATAAAAGACTTGGCATTTAGATATTTGACGTAATTCTTTACTTTTTGTCGCTAAAATTTATTAATTGAATTAGTATTTGTTAGGTTGGCTTACCTATCGGATGGAGATATATGGCATCACGACTTATAATTTTTGGATCGTGACAATTTGGTATTAGAGTACTAGGTTCACTGGTCTCATGAATACAATAGCAATGTTTAGTAGAGTCTTGTGAATCGATACGATGATATTCATACCTATCTTCAAGAGGCTATAGGACATTAAGAAATGTTTCATTCCTTAATTCCTTATCGTGCGTATGAAATTCTGTTAAAGGTCTAATCTTCTTTGTTTCATTCTCTCGCTGATGGTGAGAAAATGTTCTCAAATTCACATAAGATTCGCTTGATATGACGTTTCACGACATGGTACGAGATGTGTCACTGTGATAAGAACGCGGGACTAAGTTCAGATTGCAGCTTTGACTTGAAGATTCAGTTCAGTGAGGTTGTGATTCATGCTCTTTAGTTCGGTAATATCCACAGAAAATGAGAGTAATGATATGAAGGACTACATGATCGCCATGTCTTCAATAGTTAGTTTCTCAGAAGTCAAGAAAGTACATTTATAGTAGAGCGAGGGTGATTTACTCGAGGTATGATTGGAGTGGGAGATCTTCCAACGTCATCCAAATTTGTTATGATGATCTTATGTAATGAGTGATTCAATGGCAGGTCAATAATTCAATAATGAAAGAGTACCTATGTTGATATCTGAAGACAAGTATAAGCTTTGGAGGACAATTCATCATATGAGAGAATAATGACCATGGTGAGGCTGTGAAGAGGAGCTGGATAAGAAAAAGACATGAAAGGTGATTCTTGGTGATGAGGGTTGAGGTGGTAAGACTTATTTGTGGTTTGTATGAAGATTTTCTTTCTATCCTACAGAGTTGAGGTACAAAAGAGAATTCGAATAGTTCACATGATATAGTGTTCATCTAATGGGAGCACGAGGTGTGTTGAGTCTGATATTGCTTGAGAGTATGAAAGGCTGAGTTGAGTTTCGATAGGATAGATTTGTGGTGGTGGAATAATGACAAGTAGTTCAAGAGTTCTTTAAGAAAATGGCCATTGGCTTTAAGGCCAAGCGAAGGAAGTTATCTGCGGCGATTGAATCTTATGAGAATAGGCGGTTGTATTCCTTCAGTAAGGGGCATGATTGCATGTTCGTTTGATATTCCAAGGTTGGTGATATTTGTCGCAGTTGTTTGATGTGCAAGGGAGACGAGTGCCACTAGCATGGCGTCTTCTAAAGGTTACAATGTCAGGAAGTGTGATGATTTTATTAGATTGTCATGGAGCGAAGCTACTCAGTTATGAAGTGGTTGTTAAAATAACATGAATTGCTTGGTATGTCGACTTCGTTGTAGGCTACGGGAAGTACAATGATCGATTGATGAGGATGGCTCAAGCACTGGACAAGTGTGAAGATTGATTACTTAAGGAGTTGTCGATTGTTGCACCTACTTTTGGACAATGGATGTGGCATTGTATCGGTTGCCTAGGACTCGATAAATTTCTACAAATCATTTCGTAAGGTACCACAATGTACTCTATTACATTATTTTGCAAATATGACGTATTGTGTCATTTCTTGTGGTTTAGTATTATTTTTATTGTTTGATTTGATAACACATTATTGTACAATTAGAAATAAGTTTAATAAAATTCATTATCTATTATAAATATTAAATTTATCAATAATTAATTATAAAATTAATTGAAGGAAACTTCTTTTTCCTAATTTATCACCAATTATGTAAATATATTAAGTTTTTTATTTCATGCAAATCTTAATGAAGTGGATACTTTCCCTCGAAAAAGTTAATTTTCCTCTTGATATCCATTGTCCGAAATAAATTAAGTAAATTTATTACATAGTAAATAATAGTTACTTATTATTTAGAAAAAATTGCATACTAGTCATAATAGCTTATGATTAAGAGCAGAGAGAAATAGGTGCCTAATCACAACTCATGTCTAAAAACTATAGATTTGCCACTTCGCTAATATTTTTAATGGACATTAGTAAAGCTAAACAATGATAAATACAAATCATCACAAGTAATGATGGTCGGTAAGTACTACACATTTTGGTATACTAATTGCCTCATATTTTATCGTGTTCTCATGATTATAGCGTCTATTGTCCAATTTTGAGTTTAATATATGTGTTTATTGTGTAGGACAAGATTTTGCGAAGAATAAGTGAATTAGAGCTAAAACGGATGAAATATGGCTTCGAAGTTTGAGCAGATGTCCAAGAAAACTAATCAGGATCGAGTTTGAGAACTGAGTGCACCCATGAGTAGTCCACAAACGTAGTTGAAAGACGCGTGCCACATAAAAACTTGTTGATTTCAAATGCACATGCAAGTAGACATGATCGACAACTAATAAAATTATAAGTAGCGTATCGTTCTAGCAAGAACTTGTTATTAACTATTAACTAACTACTTGTCTATTCAAGCAATTTTCTAAGAAGTTCTTGTGATTAATAAAACTACTATGATACTACAAGATAATCAGGTAAAGAAAATGAGCAAGTAAACTTAGTTTATAGAGTTCAATGAGATAAGTGATTCTAGGTTATGATTAACTAATAATCGTGTTGAGTAATCCAATAGAATTGACCTATTAGTCTATCTGAATAATTTGAATGGGTTAATATAGCTCATAAGAATCTTTGCTCTAACTCACCTACTGAAGTTAACCTAATGCCTATTATCCTATGGAAGTAGAAACAAGAATGGATGGATGATTCCCGTAAAATAACCAAGCAAGATGATTAGGCATATTATTCTAAACGTAAGATGATTAGGTATATTATCCTAAACGTGAGACCATTCTCCGAGGCCCATGTTCAAGAACTTGTCTTATTCAATTCTATATGCAACTCTAGATTCATAGATAGTATTCAATAGTTGACCAGACAATTAAATAATTAAGAGCATGATTGAATAAATTAACCAATGTGATAAATTAAATAGAAAAAATCATACTTTAAACTACAACAACCATATAGCACCACAACACTAGAAATAAGAAACTACAACGAAAAAGATGAGAGTTTAGGATCAAAATCGCTTTATTCATTCTTCTCCGCGTTTTATCTCCTCCTCTTGGTCCAATCCCCTCTCTAGGGCCGAACTTTCTTTAAAATTGTGTTTAAACATATATTTATATTGTGCTTATTACACTACCTTTTATGAGATTACTTATAGACCTTTCATATTGAAATTTTGTATCACCGGTTTTCTTTTTCTCGTCATGATATACTTGATCCATGCATAATATTAAAAAATATGAATACAAATTTTTTACTGCTATTTAGTATTGATAATAGGACTGAAAAAGTATCTAAAATATCAAATTTAGTCTTTGCTTTAGTATAGGCTCAAATTCTATGGGATGCAATTTATTTATATATTTTTTAAATTTTTGATAGCCAGAAAGAAAACATCTTACTAAACCAAAATAGGATCGGACAGGGCATAAAAATGCTTGTGACATCGCACGGAAGTTGATCTTTCAACACATTAGCCCCGAACTATCCTACCACGGTGCAAGGTACGCCATAGTAGGCTATTCTCTGGTCTTCCAACTCCTTTTGTCTACTCTCGATTCTCAACCCCTAAATTCGATCCCAGTTACTTTTTTAGATTTCAATTCAGACTTCGAAGTCGTATTTCATCTGTTTTAGCTACAATTCACTTTTTTCACAAATCATGTTCTACACAACAAATTAAAACACACATATTAAGCTCAAAACATCATAATGCTATAATCATTAGAAACACGATAAAATGTGAGGCCATTAGTATATAAAAAAGCGTACCTTTAGCCAAATATCAAGTATTGTTCTTGTCTAATCTATATGAAGAGTGTGGAGTATAAGAGGCGAAGCAACTACTTTTAGTATGGATTCGATCATGATTCTTCAAGTTCTTAAGAAATTACATATTTAAAAATATATGAAAATACTATTTCATTCGTCCGAATTTATGTGACACTATTTCTTTTTTGTCACTCACAAAAAGAATTATAACCTTTTGTATTTTTTTAGATTAAAATAACTAGCAGCATGCTAGTTGTGTTTTATTAAATCAAAAAAGTTCAACTGTAAAGAAAAAAAGAAAAAGCAATAAAAAAAACTACACTGAAGCAAACAAAGGTCAAAAGTGCCTCTATGAACAGCTAGAAACTGATAAATGAAAATTGGATCTGATGAAACTTCACCTAAAAGTCAAGTATTGGGTTGATGGCAACTTGATTTCATCACAAGTCATCTCAAAAGCTCTCATCAGGTGCTACGGAAAAAAGAAACCATCAGAAGAATCCTTCTAACTTGAACTAAGTTGTAGCAATCTTTACAATTTCAGAATAGTCTCTATGTCATGTGTTACCGTACAGTGGAAATGATCAATGCAACTATCACTCAATATACAAAGATGCTAATGAAGTTCTTCCAATAGATTGAACTATAAGTTAATACCACACATTGGATAGAATTTTTGTAGCAACTAAGTTATTGAAGTGATGCCTACTCCAAATATGCATTGGACTGCTGAATTTCTTTGATGCATTTCTTTTTATCTGTTGTGTAGTAGGTTTTTGTTTCCTACAGTATATCAAAATACCTAAAATATCAATCTGGTTCTCTTACCTTCAATATTTTGAATCTCAAATTTGACATCGACATTTATCTGCATTCAGAATTCTTTTTGTATCTAATTGACAACTCCTGAAAAGAGAAAAACTGAACTATACCTGCAAAATGAACAACAATGTTAGTGAAAAAATCTGCTAGCTTATTTCCTTCTTTATACACATGGTCAACTTTTATATGTCCATTCTTTCTCCATTCCTTGATTATGTTAACATCCATACTAATCTTTCATGGTACCTCCACTCCTCAACAAGCACTTTTTTCATCAATAATGAATCTGACACAGTTTTTGCTTCAGCAATAATGCAAGATGACTTATTGATCATACTTGCCCATGCAAAGCACCAAATCCCTTTCATTATTTCTAACACAAAAGGTTGAAGAGATTTGCCCAGTACTGCTCTTATGAGCTCCATCAATATTTCACTTGTACTAGCCTGCAGGACATCTCTCTTGCACTAATTTACATTCAACTTGAAGCTTGTACTCTTCCAAAATTTGAATCAGTTATGGCCATGTATAAGGAATTTCATCCAAGGATATTTAACCTTAGCCCGTTGGCATAAATTCCTATTTATTTCATATATCACTCTACTCCTTCACATTACCCATCCTTGCACTATTGTATTTCTCTTTTTCCATAATTTTCATGAAATGCTATCAGGAGCAGCCCGATATAATGGTTTGAGTTTAGCAATACATTTTGCTTTCCACCATGTGGATACTACCCGATTTATCTATACAAAGAGGCCCTAAATACCTGCTGCAGAAGCAAATACATTTCACATATCTGAAGCAAGTTTACCTGTTAGGAAAAAATGAGTCATATTTTTCTGTTGTGAAATTGAACAACACTTGCATTTAGAAACTATATAGATACCAATGTTGGTCAAGATGTCATCCACTTGTAACTTTAAATGCCACACTCTTCATAGAAAAAAAGAAAACTTTATAAGGCAGTCCGTTTATCTATAATAACTTATAAAATCAAAGTTGTTATTTTTTCTGTCTTAAAAAATCCCAAGAACTGCTCACATTGAACTTATCAGTACTGATTAACATCTACCACACCTTATCACTTTGATTATCTCCTTCCTTCACAATGAGTTCACTTCTGATATTTTTTACTATTTCTACAGGAATTATTTCTTGAAGTAGCTGATAATTCCATTGACCATTTATCATAACGTTATCCAACTACTCTATGTATTCATCAATATAATAGTCTATAGGAACAACATGAGTGAAAGGACCAAGTTTGGTTCAATTATCACACCAGAAATTAGAAGAACCATTTCTTGGTTCCCACCAAATCTCCTGTTCAATTTCATCTTTAGCTTCTCACATTTCCTTTCATAATTGTGATCCCCTTTCCATTGAACTAGAGTGAGGATTTTTTTTTCTATATTTATTTCACATGAACTTGGTTCATAAAGACATCTATTCTTGAATCTCCAACAAAGCTTGACAAATAAGGCTTTGGATACATCAAAAAGAGTTCTAAATTCCATGCCTCCCTCATGTTTAGGATAGCACAATATAACCATTAAGACCTAGGTCTGCTGCTTCTTTCATCATTGTTACTCCAATAAAATCTAGCAAACAATCTATGCAACTCCTGTATTGTAAACTTTGTGGGAAAATAGCAGAAGAAAGATACATTGGCATGCTATGCAGGACACTATTTATAAGAACAACTTTACCTCTAAAACACATCAACTTTTCTTTCCAGTTCTGCAACTTATCTTTAACCTTCTTTATCAAATCATTATAATACCTTCTTTTTTCTTGGTATGAAAGATACGGAATTCAAGGTACTTGAAAGGGAAACATTCTCTTGAGAAACCTGTGATTTGAGCTACTTCCTGAGATAAACTAGCTGACTATTTTGATGCATATAGAAACAACTCTTATCCCTATTCATCATTTGTCCTGATATTTTATCATAATCCAATAAAACATGCATGACCAACTCTAGAAAATACTTGTATACAGATGCAAAAATTATAGTATCATTTTCATAGGTCAAATGATTAAAATTTGCACTCCATTTAGGCATGTCAAAATTTTTGTACTTTCCATCTTTAAATAAGCATTTCAGAGTTCTAGTAAGCACTTCAGCTGATAACACAAATAATGTAGGAGATAAGGGATCTCCTTGCTTGACTCCCTTTGTAGAATGAAAGAAATTTATTACAACCCATAATTTTATATGTTGAGTATACCTTAATATAGGGAGCATAAAACAAGGAAGAGGATTCCCTTGGAAAAAATTAAGTAATGATTGACTGGAAGCCCGAAGAAGTCATAAGAGTTTAATAACAGCTAAGCCCTTCATGCTTGCAATCCTTACGTGGAGTATCTCGTGTCAAGCCAATGTAACATGAAAGGAGTTATGATGGTCATAAAAGGATAATAAAGGCCTTGGCCCAAGGTTGGAAGTATATCTAAGAGATTTCAAGTTATACTTGTCGTTCTGTGCGCGTTTAAGAGCATAGTTAATTGATTTGAGCTCCGACGACTTGAGGTCCGTTCGGAGGGTCACATATAACTTATATGAATCTTAAGAAGGTATACAGAAGGTTGGTGGTCACATGGATTAAATAAATCACATCTTGACAAAGTTTGGTGAAAATTTGATGATACGCTAAGCATTTCGCCCCACGAAAGTCGATTCGCTTCGCGGATCAAGCCACGGAACAGAGCCTCTTCCCCATCATACTTCCACCATGTGTGTTAGGTTCTGCGGCCGTAGATAGTGGTATGCAACAAAGAACCTGCCTCATATGGGAGGCAATGGATGATTCTATTTAAAGCTAAGATCGGTGGTATCTTCATTTTATTTCATTTCCGACCAAGACACATCCCAAATACTCTCAAACACTTCTCTAGGGTTTTTAAATCATCAAGGACTCATCCCATACTAGTTTAAGGAGGAATCTTCCATAGATAATCATTATGAAGCTTGAAAATTTTCTTGGTAGCAAGATGGAGTGAATGATCTTCTTGAGCTTGAAGAACAGTTTATGTTACACATCTTCTTGGCTGATTTAATGTAAGATATTAACGCTCTTAACGATTCCTAGCTTCTCATAGCTTTGTGGGAGTTATTGATGAAGATAACTTGTGGTAGTTAAGCTAGAACTCTATGAAAGAATTTTTATGTAACTATGAAAGAATTTTTATGTAACTATGTTTGTATCGATTTCCAGGAAAGAAGTTGTATGTCATGCCAAAAGAAATGAAGAGTGAGCCTTAACATACTTGTGTCGCTTAGTTAAGGTTCACTCTTGCTTTCTTTTGGCATGACCTATGAATAAATGTAACCATATAGACGATCCTTCAAAAGAAACTCTATTCTTAAGATTGGAAAATTGTGAATACCTTTGTTTCATAGTGATATTTCATGATTCCTATTGTTTCTTATCGGGAGCACTTCCCTTTATGGTATCTTGTATCATATGCCTTTTTTATGATCCTTATTGATCCTCAAACAATTGATACAAACATAGTTACATAATGACAATCGGAGGATAATCACTCCGATCAGATCTATAAGGCCCTTCAGAGTCATTGCATGCGATATGTATCTATTTTACGATATCGCATCGCGCTATAGTCGATCGGATAGGCACTTATATGTGCACACCACTGCAGTTGGGAAGTTTATGATGATGATATCCCCAAAGAGCGGGTTAATGATGATGAGATAGCCCCGATATATATATATACACATGAGTTTTAAAGCAAAGTATGCATATTCCTTGCCCATAGAGGCACTCAGAGTACATGTTGTTTCTCTATTGCTCTATTTATAGGTTTGCACTTAGCTACAACTTCAGTTTTATGCTTCATTTACATTATTGTACTTGTTTACAGTTTCAACCTTACATATTTAATACATCTTTCGTACCGACGACACCTTGCTGGGGCACTACGTTTCATGCCCTGCAGGTACAGATAGAGATTCATACGATACTTCACAATAGGTAATTCGACTCAACTGAAGGTTATCCGCTCCTTTCTTCCAGAGTTGTTTAGTGAGCTGATAGGTATGGTGATTGCATATATGTACATAGTTAGGTATGGAGAGGCCCTGTCCTAACTAGATTTTGTTGACATACTCTCTAGACGCTTGTAGACAGTCGTCTTGTACATAGTAGTCTTATGTGGCCTTGTCGACCTTATTGTATATCCATATATGTTGGGCCTTTTTTGTGTGCAGGTAATTGTGTCATCTGATTAGGTAATCATTCATTAGAGGCCTTGTCGACCCATGTATTGTTGAGTATGCTACATATATCATGAGTGGTACATTCGGGTCTTAGAACACCGGGTGTCCCCCATTCCCCCTAAGATTGGGGTGTGACAAAATTATAGGGTTTACCATTCAGAGTCACAGAATACCAGTTGTTTGCCATCAGTCTCCATATTATATCTACAAATATTTCTAAGAATCCCATTCTTTTAAGAACTCTGATCAGATACAACCAAGACACCCTATCGTATGCCTTAGTCATATTCAGTTTGACTATCATATTTGCAGGTTTTCCCCCTTTCCTTATATCAGTGACAATCTCCTGACTCAGGAGTGTCACGACCCAAACCGGAGGGCTGCGATGGGCACCCGGACTCCACCTGCCGGGTAGTGCTAATCGTATAACCAACTTCTAATCACAATTGAATACGGACTAAGCCGAAAGAAAATTATGAAAATCAGGTAACCATCTTATATATACACATACCCATACAAAGGCCAACAAGGCCATACAAGACCACTATCCACAGGACCCCTGTCTACAAGCCTCTAGGAGTAGCAACATCAAAGGTCGGGACAGGACCCCGCCATACCCATATATATAAGCAAAATTGTACCGTACCAAAATTAGACCAATACTCCAAACAAGGGGAGTGCTCCAAAAATTCGATGGATCCGCAACCAACTAACATGAACCGTCACCCTGCTTATGTGAACCTGCGGACATGAAACGCAGCGTCCTCCGACAAAAGGGACGTCAATACGACACATCTGAGTATGCCAGGCATGAACAATAGTAATACAGGGATATAACAACAACTAACCAGCAATAAATGCATCTGAGGGTCCTAATACATATGCCTAAATGTTATGCACAATGTAGTATACATATACATCAGCCTCTTCGGGCATCTTCCTTACCATAACAGCCTCTGTGGGCACCATATCATGTAATGATTAATGAATATATGCATAATGCAAATGCGATATATTAATGTCCACACATGAATCCTCCCATAATCGCCTCTGTGGGTATCAAGTTATATCGCCACACAAGGGCATCACATAATCATATCATATTGGCCTCTTCGGGCTCTTTTGTGATAGTCTGTACCAGCTGCAGGTGGTGTGCGTATATAACGCCTTTCCCTTTTCCCATTTCCCGTGCATATATGTACAATATTTACCATATAGTAGTATGCATAGCACAAGTGGTCCAGTGTAATATATGAATGCAATGAAAATGAAAATGCATGAATCACAATAAAATATCCTGAATGACATAATTTTCTTGTACCTTCGGTTAACACCGTAAATATTAACATCTTTTCTGTATGCCTTAATAGGACTTAGTAACATATTTAAACATGCTTTTAATATAGAAATCAATAACACGAATATTCTTAACTACTAGGAATAGAATAAATTATGGAACAATATCACAGTTATATTTCATTACATGGAACATGCCAAAAGAAAGAAATAATTTGTCTTAGCATACCTCGTCGACCCTTAAATGATTTCAACGGACTAGCCTCCCTCACAAGCCAAGCTTAGCTTTACCATTTCCATGAATTTCTATTCGTAACATAGAATTTAGGAAGATGTGCTTGAGGCTATACTGAAGTAAACACAGAAGCCCATTGATTACATATAAGATCAAAAAAGGAGAAAATTGTGTACTAAAATAAAAAGGGTAGCAGCCTTAATCGTACCACATAAAATACTAGAAGACCAAATGTTATATCACCCCTCTACTTATTACGATGAAGGCTTAGAATGAAATTCTTAAAAGATATCCTAAGCCAAATGTAAACTCCTGACGTGAGAACATTCCTACCACTACTTAATGCTCTTAATGATTCATCATTATGATGTCCTCCACTAGCCACTCCTTGGTGGTGGAGTCATCCCCCATGTGACGCCATATACTCCCAACATGCATGGTCGCTTAATTAATTAATTAAGTGACCTGCCTCCGCATAATTTATCAATCACACACACAATTAATTCCATGAATCCAATTCACTTAAACCTTGATAACTTATAAGATCTTCATATACTCAATGTCATAATTTGTGATATGACACTAGTCTATAACCTCTTTATGCATGTACCAAATTTATTTCCGCTCCCCGGCGTCACACTTGTTACGTCCAAAATTATTTTTGGGGTTCAATCCTTTTATATGCTAAACTATTTATTAGCATACGTAAATATGATCCAATTTTTTTTTTCCAATGCTCGGGTCTATTTACACACACCTAGCGATTTTACGTACGCTTAACAATTTAAACCGTAACCCGAAAGTACGGGATGTTACATCTTTCCCCGCTTCGAAACATTCATCCTCGAATGTTGGGGTACGTATCTAATCCCCGTTACGTAGCCCAGAAATACAACTTTTCCTAGTTCCACCAAATCCGCTAGGGTCTAATGGCTACAAACTAATATTGCATAATTTCAATAGATCCGTATTTACAACACATCCATATTAGGTAAAAAGATCGATAATGTACCTGTAACGACATCAAGTGAGGACTTCCAATCCAGTCGTCCCATCAATTCCTAAGTACTGTTCTGTCCCCCACCAAAATTAGTTGCTCTACTCCTACCCCTACCTTGACCGGATAATGTGTGACGACTCTGCCCTGATGGGCGTACTAACCGTGATGAAGCTGCTGTAGATTCGACCGGTTGAACTCTAACACATTCACCTCCTGTCGGACAATCCCGCATAAAATGACCAGGTTCACCACAAGAGTAACACACCCTCACTCCCTGCTGGCACGGCCCTGTATGGGTCCTACCACACTTCCGCATTGAGCTAATGGCGGTCTCATCTGGATAGCATCCCTTCTATAATAAGGCCCTGACGCTTGTGAATTCTGACCCAGTCCCGATTGAATAAACCGATAAGCCCTCGACCATGTAGATGGTAATGATGTGTTGTCCACCGGGTAGGATGGGCGTTCATAAGGCTATGGCATGGGCTCATCTCCGAAATCTCCTACGTCACCAATGGATTGGGCCCTCTTATGCTGGCCCTTATCACGTTCTCGATCTTCCCGCTGTTGCTTCTTACGACCTTCCAAGTTCTATGCATAAGCCTGAAGGCGAGCGATATCCATAATCGGATTCAAAGAAGCCGTAGTACACTCATTAATCAAGTGCGGCCCCAAAACAGTAACAAACCTATGTACCCGGTCACTCATCTCTGCTACAATCGTAGAAGCATATCGGGCCAACGAATTAAATTGCAAACTATATTCTTGAACACTCAGGTCACCCTACTCAAGACGTAGGAACTTGTCATGCCTGGCCCGTCGAAGTTCAACTAGTAGAAAATATTGTAAAAAGGCCTCTAAAAATTCTCTCCATTGAGCCGGTGAAGCACGAGGTCCCCTGGATTGCTCCCATATATCATACCAGGTTACTGCGACATCCCGCAGTCTATACGAAGCAAACTTTACCGACTCGGTATCGGTAGCATTCATTACCCGCAAAGTACGCTGTACCTGATCCAGAAAATTTTGCGAGTCCGCGTTCAGGTCTGTTTCTATGAATACCGGAGGGTCTAGATTGATGAAATCCCGAGCTCTTGCACTAGCAGCTCTATCAGAAGGACTGGAAACCTGACGTTGGGCTTGAGCGGCCACCAATCGTGTCAATAACTGAAATGCACTCCGCATATCAAGATCCACGTATGGAGTATCTAGTGGAGGAACTAGGGGCACTGCAACTCTACTACTCTCCTCTGATGGTGACGAACTAAGAGAATCGTACAAAGGGGTCGCACCGGCACCGAGGGTCTCACTCTGGCCCTTGCTAGCGGGTGGCAATCGGCTGGCACCTTCGCCCGCAGCCGTATTCAATTCCCTTATACTCTTGGACTTCTTCCTTGTTGTAGGCATTGCTAGAATTATAAATACGAAATAGATTAGGAATGAAATACTTATAACTCAGCTCTACTACACGATTTATGATATGAAAGAATGGAAGTCATTCCTAAATGTCAGATAGCATCTTGTTTATAAGTATGGTGCATAACATACCCATAAACAAGACTCTACTAGACACGACTTATAGACTCCCTAGGACAGACATACTCTGATACCAAGTTTGTCATGACCCAAATCGGAGGGCCGCGACGGGCACTCGGACCCCACCCACTGGGTACCGCTAATCGTACAACGAACTTCTAATCACAATTGAATACGGACTAAGCCGAAAGAAAATTATGAAAATCAGGTAACTATCTTATATATACACATACCCATACCAAGGCCGACAAGGCCATACAAGAACACTATCCACAGGACCCCTGTCTACAAGCCTCTAGGAGTAGCAATATCAAAGGTCGGGACAGGGCCCCGCCATACCCATATATATAAGAAAAATTGTACCGTACCAAAATTAGACCAACACTCCGAACAAGGGGAGTGTTCCAAAAATCCGTTGGATCCGCAATCAACTAACGTGAAGCGTCACCTTGCCTATCTGAACCTGCGGGCATGAAACGAAGCGTCCCCCAACAAAAGGGACGTTAGTACGACTGATGTACTGAGTATGTCAGGCATGAATAATTGTAATACAGGGATATAACAACAACTGAAACAGAAACAACTAACCATCAATAAATGCCTCTAAGGGCCCTAATACATATGCCTAAATGTTATGCACAATGCAGTATACATATACATCAGCCTCTTCGGGCATCTTCCTTACTATAACAGCTTCTGTGGGCACCATACCATGTAATGATTAATGAATGTATGCATAATGCAAATGCGGTATACTAATGTCCACACAGGAATCCTCTCATAACCGCCTCTGTGGGCATCAGGTTATATCGCCACACAAGGGCATCACATCATCACATTATATTGGCATCTTCGGGCTCTTTTATGATAGTTTGTACCAGCTGCAGGTGGTGTGCGTATATAACGCCTTTCCCTTTTCCCATTCCCCGTACATATATATATAATATTTACCATTTAGTAGTGTACATAGGACAAGTAGTCCAAGGTAATATATGAATGCAATGCAAATGAAAATGCATGAATCACAATAAAATATCCTGAATGACATAATTTCCTTGTACATTCGGTTAACGCCGTAAATATTAACCTCTTTTCTGTTTGCCTTAATAAGGACTTAGGAATATATTTAGACATATTTTTAAATAGGAATCAATAACATGAATATTCTTAACTACTAGGAGTAGAATAAATTATGGAGCAATATCACAGTTATATTTCAACATGGAACATGCCAAAAGAAAGAAATAATTTTTCTTAACATACCTCGTCGACCCTTAAATGATTTCAACGGACTAGCCTCCCTCACAAGCCAAGCTTAGCTTTACCATTTCCATGAATTTCTATTCGTAACATAGAATTTAGGAAGATGTACTTGAGGCTATACTGAAGTAAACACAGAAGCTCATTGATTACGTCTAAGACCAAAAAAGGAGAAAATTGTGTACTAAAATAAAAAGGGTAGCAGCCTTAATCGTACCACATAAAACACTAGAAGACCAAATGCTATATCACCCATCTACTTATTACGATGAAGGCTTAGAATGAAATTCTTAAAAGAGTTCCTAAGCCAAATGTAAACTCCTGACGTGAGAACATTCCTAACACTACTTAATGCTCTTAATGATTCATCATTATGATGTCCTCCACTAGCCACTCCTTGGCGGTGGAGTCATCCCCCATGTGAAGCCACATACTCCTAACATGCCTGGTCACTTAATTAAGTGACCTGTCTCCGCATAATTTATCAATCACACACACAATTAATTTCGTGATCCCAATTCACTTAAACCTTGATAACTTATAAGATCTTCATACACTCAATGTCATAATTTGTGATATGACACTAGTCTATAACCTCTTTATGGAATAATATTCCGGTTATGCTTTGTATGTAGAATATGCCCAAAATAAAGAAAAAGCCTTGCATACCTTGTTGTCAAAATTATCTAAGTTCTACGGGTCCTTGTAATCTTTATGAATGATTATCTACAGCACACGAATGATTTAAATCACAATCGGATTAATATACCAATAATAGATTCCTTAAGACATTCTAGTGAACACCTTGTACGCGTCGAATCTATGTTTCTTCTATATGGAAATCTATACCGGCAGCAACATAACCAGCCTTTCTAATCCTTCTCCTTCACAGCTACAGTATCTATAACTATCCAACAACTTCACATGCAACTTCCAGTTTCATACGGATTGCCCCAACAGTACCCAATCAACTTAGTATTTTCAATACCCATCTTAGAACTAATAAGAATCGGATTCTATAATTCGTATGAACTTAGGAACAAGAAGGATTACATCAATTAGAAGTATCCATAAAAGTCATCGGAAAGCCTTTTGTCCGTACCGATTTCGACAGAACCAGAAGCGCTGAAATCGACTTGCTAGAGCTTCGCCGAGACTCAAAGTCTCGGCTTGGTTTCTGAGCCTTCAACCTTTCTTCAAGGTTTCAATTTCACTGGAATTAAGGTCTAGAACACCAAAGGTTTCTCCCTTTTTGGTTATATGAAAGTTTGTAGAAAATCCCCCAATTCAGTCGAAAATTTCACAGGCTACCAACTGGGATTACTTCTTCTGATTGAAGTGGAACAATTTTTTTTCAAGAGAAAAGTTTTCTAAATTTTTTTTAAGGTGATGAAAGCTTGAAGAGATGATGATTTGTTAAGATGGAGAAGATGTGAATGTTTGGAGATTTATGGGGCTGTCACCGATCGGTTATAGGCGTAGTCACTGGAACATTGAGTTATAATGCTACACGTATAAATCCCCAGTATATATTGTCTCCCCAATTATAATTAATTAATTCCATAATTAATTAAATATACACACAATTAAATTTCCGATCTCAATTCACTTAAATCCCGACGACTTATAAAATCATCTTATATCTAATGTCATAATTTTTGTAATATGACACTAGTCTATACTCTCTTCGGGGATACACAATTATTATTATTAATCTCCGTCGTCACACTTGTTAAATCCCAAAATTATTTCGGGATCACATCCTTTTATATACTAATTTTCTTATAAATACAACATAAACTTCCGGGATTCGGGTCTACTTGCCTGTGTTTATGCGCTCAAACATTACCCAAAAATACGAGGTGTTACATCCTCTCCCCCTTAGAAACATTCGTCCTCGAATGTCGGGATGATAAGTCTAATCCAAATTCATTTTATATATACAAAATGGTAGATAAAACTCATGCCATTATTTATATCCCTATTGATCTCGGCTAAGCAATGTGGACAGTACCAGCTATAATATGGATCAACCAGACAGCAAAACATGTAACATCTCATATCAAAACTAAGCAGGTCACTTTTAAGCTCAAAACAAACATGTTAGGAATCTAGTCAATCATACTAATAAAGAATATGCATCCATGGATTCAACCTGACTGTTTACAACCTCAGAGGCAACATGTAATGCCAAGATGATCCAAACAGACCTTTCAGGCTCAAGAGTTTAACTATACTATTCTATTTAGATTAAAAAACATGGCACAACCTTTTACTGGGTAACTTATCATTTTCAACTTAGCATGAGAGCAGCCCAAACATGTACCATCCATGAACTGATTATACAATTCTCAGATGTTTGACTTTATCCAACAAGGCATTAGATTAGGTGATTCAGGCTTCAAGCTGACATTTCCAGATTCAACATATGAAAGTATGTAGGCATGATATTCAACATGACATTTTAACATAATCAGACATCACCCTGAGTTTCTAAAAGACTTAATGTTTATCATTTTAAATTGAGAATGCAAATAGATTACTTACCAAGGATTAGGTCTACCAAGACAGAGACAAGCAAAATGGTGTAAAACTAAGGCTAATACATGTGAACAGAACAGGAGATTGGATATACATAAGTAGGACAAAGCCGCAATAAGTCATGCAAGTGATTATTTCTCTCAAATTAGCCTAATGGACATTAATCACTCCTAAATCAGTTTTGAATAAGGTTATTATTGCCTAGCTATACATACAAAATAAATTTAAATCCATTTCATGACTTAACTAAAACCACATACTAATCACACATTTCATGATTCTAATAAACATGTTCATATAGATGTATAACATCACCACATCAAACTGTACAACAATCTTATCAATCCACATACAAAATCCATATATTTCTTCGATTAATCCAAACATACAACCATATATCAGTTAAACACAATACATCATTTATTTTAAAAGTAACTAATTTAAAGATCTTATGGATTATCGGGATAGGTACTAGGACAGCCTTATGATCTTGTTGGTGCATCTGCGCTCGCCTTCTCCTTTCCTGTCTCTTGTCTTTCCCCGGCGTGTATCCCATAACATAGACCGGCGAGCCCTGATTAACGGATCCCTAAGATTGAGGACTATTCAAAATCTTGGAAGGGTCGGGGTCATTAAGCGACATGCATACCCGGTCATGGCGTGATGTCAGAGGATAATCCAGTTGTACCCGTCTCTGTGTTGTTCCACCTATCCCATGGTCAGTGGGGCCTAACACTGACACTAAATTCCTTGGTGAAGTCGGAACTCCCCTCACCCCACTTCTAGCCGGAAGAACCGAGGGTGTTCGATCGGGTGACTCATAGGGATCTTCAGATGGATCCTCATCTATAGACTCCATGATTTCTGATGGATCTGAGTCCATAGTATAACCCTCCGACCCGTGCCAGCGGGTGGTATCTGTCTAACATCTTATCTTGTGATAGTACCCGCATCATTATTACTCGAAGTGTTTCTCATTGTGGATGTTACTGCAGTTCAAATGAGAAAATTTGATTAGGAACCGATACTCTCACGACTCAGCTCTATCGAACGATCTAGATTATGAAAGAATGGAAAGAATTCTAAATGCCCTGTAACCTCATATTTATAAGTGTGGCACGCAACACACCCATAACATAGACTCTACTAGACACGGCTTGTAGACTCCCTAGGACAGATATGCTTTGATGCCAAGTTTGTCACGATCCAAACTGGAGGGCCTCAACGGGCACCCAGACCCTACCCGCCGGGCACCACAGATACCTTCTACCCCTAATCATATTTAATCATGGACTGAGCCCTGATAGATAATATGAAGTTTTAACCCAACAACCGCAACTTACACATTTATATACCAAGGCCGGCAAGGCCATACATGACAAGTAACCACATGACACATATCTACAAGCCTCTAAAGAGTAAACATACCATGACCAAACCGTGACTCCCAAATGAATAGAGCGCTCTAAATACCAGCTAAACCAGTAACCCACTAGGGCGAACTGTCACTCTCGCAATGTGAACCTGCGAGCATAAAACGCAGCGTCCCCCAACAAAAGGAACATCAGTACGACTAATGTACTGAGTATGTCAGGCATAAGAAATAACATAGCAGGGATATATCATAGTCTGAGACAGAAACTGTTGAACATCAGTAAATGCCTCTGAGGGCCCTAATACACATGCCTAAATGTTATGCACAATGCAGTATACATATACATCAGCCTCTTCGGGCATCTTCCTTACCATAACAGCCTCTGTGGGCATCATACCATATATTGGTAAATAAAAGTATGCATGATGTAAATGCGGTATATGTATATATATTAGTGTTGTGGATCGTGCAACCCGTCCC
Source organism: Anisodus tanguticus (assembly GCA_034509755.1). Lineage (NCBI taxonomy): Eukaryota > Viridiplantae > Streptophyta > Magnoliopsida > Solanales > Solanaceae > Anisodus > Anisodus tanguticus. The sequence continues at coordinate 21,724,198 of CM067550.1, read as the reverse complement.
AATATATGTTAGTGTTGCGGATCGTGCAACCTGTCCCAATAAGCCACACATGCATCACATCACATCACATCATCACATCATATTAGCCTCTTAGGGCTCTTTTGTGATAGTCTGTACCAACTGTAGGTGGTGTGCGTATATAACGCCTTTCCCTTTCCCCATATCCCCTATATATATAATATTTACCATAAAGTAATGTGCATAGCACAAGTAGTCCAGGGTACTATATAAATGCAATGCAAATAAGAGAATGCATGAATGACAATAACACATTCCGGCCCTATATCCTTGTACCTTTGGCTAACACTGTGAATATCATCATATTTTCCGTATGCCTCAATAAGGACTTAGAAACATACTTAAAACAGACTTTTAACATAAGAGTCAATGACATGATCGTTCTTAACTACTTAGAGTAGAGTACTTTATGGAACAATATTCCGGTTATGCTTTGTACGTAGAATATGCCAAAAAGAAAGAAAGAGCCTTGCATACCTTGTTGTCGAAATTATCTAAGTTTCATGGGTCCTTGTAAGCTCTATGAATGATTATCTACATTGAACTAATGATTTAAATGACAATTGGATTAATATACCAATAATAGATTCATTAAGACATTCTAGCGAACACCTTGTACACGTCGAATCTATGTTTCTTCTATATAGAAATCTATACAGGCAGCAACATAACCAGCCTTTCTAATCCTTCTCCTTCACTGCTACAGTATCTATAACTATCCAACAACTTCACATGCAACTTCGAGTTTCATACGGACTGCTCCAACAATACCCAATCCACTTAGTATTGTCAATACCCATCTTAGAACTAATAAGAATCAGATTCTATAATTCGTATGAACTTAGGAACAAGAAGTATTACCTCAATTAGAAGTAGCCACGAAAGTTATCGGAAAGCCTTTTGTCCGTATCGGATTCCGACAGAACCAGAAGCGCTGAAATCGACTTGCTAGAGCTTCGTCGAGACTCAAAGTCTCAGCTTGGTTTATGAGCCTTCAGCCTTTCTTCAAGGTTTCAATTTCACTGGAATTAAGGTCTAGAACACCACAGATTTCTCCCTTTTTGGTTATTCGAAAGCTTGCAGAAAATCTCCCAATTCAGTCGAAAATTTCACAAGCTACCAACTGGGATTACTTCTTCTGATTGAAGTGGAACAATCTTTTTTTCAGAGAAAAGTTTTCTACAAAAATTTATGGAGATGAAATCTTGAAGAGATGAAGGTCTGTTAAGATGGAGAAGATGTGAATGTTTGGAGATTTATGGGGCTGTCACCGATCGGTTATAAGCGTTGTCACTGGAACATTGAGTTATAATGCTACATGTATAAATCCCCACTATATATTGTCTCCCCAATTATAATTAATTAATCCCATAATTAATTAATTATACACACAATTAAATTCCCGATCTCAATTCACTTAAATCCCGGCGACTTATAAAATACTCTTATACCTAATGTCATAATTCCTGTAATATGACACTAGTTTATAATCTCTTCGGGGATACACAATTATTATTATTAATCCCCGTCGTCACACTTGTTAAATCCCAAAATTGTTTCGGGATCACAACCTTTTATATACTAATTTTCTTATTAGCATACGTAAATACAACATAAACTTCGCAGGATTCGGGTCTACTTGCCTATGTTTATGCGCTCAAACCATTACCCGAAAATAGGTGTTACAATTATCATCTTCTATTACCATGGAAGGGATGTGATTAAGCATACTAAAGTCTGTAGTTTTTTCTTCTTGAGTAAACTGCATAATAAAAAAAGCTCCTACTTCACTAGCTTGTTGGTTTTCCCCTCTATCCAATCTCCATATAGATTTTGTATCCTCTTGATTTGCAATCGCTTCCTCCTACCATTAATCAAGTTAAGAAATAATCTTGTATTTCTATCTCCTTCCGCAAATCAAGTAACATTTGCTTTTTGCCTTCAAAATGTAAATATTTATTCAATTCTGCTTAAGCCTATTGTAACACCATTCAATTCAAAGGTGAGAGATCCTCTTCAAACAAATCTTCTTTAATCCTCACAATCTGCTTAAAAATATCACCAAAGGCCTTTCTACTCCATCTTGATAGAACTCCTTTTATGAACTTCACTTGTTGCTTAAATAAAATAAAAGAATTTTCTTCTGAGTCTGTAGACCAATTGTTCCTGACTGTCTCCAGAAATATTTATGCTCTGTCCAGAACTTCAAGAATCTAAAAGGTCTAATAAAATTTTGTCTTTGTTCACCCAAAAAAATAAGCAAAGGAGCATGATTTGATCCAGTTCTGGATAGGTGTTCTACTTCAATTGGTTCAAACCATTATTAAAATTGTTGATTTACAACAATCATGTCCAACCTCTCAAATATGCAATCAGCACATGCTCTACTATTCCACCAAGTAAAAGGACTATCTTTGTAGCTAGTTTCAAATAGTTCACATGAATTCACACAAAAGGCAAAGTCTTTATAATCATGTGGTTGAATATGCATAGTATATACCACCTGATAAATACTGTCCCACAGTTGCATTCTCTTCACCTCATCACACTTGACATAAACTAAGGTAATTACCGTAGACTTATTCTGATCCTGCAAGAATAACTTTAAAGTAATTTCCTGTGAATAATCAAAAGTAACTTTCACATCCACATTGTCTTCAATAAAGTACCATATCTTGCCAGAATAATTTTCCACATTCCTAGTTTCTTTATGTAAATGTCTATATATCTAGCTTGTTGAAATAGCTCCTATGCAACATCTGTAACTTGTGAAATGCTTGTTGTGTCCTTACTGACTTGATATTTCAAATGAAAGCTTTAATTATCACTTAAAGTTGGATTTGGTAGCACACGTCTTTGGCACTACCCTAGTAGGTAGTTGAACCTCTGCTGCTCTTTGTTTTCTGCCTTTTTCCTTTCCCTTAGATACTGAGTTTGGAGAAATACCTGTCATTCTAGTCACTCATGCTACCTTTTCTTGTAAATTCTCCTCTTTATCCTCAATTATAGCTGCTTCATTGGACTTATCTATCAAAGGAATCCCATCCTCCTCAGAGATATTATGAGAAATTAGATCATGCAACTTCCTCATAGGAGAATTCTTCTTCAGTAAAGATATCTGATCACAACTAGAACTACTAACAATGACAGCCTTATCACCTGCATAAGATGTCTCTTCTATATGACCTCCAGGAGCTATAAAGTTTGGATTCACCTCTGAACTAGCTCATATTTCTAGCACTTCATTGCTACCTCGATCTCTTTGAGTTTGAAGACTCTGATAACCTAAATTCTCCTTACCACCTGGTGAACTTTGATGAGAAGCATTTACATGCTTCTTTTCAATACTTCTTACCCCAGAGCTTTATCAGTTGATTATGAATCCTTCTTTTTTGAACTGGTCTGTTGAACTGAGCTTAATCAAAAGCAAAATGGGGTTAAAAGCACAGGCCATGTAGACCAAGTGTTTGCTTGTCATTCAGGGATTTCAAGCAAACACTTGGTCTACATGGCCTGTGCTTTTAACCCCATTTTGCTTTTGATCATTATTCACTACAATTACATCAACATGAGCCTCCTCATGATGCTCCTCATCTTTCTTTTCATTTTCATGAACCTACCCTTCAAATTCATAATTAATATTCCTTCCAATATGATTAATTTCTCCTTGCTCCAACTCTACCTCACCTTCAGTTTCCTCTTCTACTCTATCTCTGTAAAACTTCTTCACCAGTTGAGAGTTGGTTATTTATCTGCACCATTTTCATGGTCTTAGCATTTTGGTCTTCCACTAATTTTATTTGTTTTATCCCCATTTCATCAATTGTATTATCGTCAAATTTGTCAGTAGAAGAGACCTCTTCTACTTCCTCCATTGCATCATCTGCCCTTTCTTGATCTTGAGATATTACTGTTGCTTCTATAGCTTCCTGATTCCCTTGCTCCTTTACACCTTCATTATCTGTATTTTGGCACCCTTCTTCATTTGTCAAAGCTGCAAATTTATTTCGAACAACAACTTTGAAACTTAGTTCAGCCTCAACAACATTCCCATTTATTGATTTTTCATTAATAAACTTGCCAGGATTCTTCTCCATAGTAAATACCCTATTATCCTTAATAAGATTAAATTTTTCTGGATTTTCAACCACCCTACCACTAGATAACACTCTAGCAAGATAATTAGCCTTGTTCCTGAAATTATTTGCATGCTTCAACTCCTGATCCATTAAATGTTTACCCTTTCCATCCATCTTATCAGTCTCCTCATATTGTGAGCTTCTCAGTTCCGGATGCAAGGTTTTACAACCCTCTTCATTATGACCTTGTAGTTTACACTTCTTGCAGTACTTTCGTAAAACAATATATTGTACCGTAACATCCACAATTCTAACCTCACTAGATTTTTCATCACTAATCTCCATCCATACAATTTCTGATATATCAGCAATAAGATCAACAAGAACTTTAACCCTAGCATAATTAGATCATGTTTTGTTAATCATAGCCATTTCTAGTTGTAGAGGTTTACCTACTGCCGAAGAAAGTGTGAATAATGATTCTTTGACAAAATAAGTGGGTAGTCAATATGGAAACCAGGTCATGGCCATTGTCGCCTCTTCATCAATCTTGAACTTGTGATCATAAATCAAAGGCCTCATTTGATATTGAAATCCATATTTAGAATTGATATAATGAGCACCTTTTGATGTCAGGGTGATGAAGTCTTCCAGTAACTCAAATCTCATTAGAATGTGCCTGTGTCTGAAGAACCCTATGCAGCACTCTCCTTTAATACCACAATTGCTTTGGAATTTGTTGTCGGAGTTCTTCAAGCTCTGGCCATCCATACGAAAACTTGCCCACCACAGAGTAGTTAAGCTTCTCGATCGTAGTCATATGTAAAACTTCTGCCTCTGTCCATCTCACAACCGGTATTCCATCAACAATTTCCACAGATTTGATTGGAAGAGGTTCGATGTCACACTTTGTCTTCTGCATGGCACTGCTCATCCTGGTAGGATTCTCAAGATTTGCATATTTCATTAGGGTTTTCGCATCATTTGCAGGGAATTTGGTAATGAAATTGAATTCGAAGAAGGGTTTAGTGGAGGGAATTGAGAAGAGGAAGTGATTTCAAGGCCAGCCACCACCATTAAGCTAGGGTTTCATGCTATCTTAGGGTTTTGCATGGAGACAGAAGAGAACGTTTTTCATTAGCAAGATGACTCAATGTTTATCCTCAACTAACATTTTGTATTTAATAACAATTTAACTTTAAAAATGTCAATTTTAACCTTAATGAGATAATTTATAGCTACACAAATATCTATGACTTATTTTAAACCACAAATTTTTAAAATTTGTCTTTCTTTCTTAAGTTTTGTGCCTAGTTAAATATCTTCACACAAATTAAGATGAAGAGAGTATAAGTCAACAAAGTTAATGACTCGGATATTTTTAAAATGTTTAAGAAAATTGTAATGAAAGAAAAATGTTGTTTGATTTCCGAAATACACCACATAAAATGACATGGAAAAGTAATTATTACTACACAAAGTAAAATAGAAAAAGAAATCTAAGCAATAATGTAATGATTGCGTAAGGGTAAAAACTTAGCCAGGATGTTTACACCAAACCAATTGATGTATAATATATGTTTGAATATATATAATTATCATTTAACTATGATTAATTAATGTATATATTCGCTTCATTAAATCACACAAATATAGTAAATTGCATTAATTTAGTTTAAACACCCAATGTGAATAGGTATTTACCTTGCATAAGAAGGAAGAGAAGTACATGTAGTATCTATTTGGACACAAGATCAGCAATTAAATTAGAAATATGTGGTAAAGATGTTCAGCATAGACGAGAAGGATAAACTTACAATCTGATGAAGATACACTGTAATAATGGAGTTAAGTAGAAAAATGAGGCAAAGGATTAATAAATAATAATAAAGGGTGAAATGTGATAGAGAAATAAGGTAACAACCCCAGAACAGTTACATAAAATGGCCTTTCTATTTTTATACAACAATAAATTTAATAATACAATATAACATAATTTAAGTAATAATAAAAACGAACATGATATTTCAAATAATCATACAATATAGTAATACAATACATGGGTAACAACCATCCAAATAAGTTGTAGAGAAGATTAAACCACAATAATAGTACAAAAATTCTCTGCTGTCAATATAACACATTGTAACTTAAATCCTTTTTGCGTTTGTTGTATGACTCATAAGGGTTGTTTGGTAGTATATATTAAAGAATCTGATATATGTATTAGCTTTGGTATTACTAATCTGTTGTTTGATATACTTTCTCAACTCATACTAATACAAGTAATAGTTATAGACCCTATTTGGTATTATCCTATATATGTATAATTAATACATAGCAAATCATGGTATTAACAATATCAAGACTATTAATATATGTAAGTATGGTTAAAGAAAAAATAGTCATTGAAGTCCTTCAAAGCTAAAGAATGTGGAGGCATTTTTATAAATAATCGTAACTTTTTTAGAAATTATGCAATGCATGTTTATTTTAATACACCACATCAAATAGTTGATAAGAAATAATCTCAACATAACTAATGTCAACATAACTAATTCGTGCATTACTAATTCATGTATTACTAATACACCCTATTCAGTACCAGTCTTATACACCATACCAAAAAACCCGATATGGGATAAGATATGCATTGGTTAACATTGTGGTTTCAGTCATCATAATAGACTATTACAACAATCATTAACCTACCCTATTAGGAAGAGATGCAAGGGCACCCGTTTATCTCGAACTTTATATACATATATATATATATATATATATATTGTTGGAAATTTGCCTTTGGCGGGGAGATGCATCCGCTCATATTTGATGAATTAAACACTAGTGTTCCGCATGTTGGAGACTTTGTCTCTTCGCACATGCATGATCTACGAAGTGAGTAGATGACCGTAGGGCCAAGAATCGTCAAATTTCGTTGAGAAATGAAAGAGATATTGGTCCACGAAGTAAGATGTTTGAGGCATGAAAATGTGGTGTGGGACAAATCTACCACATCGGTAGGAATAGGAAGAATTGCTCTCTATATAAGTCTCTAATTGGTAAAGTGTTTGGGACCCCAAAGGGTATCCCATGTGTTTAAAGGAGGGAGGACCTGATGTGCTTGGGTTCAAGGCTAAGCCCACACGCGCGCCGCCGCCGCCCGTCCCGTCCCGTCCGGGCTCGGGTCGTGGGCTGTGGGGACTTTCTGATATTATCTTTTTGGACCAGAGAACTTTTCCAGATGTACAGTTTGGTCCCTGAAGTTTAATATTTTACAGTTTGGTCCCCAGAGTTTCTGGGAAGGTGACGGAAGGCAGAAAACTTTCTGCCTTCCGTTGGGACTATTTTTTGAGGCATTAATCAGCCATTACTTGGCTGATTAACTCCTCCATTATCACCCTCCTTCATGTCCATAATTCAGCCCCTTTTGATGGCCATTTACAACCATTACTTGGTTATTTAATGCCCTCCTAATGGCCATTAACAGCCATGTTTTTGGCAGTTGTTTAGCCCCTCCTCCATGTTATATATTGAGCCTCATTTGGCTCAATTCAGTCACAAGAAAAGACACAGAAAAACAGTACATACGTGATTGAAAAACAGCACAAAACAGTGAGCAAATTCTGCTTGAAAAACAGTGAGTAAACACCCTCGTATACACAAGATATACACTACAGAGACACACTATATACACAGAGACACACTATATACACAGAGACAAAAGAGAAGAGTAAAGAGAAACTCTTCCTTCCTATTCCATAACTTCAGCAAGTCGATTCATATTTGTTTTCTTCGCCAGGCTCAACCTATTGGCTTTGTAGCGTTGAGATTAAAGTGTTGTTTTATCTTGGGAGACTATTGCCCGCTAACGTAAAAGCTTATATACGGGGCAATCTTGTCTTAAGGACAGAGGGCTATCACTCGACTCAACACACAACGTTGTAACCATCCAGATTTAGTTGTTTCTTGATTTCAGGTTATCAAGATTCAAGACACAACAAGCTTGCTGCAGTTTTGAAGATTGGCCTATGTGTTCAACAAGATTCAATTTCTGAATATTGAATATTTGTTTATCCTTTCGAATACTTGTAATAGTCATTTACTTTCCGTACTGCTTTATAAAGTACAATAGAGTACCAACATATTTATATACGCCTGCCACCTTCTTACTCTTTCTCTTTCTTCTCCCCGCCACCACTACACCACCTCTACGCCTGCCACCTTCTTACTCTTTCTCTTCTTTCCACTACCGCCGCCACCTTCTTTCTCTTTTTTTTCTCCGCCACCACTACCGCCTTCTTTCTCTTTCTTCTCTCCCCCACCGCCTTCAACCACTGCCACCACTTCTTTCTCTTTCTTCTCTCCACCACCGTCGTCACCTTATTTCTCTTTCTTTTCACCACCGTCGACGACTAAGGGATTTATATATTAGTAAATGGATCCAATCCCAACCTCATTTTGCGATCAATCTCATGGAAACTCGAAAATACAGTAGTGGAAAACCAAGAAAAAATTTGATGGGGAGATGCAAATTGGACAATGTGTGGGACTGGTAGGCACAACACGGATGTGTTCCGCCTGAGATCTCGTCGGAGATAATAGGTCTTAGAAAAAAAAATGACTTGGGGGAGAAAAAAATGGAAAGTGAATTTATTCACTATCTGACGTGTTATCGGTGTGTCGCTGAGGTGGGCTTATGTGGCGCACGTGTATATTACCTCCCAACCATGAAACTGGTGTTGTATATAGAAGGAGGTATGAAATTCATTGTTTAGGGGTATTTAAACGCCCGTAAAATTTAATTGTTAAAGTAAATTTGCTGTGCAAATTTAGGGGTGAAAAGATGTTCTCTTTGAAGAATAATAATATTTTATAAGGATCCCTGAAACATATTTGTTGAATTGGGGCATTTGGTTGTTCAGTCCCTTTGGCTTTTGGGCGCACACGTGCGACCCGAGTTTAAATTTTGGCTCCAACACTTGGTATTTTTTGGTGCCCCTGTTGCGCTCAAATCTTGGATCTGCCTCTACCAGAGCCGTTCCTATATTTTTAAGGGTCCGGTGCGAGAAATAAAAAGAAGTCATTTTTTATTCACATGAAAAATTAACTTGGTTGAGGGCCTTTTTAAACAACTTGCAACAAAAACAAAATGTTTTGTCAAATGCCAAATTTGATTTTGTGTTTAAAAAAAACGTTTCGCTTCTCATTGCATTCGAACACGCGACCTCTCACTAGGAAGGACTTTTGAAGGGAGCCACCAACCGCTAGGCTACAACTCTCACTAATAAGATTGGAGTCATTTTTAATACATCTCTTAATATTTGAAACCAATAAAAGAAAAATGATAATTCTGGGGGCGAAGGCCCCGCCAACCGGGGGGGCCTGTTCGGCGGCGCCACCTTGACTGCCCCATGGACGGCTCTGGCCTCGACCTACCATAACCTTCATTCTTAGTCCAATCTTTTTTTTGCATAGCACATATATGAGCAGATTGGGCCATAGCCCACAAATGTTTCTCCGTCATGATGGGATAGATCAATTTGATTAAACAGTAGGGCATATCAAACTTGCTCAACACAAAACTATTTTCCATTTGTTTGTTTATTTTTATTTTTTTTGGTAATGATTTGTTTGGTTATTTTTATTACAAACAATGCTAATCAAAGGTAATTTCCTCTGTCATGGGAATATCTAACAAGCCAAACCCGAAAACCCTTATTTTTGACAAGTTTTCTTATGCTCAAATTGACCCATACCTGTTGTATGGGTTAACTTGGATGATGTCCAAATTGACCTATCAATTAATAAATGTCTAAAGCAAACTGTTTAAATTTGAAAGGATTAAGCAAATTATGATTTTACGAGCTAAATTTAACATACCTATGAAAAATCTTAAAATTATATAACAACTATACACACTAGCACCGCATATGTTAATGGTGAAACACCAATTTACGTATGTGTTAAATCGACTAATTTTTCAGCTTACCGGAGACTTAATACATACGGCAATCTCCCCATGCTATATAATAGTCATGTTCCAAGTTTGTTATACCATCCAATATAATAGGACATTAACATGCACCATACTAGGGTATATTGTGAGGACAGCATCCACGAGACTAACAAACCGCACATCATCAGTTGAGCTTACATCTCCACCATAACTCTTTTTAGGTACTTTGTCCATTTAAGTACACCAATTATTGACACAAAGTGTCAAGTGTTCTTGTGATCAGTCTCCTCTCTTGTTTCTCCATTGTATTTAAACCTCAATTACAAAATGGGACATTTTCAGCTGCTTCGTACCCCTTGGTGGATCCTTTATGTCTCCATGAGGAATAGGGTGTAGTGCAGATATATCCGATTTTAGGGCCATATACCCGCATTGCATAAAAATTCGCAAATTTATCTACTACGAAACACACTTCAGATTTAAGCTATTGAAGTTTCAAAAATTTACGTCTGAAATTACAAATTTGAGTAGTGTAAACTTTTCTTAAAAAAATTGAATTGCAAACTTCAAACAATCATATCTGAAATTCTTCTGTCGCAGTTAAATATTTTTAAAAAATTGTGATTGAAGTTCTTCCGTGACAGTGCATACTTTTGACAATTATGACTAAAGTTTTCACCGTGGCAGTGCAGAATTTCAGACACATTGGAACGTTGATATATAACTAATGGAATGCTTAGAATCACTTCTAAAATTCGCCAGAAACGATCCTAACCTCAAACAACATTGTGACTGAAATTCTCCCATAGCCGTGCATAATTCAGATGATTATGACTAAAGTTCTCATTTGATAGTGCAAATTTCAGACAATCGCGTCTGAAATTTTAAAGAGTCTTAAACTTCAGATAATTGTGGCTAAAGTTCTCCTGTGATAGTGCATACTTCGGACGATTATGACTGAAATTCTTCCATGACCGTGCTAAATTTCAGACAATCACGTCTGAAGTTCTCCGGAAGAGTTCGAAAGCTTTAGACAATCGCCTGTGAAGTTTGCTTGAAGCCATACTAACTTTAGATCTCGATTATCAATTGGGGGGTAAGATTTCGGGGAATAACGCAGTTCAATTCAAGTGTTGGGTTCCTTAAATATATTGAATCTATGACGAGGAACTTCCATTAGTATGAAGAAGAGGAAGAAGACAAGAAGCGTAATCTGAAGTGTCTTTGGGTACCGCTTAATTTTTTTTTAATAAGTAGGTATAGGTTAAATGGGGGCAACCAAATAGGACTCTGCGCCCTATTTCTCAAGATAGAGGCACATCGACGGCCAGTGTCGTGGGTTCAACTTAACTCATTGCTTTTGATTCGAACTATGTAGACATATATAAAACATTTAAAATATATATATAATAAGATTGCATTCTTTTTTAGCCGAGGGTCCATCAGAACAGCCTCTTAATCCCACAAAAGTAGAGATAAGGTCTGCGTATATCCTACCTTCCCCAGATCTCACTCCGTGGGATTACACTGGGTATGTTGTTGTTGTTGTAGTATTAGGGCCGTCTCAAACATTTTGGGGGCCTGTTCTAATTCGTAAAAGTGTCCTTAATATAAGTAAATAAACGATTTCAATATTAGATTGTGCGAAGACTTGCTAATTATGGGCATTTACAGTAAATTCTGACTAATACTACTTAAATAAAAAATAAAAAAAAAGGATCCTAAAATTTTTCGTTTTTTCGGACTCCTCATAGTGGTAGCACAGCTCGCACGGGCCCAAAGATGCCCTGTGTAGTATAATAAGATTGCACTCATTTTGAACCCCAAACTCTAGATCCTGGGTTTCCCCTCTAAGAATTCAAGTAACTTAGACAAAATAATGTTAGATTAAGGCCCTCTGATGTACCTTTTGTCGACTTCACACTCGCCTAAGGTTAAGCGAGGAGCTTTATAGTAAGGATCACACCTTCAAATTCATAATACTTGGAGTATGAAACAGGTATAAAACTGACACTTCACAAATACTGTCATGAACAGGCATGAATTAAGACAATATTGATATTAATAATTCTTTACTGTTAAGAGTAACACATCGAATATGGAATGGAAACCATGTAAAGAATGAATTTTGGTCTAACTCAACCCCAAAAGCTAGCTTGTAGGGTGAAGATTGTTCAAGTTCATATAATGAGTCCATTTCTCATTCCATATCCGATGTGGACTCTTAACACTCCCCGCACGCCCAGACATTGTTAACTGGAGCGTGGATAATATAATTTGGGGACCCAACATCGGTGAACAAAGAATTTGAATGAACTTGGCTCTGAAATCAAGAATGGATTTTGGGCCTAACTCAACCCCAAAAGCTAGTTTGTAGGGTGAGGATTGTCCAAGTCCATATAAGGAGTTCTTGTTCCATATCCGATGTAGGACTCTTAATATTTACATGATTTAAACGATCGAGGAACATCACTTGATAAAACCTGTAGAACAATAAACATCACGTAACAATCACGAGAAATAGAGTTCTCAAAGACGACTCTCAATTCTCATACTATTTCCATTTCACCAGTAAAAGAATCGTTAAAAAGAAGAAAATAAATTCAAGGAGACCTAACACAGTAACAAGGGAGGAATTTCAGCTTGATTGTGTCAGCCCTTAGCTATAATTTAGGAAATATTCAGGTATTGTTCCGAATTTGCGTCGCAATTGGCCAAATGGGAGAGTTGACTTTTCTATTCTCACAAAGACAAACATATGTATGTATGTATGTATGTAATTATATATGGCTGAGTTGGTTTGTAGTCACATCAAGGGTCTTAACTCTTAACTTTGTATTCTAGTTCCTCGTTTCTTTCTAAAATGAGTGCACCAACTTTGACACTGGGTTCCTCCACCCACCGCTTTTTTCTTTGTTCACATTTTCTTGTCCAGTTGGACACATTTTTTCCCCTATATATGAACACCAAGAATGATACAATAAGGATAGTATAATCATGTGACATTCTATCCGAGTCTCAGTTTCAGCAGTAAATCAAGATTGCGACCTCTTAATAATTTACTACCAAAAAGGCATTGTTCTAAGTTCTAAGAGGCTGTGGCTGGATGGGTTGTCTGCAAGTGTGTCGGATGACGCGCAAAGGTTCCAATTTCCATAATAGATAAAACATTTCTAATCTAGCAATATTTTTCCCCATACACATACACTCTGACAATCAACTTGCATAATTCTTCCGTTGTGTAAAAGATTTCTAATATGCAAAATAACTCATTTGAAAAATCTGCATTTGTTACAATACCATTAGCAAAATGAACATTTATATATGTATCAAAGCTTTAAATATAGGAACGTTACTTTCTTATTTCTAGAGCTTCATGATATGTGTCTTGTAGAATACATATAGATAATTTGATCCAAATTATATTAGAGTGCACGCGTAAGAGACTACTATAGAAAGTGTTTAACTTCTTTAAACTGACAGCGCAAAAGAACTTTTCACACTATGGTCATGAAAATTAGTGTAATAAGTATGATAAATAGCCTGAAAATTATGGGATGCAGCCTGCTATAACTGTTTGTTGTTAACTTCTTATTCTTATACACCAATCATTTTCTTCTTTACAAAGTATATCCCAAAATATTCTTCACTGTTACATTATAGAATCCATGAAGTAATTTACATTATAATGGCCTCCAGCGTCCAAGTGAACAGCATTTTCTCTTTCAACAATTGAAGGTTCCAGGAGCAATGCAAGAGGGCTGTTCTCGTATGAAACAAAGGGAAAGATACATGTTTCATTGGCAGTTTCTGGTGATGATTGAGATCGACATCACTACAGTGTCCAGACAAACACTACAATTATATTGCATTATTAGTTCCATCTGTTCTGTTATGCACTGAAGGATTAAAAAGAGAGTTTTACCTCTATACAGTAAACGAATTTTTACGTTATGAGGTCACATAAAAGATAGTAACTATTCATATAAATGGGATTAGTAACATGAAAAATAAGACAGATTACCTGCTACAAAGAACTTACAGTATTGATATATATAAGTTTGAATCTATATGGTTGAAGTTCAGATTTACTCATTCAATTGCAGTAAATAGAGAGTTTGTTGTACTTAGAACCTTTCTAAGCTCCAGAATGCTGGAGGAAAAGGAAGAATATCGGAAAGTAAGCTAATCATGCTCTTCAGGAGCAATTCAATATACAGAAATAACATTATACAAGTAAATATAGGAGCAATATAATGGTCAAAGTTAGATGAGCTACATGACTTTCATTAGCTCCTAGTACAGCATATCTAAATTCACTATAGGGTTAAGAATAACGTGCTTACCCTATTGAATAACCTTATTTTAGCGAGTAGGACATACTACATTCAAGAGGAGAAAAGAAACTAAGATTACAAGTATCACTAAATATAATAATGATAATTTAGATAAAATGAATTGTTTCCTCATTAGTGACACGTGTGCAACATGCTGACATCTTAAAGTTTTCAACTTTAAAAATCTGCTTGGCTTTGGTTTGGGTAAGGCGGAAATTGAGGCATTACATGCTGTCTTACTCAGTACATTTAATAGCTTCCATGGACCTACAAAAAAAGTATTTGTTCGAGAAACCCACCTTAACGTAACGGGAAGGACCGCAAGATGGTTATCGCTTCGTCCGAATTCGACATCACGTATGTAACCAAAAAGGAAGGGCGATAGCAGAAGACCTTGCACCCTATCAAGGAGGAACATGAGTTTAAGGATTGCTTCCCAGACGAGGAAATAGTTGTCACAGAAGAGGAGCCTTAAGCCACTCGCCTTTACTATAAGGAAGGAGAGGAGTGAAAGCCGTTTGCTTGATTGTAAGGAAGGAAAGGAGGTAACCAGCTAGTAGACCGAAAGGGAGGGGGTTTACCAACAGATCAATAAATAGTTGAGGGGGGAACTGGTCCTACTACTGAGCCAGGATCAAACTCTTCCTTTCCGGTTACATTGGCTTGGCCTTTTGGACAAGCAGATAGCACATGACCAAAAGTTTTTAGACCCATGAGCTAAGGCACCACCCTTCTTTCCGACCCACCAAGCAAGGGCACGTTGCGCGGTAGTAACCAGTTCAAGGAAGAATTTTCCACATACTGAGGTTTTGGGTCTTCATGAGTAGTTCTTGTCGACGATCCCTTGAAAAAAGTCCTTTGTTGAGCCGGCTTTCGCCCCTGACAAAAGACTTTCAGTGGACCTATAGCAGAGGATCACAAGAAAAAGATTCTATCTGTTTCATTAGCCCTATTATATTATAGACAAACTAATCTCCTCTGCTAAAATACATTAATAACTAATAATATCTTCTAATTTGTCATATCATAGCTGAACTGCTACCAACCAATTACTAATATATTTCTTTTTCTTATAATTTAAGGAGCCTAATCATTCAGCATAACTAAGATAAGTTGAAAACTGTATTTTAAGTTTAAAAAACACTAAGGTAATCATGTAGACATATCCATATATGTCTGAGACGCACATCATCTCACAACACTGGAAGTTAAGATGCATTCAGTTTACATTTGTCAAACATTAAGTTAGGAAGACTAGATGATTACCCATAATCAACCTTGCTCCTATTAGAATTAAAATTAAAATATAATAAAACCAATTCTTCATACATCATTACAGTTAACTGATGAATGAAACTTAATCACCAAAGGGTCAAAGAAAAAAAAAGATCAAACTTTTGCCACGCAATGTTTACCTGATGAATTAAAAGAAAGAGTAAACAGTCAGCCCAAACTTTGTGACTTCATGTATGCTTACTAAAAGTGTCCCCGAGGCGTTCTACGCAAACTTGATAATAAGGGCAGCCCGGTGCACTAAGCTCCCTCTATGCGCGGGTCCAGGGAAGGGCCGAACCACAAGGGTCTATTGTACGTAGTCTTACCTCACATTTCTGCAAGAGACTATTTCCACGAATTGAACCCATAACCTCCTGGTCACATGGCCAACTTGATAATAAACTCTTTATATATAACTCTCACAAAATAATCAAAACTTCAGTTCTTTTGTTCCTCACATTAAGATCAGTGCAGCTAGCTATTCTCAAAATGAAGGTATAAATATTCTGTTAAAGTAAAACTAAGACTTATTTTCTTATCCATTATTGTAGCCATCCTGATCTTTGTTTAACTTGCTGCAGTTACTCGGTTGGATGCATCGTAAGTTTCGACAGAACAGCAGTGAACCACTAAAGGATTTTTCTGTTGGTAAGTTTTTCTGGTCCAGTTTTCCTGCCATGCATACTTGTAAGACCAAGCAGAATAAAGGTGATATTTGTTAATGTGTCAGGGAATCCTTGTACTTGCCTTACTGGGCAGCCATCACTGGATGATTTACAAGGCTACCCGAAATCAAATTTCTACAATAAGTCGTTGAGCAAAGCCCAAAGAGACAATCACCTGAGAAAATCATTTGCTGGTCTAGAGGCAGCAGCAAGGGCAGATCATGACGATCTCGAAGATGAGTCATCTGCTGCTCTTTCTGAGCTCTTCCATGGTTTCCTTGCAATCGGTACACTTGGTACCGACACCCTTCTTGATGATCCATCGACACCAACATTTTCCATCTCTGTAGATAATATTGCCGAAAAGGACACTGAAGTGACAGAAAATGAATTGAAGCTGATCAATGATGAATTGGAAAAGGTGCTGGGAGCTGAAGCAAATAAAGAAGATGGTTGTAATCTTTCTTCAGGAAGAAACAGCTACGTTAGCACCGGGAGAAGCAGCCACGTTAGCACTGGGAGAAGCAGCCATGGTATGTTGAAGTGTGTAATTACATCATCTAAAAATCTTAAACTATTAGAGAGTATTTACTTAATTATATATTCGACAGGTAGCACCATTACACTAAGTGGCAAGCAATTTGAAAGTACAGAGAACAATGGAAATGGAACAACAGTTTGTCCACTTCAAGGCTATCTGTTTGGATCAACTGTTGGATTGCCAGAGACAACTCCTGCTTCTTCTGCTAAGAAAGAACATAGACCTTCCCTTGGAGAGCTCTTTCAGAAAACTAAACTAGCAGAAGAAAACTACGGAGCTAAATCTGACAAGCGAACAGATAAGGATTCTGATAAATCTGCTGTGCACCTCATGAAAAAAATACTCAAGAAAAAGATGCTTCATGCTTCCTCCCACAACTCTGTAGCTTCTGGGAGAACTTTTGATTCAGTTTCAGCAGAGTCAAAACCCCATAAGGTAGGTCATTTCGTCCTTCTGTAGGTAATCGATAATCCCTTTTCCTCTAAGTGGACAGATATAAATGCTAAGCTGTGAGGTGAAGGGGACTTAATTTGTATTGTCACATAAAGCTTTTGATCAATAACATCAAAAATGCTAGGAACTTATAGTACTTTATGATACTATTGTGTAAAAGGAAACTAAATCTCTTCAACAAGTTGACACAAGTTCATTCGTCATCTTCTCTTACACAAATAACAACTAAATGATCCGACTTCTATAAATGTTGAAAACATTGTTAACCACTCATATCCATTTTTGGTATTTCAACTGCCACCATATTCTTTTTGCAAATTAAAATACTCTGTTGTTCTGTTGTGCAAATAAGTGGGTAATAATAGGACCTAATGGCACAACACTTCAAGAAATCAAAATCTCTCAGGTAAGATGCATCATAACAACATTAAACCACAACACGGAGAAGATCAAATGACACAGCACTTGTAGATTTCCAAAACATTAAAGCAAAGTAGGGAGAATGAAGGTCATTGTATTTAAAATTTAACCCGTTGAACGGACTTAGGAATTATTGTTAGTTGAATTTTCAAATGCACTTTGTTAGGATCCAACTAAATACTTGCAGTCATGCAGATACTACAAATGTTCCACAGAAAAGTCCATCCTGAAAGCTCAGTGGCTGCACAGAAGCCTGATAAGTCCTCAAAAAATGAGAGGGCACATGACCGTGGAGGACTATCACTTGCACGTGACGATATCACGATTATCCCTCACCATCGCCTCTCAAAGGACAGCATCAAGGTCCTCAAGGGTCAGTCTAACATGCAACACTTCACACTAGATGGTGATTCAAACGAGAACCGAGAATGCTGGATCAAAACTGATGCAGATTGTAAGTTCATGCCTCATTCTCTAATCACATATTTTAAAAAGAATCTGCAAGCGATTTCTGTAAGGTAGCAACTCTGATTTTCCCTTAAAGATATCTTGTTCGTATAGAAAATTAACCCCGATATCATTCAATAAGATGCACACTCATTAGTCTGCATTATTAAGAGAAGCAACAAAAATTCCCCTGTGCAAGATATGGTAACAATAAACTTTTGTTACGTTCAACTTAGCAAAACCAATATTTGTGACTAAGCAGATTTTGTTTTGTTGTTTAATTTGTAGATCTGGTGCTGGAACTCTAAATTGCCCAAGCAGCTCATATTGTAAGATATGTTTGCCTCTCCTAAATCTATGTACTGCTCAATTGTTTGAATGGTTATGTCATGATGATATTGTCAGAGAAGTATGAGAAAATAAAAGAGGGTGTTCCTCTAAACACATATGTGTGAGATGCATGTAAAATTTGAGATGTATTGGCTAAGACTGTTCTGTGCTAAAGATTTAAGTATTAATGTTGTCCCTCAATTACAGCAAATCGATGGAGCAATTCCTATTTTGTGTTTAAATTTATCAAAATACAGGGAACAGTTGTCATCCTCATGTTGCCTACTGCATAAAACAATCAGAAGCAGCAATCAGTACATTATTTACCTCCCTTCTGACCAAGGGAGTTTGCTTGAAACACGTAATTTTTTTTGCAATTATATTAGTATGTCGAAAAGAAATTTACAAATTGTAAATGGTTATACCTTAGTTCTACATAAAATACCGTTAACTTTAGTTACTACACAGATTTAAAAAGATGCAGCTTGAGCCATGAGAATTGATAACCAAACTTAGAAATCTAGCGCCTTGATCTTCTCTCCTTGCTCTTAAACACTTATGTTTATAAGCTAGAAACTCATTTTGATTTGAAGGAAAATATTTTATGGATTAACTCTATGAACATTTGAATGTTTTCTACAATCTCCACAATATCTCTTATTATCTCTTGTAATAACTAGCAGCATTCCTATTTATAATAGTAAAAAACCTACTTTAACTCAAAACAGGAAAATTTATTCCTATATTAATTCTAACTATAAATCCTATTTGAACATGAGTTAAAATATTAAATCCTAACCAAGTTTGATTTTCTACAATTTTGAATTAGTTTTTCCAATATTTTCCCGTAATTCAAAATTGTATATCTAATTTTTGATGCACTTGTCGACATCTTCCAATTGTTGAAGCACTTGTTTCCAATCCATCAATTGTTGAAGCACTTGTTTCCAATCCATCAATTGTTGAAGCACTTTTTCTTCAACACTCACGATCGTTGGAACACTTTCTCTCCAACATTCCAATTTGTTGATGCATTTTCTCATCACCCTTCAATTGTTGAAGCACTTTCTCTTCAACATTCCAATTTTGTTGATGCACTTTCTCATCAACCCTTCATTGTTGAAGCACTTTCTCTTCAACCTTCAATTGTTGCAGTACTTTCTCTCCAACATTCCAATTTGTGATGCACTTTTTCATCAACATTCAATCGTTGGAGCACTTTCTCTCCAACATTCCAATTTGTTGATGCACTTTCTCATCAACCTTCAATTATTGAAGCACTTTCTCTTCAACCTTCAAATTGTTGGAGCACTTTCTCTCCAACATGCCAATTTTGTTGATGCACTTTCTCATCAACCTTCATTGTTGAAGCACTTTCTCTTCAACAAACCTTTAACTGTTGGAGCACTTTCTCTCCAACCTTCCAATTGTTGATGCACTTTGTCACTCAACACCCAATTTCTTTTATCTCACTTCTCCAGCTTTTAGAGAAGATCGTTCTTTCCTCTTTAGACTAATAATTAGAGGGATTCCACCAATTATATTTTAAAAAGGGAACATGCATTCAGCAAGTACAGAAGAATCAATTGGTAATCATTTGTTAAAATCTGTTCGTATTCACCATATGCAGGAAACCCAATATCAATCAACAATTGCAATTGTAATTATTATGCAAAGAATATGCACAAGGATGAGAAATGACTAGCATGAATTGTCCATAAATTCTACCAACAGATCTTGAACCATTCCTCTATCTGGCATCTTTCCTGCAGCACCGTAGATTGGAGCAAACCCTCCGTTAACTGGACCTGGATTTTCCTTCACCTGATGGGAGAAAACACTGTTAATGAGCTCTCAACAGCAAATCACGTAGTATATTGTCCAAGATAAGAATCTAATTAGATTCAGCTAAGTGGTTACGAAGGAATGGGATACATCTAAAATAACTGAGCGTTACATTCATAGAGTTGCCATTTTAGATTTGATTTGTTAAATACACGGGCAAGTAAAAGAAGATCTCGACCAGCAAAATTTATGATGGGAAAATGACTCAAATCAGGTTTTGTTAAGCAGGTAGACCAGAAGAGAGTGACAACTTTTAAGACCCTAACTATGAGCATTGTATTACACAGTGCTGAGAAGATATACATTTGGCTAAACAGTACATGGTAAGACCTAAATAAGCAGGTCCCGGTTCTGATAACCACATTTAATTTGACAGGAAAAGCTTGGTACGGTAGTTGTAAAGATTTATGATATTGGAAATTCAAAGGAGAGAAAAAATGGAAGTGAAAGAGCACACTTACAGTTTGCACGGAATCTCTTAGATCCTTCAGAAAAATCTGGACTACTGGTACATGTTGAAGCGTTACACAAATATGAACACTGAAATGGATATGTAATATAAACAAGTTAGAAGAAAACTCTCAGTAAAGTACTTCAAATTCTAGAAGTATTATTCAAGATACACTCCTGCCCAAATTGTCCAAATGGTTATGAAGGAAAAGCGCATCTGTGATAATTGTTTAAACAGTTACCATAGAGCTGGAAGGAGAAAGCTTCTCCAGTGTACAGAATGAATGAGTCTGATATTAAGTGCTCATCATGTGCAGTGGGAATACCTGCTAGGTCTCTGAAATGCATTTAAATGCCAGCCTTTGGATGATAATACATCATTGACTTCAAATATGTCTACAACATCAGATCCAAAAGCAATAATGCTCATATCAGGCCTTCCAATCGCGAACAGTTCTGGAATCTCCTGTATCCTGAAGGGTAGGATCATTGTGAGAGACAATGGCCCTTAGACTAGTTAAAAAATTGAATTGTAAGTGAGACTATATCTACCCTTTCTGAATTCTTTTTGATGCCTCCATGATCTCCTTGGTGTTTTCCAAGTAGCATGCAAGGCATATAAACTCAGTTAAGAAGAAACAGAATTGCCAAGTGATAACCAACAAGAATGAGAAAGGTCTGACCTTCAAAGCCTAAAGATATCATTGCTGCCCAAGCCCCAGCTATCAGACCTCCAGGCCTGCTTCCAGCAATCGTTGGAGAAACATAAAGCCCACCACGCCACCAGTCCACTCAGTGACTAACATGTGAATATAAATAATATATGTCATCAAAACTTCATTCTTATATAGAAAGAGTGATTACCTTTTTCCTTTTTGCAGGTAAAGAGAGTATGATTACCTCCATACAATAAGAAATACAAAGTTATCTCTTTCTTTTTCTATAAGTGGAAGAGCAGAATAAATTACCAAATTATCTGAGACATTGGCCACCTACTTTATTGCAAGGGCATGTTTGATTTTTCTGACTAAATTGGTTTCACAGGATCTGTGTTTGTTCGAAAAGAGAAATTACATGATTATGTAATTAAGGCTCAGAGCATCTGGAACTCCGCTCCACGAAGTTGATTGCAGCACAAATTTAATTTATATTATCACGTCAATTACCTCACCAACAGTTCATAGAGAATAATTTCATTGGGTCAGTAGCAAAGCTTCTAATAATTAATATCTTTTTGACATGAGTAACTTACCAGCAACAAATTGATGCTGTTAACGTTTAAAAACCAGCAGCAAATTAGTCCAGTCCCAGCACATGTTTTATGAGTAGAAAAATGTATAAGATTCAGATCACCTTAAAACATATAAAATTAGTCCAGTGTTCCAAATGTTTCGAGGTATGTTATACTGCTCTCTACAAAAACCTTTATACAGGAAAATGTAAAAGAGGGGTCTCTGAAAGAAAACCATTAAACATTCAAGATAATATTTTCAGTCACATAGAAGGATACATCGTACAACATTAAGAATGCATGTACAAATTTCATAATCAAGAGAAAACAAATTTCCTCATAAAGAAGAATATATCCAAAGGAACTAGTCCATCTCCCATGAACTCTCACAAACTGGATGATCAAACAAATCCAATAGGTTCTGCATAGAGATGATTCAATTGAATGCTAAACAACATTTACAGTGAAGGGGAAAAGAGTAGCAGTTTATACCTTCCGTATTTCACGATTTCTGTACAGAACTACACTGGTTCCTTTTGGGGCCAACCCATACTTGTGTACATCCACCGAGATTGAGGTTACTCCTTGAACAGTGAAATCAAATGGAGGTACAGGGTGTCTGGACAAGAATTATATGGACAAAGTGTGATATCTATAAGACAGATACGTGAATGAACTGTTGTAGGCGATTTGAGCATTTACATAAGAGCTTGTATAAAGGGAGGGCAAGGGCAAAGGAACTTTTTTAGAACTATAAATTAATAGGAGTACAAAACTAGACAGATAGATAGCGCAGATTGGAGCACTCCACTTTACAGAACCACAACCTAGAAAACAAAGATACCTCAAACATACCCCAGTTTACGAGCAAAAGGTAAGACAAAGCCCCCACGACAAAGGTCAACATGGAAACAAATTCTGTAGCTAGAAGCCAAATCACCAAGATCCTGCAAGAGAAATTAACTAGCAAATTTTAGTGAGTAAAGGATCCAAAATCCATTAGAACTAGCAGCATTAGCTAAAGATTTTGAAATTGGAAAATTGTTTGTGCACTTGCCTCAATTGGATCAATTATGCCATGGGGGAAACCAGGTGCCGATCCAACAATCTGTATATTTATATGTTTTAGTAAGCAGGTCAAATACTTAACACAAAGTCAGAAGCTAAGTAAACAAAATATGATGCAATCAGCTAAGTCTCAGTTCATTTCTATGGAGATTCAGAATTACAAAATGAAGGAGAACGGACAAACAGAATGACTAAAACATATTAACACACAATAACATTTTACATCTGTTCAAAACCAGGAAAATGATTCTAGAACTGCCCAAATTTAGAACTTCACCATTATAGTGTTTTTGTTAATATGTCGCTTAACAGCTTTAACATCTGCTCGAAATTCTTTATCAACAGAGACACGCCACAGCTTGATCTTGAAATATTGTGCAGCCTTGTCATATGCTGAGTGTGCGGAAACTGGTATTATCCTACAGTCATGTATGAAACTCACTGATTTTAGAGACTGATATTTCATGGCCGGATGTTAAAGAAACAAAGAGAGAAAGAGCACAAACATTTCTGGTTTAGTGATTCCTTTCTTGGCTTTCATATAGTCGCGTGATGATTTAACTGCTAATAGTATACTTTCAGTCCCTCCTGATGTCATATTTCCACAAATTTGTCCTCCAGAACCTTTTCCTTACTACCAAGAATTGCAGCTGTCATTGCAACCACTTCTGCTTCAAATCTAACAACGCTTGGGAACACACTCAGATGTAGTGGATTGGTATGTGCAAACCTGAAAAAAGAAATATGTATGCATACTGAAAGAAGAAATGGAAATTTTTTGTGATAAGGAAGGTAAAATAGAAGATGTATTGCTTGTAAAAGAAAACTCAACAAGTGCACTTGCTCCCACGACAAGAACAAATAAGAATCTGAAGACAAGAATATTTTTAAAAAGCTAAATGGATAACAATGACGTTATCAAACCTAATCACATCGTGATAATAAGATAGATTACATGACTCAGATACACCAGCATGAGCAGAGTAGCGCGCTTTGTTTGTTCAAGTCAGTCACAGATGAATATAAATGTCAACATACGTAGCTTGGGCAAAAACAGCTGAACAGAACTGGGATCTATTATTTTAATTCAAGATGTCCAGGAAAAAATCAGAAATAATTTCTGCAAAACGACAGACCTTATTACACATAGAATGTTGAAAAAAGGTTAATTGATTCAAATAAATCAAGGGGTATAACATGGTAAAGTTACCAATCCACTTTAGAAGGGAAAAAAAGGAGCTTGTAGCGCTATGTGATCAGCCAAAGCCCCATTTAACAGTCACTAAACATTTCAGAGGTTCAAGTCCATCTTCCATCCAGCATGTGAAATACGACATTTTCTGTACCATTTGAAGCATTGCTAACTCATTAAATACATTTTGCAGGTATTAATAATCTAACGTAGTCTACATGTTGGCTGTGTCTTTTTATCGTAACCCTGATCTCTGTATAGGTAGTACATACCATGCGGAGGTTTTCAAGAGACTGAATTTGCTTACTTTTCTTTTTAATCATGCACTCAACATTTGGACTAGATTCTTTATGGAAGAAGGTTTAATACGATGAAGGTACATGAAAAGAAACCACCCGGCTCTTGATTAATTAACACAAGCAAAGCAACTAAATATATATACACACACAATGGATTGAAAAATCTTACATGGAACATGCCTCATTTATCAATGAAAAATGTCCCTCATTCTCATTTCCACCAATATACCTGCTCAGCAAATAGGAAATCTATTAGTCTTTCTACGCAGGTTAAAAGAGAGAAAGAAATGGTTTAATTGAAAAAAGAAACATATATAATTCCAATTTACTAGCTAAAAATGCATAAAATAGTGCAAAGATTATGTAAACATACATGGTACCCGAGCATTTGTCCTGCCAGGTCACATCTTTTTGTTTCTCATCTTTCATTTGCTCTACGACTTTATCTCCTAAACCTGACCTCGGCAACTCAGTTCTCCATCCATCTCTATTACCAGAAGCTTGCAACTTATCCACTATCTGCCCAGTTCAATCACAAATTTTGAAGCCGAAGAATGTCAGATTTATAATCAGAAATAAAGATATCAATCATTGAAACTCTTAATTCTCCTCAATGCACAAGTGAGAATAGAATCTTAACCAGGTACTTTATTTCCTAGAATTATTTTTTCTAAAAAAACAAGCTGACAAATCTACATCATATCCGTTGGGATGCAGCCCCTCCCCGTAACCTGCATGAATAGGGATGTTTTATGCACCGGGTTGCCTTCTTCTTCGTTTTTTAAGCTGAACAAATCCAATTTAAAATGTATGCAACAAATTATTTACCCTAGGTTCAGAATTTAAAAAATCACCCAGGTGAAGCAAACCTAAATACAATGGCGTGATATATGGATTGAACGATTTGATACTGGCGTTCCCTGGAACTATTTCACTCTAGGTTGCTAGCATTTACTCCTTGGAAGGTTCCAAAATGTTTGACTCTATTCCTTTAATGATATTGTTTTACATAATTTTCACCACTTTCAAAAATTTAAATTTATGTGTTATATAATCCAAACTATAAACTTCGATTTGATGATTTCTGAGCAGTTTAACTTTCACTCATTACTTTATTATTTCCTTCCCCACCCGTTTGATCATAGATTTTGAAGTTAGAAATTTGAAATTTAAGTTTGGAAGTTGTGATTTTTAGAACTTAAAATTGTGTTTAGACATGTATTTTATTTTGAAAAATTTTAAAGCTTTGTGAGTGAAAGTCCCAAAAACCCCAAAACTGATTTGCACCCATTTTTAGAACTTGAAATATTTTTAAAGACAGATTTTCAAAATATGGTCTAAAAACTATATCCAAATAAATATTTGAAAATAATTTTTTACAATATAATCAAAAATCTATTGTCAAATGTAACTTAATATACTCAATCATATTAACATATTAAACCCTGTTTCAAGTCAAACAGAAATACAGAACAGAGGTAGTAATTTGCAATCAAACAGCAATTCGCCAAACACTGTTTGATTGTCACCGAAAGAAACAAAACTGCAAAACGCATTCAATATAGCAGAGTATTTAATAATCACTCCTTCTCAATTTATAGGACGCATTTTTCTTTTTAATCAATTTAAAAAAAAATAACACATTTTTATAGATGACAACAATTTTATTTTAAATTTTAATTTTTACGCTTAACAATATGTGTTTTAGACCACAATATTTAAAAATCATCTTTTATTTTTAAATTATGTGTTAAGTCAAACATCGTATAAATTGAGATGGAGCAAGTACTCAAGTTGACAGACAAAATAGGATCGAAAAAGTAACTCACCTTCTGCTTCTCAGCGTCTATGTACTTTTTAACACCAGGCACCAACCTATATTTAAGACTAAAATATTAAAATCCATATAATACTCAATCAGAAGCTACAAATATAAATACGCTATCTCAAAACAACATTTCCGGAGCTCCGAACGTGTATAATACTCTTCTCTTAAATTTTTTATTTTTTGACAAATTCGGAACGTGGATAATTTACTGAGAAATAAAAATTAAAGAGAAAATACTTGACGGAGCTCATAACGAAGCTAATAATAGTGGATTTGAGTCCTCGTTCGTGAATAACAAGGAAGATAGATTGAGAGGAGTAAGTAGTAGAGTTAACGGCTCGTATTGAGATAAAAATGAATTTGTTGAAGCTCTGTACTGATTCAGCCATCACCGATCGATGTGAACGATTTACTTAACCTTTTGTTGATTTATATTGACATATTATCATTAATTTGCTGCTCCTAATGGTAAGCGATGGGTACAAGTGATCTGTTTTTTCTTTAATTGGCGTGGTATGCTTAGCCTTTGCTTTCAACCGTGGCTGATTGTCTAACCATTTCTTTTGGTCTTCTTTTTATTGAAAAAACGGAAAAGGGTTTAAAATGTGTGAAATTGTATAAAAATGTCTTTCCGTTAATAATTTGATCTAAAAATATTCTTATAATTATTTTATTGAATCAAAAATGTGTTTTTTCTATAAATATATTATATTTTTATTTTTAAATACATTTTTTCCTAATAAAAATATTAATTTTAACGAACCATTCTCTTGTTTCTCTTCTTTTAAAATTCGATCTTTAAAAATAATAGTTTATTAGGAAAAATATATTTAAAAAGAAAAGGAATAATATTTTTTTTAAAAGATATTTTTTTATCCAATTAAATAACTATGGAGGTATTTTTGAACTAAATTATTAACAGAGAGTATTTTAATTTAATTTTATATAGTTCAAGAACACTTTTTACCTTTTTTCGTTGAAAATAAATAACCTTAGTTTAGAGTTAAAAAGGGGAAAAGGTCATATATATGCATATTTTCCATACCTTAACTCTAAAAAAGATATTCCTAACATTTTAAGGCTTTATCACTTCAAACATGAATTTATTCCCCTCGTTGAAACAAAATTTAATATAAATATACTTATAAAATTATTTCAATAATAAAAATAATTTAATAAACGTGCTAGAATAGTTTTTGAAATTGAAATTAAAATAATTACAAAAATTATACTCTTAAAATAATTATTTAACTTTAGGAAACAATAATTTGTCTTTTTTCCTAGAGAGAGTATCTTCTTCCCTAATGTAAAAGGACAAAATTGTAGTTTTCAAATTTCGTCTAATTGCCCATCAAACACGAGCCATAACCTTGTAACTTTGTGATAATATTGTGATTGAATCTTCTATAATATTATAAGATAATGCTTCTTTCTTATCTCGCAAAAAACAAAAAATCCAAATTGTGGAATTAAGTCCAAACAAAAAACTTTCTTTGATACTTAACGCAACATATAATAGAACAATCCCCCTCTTGTTTTTTGTAACTTTTGGGAGCCATGATGGGCTCATTTGGTTTTTCCTACTAGTAACAACATTTTAGAGTCTAATTATTATAATAAAATTCCGATTATTATTATGATTTTAAAGGCATTTATCAAAAAATTTAAAGATTAAATAGTAAAAATAATTATTTAATTAATTGTATAAGCTAACTTATAATTAATAAATAATATTTTATTCCATTAAATCAAGAAGCTTAGATGATTAAGTAAGTGATAAAAACTTAGGATCAGATTCAAACTAAAACTAATTTAATTATTTTGGTCATAATCAGAATAATTTTACATAATTAAACGATTTACTTTTAAAAAATAAGCAAACAAATAAGTAATTGAAGAAAATATTGAAGGAGGGAGGGGTTGATGGGAGGAAGAAGACTAAAATGAAAGAGGGAAGAGAATGGGCCAAAGGGAGTTGGGTGGGTTGGTGAGTGTAAAGAGAGATAGAGCGCGTTTCTTTTAAAATGGAAAAGGGCCTAAAATGCCCTCAAAACTATGGAATTTGGTACAAAAATGCCCTATGTATACCTTGGCGCTCTAAAATGCTCTTGCCGTCAAGGGACCGTTAAAAATAAGGGCAATTTAGACCCAATAGGTTGACACCAGGGGCATTTTAGAGCGAAAATGTAAACGGATGGCATTTTTGTACCAAATCTCATATTTCACGAGCATTTTAGGCTCTTTTCCGTATATATAAAGCTAGACATAGCCAAGGTAATTTGTCACCTCTCTATGACCATCATTCCTATTTACTATCTATTTTCTCCATTTCTTTAATTTTTTTTTTTTTTATATATTTAGAAAATTTGGTGCTCTTAATTTTTCTCCTTCCTTATTATTAGTAATATATATATTTATTGTTTCTAATAGAATATTTCCCGAATATTCTTTCATTAATTGTATATCTCTTATTTTAGGTAGAATTGTATTCCTATTGTAATTAGGTCTCCTATTTTAGGTAGAATTATATTTCCTATTTTAATTAGGTTGGTTAGTTACCTAGTTTAAATATTCTTGTACTACTATATATATTGTACATTATTGATGAATACAATCAAGGAACATGTTCCTTTATGGTATCCGTAGCCTAAAAATACCTCCACCACCGCCGACCATAGCTCTCGCCGCCACCCCACGGAACCCTAGTATTTTTTTCAGCCATTCTCTCTCCCTTCTCCTCCTAAATTTCATCTTTCATGGCTGATAAAATCAAATTTCATCCTGGACTTGTAGTAAACAACATCAAAAACTTCATCCCTATCACTCTTGAGATGGAAAAAGGTCAATACTCCTCGTGTGCGGAGGTTTTTAAGATCCATTATCGTGATTACGAAGTTATCGACCACATCATCCCTCCTACACTGAAGTCCACAGACCTACCCTCGAGCTTCGACTTATGATGATGTACTTTGGCCTCGTTTGGACGTAGTCGTCCTCCAGTAAATATACGGCACAATCTCTAATGATTTGTTGCACACCATCATTGAGATCGATGCCACTGCCGCCAAATGTGGGAACGTTTGGAAAGTATTTTCCACAACAACAAAACTCAACGACCATTATACCTTGAAAATCAGTTCAATGACGTTCATCAGGATGATTTCCCAAACGTGTCTACATATTGTCAAGAACTCAAGATGCTTGCCGACCAACTCTCTAACGTCGATGCACCAGTCACTAATCAGTGATTGGTCATGCAACTTATTGTAGGCTTAAACGAATCCTATGACGGCGTTGCCACCATCCTTCAGCAATGTATAATGCTACCTCCTTTTTATGAGGCCCGTTCGAAGCTTATTCTTGAGTAAACCTAGAAAATCAAGCCCAGCACCACTCATGCCAGCATTACTGATGCCCACCTCACCACCACCGTCGGGCCCTCCACCAACGAAAGGGCCTCCAACTCCAGCAACCACAATCGCCGCCCCAAGGACCCGCAATAACCGCCAAAATAGGCAGTCCGGCATGGGCCGCGGTGGATGGAATTCCGGCAACAACGACAGCGGGAAGGGAAAGTCCTCGCCAACAGGAAATAGCCAGCAGCGACCGCGACAATGGCAGCAGCCTCCATCATCATGAGTCGCGTGGGCCCCACCGTTATGGGCCTCTCTTTCTAGCCCGTATCCGACATACTCGTGGACTCCACCTCAGAACCGACAAGACCACCCTGGCATACTCAGCCCATGTCCCCAACAGGCCTACACAACACAAGCCCGCCCCTCACCCTCAACTTATACACCGACTGATATTGAGGCACTTATGAACACAATGTCACTCAACGCTCCAGACGAAAATTGGTATATGGACACAGACGCCATATCTCACATGACAACATCACAAGGTACTCTCTCATTTTATTCCAATTTGAGTAATTTAAATCGGAATATTATTGTTGGTAGTGGACAAGGCATTTCCATTCGCAGTTTTGGTCATTCATCCTTATCCCCACTACATCAACCGCTAATCGTAAAAAATGTCCTTTATTCCCCTAAACTCATTAAGAATCTAATCTCCGTGTGCGACGTTTCACAACTGATAATAATGTTTCACTTGACTTTGATCCCTTTGGTTTTTCTGTGAAGGATTTTATAACAGGAAGACGAATAATGAGATGTGATAGCACCAGAGATCTCTACCCTATTTCAAACGCCGTCAATAATCCAACCTCAGTTCCATAAACCTTTGCTACTCTTTCATCTTCCTTATGGAACTCTAGATTAGGACATCCGGGAGATTCTGTTTTACGCTCCCTTAGGAAAAATAATTCTATTAATTGCAACCGTATTTCTAGGACTCCTATATGTGAATCTTGTGTTTTTGGAAAACATGTTAAATTACAATTTTCTGCATCCACAAAATGTACTTTACTACTTTTTGATATCATACATAGTGATTTGTGGGCGTCTCCTATTTTAAGTACGACTGACCATCGATATTATGTGTTGTTTTAGGACGATTATTCCAACTTTCTATGGACTTTTCTAATTGGCAATAAAACTCAGGTCTACCCCATTTTTCCTCATTTAGTGCTCTCGTAAAAACACAATTTGAAAAGAGCATTAAATTTTTCAGTGTCACAATGGCAGGAATTTAATAATAATCAATTCAAACAGTTTTGCTCCAATAACGGTCTTACCTTTCGTTTTTCCTGCCCTCACACCTCCACCCAAAATGGTAAGGCCGAACAAAAAATTTGAACCATAAATAACCTAATTCGTGCCCTACTTGCTCACGCCTTAATTCCCCTTCAATTCTGGCATTACACACTCTCCATGGCCACCTATATCATAAACATAATCCCAAACAAGTCTCTAGCTCAACGATCGCCCACTCAAGTTCTATTTCGTAGGAACCCCTCCTACAAACAATTGCGTATCTTTGAATGTCTCTGTTATCCTCTCTAGGGATGTCATTGGGGCAAGGGCGGGGGAAGGGTACCCCATACCCGTACCCGCCACCTAAAACTCATCCCCACACCCGCCCCATCCACCCATCACGGTAGTAATTCCTCCACTCGTACACGCCTGGCGAGTATAGGATTACACCTGCCCCCACCCCACTTACTCGGTAGGTACCCATTACCCGCATACCCGTCTACCCGCCTCACCTACCCACCTAAAATATTCAACTAGTCAATGTTCTACACTTCTATACCACCTGTATCAATAAAATTAACAAAGCTCAAATCCTGCATCGGTAAGTTAACTCTTCAACATTTGATTAAAACATTCTACACTGATTGATACCATAATGTACCAAAGTTCATTTAACAAAGCAACTAAAAAAAAAAGCTCCCACAAGTTTTTAAAAGCAACTAAAAAAAACAAACATTCTATGTTGATTGATACAACTCTTCAGCTGCTGAAGTTCAACATTTGCATCCATGGCTTCTTCAATCAATCCTTATCAAACATCAACCTCATTCACCTAAAATATAGAAATTTAAAAATTTAACATTGTTTAGCGGATATATGGCAAATGATTAATTAAGTTGAACTATTTAAAACACTTAATACCTCATCTTCGGTAATACATTCTTCCTCCTCCATTTCGTCAATAATTTGCCGATACTCAACTTCTTTTAGCCCACCATCACCTAATAATTAAAATTAAGAGATAAGATAAATTTAAAATAATGCATTATATAAAGAAACAAGTTGAATTGAATTAAAAAGAGATGATATTTACCTGAATAATACAAATAACTAAAGAAGTAGGATTTGAAAATAATTAAAAATAATTAATAAGAATTGAAAAGTGAAGACCAAACAAAGAATGAAAAAAATAGGAAGAAATAAAGATGGGTTTTACCTTGAATAGAAAGAGATGAAGATGGTATCAAGGATTCATGGCAACCGCAGGGAGTTTCTTTTTTTTAGCTTGGCTTTAGGAATTAGGGATTTAGGGTTGGCTTTTGAGTTTCTTCCTGGGAAGCTTTTGGTTTTGAGTTTTGGGATTCTTGGAATTTTGTAAGATGGGTTATACGTATAGTGTATGTGAGAAACTGAGAATGTTTATTTATTTTTATTTTTACTTTTTTTCATTCTTAAACCATATTTGGACTTTGGGTTAAGGAAATAAGTTGCAGGCCCATTATTTAGGTGGTGCGGGTATGGGCGGTGCGGGTCTTATATGAAATTCAACCCCCCCCCACTACCCATAACGGATAGCACTTTTGATACCCATACTCGCCCCATCACCCACCAAACCATCCCCCATACCCGACCCAACTGGAGCGGGTGCAGGGCGGTACTCGCATTTACCCGCCCCACTGACATCCCTATCCTCTACATCCGACCACTAACAAACTCCAATCCCGGTCTTCCCCGTGTGTGTTTCTAAGTTACCCCGCCAATCATCGTGGTTACTCGTGCTATGACTTGTCAAGCCGTAAATTATTATTTCACGCCATGTCCAATTTGATGAGTCTCAATTCCCCTTTACCTCACTAAACTCACCACCTCGGCATTCATATGACTTTCTATATAATGGCCTTAACCCTCTTCTAATTCATCATTTACATAGTCCGCCGTCTCGAACCCGACACTCGCCCCCACCTCGGATCATCCGGGACACACTGCCCACCCGATTCTGCCGACGATGGCCCAGAACAGCCCGCTTAAGGTGATTCCGCAACCACCTTTTGGCAAACCGAGCATCAGCTAATCGGTCCCCCACCCCTGCCTATCTTCTTTTCCTGGCAGTCCCGCGACACACCCCCCTCCTATCCCACGTCTTGAGACACGCTCTTGGACCATGAAAACCTATGTCATACATGGAATTCATAAACCTAAATGTCTGTTTAACCTATCCGTTTCAATTGTCCCTTCCCTTTCCTCAAAATCCGAAAGATGCCTTGTCTGACCTTAATTGGAAAGCCTCAATGATTGATGAATATCATGATCTTATTGATAATAAGACGTGGGACCTAGTACCCCATCCACTTTATGCTAACATTATTCGTTTTATGTGGATTTTTAGACATAAAATGAAATCTGATTGTTCTTTTAAGAGGTACAAGGCTCGTCTTGTAGGTGATGACAGGTCTCAACAAGTGGGTGTGGATTGTGATGAAACGTTTAGCCCGATCGTAAAGCCCACAACCATATGGACCGTCCTCAACATTGCTTTATCCAAGTCTTGGCTCATTCATCAACTTGATGTCAAGAATGCCTTCTCACACGGGGATCTTCATGAAACGGTATATATGCATCAGCCTATAGGTTTCAGGGATCTTATTCATCCGGATTATGTTTTTCTGTTGCAGAAATGACTCTATGGACTGAAACAGGCTCCTCGAGCATAGTACCAGCGGTTCGCCGATTATGTCTCCTCTATTGGTTTTTGACACATCAGATTCGATCATTCCCTGTTCATATCCAATAAGGGTACAGACATGGCTTATCTATTATTATATATTGATAATATCATCTTCACCACATCATCTGATGCTCTCCGCTGGTCCATTATGTCTCTTTTTTCCTCTGAGTTTGCTATAAAGGATTTGGGGCCACTAGTTATTTCTTGGGAATCTCTGTCACTCGTCATTCTGGCGGGCTATTTCTGTGTCAAAAGATGTACGCCGAAGAGATCATTGACCGTGCAGGCATGACATTTTTCAAATCATCCCACATGTCAGTAGACACCAATTCCAAGCTCAACGCTGATTCTGGTCCCCCATATTCAACCCGACTCACTATCGTAGCCTGTCTGGGGCCCTGCAGTGCCTCACATTCACGAGACCTGACATATCTTATGTCATGCAACAAATCTGCCTACACATGCACAATCTGAATGAAGCACACATGCATGCCCTCAAACGTATTTTACGATATGTCCAAGGTACACTTCACTTCGGATTACATCTATACAGGTCCTCGCTCACTAATCTCACTTCTTATTCTAATGCTAACTGGGGTGGACGTCCTAACACCCGACGCTCCACATCTAGTTTATGTGTTTTCCTCGAAAATAACCTATTGTCTTGGTCTTTCAAAAGGCAACCTATACTATCCCGATCCAGTGCCGAAGCAGAGTACAGAGGTGTCGCCAACGTCGTCTCTGAGTCTTGTTGGATCCGTAACCTTCTACTTGAGCTTCACTCCTCGATTCAAAAGACAACACTGGCCTACTGCGATAATATTAGTGCGATATATCTTTCCGACAATCCCGTCCAACATCAGGGCACTAAACACATTGAGATGGACATTCATTTCGTTCGCGAAAAAATGGCTCGTGGTCAAGTTCGTATCCTTCATGTTCCTTCTAGATATCAGATTGCTGACATCTTTACCACAGGACTTCCGCGCATACTATTTGATGATTTTCGATCCAGTCTCAGTGTTCGTGAACCTCCCTCTTCGACTGTGGGGGTGTAATAAAATATTTTCTGAATATTATTTCATTAATTGTATATCTATTATTTTAGGTAGAATTGTATTCCTATTGTACTTAGGTCTCCTATTTTAGGTAAAATTATATTTACTATTATAATTAGATTAATTAGTTATCTAATTTAAATATTCTTGTACTATTATATATATTATTGATGAATACAATTCAGAAACCTATTTATTTAGTTTCTTTTCCAAGCATTCACAAACGTACTGCCGCATTAAATATTTGTTTTCTTCCTTCCGAAAGGAACGGTTAAACATGTGGTTTCAATTAATATAGTAGTTGAAATGTTGTCTTTCAATCAATGAGAAGTTGAAATGTTTTCTTTCCATTAATTGGATAAGGCACTGTTACTCCCTAAAAGTTTATACGATACATTTTATCATTGTGGGGGTTTTATTATCCCCTAAAAGAAATTCGGTATTTTTTGCACCTTATGTGCTGACGTGGAGGAGGGCGTGAGAACACCTCCTTCAAGTGCGTGATAACTTTAAAAAAAAAGGCTCTAACCTATACGAAATGACCACGTGTCAGTTCCAAAGCTAATTTTCAAGAGACATTCATCCCCATTTTATCACCCATTTTCAAGAGTTCCAATCTAATTTTTGGTCTCAAAATTCAACAAAACCTTAGTTAAATCTGCACCAATCAAACTCAAATTTCAACTACAACTTCACAAAACATTATCACCAAACCCCAGTTATCAATTTGACCAAAAATCAAGAATTTCAACAAACCGATTTTTTTATTCTTCAAGCCTTTTCAAGGTTCACAATGGTGGATTCGAAATTCTTTCTTTATTTTCGAATCTCATCAACAACTAAGGATTCAGAATGCGTTTAACACTTGAATCTCAACTTTATTACTTCAAGAACTTTCGAATATGCTCAACACCTCTAAATTTTTTTAAGTTCATACAAAAAAAATAACAATAACAATTATCCTTTTTATTTTTCTAAATATTAAATAATATTTTCATTACATTTCGGAATTAAAAAGAAAACAAAAAGGGAGTAAATGAAATAGATTTTAAAAAAATTAAAAAGATTGTGAAATTACACGTGGCAGCGCGTGTATTTCATTGCCTCCAAATGTTTGGTTCTCTATGCCACGTCAGCCTTTAGGGTGACATTTTTTACCATTTAAAATAGTTAGAGGGTAATAGGACTCCCGCAAAGATAAGGTATGTGTAGCAACTTCAGGTATAGTTCACAAGGATAATATTATCTTATCCCTTCAATTAATGAGATCATCACGTAATTACAGAATATGAAAGAATTTTCACTATTAAACCTTGAAGACTACTATATAAACGTACTCATCAATCATCATATGCTTCTATACGTAAGTAAATTCAATGTCTTTCTATTTTCTGTTACATTCTCATTAGTCTAGATTTTTCTTTTTGATTTCCATTTGCATGATAATCTTCTGTGTTTTATAGGTGTAAGAAATTTGTGGAAACTATGGTGGCACTCAGAAATGCTTCTGCTGTATATGTGTGGTCAAGGTGATCAACTCTCTATGCTCCATTTATTACTGTTCCAAAAGACTGGACATGGTAGTTAAATGTGATGATTCATGTAAGGATCAAATTCTGCTTTATTATTTGATGTAATGTTACTAAAATATATTATTTAATATAAATATTACTAAAATTACAGTTGTTTGTTAGCAAAATATATTGCATTGTCTTTTTGTTAATTTTTGTCGGAACTTAAGTTTGTTGTTACTTTTTTTTAAAAAAAACCCTTGAGTAAAGGGAGCCTGATGATTAGCAGAAATATTTATGCTTCCTAACTACATTTTGGGGTACAATCATGGTTATAAAAAAAATAAAAAAATAAAAAGTAGTACTTAATCATCCTCTCTGAAAAGGTCCAACTGAAGCTAAAAAAAGAACAAGTAAATTGTGATAATGTTGTTAATAAGTCCCATATGGAAAGCGTAAAACAAATTAAGAGTTTTCGAATTTTTTTACTTTTTTTCTTATCGAGTTTCTTTACTTGCTAATGCAATTTACCTCCAAAATACTCTTTGTAAAATTTGAGAGTACAATAAGAGTTTGGGAATTGGGAATTGAAAATTGCACGTCAAAGAAAAACTTCTAACTGTAATTCAATTTATATATGTGATTTCATCAATCAATAGCACTAATTTGTAAGACATATACATGAAAAAACGTATCTCCTCTAATGATTGCATTTTTGGAATGATAAAAAATTTACAAACAACATGTAATGAGACAGCCCGGTGATTAAAGCATCCGCATTAGCACAGTTTCGAAAAGGATCGCATCTCTAAAAGTGTGTAGACATCCTACTCTAATGCACGCAATAGTGGGTGCTTCCACAGTTCAAACATGTGACCTATAGGTCACATGGAGATAATTTTACCGTTGCTTCAACATTCCCCTTCATGAACAACATATACAATTACTAAAATAAAGTTTTTCTATCCATGAAATTCCTAGATAAAACAGATATTTTCTTACAATATTTACGTTTATGGGCGCGCAAAGTGTTGATAAATTCACTAGTTTATATTAAATATAGTTTAAATTCAAATATTTGGGCAAAAGTTAGGCTCTGTTAGAGGCCAATTTTAAACCAAAAAAATTTAAAGTTTTGCTTTTAAATTTAGAGCTTCATATTTTAGACTCTCATGTCTGAAGTTGACATCTGGCATTGCACCTAATTTAGACCCCAATTGTCTACAATTTTTCATATTAAATTTAGAGCTTCATATTTTAGACCTTTCAAATTTGAAATTGACATTTGACATAACCTAACTTTAGACCCCAATAGTCTGAAGTTTTTCGTGTTAAAATTTAGAGACTTTTATTCAAATTTTATTTACTTATTTAAAAATAGTTATGCCATAAACAGTGTCATTTGTAATGTATACTCTTTACTTTGATCTGTATACCATTTTAATTATTGGAAAGAATATCATAAATACAAATTAACTATGACATACTTATTTAAAAATAGTTATGCCATAAACAGTGTCATTTGTAATGTATACTCTTTATTTTGATCTGTATACCATTTTAATTATTGGAAGGAATATCATAAATACAAATTTACTATGACATGAATGTTATCATAATCCTCTATTAGAATCGTCATGGCATTCCTGTTGTCACGACCAAAAAATCTCATTTGTGCCGTGAGGACACCTATACAAAACCGTAGGTGAACCACTATCCTTAATCATGCAAAAAGGGGTATTAAAAGAAGAATGTGAAAGTAATGAACAATGCCTTTATACAACACAAACTTTTATAACGTTACAAAGGTTACTGAATACAACAGTTTCTACCCCAAAATCTAGTGTCACTAGTACAAGGACTCTAAGATACAATAATGACAGAATATGACAATACCGCCCTGGATAAAAGGGACAGACTGACTAGATGGAGATCAATGCTACCAGACTGTATGGTATGCCTCACTCTCCCGTGCTCCAACCTACAACCTAAATAGACAGAGTACCTGCATCCACGTAAAAGATGCAGCAAACGTACGTAGCATGAGTACACAACGTACCCCCGTAGGCATAATAGGTCGACAACTACGGAAATCACGTAGTAGATATAAATACCAAGTTACTCTACAGGTAGGTTCTATCCTAGATAGCATATCTGTTATCTAATTCGATTCGTCCACGTAAGCCATGATCTACTCTACAAGCAAGCATTAACCACAACCAAATACAATTAACCCACTTAGCACGTATGGACTCTTTCTTTGACATTCAGTAATCTAACACCCTACCTAAATCATAATTCCGTTTTATATAATTCCCGACCCAGCTCATGATATATGTAAGTTTAACTCGACCTCGTTAACTCGTTGTTAGCCTTAGTCTTCTAGTTTCATTATGACACTAGGTGTTTACGATCATGTCATTTGATAATCTTTCTAAGGGTCTTTCTTCCTACACGAGTCATATACAT
The DNA here is from genome assembly GCA_034509755.1 of Anisodus tanguticus. Lineage (NCBI taxonomy): Eukaryota > Viridiplantae > Streptophyta > Magnoliopsida > Solanales > Solanaceae > Anisodus > Anisodus tanguticus. Next base: position 21,685,343 of record CM067550.1, on the reverse strand, counting down.
GTATTACACACCCAAGTAGTAGGATTTAAGCATTCATCAACTAACACTTAGGTCATTACACCACAATGGTCAAGCAACAAGTCTACTAGACACTTACCTACGATACCTACAATTACTAAGGGAACACATAGGTACACATACTAACCTTACCCTCATTACCCTTACCTATTGAACAATTAGTTGTGACACTCACCCCAAGTCACCCTTAGTTTTTTCCAGCACTAGATATACTAGACAGCCAACCCATATCAAGCTTATATAACACGGTTGTATTTCTACTTTAGAGGATAGTTTCACACCCATCACTTGTTCCAACAGTAACCAAAAGATCACTAATTTTACTAGACATCAACATCGAGTGCACACAACACTAAACAACTATCAAGAGTAAGAATGAAGTGCAATGTAAATGATGTATGTATGAATGCAAATGTTATATATACCTGGTATACACACGCTATTGAAGTAGCTATCACGTGACCCATGGGAACTCATGAGGTTCATATACCTATCCGATCCCATTGGATACCAGCACAATAGCTGAATCACTCTCGTATCGTGTACTATATCCCATAATCGACTTCTCAAGCCATGCTCAACAATGTATCAGTAATCCAATGTCAACTATTAAATGTATGAATGATATGGTTATGTGTACACCATGCAAAACATCATAATCAGTTTAATTAGTATTTATCAGTTTTTATTCGAATGTTTAGACGCGATGTGGAGTGATCAATACATGACAAGTTAAACCATAATATTATATCAACATGGCCACAAGCACACATAACACATGTTTCAATATCATAACAACACGACTATAAGCCTACACAACACACATTCCTGAATATATATTGGGTCTCCTTGGAGGGGAAACTGTGTGATGAATAAGCACTACAATATCAAGTAGTGGCGACAAGCCCAAATAGCAGCAGTCGGAATTGGCTTAAGTCCAATTCCCCAAATCACCCATATTCACAGTTATACACCGGTACTCACTCAAGCGTTCATCACAATTTCTAAGGTGGATCCTCAAACACGCCAAATACCCCTTAATACTTATAGCTATTACGTTACTCTATCAGAGTCTATATGAAAGGAAACTATAGCCTACCTCATTTCCGAGCGGGCGCCATGAACTCTCCTAGTCCACGACTCGCTTTCGACGGGTATCATATAACTACAAACATAACCAACCATGTAGATGACCTAGGTTTAACCACATGGAGTCACAAATAAAGCTATTTCTAACGAAGTACACACTATCTAGTTCCAAAGGGACTCTTCAACAATCCATTTTGACTATTAACTAACCCATCTACCTTGGTTCCATTATTTAATCAAAACCTTTATTTTTATAAGAAAACCTACTCTTTATCTTATTTAAGAAAAGTAGTTTCAAGTTAAAGAATCCCTAAAGTAATGATTACCTTCACTAAGACGCGGGTTTTAGGTTATCAAATCAATTGAGCAAGTCCTAAGGTGTTTAAAACAAAATGGCTTCTTCTTCACCCAAAACCCACAATTAAAGCATGGATTAAAAGTTTAGAAACCACAAATAGGGTTGAATAATTTTACCCCAAGGCATTAAGATGGATGAACCCTCGCAAATATGCTACTATCGAGCTTCCAAGGTGAGGAAGTAGATTTGGGGAAATGAGGCTCGAGCTTGGAGGTATTAGGAAATAAGGTTTTAGGTCTGCCCAGCGACTTCTGTTGGCGCGAAACTATTTTCGCTGGGGAGAAACCGCTCCTGCGGAGGATGTCTTCGCCGAAGCGGTAATACTAAAATATCTGGATTTTTGGTGAAGCAGATGGGATATAGCGGGAGCGGACTCGCTATGGTGGTACGGTCTACACTGAGGTGGAGACAGGCATTACAAAAATTCTCTGAGTTTAAATACTTTATCCCTTACCGTGGAAACGGGTCACTCTTACCCGTAAATTCCATGTGTAACATACTGGTGAGTACCGAGTGGGGCAAATTTCCAGAAGTAAGACAGAAAGCTCATAACTACCTGACGGGTCATTACAACGTATACTAATTAAACAAAACGTTCATCCTCGAATATATAGTAGACGAAAGGAACTTTGCGGAACCAAGGGCATAGCGTCGCGGGGATTCTTTTCACTCATGTATAACGATAACTAGCTTGGTGTTAAATTCTTTGATCAAGGCCATACGGTATCAACTCTGGCCTACACGGTTGTTCTCGTTGCGAGCAACCCAAACTAGTTACTAGAACCCATTTGCGATATTTACACCCTTCTTGGAATAAATAGAATCGTTGAAAAGTTTTGGCTTGAAACAATCATAGTAATGCGTCTTCTCATCAACTGTACTAGCGCCACTTACATCACATCGTTTAAATATCGACACCACTAAAATCGTAAGATCAGCCATCCATGCGGTATGGGTATGTAGAATCTGTCTAGTAGAGCATACGGTAATAGAATGACACCTTAGGAACAATGTATATACGAGTCAGAAGACAGATTTCCAAGATAGGCGGAATAATTTATACACGAAATGAAAATGGTCTCAGGATGACTTCGCTCAATCACGGACTTTAGCAACGGCGTGCATACGCGGGCATGAGGAACTATATGCGAAATCGGCCAAATTTCCCAAAGAAGAAGTATGCGCAGAGGCGGAACATAACTTTGCAGGGGCCCACACGTGCTTGTTTAACACTTGCCACTGAGGTAGATTGACTACGGAGGTCATAACCTCACTGGGAAGGATAGAATGATTGTGCCCGCGCATCCGCTATGGCGCATGATAGTCTGTTGGGGCGTAAGATCGGACTCCCAAGAGTCTCAAAGCTGAATAGGTTTCCCCTTTTTTCTCACAATACCCAATGTTACTCTCTCTCCCATTTCTCAATACCAAAAACTCCCCATCACCCCTAACATTTCTCCCTACCCTTCCCTAAATACTCCAATTTCCAAACTCACCCAAACTCAAAACCCAAGGAATGGCAAGAAATTGAGGCACGGAGAACTTGTTTGACCCGAAGCTACAATTCAAGGCTCTCTTACTCGGTAAGTATTTTGTAAACCTCACAAAATTCATGAGTAGAATCGTATTCTTGTGTATAAATGGATTAGTTTATCGAAAATTGCATAGAGGAATTTTAGGGTTCAGGTGGCGGATTGTTGGGTTTGGTGTTGAATAATTGCGGATCTATTTAAATAATAGTGTAATCGAGGTTCCATCATCCTGCATGCTCACCTAGGGCCAAAGGAGAAGATTTTTCCGGCAAAATAGTGTAGGATTTTCATGTTTTAGGTCTAGCTTTTGGGACTGGGGACGACGACCTCGCTTTGGCAGACTTTTTCCGTTGGAGCTAGTCCGCTGAGGTGTGAAAAATATTTGCTGAAGCGAACAACTGTGATTTGTAAATATTATGCTGAGGCGGACATCCTTCCGCCGGAGCGGTTCTGCTAAAACGACACTTACTCTGCAGAAGTGGAAACTGGACAATGATAGTCCAAAATAGTAGATTCTCATAGGTCGGCTTGGGTCAATTTACGTTGGTTTATTTGGCCCGTTAGGTACGTAATAACATGATACATAAGACTTTATCACTGAACTGACAATGAATTTGAGAAAATGCAGGTTTATTCGGGGAAATAGATCATGATCCAATGGACAACCTTTCCCGAACCTATGGAATCATCGATGATGAGCCTGCAACTAATTATGATACTGTTCGGTTCATGTCCAGAGATTGTCAGAATTGTTACCATGCAAATTTGAGAGACTAAAAGTTATTGAAAGAGAGGGGCATGGACATGACTGGCGTAGAAAAACTCCTTCTTGACTTTTATAACCGGCTGGTGCAAATAGGATGGAATTACTTTGCTCCTGCCCCTGGAAAGCCAATTAATATTGAGTGAGGGAGTTTTATACAAACCTTAAGCAGGTGAGGTTGTAGAGCCTAATCCATATATAAGGATTCGGGGTGAAGTGGTACCAATCAGGGCTGAGGTGATTAATGTTATCTACGGACTGCCCAACCATCCCCCGGAGGCTATGGATGCCAAGGAGGCTTGTGGAAATGGGGAGTGGGTACGGACGTCTACTAAACACTGTCCTTGTACCTAGTGAGACAGGTGAATCTAGAGTTCTTATACCAATTTGTCATGACCCAAAATTCCATTTGTGTAATGAGGGAACCTACACTCAACGGTAGGAGAACCACTATCCTTAATCATGCAAAAATGGGTACTAAAAGAAGAATGCGGAAGTAATGAACAATGTTTTTATACATCACAATCTTTTATAACGTTACACAGGTTACTGAATACAACAGTTTCTACCCCAAAATCTGGTGTCACTAGTACAAGGACTCTAAGATACAATAATGATAGAATATGACAATACCGCCCTGGATAAAAAGGATGTCCTGACTAGATAGAGATCAAGGCTATCAAATTGTATGGTCTACCTCACTCTCCTGTGCTCCAAGCTGCAACCTGAATAGATCGAGTACCTGCATCCACGTAAAAGATGCAGCAAGCGTAGCATGAATACACAACGTACCCCCGTAGGCATCATAGGTCACAACGACGGAAGTCACGTAATAGATATAAATACCAAGTTACTTTATAGGTAGGTTCTATCCTAGATAGCATATTTGTTAGCTAATTCGGTTCATCCACGTAAACCATGATCTACTAACATATGATCTACTCTACAAGCAAGAATTAACCACAACCAAATACAATTAACCCACTTAGCAGTATGGACTCATTCTTTGACATTTAGTGATCTAACACCCTACCTAAATCATAATTTTGTTTTATACACTTCCTAACCTAGCCCATGATATATGTAAGTTTAACTCGACATCGTTAACTCGTTGTTAGACTTAGTCTTCTAGTTTCATTGTGACACTAGGTATTTACGATCATGCCATTTGATAATCTTTCTAAGGTTCTTTCTCCCAACACGAGTCATATATATGTATTACACACCCAAGTAGTAGGATTTAAGCATTCATGCAACTAACACTTAGGTCATTACACCACAATGGTCAAACAACAAGTCTACCAGACACTTACCTACGATACCCACAATTACCAAGGAAACACACAAGTACATATATTAACCTTACCCTAATTACCCTTACCTATTGCACAACTAGTCGTGACACTCACCCCAAGTCACCCTTAGTTCTTTCCAGTACTGGATATACTAGACAACCAACCCATATCAAGCTTATATAACATTGTTGCATTTCTACTTTGGAGGATAATTTCACATCCAACCCTTGTTCTAACAATAACCAAATGATAACTAATATTACTAGACATCAACATCGAGTGCACACAACACTGAACAACTATCAAGAGTATGAATGAAGTGCAATGCAAATGATGTATGTATGAATGTAGATGCTATATATACCTAGTATACAAACGCTGCTAAAGTAGTTGTCACGTGACCCATGGGGAACTCATGAGGTCCATATACCCATCCGATCCCATTGGATACCGGCACAAGGGCTGAAGTGTCATACTCAGCCATCACTCTCATATCATGTACTATATCCCATAATTGACTTCTCAAGTCCGTGCTCAACAATGTATTAGTAATCCAGTGTCAACTATTGAATGTATGAATGATATGGATATATGTACACCATGCAAAACAACATAATCATTTTAATCGATATTTATCAGTTTTTAATCAAATATTTAGACGCGATGTGGAGTGATGAATACATGTCAAGTAAAATTATAATATCATATCAACATGGCCACAAGCCCACACAATACATGTTTCAATATCATAACAACACGACTACAAGCCTACATAACACACATTCCTGAATATACATTGGACCTCCCCGAGGGGAAACCCTGTGATGAATAAGCACAACAATCTCAAGTAGTGGCGACAAGCCCAAATAGCATAAGTCAAAATCGACTTAATTCTGATTCCCCAAATCACCCATATTCACACTTATACACCGATACCCACCCAAGCATTCATCATAATCGCTAAGGTGGAACACCCAAACACGCGCAATATCCCTTAATACTTATAGCTACTACATTACTCTTTCGGAGACTACACGAAAGAAAACCATAGCTTACCTCTTTCCCAAGCGGGCGCCACGAACTCCTAGTTTACGACTCGCTTTCGGACGGGTATCAGATGGCCATAACACAATCAACCATGTAGATGACCTAGGTTTACACACATAGAGTCACATATAAGGCTATTTCTAACAAAGTACACGCTATCTAGTTTGAAAGGGACCCTTCAACAATCCATTTTGACTATTAACTAACTCATCTACCTTGTTTCCATTATTTAGTTAAAACCTCTATTTTTGTACGTAAACCTTCCTCTTGATCTTATTTAAGAAAAGTAGTTTCAAGTTCAAGAATCCCTAAAGCAGTGATTACCTTCACCAAAACATGCTTAATATAAGAAGATACATCTCAAGACTCGGGTTTTAGGTTATCAAATCAATTGAGCAAGTCCTAAGGTGTTTAGAACAAAAGGGCTTCTTCTCCACCCAAGACCCACCATTAAAGCATGAATTAAAAGTTTAGAAATCATAAATAGTATTGAAGAATCTTATCCCAAGGCATTAAGATGAAGGACTCCTCGCAAATATGCTACTATCGAGCTTCCAAGGTGAGGAAGTGGATTTGGGGAAATGAGGCTCGAGCTTGGAGATTTTAAGAAATAAGGTTTTAGGTCTGCCCAGCAACTTCCGCTGGCGCGGAACTATTTCTGCTGGGGCAATACCATTCATCGGGAGGATGTCTTCACCGAAGCTGGACTACTAAAATATCTGAAATTCTGCTGAAGCGGACGGAATGTCGCGGGAGCAGACTCGCTGGGGCGGTACGATCTTTGCTGAGGCAGAGACATGCATTACGAAAATTCTTTGAGTTTAAATACTCGATCCCTTACCGTGGCCACGAGTCACTCTTACTCGTAAATTTCATGCGTAATATACTGGTGAGTACCGAGTGAGGGATATTTTCCGAAAGTAAGATGGAAAGCTCATAACGACCTGACGGATCGTTACATATGTTATAACCGTTTCTTTTGTGTTACATGTATACTTGAATATGCTAAGAAAAACTCGGATATAAGGCCAAATTAAGTTTTAGTTTTTAAGCAATTATAGATATACAAGATTTAAAAACTAATTTTGAAAATTTACGAGTAGTTTGAAGAAATTACATAAATACAATTTATTTTAAATTTCAACTTTTATTTATATTATATACAATTTTTCATATCTCTAAATATCTCTCCTTGTTAAATAAACATAATATATAATTCTCTCATCTAAAATTACTTACCTTACCAATTTCCCCCCATATCTCCAAGGCCTCTCTTTAAAACTTCTTCCATATCCATCTCCTCAAACTCCTAAAAATGTAATTTCTCAAACTTTTCTTCTATATACACATTTGAAGTCTTCTCTATAGTCTATACTATTCCTCAGTATTTTGTATTTGTAGTTTCTTTACTTATGACTTTTTCAAAACTCTTTCAATTCTAAGCACGTTTTTACTCTTTCAATGCTTTCAACCGTGGCTGATTGTCTTACCATTTCGTTTGGTGTTCTTTATATTATTGAAAAAATAATGACCTTAATTTAGAGTTAAAAAGGGGAAAAGGTCAATATATATGAGTCTTTTCCATACCTTAACTCTATAAAAAATATATGAGTCTTTTCCATACATTAACTCTATAAAAAATATTCCTATCATTTTTAAGTTTTTATCACTTCAGAGTTGAGACATGAACTTATTCCCCCTTGTTGAAACAAAATTTAACATAAATATACTTATAAAATTATTTTAATAATAAAAATAATTTAAAATATTCTAAAAGTAATAGAATAGTATTTGAAATTGAAATTAAAATAATTACAAAATTATACTCTCAAAATAATTTTTTCACTTTCGGAAACAATAATTTGCTTTTTTTTTTCTTTCCTGGAGAGAGTATCTTCTATTCTTCCCTAATGTAAAAGGACAAATTTGTGGTTTACATATTTCATTTAATTGTCTACCAAAACACGAGTTAAAATCTTGTAGCTTTGAGATAAAATTGTGATTGAATCTTCTCAAATATTGTAAGATAATGCTCCTTTCTTATCTCGCAAAGAACAAAACTCCAAATTGTGAAATTCAGTCCGAAACAAAGAATTTTCTTTTGATATTTAACGAAACATATAATAGAACAATCCTCTTCTTGTTTATATAACTTTTGGGTATAGGGGTTCATTTGTTATTTCATAATAGTAGCAACATTTTAGAGTCTTACATATTAATATATTTATTTTTGGTAATTAAATTTTAGTAATCATCAAAGTAGAGCATCATGACAAATCAGTAGCAAGTTATACACAACTCACTAACAGGTGTGAAATAAACACAAGGCTAGCCTAGAACATAAGACTATGTAGTACATGTTAAATTCTAGGTGGAGCTCTAACACACAAGACATAGGGTGTGTTCGGATAAAAAACTTTGGAGAATATTTTCTTTATGAAAATAAGTTCCTTAAAAATGACAAAAATGATTTTCCTAATGAAGGTAGTGAAAACAAGTGTCACAATTCAGAAGTCTCATTCAACCAACTACCCCATCACCACCCCATAAAACCCCAACCACTCCCACCCCCATAACCCCCTCTATCAGGACTCATTTCAGAAATCGTGGTGGCACCTACACAATCCCCACAGGTAGGCGAACCACTCTCAAATCATTCACATGATATAACATAAGTAAAAGCGAAAGGATAACAATAACTACATAAGTTGTCTCATAAAACAAACGCGGAAGAAATAATAGTCGGGTAGATCAACAATATCGCCCAAGAGATCTAGTCTGTAGATACAAGAGCGCTAATAAAATGATGCAAGTCTTAAGACGAGGGCAACATAGTGTCAAAACCAATACATAAACTAAGGAGGTTTGTCATGTCTCTCAAGTGCAAGTAAAAGATTGAAGTAGAGAATAAACATCCAAGGGTATGCAGAGGTAGCTCCTCACCCTAAATGCTGAAAAATCAACCAACCGGTCTCAGCCACGCTGTCCTGCACTAGTAGAAGGCACTGAATCTGCATCCAAAAAGAATGCAACAAGCGTAGCATGAGTACACAACGTACCCATGTAGGCATCATAGGTCGACAATGATGGAAGATACGTAAAAAGAGATAAACACCAAGCTGACACCAACTAGTCATATTCTAACAATTTAAATGTCCAAGTAAGATCACATTATTCACAGCATATTCCATAGAGTTCAATAACAGCAATCCAAATATCATTGAATAAGTAACATGCTTCATTTATTCTAGAAATTCAATCAAGTCGTCAATAATCTATTCAACACTTGTTTCATCAATAGATAATCCATGAATGAAATGTGTATGATATGTTATGAATGCAATGCCAATGCAGGTACCTTGATCTTCCAGTATACAAGTGCTCAAGTTTTTATTATAAGACGCACACTCATGGAGGACCCGTGAAGTCCATAAACTCCTCCGGAATTTCCCATCGGAGACCAGCTCTTGGCTAAATAGAATCATGTTGCAGGCGTGAAACCCGACTATCATCATCATCTCAATGTTGCCATGATCTCATAAGTAATCTCACACTTTCAATCTTTTGGACCCACAATATTCTACACCACTCTCATATCAATATCTCATAATCATGAGTGTAGATAGTAAAAGGCAAGAATCATGATGTAATGAGATGCAACCAAGTATAGAATGAATAACACATGTTTCCAATAATTTAACAACATAACAATCCAATTACAAATCAGGATATCATATCGGAAGCAGGTTTAATGAATAAACAAACAATAACAAATATGGTGACAAACCCACATATATGCGACAAGCCCAAATAAATCAGCAGTCACGACCATCACAAAACTGATTCTCCAAATCACCCATCAACACAGTTCAACACCAGTACTCACTCAACCGTTCATCACAACCGGCTGAGTGGGACCCCCAAACACACCAAATACCCCTCAATAAATATTACTAATTACGTTATTCTATCGAATTCTAGTGAAAGTAAACCATAGCCTACCTCTGGACCGAACATGAGCGCTAACCAATCAAGCCTCAGTGATCGCCTTAACTTCCGTTGCGCCTCGTGATAGTCGAAGTCTAGCCACACATATACTACTAGTTAATGAAGAGCTTACACAACATACAAGGATATAATCCTTAATAAAGTAAGACTTTAAATATCAACCTTGGGCCCACGTCACCTAGACTCAAAATTTATTACCCAAAAACCGAGAACACGTACTAGGTAATCATATCCTTAAGTTAATTAGGAAATTATACACATTTGAGCCTTCAATTGAATAATATACAAAAAAAACATTTGGAACCCTAAAATTTCCCCCCAATTGGAATAGATTTCTATACTCAAATTAAGCTCTATATCATTGTAAGCTAGTAAATCCACCACTAATTCATAATAATACAAGTAAACTAGTCCATAAACATCACTTAAATCAAGACTCAACTCTCTTATTCTCAAATGAGATCATACTTCATTTTACCCATCTCATAAACATGCTAGAAAACCATTAGGGACTTAGAAACATTGAATCAAATCATAAATGATGGAATTGTTACCTCAAAGATGAATTTCCTTTCTAAACCTCTGAAATCTCCCCTTTGGTGGCTCTAGGTTCGAGATATATTATTTTGGGAAATGAAATTTGACCTAGGAAATTATATAGGACACCTGATACAGTGATTCCGCCCTAGCGAAATCGACTTCGTCCCAGCGGAATCGACTCCGCTGGCGCAGACCCGCTATGGTGTGAAAAGACCTCATTGAGGCGGTGTCACTTGACACCTCGCGTCTGAGCCACGGCGTAGCCGACACCGCATAGGTGGAATCTCCCCACGAACCAACCCTCCGCCAAGGCGGAACTCCACACTTGTCAAACCCCCGCTTAGGAAAAGCAACTTTACACGCCGGAGTGAGAACATGTGTCGTCGAGGTGGACACTAGACACCAAAACATTAAAAATAAACTCAAACACCTGAAACACTCTTGAGACCCCCTGGATACAAACTAGACATGCTCGTCTAAGATAAATAGTGCTACGAATTGGATCGTACCCTCAAATTTCCCATTTAACCGAGCTAAGGCATACTTTTCTAAGGGTGGCCAGTGGGCCGGGCTCAGGTCTGACGGGCCGGGTCTGGCGGGGTCGGGGTCGGGGTCGGGTCTAGCGGGACTGCTCCGGTCCGTCCCGATCCCGATCCCGTCATAGGGTCGGGGCGGGGTCGGGGGGGGTACGGTCGTGTTTTCCTTTTTTTTTTTTTTTTTAAATAACATATGTATAAAAAAAACTCAATAAATAAAACAAGAAAGTGTAATAAAAACATCCCAAGGCTGTTTTTGTGCCTCTTGTATTATTTAATAGACATATGATTTTTTATAATACAAATACAATTGTCTAAAATCTAAATTGCAACTTTGTGGTGTTGTCCAAAAAAATTACTCAATTAAAAAAATTACATTCTCAAAAAACAATTGCTTGATGATTTCTGTGTTCTTCGGTTGGAATTGGTATTTGTTGGTCAAATTGATCCACGTCGCCCACTACCTTCGGTTAAGATTTCGTTGTAGTTTTCATCATCTTCTTCGTTGATCTATTGACCGCACCTTCTCCGCTCCGCTCGTATCCAATCTCTGAATAATACGCAATTTCCATGTCTCGGCCAATGAGTGTTGGTCTCCTATTTGATATCTCGCATACGCTTTCGAACGCGGCTTGATGACGCTTGAATATTCAAAACATCTCGAGCCATCAATGAAAGTGTCGGAAAGGTCTTCTCATTCCCCCTCCAAATTTCAACAAAGTCTTCATGTCCATCTTCATTGATAACTTCTTGATACGATACGGAACCCCGCAAAACAAAAATATCCAACTCGCTAATTTGGTTAGTAGTAGAAGTACGGCCGCACATTCTATTTCGAGGCTTTCAATACTAGCCGTTGCGACTTGAAACATGTCTTTTGTGAGGTTGTGTTGAAGATGAAGAAGATGGTACGGAAGCGGTAAGTTACTAGCATTTTCTTTGTTGATAAAATCTATATATATTTTTGCATTGGTGTTCTACGCTAGACACCGCTTCTTCTTTAGTTTGTTCAATAGGTGGTGGGTGATTTAGATTTTTGGGACTTGGAGGTGATAGTACTTCTATACAATCGTAAATAGTTTCAATTAGTGATTTAGTACCGTCTATTTTAATAGTAGGATTTAATACGAGAACCAATAATATAAATAGAGGGAATAGGAATAAAATATTTTTTAATTTTGACAAATATTTTTTTAATAGTACATTATATATAAGTGGTTTTTTCATATATTCACTAAGTAATAAAAATATTAGAGTTATATAAAATAACATAGTTGAAATAGTAGGATAATATATACTGGGAAAATTCTTTTGTTGCTTGAAAAATTTCTCTAAAAATACAATAAGTTCGGAAATTTTTACCCAATCACTATCTAAAATCATATCACCGGCTTTTTATTATGAGAGTTAAAAAATAAAGTTATAGGTAATTTATAGTCATAAGCAACAAGTAGTTGCTCGTATAAAGAATTTCACCTGGTGGATACTTCTTGTGGAATTCTTCTATAAGGTAGTCCACAATCGTGACAAGTTTATTTATATTCTTTTCTACGTTGTACTTTATTACTTTTAAAAATAAAGTTTACGGCAAATTGTATTTTACTAAGAATGTCTTCAAAAAGTGATAGACCATCCTTTACAATTAAGTTATATATATGGCACGCGCATTTTATATGAAAATGGTCTGAAAAAGATGGAGTTAAACTATTTTTTAACATTGTAATTGCGTAATTGTTATTAGAAGCGTTATCTAATGTAATAGTCATAATTTTATAGGTAATTCCGTAATAATCGCACACTTGATAAATATTTTCTGTACCGATGATAGTGCCTATCATCTATATATCATTTTTGACCTACAACCGCATAATTAGACATGCTCGTCTAAGATAAATAGTGCTACGAATTGGATCGTACCCTCAAATTTCCCATTTAATCGAACTAAGGCATACTTTTCTAATGAATCGCTCAGAACAACTAAATATCCAAATTTCACAAATAAGGCTACAAAATATATCTGATTATCTCGAGAAGCGAACCAATGACATGGCTAAGTCATAAATGACCCTCTGGAGCTACCCTATCCTTAAACATACCTTTTAATCCTTCCATTTTAATTATGATAATAAATAATTAAAGACAATAAAATTAAGAATAATTTAATGCGACGAATCCGACGTGTAAAATTGAAAATGAACCCATCTAATTAAAAGTCAACTTTGAGTCAAACTATCCAACTCTAAGTTTATGGTTTTGGGTTTTTCATCCGAGATTCATGAAAATTGACCTCGAGATCTGTGCCACCCATCCTCGCGCATGACAAACCCCACAAAAAGTCTACGGGAAGGGTAAAATAGTCAAATATAGGTCTCAGGATAAAAATGACTGGACGGGTCGTTACATCAGATACCAATTAAACAAACGTTCGTCCTCAAACAGAGAGAAGCGAACAAAGGAACATACTGGTAGTAGTAAACAAGTCAGGATATCTGCTCCGCATGTCAGAATCTGTCTCCCAAGTCGCTTGTTCAACTAGGATGATGCCTCCATTGAACCTTCACAGAAGTTATCACCTTAGACCTCAATTTCCTCACCTGTTTTTCTAATATAACCACAGGCTCCTCCTCAAACTACAGATTCTGATCAAGCAATACAGAGTCTCACTGGATGATATAAGAACCGTCATCATGATACTTCTTTAGCATAGACACATGGAAAACTAGATAAACGCCTAAAAGACGGGTGAGCCAACTCATACGCCACTTCCTCAACTCTCAGAAGAATCTCAAAAGGTCTAATTATACATTAGACTCAACTTTCCTCTCTTTTCGAACCTCATCACACCCTTCATGGGTGAAACCTTCATAAGAACACTGTCACCAACCATAAACTCTAAGTCTCGGACCTTCCTGTCCGCATACTCCTTCTGCCTGCTCTGAGCTGCTAGGAGCCTATCTTGGATCACCTTCACCTTCTCTAAGGAATCTCTCAATAGATCAATACCCTAAGGCTAGACCTCGAACGTATCAAACCAATCAATCAAAGATCGACATCTCCCACAATACAAAGCCTCGAATGGTGTCGATCAATACTGGATTGATAGATGTTGTACGCAAACTCTGCCAAAGGTAAGAACTAGTCCCAATGACCACCAAAATCAATCATGCAGGCTCATAACATATCCTCAAAAACCTGAATAGTCCGCTCGGACTAACCGTCGGTTTAAGGGTAAAATGTTATACTGAGATCTAAGTGAGTACCCAACTCCTTCTGCAAAGTCCACTAGAAATGCGATGTTAATTGAGTCCCCCACTCTGAAATGATCAAAACAGGAACCCCATGAATACGAACAATCTCACGAATGTGGATCTTAGCCAACTTTTTTGCGTTATAAGTCATCTGGACCGGAATAAAATGCGCGGACTTGGTCACCTATCAACAATGACCCAAATAACATCAAACTTGTCTAAAGTCTTGGGCAACCCAACCACGAAATCCATAGCAATCCTCTCCCACTTCCACTCGAGAATAGGCATCCTCTAAGACACACCACCGGATCGTTGGTGCTAATATTTGACCTGCTACCAAATTTGACACCGAGACACGAACTCCACAATATCTATTTTCATCTTCTCCCACTAATAGTGTTGCTTCAAATCACGGTACATCTTAGTAGCACCTGGATGAATTGAATACCTAGAGCTTTGGGCCTCCTCCATAATCAATCTAGTCAAATCACCCACACGAGGCACACACACTCTACCCTTAATCCTAAAAAACCCTTGACTATCAATCACGGCCTCATTGGCTTCTCCACTCATCACCTTATCTCTGATTTTGCACAACTCACATCATCATACTGGTGAGTTTGAATCTAATCTAAAAGAGATGACCTCACCTCCATACAAGCTAGAATCCTGCCCGAATTCGAAATATCAAGCCTCATAAAATGGTTGACCAGAGTTTGAAACTCCAATGCCAAATGATGCTCAAAAGTGATCAAACGAGCTAAACTCCCCATGATGACTGACTTTTGGCTCAAGGCATCCGCCCCCACATTGGCCTTGCCTGGATGGTACAAAATAGTCATATTATAGTCTTTCAAAGCCTCCATACATCGACGTTGACTAGAGTTCAAATCTCACCGATTAAACATATGCTGAAGACTACGGTGGTCGGTATACACCTTACAATGAACACCATATAAGTAATGCCTCCAAATATTCAGAGCAAACACAAAGGTAGCCAACTCCAAATCATGAATAGGGTAATTCTTCTCATGCACCTTCAATTGCCTCAATGCAGAAGCAATAACCTTACCATGTTACATTAACACACAACCCATCATAATTCTAGAAGTATCACAATACAAAGTAAAGTCCTTTTCCTCCACTAAAAGGGATAAAATCGGGGTTGTGGTCAAAAGAGTCTTGAGCTTTTGAAAGCTCTCCTCACACTGACCGGACCACTGAAAAGGCAGCTCCTTCTAAGTCAAATGCGTCAAAAGAGAAGCAATAGAAGGGAAACCCTTGACGAACCGATAATAATATCTAGCAAGACCCATAAAATTCTGAATCTCTATCACAGAATTCGATCTAGGCCAGTCCCTGACTACATCTATCTTCTTAGGATCAACCATAATCCCATCCTTGGACACCATATGTCCCAAGAATGCCATAAAACTCAACCAAAACTCATACTTCGAGAACTTAGCATACTTCTTCTCCTTCAATAAATCAAGGACCACTCTCAAATGCTGCTCATGCTCCTCCCGACTCTTCGAATACATCAAGATGTCATCAATGAATACGATTACAAAAGAATTCAAATACGACTTGAATATCCCATTCAACAAATCCATGAACGATGTGGGGGCATTAGTAAGCCCAAAAGACATCACCAAAAATTCATAATGACCATAACGAGTCCGGAAAGCCTTCTTGGGAACATCCTCAGCCCGGATCTCAACTGATGATACCTAGACCTCAAATCAATCTTCGAAAACACTGAAGCACCCTAAAGCTGATCGAACAGGTCATTAATATGACGGATCAAATACTTGTTTCTAATGGTGACCTAATTCAACTACATGTTCTGACGATTCACTTTTATGCGAAGGCGTAAAAGCTACTAGATAACTTGTGAACTCTTGTAATTATTATTTATTTAGAGTCGCCACCTAATTTATAAGAAAAAATAGAAAAACTATTTTTTCTAGGATTTTTCAAAATAAAAGAAAAATCCAAATTAAACCAGAGTTCGGGTGAGAGTTCAAATGATCCCCGATGAAGGTGTTAGGTATCCCGATAGTAAGAATTCATATAATACGATTGACCTTGGATCTTATATAATAAAAATTGCTTTTATTGCTTAAAAATCTTTTAAAATATTACAAGTATATTTGTCATTCAAATAATTTTTCCGCCAAAAATATATCTCACACTTTTAAAATAAATACAAAACCTTCGTTTGGAAAAATAATTTCCCTTAAAAGCTTAGTGAAATATTTATTTCTTAAAAAAATGTTCATCTTATGTAAAGTAGAGAAAATGTAGATATATAATTTTACTAAAATACCCTTTATTCAAAGGAAGAGGTCAACTACAATTTTCTTATTTCCCCAAACTCTGATTTCTAAAGGATTTTCCTATTATTAAGAGTAATGAAAATTGAGCCAAAAATACTATTAGTTTTTCAAGACTTTTGTCCCTTTCTCAAATAACTTAAGCCAAATCTTCATTCTTTTATTTGTTTGAAAGAAAATCAAATTTAAGAAAGATCTTTTTCCTTATTTAAAGGTATAAAATGAAGTAACCGAACGTCAAAATTCCTTTTAGTATTTATTCGAAATGTTATCGGAGAGACAGAAAATATTCTTTTTCTGAGAGGGAATCCAAGAATCTGGGAGGCGTTTTTGAAGACAACTCGAGGCCATGGATCTTGGTTTAGCCTCTTTCTAGGTCCTGAATTCATGGTTGAAATCCGAATCTTGTAATGAAAAATAAAAGGTTGAGATTCGACGCTGGGCGAGCAATCCCTGGAACAACAGAAAGCAACTGAAACCAATTTTTGCTCGAAATGGGCGACCTCATTGTGAGCTGGAAAACCGTGGAGGCGGCTGAAAATTAGGGTTCCACTAGGTCTTGCTAATAGGGAAAATGAAATAGAAAATAGGGTTTTCCCTTTACAAATTGAATTGGGCCGGATCTTGGGGTTTTGGGCTGGCTGCTGGAGGGAAAAGATTGGGGTCAATTGTTCTTCTATGGAATTTAAAAGAGGAGCTACCTTGGAATTTAAATGACAACCACATTTGCGTTCAACAGATAGCCTTTTTGTATTGCCAATACAAACAAACATTAACAAAACAACCGAATTAGGACCAATTTGAAATATTCCCTTTCAATCATTTAAAAATTGAGACAGAGTTAATAATTAAATTAATTAATTAAGCTTATTAATTTTAGCAAAGTAAAATATAGTAATTAAAAAAAATGTAATTAATTTAAAACAATTGATTTTCAAATTGATAAAATGGACATAATTAATACTTGAAATTATACATACAAATATATAACATATATTAGAGTATTTTTGCCAAATAAAATGGTTTTTAGAAAGTGGTTTTTGAATAAGCTTTACTCTGTTTGAAATTCAAGATGATTCACTAGTTAATTTGATTTTTTTTTAGGGAAAAAATTGGGTGTCAACATCTATCCTTTCGTTGTTAAGGGACGACGAAGGCAAAGAAATTTGACAAATTCGATTTTTGACCAACCAAATAAACTCATCTCTTAAAAAGCATGGCAACTTTGAAAATTATGGCCACACCGGCATAAGTTTCCTACATATATCGAGTTATATGAGAATTCAATCCACTTGCAGTTCTACTCAATTTTTGAAAACTTTAAAAAACTTTTCGAGAATCGGATTTATGAGAGATTGGGGAACTTGGGACATGATTGAGGGGAGTTAGGATTATGGCTGAGCCCTGGTATTGAGTTCACCTACATATTCTCGGTATAAAAAATTAGGTTGTATGTAGTTTGACTCGATCGGTAGAAAAGGGTATTTCCTTATACAGAAGTAACCTTTGATTTGAGATAGATAACTTCAAATTTTGAGTATGGAAAAGAGGGTTGCAATTTCTTATCTATGAATATGGCATGCTCCACACTCATAATTTAGTCTTTACACGGACATAATTTCTTGTACCTTGAATATGTCGTCACCTTGATTTGAAATGAGGATTGGCGGTGCCTCAGTGTCTGTTTTACACTGAATGGAAAACTTAAAGACAACGATCCTTGTCTTCTTGACAAAATGGTTTTGACACGGAAGAAACACCTACACGCCTTCTATGGGGGTGTAGTTTGATGGTGGTGAAAATGTGATCTTCAACTCTCGCCCTAAGAGCCTGTTCCTCTTTTAAAATGTGCCTCGGTTCACTGCTAAGAAAAAGTTTCACATTTGCTCCCCTTGCATCTGGATCCGGTTTGCTTGCTCTCCTCCAATAGCTTTTGACCTATTTCCATTTGCTGCGATAATGACGTGTTTGATTGTTTTGTTCTACCACACCTGCGCGATTTTATTTGCTATGCCTTCTTGGGCGGCTGTTTTTGAGCGGGTGACACCTCCGCCACCGTCTAGCTTGTGTGACCTCCTCAGTTGAATATTGTTTTAGCGGATGTCTCCTTCGACACCATCTAGCTCATATGACTGTATTTGCTTAAGCGAATGCCACCTCCGACACCGTCTGGCTCGTATGACTGTATTTTCTTGAGCGGATTCCACCTCCAACATCATCTGACTTATGTGTATTTGTTGAGAGGATACCACCTCCAACACCATCTGGCTTGTGTAAATGTTGACTTTCTTTGAGCGGGTGAATCATCTGGCTCATATGACTGTATTTTATTAATTTATAAAATGCAAAAAAAATAAAATAAACAAGTGTACAAATCGTCCAAATGAAAAATAGAAAAAACAAAATGAAAAACAACAAAACAAATTAAAACATATAAACCATATCTTTTGTTGCCCTAAAAATCGCTGCTTTTTCTTGCTTTATCCAGAGCATCTCTCTCTAGTTCTAGCTGCCGCCATAGCAAAAAATTATGATCGGAGCTGATGTTGATCTTATTTCTGACATGAATAATCTGATTTTGCACCTCAGCTAGAAAATCTTCATTGTGTATGCCACTCCAGGTATGATTCTTTGCTCTTCTTCACTGTTCTTTGCATTGTTGCCACTTTCCATGAATTTATGCATTTTCCAATGTTGCATGTCTTGGATCTGTTTAATTCCTACTATTGTGTGCCCATCAAAGCTTTCCTTTCCTCTTTGACCTTGTCTTGAGTTCCAATTACGTTTCTTTCCTTGTCTGTAAGTATTGAATATACTATCGAGAAGCTTGGAAATGAAATTATAAAGCTCATTTTGATTCCTCGACCTTCTATTGATGCTTTTATCTATGCTATTTCCAGGTATTCTCTTGATGTTTTTTTGATCCTTTTGTTCTTGTCGATTTGTGTATCTGGTTGTTGTTTTTCGTGGTTGTAACTGTTTGTTGTAAAACATCCTTGCAAATTACTATTGTGAAATAACCTCTATGCACAGAACATGATGTATCATATTTTTACTATGTTGTTTTGTATGTGTTGATTTGTTATGACCCAATACCTCCAAAAAACAAAATATAGAATGTTAGTGTAAAAAACCACCATAATATCCTCCATAAGGATTTGATCATGGTGGTGCATCTATTTCCAATATGCTCCAAATCCTTGCCCTTATTCCTCACTCTTTCCTTTTGATTCCTCATCATCCAACACTTTTGATCCTCAAGTAAGGGATTTGGGATTTGTCACTATTAAGAATCTTCTTGCACATACTCTTCAATTCATGAAATGATTAGCACTGAACTATGATATCATCTAAGGCCTGATTAGCTAGAGCATCAGTCAACTTGTTCCCTTCCCTCAAGATATGATTGAAAGTAATGTGCATATTACTTACCAGCTATTGAACCTCCTCAATCCAAGTTGTTATGCTCCATGGTGGCTTTCACCCTTCCTCCAAATATTGTATATCATTTCTGCCTCTGTCTGAATGATTACATTATCCAAGCCCTGTGTTTTACAATACCTGAATGCCTCATCTATTGCAATTGTCTCTACTTCTATGTTTGTTGTAATGCCTATTTTCTTAGCCTGTGCATATATTAAGTTCTCATTTGCATCCCTTAAACAAAAATCATAGGAGCTCCTCCATGTATTTCCTTTTGAAGCCCCATCTGTATTGCATTTAATCCAGTTTCTTGGAGGAAACTTCCACATGACCTTTGTGACCTTTAATCTTATTGCCCCTTCTTCCAGTACGTTGAGCAACTCATCCTACATGTTGGTCATCACCTTGATAGAAGGATTCCTAATATGTACTATTCTTTGGATAGTACTAAACACATTATATATAACCCTCCCCACATATCTACACTCCCCATGTTTAATGTTATTATTCCTTTTCCACAATTCTCGGATAATTATAGCTGATATAACTTTAAATATTTGTTTGAGTCTCCCTATAACAGGTGATGTCCACCATTTAATTATCATCTATTGTAATTGTAATTGTAATTGTGATCCTTCCATAGATATTTCTGCCCTAGAACA
Organism: Anisodus tanguticus; assembly: GCA_034509755.1. NCBI lineage: Eukaryota > Viridiplantae > Streptophyta > Magnoliopsida > Solanales > Solanaceae > Anisodus > Anisodus tanguticus. Next base: position 21,664,488 of record CM067550.1, on the reverse strand, counting down.
GAAATACAATCAAGTCTTATAAGCTATTAGGAACGAATGAACAAATGTTGTGTTGTTTCCCCTAGGATTAGTACAACACCAACATCTAGATACCATGTTGTAATTCATCTTTTTCAACACATCATCAACTGGTATCTTAAACTTCCAATATCTCCACATGAAAAAAGAGATTTTGAGAGGCAGACCCTTCATCCACATATTCTTAAAAATGTTTGTTTCTTGACATCTCAATCTGACAAAATTCCAAGCATACTTGACTGTAAAATCCCTTTCATTATCCAAAAGCCACCATGGTTTATCCATCCCTCTATCTTCTCTTGTGGGAGTAATAATGCTTATGATATGTTGAACCATGTCATCTGGTAAGACTGCTGTTAGTTTTGCAAGATCCCAATTCCCATTTTGTACCATATGATTCACAGTCTGAATTCTCTCATCATATACCTCTCCAGGAGCAGCATAATATAAAGAACCTAACCTTGTTAAGTTGTCAAACCAAAACTAGGAGTTTCCCATTTTAGTTTGCCACCATATATGATGTTCCACCAGTTTTCTAGCTTGAATTTCTTCCAAGTTTGAGTCCCATACTTCCATTGTACTACTACTGCATTCTCCTTTCTGCAATACTTGTTACTGATCTAAGCACTTAATAGTGATGGTTTGGTTCTAAAATTTCACTGGAGTTTACAATATAGAGCCATAGACACATCATGTAAAGATCTAAAGCCCATCCCTCCTTCCTTTGTAGGTAGACACAAACGATTCCATAAAGCCAGTGTCTACTTTTGCCCCCTACAGTATTATTCCAAAAAAAGTGGGCAAACAACCTATGCATCTGTTTGATCGCACAATCAGGTGAATTGATTGCTGATAACAAATGTATAGGCATACTCTGTAGCATATGTTTGATCAAAATAGCTCTTCCCCCCAAAAACAACATCTTCCCCTTCCAACTTTGTAATTTATTCATGATTTGAGCAGTATACCATTAAAGTATTTTTTTCTTCTCTTACTATGAAAGATAGGACATCCTAGGTATATAAAAGGAAAGCTTTCCTTTCAATACTTGTTATAATTGCCACAGTAACACTTATATCCCCTAGAATATTTTGGTGCATGTACACTACACTTTTCTCTTTGTTGATTTTTTGTCCAGACACTGTTTCATAATTCTCTAAAACCTCCATAACCATCTGAATGGATAGAATATCAGCAAAAGAAAAGATTATCATATTATCGGCATATGCTAGATCATTGACCCAAAGACTCTATTTGGGTAAACCAAATCCCCTTAATTGAGGGCAATGATGAATGGAGTTTAGATTTCTTGTAAGAACTTCAGAAGTCAAAATGAATAGAGTTGGGGATAAGGGGTCCCCCTACTTGGCCCCTCTTGAATATTGGAAAAACCCATGTTGCTGACCATTAATAAAAATTGAGTACAATTATTGCTAATAATTCTATACACCATATCAATCAACATCTCATTGAAACCCAACTTCCGAGCACCTTAGTTAAAAATAACAAAGAAACTCTGTCATACGCTTTAGCCATATCAATTTTCATCACCACATTAGCATCTTTGGTCCTTAACCTGATATTTCTAACTATTTCTTGTGTAAGGAGTATGTTTTTCCATAATACTTCTTCCTTTCACAAATCCTACCTAATTTAGTGACACAATATCTGATAATTTATTCACTAGCCTCTCGTGAATTAGCCTAGAGAAAATTTTGTTAACAAAATTGCTCAAACTAATTGGTCTCATGTTAGAAAAGATTGATATGACATCCTTCTTTGGCAACCAAACCAAATTTGTATGAGTAATAAATTTGGGAAGTTTAGCTCCACAAAAGAAAGCCCTTACCATATTGATAATGTCTTCTTTTATTATTTCCCTACAGGTTTGATAAAATAAACTAGTGAAACCATCTGGACCCCCTGCATTGTTTCCATGTAGATTGAAACCCACTCTTTTAATCTCCTATTCTTTTGGCATCTCCGCTATTTCATTCCTCTTATTATCATCAATTAATTTGGGGACATGATCCAGCATTTCAAATTTTGTTAGATCTCCTTCCTTTGTAAACTGATCTTGATAGAACCTAAGGGCTTCTCCCACAATCTCCTCCTTTTCTTCCAACCAATTGTCATTCTGATCTTGTATCCTCTTCAACTGTAATATCCTTCTTCTCCCTTGAATATAGGCATGAAAGAACCTAGTATTTCTATCACCATATTGAAACCATTGCATCCTAGCTTCTTGTTTCCAAAATTCCTCTTCAAGATGTAAAAGTCTATTCAACTCTGCCTGCACTCTATGCAAATTTTCTCTATTGGTAGGAGTTGGCTGCACTTTAAATTGAGCTTCTTGTACTTTAATCACATATTTTAAAGTTTCTATCTCCTTGAATATATTTCTAAAAGTCTCTTTACTCCATTGTGTTAAACCATCTTTCACTTTTTTCAATTTGTGATAAAAAATAGTGAAAGGATTTGCCATAAAGCTCATTGTCCATAAAGCCTTTACCTTCTCAATAAAAGACTCCTTCTTAACCCAAAAATTCAAAAACTTGAAAGATTTTTGAATTGGTTCAGTATTTCCAATATAAGTTATCAACATAGGAGCATGATCAGACCCAATGCTGATTAAATGTGTGATATCTATATCAGAAAATTTGTTCTGCAAGGCATTATTTCTCAATCATCTATCCAATCTTTTGAAAATACAATTACCTCTACTTTGACCATTCCACCAAATATATGTACTGCCTCTAAAACCCAGGTCAGCTACCCCACAATTTTGAATACAAGCTCTAAAATCTTGAATTTCATTAATAGTAGCTGGTATCTTTCTATATTTCTCTGAGTCAATAACAATAGTATTGAAATCTCCTCCTATTATCAATGGGAGTTGCATTGCATTATTCATCTCTTCTAAAGATTACCACAGTTCTACCCTCTCTCTATTTGTGAACATTTTGCATATACCAGTGTGATCACCATATTTTCCTGTGTCCCCTTCAACTTAAGTTTTAAGCTTAGCTGCTAAATTTGATCTGACACCACTTCTACTCCAAACATGTCATCCACAAAAATCCAAATCTTCCCTAAACAGATAGTCATGGCATATTCCAGTCTTATTCTCTTCCTATATGTTTTAATTTTTATCTGCCTCTTGAAAAGGTTCCATTAATCCTATAAAACCAAAATGGTATTTATTATGCATTTGTACCAGCCTAGGAAAGGTCTCCATTGTATTGACTTACCTAATATTCCAAATGATAACATTCATTATAAAATATTAGTTTTATTCAAAGTTCTTCTAGTTTGTACCCTTATTCCTGGTGGTAAACTCTTATCCATATGGGCTTTTTTCTTTCCTCTTCCCTAACCTTTTTCCACCAACTTTGGTAAAATTTCACACGCTCTTGCTGCTGCCTTCATATTCTTTTCTATTGAGTGAATATCAAGATATTTTTCTGTTGATTTTCCTACCTTTTTCTTGTCTCCAATCCCTGTTGGTACATTATTCCCTTTCATGGCTGAGCTAGAAGTTTTTTCTATTGTATGTTGTATCTCCATCCTATTTCTCACATTCTCATGAGATTTATACTGACCATCTTTTGCCATATCTCCTTCATTAAATTGGCTCTGCATATCATTCTCTGATTCTTCATTTTTTCTTGTGGACTTTCTCCATTGTTTGAATATGCATTGTCTACTACTTCCTTTTCTCTTTGTTGTGATATGTCTAGGTCGGTGATACTTTTAGTAGGGCTTCTACCTTGTTCTTCATTGTACTTGACTAGTGATGCTTTTCTTATGTTTTGGACTTGTGTTTTTATCCCCACCTTTGCTTTCATTGCCCTCTGGATCGCTATTTTTTTCTTTATTTTGTTGATCTTGTACACCTGATGTGTTCTGTGCTTTGCCCTCATCTATTATATTAGTATTCCCTTTTGCATTTGACCCTCATGCATCCTTATTGTTGTTGGTACTATTCTCTCATTTGTCCTCAATATGATTCCTTATCTCTTCATTGTTCAATTGATTGCCTTCACCTTGTGTTTTTACAGGACTGTTATCCTCCCCTTTTTACTTTGTTTGTTGTTCTTTCTTAGTAAGCACTTGGAATGCATTGTGAGTATCCACCTTATTTCTTGTATTTTGATCATTACTTTCTCCCAATTCCCATAATATTATGCTACTCTTGTCCATGATGTATTTGTTCTTTCTCTTTAACATCCTTTTATGTTTACCCTAATTAAATCCCCATATTCTTCCATTGTTCCTCTGTATTCTATGATTAGGATCACAGATGTTCTCCTCTTATTGCTTCTTATCATTACTTGCTTTTCTCAATTCCTCTTTGTATTGCTTGTCCAGTTCTGAATTCAGAGCTCTGCACTCCTATTTATTATGACCTTGTAACTTACAGTGTTTGCAGTATTTTGGCAAGAAATCATAGTTTATGTTTACCCATTTGGAGTGTACTTTGCCTGTTACATCATCTTCTTCTTCAATATGTATTCTCTTAGGATGTTCTGCTATCAAATCTAACTCCACTTTTACTTTTGTACAACTTGGTTTGGTTCTATTTGTTGTAGCCAAATCAAATGCCAGAGGTTTTCCAACAATAGAGGCTAAGGAGAATACTACATCTTTTGCAAAGAAATTGGGTGGCAGTTCAGGAAAGCTTATCTAGGCAACTAAACAGATGTTTCTTCAGAAGGTTTAAACTATGGACTCCATATTAAAGGCCTCATCAGACAATATCTCCAATGTCACGACCCAAATCACTGATCGTGCGGGCACCTACTCTTTTCCCATCTGATAGGCGAACCCATTCCTTACAGATTCTTCCAACAACATAAATAAATAATAAGAGCAGTAGAAGTCTATAAACATAGATATATGATAATGCGGAACACAACACTACCCAAGGAATCTGGCCTGAATAGTACATGAGCCTTTAGGTATACAATTTTGAATAAAGGTTACAACCACAACCTGAATACACTTTTGTTTAGAAAGATAATTAAATAGAAAATCTAGATGAATTCCATGAGATCCTTGAAGACTAATCGAACATCGCTAAAGTTCCTACAATAACGCTACATCCCAAAAAGGGTGTAGCAAGAGTAGTATCAGTACAAACACTATGTACCGGTAGGTATCATAGGCCGACAATAGTCAGCTAACATATATAAAGGAAGAAACTGAAGAATAGACGTGCTCGCAATCAAGTACAAATACTATCACAGTAAGAAATAACAACCCAAGTATAGAGTATCAAGTCGGAATCCATGAAGTACGAGAATGAAGTAATCACTAAATACAAACACATAAGACTTGGAGTAATGTGAACCACACTTGACCTCAGTAGTCTACAGTCATAGCCTAGGCGAAATCTCTAGTCCCCAAATCCATCAAGTGTCTATTTAAGAGACTAACAAGTACACAACCTCTTAAATGAATCAACAACAAGGAATCAAGGCTGAAACACAACATGTAATACAATGAATACAATAACCAAAACCAGAGATATAAGTGGATGAAATATGAATGTATGTGCGATGCAATGCAATACACTGGCCAACTGTAATCTCTGTACACACAAGCTCCAAGCGGAATATATCTACGACTCAGTAGTCATGACTTGGGGGACCCGCAAAGTCCATGTACCGGTCACTTCGTATCACATAGCCTAGAGATGACACTTCCATCGAATACCCCGCTAGCCACTCCGTAACACACATCATAGAGATGGCTATGCAATAGAACATGTCATATGAATCACCGTTGTTTCCTTCCCACTTATCATTGTCACGCCAATAACAGATAATATCAATATATCACGGATTCACCATCACGCCAATAGGTAATGTCAATGTATCATGAAATAAGGATGAATGCATGTATGAATGTCAAATTCAACACTAAGCATGAGATAAATAAATATAACAATATCCGTAAATCAACTACCATTATGAACTTATTCCCAAATATGGACAATGCCACATCCGGAACAATTCCCCTTCGGACCACTTAGGTAACACCAATTATATATGCAAGAGAGGACATACGAAATATATATGTAACAACACCCTAATAGGAAATCTCGGATGCTTCATCTTCCCTCTTATCATTATTAATATCAACTCACAGTTCACAACTATGAATCATGCAGAATGTGTATAAATGATATGCATGTATCAATCTCAAGTATAAACCATAATCAAATCCCAATCGTGTCACACATAGTCACATATCACAATATCAATATTAAGTCAAGTCTTTTCCTCTATCCATGGTAGTGTCAATAGGTGGGAGAAAATCATATCATAATCACAATATAGAAACTAAGTAAAAGCCTAATGTCACAGACATGGCATCAACCAATGAATTCACAAGAGGCAACAACCGCAAATTAGTCACTACAGAGAAAGCGGTGCTTTCGTGTAACAAGCTATGGTCTCAACGCCCTTACGAGGTAGTGATGAGTTTCACGCGCTCTAAGCCCGGCCCTTAGCGATTAGGAAGATTGGCCGCAGAGCGGTACCACCCACCCTACCCTACCACCTATAGGCGGTCGTCCTACAACCGCCCAGTTCGGGCCAAATCCTGAAGAAAGCTAAAAAGCGTTGTTTGATGAGCCTGCGTAGTATTAGGTAGTTGGTCAGGTAAAGGCTGACCAAGCCAATGATGCTTAGCTGGTCTTTTCGAATGATTAGCCACACTAGGAATGAGACACAACCCGGACTCCCATGGGGGGCAGCAGTGGGGAATCTTGGACAATGGGCAAAAGCCTGATCCAGCAATATCGCGTGAGTGAAGAAGGATAATGCCGCTTGTAAAGCTCTTTCATCGAGTGCGCGATCATGACAGGACTGATTCAACCTCAGACCCATTTAAATGTAGCGGATAACAGCGGGGCTATAGAATTGATGTGTATTCGAATCATAGGAGCTAGCAATCGTCGATATGCTCATATTTGTGACGTTATTGTTGCTGTGATAAAAGAAGCAGTACCAAATATGCCCCTAGAAAGATCAGAGTATACAATACCAAACCTAGTAATCCAACTCAACTTCATACCCGAAGGCTTACATGATTTCTCCAATAAAATCTAACTACACATATGCTTCGCTAACCGAAGTCTAACTAGAAGGTAAGCCGTAACCTACCTGGATGCCGAGCTGGAGCCATAGACAATCAAACCTTAGCCTTGCCTTTCCGAAGAACTTCCAACTAATCTAAGTCTATCAATTATCAAATTCTAAGTTAGAAACGGAAATTAACAATACCAAATCACTATACTATACTTTGAATCCAACCAACTATGGGAGAAAAGGGGAAACGGGCCCACAAGGGTAAAACGGTAATTTCAAAAGTGAAATGTGAAAATTCACATTCTAGAGTTCAATCTTACTAATCAATTTCTAAAACAACTATAGACTAGGCCAGTTTCATAAATTAATACAAAACCCCCAATTTGGGTATGAACCTAGTTTTCCAACCATCAAATTCATCACATAAATGGATGATTCATGCTTAATGATTACTAATTAGCGAAACCCAATCTTAGATTAGCAAAATCCATCAATTAGTCTCACTTTTAAGCTAAACAATCAAATAAACTCTAACTAGGTTAACTCATCTTCTCCAACTAATTTCTAGGTTATTTCCACCATTAAATCACTTAAGAATGTTTTAAAAAGGTAATACAAGGCTAAGGAATCTTAACACAAGAAGAATCCACTTAAATTTGCTTCAAATCTCCTTAAGAGTGCTTTGGAGGAGTATTTTAGAAATGGGGGAAATGAAGGGTTTTAATCCACACTTAAAAGATTCTGCCTCTGTTTTCCCGACGTCTGCTGCAGCGACCCGCGTCCGCACCTTCGCTATAGTGGATCGTCATCCGTTGTAGCGATCCCAATCCGTTGGGGCGCACTAAGGATCGCCCCAACGAATACACCAGAAACCAGAAGATTTCAGGCTTACACAATTTTGACCCCAAATCTGGTAATCACCCGAGACCTCCTAGACACAAACCAGATATGTACACATACGTACAAGAACACTACGAACTCACTCGCAATCTCGTAATGTCCATTGGAGGTCTATTTCTTCGAGTCAACCCCCAACAACCTAAAATCAACTTTCCAACCAATAGATGAAAGCACTCCCGAGGGCCTCGGGAATTGAACCAATTATCCCGCCAAGTCATAAATGACCCTACGAACCTCACGAAATTGACTGAATTTTGAAAAAGGCATGTTTATCAAAAAGTTAACTATAGGTCAAACGTTCTCACTTAAATAATTCTAATTCTTTCAATTCTCACTAGGATCGCCCGATAACTTCGGGAATTGGGTCAACAGGGGTAAAATAGTTAAAACGTATATAACAACCAAACAAGTTATCCCATCAGATACTAATTAAATAATCGTTCATCCTCAAATAAAGAAAGATAGTACAAAAACTGACAATAACCAAGGAATCCTTAATATAACAGCACGGAAGCCTCCACGACACGATGTACGCCAAATCACTACTCGATCACCTTAATGGTCAAAACTTCCTCTAACTCAAGAGACCGAATTTCCATATTTCCGAATTTGAATTTCTCTCGCCACCGATTCCCGAATAAAGAATTGCTTTTGCTGGAATTATATGATTCGACATAACCATTCCTCTTAACGCGATCGATAGGTCACACAAACATTCCTCAAAATGACACAACCCTTTAGATATAGACACCATTATAGCCTACTCTGAAATGGTAAAATGTTTTGATTCCGCTAACCTTTATTTCACCCTTCAACAGTCGTCCTTCACACCACAATTTCTGAGAAACACATAAACACAAGCCCGAAACCATGACTTACTATTGCCAAAAAAGAATCCTTGCTTTATTGAAGCAGCTCTAAGAAATTCCATCCAACTGATCTTACTCATGGTTTACTTCGCTAGTTCCAAGTCTTCTTAAATCTTCAAATCACAATGTAGGAAGCATACCACTGAATACCCCGCTGAGCTAAGCCCGTAGGACACCATCTGATCACTCTAAAGACAGATCTCTCGCAACCATAGTACCTCTTTAAGTCATTACCAAGCAGCAACATAACCCATTACACCTGTCTGAATAGTTGCTCTCGGTAATATATCATTTATCCACTTGCAAACTCGGATAAAGCTCGATAAACTTGTCTTACCTCAAATCTGAACTAAAACTCATCGAATCTGTGACGGTGATTTACTAGGAAACCCATAAGTCCTCATGGAAATATAAACAAAGTCCATTAAGCTCTAATCGAACAATTCTGACCCGGAATGAAATCACAACCCCTGAATACTACCAATAGTCACTCGAACTAACTCCAACTTTCCAGGCTAAGGAAGTTTACCACATGAAGAATCCACTTAAAGTTGCTTGAAATCACCCTAAGAGTGCTTTGTAGGAGTATTTTCGAAATGGGGGAAATGAAGGGTTTTAATCCACACTTAAAAGATTTTGCCTCTGTTTTCCCGCCATTCGTTGCAGCGACAAGAGGGTTGTGTTCCACTAGAACGCGAACGCGACCCACTAGACCACGCTGGTGATTCTTAGACATGTGCCCGCACCTTCGCTATAGAGGATCATCTTCCGCTGCAGCGGTCCCAATTCACTGAGGCGCACTGAGGATCGCCCCAGCGAAATGCACCAGAAACCAAAAGATTTCAGCCTTATATAATTTTGACTCCAAATTCGATAATCACCCGAGACCTCCTAGCCACAAACTATATATGTACACATACGTACAAACACGCTACTAACTCGCCTGCAATCTCGTAATGTCTATTTCTTCGGGTCAATTCCAACGGCCTAAAACTAACTTTCCAACTAATAGACGAAAGCAGTCTCGAGGGACTCGAGAACCGAACCAACTATCCCACCAAGTCATAAATGACCCTATGGACCTCACGGAATTTACGAAATTCGAAAAAGGCCCGTTTACCAAAAAATCAACTATATGTCAAACGGTCTCACTTAAAGGATTCTAATTATTTCAATTCTCATTAGGATCGCCTGATAACTTTGGGAATTGGGTCAACATGGTTAAAATAGTTAAAACGCACATAACAGCCAAATGGGTCATTACATCTAATGAACTTTGATGTAATATGCATGTTTAGATAGAACTTTGATGTAATCCTCCAATAATTCTAGTCTAATTAGCACATGTATATCATCTATTACTCTAAATGTACAATGACCTTTAACTGAATATTGATCAGGGATTGCATTCCTTAATTCCTTATTATCTATTATGTCATATGAAAATTTACCAATAATAGCATACTGTAGATTTTCCTGAACGATGAGTTTTTTAACTTCTGAGGATTTCCATGTCATGTGAGGCTCACCATCAATATATACTGGAGTTTTTTGTGGTATATTGTATATTTCTTTCTTCTCTATTGGTTTTAATAGACCAACATAATTACCACCTTGTGTTGTGAGAGGGTTGTTAGATGTAGATGGTATGTGTTTTGGCGGCTCGATAGGGTTAGGTTTAGCATTAGGGATTGAAGGTGTTACCAATGATGAGAAATCGTCTTGAGATAAAGAAGGAGCATTATCAGGAGGTGGACCAGCCACCGGTGGTGGCTGCCCGCTGACAGTATTGGCCATGCCGGCCAAAATGGTACAATTTTTCAGTGGACCAATTTGAAATAAATCCCTTTCAATCATTTAAAAGTTGAGACAGAGTTAATAATTAAATTAATTAATTAAGCTTCTTGATTTTAGCAAAGTAAAATATAGTAATTAAAAAAATACGTAATTAATTTAAAACAATTGATTTCCAAATTGATAAAATGGACATACTTAATACTTGAAATTATACATAAAATATATAACATATATTAGAGTATTTTTGCCAAATGAAATGGCGAAATAACCCCAAAACTAGTTAGAAAGTATTTTTTGATTTTTTTCTGAATAAGCTTTACTCTGTTTGAAATTCAAGAAGCTTAACTACTTAATTTAATTTTTTTAAGGGAAAAACCTGGGTGTCAACACCTGTAATAAATGCACATACGCATGGTGTTATCCTTCTTCTTCACGAACATGACAGGAGCACCCCATGGAGATACACTCGGTCGAAAGAATGAAGCCCTTACTCAACAAATCCTTAAGCTGCTCCTTCAACTCTCTCAACTCTGCTAGAGCCATTAGGTACGGAGGAATAGAAATGGGTCGAGTTCCCAGCTTGAGATCAATACAAAAGTTGATATCCATGTCTGGCGGCATACCTAGTAAATCTGAAGGGAAAACCTCGATAAACTCGCTAACTATCGAAACAGACTCAAGGGAAGGAGTCTCTGCACTTGTATCCCGAATATGAGATAGATACGCCAAACAACCCTTATCTACCAACTTCCTAGCTCGAATGAAAAAAATAATCTTCTTAGGAGCAGGGTTGGGAGCGCCTCTACACTCTAACCTTGGAAGTCCAGGGATCGCTAACGTGACTATCTTGAAATAACAGTCTAAAATCACATGATAAGGTGATAACCAATCCATCCCTAGAATAATATCAAAATCAACCATGTCTAATATGACCAAGTCTACCCAAGTATCGTAATCCATAAAAGTAACCAAGCAATGCCGATAGACTCGATCTACAACCACAAAATCATCGACCGGAGTAGATACACAAATAGGAACATCAAGCATATCACACCACATATTCAAATTACCAGAAAAGTAGGCAGACACATATGAAAATGTAGACCCAGGATCAAATAACACTAAAGCATACCGATGAAAAACTGAGATGATACCTGTGATAACCACATCTGATGCCTCATCATCTGGTCTACCCGAGAAAGCATAACAATGAGTGCGTCCTCCCTCAGACTGAGTAATCTGCTGGCCACCTCAGCCCAAACGAGCTCTATCTCTCCCTAACTTGGATCCACCACGACAAGTCTAATGGCCACCATGGCGTGACTGAGATTCTCCTCGGCTAACCTGACCACCCCCTAGATGGCTTTGTTGGAGTCCTGGGTGTATGGGATTCACTCGACACAGATATGGGGCAATCTCTCCTGAAATGCCCAACCTCACCACAAGTGTAATAAGTCCTAGCCACTGAGGGCTGATGAATAGAGATAGAAGAACCCAAACTACCATGATCAGAATACCGAGACTGAGAACCCCTCGAAGATTGGCTTCCACCATAACCACTCTGCCCCGAGACACCATATGTAATTTGAAGGGTTGTCTGAACCAGTCGACCATGTTGCGACTATTGATATCTACCCTTCTGTCCATAACCACGAAAAGTAGGTCCATTGAACTGTCCTTGTCGCCTCGCCCTCTTATCTGACTCATAATTTGGAATCTTGCCACTCATAGACTCCACCATCCTTGCATGCTCAACTACAATCTCAAAAGAAGCTACAGTTTCCACTAACTGTAACGTAGCCAACTGGAGGGGAATACTCAAACCTCTAAAAAAATATCTCACTCACTCAGCCTCTGTAGGTAGAAAATGTGATGCATAGCGCGATAAGACATGAAAGCGAGTCTCGTAATCTTCCACTGAAGGACTTCTCTGCTCAATCCATTGAAACTCATCATGCTTGCTCAGACACAATCTAAGAGGCACATACTTCTAAAAAAATATGCGATAGAACGTAACCCATGAAAATAGAGGTGACCCCGCTGGTCTATAATCAATATAAGCTCTCCACCATTGTTTAGCATCTCCCAAAAGCTGAAGGGCCACAAAACTAACCCCGTGCAACTTGACGATACCCAAGGTGTGTAACCTCTCATGGGTGCTCACAATAAACTTATAAGCATCCTCTTTGGGATGACCATAGATTATTGAAGGCTTTATGTTCGAAAAGTGCTCCCATATCTTCCGATCATCGCGGGTGATAGTTGTCCCTGCAATTGGTCGATGACCAAACTCTGGAGCAGAAACCTCATCAATGCGGGGCACTAGCATTGTTGTTGGCTAAACGCCGGGAGTACGAAAGTCGGAGTCTGAGTATGTCCCTCCCCCACACAAGTTTAAGAACCAGTTGGAGTAGTTGAAAGCACGCCCGCCTGGGAAACACCATCAAGAACACTCAACAATCTGACCAATGTGTCCTTTAGAACCAAAGTAGTAACAAATCCAGGTTGATTTTGGGCTGGCCCTATCTCCTCCTCAAGTAACTCATCCTGAGGCTCAATAACTCGCTCAGGGGAGACTGATCTAGCACGAGTCTGGCCGACTCCCTATGCCCCACTCCGAGCTTGTGTTGCTCCTCTAGCTCTACCTCGGCCCCAAGCACGTCTTCTACCATGACTGCGCAACATCGGTGCTGGTGCTGGTGCGTCTTCCCTCGCTGTATTAGCACGAGTCCTTACCATCTGTGAGAGAATAGGAACAAAGGTCAGATACTAATTTTATTTAACTTAGCACGAAAGAAATGAAAAAGTGAAATTTCTTAAATGTCTCATAGCCTCCCAAAGATAAGTACGGACGAATCCGCACCGATCTGCGAGACTCTACTAGACACTTCTCTTGTATCCGAGACCATTTAACCTAGAGCTCTCATATCAACTTTGACATGGCTCCTTTTCAGGAATCGTGGTGGCACCTACACAATCTCCATCGGTAGGCGAGCCACTCCCAAATTATTCACATGATATAACATAAGTAAAAGCGGAAGGATAACAATTACTACATAAGTTATCTCATAAAATAAATGCAAAAGAAATACTAGTCTGGTACATCAACAATATCCCCCAAGAGATTTAGTTTGTAGATATAAGAGCGCCCATAAAACGATACAAGCCTGAAAATGAGGGCAACATAGTGCCAAAATCAATACTAAACTAAGGACGTATGTCATGTCTCTCAAGTGCAAGTAAAAGACTAAAGTAGAGAATAAACATCAAAGGGTATGACAGAGGTAGCATCCTTAACCTGAATGCTGCGAAATCAACCAACCGGACTCAGCCACGCTGTCCCACACTGGTAGAATGCACTGAATTTGCATCCAAAAAGAATGCATCAAGTGTAGTATGAGTACACAACGTACCCCCGTAGGCATCATAGGTTGACAACGACAGAAGATACGTAAAAAGAGATAAATACCAAGTTGACACCAAATAGTCATATTCTAATGTTTAAATGTCCATGTAAGATCACATTATTCACAGCATATTCTATAGAGTTAAATAACAGCAATCCAAATATCATTGAATAAGTAACATGCTTCCTTTATTTCAGAAATTCAATCAAGTCGTCAATAATCAATCATGGTTCATCAATAGATAATCTATGAATGATATGTGTATGATATGTTATGAATGCAATGTTAATATATGTACCTTGATCTTCCAGTATACATGCGCTCAAGTTTTTATTATAAGATGCACATCTATAGGGGACCCACGAGGTCCATATACTCCTCCGAAATTTCTCATCAGAGACCAGTTCTTGGCTAAATAGAATCATATTGCAGGCGTGCAACTCATCCCCTCGAATATCATCATCATCTCAGTGTTGCCATGATATAATAAGTAATCTCACCTTTTCGGTCTCTTAGACCCACATCATTCCATACCACTCTCATATCAATATCTAAGAACCACGAGTAAATGAATGCAAATGACAGTATAAGGTAAGAAATCACGATGTAATGAGATGCAACCAAGTATAGAGATGAATATCAAATGCTTCCAAGAATTTAACAACATAACAATCCAAGTACAAATCAAGATATCATATTGGAAGCAGGTGTGATGAATAAACAAACAATAGCCAATATGGCAACAAGCCCAAATAAATTAGCAGTCGGAACCAGCACAAGACTGATTCCCCAAATCACCCATCAACACAGCTTCAACACCGGTTGCTGAGTGGGACCCCCAAACATGCCCAATACCCTTCAATATTTATAACTAATTACGCTATTCTATTGAATTCTAGTGAAAGTAAATCATAGCCTACCTTTGGGCGAACATGAGTGTTAACCAATCAAGTCTCGGTGATTGCCTTGCCCTTCTGATGCACCTCGTGATAGTCGAAGTCTAGCCACGTATATACTTCTCGTTAATGAAGAGCTTACACAATATACAAGGATGTAATCCTTAATAAAGCAAGACTTTAAATACCAACCCTGGGCCCATATCACCGAGATTCAAACTTTATTATCCAAAAATCAAGAACACATACTAGGTAATTATATCCTTAAGTTAATTAGAAAACTATGCATATTTGAGCCTTCAGTTGACCAATATATAAAAAGCCTCCATTTGGAACCCTAGAATTTCCCCCCAATTCCAATAGGTTTATATACTCAAACTAAGCTCTATAACATGATAAGCTAGTATAATCCATCATTAATTCACAATAATACAAGTAAACTAGTCCATAAACATCATTTAAATCAAGAGTCAACTCTCTTATTCTCAAATGTGATCATACTTCATTTTACCCAACTCATAAACATGCTAGACCATCATTAAGGGACTTAGAAATATGGAATCAAATCATAAAGGATGGAATTGTTACCTCAAAGATGAATTTCCTTTCTAAACCTCTGAAATCTCCCCCTTGGTGGCTCTAGGTTCGAGATATACTATTATGGGAAATGAAATCTGACCAAGGAAATTATATAGGACACCTGATACAGTGATTCCCCCGCGGAATCGACTCCGCTAGTGCGGACCCGCTATGGCATGAAAAGACCCGCTGAAGCGGTGTCACTTGACACATCGCCTCTGTGCCATGGCGTACCCGACACCGCAGAGGCAGATTTTCTCCCACGGACCAACACTCGGCTAAGGCAGAACTCCACACTTTCCCAACCCTCGCTTCGGCGAGCCAACCTCCGCCAAGGTAGACACCAGAACATAGCCTCAAACTCCCATCAAACACCTAAAATAATACTGAGACCTCCCGGACACAAAACAAACATGCTCGTCTAAGGTAAATAGTGTTACGAACTCGCTTGTACCCTTAGATTTTCCATTTAACCGAGCTAAGGCATACTTTTCTAAAGAATCGCCCAGAACATCCAAATATCCAAATTTCACAAATAAGGCCACAAAATACATCTGATTGTCTCGGAAAGCAAACCAATAACTCGACTAAGTCATAAATGACCCTCCGGAGCTACCGGAAGCGACGGAACCCGAAAACGAACATATCTAGTCTAAAGTCACTTTGAGTCAAACTATCCAACTCTAAGTTTCTGGTTTCGGATTTTTCATCCGAGATTCATGAAAATGGTCCTTGGGATCTGTGCCACCCATCTCTATGCATCACAAACCCCACACAAAGTCTATAAGAAGGGTAAAATAGTTTAATAGAGGTCTCAGGCTAAAAATGACCGGACGTGTCATCTCCCCCCCCCCTACCCCCGTGCACAAAATTTTTTTTTTATTTTATTTTCTATTCCACTCTCCCTACCCCTCAACCATCCCCATCCACCCTTACCCCCCCCCCCCCCCCCCGACCCCAAACCCCCAAAATTAACAATAACTACAACAAAATATTGTTGGTGTTTACAAGGATTGCAGGAACGGAAATTACAAGTAACTGCGTATGTAAGAATTGAAATTACAATTCAACTATAAAACCTAAAATTACAATATAACAACAAAACTGAAATTACTATTTTGTTGAACAAGAAAACTGAAAAGCGGTTTTTGCTGAGTCGAGTGTGGCACTCTGTCCTTAAGACAATATTGCCCCGTATGTATCCTTTATACGTCCCGGACAATTCGTCTCCCAAGATAAAACAAAGAATGGAACTATTGAGCAAAGGAAACTCAAAAGCTACCGTGAAGAATATTGAATAACGAAATGATGCTTGGAAGATTTAGGAAGAAACATTCTCGCTTTGTGTAATTTCGTGTATATCAAGTGTGCCTCAACAATGGTGTAAGGGGTGTTTATATAGGAGGAAGAGGGATCTGTTTGATCGCCTCCATAACAGCCATTATTGGCCAAATAATGACCATTATTGAGGTAGTAAAGCCACCACATAAATGGAGAAAATTGCCAACGGATTGGCCATTATAGGAGGTGTAATTCAGCCAAAATAAATGGCTGAATTGAGTGCTGGACGTTTCGTTCCGGACCGTCGAAATTCGCCTTTCTGAAAAATTTCGGGGACCAAACTGTACATCTTGAAACTTCGGGGACCAAACTGTACATCCGAAAGAATTCGGTCCAAACGCACATCTAAAACTTCGGGATCAAACTGTACTTCTGGCAAAGTTTTCTGGCCCAAAAAGATAATATCAGAAGGCCCACAGCCCACAGCCCACGACCCGTGAACCCGTGAACCCGTGAACCCGAGAACACGGAACACGGAACACGGAACACGGAACTCGGAACTCGGAACCGGAACCGGACCGGACAGGCGGGCGGCGGCGGCGCGCGTGTGGTCTCTCCTTAAACCGAAGCACATCTAGGTCTTCCCTCCTTTAAACACATGGGATACCCCTTGGGGTCCCAAACCCCAAACCAATTTCGAGTATTATATACACAACAATTCTTTCTTCCTCTACCGATGAGGGAGAATTGATCACACACCACACTTTTCCATGCTTCAAACACCTTACTTCGTGAACCAATATCTCTTTCATTTCTCAATGAAATTTGACGATTCTTGGCCCTACGGTTATCTACGTACTTAGTACATCATGCATGTGTGAAGAACCGGATTCTCCAACATACGTAACACTAGTGTTTAAGCCGTTAAAGTTGGTCGGTCGCAATTCCCGCCAAAGGCTAATTTCCAACAATCCCCTCTTGAAAGAGATTTTGGCGCACTCACATGGTGTCTTTTCATTTCCAGCAATATTTCAGCGGACCGATGTTGCATAAAGAGAGGTAGCCTCAGCTTTGAACCTTCCATAGTTGAATACCATCGGACTTACTTACTGCGCGGTGAACGTGATGTCTTGAACCGTCAGTGTTTAGTGTATGCCAAGACAATGATACCAACACAATAAATTCCCTTACTCTCTTCTTCGTAATGTTTTGTCCGTTTTGGCCATGGACAACGTCTTGGATTCTTAAGTGCGTTCATTTTGAGGCGGCTTTGTCCTCGCACTTAAATAGGTGGTCTCCTACAAGGTATCCCTATACCCCACTTCACAAGTGTTAGGAACCATTAAAAGTTTCCCAAGAACCTAACCTCAACTGTTGATGATCATTACAGGTTTTGAAAACTTAACCTTTACCGATACTGCAGATAGCACTTAACGTCTATCGCGGGAACGGCTTTGGATTTAGTGTTTCTTTTCAGAAATCACTATCCGAAGTGCTCATACTTCCACTGAAGCGATCAACGAACCTTTACAACTTCGTTTTCCCATTGAACCAAATTACTGGGATCTCCAGTTTCGTAAGGTTGGGTTACCACTGTATTGGTCCTTATATTTTGGGTTTTAAGCCCATTCCCCTAGACAGGCAAGCCATATGATCTTTGGGTAAGCCCTTTGTCAATGGGTCTGCTATATTATCCTTTGACTTAATGAAATCAATGGATATTATACTCGTGGTGATCAGTTGCCTAACGGTCTTATGCCTCCGTCGAATATGACGAGACTTGCCGTTGTACATAGCATTCCGTGCCCTTCCTAGAGCCGACCGACCGTCGCAAAGTGGATCATTACCGAAGGTACGGGTTTGTTCCAACACGGAACATCCTCTAAGAAGTCATGAAGCCACTCAGCTTCTTCTCCCCGCTTTGTCTAAAGCGATAAACTCCGATTCCATCGTGGACCGGGCGATGCAAGTTTGCTTAGAGGATTTCCAAGACACGGCTCCACCACCAATTGTAAATATATACCAACCGGTGGACTTGGTGTTCTCTATATCGGATATCCAGTTTGCATCACTGTACCCCTCTAGTACAAATTGGATATCTCGAATAGTGCAACCCGAAATTTAACGTGTATTTCGGTATTGTAATACCCGATTCAACGCCTTCCGGTGATTATCACTTGGATTACGGGTGAACCTAGCCAACTTATTGACCGCATAAGCAATATCGGGTCGGGTGCGCTTGTGATATACATCAAACTACCGATCACCTGTGCATATCGCTCCTGGTATACAGGTGCACCAAGATTTTTATCAAGCTTTTGATTTGTATCCATTGGTGACGCTATCGGAGAACTGTCTAACATCTTGAACTTTCTCAAAACATCCTCGATGTAGTGAGACTGAGATAAGACCAAATCCGTCGTACGTCTTAGAGATTTTAATCCCTAGGATGACATCTCGCGATACCCATATCTTTCATGTCGAAGCATTGTTTCAACATGTTCTTAGTCTCTAGGATTACCCTAGGATCTGCTTCCGTGATCAACATGTCGTCTACATATAGGCATATCATCACAAATGAGTCAGAGTTACCTTTCGTGTAAACACATTTATCACACTCATTAATGGCGAACCCCTTCGATAGTAGAGTACTATCAAATTTTTCGTGCCATTGTTTCGGGGCTTGTTTCAGCCCGTACAGAGATTTGATAAGTCGACAGACTTTCTTCTCTTGCCCTTTAACCACGTACCCCTCGGGTTGGTCCATATAAATTTCTTCTTCCAAATCACCGTTTAGGAAGGCTGTCTTAACATCCATCTGGTGTATCTCAAGGTCACGCAGAGCTGCGATCGCAATAAATACCCGTATGGATGTCATCCGGATACCGAGAGTATGTGTCAAAGTAGTCAAAGCCTTCTGTCTGTCGATAGCCCTTGACTACCAACCTAGCCTTGTACTTGTCTATAGACCCATCTGCCTTGTATTTCCGTTTGAGTATCCATTTACAACCCAACGGTTTATTTCCCGGAGGAAGATCAACCAACTCCCAAGTATGGTTATGCAGAATGGAGCTTATTTCACTCTCAATAGCTTCTTTCCAGAGCGGTGCTTCTGGAGTTGACAACGCCTGAGCAATTGTCCTTGGTTCATCATTAACCATATAAGCTACAAAGTCAGGACCGAAGGATTTATCCTTCCTGGCCCTTTTACTTCGCCTTAGATCCATCTCTGGAGTCTCCAAGTTCTGAGAATCTGGAACACTAGATTCCGGATGTTCAGCCACCTCGAGATTCGCTAGATCTGAACCATTTAGATCCGGGCAGTCAAGGACTCCCGGTTCTTGAGAGCTTTGTGCATAACTTCGCTTGCGAGAGGTTATGTCTTTCTCCTTTCTAGGAAAGGTACTTTCAAAGAATAGAGCATTCCTTGATTCCATTATTGTACCCTGGTGGATATCTGGAATATCTGACTTATGCACTAAGAAGCGATAAGCACTACTGTTATTTGCATATCCGATGAATATGCAATCTACAGTCTTAGGCCCAATCTTGACCTGCTTTGGCTTAGGTACTTCAACCTTTGCCAGACAACCCCACACCTTAAAATACTTGTAGGTGGGTTTCTTTCCTTTTCATGATTCATATGGAGTTTTGTCCTTACCCTTATGTGGGACTCTCGTTCGAATCGTATTAGCGGTAAGGACGGCTTCTCCCCACATGTTTTGGGGAAGTCCGGAATTGATAAGCAAGGCATTCATCATTTCCTTTAATGTGCGGTTCTTACGTTCCGCCACACCGTTTGATTGAGGTGAGTATGGAGCCGTCGTTTGATGAATAATGCCTTCTTGGGCACAATATTCCTCAAAAGGCGCTACATATTCTCCCCTCTATCGCTACGAATGGATTTAATCCGTAGGCTAAGTTGATTCTCAACTTCTGCTTTGTAACGTCGGAACGCTTCAAAGGCTTCATCCTTACTTTTCAACAAGTAAAGGTAACAATACCTTGTGCTATCATCTATAAATGTCACAAAGTACTTGTTCCCCCCTCTAGTTTGTGCAAACTTCAAATCACATATATCTGTGTGAATAAGTTCTAGAGGAGCGGTATTCCTTTCGACGGATTGAAAAGGAAGCTTGGTGAGTTTTGCCTCTACGCACACCTCATACTTATGTTGAGGGTTTATGTCGATAGAAGGCAACAACTCCATCTTTACCAGCCTTTGAATAGACTTGTAGTTTACGTGTCCTAATCTATGATGCCATAAATTAGAAGACTCAAGCAAATAAGAAGAAGACTCAACTTTATTTCCTTGACGCAATACGACATGGCATTCACTTTGAAGAGGCCTTCACAGACGAAGCCCCTCCCCACAAATGTGCCATTTTTAGTGAGTACAAATTTATTTGATTCAAACACTAGCCTAAAACCAAAGCATTAACCAATAAAGGTCCGTAAACTAGATTTCTTCTAATATCTGGGACGTGCATCACTTCCTTCGAGTGAGTTCCTTGCCGGAAGTCATCTTCGGACCACCTTTCCAACCCCTAGCACGTCCGAGGAAGCATTGTTGCCCATGAACGCTTCTTGTCGGAGACCGGAGTGTACGTGGAGAAGGCATCTTTGTTGGAACAGATGTGTCTTGTTGCACCCGTGTCCACCCACCACCGCATCGGATTCTCCACCAAATTGGCTTCTAGCACCACCGCAGAGAATTCCTCGATCATGTCATCCAGGAGCGTGTCCTTGACGACGTTTGCTTGAGCCTTGCCTTTTGACTTGGCTTTCTGTTGTTGCTCGCCTTTGAGCTTGCGGCATTCCTTGATCCTATGACCAGGTTTCCCACGGTGATGACAATTACCTCTGAACATCTCTCGCTGCAGGGGCTTTGCCGTCTTTTTGGAACTTCCGCTTCTTGCTTGAGTTCCCTTTTGCCTCGGCCAGATTCGCCTTTGCCTCAAATGTTGTCTACCCTTTGGCAAGGTCTTCTTATTATCTTCCGGATTTGCGCTTGATAACAAGCTCTTCAAAGGTCATCTCCTTTGTCTTGAGTTTCAAGTAACTCATAAACTCATTCCATGAAGGAGGTAACTTTTCAATCGGCGATGCAATCAAAAATCGCTCATTTGGTTTCGGTCCTTCCAAATCCAGGTGATGTAAAATCATTTGGAATTCCCGGACTTGGGACATCAACTGTCTTACTCGTCCACCATTTGGAATTTTAGAAATTTCCCAACGATGAACTTCTTAGTACCCGCATCTTGTGCGTTGTACTTCTTTTGCAGCTTTTCCCACGCCTCTTTGGCGGTGCCAACGGTGCAATAGACCGTGTAGAGAGGGTCTGCTAAGCGCTTCAAAGATATAGTTCTTGCACATGAAATCTCTATGATTCCATGCGTCACGAACCATCTTCATGCCATTAATGACATGGATACCAAGGCCCCTTCACCCATTTCATTGGGCGAAGAGTCCATTTCATCTCCGCTTGTGGAGGATCTTCCGTAAGGAACCGGGCCATGCACATAATCGTTAAGTAAAACAAAGATCTTTTGCTGCCATCTTTTGAATTCTGATCCCATGAATTTTTCAGGGCGATCATGGTGGTGTGATGAAGAGGGTGAAGCTCCAACAGTCGGGAAGGCAGCGTGTTACGCTTGAACAGAGCAAAGCGAAGCAGCAGCGGTGAAGCCGGCGGAGTTACGCCTTGGGCGAGCGGCGATGGCGGGGAAGGCGCAACATTGCCTCGAGAGGAAGCGCGAGGCGAAACATCGGTCATATTTCCAGCCATGTTATTGCAGTTACCGTAAGCAAGATATTGTCTTAAGTTGTTGGTGTTTAGAAGGATTGCAGGAACGGAAATTACAAGTAACTGCGTATGTAAGAATTGAAATTACAATAATTGAAATTACAATTCAACTATGAAACTGAAAATTACAATATAACAATAAAACTGAAATTACTATTTTGTTGAACAAGAAAACTGGAAAGCGGTTTTTGCTGAGTCGAGTGTGGCACTCTGTCCTTAAGACAATATTGCCCCGTATGTATCCTTTATACGTCCCGGACAATTCGTCTCCCAAGATAAAACAGCAATGGAACTATTGAGCAAAGAAAACTCAAAAGCTACAGGTGAAGAATATTGAATAACGAAATGATGCTTGGAAGATTTAGGAAGAAACTTTCGCTTTGTGTAATTTCGTGTATATCAAGTGTGCCTCAACAATGGTGTAAGGGGTGTTTATATAGGAGGAAGAGGGATCTGTTGATCGCTGCCTCCATAACAGCCATTATTGGCCAAATAATGACCATTATGGAGGTAGTAAAGCCACCACATAAATGGAGAAAATTGCCAACGGATTGGCCATTATAGGAGGTGTAATTCAGCCAAAATAAATGGCTGAATTCTCGTTCGGACAATCGAAATTCTCGCCTTTCTCGAAAATTTCGGGGACCAAACTCGTACATCTTGAAACTTCGGGGACCGAACTCGTACATCTGAAAGAATTCTGGTCCAAACTGCACATCTGAAACTTCTGGGATCAAAGCCCAAAAAGATAATATCAGAAGGCCCACAGCCCGTGAAACACGGAACTCGGAACCGGACGGGCGGGCGGCGGCGGCGCGCGTGTGGTCTTTCCTTGAACCGAAACACATTTAGGTCTTCCCTCCTTTAAACACATGGGATACCCCTTGGGGTCCCAAACCCCAAACCAATTTCGAGTATTATATACACAACAATTCTTTCTTCCTCTACCGATGAGGGAGAATTGATCACACACCACACTTTTCCATGCTTCAAACACCTTACTTCGTGAACCAATATCTCTTTCATTTCTCAATGAAATTTGACGATTCTTGGCCCTACGGTTATCTACGTACTTAGTACATCATGCATGTGTGAAGAACCGGATTCTCCAACATACGTAACACTAGTGTTTAAGCCGTTAAAGTTGGTCGGTCGCAACTCCCGCCAAAGGTTAATTTCCAACAAGTATATCTCTATGAAATGCATTAAATGAAAAAAAATCATACTTACATATGAAATCCCACTAAAATCGGAATCTTAATTAATAGCTGACTCCCCATATCATAAAACTTGGCTTCCTTTCTACGGTTTACAGATTTATTCTTCAATTTTTTGTCTCTTCCAATGAAATAGAAAAATTAACTCAATGTAAATATATAATTTGTATATTTTATAAAGTATACAATAAATAACTAATAGTATATGAATATTGTATTGTGTTTCTTCAATATACCTAATTAATGAATACAATAATGTATGTGCTCAAATATCAATATATATATATAAGAACAGATAATACTTTTTGTGTAATATACATAAGATATAATGTTATATATAGTATATAGTAGTGCAAGATACGCAATATATATATATATATTATTGCTTGCTCAAAGAATTGTATAATATATACCATATAAATAATAGTATACTTGTTTACGGATTAAGCTGAATATATTGGAGCTTTTTGGAAAAGTAATTAATGTGTTTTGATATGTATTTAATTTCGTTATCACTAATATAGGAAATTCCTTATTTTTAGCATTTTGTTAATAGCAATATTCTTGATTTATGGTTAAATTCATATATACCATGTATATATAGAGTTAGATTATGCATTTAGTTATGAGTTATATATTATGGAATATCTTACTTATTTACTAGTAGTATTTATGTAACTTTTCCATAATTATATCCATCACCTAAGTTCTTTGATATCATTATTATCTGATGTCAATAATTCTTAAATAGACAACACGCAATCTTTAAATGAACAAAAGTATTAGAAAAAAATATAACTAGCAGCTCAATGACATAGTTAACTTTTATTAGCCATAAACTTTCTTAACTATATACTAATATTTAAATGAAGGAAAGTAATCTTATGCCAGACTTAAATCAAGAATCACACTAATTTCTAGCACATGAGTTATTCATTATTCCAGCAAAATATTTAATCGAAATAGATTAAACTTTGTCGAATAAGAGAGAAACATGTATACCTGATGTATAAAAAATATAATGATATATAAAATATGGTATAACTGTTTTAAAACAAATATCGCAGAATTTTTGCGAAAATTCTTAGAACACCAGATTTGCTATTCATAGAGGAAAACAGTTTTTTTAAAAGCATCAAGCACTCCATTTAAGTACTTGAACATATGATGCGCACACAATGTGCATTTATTGTATATACATGATACATTGAAAGTACTCAAAGTATAAACTGAATATACATTACTTATACACATTATACATTGAGCCTATAGTGTGTAACTAATGTATATTGAGTGTGTACTGCTAGAATCACTTATGTTTATTTTGTATCAATAAAATCACTCAAGTTAGATCATTTTATTCACAAAATCATTATAGCTAGAAAATTAAAGAGATAATTTCATATACCTCCTTAAGTTTGTTTCGTCACACTAACTTCCCTCGCGATTTATAATAGTACGCTTACATTCTTTGTTTTAATTTTCTTATAAAAAATGTTTTAACTTCATTATTACTAATATAAAAATTTGTGACTTAACGAATTAGTCTTTTACAGTATATTATTTTAAGATTAATTTTAAAGACTACCCTCCACATTTTTCTTCACAACACTAACTTTTTTTGTGGTTCATGATATTATACTTACCTCTCTTAGTTTGATTTTTTGTAACAATTCTTTTAAATTATTATTATTTTTAATAAAAAATAAAAATTGAGTTATATATCAGAAGGATCAAAAGTAAAAACTACTAATAACTTAAGGATTTTGTTATAAAATAATAAAATTAGAATAAGAATATTGTGGACAAAGAGAGAAGAGAGGAGAGTTCTTTATTTCTCTTGAGAGATGTAAGTATAATGAAGGGAACATATTTATTTATAATAGAAACACTGACTTGGTCCCAAAGTTACTAATCCTAACTTTTCTTGTAGAGATAGACATTCACAATAATAAATAATATTTATAACACTCCCTCTTGAATGTATATTTGATAGATAACGTGCATCGTTAAAATCTTAGAAAAAACCCAGTGAAAAAAATTTCTAGTGAAGGAAAAAGAGTACACATTTTTAATAATATGCATTATGGTTGCCTCATTAAAAACCTTACAAGGAAAACCTAGTTGGACTAAAACCTTGTACATAAAAAAGAGTACAGTGCATAGTAACTTCCCTCTTATGTGAACTTCAATCCAAATACTTGAGTCTTCGCATCCCAATCTTGTGCACCATCTTCTCAAAAGTTGCAATTGGTAAAGACTTTGTGACCAAATCACTCATATTATCACTCGAACGAATTTGTTGCACGTTGATATCACCATTCTTGTGGAGCTCCTTTGTGAAGAATAACTTTGAAGAAATGTGTTTTGTTCCATCTCCTTTTATGAATCCTTCCTTTAGTTGGGCTATGTATGTTTCTGCGTCTTCAGTCTTTGGATAGAGTTGCATCGTATTATAATATTGTTTAAATCACTCCAAGTGCATTCTTGACTTTCTTTATAAACATATGTTCTCTTTATATGATATGATTGTAATGTAGAGAAACATCATTGTAATCCTTCATAGGGATAGCAAAATATATAAAGTATGGCACTTCAGGACCAAAGAGTTCTGCAAGTTTCTCAATTCAACTTCTTTCGGCAGATAATCTATTGCTTTTGGAAACTCTTCAAGAGTTAAAATATTATTCAAGTAATCAATTTACACTCATAAATACGTAAGGATAATAGAGTCTTGTGTACTATTAGTCAATGAATACCCATTATGATAAAATCGCATTAACCTTGTTTGATTTAATACATATAATGAACAGATTTTTAGAATATGTCAGCATTTAAAATTCTTCAAGAATTTTTATATAAATTTTATTAAGCGACAATATCCATTAGTATTTAAACGCGTGACATTTTATGTTGTCTGGACTGCATGTCCTATAAGCTTGAACCTTATCAAATTGCGTCATTTCACTTGATAATAATGTCTACGTTAGCATGCTTTATAGACGTAGAATTCAGATCCTCACAATCTTTTATAATATTGTTCTATATTGTACCAAAGATATTGTCCACGATATATCATTTGTATCGATTCGTAACGTGACATAACTTAGTGAGATCTCGTCACTTTCATTATGATTTAGGTACCTAAACCTCTCACGATGTTTCATGAAATGTTGTGTCATAGGCTATTTGAGAGCACATTGCCTCCTTATTATGACCATTTTGATCATTTGCTCCTCTCTCTTTTCAAGGATTATTGCATTTGAAATTAATTTGACTAACATGCTTCATGCATGTTGTAGAATATGTCCTTCAGGGGCATTAATTTAATAAGAGCATGTTGCAGCTGAATTAAAAGTTAATGTTGGGTTAGCAAATGCTTCTAGTACTTGACTTGAATTATCTTTGAATGAGGATCATACCAATTATAAATCATAACATATTTCTTAGTTGCTTATTATCTCTCCTTTATTTTAGAAAAACTAACACATAGTCCATCTTCTTTGGGAGAATCCATCTTTGTGCATCATGGTAGATTAATTAATCATATATCGTACATAAAAACTGTGATGGAAATATATGGTTTCTAATCCCGAAAGCAATTGTGAGGTGAGAATTTATCATAATTTATTGATCTGAATCATACAAGATGCAATATATCATATTTCATATCAACACATGAAGCTTTATTCTCATTAGCAATGGTTTAGCTATTTATCGGAGGCATTCAATGCTAAACCATCTTGGATATAAACAAGAATTAACACGATGAATTATATTGATTACATAATCTGAAAATTGTGCTTTCAACTCAATTATTTTGAGCAAGTAACTTTGTTTATTATTAGCGAATATTCTCCGAATATTCTCCGTATATTTTGTAATTATGATAGATGTATATTTAAGGTAACCTAGGATTCTAATTGTATTAGGAATCAACCTTTGTAAGGTAAGTTAGGATTCGTACCATATTAGGAATCAACCTTTGTACAACTATATATATTGTGAATAATGAAATGAATCCCTTGGGAAAATTATTCTATCTTACATGGTAAAGAGCCTAAAACCTAAACCCTACTATTCTCCCTTCTCCTTCTAATTCTCGGCCAGAACAGAATTTTTTTTCTGTCCCTCCCCTTGGTCGAAACAGCAACAAGGCACCATGTCTTCCCCCATAAGTTCTGATTCCTCCACTAGCACCTTTGACAACCCCTCTCAACGTTCATCGTCTTCTTTTCATCCGGCTTTTGCCGTTACAAACATCAAGAACTCTATCCCTCTAATTCTTTATCAAGAAGACTGTCAATATTCCATGTGGACAGAACTGTTCTATGTTCACGCATGTGCGTACAACGTGCTCGACCACATTGATGACTATGTTCCTCGTCCCACCGACATTGCCGAATCGACATGGCGCCGCCTTGACGCCATCGTCAAACAATGGATATACGGCACCATCTCCAAAGACTTGTTGTGTACCATCATAAAAATAGGTGCTACGACACGTGACCTTTGGGTGTGGTTGGAAGAATTTTTTTAGGACAATAAAACTACTCGGGCAGTGTATTTGGAGGAGCAATTCAACAATACCCGTCTCGATAATTTCAACAACATGTCCGAATATTGCAAACAACTAAAACTCATAGCCGACCAACTATCCAACGTCGGGAATTCTATTTCTAAAACCAAGATGGTACTCCAATTAGTTACGAGCTTACCAAAAGGTGAATACGATACACTTGCAATAATGATTCAACAAGCCGACCCACTACCAAGTTTCACCTAGGCACGATCACAATTATTGTTAGAAGAAACCCGACATGCCAAATAAGAGGAACATAATCAAAAGGCGTTAGCCGTTGACGGGATGACACCACCGGCAACCAACACCACCCCGCCACCACCGCATGTCCAGCAGTAGAGCGGCGGAGGTCATGGAGGCAGAGGTCGTAACAACAAAGGCAAGGGCCAACGCAACCAGTGGACTGGACAGCAGCCAGTCCCGCACCTGCAATTTCCGGTGGCCGAACAATGGAGCAGCCGGGGGTGGCCCAACCAGCGAATCGGGCCTCGCCCGCAAGCCCATACCCGATTGTAGGGGCCTAGTTCCAGCAGACCTTGGTCGACCGGCCTCTTGGGCCTGCCCCACCACCAGAGCGAGCCCAGCAGCAGCAGCAGCAGGCCCACCTGGTTGCGTTCCAGTAGCAGCAGCAACACCCCAGCAGCCTGGCCCCGACTGATTTGGGCCAGGACTACACCACCGTGAACCTTCAATCGCTCGACGACAATTGGTACATGGACACCGGAGCCACATCTTACCTCACTCGGTCGTCAGGTAACCTATCTCAACTACGTCGGTTAAAGTGTCCTCAATTTATTACTGTCGGCAATGGTCATCGCATTCCATTTGAAGGTTACGGTAACACACACACCAAACATCCACACCCGCCTTTCTCCCTAAACCACATCCTATACACACCTAACATCATTAAAAACTTAATCTCTGTTAGAAAATTCATTAGCAATAATTATGTGTCTGTCGAATTTGACCCTTTTGGTTTTTCTGTAAAGGAACTCAATACGGGGAAAATTCTTACACATTGCAATAGTGTGGGAGATCTCTACCCATTCACTCAATCTTCCGCTGTCAGACCGCAAGCACATCTATCTCTTGCAGCAATCTCTCCCTCAACTTGCCACAACAGACTCGGACACCCCGGAGACCCAATTTTTACTTTTCTTAGGACCTCTAAGCGTATTCAATGTAATAATGGGAAAATTGTCCAACACTGTTTTTCTTGCCCACTAGTTAAACATACTCGTCTTCCATTTATGTCATCAAACAATGTTACTTTTTCTCCATTTGATATTGTTCATGCTGATTTGTGGACATCTCCGATTGTTAGCTCTTTGGGTCATAAATTCTATCTAGTATTCTTGGATGATTTTTCACATTTTGTCTTGGATTTACCCATTGAAATTCAAATTCGAAGTTTTTGTAAAATTCCTCGAGTTTCAAAAATTCATTCAAACACAATTTGAAAAATCTATCAAATCATTCCAATGTGATAATGGACGTGAATTTAATAACTCAGTATTTCACAATTTCTGTTCTAAACAAGGCATGGTTTTCCATTTTTCTTGTCGCTATACTTCTTCCCAAAACGGAAAGACTGAAAGAATTATACGTACCATCAATAACATGGTTCACACACTTCTGTTTCATGCATGTCTACTACCGCCTTTTTGCGTCTATGCTGTCAAAATGGTAGAATCCCTTCTTAATATTTGTCACGACCCGACCCGACGGGCCGCGACTAACCGCCCTAATGACGTCATTATACTTACCTGTCACACATAATCCAACTAACCCTTAATGAGTCTCGAAATCCGGCGCATAACGTCGCAATAACAACATATGCCGGGTAGGCAAGCCGACAAGGCCGCCTTTACCCCCGAATGCACTCCGTCTCCTGAGGAGTCACAATTAGCCAATATAAAATAACAAGCAAGCCGACAAGGCTGCCACCAGATAGTAACGTGTATACATGGGAACACCCCAGCACATAATACAATAACATGACTGACCCAAACAGAGTCATAACCCTTACATACGTACAACCCACCACTGTCTACAGACCTCTATAAGAAGAAGAACGACATATGACGGGACAGGGCCCCGTCGTGCCCCTAAATACAACAGAAGCTCTAAAGAGATTCGGTACCAACATGACAAAACTCTGGATCAAAGGAGCTTTCCAACCTGCTGAGTAGGAACCTAGGCCTGAGGTTCACCAAACTGAGAGCATGTACCTGCGGGCATGAAACGCAGCCCCCCGAGGAAAGGGGGGTCGCATGACGAAATAATGTACCGAGTATGTAAAACATGAAGCTCGTAAAATAAATCATAAGTAGCCAACGAAACATGAGATCGCATAAAAATCAGATCCAAATCCAACTGTGCCATAAACCATAAAAGTCAGATGTGCCTTATAAACATGAGAGGCAAGTCAAGAAAAACATGCATGCCTGTCCATATACATATATATACCTGTAACGTAACCCGGCCCACTAATGCGGGACTCGGTGAATCATATCATAACCCGGCCCATGCTGGGACTCGGTAAATCATCTCTCATCTATGGATCCATCCTACGTAACCCGCCCTCTAGTGAGGGTCTCGGTGAACAATGCAAGGCCGTGCACGAGTCGTAACCCGGCCGGGACTCGGTGAGGTGAAGTAGTAACACTTAGCACGAGTAGATATCATGAGTGCCATGCAAGTAAAAATCATCATTTGACTCTCAATAAAATCATTACAATAATGTCATAATAAACTCTTTGCTGAAAAATCATAGGCACTTCTCATAACAATCCTCTTTAGGAATTAAACTATATAAGAATTAAGTACGTCCGCCGTACTTTCATTAAAGCATGCCAAAAGAAAGAAGTAAGGGTTTCACATACCTCTTAGACGAATTAATCGACTCAATATTAGCGTACGCCTCGTTTTAGAACTTCAACCTTGTTGTCGAATTTATCTAAGTTCCGCGGGTCCTTGTAAGCCCCTATGAATGCTTATCTACATCATACGGATGATTTAAATCATAATCGACACAACATATTGAAAACAGATTCTTAGGGATATTCTAACGAACACCTTAATAGCGTAGAACCTATATTCCTTCTATATCGAAATCTATGTAGTGAAACATCCAACTCTCTTAATCCTCCTTCTTATACTACTACAATCTCCAAAACAGTACCACAATTTCACATGCAAACCCAGTAACTCCCAATTAAAGCAATCCTAACGATACCCGACCCAAATTCGCATTTCTCGACAATCGTCTTAAGAACTAATAGCAAGAATCAAGTCCAAAACTTGTACAAACTTAGAGAATAAGGAAGATTACCTCTCTTAAATACAAATGACGAGTACCGTCGAATCTGTCATCCCAACAGCTTCCGACAAAACTGAAACAGCACCCCAAAATCGACTTGCTCCAGAATTCTTTCGCATTCAAGGTTCTTGTAAGGCTCCTGAGTTTCTAAGCTTGTTCTTGGCTTCGATTCTACTGGAATCAAAGCCCAGAACACCTCGAATTCTCCCTCGTTTTGGTTATATGGAAGCTCCCGAAAATCCCCAATTTTTGGTCGAAATTTTCAGAAACCCATCAACTGAGCTTGCTCTTGTTGCTAGAAATGTGACCCTTTAATCCCTCATGGGTTCTTGAAGAAGATGAAGGTTGAAGAAATGGAGTGAAGAAATGGAGAGAAAGAAAGAAAAATGGAGAAGGAAGCCTTATGGCTGCTATCGGTCGATCGATTTGGGGCTTGGTCACCCCCAAATCGATTATAACACCTTACTTACCTACTCCCACTATAAATTGTCCCCCCCCCCTAATTAATTAATCCCACAATTAATTAATTATACACACAATTAAATTTCCGGTCTCCAATTATTTAAGTCCCGACGATTACTAAAATCCTCTTATGTCAATATCATACTTCCCGTAATAAAATACCAGTCTATACTCTCTCCGGGATACACACTTATTTAACTCCATCGTCACACTTACTAAATCCTAAAATTATTTCGGGATCACGCCCTTTTATATACTAATCCTCTTATTAATATACACAAGTACAACGAAATTTTTCTGGGTCCGGGTCTACTTACCTACGCTATGAGTTCAACCACTATCCGAAAATACGGGGCGTTACATCCTTCCCCCCTTAGAAACATTCGTCCTCGAATGTCGATACGGCATTTCTAACCTTTGACACCATACAAAAAGAATACACAAATTGCTATTCCAATTCCTCAAAAACAAGGGGTATGACATTCGTGGATTAATTCGACTATCTTTTAAACTCGTGAGAAGATACATATCCATCCATAACTACTTCTAAAGGATAGACTCAAGTTTCATATGCGAACCAAAATAACACATGGTGACTACATTCTTTAAATTCAACAATAGGTAAAGAAGGTAGAAGGTCCTAATATCTAATTTTAGAGTTCTATACGCAACCTAGTTATTTATAAAAGCTCACACCTCAATACAATTAGCCATGCAACTCGTTTTTATACCATTGCGGTTGATACTTTTATTGCACTTTTTTTGGGCTAGAGTGCAAGAACACAATCGCTTTTTTTTTTTCACTCGCCCCCTCGCCCAAATTTCACCTACAAATTGTCTCAAAATAAAGGCAAGAATACATGTGTTTGTGCAGGGCACAATTCCACCAAAATACAAAGCAGGGATTACAAAGAAAAATAACAAAGAAAATAGCAAATCAACTGGTAGCCAAAACAAGCAATAAATAACAAAGAAAAATGAGCTCAAATAACAAATTCAAAACACCAACCAGACAAGAAAATATCAGCAGGAAAATGAGCTCAAATAACAGTCAAGATATCAGCCAAGACAGCAGCTAAATACAGCAGAAACTGAGCTCAAATAACAGCCAAGATATCAGCCAAGACAGCAGCTAAATACAGCAGAAACTGCATCTAACAGCAGCCAAAACAGCAACCACAAAGGAGGTAAAATGCAGCAAAATTTGGTCACAATGCAGCCACTACTTACCACATGGCACAAAGAACCCAAAGACCTCACTCGCCTATACCTCACACAACACAAGACAATGTCTTCCTATAGTGTAGTATCTGTCTTATCCTTGAGGAAAGGACAGCAGCTCATCAAGATCATGTACCGCAGAAAATATACTGCAGCACCTTGGATAAGAATGCAGCATTTTGTAATTAAAATAGAATGGCCCAAAAATTTTTGCAATAAGTCATACCCCAAAGTAAAGTGTAAATGGCTAAGGTATAGCAGTCCTCAAGGTCTAAAATTATCTCAAAATATGACAGTTTCTAGCCTTAAACACACAAAGCATTTATCACCTCAATCTGCTCAAAGAACTATAATTCGAATTCGCATTTCAAGAGCCACACCAGCCTTAACAATGAATAAGATAACTAAGAGAGCACCACATGTTTGAAAACAGGACCTTTGAGACCGAAAAAGGGCAAAGAACATATGTGCCAACCGAGGCAATAATATGTGATTAAAGACCCACAGGGACAGCAGTAGCAAATCACAAAACAAGAAATAATCAAGAAGAATAAGACTAGTCTAAACATGCTAGACATTTCATAAACAAGCTGGTCCTTAGGCAACATAAAAACAAGTAACTAAATGCAACCTACTCGGTTAGGTGTGCGAAATGGGGCTTGACCATGTTGAGCCTCTATTCCAAGCATAACCAAATCGGCACCTTAATTAATACAGATTCATTTACCAAGTTCAGTCTAGATTGGTGGTGCCACTCACCTATGGACATGGCTATGTAAAGCCTAACATCAGGGGGAAAAAAACAACTCGAAATGCCAATACTAAGTCAAACACCCCTTTATACCATAGTTAATAGACATCAAATACTTGCCGGATTAATCTTGCTTCAATATCCGCACCTAACCTATGATCACACCATATCCAGGGCCACAACAAATACCCTAAGAGGCTGCATACCAACAAATCCATATAAGCAGAATTACAGGGTCCCGAGGAATTTT
Source organism: Anisodus tanguticus (assembly GCA_034509755.1). Classification (NCBI taxonomy): domain Eukaryota; kingdom Viridiplantae; phylum Streptophyta; class Magnoliopsida; order Solanales; family Solanaceae; genus Anisodus; species Anisodus tanguticus. The sequence goes on along the minus strand of CM067550.1, from coordinate 21,630,033 downwards.
CTGAATCATCCTTTCAAGACTAGCATGCGGAAATTATCCTAAGCCTATCATTTTAACTTGTTGGGAACATATGTCAACTAGCATAGTGGTCCTAAGCTTTTATTCATATCTTACACATGCACTTAAACTAGGTGGATTGGTTTACACATTGGCAATGATAACATGGATACATGAATGGGTGCAAAATACTCTTTTCTAGGCATTCATAACATAACTTCAACATTCGTACCACATAAAGTTCAAGTTACAAGAACATAGATACAACAAGTACATACCTAAGAAAACAACTTAGGAACTAAACTTCCCTTTGGACATACCACAACCTCTTGGGTCGTTGTTAAGCTCATAAATTCCAACAATAAACTTAAATAAGTCCTTTGGTTTAAAAACAAAAATTCCAGTTTATATCACAAGATGCATCCATAGAAGTAACAAAGATATCAATAGCACAACAGACATTATGTAGTCATAATTGAAGCTAAACATGTCATTGGAGACCACATGTAGGCTACATCATTCCAAATTACCGGATACCACATAGAAAAACCAAAAACAAGAAGTTTCGACATATTCTCTAAGCTTATACTCAACCAAGGTTACTATCGTACTTATATGAAAAATGTAATAGAAGCCACACCGATCTTTTTACTATAACCAATAAGTCATAGGTTACTCCTAACTTTAGGTTAGATTCATATCACGTCGGAATTGTATCTACCAACACTAATCACTTCGAAATCAATCCAAACAAGGTTATTATCGCTTAACTTATGCATACAATAGTTTAAAAGTCATTTCATGATTCAACTAAAATTACACCGACTATACAACAACCTTATCAACCAACATGCAAAATCCACATATTCCTTTTTGATTAATCCAAACATATAACCATTTATTTAGGCATGCTTAGTCATGTCTTCTAACATACCCCAAATCGGTAAAGCAGTTCTCGGAATCTAGGTAATATTCATAATTCACAATCATCACATAGGCTACCCTTTATCAATTCCCGTCATAATTAACATCACATAACCTCAACCATATCAACACACTTAAGTCATTCTCTTCTAGTTTTAAATTATCATATCGACGATATAAGACAAGTTTTGCTAAATAGGACAACTAATCTTGCTCTTAATTAGAGGCGCTTGTTTTAGGTAGATAATATGACCAAACGACTTACGTATAGCCAAAGAGTTTCCAAAATAATATATCGGTCATCACATTAATTTAAATAACCCATACATGCTAAACCTAACTTCAATCGAACCTCGCCAATCCATGTCATGCTAACCTCATCACTACTCACTTAATAACTTAACCAAATCGGCGTAAGCAAGGGAATGCACATAGTTGAGGAACTACTCGATATTCATCTTTCATTTTTCATTGGGACATGCCAAGGATAGATATGACCCTTTAACCAAAAAACATACACCAAATATGCTCCTAAACTATCCTTCGCATCACGACAAAGACTTAAACAAAACACACATCCATTTCAAAGTCATTAGGTGATCCTATCATAATTATAACAACATCCTTATGCTAAATCTTAGTTCCCTTATTATAGGCGGATAACTAAATAACTAAAAGCATTAAGCCCTTCAATCATTTACACGGGTCATACAAGGTCAAATGACTCGTAAACCTAACAAGACAACCACTTAACACACAAATAATCGTCACACAATACTCTAACATTGTTTTCATCAACTCGAACCTGCTAGACATTAATAGAGTAGTCACAAATAGCCACAAAGTATTCACATATATTACATAATGCTTGGCATAATATATTCAAGGTTTAATAGTTAACTAAATAAGTAAACCGTTTATCATGCAGCAGCCACTATTCCCGGAATTATGTAAATACTCAATTTTCCACTCCCTTAAGCAACTATTGACAACATGTTTAGCATACGAATCTATTCCCTATTTAAGAGATAAAACGCAGACTTGGGTTATTAGAACATTTTGCATTCTACATTATGATACGCAAAGACAATTACGGGGAAATTTTAATCAAACATAAAAGATATCTAGGCAAGTCTAATTAACTCGTTTAGAGGTAGTTACACTTAGCAAAATTGGCAAGGATAGGTCCTAACACAAGTGATTTATACTCAACCCACATACCGTACAGGGACATTAACGTACCACCCTGTTTCGAAAGAAGTATGACCAAAACGGAATACATTTATACATAACATGGATAGCATAACTCATAAGAAAAGCTGGAACACATCAACTTAAACCGGGTAATATTACAACATGTAGAGGACCATCTACTCCTAAGCCCCATCCACAAGTAGGACAACCCGTTAACGACTATCAACTACCTCGCCGAACAAATTTCAAGGACTTATCCGTACAACTTGCTTCGTAGACAACAAACCTTATATGTACAACAAGAGCAATTCCAATTTTTGGCATATCTCATATTCCTATTCATTTTAACATAAGCATACCAAGGAGTCATCACAACTAATAGACTTCACATATACCACGTACTATAACCCGCATCAAACATAAAATATTTTACTCAAGAAGGCCTTGTATATCTAAGGTCTCAACGATTATCTAATATTCTAAGAGTCTCAAATATTCCATGTCCCAAGCTTACATTATTTCTTCCCGTATACGTGTAAGATAGGTTCTCATAACCTCGAATTCGTATTGCCCTTCTAGCGGCTGTCGCTTTCTTTGGAGGCATAGCTGTAACATATTAATACGTTAGAGAGGGAATAACCTAATAACATAGCTCTATCGCACGATCTTAGAGTAAGAAGAATAGAAACCAATCTAAAATATCCCAAGCAGCCTCCCCGCGTATAAGTATGGTGCACAACATACCCATACACAAGACTCTACTAGACACGGTCTGTAGACATTCCGAGGACTAACTGCTCTGATACCACTTTTGTCACGACCCGACCCGACGGGCCGCGACTAACCGCCCCAATGACGTCATTATACTTACCTGTCACACATAATCCAACTAACCCTTAATGAGTCTCGAAATCCGGCAAAGATAACGTCGCAATAACAACATATGCCAGGGTAGGCAAGCCGACAAGGCCGCTTTACCCCCGAATGCACCCGTCTCCCGAGGAGTCACAATTAGCCAATATAAAATAACAAGCAAGCCGACAAGGTCGCCACCGTATAGTAACGTGTATACATGGGAACACCCCAAAGACATAATACAATAACATGACCGACCCAAACAGAGTCATAACCCTTACATACGTACAACCCACCACCGTCTACGTACCTCTATAAGAAGAAGAACGACATATGACGGGACAGGCCCCGTCGTGCCCCTAAATACAACAAGCTCTAAAGAGATTCGGTACCAACATGACAAAACTCGGATCAAAGGAGCTTTCCAACTCGCTGAGTAGGAACCTAGGCCCGAGGTTCACCAAACCGAGAGCATGTACCGCGGGCATGAAACGCAGCCCCCCCGAGGAAAGGGGGGTCGGTGCACGAAATAATGTACCGAGTATGTAAAACATGAAGTCGTAAAATAAATCATAAGTAGCCAACGTAAACATGAGATCGCATAAAAATCAGGATCCAAATCCAACCGTGCCATAAACCATAAAAGTCGGATGTGCCTTATAAACATGAGAGGCAAGTCAAGAAAAACATGCATGCCCGTCCATATACATATATATACCGTAACGTAACCCGGCCCACTAATGCGGGACTCGGTGAATCATATCATAACCCGGCCCATGCCGGGACTCGGTAAATCATCTCTCATCTATGGATCCATCCTACGTAACCCGCCCTCTAGTGAGGGTCTCGGTGAACAATGCAAGGCCGTGCACGAGTCGTAACCCGGCCCGGACTCGGTGAGGTGAAGTAGTAACACTTAGCACGAGTAGATATCATGAGTGCCATGCAAGTAAAAATCATCATTTGACTCTCAATAAAATCATTACAATAATGTCATAATAAACTCTTTGCTGAAAAATCATAGGCACTTCTCATAACAATCCTCTTTAGGAATTAAACTATATAAGAATTAAGTACGTCCGCCGTACTTTCATTAAAGCATGCCAAAAGAAAGAAGTAAGGGTTTCACATACCTCTTAGACGAATTAATCGACTCAATATTAGCGTACGCCTCGTTTTAGAACTTCAACCTTGTTGTCGAATTTATCTAAGTTCCGCGGGTCCTTGTAAGCCCCTATGAATGCTTATCTACATCATACGGATGATTTAAATCATAATCGACACAACATATTGAAAACAGATTCTTAGGGATATTCTAACGAACACCTTAATAGCGTAGAACCTATATTCCTTCTATATCGAAATCTATGTAGTGAAACATCCAACTCTCTTAATCCTCCTTCTTATACTACTACAATCTCCAAAACAAGCACCACAATTTCACATGCAAACCCAAGAACTCCCAATTAAAGCAAATCCTAACGATACCCGACCCAAATTCGCATTTCTCGACAATCGTCTTAAGAACTAATAGCAAGAATCAAGTCCAAAACTTGTACAAACTTAGAGAATAAGGAAGATTACCTCTCTTAAATACAAATGACGAGTACCGTCGAATCCGTCATCCCAACAGCTTCCGACAAACCGAAACAAGACCCCAAAATCGACTTGCTCCAGAATTCTTTCGCATTCAAGGTTCTTGTAAGGCTCCCGAGTTTCTAAGCTTGTTCTTGGCTTCGATTCTACCGGAATCAAAGCCCGAACACCTCGAATTCTCCTCGTTTTGGTTATATGGAAGCTCCCGAAAATCCCCAATTTTTGGTCGAAATTTTCAGAAACCCATCAACTGAGCTTGCTCTTGTTGCTAGAAATGTGACCCTTTAATCCCTCATGGGTTCTTGAAGAAGATGAAGGTTGAAGAAATGGAGAGAAAGAAAAAAAAAAAATGGAGAAGGAAGCCTTATGGCACGCTATCGGTCGATCGATTTGGGGCTTGGTCACCCCCAAATCGATTATAACACCTTACTTACCTACTCCCACTATAAATTGTCCCCCCCCCTAATTAATTAATCCCACAATTAATTAATTATACACACAATTAAATTTCCGGTCTCCAATTATTTAAGTCCCGACGATTACTAAAATCCTCTTATGTCAATATCATACTTCCCGTAATAAAATACCAATCTCTATACTCTCTCCGGATACACACTTATTTAACTCCATCGTCACACTTACTAAATCCTAAAATTATTTCGGGATCACGCCCTTTTATATACTAATCCTCTTATTAATATACACAAGTACAACGAAATTTTTCCGGGTCTGGGTCTACTTACCTACGCTATGAGTTCAACCACTATCCGAAAATACGGGGCGTTATAATATTTTACCAACTAGCACACCCCAAAACAAGACCGCTACCGAAATCTTGTACCGTAGGCTACCATCATATGATCACCTACATATTTTTGGATGCTTATGCTACCCCAACATAGCCTCCACTACACCTTACAAACTTGCCCCTCGCACTCTGCCATGTGTCTTCCTTGGTCTGTCTCCTAATCATCGGGGCTACTTGTGCTATGACATTGCCACTCGCAAAATAATCGTCTCCCGTCACGTCACCTTTGATGAGACAACCTTTTCTTTTTCAAACCTTCAAAAATTCCAAACAACGGATTACACATTTCTCGATGAGTCTCCTATGTCTCCTCTACTCCAGTCGATGTGTCTTCGGAAAAGGACAGTACCGCTGCCATCTGTTCCGGCAGTGGACACTACCCTATCCCCACCACTGCTGCCTCCAGTTCTGTGCTATTAGTCTACTGCACCCCCGGTAGTATCTCCTACACCCACAACAGCCTCTCAGTCCCCCAGTCCATAAACCTATCCCGCTGAAATGCTGCCCACTGGTCCAGAACCAGTGGACCAGCAACCTCACAGCCTCGACCCACCACCACTACCCTCTCACCGCATGGAGACTCGTGCACAACACGGGATCTTCAAACCCAAGGTTCACTTCAATCTCTCCCACACAAACCTTGTCACCCATTCCAAAAAATCCAAAACTAGCAAAACTGGACCCAAATTGGAATGCGGCCATGTGCGAGGAATTTTACACTTTAACCAAGCAGAACACTTGGGATTTGGTACCTAGACCAGAAGGTGTGAATGTTATCTGGTGTATGTGGTTATTTCGGCACAAGTTAAGAGACAGTGGTGACTTAGAGAGGTATAAGGCAAGAGTAGTTGCCAATGGCACTAATCAGCAGGAGGGCATTGATTATGGTGAGACAGTCAGTCCGGTTGTTAAACCGGCCACTATTCGGACTGTTTTCAGTATTTCTATGGGCATGCATTGGCCGATTCATCAGCTTGATGTCAAGAATGCATTTCTTCATGGGGATTTGAAAGAGACTGTGTACATGCATCAGCCTCCTGGCTTTGTTCATCAAGGCAGTTCCGCAGTTTGTATGTCATCTCAGGAAGTTATTGTATGTATTGAAATAGGCACCCCGCGCTTGATATGATCGTTTTGCCAGGTATCTTCTGCAGATTGGTGTTGTATGTAGCAGGTGTGATAACTCTCTCTTCACTTTTCACCGAGGTAGCAGCACTGCATATTTGCTATTATATGTCGATGACATTGTTCTTACTGCCTCATCTACGGTTTGAAGAATAAAATCATTGCTCTACTCAAAACTGAATTTGCTATGACTGACTTGGACAAGCTAAGTTATTTTTTGGGTATATCGATAACCAGATCTGCAGCCACTCTGTTCCTGTGTCAGCGTAAGTATGCAGAAGAGATAGTGTACAAGGCCAAGATGGCAAATTGTAAAATTATGTCAACTCCACTGGACTCAAAATCCAAGCTTAGTGCCAATGACGGTGCGCCAGTTTCTGATCCCACTATATATCGGAGTCTAGCAGATGCTCTTCGGTATCTTACATTCACTAGGCTTGATATTGCATATGTCATTCAGCGGGTGTGTCTGTTCATGCACGACCCCCGAGAGTCCTATTTTGCCGCCCTCAAACGTATTATCATATACGTTAAGGGCAAACTAGACTTTGGATTACACTTATACCCCTCTGCCCCAACCAAGCTACTTGCCTACACGGATGCAGATTGGACAGGATGCCCCGACACACGTCGCTCCAGCTCAGGGTACTGTGTATTTCTTGGAAATAATCTTATCTCATGGTCCGCCAAGAGGCAGGCCACACTATCCCGTTCGAATGCTGAAGCAGAACATCGCGGTGTTGCTAATGTAGTTGCTGAGATCTGTTGGCTCCAAAATCTTCTTTTGGAGCTCCAGTGTCCACTCCGCAAGGCGTCTATAGTCTATTGTGACAATATATCTGCCATCTATATGTCTCATAATCCGGTCCAACATCAGCGTACTAAGCATATTGAGATGGATATCCACTTTGTGCGAGAGAAGGTTGCCCGTGGTCAGGTCAAAATATTACACGTGCCTTCCTCTTATCAGTATACAGACATCTTCACAAAGGGACTACCGCGATAGCTCTTCACCGACTTTCGATCCAGCCTTAGCATTCGGCCTCCTCCCGCTCCGTCTGAGGGGGAGTATTAGCGAATATTCTCCGTATATTTTGTAATTATGATAGATGTATATTTAAGGTAACTTAGGATTCTAATTGTATTACGAATCAACCTTTGTAAGGTAAGTTAGGATTCGTACCATATTAGGAATCAACCTTTGTACAACTATATATATTGTGAATAATGAAAGGAATCCCTAGGAAAAATTATTCTATCTTACATATATGTCAAACTGCGGGTTGACAATAAACGCACATGTGACCGTCTTCTCGATTCATCTATTTATGATATCACATAATAGGTGCACGAATCCATATTCACCTTTTATATTTTCCAGAATTTTGAGAATTCAATTCCAACATTAGCTAGTATAATCAACTTATCATGAGAACAAACAATAAAAATAAATTCTTTAAGAATCTTCTAGTTCTTAAATATATGTCTGATACTCAATCTGGACATCATTTTCGAATCGGGGAGGCCAAAGCGCTCATACCGACTAATAAAATTATTTTTACTAGTAAACTTCAAGTTTACCATACCATGTGCTATTTGTTTTAGTAAACTTCTGGTTTATTATGATATGAATTGTTTCTTTTTGTACCAATAAACTTCTGGTTTACTGAGGCATGTGATTTCATCATGCTTATATTTGTAGTACAATTTGAACAATAATGCAGATAACTTTTCACATACATATTTCTTACCCACAATGATTTTGGAGATGTTTAATCCTCCCATCATTTATAGTTTTAATAGGATAGCTATTTACTTTAGTAAACTTCGAATTTACTATAACTTGTATTTTGATCATAACAACTTCATATATTACAATCTAGAACGATTAACATAATAGTATATAAGCTCTTTAGAACCTTTTAAGTTATCCTCCATAACCATATGTTATTTGGACAGTACTAGTGTCATGATCTTCTAGCTAGATAAATAGTTAGCTCTTCTGGAGCCCTTAATTGATTTTGTACTATCAAATATTACTATGACATCGGTAGTGTTATGACAAAAAATAAAGTTGCAACCAAATGAATATTATAAAGACATTCTTAAATTCATAAATGGCTTCTATGGTAAATATTTCCTTCATGGAGAATACCCATTGATATTCGAATATTTCTTCCAAAAAAATGGTATGGATTGTTATTTTCTTCTGAAAAATCAGTAAGTAAATATAATATATTAATGTGGTTATAGAAAAACATATTCTATAAAAAATGTATTCTTTTGCCATAGAATGATATATATATAAAAGTATTCAAGATGATTTGACGCACGACAGGTACGTGCAACAATGACCTTCATACCACAAAATAACATTTTTATCCTTTGTTATTCTATCTCTTCATGAGGTGTGTAGTGGTATTTCTTCATTCACTTCAAGGAATGAAATCTGGTCATTTAAATGAGCTTTATACATAATTTTCAATAGCTCATTATTTTTCTCAACCACAAGAAAACACCGCTTCAATATATTTCTCAAAGTCTTTCTGCTTCGAGAGAAAACTCCACTATTTTACTACTTCAGAAGCAAATTTCAAAGTTGAACTATTCCGGGAGCAAAGTTCAAAGACTTACTACATTTCAAGAGTAAGTTTAAAGTCTTACCACTTCGGGTGTAAAGTTCAACGTTTTGCTACATCGAGAGTAAATTTTAAGGTTCTACTACTTCGGGAGTAAGTATAGAGTTCTACTAATTCAAGAGTAATTTTAAAGTTATACCACTTCTGGAGTAAATTTTAAAATTCTACTACTTTGGGAGTAAAGTTCAAAATTCTATTAACTCGGGAGTAAATTTAAGATGTCTACTAGTTTGGGAGTAAATTTCAGAGTCTTACTACTTCTGGAGTAAAATTTCAGACTTATCACTTCAAGAATAAAGTTTAAAGTTTTACTACTTTCAAAGTTCTACTACTTCTGGAATAGAGTTCAAAGTTTTATTACTTAAGTAGTAGAGTTCTTAAATTTACTACTTCAGGAATAAAGCATAGAATATTCAGAATATTTCTTCTCGACCATTCTACCTCTTCTGGAGATGTGTCATGATATTTTCACAACCAAATTCACGTTTATATTTATAGGTTTTACTACATAATGTCACATTCACTTCAGGGAATGGATATGCTTTTGTAACATTTATAAAAAAATTATCATTCTTCAGGAATGGAACACAATCATTTGAATGTGCCTTAAGCATATCAAATTGTGATAGCTTAGAATTTCTTTTAAGATATTGCTACTGTAGGAGAAAATCGAGGCATACATATGATGTAGAGAATTTTAACACATATTCAGTTGTAGCCACATCAAGCCTATTAAAATATAACCACTTCTAGTAATCACATGCATAAATGAATTTAATTATAACGAGATTTGATAAATATTATCACTTCTGGTGATCATATATTTCTTTTGAACTCTCATTCTTATTCATTAAGGGATATGAAAATAATATCATAATCTCTCTTAACAATATTATTCTTTAGGAACAAATTTAAAGCATAAATAGTCATATATATATATCATTATTTATCTCAAGATGCAATATCATTCAATTTGTTCTTGAATAAAATTAACAGTGAGCGAACGGTAGCCATCCTTTAACCTACTGTATAATAAAAGGTGAAAATTCCATAAATCAATATGTTTGGTACTATTTACCTTGAAAGCTGATTCTTGGAACGAGGATATCTATAACATATTATGTCAAACATACAACGGAGGATTATGTAAAATAATATTCTCCTCATCATTTTCTTCCAATGAGGTGATAATTATATCAATATTACAATCATAAATTAAGGTAATGATAAGATAAGAGAGGCTAAAATCATGTCTCCTAATCTATTCTAATTTTCCTACCATATACATAAGATATTACACTAATTACAATAATCATAATTATTAATGGGAATATTATTAATTATGATTTTATCACTCCCCCGCAGGGTCGAAGCGGGAGGGATATGGATGCGAGACTGTCCCGGAAATCTTCAAATAATATCAGCGGAAGACCTTTAGTGAAGATATCTGCAATCTGGTAGCGCGATGGGACATGTAATACATGCACTTGTCCGCGAGCCACCTTTTCACGAACAAAGTGAATATCTAGTTCGATATGTTTAGTGCGTTGTTGGTTCACTGGATTTCCTGAGAGATAGATAGCACTAACATTATCACAGTAAACTAATGTTGCTTTCGGAACTGGACAATGGAGTTCGAGGAGCAGATTCCGAAGCCAGCATGGTTCAGACATCACATTGATGACCCCTCGATTTTCTGCTTTGGCACTAGAGCGAGACAGTGTGGCTTGCCGTTTTAACGACCAATATACCAAGTTATTGCCAAGAAAAATATCATAACCAGATGTAGAGCGTCTGGTGTCCGGACATCCACTCTAGTATGCATCTGTGTAGGATACTAGGGTGGAAGTCGATGATGGATATAAGTGTAACCCATATTCTAGAGTTCCCTGAATATATCTCACAATCCGTTTGAGTGCATGCATATGATCATCCATCGGATTATCCATGAAGAGGCACACTTGCTGCACAGCGTATGAAATATCCGGCCTGGTAAATGTAAGATACTGTAGGGCCTCTGCGAGGCTGCGATAAAGAGATGGATCAGCAAAAGGCTTGCCATAGGATGCACTCAATTTGGATTTTATGTCTACTGGTGTTGCGGATGGTTTGCAAGAGGACATTCCAGGCGTTCAACAATCTCTATTGCGTACTTCTTTTGGGATAAAAATAATCCACATGCATGATGTGTCACCGCTATGCCTAGAAAGTAGTGAAGAGGGTCCTGATCTTTCATTGCAAATTCTGAGGCAAGTTGTGACATGATGGACTTGTGAAGAGCATCTGATGAGGCTGTTAAGATTATATCATCCACATATAACAGAAGATAGGCAATATTACTACCTTGACGGTAGATAAATAGTGAGTGATCAGAATGACTGTTATAAAATCCAATGTGTGAAACAAAATCCGCAAACCGCTTGTACCAAGCCCGGGGAGCTTGTTTAAGCCCATAAAGTGATTTCTTGAGTAGGCACACATGATTTGGATAGTTGGAGTCCCGATATCCCAATAGTTGATGCATGTATACCGTTTCATTTAGTTGGTCATGGAGAAAAGCATTTTTGACATCCAACTGATGGAGTGGCCATGACTTTGAGAGAGCCAAACTAAGGACCATCCTTATAGTTGCTGGTTTCACCACCGGACTGAATGTCTCCCCGCAATCTACACCAACCTGTTGTGTCTTTCCATCACCTACAAGACGGGCTTTATGTCTCTCAAAAGTACCATTAGATTTTTTCTTGTGACTGAAAATCCATATAGATCGAATTTATTGGCATTAGAAGGACGAGGTACTAACTCCCACGTCCTATTTTTAATAAGAGCATTAAATTCATCATCCATAGCCATTTTCCAATTCGCGTCACTGAGTGCAGACACATGATTGCGAGGTAAAGGTGATTTTGAGACTCGGGTGTGTAAGCTATATTTTGTGTTGGGTTTGACAATGCACCAGACGATGGGTTGAATTTTCATTTGGGTCGGTGGGTCGGATATTACTGCTTGGCGCTGGCGTGGAGTTGGCTCGGCCCAAGCCACTACCAGGGACGGAAATAAAAGGAGGCAGTGGGCCGGTGAGATGAGGCCCGGTTCGCCGGGTACTTTGTTGCGGCCGGGCCACCGTTATTGTCCCCGAACTATTTGGGCTTAAAACAGATGGCCCAGTCCGCTGGGCAATAGTGTTCTGCGGCTGGGCCACTGTTTCGTGGCCCAAATCCATAATTTTGAGGGCTGGACTGAACAATGGGTTCAGGATGGGACAAAAAATGTGGGACAAATACGGGGGCAAGCCATCGTCTAAAAATGCATAGGTGGAGGGTCCGAACTTGTGAATTTTAGTAAATGGGAAATTCGTTTCAATCAAAAAGGACATGACGACTCATAATTATTTTATTTGAGGAGAGGTCGTAACACATGTATCCCCGATGATTAGATGGGTATCCCAAGAAAATACAAGGTGTGTACCGGGGTTGGAGTTTATTTATTGTGGTGGATGGAAAAAGAGGATAGCATAAACACACGAATACCCGTAAATGTGAATAGGAGGGGTCCCGTAAATAGAGTATTTGGAGTGGAGCCTGATAGGACAAGTTTTTGTGAGGGAGTATGTTCAATAAATATGTAGCCATTTGAAGTGCATGATGCCAAAAGGAGGGGGTAATGAGGCATGGGCAATGGAAGTTCGAACAATGTTATTGATTGTTCGAATTTTACGTTCGGCCTTTCCGTTTTGAGAGGAGGTGTGTGGCCAGGAAAGCCGAAAATTCAAGCCATATGAGTTACAAAAATCCAAAAAAATTATCACAAGGGAAAGGTCCACAAAAAATTTGAGTAATCATCTAATAATAGCAAGTAATATCTATGGCCTGAAGAGCTCAAAATGAGTGATGTCCAAATATCACAATGTATAATATCAAATGGCAATAATGTGCATGAATTAGATGGAGTAAATGGCAATTGAACATGTTTACCCAATGGACATGAACGACAGTTATTCAAAGTCCATGTTTAAATACAAGAAATAAAATTATTTTGTTTGAGAGAGGCTAAAATAGATGCCCCCGGATACCCCAAACATTTGTGCCATAATGAATGGTTGAAAGCTGCAAAAGTAAATGGTAACTTGGATCGTTGAATGGGTGAAGTGATTGCATATAGCTCCCCTTGACTATCACATCTCATTAGAATTGTCCCCGTCTAAAAACTCTTCACGGAAAATCCAAATCCAACACAACAGACACCCAATTATCAGTAGTAAACTTATGAACATATACCAAGTTCATCATTAATTGTGGGGCATGAAGAACATTCTTTAAGGTTAGTGGTGGATTGGGGGGACAACTTAGTAGACCCATAACCTTGAATTGGAATAGAATGGTCATTTTCGACAATTATACCATTATTTTTGCTCAATTTAAAATAGGACGAGAGGTTACCTTGAGAGGACGTCATATGAAAAGTTGCACCGGAGTCCATATACCAATTTGCATAAGGCGGATTGAGCCCAAGAGTGTGCATGGCAGACTCAATGTCGGTTGGGCTAGCCATTGTTGAATGGGCCTCTTGCCACTGGTTCGGCAGTGGCCCATTACTGCCAGACCGTGACTGTTGTTGCTAGAATATGGCATAGGCCCAAAACGCTTGGCCCAACATTGCTTGGCCCGGCAGTGGACTGTCCATTTGGACGGTAATCGGGCTTGGTCCAATTCCCAGTTGGGTAGGGGCACGGTGGCACAGCCCACGGCCACTGCTAGGCCCACTGGGCTGGTCCACCGTAGGGCTGCCATTGTTGTTGTCCGCCGATGTTGTTCCTGACAAATTTCGCCACCGCCATCGGAATTTCGGTGGCCCCCATTTTTATTATTTCCGCAATTTAAACCCAGTTTTTATTACCATTTTTTCCTTTTTGTCCACGATTTTATTATGTGTGTTCAAAATGGATAGTACCGTCATTCGTGGGGGTAGCAATCATGACGGAATTAGAGACGATGACGACCTTTTTGGCGAAGTCCGCCTCTTCAAGTATAAGCATCGAACGTACTTGATAAAATAATGGGAGAGAACTGCTTTGTCGGATGAGTGTCCTTACACCACTGTATGCGTCGGTAAGGCCGGCAACCATTTGTGAAACCAAGCGATTGTTGTTAACCAGCGAACCAACATTCTTAAGTTGATCCGACAAGACTTTAAGACATTGACAATATGCCGACGCATTTGGAAAATACGCCATATCAAAGGTGGAGAATTCTTGTTCTAACGTAACGACGCATAATTTTTTGTTGTCTTGAAAATTTTCCCGCAACCGATTCCAAGCCTCTATGGTCGTAGAATCATGTTCCATTATTGTGTGTAACAAATCCGAAGAGATTGTTGCATAAATCCAAGATAGAACTTTGCATCAAGAGTTTCCTAGAGTTCTTTGTCATCATCGGTCTTTAACTCCTTTCCTTTGACATTCTCCGGCGGGATTATATGATGAATAACCCGGTGTGAACGACAACAAATATTAAACAGTTCAACCCAAGTTGCATAGTGGACATTTTCCATCTCCAGGGTGATGGAAACATGTGTTTTAATATTGGAAACGGTAAGGGTTGGATGAAAATTATTTTTGAAGTCAAACATTGTTGATTGGAAGACACATAGTAGGACAAAAATTATGAAGAACAATAATGGTGAAGAAAGAAAAAATAGAACAAGAATCGGTTGGGTATGGGGGTGTTGGACGAATGGTTGGAGGTTATTTTCTTAGTGTAGGATCTCTTCCTAATCTCTTGATACCATGTAAAATAATATTCTCCTCACCATTTCCTTCCAATGAGGTGGTAATTATATCAATATTACAAGCATGAATTAAGGTAATGATAAGATAGGCTAGGCTAAAATCATGCCTCCTAATCTATTCTAATTTCCCTACCATATACATAAGATATTACACTAATTACAATAATCATAATTATTAATGGGAATATTATTAATTATGATTCTATCAGATTATATCTTACTACTTCCTTCTCGGGTTAATAGAGAATCCTTCTTGCACTCGTGTAACTCCAAGAACTGTACCTGAAATAAAAATTAAATTTTAAATGATAGAGTCTCGTGCTGATGACGTGTTATGAAATAATAAAATTAGAACAAGAATATTGTGGAGAAAGAGAGTGAGAGTTCTTTATTTCTCTTGAATGATGTAAATACAATGGAGGAAACATCTCTATTTATAATAGAAAACTGACTTGGTTTCAAAGTTATTAATCATCACAATAATAAATAATAAATAATATTTCTAACAAGGATAAAAAGATGCAATTATCCCTTTTCTTTCTTACTATTTTATTAAGTCCTTGACTCTCCTCGCCCCTTCATACTATCTCCGTATCTCGTCAATTTATAAATCTCAGAAAAAGGTAAAGGATAATATTAAGAGTGGTAACATGTTAGATAATTCAAAATAACTAGGCCCTCATATAACCTTAACCTTTTAAATAGTTTCATGGAAGAAAAGAAAAAAAAAACTAAGATGATTTTTCTTCTTATGTGTGAAATTTCAAAGATTGACTAGAGCAGTCAATCACTTTTGGTTCGAAAATTTCACTTTTCTAGTACATGAATTCATTTTGTAGAAACAACCAAAAGAATACTGTAACACTAGAATGTGGATGATTGGACTAATACTTCTTAAAAAGATCTAGAAATTATTGGAGTCTTATGGAATAACGTTCACACTGTCAAACTTTTCATTTTTTTCTGGCTGT
The DNA here is from genome assembly GCA_034509755.1 of Anisodus tanguticus. Lineage (NCBI taxonomy): Eukaryota > Viridiplantae > Streptophyta > Magnoliopsida > Solanales > Solanaceae > Anisodus > Anisodus tanguticus. Next base: position 21,614,137 of record CM067550.1, on the reverse strand, counting down.
TGTAATAACTGCATTACATATTTGAAATTATTATTCGTTAGTATTCAAAGATGCTAATTTAATACTCCTTGACCTTTTTTTTTCAAAAAAATGTATGCTTAACAAATCAAGAAAAGAATTAATCTTACTTTTTCAGATTTTTTTCCAGATTTTTTCTCATTAAATGTTAGATGACTAAATCTTAATATTTATTTAATTAGGAGCATTTTAATTAAATTATTTATTACATTTTTTTAATGATTGTGCACATTAATGATTAAGTAGACACTTTTTTATCCGAAGAAAGTACACTGTTAATCGTGTAACTAGGGATGTCAACGGGGTAGGGGCGGGGGAAGGGTACCCCATACCCGTACTCACCACCTAAAACTTACCCCCACACCCGCCCCACTACCCATCACGGATAGTAATTCCTCCATCCATACCCGCCTGGCGAGTATAAGATTACACCTGCCCCGCCCCACTTATCCAGCGGGTACCCATTACTCGCCTCACCACCCGTTGGGTACCCGCATACCCGTCTACCCGCCTCACCTACCTACCTAAAATATTCAACTAATCAATATTCTACACTTCTACACCACTTGTATCAATAAAATTAACAAAGCTCAAATCCTACATCAATAAGTTAACTCTTCAACATTTGATTAAAACATTCTACACTGATTGATACCACAATGTACCAAAGTTCATTTAACAAAGCAACTAAAAAAAAAAAGCTCCCACAAATTTTTTTAAAGCAACTAAAACAAACAAACATTCTACGTTGATTGATACAACTCTTCAGCTGCTGAAGTTCAATATTTGCATCCATGGCTTCTTCAATCAATCTTTATCATACATCAACCTCCTTCACCTAAAATATAGAAATTTAAAAATTTAGCATTGTTTGGCGGATATATGGCAAATGATTAATTAAGTTAAAGTTGAACTATTTAAAACACTTTATACCTCATCTTCGGTAATACATTCTTCCTCTTCCATTTCGTCAATAATTTGCCGATACTCAACTTCTTTTAGCCCACCATCACCTAATAATTAAAATTAAGAGATAAGACAAATTTAAAATAATGCATTATATAAAGAAACAAGTTGAATTTGAAAAGAGATGAGATTTACCTGAATAATACAAAGAACTGAAGAAGTAGGATTTGAAAATAATGAAAAATAATTAATAAGAATTGAAAAGTGAAACCTAACAAAGAATGAAAAAAATAGAAAGAAATAAAGATGAGTTTATCTTGAATAGAAAGAGATGAAAATGATATCAAGAATTCATGACAACCGCATGGAGTTTCTTTTTTTGAGTTTGGCTTTAGGAATTAGGGATTTAGGGTTGACTTTTGAGTTTCTTCCTAGGAAGCTTTTGGTTTTGAGTTTTGGGATTCCTGAGATTTCGCAAGATGATTATACGTACAGGTGTATGTGAGAAACTAAGAATGTTTATTTATTTTTATTTTTTTTACTTTTTTTCACTTTTAAATCATATTTGCACTTTGGGCTAAGGAAACAAGTTGCAAGCCTATTATTTAGGCGGTGTGGGTACGGAAGGTGCGGGTACGGGTGCGGTGCGGGTCTTATGAAATCCACCCCCACCCCACTACTCATGACGGGTAGCACTTTTGATATCCATACCCGCCTCACCACCCACCAAACCATCCCTCATACGCGATCCAACTGGAGCGGGTGCGGGCGGTACCCGCCCCACTGACATCCCTAAGTGTAACAGGTGTATTAAATTTAGAAACCATTTTTATCCAAAATAATTTAACATTAAATGGGTCCAAATGTAATTCTATTCTGAACTGAATACAATTTCAATAGAAAAGAAAGGTTCAGTTTTTATAGTAGAGCTTTTCGCCAGCATATTTGAAGCAGTTCAATATTATATTAAAGCTATTCAATCTATTAAACCAAAATTTATGTTCAGCGGGTGTTCGGTAGGAGTGAGCGAGTCCGAATACCTAACTTTTTTGAATTACTCGAATCCTACCCAGTAAAAGATCGATTCCTAAATTTACTATCCCAAACATATCCGTAGCAATCATTATCCGGATCCTACCCAAACCCTGCAGTTCCGGATAAATTCTCGGGTAACCTGTAAAACTCAAGGCCCTTGGATAAACTTTGCAAGTTTGGCCTGGCCTGGGAATTGAAGAAGAGAGTGGGGTTCATTATATAGAATCCCCAAAGTCCCAATTTCAAATGTTCTACCGATGTGGATTCGGATTTTAGAGTGAAATCGAAAAGCAAAAAGGCAAAAGTTACCGTTCGAGATTTGAATTCGCTGGAGGAAGAAGCCAAAACCATTAAAGCTTTTGCTCAAAATGGGCGGAGATGAGCTGGAGGTGGGGGCGGCGATTAGGGTTCATATTTTGCTGGTAAAGGAAAAATTAGGGGATTTGGGGTGTAGGGCGTTTAAATGCCAGATGGGCCTGGTTGGACCGTTTTCGGAATCATCTGGTCCGATTGTGAGCTATAAAGAGGGCTGATTTGGGAGCTTTAAAATGGTTTAAAATATTTAATATTTCATAGGTTCCGGATCGATTTCGGATTCGAGTATCCTGTTTCTATTTGTCAGAACCGAACCCGACATTGATCGATTTCTAGTTTTACTATCCGAAACCTACCCGTTATTATAATATATATCTACCCGAAACCTACCCGTTAGTGTTGGTTCCGATCGGATATCTGGGTATACCCTGTACCCGTGCTCACCCCTAGTGTCCCGTGGTGGGAAATTGGAATGGATCGATTGGGCCTTCACAATTTGAATAGAAAAGAATAACTTAGTAAAAATAAAAATAAATATTTCTTATAAAAAAATATAAAAAACTAAAACAAATTTGTAAAAACTACTAAGGCAATTGATAGTACTAGTATGAATTCATTTTTCCTTCTATTTTCCGTCACGACGCAAGCTTTTTCAAATATAATTATGCATATATATGTCACATGTTAATCTTTATCATCTTAGCCCCGTAAGAATTTTCTATAGCTTGTATAATTTGACAATCCATGTGTATCAAGATTTATGTTTATATGGCGGTATAGATGACTGAATTACTCTAAAGTGTATACGTATGTTCTAGTGGGTTAATCAAGTTTAAATTGATATTGAAAGATTGCATTACGTATTTGCTTACGACGTATAGTCTTCATTTCCTCGGTCTTTGTGGACATTTACTAAAGTTGGATATAGTTGAAAATAGACATGATGTCCCACAAGTGTACTAGATTGTGCTAAAGTAATAATACATTGTTCAAGTCACCATCTGTTTTTATTTCATAAGCTTGCGTATTGCATCCCTAATTCAGAAGTAAAAGAGGTGACCTATATTCTTATACGATCTCGATTATTACTATTGTTCGAATATATTTAATTTGGAAGAATGTAATTTGTTACTGTCTTGTTGCATTTTGGACAATTCTTATAGAATTCACACTTATACTACACTAGTTAAAAAGATACAAGAATTTATGCAAAATAACATAGGTGACCACAAAGTGCCAAGAGCCCAATACCACAGCCATAGCAGTAAGAAGAGCTCGGTGCTAAATGTTAGGTTTTGAGCCTCAAATCCTACCTAATAAAAAAATAATAAATAAGCAAAAAACAAATAACACACAAATTTACAGTGGTTCACCCTCAATGCGAGAGCTACGTCCACTTTGCCGCTACAGATTTTACTATAATCAAATAGAGAGTTTGAGTTTACAATTCTCTCTTTCTCTCTTGCTCGACCTCAAAGAAAGAAAACGACGCCCTAGTCTATCTATAGCGAAAATCGGGGCGAACATAATACAAGCCCGAAATTTTCAAACTGAGGTCAATCGACGTTCCACACTCTGCGTAGGGTCTTCATAGTGTCGGTAATAAATTAGGCTCCACAACTCAACACTAAATACTATCAGGTGACATCCTCTCGCGATCACATCCAGCAAGGGCCTCGCATGACCATGAACCCTCACACGCGACCGCAATCCGGACCAAACAGCCCTCTGCGAACATGACCCAATGTCTCGCGACCGTGAAGTCCAAAAGTTATTGCACCAAAAGAAAAAGTTCTGATGCAAACGAAATGGAATTTTGGAATTCGAAACTCACACAAATCTCGGGTTGCAATTCATTCAAACATACGTACAAGTTCAAAATCATCAGAACTTTGAGTCTGTTTAATCCAAATTATTTGATCAACTGAATAAACTTTGAGCCACAAGTTTAGGTTCAAGTGTTCCAAAAATGCTCCAAGCCCCTTGGTATCCATGCCACACATACACGCAAATTATAAATCATCAAATTAAACTATTAGAAGTCTCAAATAGGGAGAAGAATTCTGATAATTTATGTTGCCACCTAACTCACTTAAGAACCAAGCTCTTCAGCAGTAAACAAGAACTAAAATGTGAATAATAAATCGCACAAGGATTACGCGGAAAACGCCTTGCTCAAGGGAGGTAAAAACCACGATGCCACGATCCAAAATCAGCATTCCACACTCTGCGTAGGGTCTTCATAGTGTCGGCGACGAATTAGGCTCCACAACTCAACAATCTCCCACTTGGAGACTAATTTCAATCATTTGTCTCCATCTGCAGCGGCGACTTCGATCCTCATCCAAGAAGTCCAACTGAAGTCGCACACAAGTTTATCATTTGGCACGGCCTTCGTTAGCATGTCTGCTGGATTCTGACCCTATGAGATCTTCTCAAGCACTAATACTCCATCTTCCAAAGTTGATCTGATGAAATGGTACCGGATTTGTATGTGTTTCGTTCGAGCATGGTAGACTGGGTTCTTTACCAAATAAATGGCACTCTGGCTATCACAATATAGCACACTCCCCTCGTGGTCCTGATACAATTCCCGCAAAAAAGATTGTAGTCATATCATGTCCTTCGTGGACTCCGTCACAGCAACGTACTCAGCCTCAAAGCTAGAGAGAGTTACTATCTTCTGCAACTTTGAAACCACGCAAATCACAGTACCTCCGAAGGTGTAAACATACTCGGGTGTGCTCTTTCTGCTATCAATATCACCACCATTGTCAGCATTAACATATCCCTGCAATCATGTCTCTGACTTTCAGAAACATAAAGCTAAACTTGAGTTGCCCTTCAAATACCTGAAAATCCACTTCACAACCTCTCAATGTTGCTTTCCCATATTGCTCATAAACCTGCTAACAACTCCCACTACATGTGTAATATCTGGCCTCGTACATACCATTGCGTACATAAGACTACCAATAGCAGAGGCATAAGGTACCTTTTCCATATGCTCCTTCTCGTCCTCGGTCACAGACGACTGATTATTTGACAAACGAAAGTGTCCAGCCAACGGAGTACTAACTGGCTTGGCATCATCCATGTTGAACCTCTTGAGAACCTTCTTCACGTATTCTTCTTGTGAGAGCTTGAGACCCTTCTTACTTCTGATGATTCTCATCCCGAGGATTTAGTTTGTGACTCTCAGATCCTTCATTGCAAATTCTTCTGACAACTTCTTCTTCAACCTATCAATCCCATGTAGGTCTGCTCCTATGATCAGCATATTATTAACATAAAGGAGCAGTATCATGTAAGAGTTTTCAAATCTCTTGAAGTAACAACAATGATCTGCTTCGCACCTTAAGAATTTGGCTTTCTTCATAAAGTTGTCAAACTTTTTATACCACTGTCTTGGAGCCTGTTTCAATCCGTACAAACTCTTTTGAAGCTTGCACACCAGATTCTCTTTCCATTTGACCTCAAATCCCTCAAGTTACTTCATATAGATTTCCTTCTCTAAATCACCATGAAGAAAAGCAGTTTTCACATCCATCTGTTGAAGATGAATATCTTCTTTTTCTACCAGCCCAAGAACAATTCTGATTGTCACCAACTTGACTACGGGAGAGAAGATCTTCGTGTAGTCAATGCCTTCTTTTTGTTGAAATTCCTTCACAACCAGCCTTGCTTTATAGCGCTTACTTCCATTGTGTTATTCCTTTACCCGGTAGACCCATTTGTTCTACAATGCCTTCTTCTCCTCTGGTAACTTAGCTAACTTTCATGTATGATTTGACAATAGTCAGTCCATCTCATCTTTCATTGTCAGATCCCACCTGATCGATTCATCAACTTGCATCACTTCTTCGTAACATTCTAGGTTCCCCTTTGTCAGTGAGCAGAATATAGTTGAGGAACGGAGAGAACTTATGAATCGGCTTACTTCTCTGGATAATCTGCGTAATTCTGTGATCGGCGTCCGTTGATTTATTTCAGAATCAGCATTTTCGTCAACCTCGTCATCACTGGTTTGTCGGCCTTCTTCTAGTGCTGCTTGTTCATCTACCACAATACTACCTTGTTGAAGTTCGGGTGCCGAGAAGTCTCTCAAATCAACTATTTCTGATTCCTTATTCTTAGATTCTGAGCTTTCCCACAACTTGTCCTTGTACAACACATGTTCATTGAAGACGATGTCCCTGCTTCGGATGATCTTTCAATTTTGGTCATTCCAGAATAGATAACCAAACTCGATGTCACCATTAGCCAATAAAATAACACTTCTTAGATTTCGGATCAAGTTTACTTCTAGCAGTGACATCAATATGAACATAGGATAAGCAACCAAACACTTTCAGAAAAGAAATATTTACCTTTTTTCCACTCTAAGACTCTTCTGGAATTCTGAAACCCAAAGGAACAGACGGTATTCTGTTAATCAAGAAGGTTGCAGTGTTGATTTCATATGCCCAGAATGTCTTGGGCAGTCCAGCGTGTATTCTCATACTCCGTGCACGCTCATTCAATGTTCGATTCATCATTTCCGCTATTCTATTTTGGTGGGGCGTTCCAGGAATAGTCTTCACTATCTTCATCCTATTATCAGCATAATATTGTTTGAAGTTACCGTCAATGTATTCTCCACCGTTGTCGGACCTGAGGCTCCTCAACTTGAGGTTTGTCTCATTCTCGACTATGGCTTTCCACCTTTTGAAGATAGTGAATATGTCGGATTTATTTTTCATAAAATAGACCCATAGCTTCCTAGTTGAATTATCAATGAAGGTCATATAGTAATGTGATCCTCCGAGTGAGAACAATAACAGGTCCCCACATGTCAGTGTGCACCAATTCAAGCGTCTCAGCTTTCAATTCTCTACATGCATTTGAAAAACTTACACGCTTCTATTTTCCGAGAATGCAGCTCTCACACATATGATGATCCACCGACTTCAGCTCTGAAATCATATCGTTAGTCACCAGAAGGTTCATCCCTTTCTCGCTTATATGACTCAGCCTGCAATACCACAACTTTGTCTCATTGGTGTTGTCAACAATAACAACTGTATCACGATAGCTCGTCGTCATATAAAGAGTACCGGTTTCTTACCTCGACCAACCACTATAGCACCATTCCTCACCTTCTAGGACCCATTACCAAAATTAAGATCTTGTCCTTCATTATCAAGTTGACTCATTGAGATCAGATTACGCATCAGCTTCAGCACATGTCTGACCTTTGTGATCTTCCACACGTTTCCATTTGACATCATTAAATTAATATCTCCAATACCAACAACGTCTAAAGGCATACCATCTGCAAAATAGACTTTCCCGTGATTCTCAACAACGTAATTTATCATTATATCACGAAGTGGGGTGGTGTGGAAAGACGCTTTTCAGTCAAGCATCCAAGAGTCGGTCGGGATGTCAATAGACATCATCAGCGCATCACCAATGTCTTCAGTGGCAGCATTGATTCCACCCCCTTATTTTCCTCCTTCTTCTGTGCCCTGCAATTCTTCTTGATGTGACCCGGTTTCTCACAGTTCCAACATCAAGTGTTCGTCTAGATCTAGATTGACCCCTGCCATTTCTTGACTTTGACTTGCCCTTATTTTGGTTGTAGTTTCTGTCATAATTTCTGCCTTTATTCTCAACATTCAAAGTAGAACTCGTCGATGTCTCACCAGAATCTATCATGCGAAACTCCTCAGCAAGGATACGATCTCTAACATCATTGAATTCCAGTTTATCACTACCAAAAGAATTACTAACGACTACTCTCATCGACTCCCAACTATTCGGTAGAGACGCTAGCAAAATTAGGGCTTGCACTTCATCGTCAACTCGATTACAACAGATGACAATCGTGTTGAATTCATTCACGTGCGTTGCACATGAGCACTTTCCTATATGTTTAGATGAAAGAGTTTCTTCATGAGAAATACCTTATTGTTTGCCAAAGGTTTCTCATACATGTCGGACAGAACCTTCATCATGTCAGCGGTGGTCTTCTCCTTTGCCACGTTGTGAGCAACGTTCTTCGACAGCGTCAATCGAATGACTCCCATAAATTTTCTATCAATGAGATTCCACTCTGCATCATTCATCTCCTCTAGCTTTGGACTCAGCGGTTCTTGTAGCTTTCTGCTGTACAAATAATCTTCAATCTGCATTCTCCAAAATGCAAAATTCGTACCATCGAATTTGCCGATGTCGTGCACCGAACCATCTTCGCCTCCCATTATTTTATGAATCACAACACAACTTGTCGCTCTGATACCAGTTATTAGGATTTGTGTCCCTAGTCCTACCTAATCAGAAAATAGTAAATAAGCGAAGAACAAATAAAACATACACAGATTTATAGTAGTTCACCCTCAATGCGAGAGCTACGTCCACTTTTTCGCTACAGATTTTACTATAATCAAATAGAAAGTTTGAGTTTACAATTCTCTCTTTCTCTCTTACTCTCTTACTCAACCTCAAAGAAAGAAAACGACGCCCTAGTCTATATATAGCAAAAATTGGGGCGAACATAATGCAAGCCCGAAATTCCCAAACTGAGGTCGATCAGTGTTCCACACTCTGCGTAGGTTCTTCATAGTGTCGGTGATGAATTAGGCTCCACAACTCAACATTAAATATTTCCAGGTGACATCCTATCGCGATTACATCCAGCAAGGGCCTTACATGACCATGAACCCTCACACGCGACCGCAATCCAGGACCAAACGGCCCTCTGCGAACATGACCCAATATCTCACGACCATGAAGGCCAAAAGTTGTTGCACCAAAAGAAAAAGTTCTGATGCAAACAAAATGGAATTTTGGAATTCGAAACTCACACAAATCTCTCGGGTTGTAATTCATTCAAACATACGTACAAGTCCAAAATCATCAGAACATTGAGTTTGTTTAATCCAAATTCTTTGATCAACTGAATAAACTTTGAGCCACAAGTTTAGGTTCAAGTGTTCCAAAATGCTCCAAGTCCCTCGATATCCATGCCACACATACACGTAAATTATAAATCATCAAATTAAACTATTAGAAGTCTCAAATAGGGAGAAGAATTCTAATAATTTATGCTGCCACCTAACTCACTTAAGAACCAAGCTCTTCAGCAGTAAACAAGAAGTAATGTGAATAATAAATCACACAAGGATTACGCGGAAAACTCCATGCTCAAGGGAGGTAAAAACACGATGTCACGATCCAAAATTTCATTGTGCCTTGAGGGTACCTACCCTAACTCGTAGGCAAACCCAGACCATTCAACATGATAAGTACGTAAGTAAATGCGGAAAGTAAATAAATAAACGAGGAGTAGTTAACAAGTCTTAGGACTTATTATATAATCTGAAAGAAATCCCCCCAAATAATTCGATAGTCATGAGTACAAAGCTCTAATCTAATACAAGTTTGAATAGGGAAATACATATAATGTCTGAAATAACAATGGCAAGAATATAAATATGAAAAAAGAGTTCTAGTGTCGAGAATGCATCAACGACTCACCCTGGACTCCTCAAGAGATCTCCAAGCATGCTAAGCTCCACATGTTCCTCCGTCGTCTGGCTCAGTACCTGAACATATAGTGCATCAAACGTAGAGTGAGTATGGGAAACACGCATACTCAGCAGTATCTTCGATCGACCTAAGTTGTAACGGCGATGAGGGTTGATACTTTTCGATACCTTTCTACTAATTAGTTAGTTAAGCATAATAAGAGTTCAGTTAACCAAACCTAATAGTAATTCTACAGTTCCACAATATATAAGTATTTACAAGTTTCTCATGTTTATGCTAAGATTAAGCCACAAGGTTACCAAGTCAGCCTAACCCCATTCAGGGCGTCTAGACCCATCAAGTCCTTCCACTCGACTATCACAACGGTCCTAAGTATAAGTTATCAGTAATAACTTCTACCAAACCAAAAGAGTATAAGTATATCAGAAACCAACACTGAGCACACATAGCACTAAATATATATCAGAATATGGATGAATGCAATACAAATGATGTGTATATATGCAAATAGTCATATGTACCCGGTATATACACGCTACTGCAATAGCTGTCACATGACCCATGGGGGACTCATGAGGTACATATACCCATCTGATCCCACCAGCTCTGTGGCTATAGTGTCATCATCATTCATCACTCTCGTATTATGTACCATATCCAACAACTAACTTCCCAAGCCTCTCTCAGAAATACCTCAACAGTTCAATGCTAATTATAATATGTATGAGTGATATGAATATGTGTGCACCATGCAATCAACATAATCAATACAATCAGTATTTATCAGTTTCTTTTCACGTATTTAGACGAGATGTAGAGTGATGAATGCATGACAAGTCAAATAAGAATGAGATATCAAACATGGCTTTGAACCCAAATAATCAGAATCACACCAACCTAAGCGGATTTATGCACCGCGCTCATGGCCCGAAGGGCTAAACACATAATCTCTGTCAAAAATATAATACAAGCTCATTAATTACTTAAGTTAAGTTCACATATGCCCATATTAGTGCTCGTCACTTCACTAATACGGGACTCCAATTCCCCATTACTCCCATTAATTCATTAATAGTATACCAACACATAAATGCTAAACTAGAGTCTGGTAAGTCTCTACTTGTCTGATTCAAAGTCGAAGAATCACGCAACAACATTAGCCTTCCGTTGAGCCTCCTCATAAGCCCACTCTAATCATTTATATTAACTACATGAGATCACAGGTCTAACGGTACCCATATCTATAGGCGAAGCTTGAATCCCCAAGTTAACTTACAAAGGAAATTCGGGCCCACATTATCAAAATACGAACTTTATTACCCAACTAACACTAAATATTCTAGACAATCATAATCTCAAGTTAATTTAATAACTAAGCCGGAATGGATCCTCGATTTCATGAATTTAGTAAAAAGCCCCAATTCTAACCCTAGAATTTCTCCCAATTCCCAAAAGAGTTTCTAACATATAATTGATCAATTAAACACCACCCACTAGTATAATACAATACTAGTTTACAATATCAACAACAATAATTCAATAATCAATCCCCAAATCTCAAGTATTAATCTCTTATTCTCAACAAAGCAATTACCTTATTTCCCCCAATTCAAAATCACACTTAGGATAGAACTTCACTAATACACATCAATTAAGGGGTGGAAATTACCTTAAATGATGAATCCCTTTAAATTCTTCAAGAACACCCACTGCCCAAGCTCCAAACCCAAAGAAAATATTTTGGGGAAATGAGGATAACTTCTAGGTCATAACTCTTATAATCTGAATAGTGATCCCGCTACAGCGGAATCGACTTTGCTGGAGTGGAACTGCTTTGGCAGAAAACCCATCTCGAACCTTTACTAGGGTAGAAGAAAACTCTGAAAAGGCCCACATTCCCCAGCGAGGAATCCATCCACAGAAGTGGACTTTCAACACTGGTCAAGTCTCACTTCTACGAGCCAGACCTCCGTAGAGGCGTACTCGCATAAGCGGACATCAGCTTACTGGCACGAAGACCAGACACCAACAATAGTTCCAAACTCACCAACTTCCCATCAAACCCCTGAAACACTCCCGGGACCTCCCGAATACAAACCAAATATGCATTCCTATCAAAAAATACATTCTAGACATGCTTGCGCTTTTGGAATTCTTGGAAAAGGTTTTAAAGCTCGGGTTTGACTAAAGTCAACTCTTAAGTTCTAATTCTATAATTTTCACAACTAAACCCCCAAAACACACCCGATTACCTCGGGACCCGAACCAAAGGCTCGATTAAGTCATAAACATCATTCTGGAGCTAATGGAATCAACGAAATTACAAAATAAGCATATTTACCCAAAAGTCAACTATGAGTCAAACTCTTCTATTTTCTTAACTTGGGATTTCTCAACCTACCAAAAATTGATATGAAACCTACTGGACCTCATGAACCGTGCCACCTATCCCTACAAGTCACAAAAACCTAAATAAAGCTACGATAAGGGTATTTTTGGAAAAATAAGTCCAAAAGTTCAAAAGGACCAAACAGGTCGTTACACACGACCTATCTCCAATATGATTTCCAGAACTCCACTAATAAATTGAGATATTTTAAGATTACAACTCTTGCAACCTAAGAAAGTAATCCCAACAACATGTTCCCCCACTACAATTCTTCACTAATTGTAGCTTTCTTCTTCGAAGGTTGTATCCAATTTAAGAAGCCCATCACAATTCAAAACAACACCTAGTGTAAATTTACTATGAATGTATCTAACTATTATAACCCTGTTGGCATTAGCAAGATTGACTAGTGTTAGTTTTGATGATTGATAAAGAGATAGCACAAGGCAACTGAACCATGTCCATGAAATTGCTCCATCACTAAAATAGGAGCAAAGAGAGCAGACACAGAGCTACACATGATGAATGAAACAGGTCCAACAACATGTACCAAACAAATCCTCCAGCGACTAGGATTTGTGTATCTTTATGGAAAAAGCTTGGCGTGCAAGGCAGGTTCAGTACTATAATGCTTATTAGGATTCCACACCATACTTATCAAGATATTTCATATTTCTATAAGGAATCTAAATATGCAAGAAGGTGTAAGAATTTCAATCAACCTCAAACTATATTCTACCTTGATGGGTCATATCAGGCAGGGTTTAGGTCAACCACAATTATGATGCCCAATTGTTATATATGACAAGTCTTAACATGAAGAACGTCGAGCACTCACAACGAGAAACCAAAATATATTGAGAGAAAACTCTTTATGATATATCGAGAGTTCTGATTCAAGAAGTGCCACCCTAATACAACAAAGCAAGATTGAAGAAGTTGTGTTAAAAGTTTATGTTTACAGTTCTTGAATTTAGATTTATGTATTAGGTTTTTTGATCGAGTAGTATCTTTATCCGCTTTACTAGAAGCATACAATTAGATACAAGATGTTGTAAATTCAACTTGAAGGTTGCTTTCTAGTCAGAGGTTGATTAGTAGGATAGGAATTAGAGTGTAGTTCCTAGGTTATAAAGTTTGTAACCTAAATTTGCAGAGATCCACCGTTGTAGTGGAGTTTGGGGTTAAATCCTACAGAGGTATAGGTCGTGGGTTTTACTACCCTTGTGAGTCAGGTGGTTTTCACATAAAAATATTGTGTCCTTTACTTTACTCTTTATTATTCCCCAGACGTTATTCGTGGAATAGGTAGAATAATGTGTTTTATCCTTAAGCAAAAATTGGGTACTACTTAGGATAGACTGAATATATTGAGAGCGACTACAAGATTCTTGAAAAGAATGCAAAGGCCAAGAATGCTCTAATATGTGGTCTTGGACCTGATGAATACAATAGAATCTCTAGTTATACAATAGCCAAGCAAATTTGGAATGCTCTACAGAACGCACATGAAGGCACTAGTCAAGTGATGAAGTTTAGAAAGGCAATGTTGGCTACTGACTACGAGAAATCCAGGATGAAATATGGAGAAATAGTTGTTGAGATGTTCAGCAGGTATACTTCTATCGTGAGTGATCTGACATCTCTTGGTAAGAGAATTACCACCGAGGACTATGTTTATAAGATTCTTATGATACTTCCAAATACCTTCAAGATGAAGGTCATCGCAATTCAAGAGGCTAAAGACATAGGAACTATGTCTCTTGATAAAGGAAACCTGAAGACATATGAAATGGATATGGAGAACTCCAGGAATCAGGAAGCATATACACAGAGGTCCTTAGCACTCAAGGCTTCTGAATTCGAAGATGAAGATAAGATGACCTTGATCACCAGAAACTTCAGAAAATTCCTCAAAAGGGAAAACACTATGGTTGTGGAAATTCATCTAACAATGGAATGAGCTCTGACAAGCCCCATTTCAGTGGATGCTTTAATTATGATATAGTGGATCACATAAATAAAGACTGTCCATTATGGGAAATTGAGTGGAAGAAAAATGGAGTAGAAAAGGAGAAGGAGATTGCTAAAGCAATGGTTGAAGCTTGGGGGTCAGATGACGAATCAGAAGATGATAATGATCATTTTGCTCTTATGGTCATTGAAGATTGTGACTCTGACAATGAGAGAGATGTCAAAGAACCTGAGAAGGACTTTCAGGAAAATGTCATTGAATTAAAAGACAAATTAGATCTTTTTTCAAGGGAAAAACTCATGTCTCTGATGTTCACCTTAATTGATGAGTATCAAAATGTGAGCACCAAAAGAGTGGAGTCTCTCAGTATCATGACTTGTCTGAAGGATAAACTAGTAGAAGTCAAAACAAGAAAGGTTATGTATGAACAAGAGAACTACTTTCTGAAGGAACATGTTTCTCAACTTAGTTCATGTGTCTCAGCACTTCAGTCTAAAGTCCTGTTACTGACATAAGAAAGAGGAATGGTAAAGCAAGTTTCAAATAACTCAGAGCTGAATACGATCTGAAAAAGGTGAGGAAAAAGTTGAACCTCAAAAGGGGAAAATCAAGGGACATGAGCATAAAACTTACTCAAGTTGAGTCTGAAATAGAGAGAGCAAATCGATGGACTCAATCCTATAAACTGCTTTCAAATCTCACCAGTCAGACACATAATATTACCACATGTCTAGGATATGATAGGATCGCTGAGGAAGGACCTGATCTTTTATGCACAATGTGGAAGAATTGGTCATCTCAAGACTATGTACCCAAAGGACCTAAAGCAAAATGAAATAAGTCTAAAAAGGAGTAATCCAAACACCAAACATGCACACAAAAGAGGAACATGCACTAGGAACAGGTTTACCAGCATGCTACCCAGATGGATAAAGAAAGATGTGATCCATCCAATCATGTAAGGAAAGTGAGTGAAGCTAACTTGGATTCTCAAAACTAATCTCTAACTGTTTTGCAGGAAAGAGAGATAAAATCAGGCAACATAATTTAACGTCTGCTCATTATAACTAAAGTTGGATGAAAATCTATTTACTATTAGATTTGGAGGTGGAGAAACTCATAATGTCAGGGGGAACACACGCTAAAACTCATATCATCCCTAAGAATGTCAATCAAATATGTTGTGACAAATTCAGAATGCATACTGGAACATCGAAATCATATTAAGTTTCCTCTACAATTGGTTAGAATATGTTCATATCATGAAATGAATACTTAAATTGAAAAAAAAAATTGCTCAATCGTATACACTGTGTTGTATGTCATATGACATCTTAGAACTTTATATCATTGAAATAGTCCAATTGATATTGGATGTCATAGTAAATAGCTTGAATGATGAGAGTTGAGATAAAGTCACTAGGGTGAGATATGTACACCATCTCTTTTCCAGAAATTAATCAAAATGTACAAGCCTTAAATTACCCTTGTTCATCCTGCTTATATCATGTAATTCAAGGACCAGATTCAACCATTGCTATCTTTGAGAATGTCCTTCAAATAGAAACCTTCATTCAAAAGAAGGAGAATCATCAATCAGGTCCCTTTTATGCTTAAAAGAAATAGAAATCCCTCAAAATAAGTAATCTTTCCATATCAAAACTCTTTCTTTTCTGTCTCCAATATAATTCGTTCTTCCTCTTTGAAAACCCATCAAGTGAATCCAAAACCCTTCTTGTCGTTCAAAAGCTCTCCAAAATTACCCTCGTCTTCACAAGAAAATGGATGGCTCTGACTCTTAAACCACTCAAGAACTTGCAACCGAAAAACACACTAATATCACACCCATTGCCCCTATACAACATACCAGAACCGAACCGTTGAGAGAACCAAAGCCAGATCCAGTAGGAAAGATGAGCCCCTATGCTCTGATGACTTTGATTTCTAGTCGAATTTTCTTACCACTCTAATGTCATGGATACCCAGGGGATTTATTTGAAGAATAAGGTGAAGAAGTAAATAATTTAACCTATAGAATGTCATAATTACTTGGAGCATATTACATAGGGCCGTTTGAACAGGTAACTCCAGTCAAAGTGCCTAAAGTAGAAATTGTTGACAAATTAAGAGTGGCTTATATAGTAAAGTGTATTGAAGATTTGGAAGATGAAAAGGAAAAAATTAATGAGGATGTAATGGGTGAGACTGAAGAATTTCACGAGAAAAAAGGGAAAGCACAAAGTGAGGGGGAACTACAGAAAGTCACCACTGTAGAAGGTTGTTCATTTGATGGTTTGAAAGAGACTGTAATAGAGAAAGAACCAACGATGGTAGAAAAATCTGTAAAAGAGGAAATTGCAGACGAATTGAGTAGCATGGATGGGGATGATGAGGAAATATATGAGTTAACAGTTGAGAACACTCAGTGAGAATAATCCGCTGCAAACACCCACATTTTGGAACAACTAGTTAAGACACCAACTTCAACAATGGAAATAGAATTTTCAAATGGAACAGGTCCCTCAACCAGGTCTAAGTGAGAAGATCCCTATGGAAGATGGGGTACTCATGACAAAATTTATAGTGAGAAAGGCGAGGTCAAAGCTTACAAGGACTTTGGGTAAACCCTCTCTAAGGCTTGAAGGAAAAGTTGCTGAGGAAGGTGAAGAGCTGCAACAAAACCCAAAACTCCTCACATAAAGGTTAAAAAGATGAGAGTTGAACAAGAGCTGAAAAAGGCAATGAGAGCTAGCTAAAAGTGCACAGTCTCAAGAACCAACACTACTAAGTATAATTAGGAACATCAGAAGAATAAGTTGAGAAATAAACATCAAGGGAGAAGAAACAAAAGGGGAAAGATGTGGAAACTTCACAGTCAAGTAGAAGAAGTATAAAGAAACAGGTTGGAAAATCTGGGTCTTCTAAAAAGAAAGTTTAGTCTAAACCGGTAGATCAACCAACTGAGAGTGATAAGGAAGAATCATCATCAGAGTCTGAGGATCAATACCTCGGGGACATTGAGTACTACTTTGATCTAGATGAAGTAACTTATTTGGATAAGCAGAGGATCTTAATAATCAAGAGATCGTTTGTGTTGAGAGGAAGGGTAGTCACAGGTATTGGAGGACCTGAAATGATTACGTTTGGATGGAGTTACTTGTTCCTGTCAAGATAAGAAAGAGAAAATTATGTAAAGGGCAGGTAACCAAGTTCTATGTTAATGCAACCTTCAAGAAAGGCCAGATTACCAGCTCTATTTTGGGAGCTGAAATTACTTTGAATGCTCAGAAGTTGGGAGAGATTCTGCAAGTACCCTCCGAGGGTTGGGCAGAATATACTAAAAATGATTAGCCTTCACTCCAAGGTATAGCTAGTTCCTTGAAAATTAGTCGGAAAGTCTCAAAAAATCCATCAGTCACACAGCACAAAAGGGCACTACATAAGGAGATTCTCAAACTCTATAAATTATACTTTAAGGTGGTTCATCATATGATTTGTGCCTCAGAATGAGAGAATATCCATAACTACATTCCTATATATGACACTCATAAAGCTTTTTGACTCTGTTTTCCAAATAAATCTGCCTAGTCTTCTAATTCAGCATACGCACAAGATTTCTCTCTAGGAAAATAAAGGTCACAGTTTAGCATACGGGTTCTGGTTGGCTTAGGTTTTGAGAATTTCAAGGTGCTGGTTAAAATTTGTAATATCAGATGACCAAAAATGTTATCGAAAAGTTGGTATAGGTCAAGCGGCCCATTCCACCTAGGAGTAATAAGGAGGTACAAAATCTAAAAGAATAGCTTGCGTATAAAAGAAAGATGAAATCATGAGGATGCAAGAGAAACATGAGGAGAAGATAGACTTACTCCATGAAAAGTACAGTAAGGAGCAGACTATTCTCAATGTGAAGATTCTATCTTGCTGACAGCACTTGAGAAGGAAAAAAATGATAATACTAAGACCATCCAAAGTCTCGTTGAGGCCCTTACAAAGATGCACCCTCCTCTTATAAACATGCCTCTTAGAATCCCTTAGGTCTCCATTCTTGGTCCCCTCTACCCTTGTCTTTATGTTTGGTTTTTTGCATTGGTAGTGTTGCTTAAACATAATGGTAACTTGTTGCCTTCTTATATCTGTGTGTTTATATTGTACTTACAAATTTTAAGTAAAGATCTATCAAGAAAATAGTTATATTATGTGTATGTAATAGCCCTAGTGTCCATGAGCTTAATATTGCATATATTCTCTTAAAGCATATCATGATATAACTTTAATGATGCCAAAATGGGGAAGATATATATGAAATTATGATGTTTATAATCCTTGCTAATCTGGTTCATCCTAGTACTGTTTTGCCTTTTGTTTGTTCAGAATAAGGTTCTACTATACAATGGCATGAATGGGTTTGTCATCAGAATTTGTTGGCATTAGAAAGACTGACTAGTGTTAGTTTTGATGATTGACAAAGAGATTGCACAAGGAAAATGAACCAGGTCCATGAAATTTCTCCATCATATAAACAAGAGCAAAGAGAGCAGACACAGAGCTACACATGATGAATGAAACATGTCTAACAATAAATTTTGCAACAACTAGGATTTGTGTGTCTTTATGGAAATGGCTTGGTGTGCAAGGCAGGTTCAGTACTATAATGCTTATCAGGATTTCACACCATACTTATCAAGATATTTCAGAGTCCTGCAAGGAAACTAAATATGCAAGAAGGTGTAAGAATTTTAATCAGCCTCGAATCTTATTCTACATTGATGGGTCGTATCAAGCAGGGTTTAGATCAGCCGCAATTATGATGTCCAGTTGCTATATATGCCATGTCTTAACATGAAGAACGTCGATCACTCACAACGAGAAATCAAAATATATTCATAGAAAACTCTTTATGTTATATCTAGAGTTCTGATTCAAGAAGTGCCACCCTAATACAATAACACAAGATTAAAGAAGTTGTGTTATAAAGTTTATGTTTACAGTTCTTAAGTATAAATTTATGTATTAGGTTTGTTCATCGAGTTGTATCTTTATCTGATTTACTAGAAGCATACAATTAGATACAAGACATTGTAAATTCAACTTCAAGTTAGAGTTTGACTTGAAGGTTGCTTTCTAGTCATAGGTTGATTAGTAGGATAGAAATTAGAGTGTAGTTCCTAGGTTATAGAGTTTGTAACTTAAATTTGCAGAGGCTCACCATTGTAGTTGAGTTTGGGATAAATCATATAGAGGTATAGGTCATGGTTTTTATTTTCCTTGTGAGCCGTTGATTTTCACGTAAATTATTGTGTCCTTTACTTTAATGTTTCTTATTATTTTGCAGACGCTATATATTCGTGGAACATGTAGAGTAACTTGTTATTTCCTTAGGTGAAAATCAGGTACTGCTTAGGATAGGCAGTAGGTCGTGCAAACTATCAAATTCAAAGAACTATATAAATAAATATTGGCAGGAACAAGTTCTTCTTTATTGTAGTTGACTCTTTCTCACTTGAAGATGCTCTGAAGGACGCATTGCATAGAGCCCGTAACTTACGCTAGAAGCCTAAGTGGATCCATGACGATAACTAGATGAAGCTATTGCATTACTGGGTGACTTATCCACGGTTTTTGTAACTAAGTGTGATAGGGAAGAATTCCAAAGCCTCGGAGAAGGGTAGATCACTACACACTAGTGGGGCTATGAGCCATGTGGATGTGAGGAGAAAGCTGGTATGTCTCCTTAAATTATATTTTAAAGTTACTCAAATTATTGTTGGAAATTAGCCTTTGGCGGGAGTTGCGACCGACCAACTTTAACGGCTTAAACACTAGTGTTACGTATGTTGGAGAATCCGGTTCTTCACACATGCATGATGTACTAAGTACGTAGATAACCGTAGGGCCAAGAATCGTCAAATTTCATTGAGAAATGAAAGAGATATTGGTTCACGAAGTAAGGTGTTTGAAGCATGGAAAAGTGTGGTGTGTGATCAATTCTCCCTCATCGGTAGAGGAAGAAAGAATTGTTGTGTATATAATACTTGAAATTGGTTTGGGGTTTGGGACCCCAAGGGGTATCCCATGTGTTTAAAGGAGGGAGGACCTAGATGTGCTTCGGTTCAAGTAAAGACCACACGCGCGCCGCCGCCGCCCGCCCGTCCGGTCGGGTTCTCGGGTTCCGGGTTCCGGGTTCTCGGGTTCACGGGTTCACGGGTTCACGGGTTCACGGGTTCACGGGTTCACGGGTCACGGGTCACGGGTCGTGGGGGTGGGCGTGGGGGTGGCGTGGGCCTTCGATATTATCTTTTTGGGCCGAAAAACTTTGCCGAAGTACGGTTTGATCCCGAAGTTTCGGATGTGCGCTTTGGACAAGAATTCTTTCGGATGTACAGTTTGGTCCCCGAAGTTTCAAGATGTACGCTTTGGTCCATGAAGTTTCAAGATGTACGAGTTTGGTCCCCGAAGTTTTTCGAGAAAATCGAAATTTCGACGGTCCGGAACGAAACGTCCGGCCTCAATTCACCCATTTATTTTGGCTGAATTACACCTCCTATAATGGCCAATCCGTTGGCATTTTTCACCATTTATTTTGGTGGATTAACTACCTCCATAATGGCCATTATTTGGCCAATAATGGCTGTTATGGGGGCGAGTTAAACAGCCCTCCCTCACCTATATAAACACCCCTTATACCATTGTTGAGGAGGACTTAACATACACGAAAATACACAAAGCAAAAATCAGCTTTCTTCCTAATCTTCCAAGCATCATTTCATTGCTCAATATTCTTCACGGTAGCTTTTGAGTTTCCTTTGCTCAATAGTTCCATTGCTTGTTTTATCTTGGGAGACGAATTGTCCGGGACGTATAAAGGATACATACGGGGCAATATTGTCTTAAGGACGAGAGTGCCACACTCGACTCGGCATAAACAACTTTCCCGTTTTCTTGTTCAACAAAAGTGTAATTTCAATTTTGTTGTTATATTGTAATTTTCAGCTTTCTTGTTGAATTGTAATTTCAATTCCTACATAAGCAGTTACTTGTAATTTCCGTTTCCTGCAAATCCTTGTAAACCAACAACATAAGACAATATTTTGCTTACGGTAAGAATCGCAATAACATGGCTAGAAATATGATCGATGTTGCTTGCTCTCTTCTTGCTTGCCTCTCGAGGCAATGTTGCTTTGCCTTCCCGCCACCGCCGCTACTCGCCCAAGGCGCAACTCCGCCGGCCTCACATCTTCTGCTCGCTGCTGCTCTGTTCAAGCGCATGAACACCGCTTGCCTTCCCGATTGTTGGAGCTCCACCCTCTTCATCACACCACCATGATCGCCCTGAAAAATTCATGGGATCAGAATTCAAAAGATGGCAGCAAAAGATGTTGTTTTATCTAACGATTATGGGCATGGCCCGATTCCTTACGGAAGATCCTCCACAAGTGGAGATGAAATGGACTCTTCGCCTTTGAAACGGGTGAAGGAGGCCTTGGTATCCATGTCGTTAACGGCATGAAGATGGTTCGTGATGCATGGAATCATAGCGATTTCATGTGCAAGAACTATATACTTAACCGCTTGCGGACCCTCTCTACACGGTCTATTGCACCGTTGGCACCGCCAAGAGTTGTGGGAAAAGCGCAAAAGAAGTACAACGCACAAGATGCGGGTACTAAGAAGTTCATCGTTGGGAAATTTCTAAAATTCCAAATGGTGGACAAGAAGACGTGATGTCCCAAGTCCGAATTCCAAATGATTTTACATCACCTGGATTTGGAAGGATTTGGAAACCAAATGAGCAGTTTTTGGTTGCATCGCTGATTGAAAAGTTACCTCCTTCATGGAATGAGTTTATGAGTTACTTGAAACTCAAGACAAAGGAGATGACCTTTGAAGAGCTTGTTATCAAACTGCAAATCCAGGAAGATAATAAGAAGACCTTGCCAAAGGGTAGACAACATGCTGAGGCAAAGGCAAATCTGGCAGAGGCCAAAGGGAACTCAAGCAAGAAGCGGAAGTTCCGGAAAAGACGGCAAAGCCCCCGCAGGCGAGAGATGTTCAGAGGTAATTGTCATCACTGTGGGAAACCTGGTCACAGGATCAAGGAATGCCGCAAGCTCAAGACTGAGCAACAACAGAAAGCCAAGTCAAAAGGCAAGGCTCAAGCAAACGTCGTCAAGGACACGCTCCTGGATGACATGATCGAGGAATTCTCTCGCAGGTGGTGCTAGAAGCCAACTTGGTGGAGAATCCGATGCGGTGGTGGGTGGACACGGGTGCAACAAGACACATCTGTTCCAACAAAGATGCCTTCTCCACGTACACTCCGGTCTCCGACAAGAAGTCGTTCATGGGCAACAACGCTTCCTCGGACGTGCTAGGGGTTGGAAAGGTGGTCTGAAGATGACTTCCGGCAAGGAACTCACTCGAAGGAAGTGATGCACGTCCCGGATATTAGAAGAAATCTAGTTTCCGGACCTTTATTGGTTAATGCTTGGCTTTAGGCTAGTGTTTGAATCAAATAAATTTGTACTCACTAAAAATGGCACATTTGTGGGGAGGGCTTCGTCTGTGAAGGCCTCTTCAAAGTGAATGCCATGTCTCGTATTGCGTCAAGGAAATAAAGTTGAGTCTTCTTCTTATTTGCTTGAGTCTTCTAATTTATGGCATCATAGATTAGGACACGTAAACTACAAGTCTATTCAAAGGTGGTAAAGATGGAGTTGTTGCCTTCTATCGACATAAACCCTCAACATAAATGTGAGGTGTGCGTAGAGGCAAAACTCACCAAGCTTCCTTTTCGATCCGTCGAAAGGAATACCGCTCCTCTAGAACTTATTCACACGGATATATGTGATTTGAAGTTTGCACAAACTAGAGGGGGAACAAGTACTTTGTGACATTTATAGATGATAGCACAAGGTATTGTTACCTTTACTTGTTGAAAAGTAAGGATGAAGCCTTTGAAGCATTCCGACGTTACAAAGCAGAAGTTGAGAATCAACTTAGCCTACGGATTAAATCCATTCGTAGCGATAGAGGGGAGAATATGTAGCGCCTTTTGAGGAATATTGTGCCCAAGAAGGCATTATTCATCAAACGACGGCTCCATACTCACCTCAATCAAACGGTGTGGCGGAACGTAAGAACCGCACATTAAAGGAAATGATGAATGCCTTGCTTATCAATTCCGGACTTCCCCAAAACATGTGGGGAGAAGCCGTCCTTACCGCTAATACGATTACGAACGAGTCCCACATAAAGGTAAGGACAAAACTCCATGTGAATCATGGAAAGGAAAGAAACCCACCTACAAGTATTTTAAGGTGTGGGGTTGTCCGGCAAAGGTTGAAGTACCTAAGCCAAAGCGAGTCAAGATTGGACCAAAGACCGTAGATTGCATATTCATCGGATATGCAAATAACGATAGTGCTTATCGCTTCTTAGTGCATAAGTCGGATATTCCGGATATCCACCGGGTACAATAATGGAATCAAGAAATGCTCTATTCTTTGAAAGTACCTTTCCTAGAAAGGAGAAAGACATAACCTCTCGCAAGCGAAGTTATGCACAAAGCTCTCAAGAACCGGAGTCCTTGACCGCCCGGATCTAAATGGTTCGGATCTAGCGAATCTCGAGGTGGTGAACATCCGGAATCTAGTGTTCCGGATTCTCGAACTTGGAGACTCCGAGAGATGGATCTAAGGCGAAGTAAAAGGGCCAGGAAGGATAAATCCTTCGATCCCGACTTTGTAGCTTACATGGTTAATGATGAACCAAGGACAATTGCTCGGGCGTTGTCAACTCCGAAGCACCGCTCCGGAAAGAAGCTATTGAGAGTGAAATAAGCTCCATTCTCGCATAACCATACTTGGGAGTTGGTTGATCTTCCTCCGGAAATAAACCGTTGGGTTGTAAATGGATACTCAAACGGAAATACAAGGCAGATGGGTCTATAGACAAGTACAAGGCCAGGTTGGTAGTCAAGGGCTATCGACGGACGAAGGCTTTGACTACTTTGACACATACTCTCCGGTATCCCGATGACATCCATACGGGTATTTATTGCGATCGCAGCTTTGCGTGACCTTGAGATACACCGGATGGATGTTAAGACAGCCTTCCTAAATGGTGATTTGGAAGAAGAAATTTATATGGACCAACCCGAGGGGTACGTGGTTCAAGGGCAAGAGAAGAAAGTCCGTCGACTTATCAAATCTCTGTATGGGCCGAAACAAGCCCCGAAACAATGGCACGAAAAATTTGATAGTACTCTACTATCGAAGGGGTTCGCCATTAATGAGTGTGATAAATGTGTTTACACGAAAGGTAACTCGACTCATTTGTTATGATATGCCCGTATGTAGACGACATGTTGATCACGGGAAGCGCTTCTAGGATAATCCTAGAGACTAAGAACATGTTGAAACAATGCTTCGACATGAAAGATATGGGTATCGCAGATGTCATCCTAGGGATTAAAATCTCTAAGATGTCGACGGACTGGTCTTATCTCGGTCTCACTACATCGAGGATGTCTTGAGAAAGTTCAAGATGTTAGACAGAGTTCTCCGATAGCGTCACCAATGGATATAAATCATAAGCTTGATAAAAATCTTGGTGCACCAGTATACCAGGAGCGATATGCACGAGTAATCGGTAGTTTGATGTATATAACAAAGCACCCGACTCCGATATTGCTTACGCAACAATAAGTTGGCTAGGTTCAACCATAATCCAAGTGATAATCACCGGAAGGCGTTGAATCGGGTATTACAATACCGAAATACACGTTAAACTTCGGGTTACACTATTCGAGATATCCAAATTGTACTAGAGGGGTACAAAGATGCAAACTGGATATCGATATAGAGAACACCAAGTCCACCAAAGGGTATATATTTACAATTGGTGGTGGGGCGTATCTTGGAAATCCTCTAAGCAAACTTGCATCGCCCGATCCATGATGGAATCGGAGTTTATCGCTTTAGACAAAGCGGGAGAAGAAGGCCGAGTGGCTTCATGACTTCTTAGAGGATGTTCCGTGTTGGAACAAACCCGTACCTTCGGTATTGATCCATCGCGATCGCCGGCTCTAGGAAGGGCACGGAATGTTATGTACAACGGCAAGTCTCGTCATATTCGACGGAGGCATAAGACCGTTAGGCAATCGATCACCACGGGTATAATATCCATTGATTACATCAAGTCAAAGGATAATATAGCGAGACCCATTGACAAAGGGCCTACTCAAGGATCGATGGCTTGCTGTCTAGGGAATGGGCTTAAAACCCAAAATATAAGGACCAATACAAAGGTAACCCAACCTTACGAACCGGAGATCCCGGTAATTTGGTTCAATGGGAAAACTAAGTCAGTAAAGGTTCGGTTGATCGCTTCGGTAGAAGCATGAGCACTTCGGATAGTGATTTCGAAAAGAAACACCAAATCCAAAGCCGTTCCGCGATAGACATTAAGTGCTATCTGCAGTATGGGTAAAGGTTAAGTTTTCAAAACTGTAATGATCCTCAACGCTTGAGGCTAGGGTTCTTGGGAAACTTTTAATGGTTCCTAACACTTGTGAAGTGGGGTATAGCAGATACCTTGTAGGAGACCACCTATTTAAGTGCGAGGACAAAGCCGCCTCAAAATGAACGCACTTAAGAATCCAAGACGTTATCCATGGCCAAAACGGACAAAACATTACGAAGAAGAGAGTAAGGGAATTTGTTGTGTTGGTATCATTGTCTTGGCTTACACTAAACACCGACGGTTCAAGACATCACGTTCACCGCGCAAAGAAGTAAGTCCGATGGTATTCAACTATGGAAGGTTCAAAGCCGAGGCTACCTCTCCTTATGCAACATCGGTCCGCTGAAATATTGCTTTGAAATGAAAAGACACCATGTGAGTGCGCCAAAATCTCTTTCAAGAGGGGATTGTTGGAAATTAGCCTTTGGCGGGAGTTGCGACCGACCAACTTTAACGGCTTAAACACTAGTGTTACGTATGTTGGAGAATCCGGTTCTTCACACATGCATGATGTACTAAGTACGTAGATAACCGTAGGGCCAAGAATCGTCAAATTTCATTGAGAAATGAAAGAGATATTGGTTCACGAAGTAAGGTGTTTGAAGCATGGAAAAGTGTGGTGTGTGATCAATTCTCCCTCATCGGTAGAGGAAGAAAGAATTGTTGTGTATATAATACTTGAAATTGGTTTGGGGTTTGGGACCCCAAGGGGTATCCCATGTGTTTAAAGGAGGGAGGACCTAGATGTGCTTCGGTTCAAGTAAAGACCACACGCGCGCCGCCGCCGCCCGCCCGTCCGGTCCGATTCGGTTCCGGTTCCGGGTTCCGGTTCTCGGGTTCTCGGGTTCCGGGTTCCGGGTTCTCGGGTTCACGGGTTCACGGGTCACGGGTCACGGGTCGTGGGTCGTGGGTCGTGGGTTGTGGGCTGTGGGCTGTGGGCTGTGGGTTTGTGGGTCGTGGTGTGGGCCTTTTTCGAAAATCGAATTTCGACGGTCCGGAACGAAACGTCCAGGCACTCAATTCAGCCATTTATTTTGGCTGAATTACACCTCCTATAATGGCCAATCCGTTGGCATTTTTCACCATTTATTTTGGTGGATTAACTACCTCCATAATGGCCATTATTTGGCCAATAATGGCTGTTATATGGGGGCGAAATTAAACAGCCCTCCCTCACCTATATAAACACCCCTTATACCATTGTTGAGGAGGACTTAACATACACGAAAATACACAAAGCAAAAATCAGTTTCTTCCTAATCTTCCAAGCATCATTTCATTGCTCAATATTCTTCACGGTAGCTTTTGAGTTTCCTTTGCTCAATAGTTCCATTGCTTTTTTATCTTGGGAGACGAATTGTCCAGGACGTATAAAGGATACATACGGGGCAATATTGTCTTAAGGACAGAGTGCCACACTCGACTCAGCATAAACAACTTTCCCGTTTTCTTGTTCAACAAAAGTGTAATTTCAATTTTGTTGTTATATTGTAATTTTCAGCTTTCTTGTTGAATTGTAATTTCAATTCCTACATAAGCAGTTACTTGTAATTTCCGTTTCCTGCAAATCCTTGTAAACCAACAATTATTTACTTTATTTGATTAATTACTCAAATTATTTTATTGCAAGAGGTCGAGAGGGGGTTGATATTAACTCAAGACGAGGCGTTCAAGATCTCCCACACAAAGAAGAATAAGAATTTTGATTGTACTGAAGAAAGGGTTGAGCCACCGGCTAAGTGATCCTTCGTAAGTCACTAATTAACAATAATAATTACTTTCTTTTTCTACATTTATCTACTAATATTGTATCTTTTAAATTCAGACTGTTTTCACCCATATTTAGATGAGCTTCATGCCACCCAGCCAGTCGGCACACTAGTAACTTCAGAGAAAATAGTGAAAAAGTGGCTAGAGAGTGTTGGTGGCCTGAATAGGTATGGAACGACTTATGGCATGGAGAATCGAGCCTTTCGTCGCTTTCCATCGGCCCTTCAAGTCATTGGTAGTTCAAGTGATGATGCGGCTATGGATCCTACTGAGGCCACAGCCATGAGGGAGCATATTACTCAGCTAAGAAGCTCACTTCATGCTTCAGAGGTCAGGTAGAGGAGGAGGGACGACAAGATGTTGGGTATGAAGGCCCAATTGGACAACTTACTAAATTCTGTGGCATTTTAGGTCACAGTCCCGACCTTCCCAGGCTAGACATCATAGGTCACATCCTCAGGATGTACCTGATCGTACCCTTGTTGATGAGTCTAGTGAGGAGGATACAGAACACGTCAACGATGTCCTTGATTCGTATAATTCGTAATCTAACTTTTGTATCTTTGTTGGATTTGTAAGAATTGTATAAGTTTATGTTGTTTGATGACGTTTCAAGTTGTAACTAGCTTATGTGTTTTGTAAGTGTTTGAATGAAGTTTTCATTCAAATTATAACTAATTTTAAGTATAATTTGATATATTGTTGGTTGTAAAATATAAAATGTAGTGTTTCTTAGGTTTTGTTAAATTGCTGATAGCTATTTGAGCTGCTTGTTGATGGAATGGATATTGTGTTTTGTTTGGCAGGTGGGCTGCTTTAGAAGCAGCCAATTTCTGAAAAAAACAAATTCCAGAATTTCGACCTCATGAGGTCAAAATTCTGCCCATAGAAAAACATTTCGACCTCATGAGGTCAGGAAAAAATTCACAATTTCGATCTCATGAGGTCAAAATTTTTAAATTAATTAACAATATTATTCTAAAACTTCGACCTTATGAGGTCGAAATAAATAAATTAGTTTATAATATTGTTCCAAAATTTCGACCTCATGAGGTCATGAGGTCGAAAATGATAAATTATATTTTTTATCAAAAATTAAATTTTCGATCTCATGAAATTAAGTTTTTCGATCTCGTGGGATCGAAATTTTTTGACCTCATGAGGTCGAACATTTTTTTGACCAAGCTCTTTTCGACCTACACTTGAGGTTGAAATTTTGGCTTTTTCGATCTCGTGTGGTCGAAAATTGGAGTCGAAATTTCCTTTTTTTTACTAGCGTGTATATATATTCCACACATGAGTACAATAGAATCTCTGAGTTTCTATTACATTGTCTTCTCGGCAAACAAGTAACGTCAATAAAGTTAACTAAGGGGGGCAGAAGCTAAGTGTTCATAATGTCTAAAAATACCTTTAATTTTGAAGAAGACTGAAAAAAATTAGGTTAAGAGAACTAAAATATCTTGAGCTTATGAAATTACTTTTAGACCTACAATCTAGACGTTTGTCTTAACATATTTTATTCCAAAATATTTAAGAATTAAACGTTGCAAGTTTTTTGGAAAATTATACGTAATTTTTTCATTATATCTTTTTCCTGTTGACTGTTTGATCACTTCTTGTTCCCATGTCTTGGTTATTTTGATTGTTTGCTTGGTTAGAGCAATCTTCATATTGAAGTCACCTCATCTATTCCTTTTTGGACTCTAATAACCACTTCTAGAAAAGTTGAATTGATAAAACACCATCATCATATAAATAAATAAAATGTCTAGAAGGATGGATTTAATAAGTCAGTCAAAATACCAGAGAAGCCACCAACCCTAATGGTGTTAAAATATTCTTGTGAAACTTTTTGTTCAAAATAACGAGCTCATGTGCACTGGAAAATTACAAAGGAATGACTTCAATGTACGTGGAAAGTTGCAACCCAACTGTTGTTAGTCCAAAATTGTGGACTATATACACTCCACCAACATCGAATTAGATATTTAGAAAGGCTGGCCAGTGGGCCGGGACAGCCCGACTCCGATCCGAGCCCGCCCCGACCCTGATTAGTATAAGTGGGAAAAAAAATCGGTAGCGGGACTCGAACCGGGACGGGACAATGTCTCGTCTCGACCCGTCCCGAGCCCGCCCCAGGCCCGCTCGAAAGCCCCCCCCCCCCTTTGCAAATATAACTGTTGCACCAACGGCTATTTTTGGCCTCCCCCCCCCTCTCCCAACCCCCCTACCCCCTTAATATTTATTTTTAACCCATAAGTTATTATATTTACACTTTAACCCAATTTCCCAACTATAAATAACTCATTTTCTCTTCATCTTTCTCACAAATCTTCCTACAATCTCTCAATATATCTCTCTACAAGTCTACATTGTTTACTAAATATTCAATTTTATTTATTCATTTGGAAATTGGGAGTGAAGTTGGCAACTAGCTTGAGGATCTTCCATCGAGCAAAGTTTCAATTTTCAACCTCTCGATTACACGTCGACGTTACGTCGACGTTTGGTACATTCGTTCCTTCATTAAATTATTATTGTCTGTTTATTTTATTTAGCGCACTTAATTTTATTATCTTAAATTATTTATTATCATAATTAAAATGGAAGGATTAAGAGGTATATTTAAGGGTAAGGGTGCTTCTTCTAATAGGGGCAACCGGGGCAAGGGTACTTCTTCTAGTCATCCTATTCCTACACAGGATGATTTTGTTGATACTCAACATTTTCTTACAATACCATTAGATTTAGACGAGGAGCTATTTTCTGAAACTCAAGAAGACTTTAATTTAGACGATGATCTAGATGATACACCCACTAATGTTTATGACAACACACCCACTAGTGCACCTTCAACTAAAATGCCTCATATTCCCCCTAGTATGAGACGAGGTCCATCTAAACGACCATTAAAATCAGATGCATGGATATTTTTTGATAGGGACGTAGAGAATCAAGTAGCTAGATGTAAAATTTGTAAAAATGTTTTAAAATTTAAAACTGGAAAAGGTCACGGTGGGACGGAGAATTTAATTAGACACGTAGTAAGTGATCATCCAGCTATTTATGCCCAATATCAGGCTTCAAAACCGGGTGCGCAAACATCTGCTCCATCGAACAAGGTTCACATATTATCCCGGACCAAGTACAGGGTCAAATTAACCTCACGATGGGGGGAATTGTAGGCCCTAAATACAATAAACATAGAGATAGGGAAGCAATATCAAAATTAGTTGTTGTGGAGGGTTTGCCTTTTTCATTTCCTTCATCTCCCGGTTTTATTCATTACATTAGAGATATATATAATCCTGCTTTTAACGGTTTTCCTAGATCAACTGTTAAGACATATGTATTTAAATTCGCACATGAATATCAATAATATTTATGTTATTCATTATTTCATTTTAATGGCAAAGTATCTATCACGTCTGATATAGGTCGTAGTACTAACGGCCATGATTATTTAACGGTAATTTGTCATTGGATATATTATAAATGGTCTATGCAATAATGTATCTTAGAGTATAGGTTACCGTTAAAAATGTATCTTAGCGTATAGACCATTTATAATTTATCCAATGACAAGTTACCGTTAATAATCATGGCCGTTAGTACAACGGCCTATATCAGAAGTGATAACCACTTTGCCATTAAAATGATATAATGAATAACGTAAATATTGTTGATATTCATGTGCAAATGTTGATTTATTTTGGTATTTGAATATCCATTATGCGGTTACTTCGTTATTTTACTGATTGGAACAAATACTATACTTTGGCTAATGAAATTGAATTTTAGGTCGTGTCCCTTCGGAAAATGGTTCCCGGTTTCGGTTTGCTGTTTTGGTATAATTTACTGATTTGAATATGATACTACACTTAGGCCGATGAAATTAAGTTTGAGGTCGTATCCTTTTAAAGGATGTCCCTCGGTTTGCGTTCCTTCGGAACTGGGCAAGGATGAAACTTAAATATTTTTTTTATCCGAGAGACCAACATGTTCGGTAGGCAAGGCAACTAAAATGACCAACGAGTCATATGTTCGCAACCACGACGTGATTGGAATGATCTTTTCAAAATTTAAGTCTGAGCCTTCCGTAATCAAAACACTTATTGTTTTGGATACGGATCTGAAGTTATTTATATTCAATTGTTTCTAACTGTTTGTTCTTGACAGCTTGCAAGGAACACTTACGAAAGTTAAAGAAGACAAGATACCCCTCGGAGATGATTTATTTTATTGTTGTTTTATTTTCTTTAATTCAGCTTTTTTTATTCTGTATTGTAATATTATTTATTGTACTTGTGTAATTATTGAAATGTTTAGAATAGGTAGACTTAGAATTAATAATCTAGAAATAATAGATTTAAAATCGAAAACCGTTAGTTTATCTATTTTAGGCCTGTCACCCATATTTTTCAAAACGTTAGTTTATTTATTTTAGGTTCGTCGCTCATACCTTCAAAATCCTAGCTTATTTTTGAACTGTTCAGAATTTTCAAAACTATTGGTCACCTTTTACTCACACTAGTAATCATACAAAATAGTCTTATTTTTATCCGATTCGTTATTTAAAATGACTTCCAAAATATCACTTTCTTTGCATTACCAATAAGTTATTTTCTTCTTACTAAATCACCTTGTATATATATTGATAAACAATGTCATACAAATGCATGCTTTATCCAAAAAATCACTTTGCATATATTTTGTAAATAATGCAATCAAAAGTGTGTGTTTTCAACAAATTACTTTGCATGTATTTTTGTAAATAATACAATACAAATATATGTTTCACCCCAAAAATCACCTTGTATATATTTTTATCAACTTTCATACAAATGCATACTTTTATCCAAAATCAACTTTACATGTATTTTTTTAATGCCATACAAATGCATACTTGTACAAAATGCATCCTTTTATTAAATACTTGGAACATCATTTTAATTTTATATTTTTAAACATGCATTTTCTTAGTACAATAATTAAACCTGAGTTTGACCGGATAACCGCAAGTTAGCGGATCTTAAAGGATGTCTAACCCCTTCCCTTTAGGATAATAAAGAACCCTTACCTAGAATCTCATTAGTTTTGCAGACCATAAAACCGAAGTTATTTTACAGCATTTAGTTAACATTTAGGTGCCCTAATTCATCTTAGAATAATTAGGTGGTGACTCCTCAACAAAGCAACATTTAATCAATCCAGAGGGAATCAACGCCATTACATCGCGAGCCGCAGTAAAAAATGGGTGCGACAGGGCCAGCGGGCAGTGGGCCCCCTGGTGGATTGGGGTGCGGGACACGTCCGAAAAATGGTGAATAATATACGGGATGTATCATCATCCAAAAAATTATACGAACTAGGCACGAGACTATTTACCTTAGCAAACGGAAATTGGGATTCATCAAATATTACAGACTAATGATGATTTTACTAGATGATAAATCAAAACATTTGTAACCACGATGATTTGACGGATAACCCAAAAACACACAAGGGGTAAAACGGGCCTGAAGTTTGTTAATTGTGGTGGACGGAAAGAGTGGATAACACAAGCACCCAAAGACCCTAAGATGTGAATACGAAGGAGTCTTATTATATAAAATTTGAAGAGGGGACGAATATGTCAAACCTTTGGAAGGAAGAATGTTAAGAATATATGGAGCCATTTGTAGAGCATGATGCCAAAAAGAAGCGGGTACGGAAGCATGAATCAATAAAGTTCGGACAATGTTATTAATGGTACGAATTTTGCGTTCGGCTTTCCCATTTTGTGAAGACGTATGAGGACAAGAAAAATGAAAATTGATCCCATTATTAGCACAAAATTCCCGAAACACCCCATTGTCATATTCTTTGCCATTATCACATTGAATATTTTTTATTTTCCGTTCGAATTGAGTTCTAATGAATGCTCTAAATTTTAAGAAGATGGAAAAAACTTGAGATTTTTCGCTATCGGAAAAGTCCATAAAAACTTAGAATAATCATCCAAAAAGAGAACATAATACCGATGACCCAAAGAGCTAAGCAATTTACAGCCCAACTGTGGGCCTGCTATAGTGAATTCGAGACACAATATACATATAATATACATGTGTATTCGGTGTATACGTATGTATATTTAACAGGAACAATAGAAAAGGTTCAAACTTAATGACATACAATGTTGTCTTCCAATAAGATTAAATGAATCTCTCATGTATACTGAAAATGAATTTTTCTAGGATATAATTATTTTATTTGAAAGTTTAAATTATTAAATTAATATATTTTATTTCACTGATAACTTAACTATATTTGGATCCTGAGTTGGCACTCAGAAAGTTCTCCTAGATTTCTTGAAATTTCCTTATTATCATTCTTTTTCTTTTTTCGTTTTTTTGGTTCAGTCTGGAATAAAGTAGTTTTGCTCGATCACACGTGGTTTGACTAGGAAAAGTTGATGGAATATAGCCCCTAATCGTGGGTCACTAAAGATGTCCTAAAATTTTATATTCATGCATGCTCCCCTCTTATCATACACGTGAATGATAATATACTTAGAAATGTATTTATAAGCTTCTCTGTCCTTCAAAAAAAAATACAAATGAAGAGGAGTACCTTATTCGTTTCCTTAATTTTTGTTGCTATACATATCTTATCGATTGTATCAAGAATCTAAATCTACTTATAATAGTTCTCGTCATATCTTAACTTAAAAGATTAGAGCCAAATTCATCGTTTAATGACCAAGTGGAACACGCATAATTACACTTTATCATGTTATGTACCAGTGAAAATCAAAATCCGCTTTGATCATAAATATTGCAAAGGCAAAAAATAATATGTGAATTATACATGTTCTTATTATATCGTGAGACTTACGAATTGTATTTACAAATATGACGTTAGAGAGAAATTTAAGCAAAGACAGACTGAAAAGGTAAAGATATAAAAAAGATACGCTCTCTGTCCCAATTTATGTAGTGGTGTTCATATTTCAAGAGACAAATTTTTCTTTGATCGCAATAATTTTCATGTCTGTTAAATATTTTAAATTGTTAATTATTGTGACTTATAGTATTTTTTACGTAGTTTTGAAGTTGTAAATTTTATTTAAAAACTTATAGATTCTATATCCGAGTTCACGATTAAATTTAAAAAACTTGACTCACGAAATCTCAAACTATAACAAGTAAATTGAGACCGAGGGAGTAATAGTTTCTTGGTAAATAATGATGAAGCAGGCTCCCACATACTTTGAAATTTCACCAGATTCCTTAATCGCCACAAAAACTATGCTAAAAGAATAACTGATATATCATTGTTTAATTTAATTTGATGTATTGTTAGAGTATAGTAATTTCCTTGCACAGATTAAATTAACATGCAACAACAAATAACTGTTCTTATCAAATCTAAGATGGTAACCTAATACTCGCATATTTAATTTGTTATAACCAGTTTAAGAATAACGATAATCTAAATATTTTTTGCAACGGTAACTTAAATTCTTTCACTAATGATGAGTTTAATTTTACGTGTCGTTTACGACATTATTAAAGATTAAAGATAGAATAAGATAAATATAGTGAACAGGGTAGCCGCCACACTAGTCCAACTCTTAATGATAAATTCACCTTCAAAACCACATTTTCCATTCCCATTTTTCTCGACACATTTCCTCTCTACACCTTCCTAACTATTTCTCACAAACATTTCATTCTCTCACTTATGGAAAATTATCCACCTATGTTTCCATCCTCATCATCTCAGTTTTCACTAATGAATAACAATAATACTACTCATGCAAAAGAAGAATTATTATTCCAAGGCAAGAAAACTACAAGTAACGGATTCTTGGGACTAATGGCGAGTATGGAAACTCCAAGCTCCGATATGAATAGCGGTATTACTAACTCCATGGAACAGAACGAAGTTAAATCGTGTAAGAAGAAGGAGGAAAAGAAGATTAAAAAACCAAGGTATGCTTTCCAAACAAGGAGTCAAGTGGATATTCTTGATGATGGTTATCGATGGAGGAAATATGGACAGAAGGCTGTCAAGAACAACAAATTCCCAAGGTCAGTTATTAACTCAATTGTTTGTTACTAAGTGGATTATCTTTTTTTTTTTTTTTTGGACTTCAAAATCATTTGATCCATGTATAGAAACTTTCTCAAGTGAAATTAATCTTTTAGTTTAGTGTTTTGGGGTATTCCCTAGTAATTTTTTGTACACCAAAGAATCTACGTTCTAATCCAAGATCAAGATTCATTTAAGTTATTATTAGGGAACTTAAAACAAAAAGAATTTTGACCCGAATTAAATAGGCCTACAAATTGAAAGGGATCTTAAGAACAATTACTCTAGCCTCAAAAGTGATCTATGTTCGATGGGTTAAAGAATGAATATTGGGCCTAACTCAACCCCAAAAGCTAGCTTGTAGGGTGAGGATTGTCCAAGTCCATATAAGGAGTCCATGTTCCATTCCATATATGATGTGGGACTCTTAATAAATTATCTTCCAACTTCCTAATTCTCCTCTTGTTCTTTCATTATGTCTACCTCAAAGAACACGTTTCATCTTGCCCTTACCGTCTCCAACATCAAGAACCACATTCATATCGTTCTTGAGATGGAAAACGTCCAATACGCGATGTGGGCAAAATTATTTAAAGTTCACGCATGCTCGCATCAAGTCCTTCATCACATCATCCCCGTGGATACAGGCAAGGAGAAGGTGCCTACTGCCGATGATGACCATGTGTTATGGACGACTCTTGATGCCACCGTCCTCCAGTGGATATATTCCACTATCTCTACGCACCTTTTGCAGACGATTATTGAATCCGACGTCACGGCGATGGACACTTGGAATAGGGTGCGTGATATATTCCAAGATAACAAAAATTCTCGTGTCGTCACTCTTGAGCAGGAATTCTCCCATGTCAATATGGAGGATTTTCCAAATGTCTCCGCTTATTGTAAAAACTGAAGTAATTGGCGGATCAACTCAAGAACGTTAGTGTGTCCGTCACGAATGCTCGTCTTGTTCTTCATATGGTTGCAGGCCTATACGAGGCCTATAATGATGTGGGACTCTTAACAGATGGCATGGGTTCTACTTTTTTATTTCCTAGTAGTAACTGTCGAATTACTGTAATATTAGATATTCACATGCCTTGGAATCAAAGGTGAATCCAAATTTAGATTATTTGTGATTCAAAATAAGTGGCATCTTATTATTATTATTATTATTATTATTATTATTATTATTATTATTATTATTATTATTATTATTATATATATAATTCAGTTGAATCCACATAACTTGTCCTAGATCCGTTTCTATACTTAAAATATTACTTAGTTTATGCTAAATAGTAAATTTGTAAACCAAAACGCTCAAAGAAACTTATTTAGCCCTTTGATGACAAATAAGAGATGTAAAGATCCTCAAAAACCGAGGAGTTTCGATGGGGATTTTGATAAAAAGTTTGGATACCGGAAGTTTTTAGGTGAAAACATGAAATTGAAATTATCAAAGTTGTAGATAATGGAATAATAAATTGGAAACTATATATTTCACCACATACTTCAACCGTAAAAATTGAGGAAATATCCAATCCAATTTTGATATTGCGTATGATTCACCAACGGCTAAACATAGCACAAAAGGCAACAATAATAGGAATGGGATAGGAACCCTAGTTCTATTGGCTCTAAGTCCGAATTCTTCCTAGCAACTGAGTCAATGTCAAAAAACCCAAGCCAGGCCTTTTCTGTGCCTCATGTGCAGTTAGAAGAGTTGCAAAACTAATTCAAATTGGAATCTCTAATCTTTGAAATTGATCTGGCTACGGTCATTATAAAAAAAATTAACATCCCTGAGTACTTTCCAATTACATAAGGATTCAGATAACAATGCAGTGATTGAGACAATAATATAGGTGAAGTAGTACTACATAAGTTAAAAAAGGTGCTAGTCCTTTATTAGCTATATTTAAATCGCTACAAGATCTACTATTATTTCGGTAGGGCTAATGGCTTAGACATGGGAAAATGTTAGGTGGAATTAACTCCACATTCTACAAAAAAATTAAGAGTTAATTAACTCTATTGTCTAATAATATATTTTCTCTAATACTTTTGGTTGTTGTGTTAATCAGGAGCTACTACCGATGCACACATCAAGGATGTAACGTGAAGAAACAAGTACAAAGGCTGTCAAAGGATGGAGGAGTAGTAGTAACTACTTATGAAGGCATGCATTCACATCCCATTGAGAAGTCTACCGATAACTTTGAGCACATTCTCAGTCAGATGCAAATCTATGCTTCCTTCTAAATATTTCTATATTTACCTATCAATGCCTAAGGCATATATCTGATCTATCTATATATTAGTTACCTGTAAAATAATACTGCAGTGTGTACATGCGTTTTAAACATAGATCAAATAAAACTCAACTTCATTAGGGAGTCACATTTTATCATTGTATTGTAGAACTAAAAAGAATGCTGCTATTTTTTTGTTTTTATGCAATTTGCATCGAATTTGGCTCACTTAGGAGTTGCCGAGGGCGGCAGTCTCCTCTTTCTTGTTTAACTTATTCTTTTTTTTTTCTTTAACAGAGTTGCTACCATTTTGAGACTTATGTCTTTTTTTCTAATATTAATAACTAAAAATTAAATAAATGGATGTTGGAAATATGTCCTCAAGTCAATCACATAGAGATGTGATAGAGATATTTTTGTAACAAATCTTATCATGTTTTAATATAAGAAATTTTCATCATCTTGTTGAATCGTGTGTCTTGTCTGACCTTTTGTTATGCTTTTTCTTGAGCTGGAGGTCTTTCAGAAACAGTCTCTCTACCTCCCAAGGTAAAAGTAAGGTCGGTGTACACTCTACCCTCTCCAAACCCCACTTGTGGAATTATATTGGGTATGTTGTTGTTGTTGTTGTTGTTGTAGTATCTTGTTTCTATAATTTGAACATGATGATGAAACCCTTGGATCAAAGCAATGAATTTGAGGATTATAATAGCAATCACACCAATGAGACCTCGATGCCTCAAAAGCTCTGATATTAAACATCTCCAATTGATATGGTTTATCGAGAAAAGGCGTTGATAAAACAATCAGATTATCACATTCTATGTATGCTCAATGTAGAGGGTGGTTGATATCATAATCACTTGTGTATGTGACACTAATGCAAGAATGTAGCGCTCATTAGAGATTGAGTAATTGACTTGTATGAGGAAACCTTAATGGATATTATTATTTTGCTATCACCTATATTCTGAAAGAATCATGTTCTTTCAGTAACTATGCAAGAAAGAAAGTGTCGAGTAATAAATCAACACAAGTATTTTTATGCGAGAAACTCCTTGCTTAAGGAAGAAAAAAAACACGACCTATCTCCGACAGAATTTCTCCAAACTCTCCACTATAACTCGAGTATATTTTAAGGTTACAATATTTTTTTCACATTAGGAAGTGACTCTAACAGTCCTTACCATAATCCTCAACAATTCTCTCTAATTGTTGGTACCTTCTCCAACACTTTCAAAGACTTTATCCATTCTATGAAGCCCTTTTACAACTCAAAACCAACACCTAATAAATATCACAATGAATGTAAACAAGTGTACTATTATGAACCACAAGAATCTAACTATTACAACTCAAGAACAATATAATACACTTGATAGGAACAAGTTCTTCTCGTTGTTGTAGTTGATTCTTCTCAAGTCTCTCTCGTGTAGACTTTTCTATAACTATATAGTCTCTCTTATTAGTGGTGGTCAATCACTAACATTTCAATGTTGTGCCTTATATAGGAGTAGAATATCCTCTTGTAGTTCTCTAAATTCAATCAATACTTGGTTCAATAATCCAAGAAATCAATCCTTGTTTGGCTTGGTTTGAACTCACGCGTACGACCAGCTTTTACTAATCCCTTGCTAATTCTATGTATTCAATTATGGTAATATTTTCATGTCTTGAACTCATATTTCTTGCAGAATTAATTAAGCCTTAATCCCAATTCTTCAAAATTTCTTTTTGTGTGCTAGGAATAGCTCAGTTTCTTCCACGTAGATCGAACAGTCTTTAGTTCTTGTCTGAAGGATCTGGTTCTTCCAGCAATTCTTCATCCATGTTGCCAGCTTCATAGGTTCCTTTTGGAGATCTATTAAGGACCTAGTTCTTCTCCATCTTTGTTCATTCTTTCTTGTACATTTATCACTTGTATATTATTTGTCAATCATCAAAACTTCAAAAGATCTTGAATTAAGATTTAGATCAAAGCATCTCAACAAGTTCCCCCTTTTTTATGATGACAAATTCATAGCAGCTTCATACTTCTTTGTGTGCACTCTTCCAGCTTCATAATTCTTCAAATGATCTTCATGTGTCCCTCTTAGGAACATCTTCTATGTTGATAATGTCCCTCTAAGAACCATATTTATATTGATCTAGCTGACTTAGTCAGATATTGATGATCTCACATAAATCTATGTAGGGCCTTACCTTTCATATTGCAATCCTCTAGATGGCTAGGTGTAGGAACATGATCAAATCCAATTTCAAACATCTCTTCATTGTAAGTGTAAGGACAATGTTTTTTATTCTTTTCATGATACTTTTTCTTTCATCAAATTTGTGAAACTTTCTTCAAATTTGTGAAACTTTCTTCAAATTTGTGCAGGTTTCTATTACTTCATAACTAGTGATGATACTCTTCTTCATATGTTATCTGATCATCTTCTTCCTTTTTGAAGTGCTTGATCATCTATCATCTTTAATATTTATGCCTTATCATATCTTCAGATCATCTTCTTCCTTCCATTTTTTATCTTCTTGTAATGACACATGAATTGTTCTTAATATTTTCCCTTTTGGCATCATAAAAAAATAAGTGTATCAATCACATTTAGATGTACTTAATCTATATCAAATTCATGGACAATGGGGCTACACTATTATGAACATAATATAAGTACTTACATGAACTCATCAAGTTAAAATCTTAGGAGAATTTTAAATGTATCATATTAAGTCATAAGACCCAAACCAAATAGATTGCTATATAACACTCTAATACTGTCAAGGATAGTATATGAAAATCAGCCATGTATGTAGAAGAATTAAGTTTTGGTTTTGCCTAGGAAGGGATAGGGACCAGGTTCTCTTTTTCTGCTCAAATGATTTGTATGAGTCTCCATATTCTTGTCAAGACGAGTATTGATATTATTCTGAACTCTTCAGCTGCTTATTCTCGATCTTCAAAAGTATGTTTTTCTTCTCAATCATCCTCATTTGCTTCTCTCTTCAAACTACTAATTTTGCATAAGTTCGTCTTATTGTTGATTTTTCAAATATCACCACTTTGAGGATGTAAATAATATTGCTTAAGTATAGGTTCTTGTTGTCACTCTCTTGATTAAAGGTTTCTTTTTTTGTCAATTTTTTTCATCATCTGCAACTAATGAACCAGATTCCTTACCAAGATCAGATTTCTTTATTATAAATTTCTCATATGTTCTGCTCCTTCCTCCTTTTTAAAAAAATATTTCACTTTGTTTCCCACCGAATCATTGGTTGTGTTCTTTGTAACTTTGAATAAAGATTTTTATCATGTCTTCAAGTTTTTACTCTTGAGCATGTTTATGACCTAGGAAACTCATTTTGGTGATTTTCTGAAATATTTGAAGGTATTTGAAAATTAGTTTGTAAATTGGGAGGAAATTTATAAGATTAGGTGTTTGGTTCAAGTCTAATAGCACATATGGTCTAACTTAATTTGCTTTTATCAAAAGAGGATTATATAACTGGCTTAGGTGGTATAGCAGTACATTTATGCAACTTACTATTGGAATGAGATGAATATCTGATTGTCATAAGAACCAGGTTATTTGACTATATTCTCATTGTAATTTTCACTTAAGCTAGTTGATCATGTCATCAGAGCATACCAATTAAGGTATAAGACAGAATTAGGCATTATTCCACTTTGATATATCTCATATACTCACTGATCATAGCCAAAGTTGTGAAGAAATTTGTTGTGCTCAGTTCATCTTCCTCAATTCAGCCTTCAGATGTTTTTCATATAATCATTTGCTCATTGTTATGACAGATCTGTTCCTATCCTACTTCTTCATCACCATCCCCTTTTATCATGTGTCATGTCTTTATTCTGGTGAACTGATCCACAATCACATTGATAATCACAATCTTTTCTCCTTGATTTTGTTGAGGTATCATATTTGTTGTTACTTCTCTTCTTGATCTGTTATCATGTTGTCTTCATATGTTCTTCATCTTCTTAGACAATTAGTTCCTTCGTATGAGTTCTCAGGAAATTCTTGATTCGAGCCTATTGTCATATATCTGTGGATCTGTTCCTAGCCATTTTCTTCTGCAAGTTCTCCTTTTTCGCACATTCTTCAGTCTGTCAGATCTTTTTGTATTCAATTCTTTTGAATCTTGACAACTCAAAAGCCCGACTACTTCTCTCTTTCTTTAATCTTTATGAGTCCTAATTTTTATGTATACTTTAGGATTTCTCCTGTTGATTCTTAATAGAGGCATAAGATCAGCTTTGTTAACATTTTTATGCCTCTTTCCTTTCAAGAAATAGTTCTCAAAAATTGCATCTAGGCTGACAAATCTTGGCTCATTTATTGTGCTCCTGTAATATATCTATGTCAAAATTCATCATTCTCAGCTCCATAAAAGTGTAATTTCTTTTTATTCAGCACAGATACCATACTTCCTTCATACTAGGCTTAGTGAGAGAAAAAAAATCTTTTTATCTTGCCAGGTTTCTAGGGCAACCACACATGTTCTTACTTCCTCTCACTTAAGCCTTTTCAACTAAATCAAAGGTTGTATATAGGAATCCAGTCATATTTGGATTCCTTTTATCTAGATGAAAGATAGATTGAATATAAACTAGACCATCTTGGCAGATTTATATTTATTGAGAGAGGACCGTGTTTCTTTGATGTCTTTCAAAGATACCAGATGTTTCTTTCAATTGCTCTGAATCTAGCCATGAATATGTCCTTGAAATGTCCATTGTTTCCACAGTGAGTGTAGAGTTGATTATATGGAATGGAGACATACATACTCTTGGGGTTGTATGATGTTTTGACATTTTTGTATCCCTACCCATGTCTATTTTTGCTTTGATTTTCATGCAGATATATTAGTTCTTCTGAGGACTTGTTCCATCCAAGTGCTTTCTTAACTTCATTTGCAGTTTTTTAATTCTTCTTGAAGCACCCTGTTTCGCTCATTATCTGGGTGGAGATCTGTTTTAAACATTCCTAACACTCTTTCAAGATGCTCTTGAATGTCTTCAACTTGATCTTTGTCTTTTATGAATGCACTCAAAAGTTTTTCTTTCTCAACTTCTAACTTAGATATTTCCTTGCTCAGTATGAGAACTTAGTTCTTGAGGAAATCATTCATGTTCTCCAGGTTCTTTTTACACTCTTGTAGGTTCTTGAGTTCCATCTCAAGAGTGACTTTTGTATTCATCAATTTCTCCTTTTCAATATGGAGACTTTCAAAGGCATCAATGACAATATAAGTCACACAATCTAGTTTCTTTCTAGAATAGGTGTGAATGACATCCTTTATATAGTAAAGTTTACCTCAGTGTTGTCATCTTCAGAAGTTGATTCAGAATTTTCCATTAAAGCCTTGATGTATTCAGATTTTTGCCATTTGGGAGTTGACTATCCAATAAGGCAAACTTAGACTTCTTGACCTGACTTGTTCCCGCATGTATCGTCTACAAGGTATCCCACACTTTTTGGCAGTTTTACATGAAGAGATTCTACTATATTCATCAGGTGCAATGCCATAACGGGTCATTACATCATCCACCACTGAAACATATGTTAATCCTCGAACATAAAAGAGAAAGAAAGTACTTGAATCGCCGAAAGGTGAGGATATCTAGTCCGCATGTCCGGCTCAGTCTCCCAGTTAGCCTCATTAATCGGATAATGCCTCCACTGAACTTTTACCGAAGTAATCTCCTTGGATCTCAACTTTCGAATCTAGCTATTTAGAATAGCAATCGACTTTTTTCACAAGTCAAATTCTGATCAAGCAACACGGAGCCCATTGAATCACATGAGAACCATCCGAAAGATACTTTTTGAGCATGAAAATATTAAACACATGATGATCACCCGACAACCCAGGAGACAAAGCCAACTCATATGCTACCTCACTGATGCGCTGAATAATCTCAAAAAGATTAATATACCTAGGGCTCAACTTGTCCCTCTTCCCAAATCTCATCACACCCTTCACGGGTGAAACCTTCAACAGAATTCGCTCTCCAACCATGAACTCCAAGTCACGAACCTTTCGATCCACATAACTATTTTGCCGACTCTGAGATGTGAGGAGTCTCTCCTAATTCAATTTGACCTTGTCCAAGAAATCACGCAATAAATTTGTACCCCAAGGCCTAATCTCAAATGTAAAGAAGAAGTGTTGTCTAGCGTAGAAGACGAATGCAAAAAAGTATATGGGTTTTACCAACAAGAAAGTGCTAGCAACCTACCGGCTTCCATACCATCTTCTTTTTCTTCAACACAACCTCACAAAAGACATGATGTTTCTGCGGCTAGTATTGAAAGCCTCAGAAATAGAATGTGCGACCGTACCGCTACTAAAAAAATTAGCTAGTTTGATATTTTTATTTTGCAGGGTTCTGTACAGTACCAAGCAGTTCTCAATGAAGAAGGACGTGAAGACTTGCTGAAATACTGGAGGGGAATGAGAAG
This sequence comes from Anisodus tanguticus, assembly GCA_034509755.1. Taxonomy (NCBI): domain Eukaryota; kingdom Viridiplantae; phylum Streptophyta; class Magnoliopsida; order Solanales; family Solanaceae; genus Anisodus; species Anisodus tanguticus. The sequence continues at coordinate 21,569,851 of CM067550.1, read as the reverse complement.
ACCTTTTGATACTTTCAATGATGGCCCGAGATGTTTTGAACATTCAAGCATCATCAACAGCATCTGAAAGCGCTTTTTCTATCGGCAGATATCAAATTGGATAGCACAGACACTCATTAGCCGGAGACAGCTTGGAGATTGTAGTATTATTCAGAGATTGGATACGAGCGGAGCGGAGAAGGTGCGGTCAACTGGAGATCAACGACGAAGAAGATGAAAACTACAATGAAATCTTATCCGATTGTGGTGGAAGTGACGTGGAGCAATTTGACCAACAAATACCAATTCCAACAAAAGAACCACAGGAAATTATCAAGAAACTAGAACAAGTTTTTTTCAAAATGTAATTTTTTAATTGCAATTTTACTATGTAATTTGCAACTTTTGAACAACACCACAAAGTTACAATTTTGACAATTGTATTTGTATTACAAAAAAAATCATGTCTATTAAATAATATAAGAGGCACAAAAACAGCCTTGAGATGTTTTTATTACACTATCTTGTTTAATTATTGAGTTTTTTATATATATGTTATTTTTTAAATTAAGTGCAAAAAAAAAATGCCCCGCCCCGATCCCGATCCCGCCCTAGCCCTATCCCAACCCAAACCAATTCCGACGGGATCGGAAATGGGACGGGACGGGACGATGGCAATTCCCGCTTGTCCCAATCCCACCGGTCCCGACCCGACCCGACCCGATCCCGCCCTCCCCCCCCCCCCCCCGTCCTGCACCGATCCGATCCCGCCGATCCCGACACGACGGACCCGATCCCGGCCCACTGGCCAGCCATAGAACTAAGTCAAAACTCACTTTAAAAACTTTGGATAAAGTTAATTCTCCTTCAGGATTCTAAGCACGGTTCTCAAATATTGCTCATGCTCTTCCCTACTCCGAGAGTATATCAATATATCATCAATGAAGACAATCAATTAAAAGAATCCAAGTACGATCTGAAGACACCATTCATACAAATCCATGAAGGTTGCTGGGGCATTAGTCAGCCTAAAAGACATCACCAAGAACTCATAATGACGGTAACGGCTCCTGAAAATTATCTTAGGGATATCCTCCGCCCTAATCTTCAATTGGTGATAGCCGGATCTCAAATCGATCTTAGATAAGATAGATGGACCCTGAAGTTGATCAAATAAGTCATTAATGCGAGGAATGGGATACTTGTACTTAATTGTGACCTTGTTCAACTGTCGGTAGTCAATACATATTATAGACTCATCCTTCTTCTTCACAAATAACATCGGAGCATCCTAAGGCGAAACACTCGGCCTAATGAACCATTTACTCAACATATCCTACAACTGCTCATTTAACTCCTTCAGCTCTATTGGTGCCATCCGATATGGCGGAATAGAAATGGGCTTGGTGTCTAGCTCTAAATCAATACATAAATTAATATCATGAACTGGTGGAACACCCGGTAGATCCATCGAAACACCTCGAGAAACTCCACTACTAGCACTGACTCAAGGGGAGTGTATTAATACTAACATCACAAACATATGACAAATAAGCCAAGCAACATTTCTCAACCATCCGTCTAGCCTTAAGGTAAGATATCACTTTATTAGGTGCATAACTAGCAACACCCTTCCACTCCAACCTAGGGATCCCAGGCATGGCTAATATAATTGTCTTGGCATGACAATCCAAGATCACATGATAAGGAGACAACCAATTCATGCCTAGAATAATGTCGAAATCTACCATATCTAGAATCATCAAATCAGCCAAAGTGTCATAAAGTCACAACATAGGATTGGTACACCCAATCCACCACTACGAAATCGCCAAAAGGAGTAGAAACACAAACAGAAAAGTCAAGCGACTCACACATCATACCCAGACTCAAAAGTAAAATAAGTAGATATATAAGAGTATGTAGAGTCTGGATCAAACAATGTTATAGCCAACCAAAGACAAACTGAAATAGTACCTATGATGACTGCATCAAAAGTCTATGCCTCTAGTATACTAGGGAATGCATAGCACTGAGCACGGCCACACTCGGCCTGAGAACCTTCATGACTATCACCATGGTCTGAATGAGAACCACATCTACACTCATAGCATCCACGATAGGACATAGGCTGCTGAGAAAGACTAGAATAGCTGGAATGACCACCTTAACCTCCAGGTCAGGAATAAAAACCCTAGGAACTCTATCTCGAATTGTATCCACTATGACCAGAAGAACCATTGATCGAAGTCTGCATAGCTGCCTAGACCAGCCTGCTAAACTATGGTCGATAACTTTTACCCTGCTACCTCCTACCTCCAAATGAGGTACCACCATAACTGCCTAAACTGCAGGGCCTATTGGCTGACCTATCCCCAAACTCCTGGCACCTCATAAGCTCAATGCTCCTAGCAGCATCTACCACTGCCTGAAAAGTACCTCCTGAAGATGTCACATGAGTCGCTGCAAGATAAAGGGGATAAGACAAACCCCTAATAAACTTTTTAATCCTCTCTGTCTTATCTGGTAGAATAGTCAAGGCATTGAGATAGGGAGTGAAACCTCATCTCGTACTCAGTTACTGTCATACCATCTTGCTCTAACCTGTCAAACTGCTCACGCCTCTCATCTCTCAAGCTACGAGGAACCCACTACTCAAGAAACACTCGAAAAACTCAACCCAAGTGAATAGAGGTGATCCAGCTGGTCTAGTCTTAACAAATACCCTTTACCACTGCTTAGCAGGACAATTATCCAGAACATTGTGAAGTCAAATCCTTTGGACTCAACCAAATCCAAGTTCTGCAACCTCTCATGAGAACTCATTAAAAACTCATAAGAATCATCATTAGGATGTCCATCATGCTATGGTGGCTTCATCATCTCAAACATCCCACATCTAATGCTCATCAATAGACATAGTGGGCTAAATAACTAGACGAATAGAGACATTCTAAGTTAGATAACTCAGAAACTAAAAAACCACAGCAGCAACTAGATATGCCCCTGGAGTCCTAAAGTCGGCATCCACCTGATCGGGAGTCTGACCCCCAATTCTGGTCTGTGAATCATCTGGAGTAACTGACAGTGCTCTTACTTAAGTCCGATCCTTAAAGACGCTCAGAAAATATGTCAACATATCCTTAAGTAGGGAGTAGCAATGAATCCCTCTAGTGACTGGGTGGGTCCAATCTCTTCTGCCGGTACAGGCTCCTTCTCTAGAACCTCATCTGGCTACAGACTCAACTCTTTAACATGCGCTTGAGCAGCAGCTAGCACTCAGCCTTTTGCTGGCATAGAAACACGGGCTCTAGACCTATCTCGACCCCTACCATATCTATTGCATCTCCCTCTAGCAATAGTCCCAATAGAGGGTACGGGCATAAGTGCTGGTTTCTGATCTTCAATTGCGGCTGAAAGTGTCCTCACCATCTGTGTGAGAATGAAATAAAGAAGATTTTTGAAAATATTAGAATAAGAGTGATTTGTTCGATGATATGATTGGTTTGGGAAAAGTTTCAACATCGTCAAGGTATTATGATAGTTCATGTGGCATGGGTGTACCAATGATATGTCTATGATTCATCAGTGACAAGGTATTGAGTGTCGATATGCGGGGACGAGTGTGAGTTCAGTAAGGGTCATCGGATGTGGCAAGAGTATAGTGACCACGTGTGATAAAGAATAGAAATTGAGAATAATGACATGAAGGACGACTTTGTGGGAAACATGTACCAAAGTAAGATTTCTTAGGGTATTTTGGTATGAGTGTTTTTGTGTTAATGTGACGAAGGCGTAAGGAAGAAAATTTGGATAGATCAATTTTCACTATTAGGAAGAGAAAAATTGGTATCTGATGTGTTTGACATGATAAGGTTGCAATTGGTACGAGAGTTGATTTCGTCTTCAGTCAGTGAAAAGTTAAGTTGGACTTCGACACGACTACATGGCAGTGGTTTGTGGGTTCTTTCAAAAAGTGGTTATCCATTCTAGATCAAAAAGAAAAGCAATGCTACTTGTGATGGGTGGAGACTTAAGATATTGGGCAGCAGTGGTCCTGGCCCTTCAGTATAGGGTGTGTTCACCGAGTCTTCATTTTAAAGGAATGATAAGGATATTGTGGGACCAAGAGCTAGTTGAATTGAGAATTATTTGTGGTCATATATGGTAGAATAGACATAAGATTTCAGTGTTGAGTAGGTATGTTTGGTTACGACATGAGCCAATGGGAGCCAGTAGTGAACTAGTAAGAATGACTCTAGTGTTGGACAAATGTGAAGTTTTAGTACTCAAGGAGCTAGCGGGTGTTACATCTAATATTGGATTAGTGTTGATAGCCTTGTACCTATTATGTAAGTTTCAGCTAGTTTCTGCTACTACTGGTGCACTATTCGGTTGAGTTGATTGGATGAAACGGACAATCACGCTAGTGGTTAGAGGTATTTTGGTTCGACAATTAGGACGTTCAGAGTGGTAAAGCAATGATGAGGGTTGAATTAATTTGAGTTGTAGAGAATATTTCATAATTTGGGTTAAAGGAATTTGAGCAAAGGCACTTTGATGGAAATACATGAGGACGTTAGTAGGACTGCGTCTATGATAAGTTGGATTTACAAAGTATTTAGTTTTAGTGTTGAGTGGGTTCGATAAATGGTTAGACAATGATAATAATTGTGATTTGATTGGAATCAGGGAATTGAATAGCCAAGGAAGGTATAGTTGATCGAGAATTGGTAAAAATAAGGTATGTCTTCGGGATTACTTTGGTTATTATGGGTTATGGTGTTGTTGTCTTGCATATTTCAGATGAGGTGTGATCGTGAGTACTCTTAAATCACTAGAAGGGATTCTATAGAAAAGGACTAAGTGATATAATGGATTAAGTAATATGATGAGTTTCGTGAGGCTTCGTAGTCAACAACTAGTAAGAAGTAAATTTCAGGTAACCGACATATTAAGGTTTATGGAAGTGGTTAGTGTGGTACACAGTTGGGTAATTTTATAACCCTCTTCAATGGATGAGTTAATATGGTTTAAGAGAAAGGAATTGTGGAAATCTCTATTATGTGAGGGCTAGAGTTATATTTCAAGATGAGACCGCATTCGTGGTGGTGCATTATGTTTCACGTATTATTGACTGGACGGCTTGGGTGAACATTTTTGGATAGTAAGGACTTGGGAGTAGTTGTGTGGTATTGGAGTGTTAGTTGTAAGATTTGATACTTTCGGAATTGTTATGGGGACATTGAGGTGTACAATGAGAGATTCGATGGTTAAAGGGGTATTATATGAGGCTTCAGGTTTTGCATCAAAAATTTCAGGGTTGTACCATATTTGCGTATCGGGTAAAAGTTGAGAAACATGAAGGTTGCAATCATAAAGTGTAGTTCTTCGATACTAAGTTGACAACTTGGATATGACTCAACTTTGGAGTTGAGGGTGACTGATTACGCATGAGGAAGAGATTGGAATTGGCCACCATAGATGTGTGGTAGGACTGTGATTGGTTTCGAAAAGTTGGAGTCAGTTCGAGTGACTATTGCTAATATTCAGGGGTTGTGCTTTCATTATGGGTCAGAATTGTTCAATTAGAGCTTAATGGACTATGTTTATATTTCCAGGAAGACTTGTGGGTTTCCCAGTAAATCACCTTCACGGATTCGATGAGTTTCAGTTCAGATTTGAGGTATGATAGGTTTACTGAGCTTTATCTGAGTTTGCGAGTGGATGGAGGATATCTTACTGAGAGCAGCTACTCGGACAGGTGTAATGGGTTACGTTGGTGCTTGGTAATGACTTAAGGAGGTACTATGATTGTGATAGGTCTTTAGAGTGATCAGATGGTGTCCTACGGACTTGGCTCGGTGGGGTATTCAGTGATATGCTTCCAACATTATGATTTGAAGGTTTCAGGCTTGTGTTTCTAAGAAATCGTGGTGCGAAGGACGGTTGTATAATGGTGAAAGAAAGGTTAGCAAAATCAGAACATTTTACCATTTCAGAGTAGGTTATGATGGTGTCTACATCTAAAGGTTTGTGTTGTTTTGAGGAATGTTTGTGGGACCTATCGATTGCATTCAGAAGAATAGATATATTGGATCAGATAATTCTAGCAAAACCAGTTTTTATATTTGACAATCGGTGGAGAGAGAAATTCAAATTTAGAAATATGGAAGTTTTGATCATTAAGGTGATCGGGTAGTGATTTGGCGTACTTCGTGCCGTGGAGGCTTCCGTGTTGTTACATTAAGGATTCCTTAGTTAACATTAGTTTTCATATTCTCTTTCTTCATTTGAGGACTAATGATTGTTTAATTGATATCTGATGTAATGACTCATTTAGTCATTATGTACGCTATGACTATTTTACCCTCGTAGACTCAATTCCCGAAACTTTTGGACGATTATAGTAGAAGTTGAGAAATTAAAAGATTAAGTATGAAAGTGTTGACCAATAGTTGACTTTTGTGTGAACGGAACTTTTTCAGAATTCCATCAATTCCGTGATGTCTGGAGGGTCGTTTATAACTTGATAGGATAGTTGGTTCGGTTGACGAGGCCCTCGGGAGCATTTTTGGCTATTGGTTTGGAAACTAATTTAGCCCGTTGGGGGTTGATTTGAAAAATTAGACCTTCGATGGAAATTCTGAGACCACGAGTGAGTCCGTTGCACATTTTTACATAGGCCTACATATCTGGTTTGTGTCGAAGAGGCCTCGAGTGATTATCGAATTTCGAGTTGAAATTGCATAAGATTTGATTTTTTTGGTTTGCTGGTGTATTTGTTGGGGCGGGCCTCAGTGGGCCCCAGCGGAAAGGGACACAGCAGACGGCGTTCCGCTATAACGTGCTTTTGAGATTTTAGCTATGGACCGCAGACGCGAGCGTTGATCGCGAGCGTGGGTTTGTTGTAGTGGGCCTCTGGCCGCTACAGCGAATGACGGGATTTCCAAATTGCTTTGAAGTGTCATTAAAATCCCAGACTTCATCTTTACGAAAATAGTTATCCAAAGCACTCTTAGGGCGATTCCAAGCAACTTCTAGTGATTTCTTCTTGAGGTAAGCTCCCTTAGCTTTGTTTTACCTTTCTTTAACTTCTTTATATTGATTTAATGGTGGAGATAACCTAGAATGTAATTGGGGAAGATGAGTTCAGCCAAATTAGGACTTGTTTAATTGTTAAGATTAAATATGAGAACTAATTGATGGGTTTTGCTATTCTAAGCTTTGGTTTCACTATTTAGTACTTGTTAGGCTTGAATCCTCCATTATTATTGATGAAATTGAATGTTGGAAATACTCAAAATTAGGGGTTTTGCTTGTAAGATGAAATTAGCCTAATATTGGGTTGATTTAGCAATTGATTAGTATGATTGGACTCCTAGAACATTGAATTTCATAGTTCACCTTTAAAATGATTGTTTTACCCATATAAGCTCATTTTCCCTCTTTTTCCCTATTCGGTCTGGATCCAAATGAGTAATATAATGTTATGGGGGTTGTGAACTCCTTGTTCTAACTTAGACTTCGATAATATTAGACTTCGAGTATGATCGTGATCCTCGGAAGGACAAGGCTCAGGCATGACTTGTTGTGACTCCCGCTCGACATCCAGGTAGGTTACGGCTTACCTTCTGATTAGACTTCAGTTAGCAAAGCGTATGTGCAGTTAGATTCCGTTAGAGAAAGCATGTAAGCCTTCGTGTATGAAGTCGGGATGGATAACTTCTGTTGGTTACTGTTGACTGATTATGACTTGTTGCCTCTTGATGGTTACTGGACTTGTATGTAGTGTCGTATCGTAATTGTTATATAGTTGTCTCTCATTTATCTTGATATTATCATAGATAGAGGAAAGGACTTAACTTGATATTGATATTGTGATATGTGACTATGTGTGGCACGATTGGGATTTGATTATGATTTATACTTGAGATTGATACATGCATATCATTCATACACATTCTACAAGATTCATTGTTGTGAACTGTGAGTTGATATTAATAATGGTAAGAGGGAAAGTGAAACATCTGAGGCTTCCTATCATGGTGTTTGCTACGTGCTTATTTCATATAGCTTCTCTTGCATTTAAACTTATTGTTACCTATGTGGTCTGAAGGGAAATTATTCCCGACGTGGCATTGTACAGATTTAGGAATAAGTTCATATTAGTAGCTGGTTTACGGATGTTGTTATGTTTATTCATCCCATGATTAGTGTTGAATTTGACATTCATGCATGCATTTATCCTCATTTCCAATATATATATACGACATTACATATGATTGGCGTGATGGTGATTCTGTGATACATTGATATTACATGTGATGGGCATGGCGGTGATAGATGAAAAGGAAACAACATGATTCTATGACATATTGATTTCGTAGTCATTCCATGTTGTGTGATACGGAATGGCTAGCAGTGTGGTGGGTGGTAGAGTCATCTCTAGGTTATGTGATATGGAGTGGCTGGTACATGGACTTCACATATCCCCTAGTCATGACTGCCAAGACATAGAGATATTCTGCTTGGAGCATGTGTGTACAGAGATTACAGTTGGCCAGTGCATTGCATTGCATCACACATACATTCATATTTCATCTACTCATATCTCTGGTTTTTGTTATTGTATTCATTATATTACATGATATGTTTAAGCCTGGATTCCTTGTTGTTGATTCATTTTGGATGTTGTGTACTTGTTAGTCTCTTACATAAGACACTTGATGGATTCGGGGACTAGAGATTTCGCCTAGGCTATGACTATAGACTACTGAAATCAAGTGTGGTTCACATTACCGTAAGTATTACGTGATTATGCTTAGCGATTACTTCATTCTAGTACTTAATGGATTCCGACTTGATACTTTATACTTGGACTGATTATTCTTAAACTGTAATTATTCTGAGGGATACTGGTACAGATGGCAGTGGATCCTGGACCCAGTCCGGATCCGGTGGATCCAGATCCGTTTTATAGGATATGGATCTTCAAAATTTGGACCCGACAAATCCGGATCGGACCCGAATTCATTTTTTACTGATCGGATATGGATCTAGATCTTGTATTTGAGATCCGTATCCGATCCAGATCTGACCCGTGGATCCATTTTTTATTAAATATATTCATAACCTAGAATGTAATTTTATAAGTATTTTCTTAAAATTGCTAAGCACATCCTTGCAAGTTTAATTCTCAAAACAAGTTTAATTTATCCCCGCGTTAACTCAAAAACCAAAAAATAAAGAGGTAACTTCGATAATAAAATCAATGTTATATTAGTAAATGACTAACATCTCCATAGACAAGTTGTTAAAATTATATTCACTTCATTTGTCAAGATTCCAAGCACATGCAAGTTCTGCATTGTGGAAATACTAGTCAGCATTTTTCACAACTATTGTCATTGTCCAACATTTTCAATTAATAGCTCACAATCAAAATGAGACAACGAACAAAATATATCATATGAACATTTCAAAATTGAAACACAGTAAACTGTTAGCTAAGTAAAAATCGTTTGTTAGTTCAAAAAAAAAATCTTAGCAAGGTTACATTCTTAGCAAGGTAAAAAAAATTACATGTGGATCCAGATCCGATCCGTGGACCCGGTGAATTCGATGGATCCGGATTTGGATATGATTTTTATGGATCCGACGAATCTGGATTTAGGTATGAAAAACGGATCTAGATCTGGATCGGAAACATCCGATCCGTTGCCATCCCTAGATACCGGAAGCTAGGCATACTTGGTTTTAGATACTTCATTTTAGGCTATGATCCTCTATATTTGGACTGGTCATTCTTGGTCTGTGATATTACTTGTATTTGATTGTGAGCATGTTTATCTTTCAATTTTTTTCTTATATGTATGTTAGCTAATTGTTGTCGGCCTATGATACCTACCAGTACATAGTGTTTGTGTTGATACTACAATTGCTACACCCTTTTGGGGTGTAGAGTTATTATAGGAACTTCAGCGAGATTCGATAAGCCTTTATTGATCTCATGGAGTTCATCTAGATTTTCTGTTTAATTAGTTATAGTTTTATTACTGTAGGCTCTCTTAGCCTATCATACTAGTAGGCACAATATTGCTTTTTAGTCCCCTGTCATATGATTTATGTTGTTATGTGTATTTTGTTTGTCTTATTTACCTGCATTAGATATTGTCTCTTTTTCAGAATTCGCTATCATGACTTAGTCGCTTTATTTGTCTTACTTTGGTTGTGCTTTTTCTTGAGCCGAGTGTCTCTCGGAAACAACCGCTCTACCTACCAATGTAGAGGTAAGGTATGCGTACACTCTACCCTCCCAAACCCTACGTTGTGGGATTTCACTGGGTATGTTTTTGTTGTTGTTGCCTCTTTCTAAATAAAAATGTATTCAGGTTAGTTGTAAACTTTATTCAAATTGTATACCTAGAAGCTCTTATACTATTTAGACCAGATTTCTTGGGTAGTGTTGTATTCCGCATTATCATGTATCTATGTTTTTAGACTACAGCTGGCCAGTGGATCGGTCTCGGGTCAGGCGGGTCGAGTTTGGCGGGGTCGGGACGGGGCGGGACGGGCGAAGGGGGAGGGGTCGGGTCTGGCGGGGTCGGGTTTGGCGGGACTTGCTCCAGTCCCGTCCCGATCCCGTCGGAATCGGGTCGGGGGCGGGATCGATATCGGGTTCCGATGGGTTTTCCTTCTTTTTTTTTTTAATAACATATGTATAAAAAAAAACTCAATAATTAAAGTTATTAAACAAGACAAGATAGTGTAATAAAAATATTCCAAGGCTGTTTTTGTGCCTCTTATATTATTTAATAGACATATGATTTTTTTGTAATACAAATACAATTGTTGAAATTGCAACTTTGTGATGTTGTCCAAAAGTTGCAAATTACATAATAAAATTGCAATTAAAAAAACTTGTTCTAGTTTCTTTATAACTTCATGTGGTTCTTCGGTTGGAATTGGTATTTGTTGGTCAAATTGATCCACGTCGCTTCCACCACCTTCGGATAAGATTTCGTTGTAGTTTTCATCTTCTTCTTCGTTGATCTCCGGTTGACCGCACCTTCTCCGATCCGCGCGTATCCAATCTCTGAATAATACTGCAATTTTCAAGCTGTCTCCGGCTAATGAGTGTCTGTGGTCTCCTATTTGATATCTGCCGGCAGAAAAAGTGCTTTCAGACGCAATTGATGACGCTTGAATGTTCAAAACATCTCGGGCCATCATTGAAAGTGTCGGAAAGGTCTTCTCATTCTCCCTCTAATATTTTAGCAAATCTTCATGTCCATCTTCATTGAAAACTTCTTGGTACGGTACAGAACCCTGCAAAACAAAAATATCAAACTCGCTAATTTGGTTCGTAGCGGTACGGCCGCACATTCTATTTCTGAGGCTTTCAATACTAGCCGTAGAAACAACATGTCTTTTGTGAGGTTGTATTGAAGATGAAGAAGATGGTATGGAAGCCGGTAGGTTACTAGCACTTTCTTGTTGGTAAAACCTATATATTTTTTTGCATTGGTCTTCTACGCTAGACAACACTTCTTCTTTAGTTTGTTCAATAGGTGGTGGGTGATTTGGATTTTTTGGACTTGGAGGTGGTAGTACTTCTATACAATCGTAAATAGTTTCAATTAGTGATTTAGTACCATCTATTTTAATAGTCGGATTTAATACAGCACCAATAATATAAATAGTGGGAATAGGAACAAAATATTTTTTTATTTTGATAAACATTTTTTTAATAGCTGCAATATAAGATGGTTTTTCCATATATTCACCAAGTAATAAAAATATTAGAGTTATATAACACAACATAGTTGAAATAGTAGGATAATATATACCGGAAATTCTTTTGTTGCTTGAAAAAATTTCTCTAAAAATACAATAAGTTCGGAAATTTTTACCCAATCACTATCTACAACCATATCAGCTGAATTTTGATTATGAGAGTTAAAAAATAAAGTTATAGGTTTTCTATAGTCATAAGCAACAAGTAGTTGCTCGTATAAAGAATTCCACCTAGTGGATACTTCTTCTGAAATTTTTCTATAAGGTAGTCCACAATCGTGACAAGTTTTTTTATATTCTTTTCTTCGTTGTACTCTATTACTTTTAAAAATAAAGTTTATAGCAAATTGTATTTTACTAAGAATGTCTTCAAAAAGTGATAGACCATCCTTTACAATTAAGTTTTATATATGACACGCACAATTTATATGAAAATGATCTGGAAAAGATGGAGTTAAACTATTTTTTAAAATTGTAATAGCGTAATTGTTAGAAGAAGCGTTATCTAATGTAATAGTCATAATTTTATCGGTTATTCCATAATAATGGCACACTTGATAAATATTTTCTGCAATAAAAGTACCAGTGTGCCTATCATCTATATATCTATACGCTAAGATACGTTTTTGCATAGACCATTTATAATCTATCCAATGACAAGTTACCGTTAAATAATCATGGTCGTTAGTACTACGACCTATATCAGACATGATAGATACTTTGCCATTAAAATGATATAATGAATAACGTAAATATTATTGATATTCATGTGCGAATTTAAATACATCTCTCTTAACAGTTGATCTAGGAAAATCGTTAAAAGCAGGATTATATATATCTCTAATGTAATGAATAAAATCGGGAGATGAAGGAAATGAAAAAGTCAAACCCTCCACAGCAACTAATTTTGATATTGCTTCCCTATCTCTATGTTTATTGTATTTAGGGCCTACAATTCCCCCCGACGTGGGGTTAATTTGACCCTGTACTTGTCCGGGACAATATGTGAACCTTGTTCCGATGGAGCGGACGTTTGCGCACCCGGTTTTGAAGCCTGGTATTGGGCATACCTAGCTGGATGAGCACTTACTACGTGTCTAATTAAACCGCCCGTCCCACCGTGACCTTTTCCAATTTTAAATTTTAAAACATTTTTACAAATTTTACATCTAGCTACTTGATTCTCTACGTCCCTATCAAAAAATATCCATGCATCTGATTTTAATGGTCGTTTTGCTGGACCTCGTCTCATACTAGGGGGAATAGGAGGCATTTCAGTTGAAGGTGCACTAGTGGGTGTGTTGTCATCAACATTAGTGGGTGTATCATCTAGTTCATCGTCTAAATTAAAGTCTTTTTGAGTTCCAGAAAATAGCTCCTCGTCTAAATCTAATGGTATTGTAGAAAAATGTTCAGTATCAACAAAATCATCCTGTGTAGGAATAGGATGACTAGAAGAAGTACCCTTGCCCTGGTTGCCCCTACTAGAAGAAGCACCCTTACCCTTGCCCTTAAACATACCTCTTAATCCTTCCATTTTAATTATGATAATAAATAATTAAAGATAATAAAATTAAGTGCGCTAAATAAAATAAACAGACAATAATAATTTAATAAAGGAACGAATGTACCAAACATCGACGTAACGTCGACGTGTAATCGAGAGGTTGAAAATTGAAACTTTGCTCGATGGAAGATCCTCAAGCTAGTTGCCAATTTCACTCCCAATTCCCAAATGAATAAATAAAATTGAATATTTAGTAAACAATGTAGACTTGTAGAGAGATATATTGAGAGATTAGAGAGATTGTAGGAAGATTTGTGAGAAAGATGAAGAGAAAATGAGTTATTTATAGTTGGAAAATTGGGTTAAAGTGTAAATATAATAACTTATGGGTTAAAAATAAATATTAAGGGGTAGGGGGGAGGGGGTGGCCAAAAATGGTCGTTGCCCAACGGCCAAAATCTAAAATGGTCGTTGGTGCAACGGTTATATTTGCAAAGGGGGGCTTACGGGCTGGATCGGGATTGGAGGGACTGGGGCGGGCTCGGGACGGGTCGGGGCGAGACATTGTCCCGTCCCGATTCGAGTCCCGCTACCGATTTTTTTTTAAAAAAAAACTAATCGGTGTCGGGGCGGGACCGGGCCGTCCCGGCCCACTGGCCAGTCTTATTTTAGACTTCTATTGCTCTTATTATTTATTTGTGTTATTGGATTAATCTGTAAGGGACGGGTTCGTCTACCATGTGGAAAAAGGGTAGGTGCATGCACGATCAGTGATTCGGGTCGTAACAAACTCAAAATCGACATCTGATAAAAATCACTATTGTTACGGTTCACTTTTACACCATCCCATAAAAGCTACTATCATAACTTGGCTCTTTGTTGACTCGTTAACAGAGTCGTCACCTAATTAATTTCGAGAAATTAGGAAATCATTTCTTGAAGGTTATTTTTTTAAACTTTTTAAAAAAGTATCAAAGAACGGGTAAGGATCCTAGTGATCTCCCGAGGAAGGTGTTAGGCACCTCAGAAAAGATCCACACAATTAACCCAAGGGTTTGAAAACTTGTGGTTAAAATGTATTTTTGCTTTAAAATGGTTAAAAAGAGAATATATGTATAAAATGTTGAAAGAATTTTAGTAAAGTCTTGCATCTACTTATTCAAATATGGCTTATTTATAAAAAGTGTTTAATGAGAAAGTATTTCAGCATTTTGATTCCTTAGTGAAAAAGCAGGCTGAATTTAGATCAAATAATTCAAAGGGATTTAGCATAAAAGGGCCGCCCGATGCATTAAGTTTCCGCTATGCGCGGGATCTAGGAAAGGGCCGCCCGATGCATTAAGTTTCCGCTATGCGCGGGATCTAGAAAAGGGCCGGACCACATCTTTATTAATTTTCTAGGCCAGAACACACTCAAAGATTCCTTTGGGTAGAGTTCTATTTATATTTGGCCAACTGCAAGCTCACTTCCTTATGAACTATTGCAAAATGATTTTGTTTAAGTCACGATTTTGGTAACTAAAGGCACGATTTCACAGACTTTCAATTTTTGAACTTAAACTTAATTTCCAAGATTTGGACATTTAAATCAATTTCATACTCCTAACTGTAAACGAATATGAAAATAGATGTGTATTGCTTTTTAAGCGTTTTGGCCAAAACTAAAAAAATCCATTTGTTTTAGAATTTGAAAATTGGAAACTCAGTTAAGATGAAATATAGTTGAAAAACTAAATTTATATAGTCAAACCAAGAAATTGTTTTGTTCATTGAAAAAGTCCGCTAAACTTCAGAGATTTAGTTAACCTCATTTTTACTAAGGCCGGGTATAAATACTTAGCCCGAGAAGTTGTTTTTCTTATTGAAAAGGAATTGTTGGATCCGATTTAAAAAATCAGTTAATCGTGATTAAGTCAAGAAAAAAAGTCCATCTAACAACTAACAACCAACCTTTGCTATCGTTTACCTATCCGAGTTTTCAATTAACTTTCTAAGGAATAGTTTTACGACACACACACACACAAAGGTTAAAAGAAATTAAAGCAAAGTGTTAATAGGCTTTAATAAGCCCATTAAAATGCAATATTTTTACCCATCTCTTTATCTGTCCGTCCAAGGGATGGCCTTCTAGGCTGCTACAAATATGAGCCCACCTCCACTCTTTACTTTTTTTTTTTTTTTTTTTTTTTATAATCCAGTTTCCAGTCTGCGCTGAGACTTCACTGGGTCGACGTCCTGTAATAGCACCGGTCCTTCAACAACTAACCTCCACTCTTTACTTGTCTGTATGAGAGGTGGGTCGAGGTTGTGGGCTGACTCAATCAAATAGGTGTTGGGCTCAGGCCTAACGAGATAATACAAGGAACAAGGACAGAGTCCAAAAGGACTCTCGGATGGCATTTCATGAAAAAAAAAAAAAAAAAAAAGGGGAGAAGAAGATTAGATACATTATTAAGAGCAACTGGCAAATCATATACATCATTTCAATAGCATTAAATGTCTTGTATACTCCTTATATATTAGTTATACAGAATATATACACCCTTATATACTTAGTGGTATACAGAATATACATGACTATAATACATTCCCAAAAATGGAAGAGAAAAATAAAAGAACGAAGAGATGTGAAGGCATAATTATATACAACTTCCAAAGTCAGCTACCGCACAAATTTTAAAAGGCAAATATCACAAAGGAGAGCAATCCCAGTCAAATATAGAAAGAGGTAGAAGGGTTGCATATATACACTACATACTTAGTATACTACCTAAGACGTTCAAGACAAAACATATCACTTCAAAGGTTTTCAACAGCTTGGTATACAAAATATACACAGAAACACATAGGTTGTGTATACCTTTAATCAGACAAGGAAATTAGATAGTCTCCCTTGTTTGCGACAAGATATTCTCCCTTGATTGGGATTGATCAGTTACTGCATTATACTCATAAATAGTCAATTCACGCGGCAATCGTGGTGAGGCGACCTGGTCGATCGGATAGCGGATCGAACGCCATGAGGTACACATGGTGAATAGATATGTCAGCAACTAGGATCTTCCACAGAAAGATATATGTATGTTTAAAAGAGTTATAGTTATAGATATTTACTGCATATTTCTTTACAGATCATTTTATATTGTTATCAGACTGATGTTATTTAAGAGATTTGCACGCTATGTTTTGTACAAATTTTCAAAGCTATGATTTATATTTAAGTTGAGATATATGTCAGATAGATTTCTCAGATCTTAGAGCCAGATGATGTCATGTTACATGATTTCTTCCTTGAGTTTACTTCATGTCAGGATTATTCTTTTATTGCGTTATTTATGTATGAGTACACTTTCAGAGTGTTTACATCCCTTTATTTATTGAGGACGCTGCATTTTGTGATGCAGGTATAGACGTTCATGGTAGCAGACCTTCCAGCTAGACATCAATTTGTATATTAAGCCGCTAGTTGGTGAACCTCACTTCTATCTGGGATCGAATCCAGATCCTTTTTATTATACAAATGTTTAGGTAGGTCGGGCCCTTGTCCCGCCACTTATATAGTTATAGATAGATATTAGAGGCTTCATAGAACATAGCCACTCATGTCAGATGTACAATTATGTTTTGTGCTCAGCTTTTGCTAACAATTATGTTTTTGAAATACAAAAGATTTCTCAGTTTATTTTTAGAAAAAGTTTTCAGGAAAATTACATGTCATATGTTTTCCTTTCAGATGTTTTCAAAAGTTATTTAAATTCATGTTCAAATCATATAGCAGGGCTCGCTCGGTCAAGTTAAGACATCAAGTGTTGGTCCGTCTCACTAAGATTTTAGGGTGTGTCATTTATTTTTATTTCTTTTTTCAATTTATTTTACATGTATTCTTCAACTACGTCCAAAAGCAATCACCAAAAACATATATGTAATATGCCTTTTATAATGTCAGTCTTTTAGTAAACGTATATAAGCAGCTCTTTAGTGTATAAGCAATTCTTTAGTGGTCACACCGAAAGTACGGTGGAGGTTGGTTGAAGATGATGTTACGCGGCGTTCAGAACCATATTTGATATATCACAAGTGTATCCACAAAAAACTATAATACTTAATATGGCTTTTAAAATATATAACTAATGTATTCGGAGTGTATACTCGATGTATTTTGAGTGTATACTATATACATAGTGTATATTCAGGTAAGCTTTAGTGAATATACATCAACTATACATTAAGGATAATATAAAATATACGCTTTATTATTAGAATTTAATGTGTTTAAACAAATTTATTGATACATTAATAGTACATAAAATATAGAGTATATATATAGTAATTATGCACTGTGTGCATATTCATATCCTTTGTAGAGTATATATATAGTAATTATACACTGTGCATATTCATATCCTTTGTTGTCTTACACTGTATTTTCTTGTTATGCGGATATTTAATTGATTAATATCTGAACTAACATAATATTCAGGATGGTTTTAAGAAAAAGGTAGAAGAAATAGAGGTTTTCAGATTCACAATTAAATTTTATTTACCTTCAAAGGTGAATAATTACCTTCTATGGAGAAATTGATATCCAAAACCAAGTTTAAGACAGGAACTCATTATTTTTTCACTTCAGATATGTTGGATGTACATTGATCTTTTGTTGAAGTTTACAAGAAAGGAAAATAAAGAGTTTTACCGCTATTCAGCGTTTATGGGGTTGGAATTTATTCGGTATGGGTTTCTCTTTTAGCAAATATAATATCTATTTAGCTATAACTTGTAATTAAAATTATTAAGCTAAGCTGCTCTTAAATATTTTGGCCGAGCGGCCTACTATGTAAAAGTTTCATAAAAATAAAAGAAAAATCACCCTCCATAACTAAATAAGATTCTATAATACTAGACATATATGTACTCTTTCTTACTTACCAAACATAACAAAATTTTATAATTTATAGCAAATCTGTGAAAGCAGTCATATTTATATGTACCCCTTTTTCTTCACGAGTTTTTACAACTGTTTCTCAGACTTGAAACATAAAGTTTGAAAAGAACAAGAGAGAAGCAATTAGCATTATTTCTGCTAAAGACCAAATAAGTGAAGAATAATTCAATGACACAAATACAAATTGAATTTGATTATGAAGTAAATTATAGACAAAGTAGTGGGAGTACTTTCTTTTTCTTCATTTCCACTATTTTCTATTATGTGTTTCGATTAGGTATTGACTACCTTTTTATGTGACTTCAGAATTCACAGTGCTCAGTGTGGACCAAATAGTATTATTTCTATGTTCGAAGTGAAGTGTCAATACTCCACCGTCAGCCATTAAAGGAGCTCGAAGCTCATGTTTTAAAAATTAATTTGCCGCAAATGAACTTCATTTTGAGTGGAGTTCATATCTAAGACTTGAAACTATTTGGATAAGATCTGAGCTAGTTTTGGACTAATTTGCAGTCCTAGTTTGTTGACGTTCAAAGATACATTCGAATTGTAACAAATTTATATAAAGTAGTATTATAATTGTATGATGAGTTGTATCTTAAGTTTGTACTTTTGTAGGTTGTTGTAGATGTATTAATTTTTGTATGAAATTGTATACAATATTGTTATAGTTGTATTAAATTTTCAGAACTCAAATGAACTTTATACAAAATTTATGTAATATATACATATTTCGTACATAATTATACAGTTTTTGTACACAAAATAGTTAGCGAAATTTTAAGCCTTGAGCGAGATTCAAAGCGTGGGTTTTTTCAGAAAGAGCGAAATTTGAAGTGTGATTTCGTATATGTTTTGAAAAAAGACTCCTACTATGTTTAGTAAATTGAAATTTCCTGCTACGTTTCATAAATATGAGTCTTATTTTTTATATATAGTTTTTTTTTCAAAAACAATAGGAACAAGTACATAAATAGCCACCCGAGTGAAAATATTGACAATCAGATGACCACATAAAATCAAAAGACATATCGTTGCCAAAAAGAATCAAAAAGTACTGTAACAACGTGCTAATTTTATGAGGCCATGCGGTTGCCAATATTTTACTTATGTACTTGCCCCTATTTTGAAAAACTAATATATACAAAAAAGTTGTATATGAATTTTATAAGTTGTATATGCACTGCATGCATATATTAT
The DNA here is from genome assembly GCA_034509755.1 of Anisodus tanguticus. Taxonomy (NCBI): domain Eukaryota; kingdom Viridiplantae; phylum Streptophyta; class Magnoliopsida; order Solanales; family Solanaceae; genus Anisodus; species Anisodus tanguticus. The sequence goes on along the minus strand of CM067550.1, from coordinate 21,550,424 downwards.
ACACTATATATACACTTCACATATATTGTGTATACAAATTGTATGAGTACCAAATGTTTATATAGTGTATATGTGTTTCATGTAGAGTAGATACACTTTTCATATAATATATATATACACAATATATTTTTTGCCTATTTTTATGTATAATTTATATATAATAAATGTACAATCAACATATATTTAATGTATAAATCACACACTAATTATACACATATTATACAGTTATTATACACATATTATATAATTATTATATAATGTATAAATGAAGGAGCACCGAAAAATCGACAAACTTGAACGAAAAAATATCTTCTCCGACAGTGACTATTGTTTTCTTTCATCTTTCATTTTCTCTAAGTGAAAGAGAGAAATCACAAATAAAAAACGTGAGGAGAAAGAAGGCAACGTGCTGGTGGTTGTTGGTGGGTAGAAGAGAAGAAAAAAAAGGAGGGACTAGGCGGTGGTGGTCGATGGTGGATGGAAGAAGTGAGAAAATAAGAAGAGAAAGAGAAGCATGAGAGAGAGAAAAAGTGAAGCGATTGAAAAACAGGAAGCAATAGTGGGATTCTAGAGTTTGACAATATCTTGTCAATATTTGTGCCTAAAGTGTAGGGTTGGCAATGGATCAGAGGTGGATCGGGTGGAGCTCAATCCGCCTCACCCGCCAATGATCCATCCACTACTCTATTTTTTTTAATCCGCATCCGATTCACCCATCATCCACGGGTGAATCGGGTAGATCGGGTGCTTCGCGGATGCATTCCTTATCTTATTATGAGACAAATAACACATTTTACGCAGCTCAAGACATACTAAAAAAAAACATAAGTACATTATTAAAAAAGAAAACATCAGTTATACTAGTATTGTAGTGTCACATATGCAGTATTAGTATGCATTCAAAATCTGCATACTAGTATGCAGTACATTATTAAAAAAAGTCAATTTAACACAAATGCAGTACTAGTATGCATTCAAAGCCATGCTGAAATCAATTTAACACAAAAAGTCATATCACATATGCATTCAAAATCTCTATAAGTGGACCGAAAAACTGATAGCAAAGTAGAATGAGTCCCTCCATTGGACTCCAAACATGCAACCAAAAAATTACATTTCACTTCTAATAATACTAATAATTGAGTTTCTAATTAGCAACAATCTTAATAGACTAAAACTTTAAAATCCATCCGGTCTTCCATCTTCATATCATATCCTTGAAAATCCATTCATTTTCTAAATCACATATACATGTCCTCTCCATCCTGCCGTTAATGAAATAAAAGCATATAAAAAACAAAACATTATTAAAACAAACATTATCGTAGGAAATAAATGTGATTAGTTTACCGAGTTTACATCAATGAATTCACTTGTAGTAGTAGAGCTTCCATCACCTCCCACATCGGCATCATACAAAATAGTTGCACGTGTGTGTGCATTATCAAAAGAAGATTCTAAAAAAAATCCACCCGAACTCATAAATTTCATCATATCAATTTAAAAAAAACAGTTCAAGTGAGTGTAAATCAAAAATATATATTACTTGAATACTCTCCAAGGATCCAATTTTGCATGCACATAAGTGCTTCCACTGTATCAGCATGAAGGCTCGACCGATGGGGACTAACCACCCTACCGCCCATACTAAAAACACTCTCAGAAGCTACCGTTGATGCAAGTATTGCTAATATATCTTTAGCAATTTTTCTCAAAGTTGGATACTTCAAGTCAGTCTTCCAAAAATTAAGGACATCAAACTCACTACTCTCTGGTAATGCATCATCTTCAAGATAGTGGTTTAACTCACACCGCACATTGCCTTTTCTTTTCGTAGTCTTTTTCATCAAAGTCCATTTATCAGAAGCATTGCAATCACTAGGTCATTTCCCAAGAAATACATTATGACTACAAGTAGGAGACACAACATCCTCTATTTCGAATTTCTCATGGTACTCATGCAACAAATCATACAACAAACTCTTTATCCTAGATACCTCAACATAAGCTTCATCACCAAATATTTCATTAAAATAAAACTCCACATATTCCAACTTATTTCTAGGGTCTAAAATTGCAGCAACCGACAGTATTCCATTGATATTAGACCAATACTTGTCAAATTTTTCAACCATTTTTTGAGCCATATTCTTAACAACATGCTCATTACTATTTCTTCACAAGTGCAAAACTAATTTAATCTCACATACTTGACGAAAGAACAAGTTGGCAGTGGGATATTTTCTGCCAGAGAACAACTGAGTCACTATGTGAAATCTTTTCAATTTATCACATATAATTTCAGCCAACTCCCAATCACGTTGAGTAGAAACCACAAATTTAAACTTCGGATTTTGAGTTTTCAAGTTAGGAAAAAATCATATATGGTAGAGCACTTTCAAGCATTAAAAAGTCGAGTTCCATCTTGTGTTACAATCAAGAGACAACTTTCTAGAACAATCAACTTTCGAACATCTCGCCTTATCCTCAAACTTTTGAAGTCTTTTTTGTGTTGAACCCCGAAAAACAAAACAATTACGTATCCTTTCTATTCCAAATCCAATTACCTCCAAACCATCCTGGACAATCAAATTTAATATATGTGCACTACAACGCACATGCAAAAATTGACCAGAACACAAAAGACTATCAGAATCAAACTTTTCTTGTAAAAGATCAACCATAGCATCATTTGTGGAACAATTATCAAGAACCACATAAGATATTTTCTCAGCTATATTGTATACATTCAACGTATCCACCAGAACTTGAGCAAGCATATTGGTAGTGTGTGGACAAGGAACATAAACAAACCTATTTTGAAAAAATATATCAATTTGGTGGAAAACAATATGTATAAAATTAAACTAGCATATATACAACCACTAATCAGTAAATAATAAATAACAAGAAGCTTCAAATTTGAAGTACCTCAAAGTTTTATTCCGCAAAAACCATTGATCATCAATGAAATGTGATGTGACGGCCATATAACCTTTCTTTTGGTGTGAAGCAGTTCACATATCGATTGTAATAGCTACTCTTCCCACATGACCATCAAACAACTTCTTGAGATTTGCTTTCTCAATCACAAGCATCTTCATAATATCACTTTTTAAAGTGTTGCGACTTATTATCTTGAAGTTTGGATTCAAGCAATTAACAAATCTCCTAAACCCAATATGCTCTACAGTTGTCAATGGGTACTCATGGAGAACAACCATGTGAGCCAACTCCTTTCTTGCTTCTTCTTGACTAAAGACATGGTTTTCTAGACTTAAGCTTGAATCTTATCTACGATTAACCGACAATAATTTTTGACGTATATCACCCTTAATGTATTTTTAGTGCATCTATGATCAAGATGGTCTTTCAAATGAGAAGTCCCATTCTTACTATTGCCCGAAAATAATAACTTACAGTGCAAACATCTAGCCTTTTGTTCACTATTGATTATTGTCTTCTCGAAGTGATTCCACACTTCTGATTTAAGTCTCATGGGCTGACGTAGAGGTGACAGTCCCATTTCTTCTTCTCCCCCTCCTTGTTGAGGTTGAGTAGTTAGACGAGAAGTCATTGGGACTGAGATTTCAGGAGACAACGGAGAAGGGGAGAATGAGACAGACTTGGAGCCAACACTACTATCTCCCGTGTCCATCGTTGTCATACATTAACATTACAAAAAATAATTAGAAAGCCTCTTTTTAATAAGTGTTTTCACTGAAATTGACAATACAGTTAGAACAACACGACCTAAACAATTAGAATTCATGAATTGACCAACAGAAAAACTCATGCATCAAGAATATAACTATTTTTTTCAAGACCACATATTTTTAGTAAATTGATTTAAATTCTGTTGAATGTTGGTAATTTCTACAGAGAAATAACAGAAACTAATTGTCAAAAGGAATAACAAATTTATCGTAGCCTTAACTACAGAGAAATAACAGTCGTAGCCTTAACTACAGAGAATAACAAATTCAGAAATAACAGATTCAGAAACTGGAATAACTAATTGTCAAAAGGTATAACAGCTGTAGCCTTTATTACAGAGAAATAACAGATTCAGAAACTTTAGGGGGTCATTATATGTCAAAAGGAATAGAAAAAAGTAATCAATATACAAACAAATACATAACAAAACTCACACTTGTTGCCAAACCTTTTTTGATGCTGATGAGACACTGCCCTATTGGTATGAATGTGCTGAAAATGCACAAAAACACCTCCAAATTTATCGTTTCGTAGTCTATCATCACTAAAATAGCTTAAAATCTTGAATTTTAGTACTATTACCTCAATAGTATTGGATGGAGAGTGAAGGCGAGCGAAGATTTTACCTTGTGTGGTAGCGATTTACCGCATTAAATGTTCAGGAGGACTTGGCATTTATGGCCGGAGCACTATCAATATTGGGTTAAAAGTGAAAACGCCGAAGAGAGTGAAGACTGAAGACGCTGATGAGAGTGAGGCCGCTAGAGTTTAGGAGATTTGGGTGAATAGTGAAGAGTGACAACGCTGATGAGAGTGAGTCCGCTAGGGTTTAGGAGATTTGGGTGAATACTGAAGAGTGACGACGCTGAAGTTCTGAACGGCTGATGAGAGGGCTGTGATCTTTTCAGTTTTGAACGATTGAACTATGAAGAGAGGGCTGAAGTTCTGAACGGATGAAGAGAGGGTTTAGGTCTTTAGGAGTTGTGTATTTTGTAACTGAGTAGAGATTAACGAATTAGGGAATTAGGGATTTTAAGTATTGGGCTGTGATCTTTTGGGCTTTACAATAAGTTAAGAGAGGGGTGGACCGTGAAATTAAAAATATTTAATTTATAACAGGTGGATGGGTGGGTCGGGTGGTAGGTTGGATGTATGTACACCCGAATCCGACCCGATCCGTCACCCGATTAAAATCCATGTTTTATCGGATTTTTGTCCATATAATCGGGTCGGGTGGATCAGATATCCATCGGGTTATGGTGAAATTTCCAGCCCTATTAAAGTGTATTTCAGGTCAAATGATATAAAATTAGGTCATTTAAATTTGTGACAGAGACATCGTATCCTTTTCCCAAAATTAAATCATTTTTTGCCTGCCTTACCCCTCAAATTGTTGGTCTTTAATTTTTGTAGCTACTTCTCATTTAATAAAAAATTGTGGGCCAGAGTATCCATATTCATTGGTCTACAAAATCAGAGATTCTGAGTTCGAATTCCAACAGAATAAAATAAAAAATAATTTCGCAAGTCAAGATTTAATAAAAACTATGCCTATTCGAGTAAAGTTACATAGAAACTATCATTTATCCAATATAGTTCTGCAGAATTTTAATTTCTACATAACTATGTCGGACAAGAAATAATTTCTATGCTACTTTACCTTGTTATTTTTTTTCCAGTATGCCGATGTTCGAACCAAGAATCCACTTAAAACCCGCCTAACTAGCCCGTGAGCAGCCCAATTTGTGACCAGTAAGGCCCAAAGAGTTCTGGGCTGGCACAGCCCCTTCACAGTCGCAAGAAGCATATTCTTCCTTATTTGTACCAAAAAACAACACCCGGGTCCTTTTCATAAATCCAAAATTCTGCAGCTTTCTTCATATTTATCTTATTATATTTTCCCTAAAAATAACTTACAGAAAGTAGGGTTGATCGATCAAAGGACTCTACCTTGTTCTCCAAGTTGTCAATTTTAATTAACCAACTCACTGACGTACTCTGCAATTCTCAGATTTCAAATAGAGAAATCAATGGTTTCCTCTGTTTCATGATCGATTCCCCACAAACTCAATGGCTCTCCCTCTCGGCAAGCTCACTATCATCGTTGGTGCTGGTTCGTACTCTCTCTTTCTCCTCCGTAGTATCAATATATTGCTGTATTTGTTGATATCATGATATGTAGTACGTGTTAATAGTGACTATTGCTAGAATTTTAGTTAATACTTTACACTCTTGATATATGTTATCTATCGGGGGGAATTCTTTTGTTGCTATCACAAGTTTTGAGTTGCAAATTTATTGGTTTACTAAACCCTAAGTGAATTCCTATTTGCAATGGAAGTACTACCGTGACTATTGTTTCATCAATTTTACATTAATAAAACACCCAATGGTGTGGTCTAGTGGTCAATGAGGTGGGAGGAGAACTATGAGGTCTTAGGTTCAAATTCTAATGGAGACAAAAAAATTAGGTGATTTCTTCCCATCTGTCTAAGACTTGCTGGATAGAGTTACCTGGTACCTATTGATGGTGTGTGGTGGTGTGAGTTAGTAGGTATTTCCTTAGTTGAGGTGCGCAACAAGGTGGGCCCGACACCACGATTATCCAAAAAAGAAAAAAATTACATTAATGCTAGAAAAGTTTGTGACTGTGAAATATCAGCTTTAAATAACATCTACCATCCTTTGTGGTGAAAAAGTAGAGTTGCTTTGTCGTGTTCGAGATGTGGAAACAACCTCTTTGCGAAAATGCAAAGAGGAAGATGCGTACCATATAGGTCATACGTTGACCCTTCTCCTAGCCAGGGAGCAATAACCTTTTATTACTTTTTGGGCATCTTTCATGCCTTAACAAAGTAGAAGAATAGAAGGTTTTGGAATACAAGGTATGATGTAAAATTAAGACAGAAGGAGAATTGCTGGAGGAGATGAAAGTGATTTTATACAACTTTTGAATTTTACACATTGGGAGAAAGAACTATCAAGGTAATTTTAACAGTTGCAACTTTCTTTTATTCTCCATAATATTCATTATAGGAAACAACATTGATATGTTAAAACAATAATGTTAATAAGGTAAAAACAAGTGTATCGGTGGTATCGAATAACTTATCTCATAATTTGTGCAGGCATTGTAGGGTCAGTACTTGCTAAGGAAGGACGATTGCCAAATGTCTCTGATATTTTCTCAGGCGCATTTAAGGTCTTATTGCTATTCACACATTAGTGTTTTGAGAACTCTGGTTGCGTTGCTTTCTAGTTTCTCTACCACGTCAATTTGAAATGAGCTAAATCTAACTACATCGTGTCCTCTGACTGCAGATTGCTTTGAAGGGAATTCGACAAGATAATTCAACCAATTCAACTCCAAAGCCACGCAATGATTCTTTGCTGCAGCAGGTTTTGCAGATTCTTCTTGCTTGTTCATGTTTGATGCATATGGTTTTACTCTTCTTTGGAGTATGTGATTGTTCTTAGTTTGTTCATTATATGATGATGCCAGTTAGAAGATTAAAAATTATTGTAAAGCTAAAATTTTGCATGCCATCCTTGACAAGTGGATATCGGTTGGGAAGTTTCTTGATGGAATAGGTAGAAGGCGTGGGTTATAGAAGATTGATTTTCGCATCTGGGTTATGCCATATGCAGTAACTTTCAGTAGGTGTCTGGTCCATATGAGAGTCTGAGAGAGGAGATTAGGACGTCTTTTGATCAGCATAGAAAGCCTTAGCATTTTCTTTTTGTTGGTTATTTTGGGGGACTAAACATTGGACGAAATCTGGGAGAAAATATTGATTACTAACTGAAGGACGGAAAGTAGGTGGTACACATAGGAAAAGTTCAAATGAATGGTGTAATGTGAAAGGAATGAATCAGCATATGCGCAGTATCTTGTTAAACTACCTTACAAATGTGGCAAGGAACCTTTGGCAACAGAAGCCTCCAAGCTAGCTAGGCAGCCAGGTGATCGTGGAAGGTTTTTGTCGATACAGATGTAGGCTATTAGGAAGGAAATTGTCTCCCCATTTAATCTTAGCCCGGGGTGTCATTGCTTCCTGGATGAGAAGATATGATTTGTCCAAGTCTTGGACTATTTCTTTCATGGATTTTTCACCAGAGTATTGTGGTTATTGAAGATGATGGTATTATTATTGTGGACACTGATATTTTATACCAAGAGCTATTTTATTTAGCATTTTAAGTTTAAACCTTACCTTATCCCAATTTGTTTTTTAGCATGTTAAGCTAAATATTTGTCTCTATTCCGATGTCTCTCTTATAACAAGTCTCCTATAACAAAAATACCACTTCACACCTTTTTTTTCTAATGCAGTTATCTGATTAAAATGATACGACTTATATGTGTCACAACTATTTGTTTCTTTACAAGAATTTTACTACTAGATGGTTTTAGTTTTCAAAGTTAAAAAGGAACATGCCCCATTGCTTGAGGCATATGGCTTACTTGGTCTTGATAAAATGCCCCTTGATCTAGTTTTTTTTCTTGGACAAGAGTATAGGGGTCGAGGAGAAATAGGGGAAGTGGATAATTTGTTGAGCTGATGGGAGGCATTTTTTACCCAACACCGAAGAGTTGAACCAAGATTTCTTGATTAACAGGGTTAAGATCTAATACTTGATTTAGACATGAAGAATTGTCCTCTGGAAAAGGAAATGTTGAATGAATTGATTGTAGATTATGAGATTTTGAAATCTTTTCACCTTGAGGGCAATCATGCTGTGAAGGAACTTGATTTAATTTTTTTTACTTCAAACATTGCTCCTAAATTAATTTGGACTTCACTCATTTTTATTTTATATTTTGAATGCTTACATGCATCCATTATCTTTCTCTCGTTTCTTCACCTATGTGGCCTGGTGGCCTGAAGGAGTATTTTATCAAGGAGGGGTTTGGCTAACTCGAGCTATTTTGTGAGTTTCTGGGCTCAAGTAAGCTCAATGCTGGCTTAGATGTTTACTTATATTGGATGAACTTGAGCTCAACTTTGAGCCCACATTTATGGGACTGAGCCGCGTTAAGCTTGCTTATGTTCATGAGTAATTCATCTTACCTATTTTAATTGAAGTATCAAAAAAGATCATAGATGCTATTAAATATCTTTCTTTAGGTTATATATTTGATGTTCATTTGGTGTCGGGATTAGAGTGAGGTTTTGGGGACAGATGGTGCGGGAACATCATCTTAGGATTCACATATCCGAACACGTACATAATTTCATAATTATGTCAAAAGAAGATGCTAGTCCAACAATTATGGAGTATGTGGAGAACTGTTTCTTTTGGCTGAGGAGGCAGTGCTGAGTCATGAGAACCTGAATGAAAGAGGAACCCAACTATGCTCTAGATGTTACTTATGTGGAGAACAAGTAGAGACAATCAACCATCTCTTTTTACATTGCAAGTGGACACGCTAGCTTTGACAGATTTTTGTCAATATGAGAAAACTTAAATGGGTGAAATCAGGGAGCATAAAAGAAGTGAAGTGCCGGAACAGGGATGGCAATGCAACAAAGGAGGAGCGATGGAAGATTGTCCCAACAAGTATTTGGTGGACAATATGGAGGGAGAGAAATCAGAATGCTTTGAGGAGAAGCAGAACAACATTTAGAAATTTAAGATGAATTGTTTAGCTCTTTATTACTTTTGGTGTAAACAAGAGGTGATATGTCAAACAGAGATATTTTTACAGCTTTAGACTGGTTGTTATCTAGTGAATATAGGACAGTAAAATGTAAGATGTAATACTGTTGAAGGGGGACTACATATGTTGGAGTATACCTATGGATATATAGACTAACTGTTACCATTCTAAAAAAAAGTTATGGAGTATGTGAGGGGGAGAAGTGCATTGAGATTTGAGGTTTAGTGAGGAACTTTCAATCCGAGTTACTCCACAACAAACAACTTCACAGGACAGACAAGATGTATCGAGATGAGGGGCGGGAAAACAAAATCTTTTCAATAATGTCCTGTTATGAGGAGCTTCTGATTAGGGAGAATCAGTTTTTCCACATATCTCAATATGGATCCCTAGGTACCAAGAAAGATGTATTTTTTCACTTGGCTAGCTGCAAGAGGGGTGATCTTGACGAGGGAAAACTTGAGGAAGAGAAAGATTACTTGTGTAAGTTGGTGAGTCATGTGTAAAGATCCAGAAGACGATGTAAATTACCTCCTTTTGCATTGTCGGATAGCTTCTTGTTTATGGTGGGACATTTTGAGATGGTTTGGAATTGAGTAGTTGATGCCGGGCATCGTGAAAGAAACATAGTGTAGTTGAACTTTTAGAAGACGAAGGAGAAGACGCAAGGCATGGGATGTCGCTCCTCTAGCACTAATGTGGACCTATCAGAGACGAATAGGAGAGCTTTTGATAGAGTAGAGAAGGATCTTGTACCCTTGAGGAATAACCTCTTATCCCTTATTTCCTTTTGGTGCAGCCCTGGTTTGCCCATCTTTTAAAGAAACTTTACCTTATAAAATAATCCATTTTTCTGCAACACTTTGAAAAGATTTTGACTTCCTGTATTCAATTCTAAAATTTGCTTAAGCTATAAAATCTTAAGAGTTTTCTGGTAGACCTGAAAATGTGTGAATGGACTGAAATTCAAGTTTGAGCTCATCTCTAAGCTCGGTCAGTTTATTGGCACGAGTTGCGATCAACTCTCAAGATTGATTTGAAGCTTGATTATTATTGGGGTTGGCAGTTCATAGAATTTAATATTGTCTGGTACTTGGAGATCATATAGCTTATATTCTCACTAAAACAGCCTTTTGTTGATTTCTTTCTCCTCTAAAACTTCCTTGTACATGGTTCAATATTATGCTTGTGCAGCTCAAAAGAAAAAGAACATCGATGAGTAGCAAGTAAGTATTTGTGCCTTGTGTAGTTGCTTTACATTATCACTCCTTTTCTATAAGCTGTCAATGTTTTGCTCTTTAATAAAAAAGCAGTTTAATCGATTTCTAATATCAGCATACCTGCTGCTCTGATTTCAAAAGGTCTTTATTTACAGAGAATGATTTTCTTTACAGGTGAATAGCTTACGGCAGGAGCTGCAACTCTTGGCTTCAAATAGATCTGTTACAATTGTGACATCAAGTGGATCAGGTTTCTGCTACTACAGATTGTTAGTTATTATATGGAAGCAATAAAATATTCTTCCGCCTTCAGGTGGAACAGGACCTTTATGACAGGAGTGTCTTTGGACATATCTATTATCATTTTCTTAGTCTACTGAGACAAATTGTGGTCTCATTGTCAGTGTATTACATGCCTTGCAAATTAAAATCTCCTTACTTGTAATACTCTTTCATTCTGCTTCATTTATAGCATTATTTCTTGTAGTGACCAATTATATTTTGTGATTCTATTTTACGCATTTAACTTGTGTTTTAAATTCTATTCAGGTTCTAGCAGATATACTATAATCATTGTTGTTGTGGTGATGGGGTATGGTTATGTTTGGTGGAAGGTAACACCTTTTATTTCTTTCTACTAGATAAAATTATGTCATGATAATGTTGGATGCAAATATTGTGTCTTCTAATTCCTGTTCAAGTAACTATCATCCATTTGATGATCGACTACACCGTCTTTATTTCAAGGAATGGAGTGATCGAGTACATATTGTTTCCTTGCTCTTCAGAGTTTATTGTTCCTAATATATGCCATTCAAACAATTTGTTGAATTAAAAGCAATTGTCGTAGCCAATCTTAGGTATATGATTTTAGTCAAATGTGCAGTATATTGTTCTGTTCCGGGACTGTAGTGAATAAAGAGGGTCAGCTCTTGTTAACCCGGTACAACAAAGTAGTAGAAGAGAGTTGGTACTCATTATATATATATATATATATATATAAATGAAACGGAGCTTAATAGTTAATTATTTGCCTGCTAGTTCGGATGCCATATGCTTGAATATTTTCTCCCGAGTTTCTTGCTTACGAGTTACGATTGCACCTTAGAACTGGCTTGCATGCTTGTAGGGATGGAAGCTTCCTGAATTTATGTTTGCGACCAGGCGGAGCTTATCTGATGCATGTGGTAGTGTTTCCAAACAGCTTGAGAGTGTATATTCATCTATTGCTGTAAGTTATTAATTCCTGATTTACTGTTCTTATCTATACTATTCTAGAAGTATGAAATCCCTATGCAAATGTTGTTATCTTTTATCCTTAAAAAATAAATTTCACATTTGGCAAAATTGTGATTTAATTATTTTTCTTTGAAATCAACTGCTCCATCCATCCCAATCTATGTGATGCAAATTGACTGTGCATGGAATTTAAGAAAGACAGAGACTTTTGAAATTGGTGGTCTAAAACAAGCCGTAGGTATTTTTGTGTGACCATAAATCATCTCATTCTTTTTGGGACAAACTAAAAAGTAAAATATATCACATAAATTGGGACAAAGGGAGTAAATTTTTGCTTATTAAATCTTTTCTTATTTGAATTATGTAGAAGCCCTAATATTTAGGGTTTTAAAATCGATTAAGATTGAGAAGGGATCGGGTCGGGACCGGGGCGGGACAGGCTGGACTGGGGCGGGCCGGGACGAGACATTGTCCCGTCCCGGTTCGAGTCCCGATACCGATTTTTTTTTTAACTACTCGTGACCGGGCCGGGATAGGGCCGACCCGGCTCACTGGCCAGCCCTAGTTCAAGCCATGTAAACAGCCTCTTGCAGAAATGTGAGGTAAGGCGGCATACAATAGACCCTTGTGGTCCGGCCCATTCCCTGGACCCCGCACATAGCGGGAGCTTAGTGCACCGGGCTGCCCTTTTTGTGTTTAAAAAATAATCTTGTAAGATTTTACTTTATACAAATCATTTTCCTTATTTGAATTATGTAATATAAATATAATATTCTCTCTTTTCGTTGTGCACATTTATTTGAGTGAAATTTAACTCGGTGGGGTCGGAAGTATTTCATTTAGTGCCTGTGTTATTCTATATTATAGGTGCTGGTTACAGGATATTGAATTTACCAGGAGTTGCATCAACTAAATTCCATACCAGAATGGATTCTTCTATAACTCCATTTCAATTCAAGTAGTACTATTAAAGGGAGTTGTAACTTGTAAGCTTCTTACTATTAGAGAATGCACAAAGAAAAAGGAAACAAGTGGGTAGCTAAATCCTTGGGAGCTGAAAGTAACATAGTAAAACACATCTCTACACAAAAGTTCATATTATAGAGGGCTTAAAAGACAAATCACAATTACAAAGGTTGAAAGGTGGCGTAGTCTAAATTAATTATGATATTGTACTATTTTTTAAAATTTTAATCATTATAAAAAAGGAGACAATGTCGCTAGAATCCTTCAAAATTAAATATGATTGACCACTTTTGTGTATTATAAGGTTTACAATACTTGATAATTTCCGATGCTTAGGATTATAATACATTGAGATAACGGAGTATAGTACATTTTCATATTATATTTGTACTTTGTGTTATTTGACAAATTTTTGAAGATTCGCTATAGAGCCAACAACATTCATTTCTAATAGACCAAAAGATTCGAAATTTCAATGTGTTATTGCGTCATTGACAAATCTTTGAAGAATCGTGATAAATTAATTATTGTGTTACTTGTTTGTTTACAGTTGGGATATGTTGCAGGTGCAACTTAATGAGGACATGACCTTAGATAGAGGGTTGTGGAGGACACGGATTATGGTAGAAGGGTAGTAGGTAGTCGAGCATAGTCCTACTTACGCTTACAAACTGGTAGTTGTAGTGTTATTATTGTAGGACCGCTTGGCCTATCATACTAGTAGGCGCAGTATGACTTTATAGTAGTGTTTGATTTCTGCTGCTATGTGTTCATTAATGTACTTTGTTTATCTTATGTACCTGCGTTAGTTACTGCTTCTTTTTTCAGAATGCACTAGCATGACTTATTCACTTTTGATACCAGCAATTTCATACTGCTTTAAATTTCTTGTCCGGGTCTGACCGTTTCTCTTGCTTTGTTTGTGCTTATGCTTTGTCTTGAGCCGAGGGTCTCTCGGAAACAACCGCTCTACCTACCAAGGTAGAGGTTAGGTCTGCGTACGCTCTACCCTCCCCAGACCCCACACTGGGTATGTTGTTTGTTTGTTTGTTTACAGTGTTGGGTCACAAAAGTAGCAACAATTTTCATAAGATAATCCCATAGAAGTCCTCAGACACAATTAGGCATCTAAGGACTTCTGTGGAGTGGGGGTAGGATTTTTTCCTATTGAGCTAGCTAAATGAGATCAACATTCATCATTTCATCATTTTCGGGAACTTACACTTCTTATTTTTTATTTTATAACTCAAACACATCAATATTTATGTAGTTTTTAAAGTTGTGTATTCATTATGAAGTACACACGCAAAATGCGTTCCCAGAGACTAGTACATTTAAACATGTGAAACTCAGGGTGAGTTGGACATTAATTACAGTGTAATTTCCATGTACCATTTCTATGAAGTGAATATTGTATGCTTGGTGCAAGTCCAATGTCATTGGAGTGTTTCCAGTGGTTATTACCTTAGTTTGTATTCAAAATGGTAAATTCAAGACTGGTCATTATGGTGGCTCTGTTTCCATGCATCTTGAAATTCACGATTGAGGTTGCACTTCTCTCTGTTTGTGTGTTACATGTCTCTTGTTGATGAAATAGTCATCAAGCTAGGAGGAGTCACCTCCCAACTTCTGCGCCTGAAATGGCACTTATGAAACCATCTTTTCAGTTTTCACAACAAAATACTCATCAACCTAGGAATTTGACATTCATATTATGACTTTGATAATCGTGGACTCGTGGTGCACGGGTCATTTTGTGCGTACCTCAACCAATTTCACGGGGTACCTGGTACGTCCCTCCAGCACAAGTATCCGTAACTCTGTATACCAAGACTTGGATAGATGAGAAAGAAATCACCTAGTGTTTTGCCCCTGCTAAGATTTGGACCTGAAATCTCATGGTTCTCAACCCACTTCATTGACCACTAGGACACGCTCTTGAGGTGCATTCATACAATCTCCTTTTTGTGTTGGTTTTCATAAAAAACGTTTTTAGTGCTCTCAAATTGGTGATTATTAGAATGATTTTACTAGCATTGTCTAGATACCTTCTGTATCTGTGTGCTCATTGACATATGGCATGGCACTAGCAGTGGCTGTAAATCATTTATCTGTAGTTCCAGGGGTTATGAATGCTATATTAAGCACGCATGACTGCATGAGCCTTGTATATTTAACCATTAAAGATTTTTCTACAGCTGACCTATTCTACTCTGATTCATGACCCAGACCCAAAAAATAAAAATAAAAATAAAAAAATTAACTGCATGCTCATTCTGCATGTGGCTATCACACAAAGATGCCCAAGGTTTGCTCGCATCTGTTATCACACAGTAGGTCCAATATTTTTATGTTTTCTACCCCTTGGTGAGGAGGGCAGTTAGTATGTGTACTGGAAAGATATCTGTTAAGATCATGACAATTGCTTGCTGTAATGTTTGTACCTTTTCTGTTATGTTTTAGTGTCTTAAAAATTTGTTGGGTTCCTTTATGTTGCCAGGCCACAAAGCGTCATTTAACTTCACGAATTGACCGCGTGGATTCTAAGATTGACGAGTGTGTGGATAATACTGCTGCAACGAGAGATGAGGTGAGGCTAATAATGGCTTGTTTATTTAGTTAAGTTGAAGCTTTGAGATTTCTTGTAATTGTCGCAGCATCATTAAATATATAGGTTTCTGAAATTCGAGGGAAAGTGAGAACATTTGGTGAGGATGTCCAGTCAGTACACCTTGTTGTCCAATCACTGGTGAGAAAATCTTCTATCCATCAGCATTTCCATATGTATTTTGTTCTCATTTTATTTTACCTCGTTAAGAACTGAAAATCGCTTATTCTTATATGAACAGGAGACCAAAATTAGTAGAATTGAAGGGAGGCAGGTATTTGAATTGGCTTTCTAATTTCATAATTTTGATTAAGCTTAAATTATGTCCATGTTGTAGCCATGTTGGTATTATGATCTGTGTAGAATGAAACAAACTTTGGCGTGGGAAAGTTGGTTGCTTTTGTGAGGAGCATTGAAACTAATAGAGCCAAAGAGCAGATTGAGGTATGACTTGTCTTATTGTTTCACTTCTTTCCCTATGTTTTTCTTCTAACTGTGTTGTCTTCATGTGTAGGGACCCCCATCTAGATCATCTAGACCTGCCCTTGAATTACCATCAGTATCTCCCTCAGCACGGGTAATTGTGAAACTATTTTCACATTGCTGGGTCAATAGTTTCATTGTTAGAACTTATCGCGCCGCAGACCTAGTTCCTTCTTCCTTCTCTTGTTTGTGTGTCTTTTTATTTTATTCCGCTCCCGGGGAGTCAGAAAAGTTGAATGATCTATTTATATCTGTTGCAAGACCACATTGATTATGATTTGTCAAAGGATATCTTCAGTCATCTGGACAGTCTGACTCTACTAACTTCTGTATAAATAGATTCAAAGTCCTTCTGGCAAATTTACATTATAGAGCGATTTCTTTGCTTTTTATATCAGATTTTCAGTTTTTTTGCATGCCAATCTTGTGATAACTATATGCACTGTCGTAGTAATAACCCGCATTTTGCTTCTTTTTTTTTTTCCGGCAGACTGGCTCTTTGCCTCCAAATTTATCAGTCGAACCACCATCTCCATCTGCGGCTAGTGTATCTCCGAAGGTTAGTTATTCGGTTGATTTTTGCAGCAATTAATTCTGCCCCACTTAAGAGTTCATTAGCTTTATAGAAGCAGTTTTTTTTATGAGCAAAATTGCCACTTAGCTTCGACTGGAAATACAACATGACACTATGGGTGGCCAGTGGGCCGGGCTCGGGTCTGGCGGGCCGGGTCTGGCGGGGTCGGGGTCGGGGCGGGACATCCGGGGGTCGGGACATGACACTGATTGCAACTTTATGGTGTTGTCCAAAAGTTGCAAATTACATAATAAAATTGCAATTAAAAAAATTACATTTTCAAAAAAATCTGTTCTAATTGCTTGATGATTTCATGTGGTTCTTCGGTTGGAATAGGTATTTGTTGGTCAAATTGATCCACGTCGCTTCTACTACCTTCGGTTAAGATTTCGTTGTAGTTTTCATCATCTTCTTCGTTGATCTCCGGTTGACCGCACCTTTCTCGCTCCGCTCGTATCCAATCTCTCGAATAATACCGCAATTTCCAAGCCGTCTCCGGCCAATGAGTGTCTGTGGTCTCCTATTTGATATCTGCTGCGAGAAAAAGCGCTTTCCGACGCGAGTTGATGACGCTTGAATGTTCAAAACATCTCGAGCCATCAATGAAAGTGTCGGAAAGGTCTTCTCATTCCCCTCCAAAGTATTTCAAAGAAGTCTTCTTGTCCATCTTCATTGATAACTTCTTGATACGGTACGAACCCCGCAAAACAAAAATATCCAACTCGCTAATTTGGTTAGTAGAGGTACGGCCGCACATTCTATTTCGAGGCTTTCAATACTAGCGCGAAACAAAGATGTCTTTTGTGAGGTTGTGTTGAAGATGAAGAAGATGGTATGGTAGCCAGATACGTTACTAGCATTTTCTTGTTGATAAAATCTATATATATTTTTGCGGTGGTGTTCTACGCTATTCAACACTTCTTCTTTAGTTTGTTCAATAGGTGGTGGGTGATTTAGATTTTTGGGACTTGGAGGTGGTAGTACTTCTATACAATCGTAAATAGTTTCAATTAGTGATTTAGTACCGTCTATTTTAATAGTAGGATTTAATACAGAACCAATAATATAAATAGAAGGAATAGGAATAAAATATTTTTTTATTTTGACAAACATTTTTTTAATAGTTTGCCTTATAAGTTTGGTTTTTCCATATATTCACTAAGTAATAAAAATATTAGAGTTATATAAAATAACATAGTTGAAATAGTAGGATAATATATACCGGAAAATTCTTTTGTTGCTTGAAAAAATTTCTCTAAAAATAACATAGTTGAAATAGTGGATACTTCTTGTGGAATTCTTCTAAAAGGTAGTCCACAATCATGACAAATTTTTTTATATTCTTTTCTACGTTGTACTTTATTACTTTTAAAAATAAAGTTTATAGCAAATTGTATTTTACTAAGAATGTCTTCAAAAAGTGATAGACCATCCTTTACAATTAAGTTATATATATGGCACGCGCATTTTATATGAAAATGGTCTGGAAAAGATGGAGCTAAACTATTTTTTAACATTGTAATTGCGTAATTGTTATTAGAAGCGTTATCTAATGTAATAGTCATAATTTTATCGGTAATTCCGTAATAATCGCACACTTGATAAATATTTTCTGCAATAAAAGTACCGGTGTGCCTATCATCTATATATCTATACGCTAAAATACGTTTTTGCATAGACCATTTATAATCTATCCAATGACAAGTTACGAGTTAAATAATCATGGCCGTTAGTACTACGACCTATATCGGACGTGATAGATACTTTGCCATTAAAATGATATAATGAAAAACGTAAATATTGTTGATATTCATGCGCAAATTTAAATACATCTCTCTTAACGATTTGACCTAGGAAAATCGTTAAAAGCGAGGATTATATATATCTCTAATGTAATGAATAAACCTAGGGAGATGAAGGAAATGAAAAAGGCAAACCCTCCACAACTAATTTTGATATTGCTTCCCTATCTCTATGTTTGTTGTATTTAGAGCCTACAATTCCCCCAAATCATAGGGTTAATTTGACCACATGTACTTGGTCCGGACGATGTCGTATGTGAACCTTGTCCCGATGGAGCGGCCGTTTGCGCACCCGGTTTTGAAGCCCGGTATTGGGCATACCTAGCCGGATGAGCACTTACTACGTGTCTAATTAAACCCCTCGTCCCACCGTGACCTTTTCCGCTTTTAAATTTTAAAACATTTTTACAAATTTTACATATGGCTACTTGATTCTCTACGTCCCTATCAAAAAATGTCCATGCATCGATTTTAATGGTCGTTTTGGCTTTGGACCTCGTCTCATACTAGGGGAATAGGAGGTATTTCGGTTGAAGGTGCACTAGTGGGCGTGTTGTCATCAATATTAGTGGGTGTATCGTCTAGATCATCGTCTAAATTAAAGTCTTCTTGAGTTCCGGAAAATAACTCGTCTAAATCTAATGGTATTGTAGAAAATGTTGAGTATCAACAAAATCATCTGTGTAGGAATAAGATGACTAGAAGAAGTACCCTTGCCCTGGTTGCCTCTACTAGAAGAAGCACCCTTACCCTTACCCTTAAACATACCTTTTAATCCTTCCATTTTAATTATGATAATAAATAATTAAAGACAATAAAATTAAGTGCGCTAAATAAAATAAACGGAGACAATAATAATTTAATGAAGGAACGAATGTACCAAACGCGACGTAAGTCCCGCCCCCGTTTTTTTTTTTTTTTTTTTTTTTTTGTAGACGGGGTCGGGTCGGTACCTACCCAGAGTGTAAGTACCTTATAGAAGTTTTTCAACCTTGGTCTTAACAATCAGAATACTTCAGAAGTTTAAGTCTTCCAGTAGTTTGTTGGAGCTGGAGAATATGCTAGCTATAAGTTGCTGGATGTGTTAATTTGGAGAATATGCTAGCTATAGATTGTTGGATGTGTTAATTTGGAGAATATGCTAGCTATAAATTGTTGGATGTGTTAATTTGGCTTGCACCACGATAAAAGAAAAAAAGTCTCATAGATCTCGCTCGTGCGACCCCATCCCAGAAAACCCACGTCCGGAGACCTCCGGATGCGCCAATAACAGGTCAGACGCCGGTGATGCGTAGATACGACGCGCCGGCGAGTGGACCGTTTTCCTGCGACTTTTTTTAAAAAAAAAATATTCTGCGGGAGTCCCAGGCCTTTCCGAGGCTACCCCAAGTTTTTTGTAACTATCTAAGCGCCGGAAAGCGATTTTTCCGGCGGTATTTTTCCAGATATGTTCTTTCTCGGGTATTGCTAGGCCGTTCCGACCCTACCGTGTTTTTGCACCTACAGCCAAGGCTTCAAAGCCCCGGTGATTTTTTCGGCAACTTTTCCGGCAACCCATCAGGTTACAACCACTCGGAGTAGTTTCCGGTCGGGTTTGCACAAGACTAAATTTTTTTGGCAAGGTCAGGCGGTGAATAGTAACTCCGGCAGTGAACAATATTTCCAGCAGGGAACATTTCTTCCGTTGTTGAATAGTGGATTTCGGCGACGAACGGGTTCGATTCACCTGAAGTTGGTACCTCCAGGTGCCCGTATTCATTCTTTGTCCTTGGAGTTAAATTTTGCTTGCTTCGTTGTCTTAAATCTTAACATTATATTCTTGTCCTTTGTTTTATCTATCCGGTATGTAGTAGCCTAACATACCTTTAGATTCTTGCTAACTTGTGTGTTAGCGTTAACCTTTGATTAGTTTTTTTACTCTAGTGGCTTTGGTGAATGATGGTAGACTAAGGTCATGTTCTCGGTCCAGTACGGGGGCGAGGGTTAGGAGGGGTTGGTGGGGTAAGGGAGATGCTAGGCTGAGAATAGGGTCTTGGAACATTGGACTTTAACAGAAAAGTCCATAGAGTTAGTTAAGATTCTTAAGAATATTAATATAGCGTGTGTCCAGGAGACCAAATGGGCAGGACCTAAGGCTAAGGATGTGGATGATATAAGTTATGATTCTCAGGTAGGTCGAGGTATAGGAATGGGGTAGACATTTTAGTAGACAGCGAGCTAAGGGATAAGATGGTAGAGGTGAGGAGGGTCAATGACAGGATGATGACGATTAAGTTGGTAGTTGGAGGAGTCACTATGAACATTATTAGTGCTTACGTGCTGCAGGCGGGCTTGGACGAGGAGGAGAGGAGGCTTTTGAGAGGATTTGGACGATACCACCTACTGATAAGTTATTTGTAAGAGGGGATTTCAATGAACATATCAAGTCACTTTTGGGGGGCTATGACGACGTACATGGAGGCTTTGGCATCGGGGCAGGAACGGGGAGGCGTATCACTTTTGGAATTCGCTAAAGCTTTGGGATGATGATAGCTAATTCGAGGATCCTGAAGGAGGACCATTTGGTGACTTTCGTACTTCGGTGGCTGACTCAGATAAACTTTTTGCTCATTAAAAAGGTTGATAACGGTCTTTGTAAAGACTGCAAGGTTATTCTGAAGGAGTGTCTGACAACCCGACATAAGCTTTTGGTGATGGATTTGGAAATCAAGATAGAGAAGAAGAGGAGGGTTGTGGATGACAGACAAAGAATCAAATGGGGGAGTTTGACCTTGGCTAGTGCACAGGAGTTGGGGAGAGGATGATGGTCGGGGGGCTTGGGGAATAGTGGGGATACGATCGGTATGTGGGATAGGACGGTCAGTTGCATTCGGAAGGTAGCTAAAGAAGTGCTAGGGGTCTCGCGGGGTAGTCGTGGTGGGCATCGAGGGAACTGGTGGTGGAATGGTAAAGTTCAAGAGAAGGTGGAAGCAAAAAAAGTGGCGTATGCAAAATTAGTAGAAAGCAAGAATGAAGTGGTGAAATAGACGAATAGAGAATGGAGGTAGGGCAGGTTTGGAGTGGCTGACTAAGTTGTTTAATGTCATTTTTAAGACTACAAGAATGCATGAAGAATGGAGGTAGAGTACGATGATTCCTTTGTACAAGAACAAAGGTGACATCCAGAGTTGCAACAACTATAGGGTATCAAGCTGCTAAGCCACACTATGAAAGTTTGGGAAAGGATCATGGAGATGAGAGTGAGAAGAGACGTGTCTATTTTTGAGAACCAGTTTGGATTCATGTCGGGGCGTTCGACTATATAAGTCATTCATCTTATTAGGAGGTTGGTGGAGCAGATAGGGAGAGGAAAAGGGACCTACATACGATTTTCATCGACCTCTAGAAGGCATACGACAAAGTCCCTAGCGAGGTGCTATGGAGATGTTTGGAGGTTAGAGGTGTACCTGTGGCGTATACTAGGGTGATCAAAGATATGTATGATGAAGCCAAGACCAAGGTACGAACAATAGGAGACTTGGAGCAAGCCCATTCCTATTTTTTTGGTGATGGATGGAATAACGCGACAAAATCAAGGGGAGGTGCCATGATGTATGTTATTCGCAGATGACAATCCTGATTGATGAGACCCGCAACTGAGTGAATGCTAAGCTGGAGGTTTGGAGACACTGGAGTCTAAATGATTCAGGCTGAATAGGACCAAGACAGAATACTTGGAGTGCAAGTTCAATAACGGAAGCGACCTTGAGACAAGCGTGGAGGCGAGACTTGGTACTCAGGTCATTCCAAAAAAAGGAAGTTTCAAGTATCTCGGGTCCATTATCCAATGGAACAAAGAGATTGATGATGATGTCACACATCGTATTGGTGCATAGTCGATGAAATAGAGGCTTGCTTCTGGAGTATTGTGCGATAAAAAGGTGCCACCAAAATTTAAGCAAGTTCTATAGGGTGGTGGTTAGACCGATTATGTTGTATAGGGCAGAGTGTTTGCCAGTCAAGGCACATCCAAAAGATGAAAGTTGCGGAGATGAAGATACTGAGATGGATGTGTGGGCATACAAGGAGGGATATGATTAAAAATGATGATATCCGGGACAGGATGGGAGTGGCCTCAGTGGAGGATAAGATGCGAGAAGCGAGGTTGATATGGTTCGGGCATATGCAGAGGGAGAGATACAAATGCCTCGGTGCGGAGGTGTGAGAGATTGACTATGGACGGGTTCAAGAGGGGTAGAGGTAGGCTGAAGAAGTATTGGAGAGAGGTGATTAGACAGGATATGGCGCGGTGCAACTTACTGAGGACATGACCTTAGATAGGGGATTGTGGAGGACACGTATTAGGGTGGAAGGGTAGTAGGTAGTTGAGCGTAGTCCTACTTACGCTTACATACTGGTAGTTGTAGTAGTATTAATGTAGACCTGCTTAGCCTATCGTACTAGTAGACGCAATATTGCTTTATAGTCTCCTGTCGTTTGATTCCTGCTGCTGTGTGTTCTTTTTTGTACATTGTTTATCTTATCTACCTGCGTTAGTTATTGCTTCTTTTTTCAGAATGCTTTATCATGGCTTATTCGCTTTTGTTACCATCATTGTCATACTACTTTAAATTTCTTGTCCGGGTCTGACCGTTTTTCTTACTTTGCTTGTGTTTATGCTGTGTGTTTGAGCCGAGTGTCTTTCGGAAACAGTCGCTCTACCTACCAAGGTAGAGGTAAGGTCTGCGTACACTCTACCCTCCACAGACTCACGTTGTGGGAGTTCACTGGGTATGTTGTTGTACTAATAAAAAGAACTAATCCTCTTTTAAACTTTTGCAGCGTCCTTTGGAAGGTGCTTTTTCTGCCTCAGGCCTGAAGGTAGTAATGAGTTTCTTTTTATTTCTAACCTTTTTAACCATGGCTATACAGATCTGAAATTAGGCCCTTTTTGTTTTCCTCTCTTTAGGAGCTTGGAGGTATATCAGATGTAGTCAAAGTGTCAAATGAAAGCAGTTCTCAGGCCAATGCTGTTTTCACGTCAGAACAGAGGAGCAATGAGAACTCTTCTTATAGTGCTGTGTTTGGGCGTAAGTTTCCAGGCTTTGGTGCTTCTTTTCTCACAAGAAGCCGCAGTGCTATGCAGAATAAGTGAGACAGTTCATCAATCATTAAAATAATTGAACTTTGCTATGATATATATTCAAGTTTAGTGTTGCTAGCTGAGCATTAATCATGGCTCAGTGAGTATATTGCCATTTTTTGATGGCTGAATTTTGTAGAGCCAGTATTTATCGAGGTAAACCTAGGGTACATGTGTAAGTTCAGGCTAGAAATTGTCTACATACGGTTAGATAAGCTGAAGAAAGGAAAAGCAGGAAATTGGACAAGGGGGATCTTCATGTCAAATTATCTCCTCTACTATATCAAAACAATATTATCTTCTGTTTTCTGCATTTTCATTTGTCTGCAGCTTGTCGTACCTAGGTCTTTGCTTTCTATCTGTTGGGTTGATTTGGTGTCTGTAGTACTTAGACCTGGAGCAGTTTCTGTCTCAATCAGGACCAATGTATAGTCCAGGAATGCCCTTATGTTACAAATGATACTCAATTAAGCATCAGCGGAGATGGTCTGAAGCCATCGTTGGTGAGCGTTTGTGGAATCCTTATAGGCGGTCAAGCTGCATTAATGAATCGTCCAGCTTTGACAAGGCTCTTGGCTGGTAGAAATGAAGCATACCCTTACGGGGACTTAGCTCACGCTCATGCTCACGCTCATGCTCATGCTCATGCAGAGGGAACCTTAAGCATGGGTTATTTGTTGATTGCTATAGATGTTCACATAAACCGTCTCCCTTCCAACTGGCTTCACGTATAATAGACTACTCATTTGCTTACATTGCTTGGGGCTGGCAAGAAAGGTCTTTGGGACCTTCACCTTTTAATTTTCTGGTATTGGCCCTTGGTTTGGGACCTTCACCTTTTAATATTCTGGTATTGGCCCTTGGCATTTTCAGTAATTTGAATAAGAACATTATGTAAGTTCAAGATCTTACTCCTCTTTCAGCATTCTTAATGGCTCAAACGATCTCAGTTTCTGTGGTACTGCCATACAAGGAAAAATTAACCTCAGTAGCTATTTGACAATGAGTTAAATTTCTTTCCATCTGAACGGTATCGAAGCTGCAACAAGCCAATCATATGAGAAGACGTGATATGTTACTCAGACAACTCGAAAGAAACCTAACTAGATACTTCCTCAGTTAAGAAAAATTCTCGTTCAGAAATTAAAGCACATGTGCCTTCCATCTGCGAATATTATAAAAGCAAATCTAGAAAGTGCATTGTTAAATTGAATACCAAGGTTCATGTCCGCTTTCGATTCAATATCTTTCTTAACACCTGGAAAATTATATGCCTCTATAGTAGCCTACAACGGACGGGCTTCACCTTCAAAGGAGAGTAATCGGTCTGCGGACAGCAAGGCCAATGACTTGTCCTTGAGTCCTCTCAATGCCTCTCATGTCATTTCCTTCGCTTGGGACTCACTAGCACACTCTTTGCTGCTTTTGTGCTTGATGACTTCTGATGAATCAATGATAGAGATCCTTCTCTAACAGCAGTTGAGATATATGTGGTATATGGCTTGTGATTAGCGTGAAAATTTTATGTCCAAGTGGGTAATCATGGCTCCCACGAGGGAGGTGCTTAATAGGTTTTCCACAATGGAAATTTTTGAGCAACAAAAAAATTGTTTTTCTTCCGTCTAAATCGAATTTGGAGAGTAAGGCAAAAATAGTAAGAATGTTGAGAATAAGCGAGGATGGCATAGACTCAGATTGACGGTTTAAATAGCGAGGGTGGTAATAATTAGCCCCGTTAGTGAAACGTGCCTGCTCTTTAGATGCCAAACACTGCTAGCAAAAAGATGTCGCCGAATAGACGGAAGGGTGCATTTAATGCTGCCCTGACAATATGTCAAATCATGGGAAGAGTTGCAACGCTTCACTTGTTTCTCTCTCAAACTTTGAAAAAAGCTCTTTCACTTCTATAAAATGAAGGTTCCGAAAAGTGGGGAACTATCTGTATTAGGAAAAATGTGCACTCGGATACTTTGAGCAACCGGATACGTGGGGATTTCGGAAGGTCTTCACAGATGTCTTCCAGTCCCAACAACTCGGTCACATCGGTCGACCTCTGGCAGAGTGCCGTAACATGAATGAACGTTGGTGTTGCAAATATGTTATATCATCCATGCTTTAGTGTGGAAAAGTCTCATTTTATCTTGTATAAAGATAGCTTAGGGAAAAGGAAGTGTATCTTCTTTTTCACACTTGTAACCCTAGCCTCCATTTTCTCTCCGATCTCATATTGAAGAACATCTATTATTTGGAATATACATTGAATCTTTCTTTCTTGATCTTATCTTACATTGTGGTTCTATTTATCGTTTTTATTTACAAGCAAAATTGGACATACTTAGGAGTTTCCAGGATTGTATATGACCCACTTGTCTTTCAAATCTCAATTAAAACAAATTTCTAACTGGTATTCTACTTCATCCGATTTTACTGGAAAACACTGATGTTTGTGTGTATATATATTGACACAAACAAATAGTGAGATCCATAAAAAAAATTAATTTATTAAACCTAAGAAATCTTGATTTTTTGTTGTAGCGAAGATCAAAACAGATTTTAAAGGCCAAATGTGTGAGGAAGTAAATGAGAAAATTGCACGTGCTGGCAAAGATCATCCTTGTGTAGTTTTGGTGGTGTTGCTTCAGGCCCCCAATGGCTAAGTCTGTCTGTATGTATTGTTTCAAAATTGTCATTCCTTTCATCTATTTGGTTTAAAATTGCTTTTTCCTTCTACCCATTTGGATTAAAAATGTCCTTAACATTAAATTTAAGTCTAAAATTGTCCTCATTTTAACGGAATCTGATTTGAAATATATGAAATTTTTTAAATTAAATATGTGGACATTGTTTTTATCAGTCCACATGTAATTAGGCCCAAATTCATTCACAAACCAAACCATTTTTTAAAGACCCAACACTTTTTCTTCCCTATTACTTTCATTATGTGGTTCATTACTAGTTGAAGAATTTCCAAAAATCCATTAAAAAATCTTAGAAAATCTTCTTCTTGATTATGATAACTAATTGGCAGATGTTGCTCCTGATCATATTGTTGTAATGCCAATTATGTATTCGGTGAAACAAAATTACCTCCTGCTGGTTATTGAATACTTGTTGATGAGAGTTGTAACATATCCAAATTGAGTACTGCCATATTAAACTCTTTCAGAGAAAGTGAGTTTGGCTTTGTTGCCTTTGAATCTAAGTTGAAAGTAATTGGGAGGAAGAAGTGTTATGGTCTTTAAAAAATGGATTTGGATTAATGGGTTGAGTTGTGAATGAATTTGGGTCTAATTACATGTGGATCAATAAAATAATACCACATATTTAATGAAAAAAATTCATATATTCCACATCAACTTCTGTTAAAATAAGGGTAATTTTAGACTTAAATTTAAGTTAAAGGCATTTTTTATTTAAACAGGTGGAAGAAAAGACAATTTTAAACTAATAAGTGAAAAAGGACATTTTAAAACTATTTCTAATAAGTTAAGGATATTTTTTACCCTTTTCCAATTATAGAATAGAGAGTCAGGCTGCTTTCATAGATTGCCACTAGTTGCCTACTACTATCAACTTTCTTTAAAATGATCCGTTAACATACTTTATTTAGATATCATATTCAAACTTCTTATTGGAGCTGCCATTTTTTTTTTTAATATTCAGCATCTCGGCTTACGTAAGACCATTCTTAGAGATAGTAGTCCCAGTCCCTCAGCACTACTACCAGTAAATCGCGGGATGTGCCTGAATGATCAGGATTTGAGAACGAGCAACTGATATCACCTACAAGGTCCTACCCCAGAAGAGAGTAAATTGCTTCCACCAGGGTTCGAACCCACGTTGCAGGCCTCCAGCTGAATTTTAAGTTCCCCTCTTTTATCATTCAGCTATATCCCGCGGACAAAAAGTACAACCATATATTTGCTTCAAATATTATTCCCTATGACCATTCTCCTCATCTACCACTATAATGGGCCCACTCATTTCTACAACCTATAGAAACTACGTATTTCCCCAAATGAAAAACAAAAATAGAGTTTTAAATCATTCTAAGGGAGCACCCTTTTTGACATTTTTTCAAGCAAGGTCCTTATCTTCTTTAATTAGTTCAAAATCTTGCTACAAACAGTTTCCTAATCTACTTTAGTAACTTATTTTGTGGGCAAGACTGCTTTGCTTTTGATGATGTATATAAACCAAACCCTTTGAAATAAGCAAGTTCCAAGGCGTTAAGTTATCTAGGTTAAGTTATAAATGAATACTAGAATAGCAAGTTCCCTTGTTTGACCAGGCAGTTTCTGTTTTAGACAATTACTTTAGTTTTATTATTTATATAGGGATGACAAATATATACTTAAATAAACAAAATATATGATGTGCATATGCAAAGCCGTGTGTCAGATGTTAAGTTTGATGGATAGCAAAACGACAGAAAGAGAGCACTCAGCAGGAGTAATTGATTGTTGAAATAAAGTTGAAACACGAGATTCTGATCTTTGTGATTACTAACATTCAAATAAATTTTCAGTTCTATAACAAGTGGTGTTTTAGGTGCTGCTTTAAAATTTTAAGAAAAAATTAATTTTATTTATATAATTAAAAATCATTAAATAACTTTTCTTTTTTATACATTAATTATAGATAAGTTAATAAAAATACTTATAATTTTCTAGAAGTGAGCAATTTCTTAAGAGTTTTGCATAAGCTGAAAACACCACTTATTATAAAATGGATAGAGTAATTAATTAAACACAAGTGAGTGTTTATTACTCCATCCGTCTCAAATAGGCGGCTTTCTAGTAAAAGAATATTTGTCCCAAAATATCAATAGTTTTAGGAATTTAAGAAAAAAAATTAGCGTAGTAACTTTTCCAACTGTACCCTTATATTGAAGAACTATTTCTTCTTAATAGTGCTCAATTCTCAAGAAACATCTTATAAATAGCGATAAGTTAGTATGTTAAAATCGAAACAGGGACAAGAATTTAGAGAAATAAGAATAATGGGAGAATTATTTTCTACTTTTCATTCATCATAATGAACTCCTTATATAGAGGTAAGATCCTCATTTTTCTAATACAATTTTTCTAGTCTAATAAGCTAAAGGATAACTCTATTCTAATAGGACTATAAATCCTACATTACCATAATTACCAAATCCCTAACCTATTGAAGTCGGAGCATGAGGGTCTCGAATGTCCAACTTGCTAAGTAAATATTCATGTTGCGATTTGCCCAAAACATTTGTAAACACATCGGTCAATTGCTCACTGGTTGACACATGATTGAAAAGTATTATTCCGGATTGGAGCGCATCCCGGACATAGTGACAATCGACTTTAATGTGTTTGGTCCGTTCATGAAACACCAAATTTCACACAATATACAGTGCTGCTTGACTATCACAATACATTTTCACCGAAAATTTCTATTCGACACCCAAACTATGTAAAATTTCTTTTAACCATTTCAACTCACAGACTATCATTGTCATTGATCGATATTCAGCCTCTACTGACGAGCGAGAGATAATATTTTGCTTCTTGGTTTTTCATGATAAAGGTGAATTCCCGAGGGATATAAACCAACCGGTAAGTGATTTTTGAGTCAACGGACATCCGACCTAGTCCGAATCACACCATCTATACAACTGGAGACCATAATTTTTTCTCATCACAATGCCTTCTCTTAGGTTCTTCTTCAAGTACCGCACTACACGAAAAGTCGCGTTCCAATGTGCTTCATTTGATTATTGCATGAATTGGGAGAGAACATGCACGCAATACGACAACTCAGGTCTCGTAAAACTGAGGTATATTAGTCTACCGACCAGATGGCGATATGGTTCTGGATCTCCTAAAGTAGCTCCTTTGGCAACGCCAAACTATGATTATGTTCCATAAGAGTATTGATTGGTTTAGCTCCAGTAAACCGAATTTAGAAATTATATCCAATGCATATTTTTTGTGACAGAAAAACAACTCAGTTGGTCCACGTGCAACTTCAACTCACAGAAAGTACTTTAGAGGATCCAAATCCTTCATTTGAAAGCAGGTGCGGAGATAGTCTTTGAATCGTTCAACGACACTATGATCATTTTTGGAGATAATCAAGTCATCCACATAGACTACGACGTTAAGTTGCATACCTCCCCGATGCATAGTGAATAGAGAATAATCAGAGTACAACTGTTTGAAATTATATTTCATCAAAGCACTTTACAATTTCACAAACCAACACTTTGGAGCTTGCTTCAAACCAAACAAAGATTTTTGGAGTCAACATATTTGCCCCGGATTAGAAACACAAAATTCCGATGGAAATTTCATATAAACTTACTCTGTAAGCTCGCCTTTGTCACACCTGAAACTGGGGTGTGTGGCCAACACATAGTGCCGCCCCGGCCCGAGCGTACCACTCTGAAACATAACCTATAAACTAAATAGAAACTGCGGTCGACAGGGCTATAACAACATGAATATACAAGACATCATCTGGACATCACAACATGAGGAGAACAACAACTTCAAACACTATATATAATATGGTACAAGACCGGAAAGGTCATCGTACAGATCAATTGAATATACAAAATCAAATCTATAAGCCTCTATAGAAAGCATAACTGTGACAGGGCCCCGACCTACCCGTCAACTGTACCGTACCAAACTAAGATCATGACTCGACTCGGTAGCTTCAGATAAAGTGAAGATCACCACTCGATTCACGGAACTCAATTAACTCCTACTGGGGAGGTCTATCTGCGCCTCAATATAAATATGTAGCATGACATGCAGCGCCACTAGCAAATGGGATGTCAGTACGAATGAAATGTACCGGTATGTAAATCATGAATAACACCATAAAAATTTGGGTTGTAAAGAAAATCATAAAAGCAATATGATACTCTGATAACCTGTATGCCCTATAGGGCGAATGATGAAACTCTAAAACTGTACTGAACTCTTGGTATAACAACTTTAGTTTGTAATTTATCCTCGGCTTATAACCCGAGGTATAATATGTTACTTCCCTCAGGTATGCTCTAAGGTGTATGTATGGATGCACATATAAGTGCCTAACCCGATCGACTATAGCACGTCACAATATGTATAATGTACATGTACAACTTTCCATTGACTGATTGTAATGGTGGTATGAATACACACACACACACACACACACATATATATATATATAAAACTGCCCATCAACATAGGTTCGGTGGTGTGAGTAATGTATTGTGATAACAATGGCACGGATGACCTCTTTGGAACTCAGAACCCTTTGACTTTACTTTGGAATGACTCTTGGTCGACTTTGACGATTAAATCTTTGGAACACTCTTTTCAGGAGGCTTATGATATTGTGGACAAGCAACCAACCAACAATGACAATGAGTACAACAATAATAAGGAACAACTCCGACATATGAATAGAATAGTTCTATGGACGTTTCTCTTTTGAAAATGATAAATACTTAAGATTTCAGCCTTTTGAAAGAAGGGGATAGCCTTACATACTTGCATCACTTAGTTAGTGATGTCACACAAACCCCCAGATGCTTTACGAGTGATTATCTACACAATATAGAGGTTTTATATTAAGATACGATCGACAAACTACGAATCGATTCATTGGAACAATTGACGAGCACCTAGGAGACGTACTCTTATAACTATGGTTTTCATAGTCACCAACATGTTACTAAATTCCCTTCAACACCACATCAATAGCAAAAACCACAACAACTACTACAAAAATAATAATACATATTCCAATTTCTAGCCATGATCATCTTCAAATTTTACTCAAGAACAATAGTTACTGCTTCATGGAATTTAGCATTTCCTTCCATCCATCTTTACCAACTAAAACAATCAAGCTACAACAAGTTTAAGATCAATAAGGGGTAGAATAAGTTTACCTCCGCCAGCCACAAAGTTCCTTAGAACAAATTCTCTTCCATCTTCAAGACAACTTCCAACTTGTCTAGCTATCAAGTGAGGATTTCCAAGCTTCTTAATGATCATTCATAGAGGAGTTCCCTTTAATTTGGTATGGGATAGACCCTTGATGATTTAGGAACCATAGAGGAGGGTTTGAAAGTGTTTGGGGGTGATTGTGGTCGAAATAAAAATAAGAATGGAAAGCCACCGATTTGTGGCCATTTATATTACTCCCCACCACCTATCATCTGCGGCTGGATATGCGCCGCAGATCACCATTTGCGGCCATATATGCCACCTCATATGGTGGCAGCCAGGTTAGAAAATAAAGGCTTAAGTCTATGGCCTGATTCGTGAGACAGATCGACTTCTGTGGGGTGGATCATTTAGCGTATCGCTCAATCTTCATCGAACCTTGCCGATATGTACTTCCTTTGATCCATTTGAATTCAAACCTTCCGTATACCTTCGTAATAATCATATAAGTCATACATGACCCTCATAAAGGGTCTCAAGTTGCCAAAGCTCAAATAGACTAACCATACATTCGATCGCACGTAGAACCCCATGGTGTAACATTATCCCCCCTTAAGAACATTCATCCTCGAATGTTGAGGGATGCAACTGATAGGCTTTAACTCTTGGGTTTTACCAGAATTTTGGCAGAGTTACCTCTAAAATAGGACTAACTCAAAACCTGCCAAACAACCAAAACTAACACAAATGCCACCCAGGGTCATTCAAAGTAATATAATATTATACCGGTCTCACACGTCTTTCTATCTATCACGATAATCAAAAGGGTAAGCCATAACTTATCTTGATTGTCCAATCTCAGTGTCTGAGCTGAGTCTATTATATCTATGCTATGATCATCATCTGTACATGTGTATGAAACAAGTTTACTACCATAGAGTAGGAATAAAGGGGGTAGTATCGCACGAACATTACGTGAACCTGATGTCCGGACTATGGGAAAATATCTTGATCTTTACCGAATACCATCTCATGAGTCTAAAACTTTTGGACTTAGTGATAAAGGATAGTAGTCGAGACCTCTTTTTAAGATAGACCTTCAGCAATCCGAACATTCTCGATAGGTAATATGTAAGAGAAATTTTCTATATACTTCAAAAATATCAATGTGTGAAAACTGAGTGAACTCCATCTGATTCCAGAGGTAATCCTAAGCGCGAAGGCTACTTGGATAAATCCTTGGGTAACCTTATACAGTTTTCTGTAGCTAGATCTATACTTGCCTTTCTGATCAAATTTTTGTTACACCTTTATAGGTAAGGACCTCAAAGATATCCCATCATGAACATCGTCTCGCACACTGGCGGGTGACTTTTAGCAATCCTAGACTATTGACATTTATTCATATAGGAACTTTACTTCTTTTACATTCCGGGGCTAACAGAACCAACACAAGTTTAAATAACTATTTATTTCCTTACGTCAAGGCAATTGATCGACAATCTAAACCCCTGACCATAAAAGGTCTTATAAGAGTCTATCTTAATGATAATGTAATAACCACCATAATATGCGTCTCATAATATGGTAGATGATCATCCCATTCTTCTTATAGGTCAATCATACCTTCATGTATCATATCTTTGAGCATTTAAATCATGCACTCGGCTGGACCACCTGATTGGGAGCGAACTACAAGGGCTTTCTCTGCACTCCTAAGCGTTCCTTGGAGAATCTTGGAATTTTACTGCACCGCGCCCCTTCTACTTAAATGTCCTAGAATTTTATGACCTCTTGTCAATGGACAGCTAGCATAATCTTCAATTGTGTGAACAACTCCATTTGGCAAGAATGGAGTCAATTCTATAAACCTATTTATTATCAACTGTGAGGGAGCGATACTCACGAACTCATATAGAGCTTTTATCTTTAGACCACACTACCTTTTCTAAGTGGGAATCAGTATTTTATACGCTAATCCTCTTGGCCTCTAATACTCTGTCATTCCATGCTGATAATTAGGTTTCTCCAAAGCTTGGCGCTGCTCTACCTCTCATTATCACATCAACCCATTACTCTAGTAACATAATTCATCCTCATCGAATTTAGATGGACAAAATAGCGGGAACAAGACACCTCAATTGTAATCTTATTTCATAATATAACTAAACTTGGGACACACGATTGACTTAGTGCTGGAGAACTCTGTCTCACTTTAACTCTGGTATTGGCTCTATTACCACGGGACCCTACCTTCTGATGGTATCAACTTCCAACTCTCCCTTTGTTATGTCTTTTCCTTTTACCATCGGGGTGACACTAACATTTCTCACATATCGCTCTGTCATTATCGTAGCCCTGGAATTGGACTTTTAAACTTGCTATCGGTTGAAGCTCCTTTTCTGTCCTTTTTTTGGGTCTTGATATAGGCTAAGCCACTTACATTCCTCATCCTAGGTTATTCTGATGGCTGCTATTATGTTCCGCTGGACTTATTCCTTGGAAGGTAATAAGATCAGGTTTCTATATGATTATCTTCCATTCCATCCCTTACAAGAAGGATAATACTGAGTTATATATAACACATTTATCATTGATTAGTCACATGTTCGGACTCTCGATCGGTTGGATGGAACTGTGTTATGCTCTTGTCTCCCGACCATACTCTTGGGAAACTCATTTGCTAAAGTTTAACTTCAAAAGTCTCTTTTTCTTAAGGAGGAGCACGCTTTACTTACTTACTTCTTTCCTTCTAGGAACTGTCATTTTCTTTAAGAGTGCTCATAAGTTTTTTATATCATGGCAACCCATTCGAGATGGTGCCTTTACTCATTAGTAATAGAAACTCATCTCAACTTTACA
Organism: Anisodus tanguticus; assembly: GCA_034509755.1. Classification (NCBI taxonomy): domain Eukaryota; kingdom Viridiplantae; phylum Streptophyta; class Magnoliopsida; order Solanales; family Solanaceae; genus Anisodus; species Anisodus tanguticus. The sequence goes on along the minus strand of CM067550.1, from coordinate 21,516,244 downwards.
CTGAAGATCCTCGTAGTTATACTCCTAATGGGGGCTCACTGTTGTCGATCCTAGATCATGGGCTTAGCTTTCCCATACGGTTTTTAGGTATAAATAACCTTATTTTCTTGTTTCTTCTTCTTGTTAAGCACATTACAATGCATCAACTGATCGCAACCTCTATTATCTAGGGGTTCTTTCTATATTTGAGCCTTATGCTCCACTTTGAAATAAAATTTTGGTTTTTATTCAATCATTACCATTTCAGTGAGTTGTTGCCATCTGTAGGTGGATTAGACCCTCTTTTTGCTCTTATTAGATATCCATCAGCATATGTTTTTAACCATTTTATAATCGTATATTCCTGTGGAGTCTTAGATATCTCTAATCTTTTACCGCTTATCCTTCTTATCATTACATTTTCTTTCGTTCATTATGAGTATCATCCTTAACCATCAGCTTTTACTTCCCGGCTATGTAGCCCTTCATCTTGGTCACCTTATATTAACCCCTCATACTATTATTTCTTGTTTGAAATATTTCTTGAGAATCGATGTCTCTTGCTTGAGAGATTAATGCCTTAAATGCTAATATCGTCCCTTAATATAAATATAGCATAGTCTGATGGCTTATTTGGCCGTTTAACTCATATCCTTCTAGATTTCGTGTACATTCTTTCTCAATGAAACTCAACTTATCCTCTTATTCATAAATTCAGAGTACTCCTCTCGAGCCTACATATGCTTTCAACTCTAATTATTGTTCATACTCTGAAATTTCAATTTTATGCTCGCACCTTTGGCGTGTCAATAATCTTGGGCAAAATCTTTCGTGGGCTGACTATGAATATGAGTTAACCTAGGTATTTTTGGTTATTGTCAGAACTGAAACTGTGGAAGCACGAGTTAGACTGAATTTTTCATAACTCAGCTTTACTACATGATCTATGAGGAACAAAAAACATCCCTAAATGCCCGATAGCCTCTCGCTTATAAGTGTGGTGTACAACACACCCATAAACAAGACTCTGCTAAACACGGCTTGTAGACTCTCTAGGACTGACCTGTTTTGACACCAAGTTTGTCACACCACAAATTGGGGGTGTGGACACCGTGGCCCGAGCGTACCACTCTGAAACATAACCTATAAACTGAATAGAAACTGTGGCCAATAAAACCATAACAACATGAATATACAAGACATCATCTAGACATCACAACAGGAGGAGAACAACAACTCAAATAATGGTACAAGACCGACAAGGTCGTCGTATAGATCAACTGAATATATCAAACCAAATTTTTAAGCCTCTATGGAAAGCATAACTGTGACAGGGCCCCGACCTACCCATCAACTATATTTGTACCAAACTCAACTCATGACTTTGATTCAGTAGCTTCAGATGAAGTGAAGCTCACCACTCGATCAATTGAACTCAACCAGCTCCTACTGGGAGGTCTATTTGCACCTCTATCTGAATCTGTAGCATGACATGTAGTGCCCCCAGCAAACGAGACGTCAGTACAAATGAAATGTACAAGTATGTAAAACATGAATAGAAACATGAAAATATGGGCTTTAAATAAAAGCATAAAAGCAATCTGATAACCTGTATGTCCTATAGGGCGAACAATGAAACTCTGAAATGGTACTAAACTCTTGGTATAACAACTTTGGTTTGTAATCTGCCCTCGGATTATTACTCGAGGTGTAATATGTCACTTCCCCAGGTATACTCTGAGGTGTATGTATGGATGCACATATACGTGTCTAGCCCAACTGACTATAGCGGCACGGTATGTATAATGTACATGTACAACTTCCTACCAGCTGATTGCAATAGTGGTGTGAATACTGTATATATATATATATATACTTCCCATCGACATAGGTTCGGTGGTATGGGTAATGTACTGTGATAATAATGGCACAGGTGGCCTCTTTGGAACTCAGAACCCTTTGACTTTACTTTGGAATGACTCTTGGTCGACTTTGACAATTAACTCTTTGGAAAACTCCTTTCTGGTGGCTTATGATATTGTGGACAAGCAACCAACCAATAATGACAATGAGTACAACAAGAACAAGGAATAACGACATATGAATAAAATAGTTATATGGATATTTCTATTTTGAAAATGATAAATACTTTGGATTTTATTCTTTTGAAAGAAGAGGATAGCCTTAAATACCTGCGTCGCTTAGGTAGTGATGTCACACAAACCCCTAGATGATTTACGAGTGATTATCTACACAATATAAAGGTTTTGTATTAAGATACGATCAACAAACTACGAATCGATTCATTGGGAAAATTTAACGAGCACCTAGGAGGCGTACTCTTCTAACTATGGTTTTCATAGTCACCAACACGTTACTAACTTCCCTTCAACACCACATCAATAGCAAAAACCACAACAACTACTAAACTACAACAATAACAACAACAACAATACATATTCCAACTTCTAGTCGTGATCATCTTCAAATTTTACTCGAGAACAATCCTAGAACAATAGTAACTTATTCATGGAGCTTATAATGATCATCTTAACCAACTCAAAAAATCAAGCTACAACAAGTTTAAGATCAATAAGGGGTAGAAGAATCTTACCTCCACTAGCCATAAAGTTACTTAGAACAAGTTCACTTCCATCTTCAAGACAACTTCCAACTTGTCTAGCTATCAAGTGAGGATTCCAAGTTTCTTAATGATCATTCTTGGAGGATTTCCCTTTAACTTGGTATGGGATGGACCATTGATGATGTAGGAACCCCTAGAGGAGAGTTTGAGAGTGATTATGGTCGAAATGGAAATAAAAATGGAAAGCCACCGATTTGTGGGCCTTTATAGTACTCCCCACCACCTCTCATTTACGGCTAGATATGCGCTGCATATCACCATATGCGACCTCATATGCCACCACAGATGGTGGCAATTAGGTGAGGAAATAGAGGATTAAGCCTGTGGCCTGATCCGCAAGGCGGATTGGTTTATGTGGGACGGATCGTCTAACCTTGCTGAGATATACTTTTTTGATCCAATTGATTTCCAACCTTTTGTATACCTCTGTAATACTCATATATGTCATACATAACCCTCGGAAAGAGTTTCAAATTATCGGAGCTCAAATGACTAACCATACGTTCGATCGTACACAGAACCGCGGGGTGTTACATTCATGTAAGAAGATATTTTGCACATCCATCTGATGCAACTCCCAATTTCGCAGTCGCAATAGCTAGGAAGGTTTGAGCAATTACTACCTTAGCAACCAAAGCAAAAGTTTTGTTATAGTTAATTTTTTCCTCCTGTATATTTTCGAAGATGACCAAACGAGCTTTATATCGCTCGGTTGTGCCATCAAAGTTGTACTTGATTTTGTACACCTATCAATAGTTGAGTGCTTTCTTATATGGTGGCAAAGTTTCTAGTGTCCATGTTCCATTATCCTCTAACGCTTGGATCTCTTGTCGTATGACTACTTTCTAATGTCCTTTTCCATTGCCTCCGAAAAGGTTTTTGGTTATGTTCCTCCGGTAATTGCTGCAAGAAACCTTTGGTGGTTGTGGGGAAACATTATCATAGGATATATAGTTAGCTAAAGGATAATGTGCACCAAAGGATTGCTGAGGATCAAGCGGATGAGTTAATAGATTGTGTTTCCGAAAAAGGTTCAGTGACGTAGTCGCCTAGCCGGATTGATTCATGTTTACCTAACCCAATTGTTCATTTTGGTGTATTTCATTAGTACATATACCTTGCGGCTGTACTTCCTCCATGTTCTCTCTATCTAGACCAGCCTCTGTCCAATCTAAATCCTTCTAATCAGTAGGTTTGGCATTTGGTGTTTGATTCATCTGAGTTTCATTTGTACCTATATTACCAGTCTTGTCTTCTTCAAAGCTGTGTTGGTTTATTCCTCCCTCAATTTTGTCCACATTAACACAACTTTGTTTCGGAGATTCTTCTCCTTTCGGTATTACTTCTATGATGTCAATTAAGTTGCACGAATACAACGAAGAGGAACATAGTCTCGTAGAAATCCACCTCTTGAAATCAAATATTCATCATTCTCTAAGTCATACGATATGCAATCCTATTTTCTGTGGGGTTATCCCAATAAGACACACCTACGACTCCAACTCTCAAATTTGTCCCTTGTTCTTCCATTTGTGTGTGCATAGCATAGTGACCCTATCACCTTTAAATGATCATATCGAGCCGCTTTCCCATATAAAAATTCATAGGAGGTTTTCCCATTCAACACCGAAGATGGCGTTCTATAGATGAAATACCCCGCAGTCAAAATACATTCTCTCCAGGATTTGATCAGAAGATGACCCTGAAATCTCAATGCTCACGCCACATTAAGATTGTGACGACATTTTCTTTTGACTCTTTCATTCTGTTGTGGTGTCCCTATGCAAGATGTTTGGAAATTTTTTCATGTTTGAAGAAGTAAGTCTTCATATATGTGAACTCAAATCCATTATCACTTCTAACAATCTTCACTTTCTTACCAAACTGTCTATCCACCAAGGTGAAGAAATTCTTTAAGATTTAGGACATTTCTTTATTATCAACTAAGAGAAAGATCCACACAACTCGTGAATAATCATCCGCAATAGTAAAAAAAAATAAAGCACCACAAGAGTAAAGAGTTCTATATGGTCCCTATAAATCGCAATGAATCATCTCAAAAGTATCCGAAGCAATATTATCACTTAAAGAAAAAACACATCTCATTTTCTTTACCTGTTGGCATACATCACATTCTCTATCTGATCCATCACCACTCTTCTTTAAGCCTAATGGGTAATAAACTTCATTACTTGTGCTGAAGGATGACCCAACTGTTTGTGCCAACGATCGAACCAATCAACTGCCTCTGTCTTTATAGATCGTATCAGCGGCACATTCTAAAAATAGTAAAGTCCACCTCGACGCTCACCCTTTCCAATCAACTTTCTCGTGGTAGAGTCCAGTATAACACACATAATTATATTAAATGTCACATCATAACCTAAATAATCAACTAGTTGTGATACATAAATCAAATTGCATGTCAAATTCGGAACATAAAGGACATTCTTCAACCAAATACTGTCATTCAACCTAGTTGTTCCTTCTTTTGTAGCCACCGAGCTACTTTCCGTCCGAAAGACCAACCGGACACTTAGGAATGTCTCGCGTATTGCTAGTTCTTTCAGATTACATGTCACATGGTTGGTAGCTCCGGAGTCTATGATACATGATGAGTTTTCAGTCATACTATCCATCTTGCCACTCGAGTTTATTCTCTGGGAATTTAACATGTGAATCACAGTCTTTCGGATCTCATCTCTCAAATTATGAAGTCAAGTGCGGTCTGTGTTCACCATTCCTATCTCCATATGATTTCCTTCTTTGGCAACTACAACGTTAGCCGGTAGTTGCCTTCAGCACGACTGAATCCTGGTCCACTCCTCTGTTATTGTTGCTATCCTTGTCCTCTTCCTCCAATTTTTTTGACTTTTTTTTATTTTCTGGCCACTAATTCAGATAACCAATGAGTCGAAAACATCCATTCACAACGTGTTTGGATCTCTTGAAATGTGTGCAGAATGCACCATCATTTTTCTCTTCACCTTGGTCACGATAAGAGTTTCTCCCTTGTACGACAAAAACTATGGTTTAACTCCGATCCTCTATTTTTTGTGTGATTCCTCTCACACGCACTTCTTGCACCAATTTCGAGTAGACCTTGTTCAATGATGACAACGGTTCCCGGGCCGGTATGTTCCATATCACAGTTCCATACGTTCCTTCATCCAATCCCATGAGGAAATGATGCATTGTTTCTTCTTCTCTTTTGGCTTCTAGGATCGTTCCTAGATTGTACGTGCACTTTCCGCACATACAAGTTGGAATCTGTTCGTAATAAGCCAATTCCTCCCACAACTTAGTGAGTTTTTCTTAGTAATCCACGGTGGTCCTTCTCTTTTGCTTGCATTCCTCTAGTTCTGCCTTTAGTTGTTGCTTCCGAGGGCCGTTAATAACGACGAACCATTCTCGGATGCTCGTCCATAACTCTTCCACTTCTTCTTTATGTGTAATCGTTGAGCGAAGCGTCGGTTCTATGGTGTTGCGAATTCACAACACCAACAATGAGTTTATAGTCCACCAATCTTCCAAGTTCGACGACTCTTCATCCGGTTTTTTAATTGTACCGTTGACAAATCCAAACTTCTTTCTTGCTCTTAGGGCTGTCCTCATGGATCTAGTCCATTCTTCATAATTCCCCCATTCAATTGGACTTGTGTCACCACAATTCCATGGTTATCATTCGACGTAATATCGTAGGGAGAGATAATTTTTCTTTGAGTTTTGTTTTGTTCATCAGCGATTCCTTTGTCGTTATCGCTGGTTTCTTTATCGTCACCTGCCATTATTATAGGGTTTTGGTATTCTTTCTAACGTGCCTATGATACCATGTTAATATCGAGACAAGGATGAGAATTTAAAGAGACAAGAATAATGAGAGAATTCTTTTATACTTTTCATTTATCATAAAAACCTGCTTATATAGAGGTAAGATCTTCCTTTTCCTAGTCTAATAGGGTAAAGGATAACCCTATTCTAATAGGATTATAAATTTTACATTATGATAATTATCAAATCTATAACCTATTCTAATATAATAAATTATACCTTAAAATTATTATTAATTTCTTAATGAGCATGAAATAAATTAAAACGACGTTTATTTGAGATGGAGAGGGTAACTTTCATTTAATTATTAAATTCTTTGTTAGTTTTAAGGAACTAGCTAGGCAACATACAACTTTTTTTTTTTGATATATCCAGCTTCCCCTCTTACGCCAGATTATTCTTGGAAATAATAGTTCTGGTCCCTCAGCACTACTACCAGTAAATCGCGAGATGTGCCTGAATGGACCAGAGTTTGAGAACAGAGCAACTGATATCACTTACAAGGTCCTACCTAAAAGAGAGCAAATTGCTTCCATCAGGATTCGAACCCACATTGGAGACCTCCGGCTGAATTTTAAGTTCTCTTTGCGGCTATGTTTGGGAGACTTTCCAAGAATGGCAAATGGTGAAAGTTTACCTTTTCCCAAGATTCTGCTTTTCCAATAAAGAATCAACTTACACCACTAGCAGGCAAATGCAAACGTAATTTAGCAACTTATTTTTGTATTATCTTAAGCATCTCTTGTGCTTAGCCATATTTGGGTCACACGATTTTCTTTATAATGAAGTTTTATAAAAGCAAAAAATGTTGGTTTTGGTTAACGAAACGAAGTTTTAGTCTAAAGTCTAAACATGTTATATTAATTTATGATGTGGCATAACATAGGAGGAATTTAAAAATCTGGATACTTTTCATTTTTTTTATAAACTACGGTCAATGGGAAGGTTCCACTGACTACTTTTTATTGGTTTAATAATCTGTAGATTTGATTGATAGATCTGTAAAAATCACGTTGCGGTTTGTTTTTATTTTTAGAAACGTCAAGACTAGGTATAGTTGTTGTAAGAGAAAATACATCGTTAACGTGGACCAAAATTTTAAAAAGACATTTTAAATTTGAGGGATTTCTATTATCACTTTGAACAACTTTAAACTGGTATTAATATTTTTTTTCGGCTACATGACATAGTGAGTATATATTATATTAATTTATGATGTGGCATAACATAGGAGGAATTTAAAAATCTGGATAATTTTCATTTTTTTTATAAACTAGGAGAGTTAGTAACCAAAGAAAACAAATTAAAACCTTATTTTTGACAGTATTTTTATTTAAAAGTTATTTTCCTATTTTTTCTCATTTATTTTACTTTTCTCCCTTTTTATTTCCCTATCTTTAATTTCTTTTATTTATTACCCCTTCTTCTTCATTAAATAGAAGAAACATGCCGGTTCCGACAGGTTGTCAGAGTCATCGGAGAACGAGGAAGACGTCCGGCGAAAGTAAATTGAACTTCCAATATAACGAAGTATCAAATTATTTTCTCAAAGACCCAGAAGTTTTTTCGATATATCTGAAAGGCCCATAATTTTTTTCGATGAATGTGTAAAAGACCCAGAAGTTTTAATGATAAATTTGAATGATTTAGAGTTAACAAATTGAAGCTTTGGGTATTTTTGGACAACTGAGTAAGGCTTGTGAGAGAATTTATCATTTTTTAGTTTTTTTTTTATCGATTCTCTGTATCTATTGGTAAAAGGAATTGGCAGCCATAATGACTTTGCCACCGGTGGAAGAAGATTCTTTAAATAGATCTGAGAGAAAAGAAATAAGTCAATTACATTGATAATAACATAGAATGATGAGTGATTCTTAGTTTTAAGTTTTGAGGCAGTACCTCCATTTCTGATTTCTTGGGGATTGTTAGGGGAGGGGAGAAGAGGGTGGATTTTTTTTTTTAATATGGTTTTTTATTTTTCTTTTCTCAATTGTAATTTTTTTAGTATTTTGACACGTGGCCATTAGTGATTGGTGAGTGAAACTCACTTTCTGAAAATTAGGATTGATCGAGAAAGATATACTAATACCTATTCAAAGTTGTTCCGGGAATAATAGACCCTCAGCAAAGTTTAAGTATTTTTTTGAAATTTTGATCCAAGTTCAGGGGTAATAATAATTCTCTTTTGAAATACTCCTCCGTCTCAAGTTATTTTTGCTTTTCTGTTTTTTATACATATTAAGAAATATTAATTAGGAGAAATATTTAATTTATTTTATTCTTATTTATGTTTAAGTTATAGGAGTAATCTTTCTTCATTAAATATTTACTCTTTTATTATCATTTTCATTAATGACAAAATTCTATTAAGAATAAAATGGAGAAAAATAATTAATTATATCTTAAATTTTAAAATAATAATTAATTTAAAATAATTCTTTTAATAACTACGATAAATAATTTTAAAGAAGAGAATAGTCACCTATATACTAAAGTTGTTTCTACAAGAAAATCTTCAAAAAATTGTTCACAAGATATTTTCAAAGAATAAACCAACTGTCCACCTTGAATAAACCCATACGATTCAGCCAAAAAGAAGACACAATCAATAAAAGAAATGATGGTATTTTCTGAATGTTTAACCTTTTCGATGGGATGATCTCATATTTTTATATGGTATTTTTAGTTTGAATTTCACCGTTATTCATTATAAAAAAATAAATAATGATCCACACATTAGGGGGAGTTTGATCAGAATATATTATATGAAAAAAGAAATATATTAAAAATATAATAAAATCAGTAAAATATGCTCTATTTAACAAACTTAAACTTTTTGATGAGATATTACCAGCTACTCCATAGTTTCCTATTTTTCTGAATTGTCAAATCATTTCAAGGTCCATTCAACGTCACTAAATCACTGGCAGAATAGAAATTGTATTCGAAAAGGCCATCATAATCCTACATTTATTAAGTCTCAAATTTACCCTTCTATTGGAGTATTGGTATAAGAAAAATCTCCCGACGTTAAATAAGGATCTAAAATATTATCCTTCGCCACTAACGGTCCATTCAAATTTGACAATTTTTTCACGCGAATACCATTTGTCTCACTCTATACCCGTAATTCATTATTTCTAATTCTACTTCCTTTCCTTATTCGTATCAAATTTATCTCTTTACTGTTCAATTTTGAACTTTTATATTTCTACCCTTCAATTTGGAACAACTTATTAGTGACATCTCTCGATTGATATTAGGATATTCCGATTAATTCTTTCACAACTTAGTATTTCTATTGGAAATTAGTTTCTATTATGATCATTAGAAAATTACAATTCTTTGTTAGTTGATTCTTTTCATACTTACTGTTGCTCTCTTATACAAATACACATTCTGAAAGAGGAAAATTCCTTAATTATTTTCATTAGCTTAATTAAATACATGAGGTACAATAGTGATTCTAGGCTAAGGCTGGTCAACGGGGCGGGTCGGCCCAACCCGCCCCGACCCCGCTATAAAAAAAAATCAGTAGCGGGACTCGAACCGGGACGAGACATGGACTCGTGAAGGCGCCCCAGTCCCGCTATGCCTGACCCGCCCCGGTCCCGTATGATCCCTCCTTTTGCAAAAATGACCATTGCACAACAACCATTTTATATTTTGGCTGTTGTGCAACGACCATTTTTGGCCTCCACCCCCAACCCCCATACCCCCTTAATATTTATTTTTATCCCCTATATTAATATATTTATAATTTAACCAAAATTTTCAACTATAAATACTTCATTTTATCTTCATCTCTCTCACAAATCTTCCTACAATCTCTCTCTCTCTACAAGTCTACATTGTCTACTAAATATTAAATTTTATTTATTCATTTGTATAACTACATCAAAGTTCAAAAATTGGGAGTGAAGTTGACAACTAGCTTGAGGATAATACATCAAGCAAAGTTTCAATTTTCAACCTCGATTATATGTCGACGTTACTTCGGCATTTGGTACATTCGTTCATTCATTAAATTATTATTGTTTCTTTATTTTAATTAGCGCACTTAATTTCATCATCTTTAACTATTTATTAGCATAATTAAAATTGAAGAATTTATAGGTATGTTTAAGGGTAAGGCTTCTTCTAGTAGGGGTAACAAGAGCAGACGTACTTCTTCTAGTCATCTTATTCCTAGACATGATGATTTGGTTGATTACACACATGAAACTGATTTTTTTCCTGAAATACCATTAGATTTAGACGACGAGATATTTTCTGCAACTCAATGAGACTTTAATTTAGAAGATAATCTGGATGACACACCCACTAATCTAGATGACGCACCCACTAGTGCACCTCCAACTGGAACGCCTCCTATTCCCCCTAGTATGCGACGAGGCCCGATAAAACAAAAATTAAAATCAGATGCATGGATTTTTTTTTTGATAGGGATGAAGAGAATCAAATAGTTAGAGGTCAAATTTGTAAAAATGTTTATAAATTTAAAATGGAAAAGGTCAGGGTGTGATGGGAGGTTTATTGAGACATGTACAAAACCTTCACAAAGCTAGGTGGGACCAATACATGGTTGAAAAATTGGGTGCGCCAATGCGCTCTTAGTCGGGACAAGGTTCACATACTGTCCCAGATCAAATATAGGGTTAAATTAACCCTATGACGGGGGAATTGTAGGCACCGAATACGATAAACATAGAGATAGATAAGCAATAGCATAATTAGTTGCGGTGGAGGGTTTGCCTTTTTCATTTCTTCCTCTCCTGGTTTTATTCATTACATTAGAGATATGTATAATCCTACTTTTAACGGTTTTCCTAGATCAACTGTTAGGAGAGATGTATTTAAATTTGCACATGAATATCAACATTATTTACGTTATTCCTTATATCATTTTCCTGGTAAAATATTTATCACGTATGATATAGGCCGTAGTACTAACGACATGATTATTTAATGATAACATGTCATTGGATAAATTATAAATGGTCTATGCAAAAACGTATTTTAGCGTATAGATATATAGATGATAGACACACTGGTATTTTTATTGCATAAAATATTTATTCAGTTCGCGATTATTATGGCATAACTGATAAAATTATGACTATTACGTTAGATAATGCTTCTTCTAATAATTATGCTATTAGAATTTTAACAGATCTTTTAACTCCATCTTTTCCAAATCATTTTCATATAAAATGTGCGTGCCATATTTATAACTTAGTTATAAAGGATGGTCTATCACTTTTTGAATACATTCTTAATAAAATATAATTTGCTATAAACTTTATTTTTAGAAGTAATTGAATACAACGAAAAACAAAATATAAAAAAACTTTTCACGATTGTGGACTAGCTTATAGAAAAATTCTCAAAGAAGTAGCGACTAGGTGAAATTCTTTATACGAACAACTACTTGTTGCTTATGATTATAGAAGACCTATAATTTTATTTTTTAATGCCCATAATCGAAATCCAATTGATATGGTTGTAGATAATGATTGGAAAAAATTTCAGAACTTATTGTATTTCTAGAGAAATTTTTTCAAGCAACAAAAGAATTTTACGGTATTTTTTAACGCCCATAATCGAAATCCAACTGATATGGTTGTAGATAACGATTGGAAAAAAAATTCAAAACTTATTGTATTTCTAGAGAAATTTTTTCAAGCAACAAAAGAATTTTCCGGTATATATTATCCTACTATTTCAACTATGTTATTTTATATAGCTCTAATATTTTTATTACTTAGTGAATATATGGAAAAATCAGTTTATAAGACAGCTATTAAAAAATATTTATCAAATAGGAATTTTTTTTCCTATTCCCACTATTTATATTATTGGTGCTGTATTAAATCTGACTATTAAAATAGACGGTTGTAAAGCACTAATTGAAAAACTATTTATGATTGTATAGCAGTACTTCTACCTCAAACTCCAAAAAATCCAAATGACCCACCACATATTGAACAAACTAAAGAAGAAGTGTTGTCTAGCATACAAGATGAATGCAAAAAAGTATATAGGCATTACCAACAAGAAAGTGCTAGCAACCAACCGGCTTCCATACCTCTTCCTTCTGCTTCTCCTCCTCCTTATCCTCCTTCTCCTTCTCCTTCTCCTCCTCCTCCTCCTTCTCCTCATCCTTCTCCTCATCCTCCTCCTCATCCTCCTCCTCCTACTGCTCCTTCTCCTTCTCCTTCTCCTTCTCCTTCTCCTTCTCCTTCTCCTTCTCCTTCTCCTTCTCCTTCTTCTCCTTCTCCTCCTTCTCCTTCTCCTCCTTCTCCTTCTCCTCCTCCTCCTCCTCTCCTCCTCCTCCTCCTCCTCCTCCTCCTCCTCCTCCTCCTCTTTCTCCTCCTCCTTCTCCTTCTTCTTCTCCTTCTTCTTCTCCTTCTTCTTCCCCTTCTTCTTCCCCTTCTTCTTCTCCTTCTTCTTCTCCTTCTTCTTCTCCTTCTTCTTCTTCCCCTTCTTCTTCCTCTTCTTCTTCCTAAAAAAGGACATGATGTTTCTGCGGCTAGTATTGAAAGACTTAGAAATAGAATGTTTAGTGGTACCACTACTAATCAAGTTAGCGAGTTTGATGTTTTTGTTTTGCACGGTGTTGTACCGTACCAAGCAGTTCTCAATGAAGAAGGACGTGAAGACTTGCTGAAATACTGGAGGGAGAATGAGAAGACATTTCCGACAGTGTAGAAGATGGCTCGAGATGTGTTGAACATTCAAGCGTCATCAACATCGTCTGAAAGTGCTTTTTATGTTGGCAAATTTCAAATAGGAGAGCACAGACACTCATTAGCGGGAGACAACTTGGAGATTGCAGTATTATTCAGAGATTGGATACGAGCGGAAGGGAGAAGGTGCGGTCAACCGGAGATCAACGAAGAAGAAGATGAAAACTACAACGAAATCTTATCCGACGGAGGTGGAAGCGACGTCGAGCAATTTGACCAACAAATACCAATTCCAGCCGAAGAACTACAAGAAATTATAAAGAAACTAGAAAATGTGTTTTTAAATATGTAATTGTTTTAATTGCAATTTTACTATGTTATTTGCAACTTTCAACACCACAAAGTTGCAATTTTGACAATTGTATTACAAAAAAAATCATATTTCTATTAAATAATATAGGAGGCACAAAAATAGCCTTGGGATATTTTTATTACACTATCTTGTTCAATTATTGAGGTGTTTATATAAATATTTTTTAAAATTAAGTGCAAAAAAAAAATTCGGAAAAACCCGATCTCGTCCGACCCCATCTCGCCCTGACTCGATAATACCGATCCCTTTTTTCGACGGGACCGAAAACGGGATGGGACATAGGTGGATCCCGCCAGTCCCACTGGAAGACCGGTCCTGCCCTACCCCCCATCCCGCCGAGACCCGCTTTGCCCCGCCCCGTTGGCCACCCTTATTCTAGGCTATAATTATGAAAACTAATTATACACTTAACTAATACAAAAGATCATTAACAATATTTACCAAATATATTTGCATATATTCTAACACACCCCCGCAGTCGAAGCGGGATTGTCGTACGCTGAGACTGTCCCAAAAATCTTCAAACAAAACCAAGGGAAGACCCTTAGTAAATATATCTGCAATCTGATAACGTGAAGGGACATGTAAGACACGTACTTGTCCACGAGCAACCTTTTCACGAACAAAGTAAATATTCATCTCGATATGCATAGTGCGCTAATGTTGAACATGATTCTCCATGAGATATATCGCACCAACATTATCACAATAGACCAATATAGCTTTACGAATAGGACAATGAAGCACTAAAAGGAGGTTTCGCAACCAACATAACTCAGAAACCACATTGGCGACCCCACGGTATTTGGCCTCCGCATTAGATCGCGACAAAGTAGCTTGCCGTTTAGCGGACCAAGAGACCAAGTTATCACCGAGAAATACATAATAACCAGATGTCGAACGCCTGGTATCTGGACATCCACCCTAATCATCATCCGTATAAGAAATGAGAGTGGATATCGATGATGGATATAGATACAAGTCATGATAAAGAGTACCCTGAATATAGCGCATAATGCGCTTGAGAGTATACATGTGTTCTTCCCTCGAATCATGCATGAATAAACACACCTATTGCACTACATAAGTAATATCGGGCCTCGTGAAAGTGAGATATCGAAGAGCCCCCGCAAGATTACGATAGTGGGAGGGATCCTCATATGGTGTGTTAGAAGTAGCACTCAGCTTCGATTTAGTATCAACTGGAGTAGGATGACCTACAATATGACATGTCAGCCCGTTCAAAGATCTCTGCTGCATATTTCCTTTGTGATAGAAATAGACCACCTGTATGGCGAGTGACAGCTATCCCTAGAAAATAACTCAATAGCCCCAAGTCTTCCATAACAAATTTTGAGCTGAGAAGGGATGTGATAGACTTACGAAGAGCATCAGAGGAAGCAGTCAATATAATATCATCCACAAATAAAAGAATGTAGGCTATAGAAGTACCTTGATTGTATATGAATATAGAATGATCAGACTTGCTGTGAGAAAATTCAAAAGTAGAAACATAATCTGCAAATCTCTTGTACCAGGCTCGAGGAGCCTGTTTTAGCCTATACAAAGATTTCTTCATCAAACACATATGATTAGGATGATCTGGGTCCCTAAAACCCTAGGGTCGATGCATGTATACTGTCTTCTTGAGTTCTCCATGTAAGAAAACATTTTTGACGTCCAGTTGATGAATGGGCCATGCTTTTGAGAGAGCTATACTGAGAACAGTGCGAATAGTTGCCAGTTTGACCACCGATTAAAAGTCTCTCCACAATCCACGCCAACATGTTGAGTTTTTCCATTACCTACAAGACGAGTCTTATGCCTCTAAAAAAACCATAAGATTTTTTTATGAGTAAAAATCCATATAGAACGAATCACATTAACATCAGGTGGATGGGGCACCAACTCCCACGTCTTATTTTCAATAAGAGCATTATATTTATCATCCATAACCATTTTCCAATTCGGGTCACGAAGGACAGACACAGAGTTACGTGGCAGAGAGGATTTAGTACAATTAGGGTTGAGATTGAATTATCACATTAGTTTAAAAATTCCCTGTTGACTGCGAGTAACCGACCTTGGATCCAGAATAAGAGTGGGCTGACCCGGATTGATGTGGCCCAACAGCAGATGGAGAGGAAATAGACTGGCATGGCACTAGGCTGCCACTCGCTGGGCCTGGCGATGTGGGCTAGGGTTCTGGGCTGCCAGGATGGGTCTATTGCTGGGGTGGACGGGATGGGGTAGTGGGCTGGCTGGGATGAGTTGGGCCAAGTATGGTCAGACTGGACTGGGAAACATGTAGTGGGTTGGAATGTACCTACTAGGCCAGTTGCTACGGTTTGGTATGGGCCAAATGGTGGACCACATATGGTGAATGTCCATCATCCAAAAAACCATAGGAATGGGACGTTGGACTATACAACTTAGCGAACGAAAATTGGATTTCATCGAAAATGACATGGCGAGTAATGATGATTTTATTAGAGGATAGATCATAGCATTTGTAACCACGATGATTAGATGGGTAACCCAAAAAGACACATGGGATAGATCGGGCTTGAAGTTTGTTTATGGTAGTGGAGGGAAATAGAGGTTAAGATAAACACTCAAATACCCAAAGATGAGAATAAGATGGGTATTTTTGATAAAGAATTTTGAGTGGATATTGGTAGGCTAATACTTTGCTCGGGAGGATGTTGAGAAGGTAAGTTATCATTTGTAATGCATGATGCCAAAATAAAGGCGGTAATGATACATGAGCTAGTAATGTACAAATAATGTTATTAATGATTCATATTTTTCTCTCGGCTTTCCCATTTTGTGATGACGTATGTGGACATGAGAGACGGAAAGATAAACCATTAACCTTACAAAATTCCCAAAATGTCCCATTATCAAATTCTCTTCCATTATCACATTGAACGTTCTTAACCTCCAGTTCAAATTGAGTACAGATAAATGCTCTAAATGATAGAAATGTGAAATAAACTTGAGACTTTTTAGATAATGAAAATGTCCACAAAAAATTAGAGTAATCATCCAACAACAAAACATAATAACGGTTGCCCGAAGATCTCAAAACGTGAGATGTCCAAAGATCACTATGGATAATATCAAATGGCAATATAGTACTAGAATTAGAAGCAATAAAAGGAAATTTAACATGTTTCCCATGAGGACAAGAGGGACAAACATTAGAACTACGAGTTCGATTATACTCAATAAATTTATTGTGTCTAGTGGAGTAAAAAACAGATGCTCCTGGTGGATGACCCAAACGTGCATGCCACAAAGAAGGTGCTAAAATTGCAAAAGTTGATGGTGTGGCTTGATTTGTGGTGATGGTCGTGGTTATGGGATAAAGCACACCCGACTATCACATCTCATTAAATACATCCCCATCCAAAAATCCTTCACATAAAATCAAAATGGATTAAATTCAACAGAAACCGAGTTATCAGTTGTAAAGTTCCTACCTGACACCAAAATTTTAATCAATTGAGGAGCATGAAAGATATTTTCAAGGCTAAAGGTGGGTTTGGGGGAGATAAATTTGTGTGACCATAATCACAAATTGGAATTGAATGACCATTACTAACAATTATGCCACAATTGTTGCTCAAATTGAAATAAGATGAAAGATTACCTTGCGCGAATGTCATATGAGAAGTAGCATCGGTATTTATGTACTAATTTGCATTTGGAGGATTTAGTCAAAGTGTATGCATCACTGCCTTGATATTCGTGGGAGTCGGTGGGCTGCTGTTGTGAAGGCCTGATGCGGTCTAGCCCAAGAAGACCAGGCTACTGCCTCTGCTAGTTACTGGGCCTAACCCAAAAGGCTGCTGGGTACGGACAAGGAGGAATGGGCCAAGGCCACTACTGGCCACTAGCCCACGGCTGCTTCCTGCCACCGTGGCCACCGCCCTTGCCACCACCGCGGCCGCCGCCACAGTTTTTTCCACTGTTATTGCGGGTTTGACCCTTTTTGCCACCACCATTGTTACGATTTTTAGTATGCTTTCCAGAGAATGAGGGAGAGTTATCTGTTTCTCAAGATGTTGCAGCTACCATGACAGAATTTGCTTCGGTTGTGACCTATTTATCCAACCCCGCCTCTTCAAGAGTAAGCATGGAACGGGCTTGGTAGAAAGGAGGAATAGGATTTCTTTAGCAAAGGAGAGTTCCAACCCCATCATAATCTTCGGTGAGGCCTGCAACCATTTGAAGAACGATATGATCATTCTTGACCGGTGCTCCGACGTTTTTGAGTTGATCTGATAATTCTTTGAGCCTTTGACAATATGCAGAGGCATTCAGAAAATCCTCCATAGTTGTGTGAGAGAATTTTTGCTCAAGTGTTACGACATGAGAATTTTTATTATCTTGGAATAAATCACGCAATCTATTCCAAGATTCCATTACCATTGTGTCGGGTTTCATAATTGTATGCAAGAGGTCCGTAGAGATGGTGAAATAAATCCACTGTAGGATCATAACATCAAGGGTTTCCCATAACTCATTTTCATCATCGGTGGATGTCACATTCTCCTTGCCTTTTTCCAGTTTAAGGATGTGATTGAGGACTTTATGAGACATTGCGTGAATTTTTAAAAGCTTCGCACATGTCGCATATTGGGCGTTCTCCATTTCAAGGATCATGGAGATGTTTTTCTTGATGTTAGAGACTGCAAGAGCAGGATGTAAGGTAGTCTTTGTGTCAGACATGGCTGACGGGAATAGAGTTTGGGTGGAGGAGAAGAGCTAGGGCACGACGAAAGAGATGAGGGAGGAGAAGAGAGGAAGATTTGCCCTAGGCTAATTGACACCATGAAACATGATAATTCCTTGATTATTTTCATTAGCTTAATTAGATTATACACATGAGGTACAATAGTGATTCTAGGCTATAATTACGGAAACTAATTATACACCTAACTAATACAAAAGATCACTAACAATATTTACCAAATATATTTATATATATATTCTAACACATTCATTTTAATAAAATGATATACAAAGTTCTGAAGAGAGATGGAGATAATACCATATTATTGAATTTTCCGGTGCTATGCGCGATAGGAAAACACCTTATTGCATTTAAAAATAAATTTGTAAATTTTGAACTAACCAAATAGTCGCTTCTTGCATAAATTAAACATATCTTTAACCTTCGTTTCACAAGATAATACTAGAATACAAGTTTATAACTTCAAACCTAGAGATATTAGGTACATCTTAAGAATCAAATACGAACATCAATTTTTTTTGTCGAAAAAACTCAAAATTTTTAATCCACGAAAAAACAAGTTTTAAAATAATCAAGTTACAAAGAAGAACTTTGATACTGCAAGTCGAACAGTAGAAATTTTTAAAACTAAATATTAAACCTGAATGATATAACAGTCATGGTAAACGGTCTTAAGCTAAACATAGAAGAAACGAGTATATAAATGGGAGACTGAAGTGGTTAAAACACCCCTAAACTTGATGTGGTTTGCAACTTTGATTCTCAAACTATTGCAAGTCTTCAAGACACCCCTAGTCTTGCTTGAATGAATTTTAATACACCACCGAGCTGGCAAACCTTAGCAACATGAATGCACGCGTTGTCCACATAGAATTTTAGTCTGATATGTCATCCACGTAGATAAAATTAAAGCCAGCTATTAATTTAAAACCCAACCCATTTAATACCCCGACCCATTTAATAACCTGACCCACTAATCCATCACCCAAATAAATTACCCCTATTCTCTCAAAAGACCCAAAACCTTCTCTCTCATTCAAACCTTCTCAAAATCGTGATAAGCTCTCCGACTAAAATCTTAGGGTTCCGGTGGAGTTTTATTGTTGAAATCTTAGGGTTTCAATTACATTTTGTTGGTTCTTGTGTTTACTAAAGTTGGATGGGTTCAATTTCATCGATTAGGGTTCCGTTGGCGTCCCTTGATCGCTGTCTAGGGTTTCGGTGATCTTTCAATGGTTTTTTCTTAGATCGACTGTCGTTGTTGCTCCATTTTGTTTTCTTCTTCAAAGATTAGTGGTTTCAACTTTTTTTTCCGATTAGGGTTTTCTAGACACAAATCATCATATAACTTCGTGATTTTAAGAACATGAGCTTATGGCTACTGAAATTCAACGATAAATACTTGATTTTCTGCATGCATATGTTTGGGTATTTATGTAATAAGTGAAATATTTTAGGGCTTTTCTGTTAGGTTGTATTGAAGCATATGTTTCGTGGTATTTTTGTTATATTGAAGTTAGTTGAAGGATTATTTTGGCATTTCATTTGTTACATAATTATTTAGGGTTGTATTAGGGTGTCAATGTTTCACCTTTATCTGTTTTTAAGCATGCCTTTTTGCAAATATTTTGTGTTACTTATTTTCTGTTTTTTTTTGTTACTTCTATTTCTGTTGCTATTGTACATGTGTTTGATTGTTTTCCTGAAATTTGAAAGTGTTAATGAATATGTAGGTTGTCCAATAGCTACTAAGCACTTTAATTTTAGATGAAAAATTGGTGGTATCTTGGTGAGTGAAGTAGGGCATTTTGTTGAGGGTAGAACTGAACATTCCATCAATATTTTGATCCTTGGTCTATTTCTGAATTGGTATATCTTGCTAAAGAATTTGAAGTTAATAAGTTAGGGATAACTTATATTGGTCCTAAGGGTGGTAATTTGACTAAGTTAACCAAAAGATAGGGATTTATTAGACCTAGGAGTACTGATGAATGATGGGGAGACAATAGAAATTTATATTTGCAATGGCTCAAATTTTGAGGAGGTGAGGCCCACTGGGGAGCATGTGATTGATGGGGTTATTTTTAATTTATCATAGCCAAGTGGGGACTGAAAATATGCCAGTTTATTTATTCTCTATCTACCACTACTTAATACAACACTAACTACTGATCTAGATTTAGGAAATCCTTTTTCTCCAAACTCTTTTGAAGGGGGTGAGGAAAATATAGAATATAAGTAGGAGGAGCAGGAGGAAGATACTGCTAGTGGTGAAGCTGAGGCGGAAAATCCCACTGGTGATGTTTAACAATCTAGCTCTGAAGAAGATGTAGTGAATGGGTTTGATTGTGAACTTTCTGATGATTATGAAAGTGATGTACATGAAGAACTTATGGTGGTGAGGAAAGATCTAAGGGAATACAACAAAAATAAAGTTGTTAATGATGTTGCTAAGGAGAAAGTAGATGTATTTTTTAGGTGAGGCTGTTGTAGATGAAGATAATGAAGGCATTGATACACCTAGAAATTTTTTTAGGAATAAATTGAGAGGTGATAATGATGAGCCATAGTATGACTCATCAGATGTAGATAGTTTTTCTACTGAATCTGAAGGTGAAGATATTAGTGATAATGATGAGTTGAAGGAGGGACTAAATTGAGGGTAAGGAGAAAGAGTAATAGGATTGTGTATGATTCATATTGTGAGAAGGTTATTTGGCAGGTTGGTCTAGTCTTTAAAAATGTGAAAGTGCTTAGGGAAGCTTTGACCAAATATGTCTTGAAGAAGGGTGTCCAACTGGATAAAAGAAGAATGACCAAAAGGGGGTTAGGATGAAATGCAAAGCAGGTTGTCCTTGGATGATATATGCTAGCAAGGAAGGTAGAAGTACAAACTTCACAGTCAAAACATACAATCCCAGACACAAATGCCATAGGACCAACATCAACTTCTTATGTAATTCCAAATTTTTGTCCAAGCACTATAAGAAGAGTGAGAGGATCACTTCTCAACCTACAATTAAAGGGTGGGAAATACAAGAATTGGTGAGGAATGATTTTGGTATTTAAGTGGAAAAATCTATCTGTTTGAAGATAAGGAATATTGTTTTGAAAGAAGTCATGAGAGATCATATTACTGAGTTTGGTAGGCCGTTTGACAATAAGGATGTGTTGCTACAACTAATTCTGGCAGCACATGTGTTGTGAATGTAATAGAGAAGGATGATGACAAAAATGAGTTCAAAAGTTTCTATATTTGTTTTGCTTCTATGAAATTGGGGTTTATGAATGGTTGTAGAAAATTTATAGGCTTGGCTGGCTAATTTCTCAATGGAATATGCAAACGATAGTTACTAGTAGTAGTTTCTAAAGATGGAAACAATCAAATGTTTCCAATAGCATGGGTTGTTACTGGTGCAGAGACAAAGAATCGAGATGGTTTATGAAGATCCTCCAAGATGACCTACAACTTGGAGATGGAGCTAAGATCACTAATCAATGACATGTAAAAGGTACTAATCTTACTTTGTTGTTTAAGTTTTTTACTTGTATTTCTATTCAAAGTTAATGTTTTTACATATATTTATATTCAAACTTTCTGTTTCTTTACTTGTATTTCTATTCACATGTTTTGTTTTTCTTTTTGCAAGGTTTGGTTAGTGCATCTGAAGAGGTGTTTCCTGCTTGTGAGCACAAAATTTGTGCTAGACACATTCTGTCAAATTGGTCAAAAGAGTGGAGGGGTATTTAGAGGAGGAAAAAGTTTTGAGTCTGAACTGAAAGTAAGACTTAATGAGTTAAGTCAATTAGGTAGAAATAGAAATATTATTGAAGACCTTATCTCATACAACAAAGAAAGGTGGTGCAAAATGTACTTCAAAGAGTTTTCAAAATGTGATAGTGTTACTAATAATATGTCAGAAAGTTTTAATGCTTGAATATTGACAGCTAGACTCAAGACAATTGTGTCAATGCTTGAGGAGATTAAGATCAAGGTGATAAATAGAATAGCTAAAATGAGGGCTTTTTCTCAAACATGGGTAGATGGGATATCCCCAATGACATTGAGGGTGTTTAATGTCAATGTTGAGAGGTCAATGAATTGTTCATTACAAGAGAATGGAGATTTTGGGTTTGAAATTAAAGAGGGACTATGTACTCACGTTGTTCACTTGGAAAGAGAATATTATAGTTGTAGGTCATGGCAACTAAAGATCCCCTGTGCATATGCCATAACAATTATGCACTATAGGAGACTTGATCCATATGAGACAATTGTACATTGGTACAAAATAGAGACATATCTGAGAGCTTATTCCCACTTCATACAACCTGTTCCAAACATGGTAATGTGGCCATATAGTTCAAACCCAAAGATAGAACCTCCTGAGGTTAAAAAACTACTTGGTAGGGCAATGAGGTGTAAAAGAAAGGAGATAAGAGAGGTGAGTAGGGATGGAAAGTTTACTAAAATGCTCTATTTGAAAGTCTAGTTAACACAACAAAATGGGATGTCCTTCAAGGCCACCAACAGCAGCAAGAGCACCAACAACAGCAAGAGAACCAACAAATAGAAAAAGCAGCAACAACTTCAGCCCCTGACCCTTCCAGGAGGAAATACTCTCAACCACCAACAAGAGTACTAGCAGCAACAAATAGAGCACCAACAACTACAACTACACCGCTGACAACAACTGTAGCTCCTTCTACAAGAAAATAAACAAAGCCACTATTACTTATTATTAATTAGAAAAATATTAACTTGTAATCTATTAGGTTAATGTTTCCCAACATTCATCAATTGATAGTACAATAAAAAGTAGTATTCTTGACACTCAAGAAACATCTACAAGCATGAGAGGTTGCAGGAGTAAGTACAAGAGGCCAAAAGTTATTAGACAAGGTGTCTTTATGTTTGAGTCTGGATACTAGTGTGTTAATGTAAGTGTTTCTAAATCACTTTAGTGGTGCAACTATTTTTAGCCACTTTAAGACACTAACTAATTTAAATTGCAGCAAGGAATGACTAGCAGCAGGTTGGTATACACATCTAGAATGATGAATTCAGACTTGGTTACTGGTGATATTGGATACAAATCCAAAAAGGGCTTGAAGTGGAAAGGAAAGGTAGCAGTTACACAAAGGCAACTTCAAGAACAAAGTTCTATGCATAGATTCCAAACAATATCAAAGGCTACTGGAGTTCAAACAAGATTAAAAAATAGAAAATCTCCAAAGAAATAGCCTTATAATGTTATGTTGAAGTTATCATTTTGTGGTGAAATTGTTACACCCATAATTTCATATATCGACTATACCTTAGGTTAGAAAGCCTAAGATAAGGAAGAGTGTTCCATTGGAAAGAGTAAGGATTGGTTGAGTTGAAATTCGAAGAAGTCATAAGAGTTTAGAGGCTGTTGAGCTCATTATGTTTGCATCCCTTACGATGACTGCATAGTGTCAAGCCGATATAAGATAAAATGAGTTATGATGCTCACAAAAATGATAAGAAAGGCCCTGGGACCAGATTGGAAGTACCTCCAAAGGATTCCGAGTCATACTCATTATTTGGCACCCATTTGAGAACACGATCAGTCGATTTAAGTTTCAACGACTCGAGCCCCATTCATAGGGTTGTTTATGACATAAATTGATGTTAAGAAGGTTTATGTAATAGAATGATACACTAAACATTTTATCCTACGAAACCCATTCTGCGCCGCGGATGGAGTAGAGGATCAAGGCACTCATTTGTCCACCTCACTGACACCATATGAGGTGAAGGATGCGCCTGCAGAACCCCCCATGCAGATGGGAGGTGATGAAGAGGCATATATAATGCCCAATCTAAAAGTTTCATTTTATTTCAAGTCCAATTCGACCCAAACTCATCCTAAAAGCTCTCTAACCCTCTATTAAGACCCTACTACCATTTTATATCAATTCTTTAAGATCATGATGAGAAATTTCCCTTGGAAAGCTTAGGTTAACTCAAAAATTCCCTCTATTAAGACCCTACTACCATTTTTCCTAGTTGTTTCAAGGTATGTTCTTGCTACTCTTTGAGGATATTAAACCCCTCCTAGATTAGTTAGGGAGGATAACTCATGAAAATTTAGCTAAAACTCTAAAGTAGACACAAGTTGATGTTGAGTTGGTTTGGTTGAATTTTTAGGAAACGTTTGGTTAAAATCTTGTAAATTATGGAAGTGGTAATCTTGGTATTCTTGTATTTAATAAAGGAGAGGGGAGAGTAGCTTGTATAGACATAATATCAACACATGGGAATGCACACTACGTGTTTGATGAAATGTCACAAAAATAAATTCTTCAAACTTTTGAACATACTTTAATACGAATTGTCTTAATTGTTTAGGTCGACGATTATACGATGAGCAATACATCATAGGAGTAGTGTTGCCCTGCTATCAAGGTATATAAGGTTCATTCATTCATTCATTCATATGGAATGATCTATGACTAAATGTAACCATAACGATGTCACCTCAAAAAGGAACTCTATTCTTGAGATTAAAGCTTTTGAACCTTATTGTTTCATATCGAAATATGTTTTATAGCTCTTATTATCATTCTTTGTCGGGAACACTTCCCATCTACATAGCTTTTTGCATCTTATGTCTTCTTATAATCCTGGTTGACTTTCCGACAGTTATATAACTACACTCGGAGGATAATGACCTTAAGTCAGTCTGATTAAATCCATAAGGCCCTTTAGAGTCATTACTTGCATTGCACTTATATAGATGCATCTATTTTATTACTGAGCCATGTTATACTCAGTCGAGTATGATGCTTAGATGCGCACTCCACTACAATTGGTTTTGATATTACCGAGTCCCATATCTGGGTCGGGTACAACCAAATCCTCTACGAGGCCGGGTACAATATGATATGACATACTTTGCCATATAAAGTGGTTTTGTACTATATTATATATATATGACCCCAACAAGTGGCTTGATTTTTACAGACATGCATATACATCCATGATTGTGATAGTGTATGCCTTCGGAGGCTATTTATGAGTTTTAGGTTGACTTCTATACTCTTCCTTCATATTTCCTTCCTTATTTATATGCTACCTACCTTACATATTCAGTATATCATTGTACTAATGTCCCTTTTCAAGGGCACTGCATTTCATGCCAACAGGTACAACTAGATATTTAGATGATACCTCACAGTAGGTGACTCGATTCAGTTGAAGGTTGTCATGCTCTTTTCTTCCAGAACAATATTATGAGCTGATAGTTATAGTGGCTGCATATATGAACACAATTGGGTATGGTGGGACCCTGTCCCTACTTGATGTTGTTGATGTACGCTCTAGATGTTTGTAGATAGTTATTTTGTGTGTAGTAGTCTTGTGTGGCCTCGTCGGCCTTTCCAGTAGATTTGTATATGTTGGGCCTTTTCTATGTGCAAGTGATTGTTTCTCTGCTCAGGTAATCCCTTGTCAAATGCCTTATAAGCCCCTATGTTGTGGAGTATGTTATAGGTATCGTGATTGGTACGCTAGGGCCTTGGGATGCTGAGTGTCGGCCACACCTCCTAAGGTTAGGGTGTGACAAACTTGATATTAGAGAAGGTCCGTTCTATAGATGTCTACAAGTTGTGTCTAATAGAGTCTTTCTTATGTGTTACAAGACATTTAAGATGGTTTACTTCTTTCATTATTTAGATCATGCACTAAAACTGAGCTGTAAGTATCCTCTTCCTAACCTTATCATGTTTATGATTTCCACGATGTCTTTTTCAAGAGATACACCTTCTATCGAGACCGAACCATTATAGGATATGAGCAGGTTACCTCTCCATCAGTCTTCGACCCAGATATGATCAGGAGCACTAAGAGAGACCCCCATACCATCTGATGTATCATCAAATATACCACCAGCACCGTCTGATAAAGATATTAGAAGGGCAGTTCAGGTATTGATCCAGTTGGTTGCCTCTCAGGCACGATACCGCTCTAGTATGACTATCAATAGTAGACCCCTAGAAGGGTAAGAGAGTTCACAGCGCTGGGTGCCCGTTGACCAGGGGCAGTTGATGTTCGGTAGGGCTGACGTAGTTCGAGCTATGGGAAGGACTAAGAGGGTTAAAGTGGGTGGTGGTTATCAAAGGAGACAAAATGAAGAAGGATATTAGATACGTGACCAACATAACAGTTATTTGCGATAGATCAATCACAATCAGGGTTCCCAGGTAAGGTCGAGGCAGGGGTCACAACCCTCGATACTTCAGGATCAGAGTGAGAGTGATTCAGACTGAGTGGGGTTGTCCAGGCCTTGTTGTAAGATGTGTGGATGGATGCATGCTGGGCCTTTTCGTAAGAAAATAAGAGGTTGTTATCAGTGTGGTAATCGAGGACACAAGCTACGAGAGTGTCCTGGGTTAGCCAATATGAGAAAAGAGGGGAGCGAGGATGTAGCCTCAAGTTTTGATGCTACCCGAGGAGAGCAGACGAGAACAAGTATGCCATTAATTTTCTTACTAATTTATCTATCTTCTACGTGCACAGTATGGGCTTGTTTTATACTCTAGAGGGGTGACACCATTTCGAGTGATGATTTTCTGAATTTCCTATGGCATACGGTATTTTGATAAGAAAGAATCGTGGATGTAATGATATCAACTAAAGAGAAAACTTTTGGTCCAGTAGGTAGTTAATGTCACATATGTATATTGTAATAAAAAGGATAAGGAGCCCCCAACTCGGTTTAGTGCAAGAATGTATGATATGTCTTTGAATGATTATACTAGGTAATTATATATGATCCGATAATGGTACGAAAGTCCCAGTCTTTGGGATAAGAAAATGGCAAGTCAAAAATCAAACCAAAAAGGAAAATGTCGAGCTAACATGGATTGCTGGGAAGTTGGAACGTCTTGAAAATGTTCTTCCTTTAGTGACTTACGTCTTTGGAACGTGAGAACTTGTTAGGAATGTGCGATTTAAATAGTACCTTTAGGTACAAGGAATTAAGGAAACCCCAAAGGATTGGTAAGGGGAAATAACTGTCATTCCCCGAACTATGGCCTGGGTGAAACACAACACTCGGTGCCTGACTGCATGTGACCAAGTAAACCACATGGCTGCTAAATCAACATGGCATCAAAACATTCTATAGTAATGATTTAAAACATGTAAATTAGGCTACTGAGTTTGTAACCCCAAAGTATATTGCGAAGTAGTCTGAAAATATCACAAGTATGAAAATAGTAATACTGACATGTATGACATGCTTGTCTATGAAACCTCTAAAACATGAGTCTACAAATCTGTGTACCAGGACAATGACCTGTCATACCTCTACTAATAAAACCTAATCATAAAATAATAGACTGACACGCTAAATGAGATAGGGTTCACCAAGCAGCTGAGACTGAAGTAATCCTACTGAGCAGATCCGTCGTCCTGAAACTTGGCACATGCACCGTGAAGTACAGGCCCCATGCAAAGGGATGTTAGTACATTTAAATTATACCGTATGTACGCAACTGAAAGAATAAATAACTTTGGGGTGCTCAGGAAAGGGCATCCCAAATCGATAAGCATGTAATATATTGAAATTGAACTAAAACTGAAAACTGAATACTGAACAAGGAAGCAAAGAATATGAATACTCCCTCTAATTAAATGAAGAATCACTTGTTTAACTGAATAATAGATAATTGTGGCCTTAGGCCCAATATACCTACATAAATATGTGGCCTTGAGCCCAAGTATACGTATACATAAACTGTGGCCTTGGGCACAAATATATGTGTTCAACATTACACAACATATATATAAAAGAACTGAGAATCATGTTGAAAGATACAAAACTGACATACGGAGCAATGATTCGCTAAAGACATGTATTCATGAACTGATTATAAGTACTGTTGCTTTAACTAGTATACAAGCATATTGAGTATTCTAGACTGCGATTCATGGATATCAAATCACAACTCTATGTTGATTACGTACTGAGTCTACAACAACCAAAATGATAATTATGAACAACTACAAAGCTTTAATCACAAGTTTTAGTCTTTTCATGAACTAGGGTAAAGAACCCACATTCTAATATTATTCACACTAATCTCGATGAACGAGGCATTGGGAAGAAAATGGATATTCTCGCACATGGATAGAAACTCTACATACCGTAATTGTTCCAAAACTTGTCTTAAAAATCAGGACTTGGAAGAAGGAACCCAAAGCTTGAACTTTAATTCTTTGAGTTGGGTTTTGTTGAAAACCCTAGGTTAAGAATAATGTATTTCACTTAGAATCCGTGAAATCGATGTTAGAAATGCGTGGAATCACTTGAAATAGGCTTACCTTGATGTAGAAGAATGATAACATGAGGATAACTTCATGCAATGTCTTGGGGGAATGAAGAATGAAATAAAAACACTGAAAATCATGATTATATACTATTCAGTCGTCGGGGATTTTTATGATGACTTTTTACGGCCCATAACTCCTACCGTAATCCTTAACAATGACTTGGATTTTTGGGGTCTTTTTTATGGTTCAATTGAAGGTTTGTAAATTATTTTACGGTCCGTATTTCTGGACGTAAAACTAAGAACGTTGTTTTCATCAAATTTCTAATTCTGATACTTCCCACTTGGTCTTAAGTCCCTGAATCATAAAAATTACTTAGTCCAATGGTACGATGTGTTACAATATCTCCCTATTGAGATCATTCATCCTCGAATGATGGATCATTGTTAAGAATGAGTTTGGACCTTAAACGTGACTAACGAAAATATGAGAATACTAAACTGTCATGAACACATTAATATTGAGTTGGATACTGAAGTGAACACTGAACTAAATACTGAACTGAATACTGAACTAAATACTAAACTAGATCACTGAACTAAATAAGAGGTATATATGCAAATATTAGTTACATTCAACATTTTCTGCTTATTCTTCAAATAAGTGTGGATATCTGAATTTCATGTCCTCTTCGGCTTCCATGTAGACTCCTTAACCTTCCAACTTTTCCACAACACTTTCACTAAGGCAACATCCTTAGTTCTCAACTTCGAATCTGAGGATCCAAAATAGCTATTGGATCTCCTCATAGGTCAAACCATCCCTAACTGTAATGGAGTCGGTAGGGACAACCAGCAATGGGTCTCCCACACACTTTCTCCACATGGATACATGAAACACTGGATGAACAACAACTAAATCTTGTGGCAATTCCAGTTCATAAGCCACTTGACCAATTCTCCTCAAAATCTTTTCTTTCCAAACCTCATGACACCTTTCGTAGGTGAAACTTTCAAAAAACCCAATCATCAACTTGAAACTCCAAATCTTTACGCCTCACATCTGAATAAGATTTCTTGTGACTCTGAACTATTTTTAAATGCTCCTAAATCAACTTGACTTTCTCCATAGCCTGATGGACCAAGTCTAGTCCTAACAATTTTGCCTTACGAACTTCGAACCAACCAATTGGCGATCTACACCTTCGCCCATACAGATCTTCAAACGGTGCCATCTGGATACTAGCATGGTAACTGGTATTATAAGCAAATTCAAAGAGAGTCAAATGATCATCACAAGTACCTTTAAAATCAAGAACACATGCCCTCAACATATCCTCAAGAGTCTGAATAGTACGCTATGCCTGGCCATCTGTTTGAGGATGAAAACTTGTTCTGAGATTTACCTTGGTACCCAATCTTTTCTAGAAAGACTTCCAAAAATGCATTGTGAACTAAGCACCATAATCTGAAATAATGGACACTAGGGTCCCATGAAACCTGACAATTTCTCAAATATACAACTTAGCATAATCCTCTGCTGAATTTATGGTTTTGAATGCCAAGAAGTTGGTTGATTTACTGAGTCGATCTACAATCACCGAAATTGAATCATGCCTTCGTGCTGAGTTAGGTAGAACTATTATGAAGTCCATAATTATCATCTCCTATTTCCAAATAGGAATATCAATATTATGAGTTAACCCACCAAGCTTATGGTGCTCGACATTCACCTGTTGACAATTCGGACACTTGGCTACAAAATCTGCCACATTCCTCTTCATATCGTTCCACCAATAAATTTCCTTTAGATCATGTGTATCATGGTAGAACCTAGGTGAATAGAATTCCTAGAATTATGCGCTTCTGCCAAGATTTGTTCTCGAAGTCCGTTCACATCTGGAACACATAATCTGACTTGGTACCTCAAAGTACCATAATCTTCCCGTTGTTCAAAAGCCCTAGTCTTATACTTGTGAATCCCCTATTTCAGCTGCAACAAGTAGGGATCATTAAACTACTTCTCTTTTACCTCGGCTACTAATGATGATTCAAACTTGTTCTAAACAACAACAACACCATCTTCGGAGTCCATGAGTCAAACTCCTAGACTGGCTAGTTGATGATTTTTTTTGTCATGGTTCTTTTATATTCTTTAACATGGGCTAAACTTCCTATGGGTCGCCTACTAAGAGCATCGGCTACCACATTCGCTTTTCCTGGATGGTAGAGAACATCTACATCATAATCTTTTATAAATTTGAGCCATCTCTTCTGTCTAAGATTCAACTCCCGCTTCTTAAAAATATACTGAGGCTCTTGTGATCCTTGAAAATGTCAACGTGAACTCCATACAAATAATGACGTCATATCTTGAGTGCAAAAATTACGACTGCCGTTTCTAAGTCATGAGTCAGACAATTCTTTTCATGAGGTTTAAGCTGTCTGGATGCATAATCTATAACCTTACC
The DNA here is from genome assembly GCA_034509755.1 of Anisodus tanguticus. NCBI lineage: Eukaryota > Viridiplantae > Streptophyta > Magnoliopsida > Solanales > Solanaceae > Anisodus > Anisodus tanguticus. The sequence goes on along the minus strand of CM067550.1, from coordinate 21,485,193 downwards.
ATGCTGCATTAGACCATATCTAAGACCAATGCCTAATGCATCACAATATACAACGAACCCCTCGGTTCCCTATGGAAATGTCAACACTGGAGTATAAGTTAGTCTCGTTTTCAATTCTTTAAAACTATGCTCACAAGCATTTGACCACTGAAATTTAACATTCTTCTGAGTCAATCTGATCAATGGAGCTGAGATGGAAGAGAAAATTTCTACGAAGCGCCTGTAATAGCCTGCCAGACTTAAGAAACTCTGAATATCTGAAGTAGAAGTGGTCTGGGCCAATTTGTAACAGCGTCTATTTTTTAGAATAAACCTGGACGCCTTCACCTGAAGTCATATGGCCAAAGAATGCCAATGACTTAAGCCAAAATACACACTTGGAAAATTTAGCATAAAGCTCGAGGTCCTGAAGTGTCTACAACACTATTCTAAGATGTTCTACATGATCAGCCTCACTACCGGAATAGACTAGAATATCATTAATAAAGAGAAGGACGAAAAGATCAAAATTAGGCTTGAAGACCCTGTTCATGAAATCCATGAAAGTAGCTGGGGCATTTTTCAATCCGAATGACAGGACAAAGAAATTGAAATGACCATAGTGAGTTCTGAAGGCTATTTTCGGAATATCAGCTTCCTTAACCTTAAGCTGATGGTACCCTGATCTAAGGACAATTTTGGAATAACATTGAGCACCCTGAAGTTGATCAAATAAATTATCGATTCTGGGAAGAGGGTACTTGTTCTTAATGGTGACATTGTTCAACTGGAGATAGTCAATGCACATATGCAAAGACCCATATTTCTTTCAAACAAACAAGATCGGTGCACCCCATGGAGAAACATTGTCTAATGAATCCCTTATCAATGAGGTCTTTCAAATGGGCTTTTAGTTCTCTTAACTCTGCTGGAGCCATTCTGTATGGCCAAATAGATATTGACTTAGTGCCGGGAAGTAGATATATTCCAAAGTCAATCTCCCTACATGGAGGAATTTTGAGAAGATTTTCTGGAAAGACTTCTGGAAATTCATTGATAACTAGTACAGATTGAAGAGTCGGGGTCTGGGTATCTGCATCCCTAACCCGAACTAGATGGTAAATACCCATTGTATATAATCTTTCTGGGCTTAAGATAGGAAATAAACCTACCCATAGGTGCTGCTACATCACCATCACCCTTCTATTCTATGACTGGTTCACCAGGAAACTCAAAACAGACAATTTTGGTTCTACAATCTACTATGGCAGAACAAGAATACAATCAATCTATATCCATGATCACATCGAAGTCTACCATTTGTAACTCTACTAAATCAACTATGGTAATGTGGTGATAGATTTTAACTGGACAACCCCTATATACTCGCCTGGCTATAATTGACTCACCAACTGGAGTGAATACTTTGAAGGGTTCATACAACGTTTCTGGTTCTATCCCAAATTTCGTAGCAATAAAATGGGTTACATATGATAGAGTGGATCCAGGATCCATAAGAGCACAAACATCAAAAGTGAAGTACGTTAATATACCTGTGATAACATTTGTACGAGCCTCTATATCTTGATGGCCAGCTAAAGCATATATATGGTTTGGACCTCCATATGTGTTACTAGACTTAGCCTAACCACAACTTGATTGGGCTTGAGAATTACAATTGGCTGTTGAATTAGTGGACTGAGATACATTACCACAAGTACCTTGCCTTGCCAATGGGCAATCCCTCATAAAGTAACCCTGCTGACTACACCCAAAGCAACCATCCATGCCTGAATGACACACCCCTGAGTGCCTTTTATCACAAGGGTTGTAAGTAGGATGCTGGAAATCTCTGTGGCCCACAATGACCTGTAAGCCTGTTGCTCTGAGGCACTGGCTGAAGATGGAGTTGTTCCTGACGACCTATTTCTAAAGAACTGTCTGCATCCACCTCCCTATGACTGAAGTGGCCTAAAGACTTGACTCTCTTATTAAACTCCCTGCCATTCTCCTTTTGCAAGTCTTCCTATTCTTTCAACCTGCTCTTATTACCCTGTATGAAAGTAACCATATTTGTAATAGTCATCTCCTTATTCTGAGCTGTAATATTAGTTGCATCGTATAAATGGGGATCAAGACCATACACAAAATTCCTAACTCTGGCCCTCATGTCTAGGACCATATGTGGAGCATACTTTGCCAAAGAGACAAATTGAAGATAGTACTGCTGCACCCTTCTACCGTTCTGCTTAAGTTTTTTGACTTCAATGGCCTTTGCCTCCCTAACCTTAACTGGCAGAAATTGCTCAATAAAGGCATTAACAAACTCATCCCAAGTTGCTGAAGTTGCATCTTCCCTGCGAGACTGCTTTCATGACTCATACTAGATATTAGTAATATCTTATAACTGATAAGCTCGTAACTCTACTGCCTCTATCTCAGTAACATGCATAACAAAAAAGATTTTTGCAACCCACCAATAAAATTCTGTGGATCTTATGTCTTGCTTGACCCTGTGAACACCAGATGGTCCATACGAAGAAACTCACGAGTCTTGGAACTAGATGACTCTCCATTGGTCCCCGTACTTGGAGTCGTTCCATCACGCTGGCGTTGAGCAACTACTAGTTGGGTGAGAAACTAAATAGCTCTTTTAACATCCGAATCAGCAGAACTGGGTGGTGAAACTAGGATTTCTGCAGGCCCTATGGTATCGGGTGGTGCTGTACCCGAATTAGCTCCCTAAGTTTGAATATTTTCCTCACGAGAAACATTAGCGGCATCTCTCTTGCTTGTACCTAATTTATTTTTTGTAGGCATTATCTGAAATACGTAATACGCATGAGTTAGAAGGATGTCCTGAAGGTATAATTCTAACTGCATGATCTAGAGTATGAAAGAAGTGAGACAATCTTAGATGTCGTGGTCAACTATTTATATGTATGGGGCCCTCAGACACATAAAAGTGACCCCACTAGATACGGTTTCATAGACTCCCTAAGATACTTAAATCTAGGCTCTGATACCAAGCTTTGTCATGCCCCAAACCATGTCTTGGGCGAAACACGACACTCGGTACCTGGCTGTATGTGATTGAGTGAACCACATGGGAATCAAAACATACTATAGTAATGATTTAAAACATGTAAATTAGGCTACTGAATTTGTAACCTGAAAGTATATTGTGGAAATAGTCTGAAATTATCATAATTCTAAAAATAGTAATACATGACATGTCTGACATACTGAACTAGTCTGGTCTATAAAACCTCTAAAATATGAGTGCGCAAATCTATGTACCAGGACAAGGCCTTGACATACCTCAACAAATAAAACATAATCATAAAATAATAGACTGACACTCGAATGATATGGGGCTCATCAAGCAGTTGAGACCGAAGCAATCCTACTGAGTAGATATGTCATCCTGAAACTCAAGAAAGGGCATCCCAAATCAATAAACATGCAATATACTGAAATTCAACTGAAACTGAAAATTGAATACTGAACAAGGAAGCAAAGAATATGTATACTCCCTATAATGAAATGAAGAATCACATGTTTAACTAAATAATAAATAAGTGTGTCCTTAGGCCCAATATATGTGCACAAATATGTGGCCTTGAGCCCAAGTATACGTATATATAAATTGTGGCCTTGGGCCCAAATATAAGTGTTCAACATTAAAGAACATATATATAAAAGAACTGAGAATCATGTTGAAAGATACAACACTGACATACTGAGCAATGATACGCTGAGACATGTATTCATGAACTGATTGTGAGTAGTGGAGCTTTAACTAGTTTACAAGCATTCTGAGTATTCTAGCCTGAGACTCGTGGATATCAAATTACAACTCTATGTTGATTACGTACTGAGTCCACAAAAACCAAAATGATAATTATGAACAACTATGAAGCTTTTATCACAAGTTTTAATCTTTTCATAAACTAGGGTAAAGATCCCAAAGTCTAATATAATTCACACTAATCTCAATGAATGAGGCGTGAGGAAGAACATGAATATTCCCGCAATTGGATAGAAGCTCTACATACCTTAATCACTCCAAAATGTGTCTTAAAAATCTGGACTTGGAAGAAGGAATCCAAAGCTTGAACTTTAATTTCTTGAGTTGGGTTTTGTTGAAAACCCTAGGTTAAGAACAATGTATTTCACCTAGAATCTGTGAGATTGATGTTAGAAATGCGTGAAATCACTTGAATAGGCTTACCTTAATGTAGGAGCATGATAGGAGGAGGAGAACTTCGTACTAGGGTTTGGGGGAATGATGAATGAAATAAAAAGACTGAAAATCGGGATTATATTATGTTCAGTCATCTTGGACTTTTTATTGTGACTTTTTACGATTCGTAAAATAATTATGGTGGGCTTGATGGATCGTAAAACATTTACGGCCCATAACTCCTACCATAATCCTTAACAATGCCTTGGATTTTTGGGGTCTGTTTTACGGTGCAATTGACGACCCGTAAATTATTTTACGGTCCGTATTTTTGAGCGTAAAACTAAAAATATTGTTTTCGTCAAATTTCTAATTCTGACACTTTCCACTGGGTCTTAAGTCCCTGAATCATGAAAATTACTTAGTCCAATGGTATGTGGTGTTACAAGAACTTCCGAGATTAAATCAGGTGAAGGCTCATTTCGGGAGATGTTTAAAGGAAGTGTGTAAAATGTCATGCCCAACCTAGTAACCCCAACCCCTAGATAAGGACTGGACCATTTAGAAAGATAGTGAAACAAGGGGAGTTTTGTTAGTTAATGGAAAATGACATACCTTCTTTACCATAGCAATACATGTGTGGTTGGCAGTACAATATAGTAGTTTTTCCGATATTAGGTGATAAGATTTTTGAATTCTATGGTGAAATTTTATGAGCCGATCGAGCAAGAATAGCTGGTTGAAGATAATTTGCGATAAAGGTTTTAATATGACAGGAAATCGACGATAAGTGGTATACGGGTGTCTGGTAAACATAAGTGAAAGGGTTATGACAAAGTAATGAGGCCGAAGGATGTTTTCCAAATGAATATACCGGTGGAAAGACCATAATGGTAAGGATATCTATAGCAAGACTAGGGTGGAACCCATAACAATATGATTACCATTGAAGATGAGGGCATTAGCAAAGAAACGATAATTAAACTTTCCTTGCTAGAAATATAACACATGACGTCCAGACGTGATGGTACTAGAAGTACATTAAGACGAGGAATCCTTAAGGGAATTCAAGCAGGCAATGTACAAGTTAATTGGTTGAATGACGGATAGAGAAGAGTTCTAATACCAATTAAAGGGGGAAGCCCGAATCGGTAGTAAGACTACAACAAACTACGATCTGAATTTGAATACGTCAAGCACTAGTTCCACCATGAATGTCAGTAAGAAGTTTGGGGATATGTAAGAAGGAGTAACGACGAATGAAGCTGATGGAAGTATATAACGAAGTGCTGAAAATAGTTTGAGGTAGATGATAAGGAAATGTGTTAAAGGATGAGAGCAAGAAAATAAAGATATGAGTGGGCAAGTAATGGAAAATTTTGATTTGCCAAGTGAACTAGAAACCCCGCAAGAAGGATAACGTAATGATCATAAGGTTTAAGGACATTGGTTGCAAAGTAAGCCGGAGTCAGGAAATAAAGGCAGAAGCATTACCTCAAGTACGGTGACCGCATGAGAATCTAGCAGATCAACGCCTTGTAGAGATAAATCATTCGATGAAAGAGATGATAGAATGACCAAGGTATAGCGCGAGTATGTCAATTGTTCTCTTTTGGAAAGGTATACATGATATACCCAACAAAAAGATAATCGAATATGAAGTATAGAAGATCTCAGAGTTACAAGGGTCAAGTATTGTGTACTCGGAGGGCCACAAGTCCAGAGTCAAAAAAAATATTAGACGTTGAAGAAATAAGGCCGACAAAAGGGAAACAACGTCGAAGGTGAGAGAATATCTTGTTTCCAGTACTTAAACTAAAAAAAAAAATTAAGATAAATAAAAACGAACGATACGAATCGAGAAAGAATACTTGAGAAAATATGAGGTACGACTAAGGAATGATGAACTTTTCTTGGAATGCATAGCATCACTTATAGAGTATGCAAATTGAAAATGTTATAAGAACTAAGAAGTTTTAACATAAGGGACAAGGAGATAGTGGATGATATGGTCATGTACCATTGAAAAAGGGGGGAAGGCATTTTGAAGGCTACAAGAAAGAATCGACCCAAATAGGTAATAGGGTGCCAGCCACAATAGAAATCAGATAATGATAGTTCCTCGAAGTATAAGGCAATGAACTCTTTCTTATGTTGGGAATTGGGGAAAATGTCAAGACAAAGAGCCCCGTCTAGAATCCATTGGGAGGTATTGTGAGTATAGGTGATAATGGGAACCTTATTAATATTAAGAATTAAGTATATTAGTTAACAACACCCAAGAAGATTCGTCATTGAAGTTCAAGTATTACATTAGGACTGTTGACTGGTCCGAGGATCATTATGGGCCATCTCATTATCATCGTAAGCTATTTTAGTCTGAGAGATTAATGCCCAAATAACCCGTTAGTTTATGTCATGACAACTAAAACTGCCTATACAATTAAATGTTGGCTGACATTTCATCTTGAAGTTATCTTCAACCATTGTACAAACGGTCTCTTTATGATAAATAGTTGTTGAAGAAACCAATTTGAAAGAGGCTCTAGATGCTCAAGATTAGCCACACCCCCCGTCCTAAGGAAGTCAATTTCAGCTAAGGTTCAGACTACCGGACACAAGTAATGGGTAAATGTATGGAACTTAGAAGGAATTCAGAATAATCATCTAAGGATCAATAATGAGTAAATGACATACTACCAAGTCGATGAATAAGCGGCTATATATAGAATAGGGACAGAACTCTTATCGAATAACGAAAAAGGAATGAACCTGAAGTAACTGCAACTGATTTGATGTAGTAAGTTATGAGAAAATGCTTAGATTAATGCGGGAGTATTTCAAGAGACTTGGTTGTAGGAGCAGGATACAACTTGACAAGAAAATAAGATTTCAGAACGGAAGAATAGAAAAAGAAGAGATGAACTCGAACAACCCTATCATGTCAAAATTGATGACCATTGACGATCACCGTGCCACAACTTCTCATTATAACTTTACTTATGCTTTATGCCTATGAATTTGTATCACGTATATTCTCTCATGAGACAAAAATTGTAACCAAGAAATGAAGGACATAGTTTTGATGTCAAGACTCAACGATTCAGATAAATTACAATTTACTAAATGATATTGTAAAAGAGATGTACTACCGTATAAGGTCGATGATGTACTGATAATGTTGTGGGTGTGTAATATTATAAGGCGATAGTTGCGGTATCCAATTGCACGAAAGGTTAAGATAATCCTATGTACAAAAGGACACTGCCAAAATTATTGAAGAATATAAGAATTGCTATACCCGAGCGATGATGCCCCAATATTCGAAGATGAATGTTTTTAAGGGGGGAATGATGTTACACCTCGTAATTTCATATATAGACTATACCTTGTGTAGGAAGCCTAACATAAGGAAGTGGGTTCCATTGGAAAGAGTAAGGATTGGTCGAATTGAAACCCGATGAAGTCATAAGAGTTTAGAGGTCGTTGATCTCTTCATGTTCGCAACCTTTACGTTGAGTGCATCATGTCAAGAAGATATAAGATGAAAGGAGTTATGATTCCAACAAAAATGATAAGGAAGGCCTTGGGCCCATATTGTAATTACTTCCAAAGGATTCCGAGTCATACTCATTGTTTCACGCCTGCTTGAGAACCCGATTAGTCGATTTAAGTTCTGATAAAAAGGTTTATGGATTGTTATAAGTCATTGTGATCAAAGGAATCACATATCGACAAGATTCAATGAATATAGGACGATACACTACATGTTTCACCTCACAAAATCCATTTCGCACCACAAATAGGGCAGCAGATCAAGACACTCATTTGTCTACCTCTCCGCTACCATACGTGGTGGATGATGCGGCTGCAGAACCCCATCTACGTCGCAAATCCTCCTGCAGATGGGAGGCGGTGGAGAGGCCTATATAAGGCCCAATCTCGAAGTTTCATTTCATTTCAAGTCCAATTCGACCCAAACTCTTCCTAAAGGCTCTCCAGCCCTATTGTAAGACCAACCTACCATTTGATATCAATTCCTTAAGATCATGATGAGAAATTTCCCTTGGAAGGTTTAGGTTACCTCAAAAATCCCCCTAGAGTATTGGATAAGCTTGAAGATTCTTGGATGAATTAGAAGGAGACTTGATGTGGGTGTTTTCCTGATTATTTAAAATCATGTTCTTGCTACTATTTGAGGATATTAAACCCCTCCTAGATTATATGGATCAGATGGGGAGGATAGCTCATAAAAAATTAACTAAAACTCTAAAGTAGACACAAGTTGATGTTGAGTTGGTTTGGTTGAATTTTTAGGAAACTTTTGGCTAAAATATTGTAAATTATGGAAGTAGTAATCTTGTATTTGATAAAGGAGAGGGGATAGTAGCTTATATAGACATAAGAGCAACACATTGGAATTTTGCATGCTACGTTTTCGATGAAATGTCACAACAATAAATTCTTGAAACTCTTGAATGGATTTTGATACAGATTGTCTTAATTGTTTAGGTAGAAGATTATATGATGAGAAAGATGTCATAGGAGTAGTGTTTCCCTACCAACAAGGTATGTAAGGTTCATTCCTTCATTCTTATGACATGATCTATGACTAAACGTAACCATAGCGACATCACCTCAAAAAGGAACTATATTCTTGAGATTAAAGCTTGCGAACCTTATTGTTTCATATCGATATATGTTTCATGGCTCTTATCATCATCCTTTATCGGGAACACTTCCCATCTTGATAGCTTTTTTCATCTTATGTATTCATGTAATCTTGGTTGACTTTCTGACAATTGATATAGATACAATTATATAATGACACTTGGAGAACAACGACCTTAAGTCACTCTGATTGAATCCATAAAGCCTTCAGAGTCATTCCTTACATTGCCCTTATATATATGTATCTATTTTCTTACTGAGTCACGTTATAGTCAGTTGGGTACGATGCTTATATGTGTACACCACTGCAGTTGGTTTTGATATTATAGAGACCCATATCTGGGTCGGGTACGACCGAGTCCTTTACGAGGTTGGGTACGTTATGATATGACATGATTTATCCCATAAAATGGCTTGGTACTATATTATATATATATGTGGACCAGATGAGTGGCTTGATTTTTACAAAATACATATATATCCATGATTGTGACAGTGTATGCCCTCAGAGGCTATTTATGAGTTTCATGTTGACTTCTATTATTTCTTCGTATTTCATCCTTTATTTATATGTTACCTGCCTTACATATTTAGTACATATTTCATACTGATGTCTATTTTTGGGAGCACCACGTTTTCATGCCCGCAGGTACAAATAAATATTCAGATGATACCTCACAGTAGATGACTCGATTCAGCTGAAGGTTGTCACGCTCCTTTCTTTCAGAGAAGTCTTGTGAGCTGATAGATATGATGGCTGCATATATTTACACAATTGGGTATAGCGGGGCCCTGTCCTGACCAGATGCTATTAATGTACTCCCTAGAGGCTTATGTATAACTATTTTGTCTATAGTGATCTTGTGTGGCTTCGTTGGCCTTTCCAGTAGAGTTATTGTGTTATTATCGACCTTGTTGTATATATTTGTATATGTTGGGCCTTTTTTGCGTGCATGTAATTGTGTCTTTGCTCAGGTAATCCCTCATTAGAGGCCTTATCGACCCTTATGTTGTGAAGTATGTTATAGATATCAGAATTGACACACTCGGGCCTTTGGGGCATCGGATGCCGGCCACATCCTAAGGTTGGGTGTGATAGAAATTTGGATATGTAAGCAAATAATTTAGCTTGGTAAATTGGATATTTAAGCAAACAAAGTAGTTTGGTAGTTTTGTTGACAGTTGGTGATACTGTCCAGTTATTTTGTGTATGACAATGACACTTTTATGTACCTTTATTTGCATATGACAATTTCCAGAATTTGGTTGAATGGTACTTGGTGTTTTGTGCAGATTTGGCATGTTTCTACTTGTTGTTTTGTGATACCTTTAAATGACACTTGTTTATGTTCAGATTTGGCACCATTATACTTGGTGTTTTGTGCATTGAATGGTAGTTGTATGTTGTCCAGAATTTGCACCATTAAACTTGATATTTTTGTCCTTTGAATGTCACTTCTATTTGTCCAGATTTTGCATCATTATACTTGGTGTTTTTGCCCACATTTTGCACCAATATTCTTGGTCTTTTGTACTCGGATTTTGTACCATTACTGTCCCTTTATGCATTATTCAACAACATTATATGGTATAAAAATTGCTCAGTAAAATACAAATCCAATGAACAAAATCAACATAATCATAGTGAATAAGCATACCAAAATGAGATTATATTCTTAATCATCATAACCACTTCAACCTAATTAATACATACAAGAAACATCAATCTAATTAGTAATACCTCAACTAGAACCAGATTGTATGCTAACATAGTACATCAAGTTAAAGATCACACTAATACATAGGCAAATTTTCAATGTTCTTGACCACTTCAACTTTTGCTCGTATTTATTCTTCTTCTTCAACAAACCCCAAATAATAACATTAGCTTGCTCCAGAAATGGTGGTTCATACCACTTGAAAAACTTGCAAGAAGATCGACCTCATACCTATACAAAGTGAACGAAAATCAGTTAGAAACCCAACACACTTAGGTGCAAATTGAACCTTCTAAACAGAACAAACCCAACAAAATTATACTAAAATTGACATACCAAAAATAAAAATTACATACCTTGTAGTTTTGACAACCCCAAAATCTCCTTCTGGAATTATCATCGGACCATGAAATCCTCACCACCGCCGAAAATTCAAATCTGCAAACTCAAGTCATGAATACAATTGAGAGAAAAACCAACAAATATGACTAAGAACTTTAGCAATTAGAAACGAGGAGGTGTATTTTAATGGAAGTGAGAAAGAATCTTGAATTTCAAGTTGTTGTGTATTTCAATGGATGAGAGTTTTAATAAAGGAGGAAGGGGATGATTTAGCCGTTGGAATAGGGAAAAATTAAAGAAAATGTAAAAATGAGTTTTTTTACCATTTGAAGCTGATGTGGAAGCTTCTCATACGCGTGTAGGAGTTTGGGCACATTTGTTGTGCCATGTGTACACTCGGGGTTAATTTAAATTGAGTTGCCATGCTTAGGGTGTCTTGAAGACTATCAATAGTTTGAGGATCATAATTGCAAACTGCGTCAAGTTTAGGAGTGTTTTCACCACTTCTTGTTAAATGGGACGACGGAAAAAATGACAAAAAGAACATATAGTTAAGTTAATAAAGAAAATAAGTGTTTAGAAACAAGTAAAAATAAATATGTTGTTCAACATAGAACAAACATAATAAAAGTTTTTTTTAAAATTATATAGATTGAAATAAAATATTTACATGTACTGCTATTACTTAACAAAAACAATACAACACTAACAGTCTCATGACAAGAAAATAAAACAAAATAAACCTCAACACCCAAATATACATACCAAAACAAAAACATGGAAATATAATTGTTATGAAAATACTTTTTGGTACTTGTAGTTATCCGTTACTGACAATTTTATTTTTTCCCAATAAAACCAAAAAGAAAAAACAACAAGAGATAAAAAGAAAAAAATCGTGAGAGTAAATTTACTCCAAGTCAGACAGTAAAGGGACAATTCCTCCAAATCAAATTGTAGAAAAGTGCCCTAACAAAGGGAGGAAGATAATGAACTTGGGGACATTTCCATGTGGTAGAGATATTCCACGTTGCAATTGTTAATGGAGAGTGATCTTCTTGAGTTCTAAAGTAATGTAGGGAGATATTTTTGTCTCAATAATATAATATAATGATAAAATTGTATCTTTTTAAATTGTAGAGGTATGAATTTAACTTAAACTATATATTTATAACTGTAATTTACCTGAAGAAGCAAATACTAGTATATAATTTGAGTACTTCATGAAGATGAAGAAGGTAATCCGATGCACTAAACTTAGTAATCTTACCCATCATTTTATCTGAATCGAAAAAATGACATAGTACTAATTATTTTGTAGTAATATTTTTTAAAAGTAAAAGAAGGTTTAGAAATAAATGTGTGCCGAAAATGAAAATGGTGGAATACCACTCTTTTTGGATGGACTAAAATTAAACCGCGGCAAGGGAGAGGGAACAGACAAAGACTTGGGAACTCAAAAATTTTCTCATGTATCCTTTTCTCTCTCTCTCTCTCTCTCTCTCTCATTCTCGACTATCACACGACAAAACACACAACTATAATAAAAGTTGAAAGCTACAAACACCCTTGTCCCTTTCCTAGCCACTCGTTTATGTGTCTTCGTTTCATCTTTGACTTAATTGTTTATTTATTTTTTTTAAACAAACACTTATAGTAAGGCTATGCCTAGTGACTATTGGCCTAAAAAGGTAGGATAGAAATCGTTTAATCTCTTTACTCCCTTCCCCACTCTCACAGAGAGAACTTCCATTTTTCATCCCTATAGCCTATGCTAGTAAATAACTAAATATTTCCTTGTTTGTCACTAACAAGTCACAAGACACTATTTTTACATATGTTGTGGCAGTTGCTACTTTACTGGTGTGTATGATGGAGCCTTTGTCAGTCAGTGAATGAATGGCTGTAAAGACCAAGTCAGTCCTCTCTCTCTCTCTCTCTCTCTCTCTCTCTCTCTTCTTTCTAAACAAGTTTGGGTCTTTATTACTAGTATTAGTTCTTGTAGCTCCTAAAGACTTATCTTGCTGCATTTCATTTCTTAACAACTTCACAAAACCAACACAATCGTTTTCTTTTCTTTCTTGGGATTTTAGAACTCATTTTCTGCTTCCTTCTATACTTGTAGCAACCAAACTAAGAATTACAGACAAAAGAAAAGCAAACTGTCACCCTTTCTCTTTTTTGTCTCTGTGAAGAACTTCACCCTGTCTTGCAAGAATTACTACTGTGGTTTGCATATTTTAAAACTTACAGTTAAGTATCTTTTTCCCCTAATAATCGTTACATTAGAGTAGGAGATTTTTAGTAGTTACAACTTGACTTTAATTGGAGACATTTTAGTTTAGGTCATTTTGCTTACTCTACTTTATTCTAGTGAATTATTAGATTTTGCTTTTCATTGTGTATTTCAGTTTATTCTACTTGAGGACTTGGCAATTTTATTTTCCCTTTTTGGATTTTGGTTGGTCCAGCAGATGAGGTACTTTAATTTGGAAGGCTATTCATGTCATTAGACTCCAGCCGACAGTGGATAAATTTATTTATAAAAACAAAAGAATAGTTGAAAACACATGTGACTACATTATTGTGTTTAGGTTGTGGCTTAATTTATACCATAGCTGAAATAACTTTTCAAGATTCTCTTAATCCCTATATTGACACGTATTGTTGTTGAGAATTTTACCTGCATGTCCCTTTTTGCTGCTAATTCGGACTTGGTTATTTTCTTCTTTTGTTTATCAGTACTAAAACTGGTTTATTAGTACTTTAGTTTTCTCAACTTTCTGGAATTGCTTGATTTTAAGGTACATAAGCAGTTTGCTGCATACCTATCAAAGAAACATAAGAAAGATCCTTCATATTTTCTAGGAAATGAATCCAGATAGTTGTATATTCACCCTACTGAAAAACTGTAGCTATACTTGTAGAATAGTGTAAATCTCCATCTTTGGAGTTTTTCTATTAATGCAATATATACAGAGTATATAATTGTAGTTCTAATGGAATTATGATATCTATTTTACATTAATTACACTAAACTATTAATTATAGAATATATTGTGAATATATGGTCACACCCCCTCAGTCAGTGCGGGATGGGGTCGGATGCTGAGACTGAATTTGAAGTCAAGTAACAGTTTCTGAAGATATTTGTGTACTGATACGAAGAAGGAACATGCAACACCCTAACGTGACCCATTGCAACCTTCTCACGAACAAAGTGAATATTCATTTCAATATGCTTGGTTCACTGATGCTGAATTTGGGTTATGATATAAGTAGACAACAGATATGTTATCACAGTAAATCAAAGATGCCTTACGTAAGGGACAATGAAGCTCAAAAAGGAGATTTCAGAGCCAACAAAGCTCGGCAACAACGTTAGCAACGCCTCGATATTCTGCTTCGGCACTCGAACGGGAAAGCGTGGCTTGCCGCTTGGCGGACTAAGATATAATATTATCCCCAAAAATATGCAATAGCCGGACGTAGAGCGACGGGTGTCCGTACATCCTTGCCAATCAGCGTCTGTGTAGGAGAGCAACCTAGTCGGTGCGGAGGGATATAAATGTAGTCCTTAGTCAAGATTGCCCTTAACGTATCGAATGATACACTTAAGAGCTGTAAAGTGAGGTTTCCTATGAGCGTGCATGAACAAGCACACCTGCTGAACATCTTATGCAATATCTGGTCGAGTGAAGGTGAGATATTGAAGAGCACCTGCGAGACTCTTATAAAGAGAGGGATCGCTGACCAGATCCCCATCATCTGCATTGAGCTTGGACTTTGAGTCGACATGAGTGTGCATGATCTTGTAGTTTGATATTCTAGCCCTGTAGACAATCTCCTCTGCATACTTACGCTGACACAAGAACATGATATGTGCGGATCTGGTTATTGATATCCCCAAAAAATAACTCAACTTACCCAAATCTGTCATAGCTTATTTGGACTTGAGCAGAGCAATGATCTCGTGTTTTAGAGTATCAGAAGCTGTCAGAACAATATCATCCACATATAAAAGAAGATGAGATGTGTTAGTACCTCGATGAAAAATAAATAAGAAGTGATCACTCTTGGTGCACACGAACCCTATCTATATGATTATGTAGCAAACCTCTCATACCAAACCCTTGGGGCTTGTTTCAAACCATATAGTGACTTACGAAGACGCCAAACATAATTAGGAACCTCCGGATGCACAAAGTCAGGCGGTTGATGTATATAAACGGTTTCTTTTAAATCCTCAGGTAAGAAAATATTTTTGACATCAAGTTGATGAATCGGCCAATTTTTCTCCATAGCTATGCTCCACACAGTGTGAATGGTGGCTGGTTTGACCACCAGACTAAATGTCTCACCAGTACCATTAGCCACAAGTCTTACCTTATGGCGTTCAAGCTCTCCACTATTTCAGAATTTGCGACGATAAAGCCACATACAATGAATCATATGAAGGGATCATATAGTAGAGAGTTTCGGTGGGTGTCCTATTTTGGATCGTACGGGAAGATAAGATATTAAGAATGTGTTCTATCATTTTTAATGCATATACCCAAAAGGTAGGGGAGAGACGCATGTTTTCTATTTGAGCTTCCCTTTTTCCGCATAATAAGTTTTTTTTCTTTTTATTTAAACCACCCAGGCAGTGTGCTTTAATGGTGCGGAGAATTCTTTTGGCTTTACCATTTTGAGGGAAAGTATGGGCCAGGAGAAATGAAAAATCATGCCATTAGCCGCACAAAAATTATAAAAAGGGAGTTATTGAACTCACGACCATTATCACATTGAAACGTTTTAATGTCTTTCAAATTGCGTTTTAACCAATGTACCAAATTCAAGGAATTTGAAGTAAACTTGAGACTTAAGTTTAAGTGAATAGACCTAAAGAAAGTGAGAAAAATTGTCCAAAATACCAAATAATATTTATGACCTAGGTTGCTAGTTATAGAAGATGTCTATAAATCCGCATGAATGATACTTAAAGAAGACGTAAATAGAAGTCGAACATGTTTTCCTAGATGACAAGAGGAGCAACTATGAGAGTTTCCCTTTATTACATTCGATTAAATTGCGGTTTCTAAGAGAATAAAAAATATGAGCTCCTGGATGATCAAGTCTACTATGCCATGTTGATAGAGATATTGCAGCTAAAGTGGTGGATGAAGTGACATGGGCAGTGGACGTGGATAGGAAATGATAGAGGTGCCCCACACTATTGCATTTCGTAAGAAGTCTCTGTACGTAGGTTCTTTATAGAAAAATCAAACGGATCGAAATCGATGGATACAAAATTATTAGTGGCAAATTTTCTAACAGAGATTAGGTTAATATTAGGGGCATATAAGACATTTTTATTGGAGAAGTGGGGATGCGATGGTGGAGTTAGTGTGTGGACAAACCCTTGAATTGAAATGCGATAATCATTTTTTACCATAATAAATTGAGGAGAATTTAAATTTCGCAGTTGAGGAAGATTATCAGAATTTTTGGTGAGGTAAGACGTGACGCCCGTATTCATATACCATCTATCATCGTGCTGCTGCTAGGCTTGGTGGCTGGACAGTGGCCCGGTGGTGCTGGGCCGTTGGGCAGTGGGCCTCGGCAGTGCCCACTGTTGTTGCTGGGCCTGGCCTGGAACGAGTCTGGTTGATTGGGCCCAATGCTCGAACTGTTGCCAAGGACGTGGGTTGGCTAATTGAGTCGGGTACTGGGCCTGCGACTGATAATTTATGACGTGAGTGTTGAGGAAAATGAAGCGTGTGAAGCTATGTGAGCCGCGGGTGACGCCATGAGGGTATCGAAAATTTAGAGAGAAAGAGGGTGTAGAACTGTTGTATATCAGGTGTATACCAGGGGTATACGGCCTGCTCGAGAAATAAAAGGTAACAGGATTGTATATCACTGTATACGAGCAATATATGATAGGTAGTGTATATCAGCCGTATACAGTGTGTATATTGATTATTTTCGGTAGGAGTTGGCGTCGGAAGAGTAAGACGAAAATAGGTGGCAGCTGTATATCAGCGTTATACAGGTCTGATTGGGGTGATGTGTGTCTCGGGTTGTTGTATATCGCCTGTATATTAGTGGTATACAGGTTTGGTTTTAGAAGAAGGTGAGCGATGAGGGGTTGTATATCACGGGATATATGAGGTATACAAGTAGGTTTTGAGAGAAGAGGCTTGTATATCACGTAGAAGCAGGGTATACTGGCCGTATATCACGAAGAGGCGGTGGTATAAATGGATGTATATGGCTGAATATCGTCCGAAAACCTGACTCCTGGGAGAGGTATACGGCAATCGAAACTAGGGTTAGGTAAGGGAGGGATTTTTAGATCTTGATACCATGTAGAATTGTGTAAATCTCCTTCCTTGGAGTTCTCCTATTAATGCAATATATATAAAGTATACAATTGTAGTCCTAATGAAATTGAGATTTTTATTTTACATTAATTACACTAAACTATTAATTACATAATATATTGTGAATATATGAAATATATTTAGTATCAATACTCTCGCAATGGAAGTGAGAATAATAATGTGTTTCCACACGGCTGTTGGTGTTATTAAAATTTTCATTTTTCATTTGTTGGATTTGATGTGTTTAAAATCTTGAGCATGAAAAGGAGGTGATTTAGAGGGATTTCTGGATTTTGATTGAAAGGGAATAGGATTTTGGCGCATCTATTAGGATAAAGCTCAGTGCTAGCTAAATTGGATTAATACATTGTAACTTTCCTTCACATTTTGTCACGTTTTAACTCAGGTCAAGAATTTAGAGTGTGGTTATCGGCTAGTATTGGAAGGTAATTTTGATTGGCAAAAAAGTCGGAGCCAATTTGAAGGCTGTAATTGTATGAAAATTGTGTGATGGAATCGTCATCCGCGACTGGATCATCAAAGAGGGCCAAGGCACCAGGCAATATAGCTCAAGTAGCTCGTTGCTTGGTTGATGGATGTAATGCAGACCTCAGTCAATGCAGAGAGTATCACCGCCGGCATAAAGTTTGTGAGGTTCATTCAAAGACTGCCAAAGTCTCGATTGGGGGTCGAGAACAACGCTTCTGTCAGCAATGCAGCAGGTAATCGTGCAATGTCTTTATTTAATCCTTTGATTGAAATGGTGTTCTTCTGTTCACAACTAGAGCAAAATTCGTGTCATGGAGATCATGAGGGGAATGAGTTTCCTGGCATGCTCTTAGAGCAAAGACATCAAGGTATCTTTTAATTTCCCATACCTTTCATCTACTACAAGAGATAGTATGCCAATGTCGTGTCTTTTTACCCTCGTCTTAGACCCTAATGCAATCAAACAAGTGATACTCATATACTTGGATCAAGTAAGGAATCAAGCATTCATTAAAGGCAGGTCCTCATTAAGTTATCACTCATAAAAACTAGCTATTAGTAACATGAAATAATTAACTTCCAGGCTAGTAAAAAACATTAATTCATGATCGTAGAGTTGGAGATAATTGTTCGGTAAAAATATTGTGATGTCTCATAAAGGCTGGAAAAGGGAGCATATCAAGTTGTTCAATCTGGGAAGAGCACATTAACTAGGAATGGTTAGAGTAACTTGAATGGAAGAAAAAATCTTTCTTCTTCCTCTATTATGAGAGGATAGTATGACAAGCTGGTGTCATTTTGCTCTTACCTTAGTTCCTGTGCTTTCAAAAAAGTATACACATATATACTTTCATCAAGAAATGGAACCAATATTATAACAAGGCCAGTCCTCATTATGTTATCACTCACACTAGCTATTAATGTGAATTAACTTTACGAGCTAGTAACAATGTTATGTAACAGAGTTGGTGACAAGGTTCGTTCGGTTAAAATGGTGGAGTTCCTCATGAAGGCTAGAAAATGGGTAGATTAAGATGTTCAATCCTTGGAAGACACATAAATTAGAAGAGTTAAGTCCACTGACATATGCCCGGATAGAAAAATAACATATTAGAAGAGTTAAGTCCATTTGCCTGGATAGAAAAATAACATACTTCTTTCTCCCACAGTAGTTGTGACTTTGTTCTTGACCCTTGGTACACCAGATAGTTTGGAAGATGGTAACTGGAGAGGTGTCTAGACTGGCATATAAGGTATTTGAGATAGTGAGATAAACTTCTAGTGCTAGGATTAACCCTATTAAAGTCAGGATCTTAGAATCCACTTACCTCCATTTCTTTCTGCCAACTTGAAGCTCAGCTTAACGAGTTCTGGCATGTAGAGGAGAATTGGTGTTTGATGCACTGCTTTCAATTCTACAAGTAAGAATTTTACCCTTTATGATGTGATGATACCTAGAAGAAATCCTCTGCTTTATCAGCAATTCAGAATAGAACACGCTACTTAGTCCGGTCCAAGTAAATTCTCTGCTTGTTTATTTTTCAGATAGTGACTTAGATAGTTGAAGCTTTGACTACAAGGTTTCTGCATTATCTTGTTCTGATGGATCCTTTTGTAGGTTTCATTCATTGGTAGAATTCGATGATGGAAAGAGAAGCTGTCGGAAACGTCTTGATGGACATAACAGGCGTCGAAGGAAGCCTCAGCCAGATTCTATGGCCAAAAATTCTGGATTAATTTTTGGCCAACAAGGTTAGGGTCATTCATTAATAATCACAATGCTTCTCTAAATAAAAATGAATTCTTAGAATTGGCAACCAACCACTATATGTTTGTATGTTTAATCAAACGATGTCCTGATCATAAGAAACCTCAACTTATTCATTTGTAGGAACAAAACTCTTGTCATTTAACAGTCAACAAATATTTCCAAGTCCAGTTGTGAGCTCTGCATGGACTGGTGTTGTCAAAACGGACAGCGATATGGTATTATACAACAACCAATCACATATAAATTGTATTGACAGTCAAAACTCGTTCCCTGATTCTTCGGCTCATAGCTACAAAGGAGGAAGCCAATTCCAGTTCATGCAAGGCAGTGACCGTAGTCTCCCTGAAGCTTCTTCAATCTGCCAGCCACTTCTTGAATCTGCAGCAGGAATTCCTAGCAGCGGACAAAGGATCTTCTCTAGTGGATTAAACGATATTGTTGATTCTGATCGTGCTCTCTCTCTTCTGTCATCAGCACCCTCTGTAACTAGGGAGATTGGTTTGAGTCACATGGTGCAGCAGCCTGCCTCTATCCCCCGGGGTCCCCAGTCACAACCCGTCGTTCATGGCCTGCACTATGGTGGTCTAAGCCAGTATCCTTTTGCTCAAGATTTCAATAGCAAACCTCAAGATTCTGCTTCAGATTCACATGTTAGCAACAGCAGCCCTCTCCATTTCCATGAAATGTTACAAAATGCACAAGATGGATCATCTACAAGTGGTGCCTCTCAGCAAACAGTAGCCTTTATGTGGGACTAAACGCCCTGTGATCTCTGTTAACATCAAGGAAATTCTGTTAATCTTGAATATTTTGAATCCTTCCAAGCAAATTCTATTCCTTTTAAGAATGTTTAGCTTCTAATTAGTGAACATAATTTCTCCTAAAAGGATTGAATGTCGTATGATCCTAGCATGAAGGTTGTTTGTGAGGGAGGTTGACTTTGTGTGATATATGGGTTGACTTTGTGTATAATCCCTTCATTATGATTTTCTCTTCTAGATGCTGAATTTTGCATCTTATTCCATCACCACAAAGGAAATAAGCTTGTGGCTTGCCAAGTGTCATCCTTGGCCAATACTTTTTTCTCCAAAAATAAAGAAGAAATAGAAAATGAGAAAGCGTCTGACCACAAACTAGACAACTGAAGGACCACATTATCTCTTTAGGATTCTCTGACTTCCAATTAACATCTCTAGGTTGGCTCTGGCAGTTTGTCTATCCATTTTACCGACATTTCTTGTTCTCTTTTTGACACTACAATTATTTAATCCAGCAATCATACCTTTGTGAAGGGAAAAGTTCTGAAGGCGAAACCCCTCACATGTATCAGAGGCTTCTTGATCAGATGTGATGTAAATTGAGGGATATGCGCGAGTGGCAGCCCCGAGGGAGAGGATCAATGGGACACGAATAGTTGCAATATTTCAGCAAAGATTGTCACACATGGATTCGAACTCGCGACGTCGGAGTGGTTATACCCCAATCACCTTGCCACTTATCAAATTCGCCTGTTCCCCTGGAGCCAGCAATCATACCTGATCGTAACTTTGTCTTTGTCACAAGTTCACACTTGCGGAGCCTCTTAACTTGGTCAAGTCTTTATATTTTTGGGTTACAGGGTAAAGAATTTATGTATTATCAGATATTTTAACATATTGTAAGTAGGTAATATTATCTTATTTTTAGGTTGTTGAGATTGATTAATTATTATAGCATGAGTAGTTAAGATTAATTAAGTTCCATGATGAGTACAGTAAAATCTCTATAAATTAATATTGTTTGGACCATGATATTTTATTATTTTATAGAGATATTAAGTAACCAATAAATTAATATTTATTAAGTTAAAGAGAGTTTTGTAATTTATTGAAGTTAAATTTTGATTACATAAAAAAATATTGTATCTTAAAAAAATTCATGTATCATATTACATAATTGAGTTACATAGATTCATTGTACATAATATTAATAAAAATTAATAAATAATGTTCATTGTTTCTTAATAATTAAGTATTATTCATTGTATTTTTACTAAAATCATTCAATGTATGATGGTAACAGAAAATATTATATAAACAAGATAAAAATTTTCTTGAAACCACACCCAACAATGACTCCTTATCTAAAAGGTGTCACGAAATCAACAATGACGGATCAAATACGCAAAGAATTATGTGAGTACAAGAGAGATCATTCGACATGCACCCAAATGATTTGAAGTTGGAGACGATATAGTACCTTTGGAACCAGTTACGCGTAAGGAAACACTTATCGCGTCTAGAACTCTTCACAATTTTTTGGTGCAGTTTGAGAACACAACACCAGAAATCTTGGATGCAATAAGAAAAATTAGAGATGAGATCCAACTAGACTTTAATTTTAAGAAAAAACAAACAACACTAGAATCATATTTCACTAAATTGTCTTAGTTATGTTTGTGTAAGTTTGTATAATTATTAATTTATGATATTAATGGGACCCTATATTTACATAGAGGTTTTTTGAAAATATATTATCTTATCGAAATTTGTTAATTTATCAATTGGCCCAAGTCGGGATCAGAGGAAAATATTATCTTAATTAATTTATCGAGTATCAATTTATAGAGATTTTATTGTAGTTAATTTGTTGTAAGTAGTGGCTTTATATTGTTAGTCCGTTACTAGTTAGATATTTTCCTTCTCTCTCTACGCATGCATATATACATTTGCATCGGATGAAATGAGTAAGTTTTCATTTCCCAAATTCATTGTTGTGCTCTTCATTTCCAGTACTGTTGTGTTGCTCCTCTCTTCTTCTTAGGGTTTGCTTCTATACGAAGCTATCTCGAGTTCATCAATGGAGACTTAAATCTCTATCTCAATTCTAATATGGTATTAGAGTCAGGCCCGCTCAATTCATTATTTTCGATGTTGGGGTGCCATAATATAAATTGCCCACGCATCAAATGTTCTGGGCGTGAGGTGGGGTGTTAAGAATCCCACCTCGGTGGGTTAAAGGGAACATAAACTTTTTATATGTACTTTGACAATCCCCCCTCATAAACTATCTTTTGGAGTTAAGTTAAGACCAAGATTTATTCTTTACTTAGGTTACTAATTTTATCTAAGATGGACAACTGCCAAAATTTTATCACGTTAGTGTATAAAAGTTAGATTCTCTTTTCCTTTTTTTGATAAGTAACCTAGTGAGTGTTGTTCTAAATTACTATAATTACATCAAAATCTTAATATGATATTCCACTTTTGAACCGATTGTTGTACCTAGTTATCTAATCCTCTGATCTTATACATATCCCAAAAAAAAAGATATTCGATGTTTTAATTTAATTAACAAAAATATTCCAGCTTTCTGGGAAATCAATATAAAACAGGTCATTATCAATGTAAATTGTATAGTCGGGGACCACAACACCACCTATAGAGATTCACTTCTATCTAGAATGAAAAAAACAGAGAACTTGTCCCCGGGCATAGCTGAATGACAAATGAGGAGAACTTAAAATTCAGCTGGAGGCCTGCAGCGTGAGTTCGAACCCTGATGGGAGAAATTTGCTCTCTTCTGGGGTAGGGCCTTGTAGGTCATATCAGTTGCTCTGTTCTCAAACCCTGATCATTTAGGCACATCCTGCGATTTACTGATAGTAGTGCTGAGGAACTGAGACTACTATCTCCAGAAATAGTCTGGCGTAAGTCGGGACAGAGAACTTTGGACAATGCTCCTGTTTAAATAATATACTTCCTTTATCTCAATTTATGTGACACCATTTTCTTTTTGGGTTGTCCCAAAAAGAATGTCACATTTTGAAAGAAATAATCCCTTGATTATTTTCATTAGTGAATGAGTATATATACAATTTATAATTTTCATATTTCTATTATATTCCCAAAACCCTATTAGTATACCGTGTATATCGTGTATTCTAATTAGGGTATACTTTTACACCCCCACGGTCATAACGGACGGTCTTCGTACGGTGAGGCAGTCCCTAAAATCTTCAAATAGGACTGAGGGAAGACCCTTAGTAAAGATGTCTGCAATTTGATACCTGGAAGGAACATGTAAGACTTGTACTTGTCCACGAGCTACCTTTTCGCGAACAAAATAGATATTCATCTCAATATGTTTAGTGCGCTGGAGTTGAACCGGATTCCCAGAAAGATATACGACACTAATATTATCACAATATACCAAGGTAGCTTTTTGAATGGGAAAGTGAAGCTCCAAGAGAAGATTACGTAATCAACATGATTCAGAAACCACATTGGCTACCCCTCGATACTCGGTCTCGGCACTGGAGCGTGATAAGATAGCTTGACGTTTGGCAGAACACGAGACCAAGTTATCACCAAGAAACATGCAATAACCTGACGTGGAGCATCTGGTATCTGTACAGCCACCCCAATCAACATCGGTATACGAGACAAGTGTAGAGGCCGATGATGTATATGGATGCAAGCCATAGTCAAGTGTCCCCTGGATGTATCTGATAATGCGTTTGAGCGCATTCATGTGCTCCACCCTAGGATCATGCATAAATAAACACACATGCTGTACGACATACGTAATATCCGGTATCGTGAAATTAAGATACTGAAGAGCTCCAGTAAGACTACGATAGTGAGTGGGATCCTCGTAAGGTGAGTCAGCCGCAGCACCCAGCTTGGGCTTGGTATCAACTGAGTGGAAGTAGACTTACACGAGGACATACCAACCATGTCAATTATCTCAGCGGCATACTTCCGTTGTGATAAGAATAACCCACCTGCATGACGAGAGACAATAATCCCCAAAAAGTAACTCAAGGCCCTTAAGTCTTTCATAGCAAACTCAGAATTGAGCATTGTCATGATAGACTTGCAAAAAACATCAGACGAGGCAGTCAAGATAATATCATCCACATATAATAGATTATGAACCAGGGAAGAACCACGACGATATATGAACAATGAATTATCAGACATGCTGTGAGAAAACCCAATAGACGCAACATAGTCTGCAAATCTCTTATACCAAGCTCGTGGGGCCTGCTTAAGCCCATACAAAGACTTCTTCAATAAACATACACGATGAGGATAGTTGGGGTATCGAAAACCCAAGGGCTGATGCATGTAAACGGTCTCCTTAAGATCACTATGTAAGAAAGCATTCTTCATATCTAACTGATGAATGGGCCATGCCTTTGAAAGAGCCATATTGAGAACAGTGCGAATGGTAGCCGGTTTGACCACCGGACTAAATGTCGCACCACAATCCACGCCTACCTGTTGAATTTTACCATCACATACAAGATGAGCCTTATGTCTCGCAAAAGAGCCGTCAGAATTATCTTTATGAGTAAAATCCACATAAACAAAATAATATTAACACCAAAAGGACGGGAGACCAACTCCCACGTCTTATTTTCAACTAGAGCATTATATTCGTCGGTTATTGCCAATTTTCAATTCGGGTCATTTAAGGCAGACACTGGGTTACGTGGTAGGGGGATTTAGAGACATTAAAATTGAGATTAAAATGCCATTTTGGTTTAAAAATACCCATTTGACTATGAGTAATTGACCCTTAACTCGAGGAGGAAGCGGGAGGATTTTAGGCAGCGAATGGGCTGGTGACAGACTAGCCAGCAGGCAGTAGGGCATGCTGGCCTAATAACAGGATCAGTGGCTGGAATGGAGACTAGGACAGTGGGCTGGACCACTGGAACAGTACCGAGATCGGTACTTGGCCGAGCGTCTGTCCCACTAGACAGAGGTGACGGAACAGTAGATCCAACGGACAGTGGGCCCGTTGATGGAATTTGGGTGCGGGACAAGTCCGATAAATGGTGGATAATATACGGGGAGACCTCGTTATCTAAAAAATTATACGAACTAGGCCTGAGACTACTCACTTTAGCAAACGTAAATTGGGTTTCACAAAAAATAACATGGCGACTAATTATGATTTTATTAGAGGATAAATCAAAATATTTGTAACCACGATGATTATATGGATAACCTAAAAACACACAAGGGGTAGAACGGGCTTGAAGTTTGTTAATAGTAGTTGACGGAAAAAGTGGATAACATAAACACCCAAAGATCCTAAGATGAGATTACGAAGGAATCTTATTATAGATGACATTAAGAGGAGACGTATTTGCCAACCCTTTGGTAGGAAGTATGTTAAGAAGATAGGTAGCCATTTGTAGAGCATGATGCCAAAGGAAGGGGGTACGGAAGCATGAACCAAGATAGTTCGGACAATATTATTAATGATACAAATTTTTTGTGAGGACGTATGAGGACAAGAGAAATGAAAAACTATGCCATGATTTTCACAAAATTCCCGAAATAGGCCATTATCATATTTTTTGCCATTATCACATTGAATATTTTTGATTTTCCGTTCGAATTGGTTACAGATGAATGCTCGAAAATTTAAGAATGTGAAAAAAATTTGAGATATTTTCGCTAATGGAAAGGTCCATAAAAAATTAGAATAATCATTCAAAAATATAACATAATAACGATAGCCTACAAAACTTAAAACGGGAGAGGTCCATAAATCGCTATGAATAATATCGAATGACATTAAAGTACGAGAAGTAGAAGCTACAAATGGTAATCTAACATGTTTTCCTAAAGGTCAGGATTGACAAATTGGAGTATTATGCGTACTCTTACAAGAAATAAAATTGTTGTTATGAAAGGAAGAAACAACAGACGACCCAAGGTGACCCACACGTGCATGTCATAAGGAAGGAGCTAGAGCTGCAAAAGTGGATGACAAGGTTTGACTCGAGAGACCGGAGGCGGGTGTGATTGGATATAGATCTCCCCTACTATTACATCTCATGAGAGGTATCACCGTCTTGAAATCCTTCATAGAAAATCCAAAAGGATCAAAATGAATAGAAATCCAATTATCAGTGGTGAATTTACGGACATACACTAAATTTTTAATTAAGTTAGGGGCATGAAGGGTATTTTTCAAGACAAGAGGTGGATGTGGGGGAGACCAAGTTGTATTACCTTAACCACGAATTGGAATTGTATTTTCATTGCCAACAATAATACCATGATTTCTGCTCAAATTGAAATAAGGCGAGAGAGTACCTTGTTCGGACGTCATATGTGAAGTGGTGCCGGTGTCCATGTACCAATTTGGGTCAGGAGGATTTAATCCAAGCGTGTGCATTGCGACTTCAATGTCCGTTGGAGTGGGGCCCGAAGCATTATGAGCCTGTGAAGGCCGAGGCCCAAACACACCTACCTGAAGCTGGACCCGAGATATTGGGCCTGTACTGTAGTTGGACTGAGGCCCAAGGGGGCTGGAAATAATTGGAAGGAGGGCAGTAGGCTGGACTGGGCCACTGCCCACTGGTCCAGGCCCACTGCCAAGGGGCCCAAGGCTGGGACTAGGCGGGCTGGGGCTTAGAACCCGAGGACCACTCCTGCCGGTGGTACTATTCCTGCTGGCAGCTCCACTATTTCGACCGCCACCATTGTTGCCACCGCGATTTCTGTCATTATTCTTACGGTTTAACCCTCTTGCCGCCACCGTTGTTGCGGTTTGGCCCAAATTGTCAACAAATCCGTGAGAATTATCGGAGGCCGTCATCATCGCCAAGGAACTAGCGCCAGTAGGCGCCTTTTTTTCCAAGCCGACTTCTTCCAAAGTGAGCATCGAACGATCTTGATAAAAAATAGGGAGCAAATTACTTTGATGAAGGAGAGTCCCAACGCAGTTATAGGCCTCGGATAGGCCTGCAACTATTTGTAGAACAAGACGATTATTGGTAATAGGCGCGCCAACGTTACGGAGTTGGTCCGCCAATTCCTTGAGTCGTTTACAATAAGCTGAAACATTCGGAAAATTGTCCATGCGGACTTGGGAAAATTCCTGTTCAAGGGTGACAACGCGGGAATGTTGGTTATCCTGGAATATATCACATAATTGATTTCAGGTAGCCATAGCTGTAGTGTCTGGTTCAATGACCGTCTGTAAAAGGTCGGTAGAAATAGTGGAATAAATCTACTAAAGGATGGTAGAATCAAGAGTAATCCATAACTGAGGATCCTCCGCAGGAGGAATTATGTGATGGAGGATTTGATGTGAGATTGTGTGAATTTTAAACAATTCTGCCCACGTTGCATATTGAACGTTTTCCATCTCAAGAATAATAGGGATGTTGTTCTTGATGTTAGAAACCGTAAGGGTAGAATGAAATAGGTTCTTTGACGTCGACATAACAAAAGACCAAAGGGATTGGGAAGAAAATTTGGGAAGAGAGGAGGTAAATTGACACGAAATCCGATAAGGGGGCGCCGATTCCGAGGCAGTCTCGGCCGAGAAGGGTGGTCGGAGAATCGAGAAGAAATTTAGGAGATGAGCGGAAGTAATTTAGTCCTAGACTTCTGATACCATGAAAGAAATTATTCCTTGATTATTTTCATTAATGAATGAGTATATATATAATTTACAATTTTCATAATATGAAAAATCCTCTTCCTATTCTATTTCCAAAACCCTATTCTATTTGTATAAGAATTATATAATTATAGTAAGTATACAATTCTAATTATATACAATATTTATTACAAAAACAGTGATATACACGGTGTGTATACCGTGTATATCGTGTATTCTAAATAGGGTATACTTTTACACTTTTACTTTAGAAATAATTTAACTTCACATTTATATAAAACTTGTTTTGTGCAATACATTTCAAAAATTTACCTTTCTTTCTTAAATTCCATACCAAGTCAAATGATGAGAGACGGAGGGAGTAGTACTTAGTGTTCAATTGTCCTTTCATTTCTATATATAGTGTGACCTCCTACCTTCTCTGCATTATTACCAACACTTCCATTTACTTTCTTGATTTGCATAACTCATTGACGGTGGCCTGCTAGCTTCTGGAGGCATTCAACACCAATAATTTTATTTATCTTAAAAAATTAGTACTACCAATCATGCAGGTTGAAAGAAGCAACAAGCAAGGGGGCTTCATGACAACAAAATTCACCTTGTCCTATTGTAAAACTCAAAATAAAGTTGAGCCAAATCCAAAGCCACGGTGACATTTACAAAGCCAGCAGCTAACATTTTTGTGAGATCTGAAGGCAAAGTTTATAGCACGGATGGTGGCGACGGCGACAAGAACGTTGATGCTAAGGCTACAAGTTATATTTCTCTTGTGAAAGAGCGGCTTAGACTTGAAGAAATGAGCATGATGCATGGTGAAAATATTAGTAATGTTTTTAATACATGACTTCTCTGTCTGTACAAATAGTCAACAACTACACAGCTTTTTTTAATAGAGTGTTATCACTCTCTTTGTTGCCTATTTCCCTCCCCCTTTTTTGTGTTTAGAGGGATACGAATCCATTAGTGGAAGCTTTAACTTCCAAAAGAATGATGTATTGGGCTTACAATGAATAAAATTTTCTTACATCTCTACTTCTGATCTGAGTATCATTTGGTGTTCTGATTTTAACATCCCCGGTTCCCCACCATACCTTTATATTCTATCAATCAAGTCGCTTTCTTTTTTCTGTTTATTTTCGAAGTGTTATCTATCCACTAAAAACATTGTTTAGTAAATATGTGTAAGATAAGATAATATTAATCTTTCTTAGGAAGTCTTTCTCATTAATATCAATATATATAGTGTACAATATACAATCCTAATACAAGAGGAAAGAGGAATCCTAATCACAATACAAGAGGAATCCTAATCTAATAATGGGTAGGGATTGTAGTGTTATACTTGTACACGTTTACACACCCCCTCAGTCGGAGCGGGAGGAGGCCTAAAGCTAAGACTGGATCTGAAATCAAGGAACAACTGTCCTGGGAGTCCCTTCGTGAAAATATCCGCGTATTGATATGAGGAAGGCACGTGCAATACCTTAATATGCCTGAGAGCAACCTTCTCGCGAACAAAGTGGATGTCCATCTCAACATGCTTGGTTCACTGATGCTGAACTGGATTGTGAGACAGGCATATGGCGGATATGTTATCACGGTAGACCAGAGACGCTTTACTTAAAGGACATTGAAGCTCTAAGAGAAGGTTTCGGAGCCAACAGATCTCAGCAACAACATTAGCAACTCCTCTATACTTAGCTTCTGCACTCGAACGGGATAATGTGGTTTGTCGTTTGGCAGACCAAGAGATGAGATTATCACCTAAAAACACACAATAGCCGGATGTAGAGCGGCGGGTGATTGGACAGCCTGCCCAATCTGCATCGGTGTAGGATAATAGCGAGTTCGGTGCGGAGGGGTATAAGTGTAGTCCATAATCCAATGTGCCCTTAACATATCGAATGATACATTTGAGGGCAGTAAAATGAGTTTCCCTAGGGGCATGCATAAACAAGCATACTTGCTGGACAACATAGGCAATGTCAGGCCTGGTGAAGGTGAGATACTGAAGTGCACCTACAAGACTCCGATACATAGAAGGATCAGTTACTGGAGTACCGACCATTGCACTAAGTTTGGATTTAGAATCAACTGGAGTGGCCATGATTTTGCAATTGTCCATCTTAGCCCTGTGCACGATCTCCTCTGCATACTTACGCTAGCAAAGAAACATATAATCAGCGGATCTAGTGACTGAGATCCCCAAAAAATAGCTCAACTTTCCCAAATCAGTTATGACAAATTCAGACTTGAGCCGTGCAATAATCTCATTTTTCAACACAGCAGTAGAGGCAGTAAGAACAATGTCATCCACATATAACAGTAAATAAGCAGTATCACAACCTCGATGTAAAGTAAAGAGAGATGTATCACATCTGCTGCATGTAAACCCGAGACGTATAATGAACTGTGCAAAATGATCATACCATGCTCTAGGGGCCTGTTTTAGGCCATAGAGTGACTTACGGAGATGACACACATAATGTGGGGCTACTGGGTGGACAAAACCAGGCGACTGGTGCATGTAGACAGTTTCTAGTAAATCCCCATGAAGAAATGCATTCTTCACATCTACTTGATGAATCAACCAATGCTTTCCCATAGCAATGCTTAGAACTGTGCGGATGGTGGCCGGTTTAACAACCAGACTGAATGTCTCACCACAATCAATGCCCTCCTGCTGGTTAGTACCATTTGCCACTAGTCTTGCCTTATATCTTTCTAAGTCACCACTATCCCTGAACTTGTGATGAAAAAGCCACATGCAATGGATCACATTGACCCCATCTGGTCGAGGAACCAAGTCCCAAGTATTTTGTTTCGTTAAACCATTAAACTCCTCACACATGGCCGCATTCCAATTCAGGTCTAGTTTGGATAATTTAGGGCTTTTTGGTATAGGTGAAATTGTTTGGGTGGACATGTTATATTGGACTTTGGGTTTGAAAATCCCGTGTTGGGCACGGGTTTCCATCCGGTGTGTGGGCGCTGGCTGGGTAAGGGTATTGGTCGACTGGTTGGGTATACTGGGTGACGACAAATTCGGGTGTGGTACATGTTGTGTTGTCGGGATTGGGTTTCTGTCTAGGGTGGCTGTCGGGTGGTACAGAACAGTGACTGTGTTTGGGGCTGGAGTCGAGTGGGTTTGGTCGTTGGTTGCCGGTGAACTGTGGTAGGGAGTTGTGGGGATTCTCGGTATGCGGAAATAGAGGAGGTTTGTAGGGTAGGGTACGACATCGATGGTGTATTAGGTCCGGTATCTAGGCTTTCTGGGTGGTGGTTGATGGTCAGACTGTGGTCGGCATGGTGGTGAGACTGTTTGGATGGCACAGTGGATGGGACGGTGATCGGTGAGTTGGTGGAACCTGGAGTCAGAGTTGTGCTAGAGGTGGAAAGAAACGGTGACGGGGGGGGGGGGGAGGGAGACGCTGGTGGCAGGGATGCCAACGACAGGTGATGTATGGTGGCAGATGGAGGCGGTATAGTGGTGTCAGTCGGGCACAGTTCATGAAGGTGGACAGGAGAGAAAGTTGATTCATCTAAAAATTCGTAATCCGGTTTTTGAAATTTTTGGATGTTGGAAATAGGGCATTGCGTCTCATCAAAAGTGACGTGACGCGAGACGTGAATTTGACGAGTGGATAAGTCATAGCATAGATAGCCCCTATGGTTCGATGGGAAACCTAAGAAGACACAGAGTGGTGCGGGGAGCTAATTTGTGAGAGGTTGTGGAAGAGAGATTGGGGAAACATAGGCAACCAAATATTCGTAGGTAATTATAGGAGGGAATCC
Source organism: Anisodus tanguticus (assembly GCA_034509755.1). Classification (NCBI taxonomy): domain Eukaryota; kingdom Viridiplantae; phylum Streptophyta; class Magnoliopsida; order Solanales; family Solanaceae; genus Anisodus; species Anisodus tanguticus. The sequence goes on along the minus strand of CM067550.1, from coordinate 21,453,456 downwards.
TACGGTGTAAGATTTCGGTTGGAGTCATGTTATGGAGGGTACTAGTGGTTAAATATTAAGGACGTATTCTACCATTTTGACCGCATAAACCCAAAAGGATGGAGGGAGGAAGGCATGAAACAAAAAAGTGCGGACCATGTTATTTATTGTATGGATGAGATGCTCGGCTTTGCCATTTTGAGGGGACGTGTGGGGACACGAAAATCGAAAGACCATGCCATTATTGTTGCAAAAATTTTGAAACACATAGTTGTTAAATTCACGGCCATTGTCACATTGGAAAGATTTAATGGCGCGTTCGAATTGCGTTTTGATAAATGTGCAAAATTCAAGAAATTTGGTAAAAACTTCGGACTTAAATTTTAATGGGTAGATCCAAAGAAAGTGAGAATAGTCATCTAATAACACGAGATAATATTTATGACCTGGTAACGGGGGAAGTCCACAAATCAGCATGAATGATATCAAATGGAGTAAACGTAATACTAACTGGGGAATTAAATGGAAGACGAACATGTTTACCTAATTGACAAGAAATGCAGCTCTGGACAAGTTTCATATTACATTGAATAAAATTATTACTTCTTAGAAAATGAAAAACAGGAGTTCCTGGGTGTCCGAGCCTATTATGCCAAATTGACGGAGACAAAGCAGTTAGGGTAGTGTGTGGGCGGGAACCGACAGTGGGCGAGTATGTGAATGGATAGAGGTCCCCTCTGCTATTGCATCTCGTAAGAGGGGTCCCCGGACGTAGATCATTCACAGTAAAACCAAAGGGATCAAAATCAACCGACACATAATTATTACGAGTAAATTTCCTAATGGATATTAAATTTTTGATGATGTGGGGGGCATGCAGGATGTTATTTAGGGATAAGGGCGGGTGAGGTTTCGGAGTGTGAGTGTGACCATAGCCCTGAATTGGAATGCGATGACCATTGCCAACTGTAATAAATTATGGAGACTTTAAACGAAACATTTGGGAAAGATTACCTGCGGATCGGGTGAGGTGAGAGGAGGCTTCGGAGTCCATATACCAATTTTCGTCGGGCTGCTGCAAACTCATACTGCTGAAAGCCTGACCCAAGTCGGTGGGGATTTGATTTAAGGGCTGCTGTGGGAACTGGGCCTGCATGATGTAGACCTGATATTGCTAGAACACTGGTGGGTGCGGAGCTGGAGCCTGGCCTAGTAACCTTTGTTGATGAAAAAGGTATTGGGCTGGATGAAAGCCGGAAATCGTGCCCAATTCTGATTTGGGTAGCCAGAGACTGGGCCGGCCCATGAAGCGTATTGCTGATCTGCTGTGGCTGTTGTCCTCGGCCTTTTCCGCGGCCCTTGCCGCCTCGCCCATTGCCGCACCCCTGCCACCGTGGTTTTGCCGCGGTTAGATGTTTCCGGCGGAGGTTGTTGGCCGGCGGTGGCCTGAGGTTGTGCGGGCGTTTCAACTGCTAAAGCCTTCTGGTTATGCTCGTCCTCCTTCGTACGTCGAGTCTCCTCCAATAACAATTGCGAGCGTGCTTTATTGAAGCTTGGTAGAGGGTCAGCCTATTGTATTATCGTGGCTAGGGTGTCATATTCTCTCTTAGGAGGCTTGCAACTAATTGTAACACCATATTTGTTTCGGACACGGGCGTACCAACAATGGACAGTTGGTCTGCCACCAGTTTCAAGTGTTTGTAATATTCTGACATAGTAGAGAAGTTTTCAAGACGGGTGTTGTTGAACTGTTCTTCCAAGTACACCGTGCGAGTGTTCTTGTTGTCTTGAAAGAATTCTTCTAAACGTATCCATAGATCACGGGCAGAGGAACCCGTTTTCATGATTGTGTATAGTAAATCCTTGGATATAGTGCCATATATCCATTGTTTGACTAGGGCATCTAGGCGACGCCATGTGGTGTCGTCCATATCGAGAGGACAAGGGAAAGAGTCGTCTATATGATCAAGCACATGATATACACATGCATGGATACGAAATAGTTCCACTCATGACAAATATTGGCCATCTTCCTGATAAAGAATTATAGGGATAAAATTCTTGATGTTGGTAACGGCGAGAGCTGGATGGAAAGATGGTGAGGAGATGGTAGTGGGTGGTTGGATGACGACTGCGTTAGAAGCGGAAGCATTGGAATAGGTGGGAGTAGCAAAATTTTTCCATTAGAATGGTGGAAATTTAGGAAGAAAGAAAAGAAGAAAAACAATGTTGCCGTCGGCCAAGGGGGGGGGACTGCAAGGTAGATTTTTTTCTAGATTAGGGTTTTGGCTCTTGATACCATGTAAGATAATATTAATCTTCCTTAGGAAATCTTTCTCATTAATATCAATATATATAGTGTACAATATACAATCCTAATACAAGAGGAAATAGAAATCTTAATCACAATACAAGAGGAATCTTAATCTAATAATGGGTAGGGATTATAATGTTATACTTATACACATTTACAATATGTTTAGCTCTTAGGATTCCCATCAAATGAATGGAATTATGATTTTTTTCCCGTTTAGATAACGTCAAGAAAGATTGTAAATCCAATAAACAAGTAAAGTGGACATGTATATTCTGTGGTTAGAAGCTAAGTTATTCCTGTATTAAATCTTGTATAAGTAATAGTATCATGTTTGGTAGTATTTTTTTTCTATGTATAAAATTCAACACACCTAATATAGTGTTTTCATTTGCAATTTAGAAACCCCTATAACTAATACATGTATAAGTCAAGAGATAATTTATGTAGAACTCCATCTGTCTCAATTTATGTGGCACTTTTCGCTTCTCGAAATTTAAACTGCATGAACTTTTGACCAACATTTTAAGATGTATTTTTTTCACCAAATTGATATGAGAAAAGTTGCAACTTATAGTACTTTTTAAATTACATAAATAATAATATTAAAATGTTGAGATAATCTAAATCAATTTAGCTTCAAAGTTTAGTCAAATAGACTTTCGAAAAGCGAAAAGTGTCACATAAATTGAGACGGAGAGAGTATTATTTTATGTAGGATATATAGAAGATGAAATAACTAAACTCTGTATCCTTGCATAAAATAATACATTAAATTTCTCATGAGTAGTTCATGTATTATTAATAGCTGAATAACTCTAACTAGCTACCAACGACCCATTACTTCCATGGCCTTTATCCTTAAACTATACTTATAGCGTGTTTGGAATGAAGGAAAATATTTTACACCAAAAATATAAGTAGTTTTCTTACTTATTTTTTGATTTTGTAAAGTAAGCAAAACATATAATTCAAATAGTTTTGTGTATAATTTGGAAATATAAGTAATTTTCTTACTTATTTTTTTATATTTGGTTATTAAGCAAAAAATATTATATATAATTTAGAAAAACACAAGTACGTGAGTGCGAGTGAAGGATAGGAGTGTGGTGGTGGTGAGGACGGGGCTATGGGGGTGGGCGTGGGGGTGGGGGTGTGCAGGAGGATGGGGAAGATACTAATTTAATGTGGAATGACACTTATGAAACTTGTTTTTCCTTATTTCAACTAGAAAAATCATTTTCCTTATTTAAAAAAAAAAATTCAAAACATTTGGCCAATCACACATGGGGAAATTGCAATACATTTTCATCCATACCAAATACACCCTTATATTCTGATATTTGTACCACCTAGTTCGTCAACCACCGAATTAGATAACGTATCTAACATATGAAAGTACATCTTGTATAGTAAAAGTTTGTGCACTCTAAAGTTTCATTTATGTCCGATTGTTTAAAATATATATTGGATTCAAGTGGAAAATTGTTAGTAGTTTCATATTTAACTGAATCACATATTTAACCATAATCGGATATAGGTCTATTGTCAATTAAAGGAATCCGCTTTATCGATCTAATGAAGTGTTAATTTATTTGGGCTATACAAATATCAATTAATAACGTATGAGCTTCATATATGTAGAAATTCAATACACCTTTCAATTATATTGATGGGCCTATAGTAGAAAAATACCTATCCTGAAAAATTATCTTTAAAGAGGTCGAAATATATACGGTTGTGATCCCTAAGTCTGGCATATAATTTTTCTCTCTGCCCTATCTTTGAGAAGACAGGAAAAACATAATATGCTAAGATTTAGAAGATCCAATAATTGAATGTCAAAACTTGAGAAGACCTTCAACAAAGTTCGACTACAATGGATCAAGATTAATACTCATTATTATCTAAAGATATATTTATGATTTTGTATGGATTGTATAATGTTTCCAACAGAAGAAACTATCTCAAATGACATGAGATGGACCAATATTCACTACAAAAATATTCTTCATTTAGTCATGGAGAAGAACATGAGTTTTCACATTGATTTTCTCAAACCTCTAAATGTAAACTTGCAGTTAAAGCCTAGAACAAATAGATTTTATCTTTATAAGTTGGAGGAAATATTTCATCAAAGTTAACTCAATTTTTCTGATAAAGCTCTTGACAATTGATTTAACCTTATACCGTGAAATTTGTTATCCTCTTCATGAAGGTTGTTTGTGGGGAGGTTGACTTTGTGTGATTTATGAGTTGACTTTTCTATATTCATTATGATTCTCTCTTCTGTGTTCTTTATTCTCTAAATGAATTGAGATGCTGAATTTTGCATCCTATTCCATAAGCTTTATAAACATTTTAAAGCATCAACACAAGGAAATCAACTTGTGGCTTGCCAAGCGCCAACCTTGGCCAATACTTTTATACTTATCTAATAACAAAGAAGATATAGAAAATGGCAAAGGGGTTGACTACTAAATACTAGATAGACAACTCCAGGACCACATTTATCTCTTTGGGATTCTCTAACGTGGCCTTCCAATCAACATCTCTATGTTGGTTCTGGCAGTTTGGCTATCTATTTTACAGTCATTTAATTCTTGTTCTCACTTGGACACTTCATTTTGTAGTCCACCAATCATACCTGATAGTAACTTTGTCTTTGTCACAAGTTCATACTTGCCGAATCTCTAAACATGGTCCAAATTTATTTTTTATTTAATTTATACACATCGATAATATAAAAAAATTATACTATAAATGTAATTTAACATATTATAAATAGTTAATTTTTTTCGACAACTAAATTCGTATACTATCAATAAAAGTTAGATTCTTTATTTCCTTATATTTTTGGATAAGTACCTCTGACCACGACAATTTAGATAATTGCAGGGGTGCGTCTTGCGGTCTTTCGGTTCTATTTTCTTTGACACTATTTTCGTATTAGTTTGATTAAAAAAAATTATAGCCACACAAATATTTTCATAGATAATGATCTTAAATTTTTAAAAAGTTCTTACTATTTTAAACCTCTAATAAAGTCAAACTATGCCGAACAATTGAAACAGATGGAGCAATAAACTAAGTACTTAAATTACTTCAAAATGGGGAACCGATTGTTGTACCTCGTATAATCTAATCCGCTGATCTTAGAAAAAAGAAGATATTCGAAGATCAATCAATTTAATTGACAAAATATTCCAGCTTTCTGGGAAATCAATAACACCGATCATTATCAATGTAAATTATATAGTAGGGGACCTCAACACCACCCATAGAGATTCACTTCTATCTGAAATGAAAAACTAGAGCACTTTGGACGATGCTCTTATTTAAATAATTCAGTGTTCAACTGGCCTTTCCTTTCTATATAATAGAGGCCTCTTAGCTTCTCTGGTGCATTCATCATTACCAATACTTTCATTTACTTTCTTGATTTAGATAACTCATTGGTGGCCTGCTAGCTTCTGGGAGCATTCATCAATACCAATAATTATATTCACTTTCTTGATTTAGAAACATTAGTACAATCATGCAGGCTGAAAGAAGCAATAAGCAAGCTGGGGGCTTCATGACAACAAAATTTGCCTTTTCTTTTTGTAAAACTCCTCAAAATAAGTTGAGCCAAATCCAAAGCCAAAGGCGACATTTACAAAGCCAGCAACTAACTTATTTGTGAGACCTGAAAGCAAAGTTTACAGCACGGATGATGGCGACAAGAACGTCGATGCTAAGGCGACAAGTTATATTTCTCTTGTGAAGGAGCGGCTCAGACTTGAAAAAATGATGCATGCTGGAAATACTAATGTTTAAAATATATGACCTCTCAATGTCTGTACAGCCTACCAACAATTACACAGCTTTTTTTACTAGAGTGTTATCACTCTCATTGTTGCCTATTTCCCTCCTTTTTTTTGTGTTTAGAGGGATACGAATGCAATATTGGAAGCTTTAAGTTCCAAAAGCGTGATGTATATGTTATATTAAATCCGGAAATTGTTTGCCCGCGAGATATTGGACTTACAATGAATAAAACCTTCTTACATATCTACTTCTGACTTCTGAGTATCAGTTGGTGGTCTGATTTTAACAAGCCAATAATAGTGGTAGTGATTTTAATACTCCATTCGTTTTAAAAAGATTTTCTTACTTTCTTTTTTAGTCCGTTTAAAAAAGAATGCCTTTTTTTTTTTTTGGAAGCTTTATATTCCAACTTTCCACATGACATGTTTAAGACCACAAGATTAAAAGTCATTTTTGTACATTCAACTCATTTTATTTTAAGATCACAAGATTGAAAAGTCTTCTCTATTTTCCTAAACTTTATGTCAAGTCAAAACCAAACAATCTTTTTGAAACAGAGGGAGTAATACTTTTTTCACCTGCTTGATCTCACACTAATTTTGACGCGTCACAAAATAAGGTATTACTTCATGAGCTCTTTGGTCATATCTAATATGGAAGATCTTTATTTTCCAGTCTAAATAATTAGTAGTCTATGTATCAAGATATAGTGATAATGTTTGCTATGTATTGTTTTGATGATTTGACAAACATGTATGAAGAAACCTGATTTGTGTTTTGAAGGATCAATTCCGTCGACGGAAGTCAACTCTAGAGCTGTAAAGCCGTTGACACAGTGGCAGTGTCGCAACACTGCTGCAGAGTTGCTGCGGCCATCCTATTGGTCCAAGGTTTAAGATTTTGTTACTTCCTTCATTCTCATATATATACAACATGTTAAGGGATGAAAACCTAAGCTTGCAAGATCAGAAAATATCATATATCTCAAGAGAAAGTCGTCGCCTCTCAGAGGGCTCACATCAAGAATGAAGCTGCAACAAACAGAATGACCAGTTCTCTATTATTGAAGATATTTTAAGCTCTTAAGTTTGTTAAGTCTTTGTCGTTTGTTCTTTAACTTGTAAACCTACTATTCTTATAAGAAGTTGTTTGTAGGTCGTTTGTTTTCTCAAGTATTTGAGTAGTACACTTGGCTAGAGTTAGTCAAGGTGTGTCTTTGCAATAGTATTGTCTTGCAATAGAGTTATTATAAGGGGAAGAGGTTAATAGTTTCACTTGGCTAGAGTTAGTCAAAGAGTGTCTTTGCAATAAAGTTATTGTAAGAGGAGCGATCAATAGCTTAATTCCTAGATTGCAATAGGTTGTAATCTGAACATTGCTCAGTTTTAGTGAAGTTTTGGAAAACTCCTACTGTGGTAGGTCGTGGTTTTACTCTCTTGTGCAAGGTGGTTTCCATATAAATATCTTGTGTTATTTACTTTCTGCCTTAGCTAAGGGAACTGTTAGAGAATCAGGTTCTCCACACTGTTTGGTGGACTCATCTAACATATCAATTAGAATCAAAGCAGGTTCTTTCTAAAAGGCTAACACCTTGAAAGGATCCTTCTCATGGTTGCCCTGCCAAATCTAGAGGAAGGACAATCTACCACAAGACAATCGAGATTCAATGAAATGTATTATGGGTGGTGGAAGATGACAATGCATGACTTCATTATGGCTGAGGATTCTGAGTTGTGGGATATTATTTACGATGGTCTTCATGTTTCCATAAACATAGATCCAGTTGATCTTACAAATCCTCTGAAATCAAGATATGGACAGAAAGGCTGTTGAAAAGAACTTCAAGGCTAAAAAATCCTTGTTTATGATACCGGACCAGATGAGTACAATCGCAGCTCAGCTTGTCAAAGTATAAATGAGATCTGTGAAGCTCTCCAAACTGCTCATGAGAAAACTAGTCAAGTGAAACATTACAAAATAGACATTCTTACTAAAGAATATGAACTCTTCAAGATGACGGATAATGAGTCCATTCATGATATGAACACTAGGTTCTCCTCTATAGTCAATGAACTTCATTCTCTTGGTGAGATCCTTGCAACCAACAAGCTTATTTCGAAACTGCTCAGTGTCCTTCCTAGTTCCTGGGAAAGAAAAGTAAATGATATCTCTAAGGCCAAGGACTTGCTAAAGCTCATCATTGATGAGCTTATTGAAAATCTCAAAACCTATGAGCTAAAAAGATAACAAGATCTGGAAAGGAGAGAGCCACAGAAAGATAAATGGGTGGTTCTTAAGGCTGCAACAAGAAGTGACTCGAGTGATGATGAATTCGACATGGCTTACTTTACTAGGAGATTTCAAAATATAGTTCGCAAAAATGGAGGGTTTGCAATGAAAAGAAGCTCTAGCAAAAATGGCAAAGGCTATGACTGCTACCACAAGTGTGGAAAACCTGGACATTTTATCAAAGAATATCCTCTCCACAAACAGGAATATTAAAAAAATAACTCTGAAAGAGGAGCCAACCAAGTTCCTGATAAGCACTTCAAGTGAAGAGATGTGTCTGATAACTTGGTGAAGCAAGCTCTGACCGCCTGAAGAGACTCTTCCAGTGAATCCGAAGATGGAGATGATCAAGAAGATGCATCCATGATGGCAGGTCACAATGGACCATCAGATTATGAGTCAATCTTTGCACTCATGGTCGAGTCTGACGATGATGACACCAATGAGCAGGATGAGGTAAAATTTTTGATGTTCAGAAAAACTTGAAGAATTACTCTCAGAAAAATTGATGTCATTAGTAAATGTATTAATTGATGCATATCATAGCCTCATAAAAGAATATGATGCTTCAACTGAAGATTTTGGTGAAATGGAATAAGAAAAGAAGAATTTGTTAGATACCTTCTCCAATTTTAAAGGATCAGATTGATGAAGTGTTTAGAGAAAAATCCTTGTTAAAGAGTCAGATTAAAAAATGGATGGATACTCCTTCTAGTGGAAATGGTGTAGCTAGTAAAATTCAGCTTGATGTTGAAAATGATCGTTCGTGATCATGTTGGGCGAAAGGTAGTTGTAGAGGAGCAAGAAGGCTAAGATAGATCTCACTAATGAGGCTGACAGGAATAGACAACTTCAAGAGAACTTGATAAGGGTAAAACATGATCTTGATAAGTCACTTCGCTGGACCTGATCTCTGAGGTGGTCGCTTTTATGTACAAGAGCAACACAGGAGGTAGAGAAGGTGTTGGATTCCAAAAAGCAAAATCTCTCTATAATCCACACAACAAGTATGTTTCTAATCTTGAAAATTGGTTATGCACTTACTATGATCAAACATGTCATTATAAAAGTGCACGCAAAGCCAGAATCCAAGCAGTTCAAAAAAATATGAAGTTTGTTCAAAAGAAGTCTAGAACAAAGGGATCCGATCCCCGATGCAGGAAAACTGATAAGGGATCCAAGCTGATTTAGGTTCCTAAATCTAATCAGTGACAGTGTTTACAGGATGGAGTGAGAGGAAGAAGTCAAAATAATACATGGATAGTGGCTGCTCGAAGCATATGACTGAAAGAATTGAAAAGTCTCTCTCACTCAAAGCCTTTTAAGGATGGAGTGTGTCTTATGGAAATATCAAGAAAGGTTACATTCTTTGCACGACAAGTTTGAGAAGACACTCTCCCATAAAATTTAAAAATGTGTATTATGTGGATGGTTTGAAGTACAGGTTGGTAAGTGTCTCTAAAATTTGCTAAAGAGAAAATGAAGTAATGTTCCTATTGGCTTCATGCACTGTCACCAATATAAAATTTAGAGAAGTGCTCTTGACAGCAAAAAGATACAAGAACATCTATATTGGGCAGTTGGATGGGGCATGCAAGCTTTTCACTGTTGAACATGCTACCTGTAAAGGACCTGGTTTGTAGACTGCCGATAACCAAGTTCAAGGATCACAAGGCGTGTAATGTTGGTGTTAAATGAAATTAGGTTAGATTTTCCTTCAGGCTAAAGAAAATGGTGTATGATCAAGTCCTTTCTTAAAGAAAACTCCCGATGAACTAATCGATAAAGCCCCACAAAGTCAACAACTTAAGAATTCAACGTGTTGAGTAGAGTGTTCATGTGATATTCGGTGCGTCAACCAACGTGGGTGACAAATACATGAAAAATGATAAAGCCGAAAGTGGGGAATCTTCAAAGACTCATGATGAGGTTATTGAGAATTCAAATGGAATGACTGATCTGATGAGCCTAGTTAAGGAAGATGATGATGCAGAGTCTCCAAGAAGTACGTCATAACATGGTGCCTCTATTATTTTTCATGAAGCTTAACATCGGATCACTGAAATAATATCAGTTACCCCGGGGTCTAGACAAACAAATCATGAAGATCCGGCCTATGGTGAAGATAATGATATAGTACACTCCACATAACCTGATCCTCAATGAATTGGTCAGCCTGAGCGATGCAAAAAAGAGATTCATCATTTCGAGAGGAACCAAGTATAGCACCTGCTAGCCAGACTTTGCGATAGAACTATCATAGGAACCAGGTTAACCTAACTCTAGAAGGCATTATGATCAGTCACGAAAGTACATCAAGGAGGTACTAAAAAGACATGATATTGTTCTTAGTGATGGTCTATGGTCAAGATTTCAATCAAGTCCAAAAGAATCCCATCTGAAGACTACAAAAGAAATTCTGAGGTATGTCAAAGGGACTCCCAACCTGGCCCTTGTCTATTTCTCAAGAGTTAATCTCAATTTGGTTGGATATAAAGATGCTACTTATGCTGGATTTATGATGGATGGAAAGAGTACCTATGGAATGGCTCATTTTCTTTAAACATGCTTAATCTTATGGGGGACAAAGAAGCGAAATTCAGTGGCTCTTTCTACTACATAAGTTGAACATATAGCTATTGCCTCTTGTTGTTCTTAACTACTTTGGATCAAATAACAACTTGAGGATTTGGTGAGATTTGAGAATGTGTGCCCTTGTTATGTGATAATACAAGTGCACTCAAATATGTTAAAGAATCCAGCCTAACCCGAAAGAATCGAGCACATTGATGTTAGGCACCACCTCACAAGGGAAATAACTTGATTTGTATGAAGTTCTAAAAAAAAGGATCAAGTAGCAAACATTTTCACCAAAGCACTGAGTAGGGAGCACTTTGAAAGAAATAACTTTGGAACTGGGATTGATCAAGATCAACAGTTTGTCCATTATAAGTTACCTCAATGATTGGCTATGTTAAGAGAATAGGCAAATGTTAAAAGTAAATTTTGATGACATCTAACTCAGTTCTATACTGTTACATGTATGCACACATGGCAATCTCAAGACAATACAAAGATAAGTGATATTGCATTTTCAATGATTTTTCCTTCACATTCAGAAAATGTTAGGGGACCTGGTCCATGTGACTCAAGTTAGTAGTCTAATCAATACTTATATGTTATTTGAACTGCCTAGTGTGCCACGTCATTAAAATGTTCTCTCACCTAAACTTTGCTCAATCGTGAACTGGTCTGATAACAAAGGACCTGGTGTAATGTTGCATCCCTTCATCTCCACCCAATCTTAGTCAATTTCTTCTCCTTGATCCTTATAACCTACCTCACTTATCCTAACTCTAAATTCTTACTTCACTTCCAAAAACAAAATTATTTCTCTTTCTGTCTCTAACATCAAACACACTTGTCCTGTTCCTTTGTTCAAACAACCTTGTTAAAACATCATATTTTTGCATATTCTAACGTCAATTTCACTATGTCGCACAACGATTCACCATTTCCAAGTTCACCTAAACCCAACCTTGTTGTTCCGTCTCCAAAACTTCCAAATCCATTCGACACAAATTCTTCAAACTCACCCCCAAAATCTCCTATTTTAAACACAATCTCACCCATGACATCTGCTCCCCCCGATCATCCTTGGAGTAAAAAACAGAAACTCTAAAACAATTCACTCTTGAGTCACCATCTCTTGCTTCTGAGAAGCAATTATTGTAAAATGACAATTCTCAGACAGTTTCAGTGTCCCAACTGATGGGTACCACAATTGAACTTGAAGAAAAGGATGAAAATCCTGAGGTATCTAGTCAATATCAGCCTCAAATCAAAGTAGAGGTTGGAAATTTGAAAATGGATGAACCCACGGCTCAACCCAATTCCGTTGATAGTGTTGAAGATGAAGGATAAAAAGCTTCTAAAACTACTCATGAACCAAGTTCCATGGATGGTGTTGAAGAGTAAGGAGAAAAGGTTGTCGAGACCTCTTATGAACCAGGTACCACTGCTCCCTTAGTTAGTAAATCACATGAGGTTTCGGGAAAATGGATTTCTGAGTCCTCTGTCAACCACATATTTGATGTAAATCTCTGTGAAAGTGAAAAGGGGGGGTTTATAATTCTATAAAGTGAAGCTGCAGATGTTGTATCTAGGTTTTTGGAGACTATCAATAAACTGAAAAATGGGGAATCTACTGAAGGAACATGTCCATCCACTCAGGGGGGAATATGAATCCCCTATTTTTAAGACAAGTCCTGTATGAGTTGGAACAACTGGTTCACTAAGATACAACGACTCCCTGCTCAGGCTTACTTTATCTGTACCCTTAGAAGAATTAGTTGCAGAAAATGCTGGTAATGTCAGTTCATCAAAAGGGGCTACGGATGATGATGAAGTGCCATTAAACCTAGTGTTTAAGAGAAAGTATGGGGCATCTTCAAAGGGTACACCAACTATTCGTAAGCATATCACCAAGAGAGGGCCTACAACTCGACAAAAACATAAATTTCAACTAGAGTTTTCTCTTGAAGCAAACAAAGCTAAAGAAAATCTCCAGAACAGGAGGCGTTTGGTTAAAAGATTGTTAGTAGATGAAGATAAAGAGGCACCCTCTAGTGTGGTAGAGGTAGAGGCTAATGAAGAAGAGGAAGTGGAGGATACTCCACTCGAGGGAAAGATGAAAGGAGAGTCAACAGGGGCTAATAATAAGATTGAGAAAGAAAAGACTAGAAAGGGAAATACTGCAGAAAGTGGTGCATATGAACCTGATGCTGAAGAAGAGGAGTCAGGGGAGAAAAAGGATAAGACTCTTCGTCCTCACAAGAAGAAGTCATCTGTGGATGAGAAACCAGTTTCCTAATTAAAGAAACAAAAATTAGGAACAGTGTCTGAAGGGAAACGGAAAGAAAATTTGAGATCTCAAAAAGTGCTGAATGGGAGAGTATTTGATTCGCAAATAACTAAAAAATATGGGATGAAGGAACTCATAGAACTAGTTGATTTCTAAAAATGGATTCACCTTTTCTAGCCTCCAGTTCCAAGTATGTTTGAAGCAAATGTTGTCCAATTCACACCAATTTGCTCGTTACTGATGGCGCTTTATTAGTGAGTGTAAATGGAACCAATTTTAATATGGATAAGGAAACACTTGGTGATATCCTATAAGGTCCCACTGATGACATCTCAATTGTTAAAGGGAAATCAGCCTCATCAAAATTTTTGAATCTCATGGAGAAGCAGGAAGGGACCGTGTCCTACAAAAAACAACTTAAGCCTGAGTTTCAACCTCTCTTCGAACTAGTAAACAATGTACTACGGCCCTATGCTGAAAGCATGTCAATAACTCCCATTCCAGATTTGTTCCTCATTGAAGCCTTGACTAACTTCAAACCTATTAACCTACCCGTTATCATGATAGACCATTTGCAAAAAATTATCACCGTCAAAGATGGCAGACATGGGCTAGCTTACGGCTTCTTTCTTACCAAAATTTTTGAGTATTTTGGGGTCAAGGTTGGCAAAGCAACTATGGGTACAAAGAATAAAATGCTATCTTTGGCTACGCTTGAAGAGTGTGAATACAAGACCAAGAAATGAGGAATTGGAAGCAGTTCAACAATCGCAAGTTTGATTTATGCACAAGAGTAAGACAATGCTAAAATTGCCTAGTTGAAAGCTGAGAACACTATTCTGGTAACTGAGATTCAAAAGCGTGGAACGAGAGGTGAGGACCCTGGTGCCATTGCTGCTTTAAGAGAGGAGAATGCACATATGAAGGCACAAGTGGAGAGACTGAATATGAAATTGGTCCATGACCAGCGAGCTGCAAATGAGAGGATCGACAAGGTCCTCAAGTTGATTCCTTGACCTAGTCCATCCTCTTAAGAAGTCCATCCCTCTCCTTGTTATGTTCTATCTTCTACATTCCCTTTGCTCCTTAAGTTTTTTTTGTACCATCTAATCCTTTTTACTCCTTTTATTAATGACTATGACACTACTAGATGTTTGACTATCACATTTTGTACTTTTGAAACTGTTATGTTATTTTGCTGAAATCAAACTTGGGCATTTTCTCTATTTTTTGCAATGATATTTACCTTGCTTATTATTATTGTTGTTCATGTTGTATTTCCCCAGTGGCCATGAGTTAATGTTGTTGAACTTCTTTTTGTGCTATTGTCTCTTTTTAATGATGTCAAAATGGGGGAACAAAGGTTTTAATTTCATATTTATTTCGGGGTTCTGATGGGGAGTTCATCAATGATTGAAGTGCTTTGATTAGGGATGATATATGATTCTTGCAAAACCGCTGCTAACATGTTCTTATAGGTCTAATTCGTATGGGGAACAAGCAAGGATTTGGTTCTCAAGGGAACTTTGAATTCTGAGTTTGTCATCATTAAAAATGGGGAAATTGATAATGTTTGCTATGTATTGTTTTGATGATTTGAAAAACATGTATGAAGGAGCATGTTTCATGTTTTGAAGGACCAGTTCCACTGACGCAAGTCAACTCTACAACTGTAAAGCTGCTGACACAATGGTAGTGTCGCAACACTGCTGCAGAGTTGCTGCGACCATCCTCTTGGTCCAAGGTTTAAGGTTTTGTCACTTCCTTCATATCTCATTTATACACAACATGTTAAGGAGTGAAAACCTAAACTTGCAAGATCAGAAGATCTCATATATCTCAAGAGCACATCCCCACCTCTTAAAGGGCTCTCATCAAGAACGAAGCTGCAACAAAAAAAAGGCCTAGTTCTCTATCTTTGAAGATGTTTTAAGTTCTTAGGTTTGTTGTGTCTTTGTCATTTGTACTTTAACTTGTAAACCTACTATTCTTATAAGAAGATGTTTGTAGGTCGTTTTTTTCTCAAGTTTTTGAGTTGTACACTTGGCTAGAGTTAGTTAAGGTGTGTTTTTGTAATAGAGTTATTGTAAATGTCTTGCAATAAAGTTATTATAAGGGGGAGATGTTAATATTTTCACTTGGCTAGAGTTAGTCAAAGAGTGTTTTTGCAATAGAGTTATTATAAAGGGGAGGAATTAATGGATTGCATCCTCTAACCACACTTTTAAGGTATGTTTGGTAAGGAAAATATTTTCCTTAAAATAAGGAGTAACTTTGTGGTGTATGGCATGTAAGTAAAAACTATTATTTCAAAAACATTTATATATAATTTTAAAAAATACTATGAGGGTGGAGGTATGGGGTAGGGTATGTAGTAGGGTGGAGGGAGGGAGCAATTAGTGAACTTTTTCCTATTTCTACACCAGGGAAGTCATTGTTGGAAATTTACTAATGTGGAATTAAGTTTATCCCATTATTTATGACTCAAATAATTGGGGCCCCGCACGTCAGAAATGTCATTTTCACACACGTGCAATCTTAGTGCCAAATATCATAAATTTCATTAATGAAAGAGATATTGGTACGCAAGTGAAATATTTGAGACATAGAATGATTGACAGTTATTGGCTAAATAACAAGTGTTCCACGTTGGTAAATGAAGAAAAGATTGTGCGAAGTGTAAGATGGTACGGGTCAAAAAAGGATCGCAGAGCCGAGAAGGACCGCGATGCCTCCCGGACTGGGCCACGACGCCCCCTTGCAGCGCCGCGGCGCCTGATTGTCAGTGAGCATCATGAGTTTCTCGGCTGAATTAGCACTGCGACGCTAATGTGGCAGAGCCACGACGCTTCATTGGCAGTGACTGCTCGACGGAATCCTAAAGGTTTGGCTGTTGAGGTGGTTTCAATGCATTGAATCCACCCAATAATGACCATTACTTGGACCATTATGTTGCTGCATTACTTGGGGTTAAATGTCATCCATTACATGGCAATTGAATGCCATTATGGGGCATTTGCAAGACCATCTTGCACACCTATAAATTGAGGCCTTTGGCTCAATTCTATAGAGGAACATAACAGAAATGAACAAGTGAACATACTTATAAGTTAACAACACCACAAAGAGATCAGTTTTTCTGATAAACAATCATTCTCTTAGCAATCTTCATTATTCGTGTTCTTCGTTGGGATCATTTGTGTAGGCTTTGCACATTTGATAGTTTGTTGTTTCATCTTGGGAGACTATTGTCCACACTTCCGTAAAGCCTATACACGGGGGCAATCTTGTCTTAAATACAAAGAGTCATCTCTCGACTCAGCCGGTGGTGTTGTGATTATCTAATTGGTTGCTAAGTGTTTTAGGTGTGAACTTGATTCTCAAAGTACTCTAACTGTTCGGATTCTCAACAGTTCTACAAGCCACAAGTGTAGTAGTTCATGTTCTTGTATTTCTGAATACAAGATCCATATTTGGAGTTTCAATTCAAGATCAAGAGATTAACAACTTGTTATTATAATCTTTGTTGTTTATTCTTTCGATCATTGTAATAGTTATTTACTATTCCCGTATGTGCTTTACATATCCAACAATTTTAAGACAAGATTGTATTAGTGTTCGAAAGATGTTAGTCAACAAGTGTGTGACCAAATCTGGCTATGGTTATGGTTTTCTGGTTGAAGACAATTCTGATCGTGCTGTTGACGGTCAAAGAGTTGATTATGTCACCGCTCCCAGGAGTGGTGGAAACAAGCGCCCACGAGAAGTTGAGGATGTCAAGTGGGACAAGAGGAGAAGGCTGAAGATGATGTTCTATCATGTAGCAAAAATCCTATATCTGTCCCAGACAAAGGATCCAAATAATGGTAAAGAGGATGTGGACACTCAGTCTAACTGAAGTAGGTCAGAATGCAAAAGGTCTAAGTTAATTTATCCTTCCTTATCTATAATGTGTTTAGTTAATATTTGAATAAAAGTGTGTAAAGCAAGACTGGGAATATGAAAGTGTTTTCATTAAAAACTCATATTCCCTACACTCTAAAATCAGATATTGAATCTTCTTCCTTCCCGTATAAAGATTGTACTAATGTAAACAAAACTTAAAAGATCCGTTCTTTTGAGCGTAATTATTAAAAGTGTGTAAAATATGTTCGCAAATACGAAGGATAGAGATCCACTAACTGTGCGAAAATTGTTACCACTCTTAAGCAAGCGCCAGGAATTGTCTGGGCACCAATCTCAAGGGAATAAGACTAAAAGATAATAGCTTATATTAAGACGTTGAACCTGTCACACTATCTGACATAAGATCCTTCATTTGATAGGATGATATTGGACACTCAGTCGTACAAAGCCTACGGGTGACTGGAGTGGGCCAGAATTTCCAGGTCTTAAAAGATCTGAAGGCCAGAAGAAAGGCAGAAAAGTAATGGAGACCTAGTGAGGTGGGCCAGAGTCTCCATGTCTTAAATGATCTAAAGACCAAAAGAAAGGTAGGAAAGATATTAGGCACTTAGTCGTACAAAGCCTACGGGCGACTGGTATGGGCCAGAGTTTCCAGGCTTAAATGATCTAAAGACCAAAAGAAAGGCAGAAAAGAAATTGGACACTCAGTCTGCCAAAACAACTGGAGTGGGCCAGAGTATCCAGATCACATATGATCTGGTTACGCCCTAACCACGGGAAAAATATTATTCATGTGAATCAACACCACCTTTAAAGTAGAAGGGGTTGGAGAAGTTATCCTCAAAAGGACTTCAGGGAATGGGATCGCTCTAAAAGGAGGTGATACATGTCCCAAACTTGGTTTAAGGGACGCTGTTGGTCAAGCTGGTTTGAGACTAGTCCAACAGATCTGTAATAACTAAGAATGGTAGAGTATGTCTGTAGCTAAATGAATGATATATTTGTAATTTTTGCATCTATGCCATCATAGATTAAGACATGTTAAATAGAAATTCATTCAAAATCTAACGAAGTTGAGATTGTTGCCTTCTGTCGACATAAACCCTCAAAATGAATGTGAGGTAGGCGAAGAGGCAAAATTACCTTTCTATTCCGTCAAAGGAATAGCGAAAGAAGCACCGCTCCTCTAGAACTTAGTCACACCTACATGGGTGAATTGAAGTTTGTACAAAATAGGGGGGAGACAAGTTCCATCAAAGGAATAGCGAAAGAAGCACCGCTCCTCTAGAACTTAGTCACGCCTACATGGGTGATTTGAAGTTTATACAAAATAGAGGGGGAAACAAGTACTTTGTGACCTTCATTGATGATGGTACAACGTATATCATCCTTTGTTTGTTGAAAAGCAAAGATGAAGTTGTTGAAGCGGATAAGCGCTACAAAGCAGAAGTTAAAAATCAACTAAGCCTACAGATTGAGGAATTCGTAGTGATAGAGGGGGAGAATGTGAAGCATCATTCATCAAACAACTGCTCATTACTCACCTCAGTCTAACAGTGTTATCCAAGCGCAAAGTCGTACGCCCAAAATATGTGGGGCAAGGCGATCCTTATTGCTAATGTGATTCTCAACAGAACTACGCATAAAGATAAGGATAACCCTCCGTGTGAAACATAGAAAGGATCCCACCTACAAATGTTGTGTTGTGGGGTGGCTTGGTAGAGGTTGGAATACCGAAATAGGTCAAGTTTGACCTAATACTGTAGATTGCATATCCATTAGATCTGCAAATAACAGTAGTGCTTATCGCCTCTTGGTGTCAAAGAATGCTGAATTCTTTGAGGATAACTTTCCTTGAGAGTGAAAAAGAAGTAATTGCTCGAGGTTAACAAGAACCCGCGAGTGCCTGATTGTCTGGAACCAGACGTTCCAAAGCTACAGGACTCAGAAGTTGCTGACTATCCGAATCTTAATGTTCCAGATCTACAGAACTCATGTTTTCTAGATGTTGAACCAAGATGGAGCAAAGAGGGGACAAAGACTTATTCTAGGCCTTCTAGCTTGTATGGTTGAGAACGAACCATGGACAATTAACAAAGAATTGTCATCTCCAGAAGCGCTGCTTTGGAAAGAAGCTACAAAGAGAGAAATAGATTCCATCATATAGAATCATACTTGTGTAATGGTTGACCTTCCTCCGAGAAAAGAACCTTTGGGTTGTAAAAGTGGATACTAAAAAATGAGTACAAAGTAGATGGATCTACTGACGAGTATAAGGCCTCGACTACTTGGAGATGTGCTCCCCTGTGAATAGCTTGACATCCAACGCCATTGCAGTCTTGGGTGACATGGATGTTGATGTCGCCTTCCTAACCGGAGAGTTAGAAGGGGAGGATCATAGTTGGTTTGTTGGACTGTTGGGCTTGTTCCTGAATTTTCATTTTGGTCCCTAAAATGTTTACATTTTGGTTCTGGAAGTTTCAGTTAAAATAGAAACAATGAATTTGACAACAGAAACATTGACTCTGAAGTTAGAAAGCCAACAGTTGGAAAACCAACAGTCTGAAAGTGGAAGTCATATTGAAACAAAAGTCTCGATATGAAAGATATGGGTATCACAGATGACATCTTAGGAATTTGGATTTTTAAGACATCTAACGGACTGGTCTAACTCCAAACTCAGTTGTGAGATAGTTGACAGTCTCGTTGAAGCCACCAATGGATATGAATCATAGAACTGATTAGAATCATGGTGCACCCATATACAAGGAGCGATATACGCAGGTCACATGTAGTTCAATGTATTGTACACACTACAACCGACCTGGTATCGGCCTACAAAGTAGATCAGTTGAACTAAGGTTCACTCGTGATTCTAAAAACTAATCGATAGAAGGCGTTAAATCGGGTATGACGATATCTGAAATATTCTCTTATCTACAGATTATGGTTTATGAAGAACACAATGATGCAAACTGGACATTGGACTTGAAGAACACCAAAGCCACAAGTGGATGTGTATGGTGTGTCTTTGAAAATCCTCTAAGCAAACTTGCATCAGCCGATTCATGATGAAATCAGAGTTTATCGCTTCAAACAAAGCATGAAAAGAAGTTGAATAACTTCACAACCTCTTAGAGGATGTCCCTTATTGGGAGAAACCCGTGCCTTCGACAATTATACACTGTCGCTAATCGGTCGGCTTCAGAAAAAGGGCACGGATGACGGCGTCTGGACATATCTGTCGGATCTGTCGAAGATATAAGATCGTATGGCAGTTGATCATCACGGGTGTCACATTCTTGATTACTAATCAAAGGATATAACAGACCCTTTAACTAAGGGACTACCCGAAGATCAAGAGTTTTGCCTGTTTAGGGGAATGGGCTTAAAACCCAAACAATACGAACCTTTTCGGTGGTAACCCAACCATACTGACTGGAGATCCTAAGAATTTGGTTCAATGGAAAAACTAAGCTGCAAAAGGTTCAGTTGAGCGCTTCGCTGGAAGCAAGAGCACTTCGAATTATGATTTTTTTGTAAAGAAACGTAAATCCAATGTTGTTCCCGAGATAGACATTAAAGTGCTATCTGCATGGTAGGTAAAGGTTAAGCTTCCAAACCTTTAACGATCCTCAAACGGTTGAGGTTAAGGTTGGGGAAACTTTTAATAATTCCTAATACTTGTGAAGTGGGGTATAACAGGATACCTTGTAGGAGATCACCTATTTAAGTGCGAGGACATGCCGCCTCAAGTGAACTCACTTAAGAATCCAAGTGTGTCCACGACCACAACGGACAGAACAATAAGAAGAAACGAATAAATGAGAGGTATTGTGTTGGTACCGTTGTCTTGGATTACATTAAACACTGATGGTTCAAGACATCACGTTCACCGCGCAGTAAGTAAGGCTGATGGTATTCAACTAAGGAAGGTTCAAAGTGGAAGATACCTCTCCTGGTGCAATATCTTTTTGCTAAACGATTGCTGAAAGTAGGCACCTTGTGTGTGCGCCAAAATCTCTTTCAAGAGGGGATTTTTGAAAATTTACTAATGTGGAATTAAGTTTATCCAATTATTTATGACTCGAACAATTGGGGCCCCGCACGTCGGAAATATCGTTTTCACACACGTGCAATCTTAGTGTCAAGTATTGTAAATTTCGTTAATGAAAGAGATATTGGTACGTAAGTGAAATGTTGAGACATAGAATGATGGACGATTATTGGCTAAATAACAAGTGTTCCACGTTGGTATACGAAGGAAGAATTGTGCAAAGTGTCAGATGGTACGGGTCGGAAAAAGGTCACGGAGCCGAGAAGGGCCGCGGCGCCCCCTTGCAGCACCGTAGTGCCTGATTGGCAGTGAGCATTATGAGCTTCTGGCTGAATTAGCACCGCGATGCTAATGTGGCAGAGCCGCGTCGCTTCATTGGCAGTGACTGCTCGACGGAATTCCAAAGGTTTGGTTGTTGAGGTGGTTTCAATGGCATTGAATCCACCCAATAATGGCCATTACTTGGACCATTATGTTGCTGCATTAATTGGGGGTTAAATGTCATTCATTACATGGAAATTAAATGCCCTTATGGGGCATTTGAAAGGCCATCTTGCACACCTATAAATTGAGGCCTTTGGCTCAATTCTATAGAGGAACATAACAGAAATGAACAAGTGAACATACTTACAAGTTAACAACACCACAAAGAGATCAGTTTTTCTGATAAACAATCATTCTCTTAGCAATCTTCATTATTCGTGTTCTTCGCTGGGATCATTTGTGTAGGCTTTGCACATTTGATATTTTGCTATTTCATCTTGGGAGACTATTGTCTACACTTCCGTAAAGCCTATACACAGGGGCAATCTTCTCTTAAAGACAAAGAGTCATCTCTCGACTCAGCCGGTGGTGTTGTGATTATCTAATTGGTTGCTAAGTGTTTTAGGTGTGAACTTGATTCTCAAAGGACTCTAACCGTTCAGATTCTCAGTGGTTCTACAAGCCACAAGTGTAGCAGTTCATGTTCTTGTATTTCTGAAAACAAGATCCAGATTTGGAGTTCCAATACAAGATCAAGAGATTGACAACTTGTTGTTGTAATCTTTGTTGTTTATCCTTTCGATCACTGTAATAGTTATTTACTATTCCCGTACGTGTTTTACATATCCAACAATCATTTTCCTCATTTTTAAGGAACTCGTTTCTTCAAGAAAATATTTTTCACGCATGAGAAAATATTTTTCTCCGTACTAAACAGACCTTAGATTTTGATATTTGTACCACCTAGCTCGCCAACCACCCAAATTGGAACATATGTCCGTATGAAAGTACATCTTATATTAGTCTACTTGAACAAGCTTCCGGGAAGTCAATTTTTTTTTTTTTTAAAAAAAATGTGCTTTGTTTAGAAAGTTAAGGTGTTTGGCCAAGCTTTAAAGAAAAAATAAATACTTTTGAGTTGTAGGAGAAACTATTTTTCAAAAGCTAAAAGTAGTATTTTGCATCAGAAGCACTTTTGGAGCTTAGGTACTACAAAGTACTACTTTAATATTGGCAAAATCACTTTTCAAATTGACTAGTCAAACATAAATTACTATGACTCTCCAAAATTAGTTTTTTAAAAAGCACTTCCGATAAAAAATGCTTTTCAAAAATAGGCAAATTTTAAAACCTTGGCAAAATAGACTCTCAATTGGCATACTATTTATAAGAGTAACAAAAAATGGTTTGAGTATTAACAAAAATTAATGAAATAAATTTTGCAATGCTGGAAAAATATTGATTTCAAACTGTCTAGGTATTCCAAATGATTTTTCGAATAATGTGATAGAAGTAAGTATATTCAAAATTAAAATATATCAATTTGACTACCTAAGGAAAATGCATCCTATTTTTGGAAAAGTCCTATGAAAGTAAAGTTTGATTTGATTAAGGGGGCAAAATGAAATTTGGGTTATAAAAGATTGATAAACTTTTAGCTCGATCGGTGGTGTGGTGAAGGATCACTTATTGACGAAATTAAGGTTGATGTTGATCGGATTGACAGATCAATTGAAGTATATGCTGTCTTGCTGGATTGAAGATGAGATGTCACATTTTTAACTCCTTTCCTTGAATAAAAAATAATATTACTATTTAATCTCATTTCATTTTTGACAGTATTGATTTTGTAGATAAATCACTTGAAACAAAAATCTAGTACCAATTCGGCTTATGAGGTCGCTTGTGTTGAAAACCTACAAAAAAAATAAAAAATAAAATTCTTCACCTAGTTGTGGAGAGAAATAGTTTTCACTTTCATTTTCTCAACCTCTAAATGTAGACTTACAACAACCCTACAGCCACACAAATGGATTATACCTTCATAATTGGAGAAAATATTTTATCAAAATCAACTCATTTTTTTAGTAAAGCCCTTCATGAATTTTAATCCAGCCTTGTACTGTGAAATTGATTATTATCCTCATGAAGGTTGTTTTTGATGGAGATTGACTTTTTGTTTGGAATTAGGCTATCATCTTCATGAAGATTATTTGTGAAGGAGGTTGACTTTCGTGTTTTATGAGTTGACTATTCTGTATTCTCTATTTTGCATGTGTTCTTTTATTATCTGAATTGAGATGCTGATTTTTGCAACCTATGCCGTGAACTTTTTCAACATTTTAAAGCATCAACACAAAGGAAATCAGCTTGTGGCTTTCCCAGTACCATCCTTACACTTTGGCCAATGCTTTCTCCCAAAATAAAGAAGAAACAGAAAATGAGAAAGGCTTTGACTACTAACTAAACAACTCCAGGACCATATTTATCTCTTTAGGATTCTTCTAACTTCCAATTAACATCTGTAGGCTAGCTCTGACAGTTTGGCTATCTATTTTACCGACGTTTCTTGTTTTGTTTTTGACACTTCATTATGAAGTCCAGCAATAATATATGTGCGTAAATTTGTACCACCAAGCTCGCAAGCCACCAAAATTAGCTAGAATGCAGGTACACGTGAAAGTACATCTTGCCAATTAGAATACGATTTATAAGAGTACAAAAAAATGATTTGACTATTAGAAAATTTAACATCAATTTGCAATGTTATTTCAAGAATTATCCAACAGTGATTTTTTTTTCATTTACTTCACTAATTAAAAGTTAAAGAAAGCTAATATATTATAAATAAATTTGACCTTTACAAGATGGATTTTTTTTATACATGTAAATAGAATACTAATGTGTGTATATCTTTTAATTACTGAAGTATATATAAGTATTATATTCGCTTTCAAAAGTTGTGTATTATAGATTCAAAATATTTGGTCAAAATACTAGACTTGTTAAGTACTCCATTAGTTATCTTAGAAACTTTTTGTTTTTATGTGGCTTTATGATAGAAAAGTAATAATTTTTTATTAAATAAATGACTAGCAACAAAAAAGGAAAATATTTAGAGGTTTGGCTATACTTAATTAAAGTGCATCCTATTTCGGAAAAGGTCATATAAAAATTAAGGTCGATTGATTAATTGTTGGGGGAGAGGGGATAGAATTTAAGGTCATTGTTTGACAAACTCACGGCTCGACTCGTGATGTGGTCAAGGGCCACACATTGACAAAATTAATATTGATATGATTAGGTTGGTACATCTATTAAAACAGGGAAAAGGGCAAAAAAGTGCCCATCAATTATGAAAAATAGAACATTTTTACCCTTCATTTGAATTTGATTTCAAATATTAATTTATCGTTAGTGGATGATTCATATTTTCCCCTCAACTATGAGAAATAAAAGAAATTTATCCTCATTTGAATTGGATCCAATTGTGCGCTTATTATTAGTGGACTCAATTTACCTTTCAAAACTAACAAAATCTTCAACATACTTTTTAACAGTATAAAATATATTTTATTAATGAGATGGAGATTCACCTTCCAAAGCAGTAATATTCACCCCAAAAATTTCTTGTAAAAATATTTAGCCAAAGAAATTGCACATAACCAAGATGGTTAAAAAGAATTGAATTACATCTGATTGTTCATCTTATCCTATCTTTTCCCCATTAAAGAAACTTTAGTCTCCTAATCTTTAAAAACACTTAAATAGAACACAACTTTCAGAAAATCAAACATTTTTTCCTGAAAAAATAAATAATTTTAAAGAATCTAGTACCAGTTTGAAGTTCTCATGTAAGTGAGAAATAATTGAAAGTAAATGGAAAAATTGGAGTGAGTTATTATATACACTTAACAAAAGTGATCTTGCTGAGATAACTCCGATTATTGCCATGCTAAAAAGAAAAATAATAATAAAATATTACTTTTTCTTATTGAGCTAAATTTATTCATATAATCTCAATTACATAGATAAGTACTGATTTTCTCAATGACAGAAACTAAAAGAGAGAAGATTCATTAATCATTTATTGAGTGAAAAGTAATGTTTTAGGTACATATTTTCTCTATTTTTGATGTGTATTTCAGAAGAATTATTTTCAACATGTTTTTTTAATTCATTTTGTTCTTCCTCTTGTCGTTTTTGAAAATAGAAGTCAAATAAATCTTTGACCCTAAAAGAAAAGGGTTAACTGGAAAAAGTACATGCTATTAGCTCCGACGAGCAAATTTGAGCCTAATCCGCTAACTACAAGGATTGACCAAATCCAAACAAAACGACAAATGATTCTATTTTTCATACTTAAAGGAGCAGACCTGAGCCAGTCCACTAACTATAAGGGCGTATTTCGGACCAAATTCAAACCGAGAGTAAATTTGGTTCTATCCCATAATTTTTTTGGCCCTTTTCCCACTAAAGTATCTGATGTGTTGCCGGATAGAGAATGAGCAGAGGCGTTTTAACGATATCGGAGGTCTAAGGCGAAACTCTAATGCAATGCCTTAACTTACTCTAATGCAATGCCTTAACTTAATAAAGCATATATATACTTATTAAATAATTTTTCTTCGTTATACAAAGTTGGATAACGCTTAGGATTTTACAACTAAAAATGAAAAAAAATGATTTTATACATCTTTTTGTTTATAACAGTGAAATATTATTTAAATGTCATTGCTGTTATAGTATAACAACAATTCACTATAGTCGTCAAAAAGATTCGGATCCAAAGATGTTATAGAGATGTCTGACTTGACTGTATAGTTTAAAGTGGGCCCAGAAAGTAGTACTTCTTTAAATAAATATTCAAAATTGAAAATAATTATTTCCTCTATTCAAATTTATGTGGCTCCATTTCTTTTTTATTTTGTCCAAAAAAGAATGTCACATTTTTTATTTGACAACTATTTAATGACATCATCTTATTTTACCTTGTTGGGTCCCACTTAACTTTGAAAATGTACTTATTGTGAAGAAAAATCAACAAAAATAAGCACTAAAGTACGGATAATTTGATAAACATAACAAAATCTTATTTTTAAACTCTACGACGATCAAATAGTATCACATAAATTAAGACGAAAAGAATAATACATAATAAATATATAAATAGGAAAAAGTGGGCCCCTAAATTATGGGGGCCTAAGGCAGCCTTACTGACCTAATGCTCAAGACGCCCCTGAGAATGAGATATTACATTTGTAACTCCTTTTCTTGACTCAAAAAAAAATGAAACACGATCTTATCTCATGTTATTCTTTATATGTTATTTTTGTAGATAAATTACTTGGAATGAAATTGAAAGAAATAATCCCCTTGATTATTTTCATTAATTGAAAGACTATATATACAAGTTACATATTTCCATAATAGGAGAATCCTATTCCTTTTCTATTTCTAAATCCTTATTCTACCATAATTCTAACTATACAATTATGGTAAGTGTATAACACTAATTAAGGTAACCTTTACACTACAATATACTATAAATATATATACCATATATACAAGATTGTATTATCATCACTGTCTGAGACTGGGCTGGATTGGCCACTGCCGAGAGCCCAATTGTCCACCGCCGAGGCCCACCGCTCCACCGCCGAGGCCCACCGCCTTTATCGTATTCCCGTGATATACACTTATGTATATTCGGTGTATATCACGAATATTTCCTTATTTAACACACCCCCGCAAATCATAGCGGGCGCCTCTTCGAACGCCGAGACGTCCCTAAAATCTTCAAAGAGAACCACTGGTAGACCCTTTGTAAAGATGTCTGCAATTTGATAACGAGATGGGACATGACATACGCGAACGTGACCCTTTGCAACTTTTTCACGGACAAAGTGAATGTCCATTTCGATATGCTTGGTGCGTTGGTGTTGAACTGGGTTACCTGAAAGGTAGATGGCACTAATGTTATCACAATATACCAAGGTTACCTTCTGAATGGGACAATGAAGCTCCAAAAGCAAATTACGTAGCCAACATGATTCGGAGACCACATTCGCTACCCCTCGATATTCTGCCTCTGCACTTGAGCATGATAGAGTTGCCTGACGCTTTGCCGACCAGGAGACCAAGTTGTTGCCAAGGAACATACAGTAGCCAGAAGTCGACCGTCTAGTGTCAGGACACCCACCCCAATCAGCATCCGTGTAAGAGACAAGTGTAGATGTAGATGAAAGATACAAGTGCAACCCATAATCCAGTGTCCCCTGAATATACCGAATGATGCGTTTGATTGCATTCATATGCTCAACTCTGGGATCATGCATGAATAAACACACCTGCTGAACCGCATACGTAATATCCGGTCTAGTAAAGGTAAGATACTGGAGGGCCCCTGCAAGACTGTGATAGCGGGTCTGGTCCTCGTATGGTGCACCGACTGCGGCACTCAGCTTGGGGTTTGCATCAATTGGCGTGGAAGTGGACTTACAGGATGACATCCCAGCCCTCTCTATGATCTCAGCAGCATACTTTCGTTGAGACAAAAACAAGCCACCTGAATGACGCTTGACGGCAATCCCCAAAAATAACTCAAAGGCCCTAAGTCTTTCATAGCAAACTCAGACCTGAGCATGGTCATGATAGACTGGCGCAAGGCATCGGAAGAGGTAGTCAAGATGATATCATCCACATACAACAGAATGTAGGCCAAGGACGAACCACGGTGGTAGATGAACAAGGAATTATCTGACCTGCTGTGAGTGAACCTAATAGTTGAAACATAGTCAGCAAACCTCGTGTACCAGGCCCTTGGAGACTGCTTAAGCCCATATAAGGACTTTTTCAACAAACATACATGATGAGGACGGTTTGGATCCCTGAAACCCAACGGCTGATGCATATAGACTGTTTCCCTAAGATCACCATGTAGGAAATCATTCTTGACATCCAACTGATGAATTGGCCAAGTCTTTGAAAGAGCCAAGCTAAGCACAGTGCGAATGGTAGCCGGTTTGACCGCCGGACTAAACGTCTCACCACAATCTATCCCAACCTGTTGATTCTTACCATCACCCACAAGTTGCGTCTTATGTCGAGCAAATGACCCATCTGAATTTTCTTTATGAGCAAAAATCCATATATACCTGATAACATTAATACCACAAGGACGGGGCACCAACTCCCACGTCTTATTATCAATAAGAGCATTATATTCATCAGTCATATCAATTTTCCAATTAGGGTCATTTAAAGCAGACACATGATTGCGGGGAAATGGGGATTTAGAGACATCAGAATGTAAATTAAAATGTCTTTTAGGCGTAAAAATACCCCGCTGACTACGAGTGACTGGTCTATGACTTGAGGAAGAATTGAGGGAATTTTGGAAATTTTCTGGGCTAGGGACGGACGGCGAAAGAGGCGGTGGGCTGCTTGCCCCAAATCGGGAATCAGGTGTGAACTGGACCAGTTCTAGAATTGGGCTGGACTGGCCCAATTGTTGGAACTGTTCCCGTGGCCGAAACCGGGCACGAATCGTGGGGCCACGGCAGCGGTGGGCCGCCGGGAGAATTTTGGGTGCGGGAGATGTCCGAAAAATTCCGAATAATATACGGGGATATTTGGTCATCCAAAAAATTATACGATTTAAGCTCGGGAGTATGAACTTTTGTAAACGGAAATTGGATTTCATCAAAAATGACATGGCGATTAATTATGATTTTCTTGAAGGATAAGTCAAAGCATTTATAACCACGATGATTCGACGGATAACCCAAAAATACACACGGGGTAGACTGAGCCTGAAGTTTGTTAATTGTGGTGGATGGGAATAACGGATAACACAAGCATCCAAAAATGCTAAGGTGAGAATAAGAAGGGTTCTTATTATATAGGATTTTGAGGGGGAAAGAATATGTCAGACCTTTAGACGGAATTATGTTAAGAAGATATGTGGCCATTTGTAGAGCATGATGCCAAAAATATGGAGGTATGGAGGCATCGCTATGAATAATATCAAATGGCATTGAAGTATGAGAATTGGAGTCTACAAATGGCAACTTAACAATTTCCCCTAATGAACAAGACTGACAAAGTGGAGTACGACTCGTACCCTTACAAGAAATAAAGCTATTTTTATCTAAAACTGATAAAATAAAAGATCTCGGATGACCCACACGAGCATGCCACATGGAAGGAGAGATGGCTGCAAAAGCTGATGGCAAGGCTTGACTCGATGGACTGAAACCAGGCATGATATGATATAGATACCCCCTACTATCACACCTCATGAGATGACTCCCCGTCTTGAAATCCTTCACAGAGAAACCAAAAGGATCAAATTCAACGGAAACTGAATTGTCAGTAGTGAACTTTCGGACAGACACTAAATTTTTAATCAATTTAGGAGCATGTAAAGTATTTTTCAAGAGAAGGGGTGGATTGGGGGGAGACAATGTTTTCTGACCATACCCTAGAATTGGAATAGAACTGTCATTAGCAACAATTATCCCCCGAGGGGTGCTCAAATTGAAATAAGATGAGAGAGTACCTGATTCGGAAGTCATGTGAGTAGTGGCACCGGTGTCCATATACCAATTTGGGTCCGGTTGAGTTAACCCCAATGTGTGCATCGCGGCCTCGATATCGGTTTGAGTAGGGCCTGCTGCATGATGGGCTTGCGGAGGTCGAGGCCCAAGAATTTCTGTCCATGATGGAGCTGGGCCGTAGCTGCCGCCGGACCGCGGCCGCGGGGCCGCCACCGCTCGGGTGTTGGGCTCGAACGTTGGCCGGCCCCCACCGGCCGCTGGAATTGGCTGCTGGATTGTAAGGGCTGCTGGCCCACGGCCTACTGCCCCAGCCCC
Organism: Anisodus tanguticus; assembly: GCA_034509755.1. Lineage (NCBI taxonomy): Eukaryota > Viridiplantae > Streptophyta > Magnoliopsida > Solanales > Solanaceae > Anisodus > Anisodus tanguticus. Next base: position 21,423,097 of record CM067550.1, on the reverse strand, counting down.
ACTGCCATGGGCCCCACTGCTGGGCCCAAGGGGGTGGTGGGCCACTGTTCCCTGGATGGGACCCACCGCCTGCTTGCTGACCACCGAAACCGCCACCAGAACCGCCTTTTGCCCCCGCGGTTTTTTTTATTATTCTTGCGATTATTCTTGCCGCCGCCGTGATTATGGTTTTGGCCCGAATTATTAACAAAACCCGAAGAACTAGGAGAGGACGCCACCATGACGATGGGGCTTTCTCCGGTAGTCGCCTTTTTAGCCAAATCGGCTTCTTCCAAAGTAAGCATGGAGCGGGCTTGATAGAAGTCAGGAAGAGGATTGCTTTGGCGAAGGAGAGTTCCAACACCATTATAGGCCTCCGAAAGACCGGCAACCAACTGTAGAACTAGACGATTATTAGTTATCGGTGCGCCAACATTCCGGAGTTGATCCGCCAACTCCTTTAGTTTCTTGCAATATGCAGAAACGTTCGGAAATTCGTCCATTCGAACTAGAGAGAATTCTTGCTCGAGTGTGACGACACGTGAATGTTGGTTGTCTTGGAATATGTCACGCAATCTATTCCATGCAGCCATAGCCGTGGTATCCGGCTCAATAATCGTCTGTAGAAGGTCAACCAAAATAGTGGCGTATATCCACCGGAGAACGGTAGCATCAAGAGTAATCCATAACTCAGGATCCTCCGCAGGAAGAGGTCTAGCGGGAGGAATGATGTGATAAAGAACTTGATGGGAGATAGCGTGAATTTTAAACAACTCCGCCCACGTCGCATATTGGACGTTTTCCATCTCAAGGACAATAGGGATACTGTTCTTGACATTAGAAATCATGAGGGTAGGATGATAATTGTTCTTAGACATATTGAAAGAACAAAGAAGGAAGGGAAATTTAAGAGAGGTGTTTTTGAGAGCGGAAGACGAATTTTGGAAGAGAAACCCGAGGGGGGGGGGGGGTGTCTCGGCCGAAATTGAGAGGACAAAAGTTGGGAGAGAAAAACTTGTGTTTAGACCTAGTCTCTTGATACCATGAAAGAAATAATCCCCTTGATTATTTTCATTAATTGAAAGACTATATATACAAGTTACATATTTCCATAATAGGAGAATCCTATTCCTATTCTATTTCTAAATCCTTATTCTACTATAATTCTAACTATACAATTATGGTAAGTGTATAACACTAATTAAGGTAACCTTTACACTACAATATACTACAAATATATATACCATATATACAAGATTGTATTATCATCACCGTCCGAGATCCTGGATGAAATTTGGATTGGCCACTGCCGAGGCCCACCGCCGAGAGCCCACCGCCGCTTCACATTTGCGAGGCCCATCGCCGCCAGTCTATCGTATTCTGTGATATACGCTTCTGTATATTCAGTGTATATCACAGGAATATTTCCTTGTTTAACAGAAATAGATAATGAAAAATTTAGTACCGAATTAGCATATGAAATTGATTCTGACAAAGAAACTACCTCCATGAGAGGAGATGGAAGGGTATTGTTAGTATTAGAATCATCTTTTAACGATAACAATTAAAAATATAAAAATACTAGCTTTATTTACTTTTGATTTTTGAATGAAGCAACAAAGGGAATTCAAACCGTGGAGAAAAGTAATTTTTACATTCATTTTTTAATTTATAAATATAGACTCGCAGGTGCTGAGCCTACAATCACATAAATGGAGAAAAAAACTTTTTTTTTTCTGATTAAAGCCGTTGATTCTTAACCTTGTCCTGTGGAATTGGTTACCATATCATCGTTCATCATTTTGGTTGTTTGCTAAGGGAGGTTGACATTTTGTGATATATGAGTTGACTATTCTATATTCCCTTCATTATGATTTTCTCTTATGTTTTCTTTATTCTCTTCATTATGATTCTATCTCTTGTGTTCTTTATTCTCTGAACTGAGATGCTGAAATTTGCGTCCTATACCATGAATTTTTTGAACATTTTAAAGTATCACCACGAAGGAAATTAGCTTGTGGCCTGCCAAGTGCCAACCTTTGCCAATATTATCTCAAAAAATAAAGAAGAAATAGGACTTTGACTACTAACTAAACAACTCCAGGACCACATTTATCTCTTCAGGATTCTCTAACCTCCAACTAACAGATCTAGGTTGGCTCTGGGAGTTAGGGTATCCATTTTACCGACATTTCTTGTTCTCTTTTTGACATTTCAATTATTTAGTCCAGCAATCGTATATGTGCATAATTTTTTGTCACAAGTTCACACTTGCGGAGCTCTAAACATGGTCAATGTCTTTATTGTTTGGATTTTAACTTATATTTCATCTGTTATAATTTATGTGAAGATGTTTGATTAGACACGAATGAAGAGAAAAATAAAGACCTTTGATATTTGTGGTCTAAAATAGAAATTTATATAGCTATAAATCATCTTTTATTAAAGGAAAAATGAGATGTTTAAAATTAAATTGTTACTGAATTACAAAGATGTCATTTTTTGTGAATTTAACTAGAAAGGAAAGAGTATCACAAAAAAATTGGACGGAGAAAATAATAAAAGTCTATTTTTTGGGTCTAACATAAGTAATATATACCCCGTGCCAAGAATTTTACGCTATCCTTATATTTTAACCAATTATAAAAGGGTAACTTTATCCAAGAGAATGGAGAGATTGAGGACGATGTCACATATCGTATTGGGGCAAGGTGGATGAAATGGAAACTCGCATTTGGAGTTTGTGCGATAAAAAGGTGCCACCAAAACTTAAAGACAAGTTCTATAGGGTGGTGGTTAGACCTACTATGTTATATGGGGCGGAGTGTTGGCCAGTCAAGACTTCGCACATACAAAAGATGAAAGTTGCGAAGATGGATGCGTGGGCATACAAGGAGAGATATAATTAGAAATGATGATATCGGGAAAAGTGAGAGTGGCCTCGGTGGATGATAAGATGCGGGAAGCGAGGTTGAGATGGTTTGGGCATGTGCAGAGGAGAGACACAAATGCCCCAGTGCGGAGGTGTGAGAGGTTGGCTATGAACGGGTTTAGGAGGGGTAGAGGTAGGCCGAAGAAGTATTGGGGAGAGGTGATCAGACGGGATATGGCGCGGGTGCAACTTACTGAGGACATGACCTTAGATAGGGGGTTGTGAAGGACACAAATTAGGGTAGAAGAGTAGTAGGTACTCGAGCGTAGTCCTACTTATGCTTACAAATTGATAGTTGTAGTGTTATTACCGTAGGTCCGATTAGCCTATCACACTTATAGACACATTATTGCTTTATAATCCATTGTAGTTTGATTTCTGCTGCTATGTGTTATTTAGTGTATTTTATTTAGCTTTTTTAGTTGTGTTAGCTACTGCTTCCTTTTGTTCTAATGCACTTTATACTGCTTTAATTCCTTATATGAGTCTGACTGTTTCTCTTGCTTTACTCTTTACTCTTGCTTTGTTTTGATTGCCTTGCTTGTGATTATGCTTTGTTTTGAGCCGAAGGTCTCCTGGAAACAGCCGCTCTACCTACCAAGTTGGAGGTAAGGTCTGTGTACACTCTATTCTCCTCAGACCCCATAGTGTGAGATTTTATTGAGTATGTTGTTGTTGTATAAATGGGTAACTTATCTCAGTTTTGACAGCCACAAATACTCACACACTCAAGATATAAAACTTAAATTCTTTTGCTTTTTCTTTCCTTTTTTCCGTTTTCGTTGATAAGTACCTCTAACCATGGCAAGTTATACGGATAAAATAATAAAAAATTTACTGCTGCTGATGATGATGAATGACATTTTAAATAATTGCAGGGGTGAGTCTATTACACTAAATACACTCAAATTATTTTTAAATCGCAAATCTAACAGTTCTTAATATTCTACTTTGGAACCGATTGTTGTACATATAATAATCTAATCCTCTGATCTTAGATATATTCAAAGAAACAACATTCGAAGATCTCTTAATTTAATTAAAAGAAATAAAAATATTCCAGCTTTATAGGTAATCAATATAAAACCGATCATTATCAGTGTAAACTGTATACTAGGGGACCACAACACCGCCCATAGACATTCACTTCTATCTGAAAATACTTTCGACGATGCTCTTGTTCAAATAATTTAGCGTTCAACTGCGTTTTCATTTCTATATAAGGCGTGGCCTGCTAGTTTCTGGGAACATTCATCATCAATACCCATATATTTCATTCACTTCTTGATTTAGAAAATTAAGCAATCATGCAAGTTGAGAGAAGCAATAAGCAAGCTGGGGGCTTCATGACAACAAAATTTGCCTTGTCTTTTTGTAAAACTCCTCAAAATAAAGTTGAGCCAAATCCAAAGCCAAAGGTGACTTTTACAAAGCCAGCAGCTAACTTATTTGTGAGACCTGAAGGCAAAGTTTATAACACGGACGGTGGCGACAAGAACGTTGATGCTAAGGCTACAAGTTATATTTCTCTTGTGAAAGAGCGGCTCAGACTTGAAGAAATGATGCATGCTGGAAATAATAGTACTAATGTTTAAAATACATCACCTCTCTATATATGTGCGTACAGACTACTAACAATTAAACAAAAGTTTTTTTTTTTTACTAGAGTGTTATCACTCTTTTTGTTACCTATTTTCCTCCCCTTTTTGTGTGTGTTTTTTTTTATAAAGGGAAACGAGGTCAAATATTGGAAGCTTTAATTAGCTCCAAAAGCATGATGTGTATGTTTTTCGATAAAGGGATTCGAGGTCAACTATAGAAAGTTTTTTGTTTTTAAATATTACCCTTTTTAACCAACTTGTCTGGGATGGAGGATAATGGTCGTCGTATTACTTTTTTGACCTGCTTGATCTTACAGTTAAGGTTCGCATTCTCCCCTCTTCAAGTGGAACTCTTATTGGCAGTCTATTCATTACAATAAAGAGATCAATCTTGTCACTTTCTTTTCTTTCCTTTTCTTTTCATTTGGAAAGTGTTGTTTTTCCCTTTAAAAGTTTAATTTAGTACTAATATGTTAGGCTTTTAGAATATCCATCAAGTAAAAGGAATTCTAATCTTTTTTTTTTTTTTTGCATTCGAACAAGTATAAAAAAATGATTGTAAATCCAATAAACAAGTACAGTGGACTTAGATTCCGATATTTGTACCACCTAGCTCGCAATTGGAATGCATGTACCTATAATTCATTAACGGCTTACTAGGATTTATTCCATTTGAGAAACAATTTTTTTTCTGGTAAATCCTAAATTTTGACAGTGTTACTTTTAATCAATCACCGAATATTGAAGAACAAAAATCAATTAATCCCTTTTTTCCTAGAATATTTCATCATTTTTCACTTATCGAGAGGCAAATTAATTGACATTTAATTAACATTTTAAAACACATTCTTTCATCATTTTTTGTATGAAAATATTGCAACTCATAATATATCAATAGAATTTCTGAACATCTAAATTTAATTTATCTCTAAAAATTAGATAAATTAATGTTTGATAAGAAAAATCAAAATGTGTCAACCCGTTCCGGGACAAACATTTCTACGAAGAAAGGTGATTTAATAAAATAGATCTTTACACTATATAACATCAAAACACTACCTTTCACAATTTAACCATTTAGTATTTACATTGCCCCCAATACCAAAAGTTGGCTTTTATATCCATTTTCAAGTTAGTATATAACATGTCATACCAACTTAATAACTTTCTTAAAATACTCTACAATCCCATGTTTAAGGGATTGGGATAATTAAGTCCCAATCATATTTCTCGTTTGGGAAAATAATAATTTTAGTCCCGGAATTATAGCTACATTCCAATTTTGATCCCCATATAATTGGATTGAGCATAATTGACCTTAATTAATATATAGGAACGATTTGATCCCTCAAACTAACTGAAGTTAAAAACTTAACAAAATCAATATTTTTATTTCACGATCCAAATCACGGGCGTCGTGGTGGCACCTACACTATCCCCCTGTAGGCGAACCAATTCCAAAATTCTTTTAACACGTAAAAAATTATTGCGGAATAAATGAATAAATTACAAAATAAGCAACAATTTTCATTAAATCAATAATTGTCAAACCCTTACAAACGCTTCCCAAAATCTGGTCTGACTCGTATAAGGACTACTAAGAATACAATAGGAAGAGAAATAAACAACTATTGTCTTGAATGAATAAGAACATCCTAACTAAGACAAAGACCAAGGCCGCCGATAGGATGAATGGCATGCCCTAATCTCCACGCGCTCTATCTGTAACCTGAACCAACTGTATACCTGCATCTACGTAAAAGATGCAGAAAGCGTAGCATGAGTACACAACGTACCCCCATAGGTATCATAGACTGACAACGACAAAAGTTACCTAATCGAAATAAACATCAAGTTGACTCTCAAGTAGGTCCTATTCTAGAAAGTTCAAATAGTCACATAAGTCACCTTATTCACATAAGATATCAATCACAGTCAAGTACAATTCAATTCATATTGCACACATGGATCTTACACTTATTACCCACCGATCAGTAAACTCTATCTGAGTCATATTCATGTTGTCAACACCTACCCGAGTTATCAAATAATCAATTAAGACATGTTGACCCTAGTACACATATCATATCACAATCCTTCTCAAGGGGTATCACGATTAGTCTAATCATAACAATCCTAGCTTCTTATTCTCTCTGACTCATGGACTTGATTACAGTTTTACACAAGTAAGGGCAGGACACATTCGTCCATTTAAAGTCCTCATTATACTCTAAGTAGAAGTCTACCCCGTAAATCTTTTGATTAAGGAAGGGATCTACACGTGCATAACATATAAGTCATTTAACTACAACAACAACACATCGACCAATTCTTTACTAGACTCTTTATCAAATAACGTCATCAATCATCAAGAAATACAAGACATGCACAATTCTCTATGATCAACATGATAGTTCTACCAATAGAAGCCACTGACCATAATATAGTTCAATAGTGAGCACTCAAACTCATAAAGGTGTAACCATACAACCTAATGCACAGAGTGCAAGCCACTCATGACAACCAATCTGGTCGAATATAATCAATCCAATCATCTAAATCCCTTTAATAAGAGAAATTACCCAAGTTCCAATATCCAATCGATATCACATTACCAATCCATAACTAATCAATGCATAATGAATGTATGATATGAATGCAATGCATATGCGAGGTACTTTTCATCTCCTGTATACAAGCATTCAAATTCTATGAACTGCACACCCATGGGGGACCTGCGAAGTCCATATACTCATCCAGAATTTCTCAATAGATCCCAGCTCTTGGCTGTAATAATATTTGTTGTAGGCATGCAACCCGGCCCTCCGCATACCATTATTATTATCAGACCAAAACCCATTTGGAGTCATATCAATCATCTTAATATTTCCAACCATCTCATAGTATCCTTACGTTTCTGATCTCTTGGACTCACAACATTTTCATACCACTCTCTTTTCAATATCATTAGAACCATGACTGTATAAATGCAAATGATAATACAATACAAGTAATCATAATGTACGATATGAAACCAAGTATAAGAGATGAATATCACATGCTTTAAGGAAATTAATAACATGTAATCCATGTACAATCAGGATATCATATCGAAAGCAAATGTGATAAATAAACACAACAATAGCAATTATGGAGACAAGCCCAATCAATAGCAGTCAGAATAAGCTTAAGGCTGATTTTCCAAATCACCCATCATCACAGTTCAACACCGGTACCCACTCGAGCGTTCATTACAACCTCTAAGGTAGGACCCCAAAACACGCCTAATATCCCTAAATATTTATAACTACTACATACTTCTATCGAAGTCTACAAAAGAGAAACTATAGCCTACCTCAAAGCAGAGCAGGAGCCACGAACGGTCAACTCTCTACACAAGCCTTGCCCTTTCGGAGCGCCTCAGAGTAATTGTAGTCTAACATACATAGAATCTACATTAATAATTAAGCTAATACACATACAAGGACTTAGTCCTTAAATATACGTAGAGACACCTAAAACCAACCCCGGGCCCATGGTACTAAAATCCAAACTTTATTATTCACAAAGAAAAATTATATACTAAATAGTTACATCCTTAATATAATTTGAAATCTAAGCTCAATTCGATCCTTAATTGCATGATTAGGTAAAATTTCTAATTCTAAACCCTAGAATTTCCCCCAAATTGAAAAGAGTTTCCATTATCAAATTAAACATCAAAACATCATTATCAATCATTAATCAATACTAGTTTACAATATCATAATCATCTAATCAACATACAATCCCCCATTTCATGATTCTAGCATGGAGGCTTATGACATTCTCTTCCCCAAATAGGATTTAAACTAGGATTAGAAGATTCTAATGATAAATAATAATTAAAAGGGGTGAAATTATACCTCCAATGAATAACAAATATGAAATTCAAAAGAAATCCCCTCTTAGCCGAGCTCTAGTCCCAAGAGAAGGTTTTGGCAAAATGAATTCGTTTTAAGGCATTTTAAGGTTCTGATCTGAAACAGTGATTCCACTTCGGTGGAATTGACTTCGCCTAAGAGGACACGCTTTGGTGGAAAATAGGTCATCGATGCAGACTCAATTAATATCCCGGATGATCGCTGGAGCGAGAGGGAATCCGTAGAGGCGCCATTGACTCTGCGAGAAAATGTCTACAGAAGTAGAAACCTCAATAATACATAAGGCCCGCATTTGTGAGCCAATCCATAGAGGCGGACGCACAAAAACGGCCAGAAGACCGCTGGTGTGGACACTAGAAACCCACAACTCATAATTACACAAATCTTCCACCAAACATCCAAAACACTCCCGAGACCCCCAGATACAAACCAAACATGCTATCCTAGGGTAAACAATGAGACAAACTCGCTCGCGCCCTCAAATTTATCATACAATCATGCTAAGACATACTTTTCTAAAGAATCACCCAAAATATCAAAATATCATAATTTCACAAATAAGGCCATAAAGTATATCCAATGACTCATCTAAGTCATAAATGATCATCTGGAACTACCGGAGGTGACGAAACTAAAAAACGAACCCATATACTTGAAAGTCAAATTTGGGTCAAACTTATGAATTCTAAAATCTATATTTTGGTTTTTTTTATAATCACCTAAAGACACCTTAGAATCCGTGCCACACATCCTTGCTCGTCACCAACCTCACATAGAGTCTACATGAAGGGTAATATAGTCTGTAAGAGTCTTTATCTAAAAATAAACAGACGGGTCATTACATCAAATACAAAGTAAATAAACGTTCATCCTCTAATGAAAAAAAGAGGGAAATACGAAGTCAACGAGTAACAAAGGAACCTATATTATAACCTTATAGAAGACTCAACATGCAAGAAATACACCTGTAGTACCGCTTGTTCACTAAATCCATCAAGACTATCTATAACCTTGCTCGAACCCCAACTTCCCATTTCTTCATACTCGAAATTTCTTTCACAGCTAATCCTCGAATGTAAGCACTAACTCCGCTCGAATTCCTGATATTATTGTATCCATACCTCTATACACATCTGATTGAATCCACAAATTACAGCCTAAGCACCACCATCCATTAGAAACACATAAACACACACCACAAGCCCAAATCATGACTCCCTTTCGCCCAAAAAGAATCATTGCTTTACCTAAGAAAACTCTAAGTAATTCCATCCCATAACGGACCTTATCCAAGCCCGATTGTGCTGATTTCAATCTCGTTAGTTCTGTACCCGAAGTTGAAATTGCTGTGTCAAAAGCCATTGCCCAATTTTTGTCAAATCTCCAAATCACCATATTGTAAGTATACCTACTATTACCTTGATGTACCAAATCCGTAGAACATCAACTGATCACTCTAAAGACTTCCCATAACCATTTGTGCCTTCTGAATATGTTGCCAAGTACCCGTGTAAATCATTAGAACTGTCCGAATCATTGCCATCCGAAAAATACCATCAATCCTACTTGTAAACTTCAATGAGAATTGATAACACTGTTATACTCTCATTCTGAATTGAAATATATTGAATCCTTATCATTGGTTTACTAGAATACCATAATTCTTCCAGGAAATATAAGCATGGGCCACCCGACCCTAAATAAACAAATCTGACCTGAAATAAAATGCTCAATTTCTAAATAATTGACAGTCACCTGAACTGATTCCAAAAAAAACTGATAGGCTTTCCATAGACATGCGGTGACCTCTTAAATCTCTTTTCTCATGAATAATCAAACATGTGTTGTCACCCACAACTCTAAAGATGGATTCTATCTAAGTCATCAACTCACTACCGAAGAACTATACCTATGATTGTAACCTTCTTATTTCTCAACTTCCACCCGGTACGCAGATCTGATAGAACCCATTAAACTCTAAATATATCAAATCCTCCTTGTACCTTTCCTTAACTCGCCCACAACTCCAAACATTTCAAAGTAAAGCCTGGGACCTTATTTACCATATCTCCACCCATCAAGTCTCCAATAGTAAGACCTCGCTATCCTTTATCAATCCAGACAGTATCAAATCCCGCAACCCTTACACCTTACCAAATTCTAATGTATCAACCTTATGATCCATCCACCTTACCTTGCGCAATTACTTCCAAGTCCTTAATAATTGAAATATTCATCATTGCCCTTAATCAATCATCGCTTAAACACAGACTACCACCAGTCGCTAATCACGAACCCCATGGAACATACATCATAACACTTAGTCAGTTACCATAGATCAACTCCACGGAGCATACTAAACAATTTCACCCGCTCTAAAAGATGCGAAAATAACTCTAACATGATCCATACCTAACCCACCAATTTCCATTATTCAAACCCAAATCCTCTCTTATCTCGAAGAGGCACCTTACTTATTCCAAATTAGATCAACCACGTATTTATCAAAATTCTTAATTTCCACCTTTCATTCAAATCACAACCACCACTAACGATTGATCATTACTCAAACCTACTCTATAGTTTACTGAAGTCTCATGGGCTTCCCAAAATAATTGAACTGATCTTGGAAATAGTAGGACACTACATACCTAACAACAAAGAGTTCCCTCACCTAATTCGAACCTTTAAATTGGACGCTCATTCCTATCCGACACATCCTATGTACCATCCTTTATAAAATTCCTCCAATAGAAAAGGTATCAACCTACTCTGGTTACTTTGACCAACAATCATTTGGTACCCAAGCGATAACCAAAACCATCACTGAACTGGTCCATAATTTGGATGTTGATCCTTAATTACCGAATATATAACCCTGCTAACATTCTTGTATATTTTCGGTGAAGTACCCTTACCAAAAATCCCTAACCAAAATAATTCTTCTTATATATTGGTTTATAAGTTACTAACCCGATTATCGATACCCGAAACTTTTCACAACTAGTATTAGATCAAATCGCCATCAATCTATTACCATAAATATTTTCATTGACCAATACCTTATTCGAGAGTCTTTATACGATACCTGCTTGCGAAGAACCAACCCTTACCTTATTTGCTGAACCAACACACATCCAACTAACCATGCAATTTTCCCTGCTCTTCGGCCAACTCCAAAGTCATTATATCAGTAATTATAGAACTTCCAAAGTATTAACCTTTATATACCATGCCCACAAACCTTATCCAAGAACTAGATGCAACATTCGATAATTCCTTCAATAGAGCTCCACACTTGTCCAACGCTAGAATCATTCCTATTAGTTGATCGCTGGCTCTTATTATCCTACGACGTAGTCTAACGTACCAACTCATTTACAATATCTTACACTTACTCTATACTAAACAACTACGAAGTAACTCACAAATCAACAATCTCTTAGTTTTGACAACCCCTTTTTATTACTAACTTCGAAACCCCAAGTGATGCTGCAAACACACTCTTAATTTAAGAAACACAATTGTCTATTTTCATAAGCTTCACTCATCACAAGTAACCTTGTCGCATGGCCTACAACATATAGTCATTCCCTGAAGAAGCCCATAACCACTAGCTCTTACTCTGCTACTACAATTTTATCAAGTCAAATCCAAACTTAATCTTTCATAACTTATACGACATCCACCCTCGTACATCTTGTAACTTATCCTAACGAGCACGTTAGATACCAATTCTTCCCTTCATATAGCGGAGATTGACCCATCTAATTTCTTTTTTCTTTCATCTATGCATTATCATTACCACTTCCCAAGGATATCACCAAATTGAGGGTTCCCACACATAACCCCAATCAACTGCACCTTTATATTATAGTTGAACACTGAACTTGGTCACGCGTTCGTACCACGGTATCACATCTCATACTCTACTATGCAATGTCATAACAAATCACTCACGCACAAATTTAAGAGTGTGTTTCCACCTTTGGTGATAGAATAGAAAGAAGAAGTTTCAGATACCAATTTGAATGAAGTAGCATGAAAGAACGAAAGAAGGGAAAATTTCCTAAATATCTTATAGCCTCTCGAGAATGGGTACAAACATCTAGGTACCCATCCGTGAGACTCTACAAAACACTATCCTTGTACTCGTGAGATCGATGAACCTAGAGCTCTGATACAACTTTTTCATGACCCAAATCACGGGCGTCGTGGTGACACCTACACTATCCCCACGGTAGACGAACCAATTCTAAAATCCTTTAACATGTAATAACATATTGCGGAATAAATGAATAAATTACAAAATAAACAACAATTCTCATTAAATCAATAATTGTCAAACCCTTCCAAATGCTTCTCAAAATGTGGTCCGACTCGTACAAGGACTACTAAGAATACAATATGAAGAGATACATAACCATTATCTTGAATAAACAAAAATAGTCTAACTAAGATAAAAACCAAGGTCGCCGATAAGATGAATGGCATGCCTTAATCTCCACGCGCTCTATCTGTAACCTGAACCAACTGTATACCTGCATCTACATAAAGGATGCAGAAAGTGTAGCACGAGTACACAACGTACCCCATAGATATCATAGGCCGACAATTACGGAAGTTACCTAAATGATATAAACATTAATTTGACTCTCAAGTAGGTCCTATTATAGATAGTTCAAATAGTCACATAAGTCACCTTATTCACATAAGAGCTCAATTACAGTTAAGACAATTCAGTTCATATTGCACACATGGATCTTACACTTACTACCCACGATCAGTAAACTCTGTCTAAGTCATATTCATGTTTTCACCACCTACTCGAGTGATCAAATAATCAATTACGACCGATTGACCCTAGTACACACATCATATCACAATCCTTCTCAAGAAGTATCACAATTAGTCTAATCATAACAATACTAGCTTCTTAGTCTCTCTGACTCATGGGATTGATTACTGTTTTACACAAGTAAGGGAAGGACACCTATTCATTCATTTAACATTCACATTATACTCTAAGTAGAAGTCTACGTCATACATCTTTTGATTAATGAGGGGATCTATAAATGCATAAAATACAAGTCATTTAACTACTACAATACTTCGACCAATTTTTTACTAGACTCTCTATCAAATAACATCATCAATTATCAACAAATACAAGACATGCACAGTTATATAGGATCAACATGATAATTTTTTCAATAGACTAACCGCAATATAGTTCAACAATGAGCACTCAGACTCATAAAGGTGTAACCACACAAACCCATTCATAGAGAACAAGCCAATTGTGGCAACCAATCTGGTCCAATTTAATCAATCCAATCATCCAAATCTCTTTAATTAGGTAAATCACCGAAGTTCTAATATCCAATCCATATCACATTACCAATCGACAACTAATAAATGCATAATGAATGTATGATATGAATGCAATGTATATGCCATGTACCTTTCATCTCCACTATACATGCGTTCAAATTCTATGAATTACACACTGATAGGGACCTGCAAAGTCCATATACTCATTCGTAATGTCTCAACGGATCTCAACTCTTAGCTGTAATAACATCTGTTATTAGCATGCAACCCGGCCCTTCGCATACCATTATTATTATCAAACCAAGACCCCTTGGGAGTCATATCAATCATCTCAATATTTCCAACCATCTCATAGTATCCTTACCATTTCGGTCTCTTGGACCTACTGTCGTACCTAAATTTTACCTTCCAATAATTTTATTATATTATTTAGGGATCCCGAATCACAAATAAAGTGAAATATACTTTTTACAAGGTGAATATGATTTTACAAAATTATTCTGAGAGTAATTTGTCATTTTATTAACAATATGTCACTTGGTATATATATTGTATATCATGTCCTAATTTTATATAATTTTGACCATTAATCATAATTTTAGAATTTTAACCAATTATTTTAAAAGAAATCTCAATATTAAAGAATTAATTTTCCACTCCGTCAAAGTCAGGAAATTATCTAATTAAATATGATAAGGAAAGTACATCTCAATTTAAAGTCATGTTTTAAATTACAAAGACGTTTACATGATTTTAATTTACTAAATGCTAATTGATATCAAATGTAGGTTTAAAATGAAGGTTTTAATTTAATTAGGTTATTTACAAATTGTTTCGTCGGTTTTTAATTTAAAATATGACCACATTTGCAAAATGTGGCACAATTAATGTGAATTTGTAAAGAACAACTTGGGCTCTCTCTTCTTTTGCATCAAATGGCTGAGCCCATGCCAGATGGGCCCAAGACCCGGCCTAAATCTTTGGAATGATGGCAACCCTAGTCGCACTCTCCACACATTCGTCTTCATGCCAGGAATGGAAACTGCCATGTACTGGATCGTCTGCAATTTTTGTTGTGGCTGAGAGAGAGGAAAGGGCATTAAATGCTCTCCTCTCACCTCCCACACCGTCGTACCACAACCCCCAACCCGTTAGAACAACAATGTGAAAAGTTTGATAAAATATGGATAAATATGGGAAATGGATGGAGAAAAAGAATTAATAATCCTGACGAGCTCTAACGAAAACATTAGTGCATTATGGGAAGAAATAGTAGTAAAAGAACAAATGAAGAATACATTAGTATTAATGGATAAAATAAAGGAAAACCAAACTAAAATGCAAGAAATAATAAGAGAAAAATTAACAAAATTATGAATGTATCTGAGATACCAACATTTAAAATGATATTGGAAAAACTAAACATATTAGTGTGAACATTCTATTATTTAATGCTCTGATACCATTTTGTATCGCGGAACGGATCGTCTCAGTCTCAAGAGCCTGAAAAGGCGTACCTTGAAGATCCAATGACTGGTACCTATCAGTTTGTGATCCTTGGCAACTGAGGTTGATGCCTCGTGCACGAATGATGTGCTATACGGAGAGCCTCAGTTCGGGTCAGATCCCGAGTGAGATGCTCTAGCCTCTTTATATGCTCTGATACCAATTTTCTGAGCGAATCTTTTCATCATCTAACAATCCTGAAGAGGGTAGGAATATAGATGGTATATTAACATATTCATATGTAGGTTTAGCAAATATAAAACATGTAGTATGGAAGCAGGTATTATTAACTCAAAATTGATTTTTTAAATAATAGTCTATAACCTTCTATCAACATTTAACATCATAATTACAGAGGTGTATACTTATCAAGATTATAATTAGAAACACATAGTTTGAAAACATACCTCTTAGTAGAATATTAAGATAACCGAAGATACTCAACCCACCCTGTCTCTGCCTCCCTTTTTTCCTCACTAGTGACGGGATAAATGGCCTAGGTGCTGGGAGTTGATCGACAGACTCTTTCTTAAATTTTCTTTTGAGAGATGGTGTTTTATGAACTAATATGGTTCTTAAGTATAAGCTATCAACGTATCTATCTTCGGGTATTATGATATTAATCGTGATATTGGTTATAGACTAGAAGGGTTTTTAGCTAGACATGAGAGAGTATTTCAAAGGTTTTGAAGCTATGTATTTCGAAAGATGATTTCAAACGTTACAATGAGGCTCTTTATATAGATAACCTCGGTTGCCTTTCACTATTGGCATGCTGAAAAAATAATAAAGTCGATACATTATTGTTACAAAAGTCCTAAAGCAAACAGTGCTTTGTCTCTTGTCCTTTCATACTTTTTCTTAAAGTTGTTTGTCGTTGCTTCCATTCTTTTCAATGTTTGTTGGCTTGTCATCTTCTGTCTTTGATTCCTTGTGGGTCCAGCGGCTTTTGCTTTCTTCCACAAGCATCTTTACAGGTGTCTTCTTTGCACAGAGGCATCTTTTGTCTGCCTTCTTTTCAGTAAAAGATGAATTTTTTTTCTTCGACGATACTCCTATAAAATATGTACGATATCGTTTTAATTTTTGGTACTCCTATAGAATTAGAACGGTATCTTTTTAGTAGAAGGATAATTCATGGGCTTTACTGTAGTTTGGACTACATTGGGCCATAATAATTTGTTACATTGTGGCTTTCTGTAGTTTAAACTACATTGGGCCGTTTCATTAAAAAAGGATTAGGTGATCCTTCTTTTTTCATAGTAACCTGCGTAGTATCTTCCTTTATGCTTATAACAGGCCTTTTCCTCTGGCCTATTAAAAGTTTGTACTGTTCTACTGTCTCATTGGAGTGTTTGTGCTCCATCTTAGTGATTCTATCATGCATGTTGGTAAGGTGTGTGGTGTCTTGTGAGAGTACCTCGTTGTTGTAGTACAGTGTGATAATTTCTTTGGTTTCTCCTCCTTTGGAGTTTCCAATAATCCTGGCTTTGCCTTCTCTTAGCATATCTTCAATTTTTGACTTCAGGGTTGATAGTCCTATGGCTCTTTTGGCACTGAACCATTCTTGAAACATTTCTATAGTACATGGTATTTTCATTTTCAGGTCTTTTTCATCTCCGCTTATATTGCTATTTCTTCCTATTTTAAATAGTTGACATATAATGATAGGTTTTCCTGTTAAGTCTATCGAGGCCTCGAACAATTGTATACCGTAGATACCTCTTCCGAATGATTCCATCATTAACCTAGCAAATTTTACTAAAATATTGGGTAATTTAGCAATATTATAAAAAGTTTCATCTACTAGTATTTTATCTATAAATCCGTAAGTAAAGAGTTTAAGAACTATATCAGGGTTTGATTTTTCATTGCATAAAAACCTTGGGTATTTGCTTAATTTTGCACTTCTTAAAATGTGTGGGTTTGATTTATAATCATAAAATTTATTAATTTGCTCGTAAGCTGTAATATACTCAGGTGAGAATTTCACTTTGTCGCACATTGTTACTGCCGTTGAAGACGACGCTGTTATGGGTGATGGTATAGTGGCTGGCATGGCTGCAAGTTTAGATGTGAAAGTCTTTGGTTTTTCCGTAGGGGTTTGGGAAGATTTCAAGGTTTGTAGGGTTTTGAAGTCTTTAAAGGCTTCTGTCAGCTGTTCTAGCAAGTGTGCATTTTCTTCCATTTTGGTTGTAATAATTTTTTGGTTTTGTTTGATGATTCCTGTAACATTGGTAATATATTCTTCGAATTTGTCACTGCTGGTTGACATCATTGTACCTGCTAATAAAATCAGCTAGAATATTCTTAGTCCCAGATATATTTTTGACAATAAAATCATAACAATAAAAGAATGATTGTCATTTTCTTCTCTTATTTAGTTCTGGCAAATGGTCTATTTTATTTGTAATGAAAGCTCTTACTTGGGTGTTATCTGTTCTAACTACGAATTTTACTGGTAATAGGTGATAATTGAATCTCTTTATTCCAAATTTTACTGCTAATAGTTCCTTCTCGTTAAAATGGTAATTTTTCTCATTAGGCTTCCATGTTCCGCCTCCATATCCACAAATTAGTGGTTTTTCTTTATCTATATCCTCTTTATCATATGCTATGAGGACTGCTCTCCATCCTATATCACTGGCATCAGTAAAAAGTTCTAGTTGATCCAGTTCTGTTGGTATTCTATGTTTCAGCAAGGCTTTCACTTTTTCTTTGATTTTATTTATGGCTTTAGTATGTTCTTCTTTCCATTCAAAAGTTATATTTTTTCTAGTTAGTTCCTTTAATGGTTTTCTCAAAAGTGGTAAATCCTTTATATGGTCTGAGGCGTAGTTTACTACTCCTAGAAATTGTTGTACTTACTTTTCTCTCTCTAATTTATCTTTATTTATTTTTATTTTTGTTACAACGTGTTCCTGTAATTGTAATCCTTCATTATCTATTATGTTTCCCAAATATTCTATACTATTTTTGAAGATTTCAGATTGTTTTTCAGATAATAATATTCCATGTTGTTTCATAGTTTTTATAAATTCTTCTAGATGTTTTATATGATTTTCCAAATCATCACTATGTATTAATATGTCGTCAACATATACTATACAGTATTATGTTAGTTTTCTGAACACTTAGTCCATTTTTCTTTGGAATATTTGTGGTGCATTCTTTAATCCAAAGGGTAGTACATTCCATTCGTAGTGTCCTTAAGGGGCACTAAACGTTGTTAAAGCTTTTGATTCATTTTTTAGTTTTATTTGCCAAAATCCACTCTTACAATCAAATTTACTGAACCATTTTTTATTCCCTAATCTATTAATAAGGTTCCTTTTGTATAGTAAAAAATATCCATCAAATACAGTTTTCTTGTTTAGCTCTCTATAGTCAATCACCATTCTAGCCTTTCCTCTTTTTTGTTCACTATGTTTTCTAACTAAAAAGGCTGGGTTACTATGTGAGCTTTTACTTTCTTGTATTAATTTTAATTCTAATAACTCTTTTAGTTGGGTTTTGAATTCCTTCTAATCTGTTGGGATATATCTAATAGGCTTAGATCTAACTATATCGCTAAGATTTATTAGTTTGATTTCAGCATATATTTTTTCTTTTTCCCATAGTTGCATCGGATTTTCTCCAAAATTTATTTTTAGTATATTGAGCTATTTTTCTCTTAATAACTGTAGGTTATTATTCCTATCTGACCTTATGTTATATATTCTTAGTGTATGTATTGGTAATATTCTTTTTAGTATTATCCATTTATTACAAGGTGTTTGTAGGCTGAAAGTATTATTATTTATCACTTGCGTTTTGAAGTAGTTTAGGAAATTGTTCCCTAACAATACTTGTTGTTTCATATCATTCAGTTGGTATATAACTGGTAGTCTAAATATTGTCTTCCCTAATACTATTCTCATGTTTTCTTCTACTATATCTAATTCTTTTGTTTGTTCGTTAAATCCTTATACTTTTGTTCTATGTGTTTTAGATCTTTTCAATCTGTGTGGTTCTAATACTTCTTTCTTTGTTAGACATATGTCTGCTCCACTGTCAATAAAAATCTTTTGTTTTATCATTTTATTAGGTTTGTATTCTATATGAGCTTCTATGTAGATTGCTACCATCTAATTATTATTTCATTCAAAATCCATTTCTCTTAATCTTTGTTGAAGCTCTTCATCTTGTTCCATTTCTTTTACTTCTTCTAGTAATTTCTTCCATCTTATCTCACTTAACCTTTCTCTTAATCTGCTAAGGTTTTTTGTAATCTTTTTGTACCTATCACTATAGTATCTATTTCATGTTTCACTAGCAGTCGTAATAAGCTTATTGCAAACATACCTTTCATATTATATCTAGTAATCTCTTTCTTCTAGTAATTTTCTTTCTTCTTGCGACTTCATTTATGTAGAAATGTTTTCACTTTCTGAGTCTTGGTTAACAAAGTTAATGTTTTCTGATTCAGTTTCTTCATCAGTTTGACTGACATAAAAATCTTCATATTCGTACCAATTATTATTTTCTTCTTTTATTTGTTGTAGACTCATTATAAATTGTGTAGTGTCTATATATTTTACACCTTTTTTTTTAGCTTTGGACATTTATTAGCATAATGTCCCTTTTCATTGGAATTCCAACATTTACATTCTTTAAGTTTTTCTTCTTCAATTGGTTTTACATATTTTCTTTTCCTAAATTTTCTCTTATGCTTGAATTTTTTCCTGGTTTCAGGGGTATTTCTATACCTTTTAAATCTCTTTTTCCTATAAGGTTTGTAATAAGGTTGTTGGTTTTGTCTGCTGTAATTATTATATCTTTTATATCTTTTGTGTTGGTATTTATTTTTATGGCCTTTCTTATATTTCTTTTCTCTTTTATTATCATCACATCCGAATACTAATCTTTTTTCCGTAAATCCACATACCTCTCTTAATCCTATTTTCTTATCTTTTTTAATCTTTTGTTGCATCCTATATTCTTCACATTTTCGCATTAGATATGCTCTTAGTACTCTTATTCTTTCTCCTAATGTATTTTCTCTTGGTTCTAGTTGGGTGTATTCCTTTGATATTTCTGTGTTATAAGGTATAGGTAGGTGGTCATAATAAAGTTGTTGATATATTAAACCTTTTTCTGGCAAGAATCTTGCTTCATAAAAGAACTTACTAAAACTTATTGTGTATTCTGGTAATTTATTAATTTTACAACATTTCATGTTATTTAAATTCATTATTATCTCAGTTTTTCTTTCTGCAAGTACATTTTCTCGTGCTACCAACCATTTTTCTCCTAAAAATTCTCTTTTTAGTATGATATCAAATATTATTAGCATAGATTTCCAATCTACTGCATGGCTAAATACTTCTCCTCTTAATTGGTATGCTATGGATTCTATCCAATAAGCTACTTTTCTGATTAATGTTTTAGATATCAAGTCATACATATATTCTAGGTTTTCTGTTTGTGTGGAGTTCATTAATGTTATATACATTCCAAGATTCCAATAATCTATTCTTCTTCCTATTTCTTGTTCATCATAAACATTGTCTAAGTCTAAGAAATATCCATTGTAATTTACGCCTTGTGCCATTGATCCTACAAATTCTTTAAATTCAGCTTGTTGTCCTACTGGTATATGATTTGGTAATCTAGTTTGTCTTCTATTTATTATTTCCAGGTTGGGATCTACTAATTCTTCTTCTGGGTAATCATTTGCATCTTCATTTATTATATCATCAGTTTCTATTTCTATTTCTATAGGATTATTAAATTCATCTTCTATATCACTTTCTGGTTCATCTTCTATGATTGCATTTACACTTTTCATTTTTTGTAAGGCTACTATTATCTGGTTATTTTCTTTTACTATCTCTGAGTCTTCTTCCTCTTCTATGAATTCTGCTATTTTTACCTCTTGGTTTACTAATTCAATGTTGTTGTCTTCGTTAGTATCACTCTCAGTCTTTTCAGTACTAGTTGTAGTTTCTTCATTTGTTCTATCACTTCTTACTTTCTTTTTTCCCTTTAACCTTTTTATCTCTTCTCTTAGGATTTTTATTTCATCTTTTAATTCTCCTAATTCTTGTTTTACATCAAATAATTCTTGTTTGACATCTTTCAATTCCTCTTTTGTTTGTTTTAGTTCTACTTTGGTTTCTTTTAATTCTTTCTTTGTATCCTTAAATTTGCGTTTGTATTTTTTATATTTGTTGTATCATTCCTCATTATTGTGTGTTTTGAATTTGGTGTTTCTGTTTCTAATTCACATAATTTTCTTTCTTGTTTATCTAATTTTAGATTTAAATACTCGTTGGTTGTTTTCTCTACATCTTTTAAGTACATGTTTTCACTTTTTGAATTATTGTCTGGTGTGGTTTTTGTTTCTTTTTCATTGGTTCATACTTGTATCGTTCTATTTGCACTATTTTTTTCCACGGTTTCTTAAAAACGTAAGTACACTAGGTTCTTGATTTTCCATTTAAAATTGTCTTTTCTTACTCAATATTGCTAGGCTATCTAATATTTTTTCTACTTTCTTTGGCAGTCTTGGTTTTATTTTACTTATATCTACCATTATTGGTTCTTTACTCCTTCTCCAAGCATCTATTGGTACTATTTCTGGTTGTTGAGTTGTAGTGCTAATTATAGTGTTTTCTTTGCTCGTATTAAGTTCATCTTCTTCTACTTGTTTACCTTTATCTTTACTTTTTTCTTCTACTAATATGTTTAGTTTTTCCAATATTATTTTAAATGTTGGTATCTCAGATACATTCCATAATTTTGTTATTCTTCTCTTATTATTTCTTGCATTTTAGTTTGGTTTTCTTTTATTTCATCCATTAATACTAATGTATTCTTCATTTGTTCTTTTACTACTATTTCTTCTCATAATGCACTAATTTTTTTGGTAGAGCTCGTTAGGATTATTAATTCTTTTTCTCCATCCGATCCCATATCTATCCATATTTTATCAAACTTTTCACATTGTTGTTCTAACTATTTTATCTTTTCTTCTAGTTTTATTTCTTTTACTTTATATTTTAAGTATTTGAGTTGTGAGAATATTTCTTCTGATAAAGTTTTTCTTATCGATTTTAATTTCTATTTTTTCTCTATTATTTCTATTTGTATGTTCATACCTTATTTACGAATCTTATTTTCCCTTGGTCATTTATTTCAATTCCATTATTATTTATCTTATAATTTATCATGGTTAAAAAGTCACTTCCTAGAAGTAATTCATTAAAAATATCATATTCTATTACTCCTATATTTATCTTATACTCCAAATCTTGGATCTTGAATCTTAAATTAATACTTTTGATAATTATTATTTCTCTTTCATTTTCAGGATAATTATAAGTTTGTGGGTCTATTAAATCACAATCATTTTCATCAATTTTACTTATATGTATAAAACTTTTTATAGCTCCAGTATTTACTTCGGCTATACAGTCAGTTGTTATCATTCCTTTAAATATTATTACTTTAATTTTTAATCTATTTATGTTTATATTTATTAAATCTAGTATTCTAGGTTGTATAACACTAGTTTGTCGTGACATTGTTGGTTCTCTCGTAATACTTAATCTAGATCCCTCTATTTTTAGTGTTAGTCTTTTGGATGGTGTAAGGGTTCTTGTATTAAAATCCATATATATTTCTTCTCGTATGGTTATTTTGGATTTTTTTTTATGTTCTATTTGTTCTAATATTTCTTGGTACATTCTTGGTACTATTATATTCATTTCATGTTGTTTCTTTACACGGTGGTTTCCAATTAGGGCATATATCATTTTTGTTTCAATACTTATGACTTTACTTCCTGGTGGCATTGTTATTCCATCTAGTTTATAATATAGTGTTAAGGCTAAGTCTTTGTGTTCATCTTTTAACGATATACTAAAGTCTGGTTGTACCGCAAATTTTAATTTTGATATATTAAATTTCCTTTTACTACTGATATTAAAGCATCTTGTAGATTTCCTAATATCATATCATCTAATATGTATATTTGTATAGGTGTATCTATATATTTCTGAAAGTATGCTTTTATAGTAAATTCTACTCCTCCAAAGTATATATTTCTATATTTTTTAGCTTCCCTAGTAGATAGTTTTGATAACTCTCTTTTTATTACTTCATCTATTATCAAATTTATTTTCGTTCTCCCATTTACACTTATTGTATCTATTATATTTTCATGCTCATGTGCTATTTTCGTTCTCCCATTTACACTCATTCTTTCAAATCATTTTGTTTTAAATATTTTCTTTATGGATAATTCTTCTTTTTCATCTTGTATTTTCTGATATGTTTCTGGTTTAAAGCTTAGTGTTTGTGTTGATCCTCCTTCATATGTATTCATCTGATAATATATTTCTTTAGAGTCTTCTACTATTTTCTTTCCTTTATCCATATTTTAATAAGTTGATGTACTTATATTGTTCTTCTATTAAATCATTTAGATATTTTAATTCATTATCCTTTCTAATTATTTCTCTTAATTTATTTTCTAGAAGTTTCATATTTTCTTCTTCCTTTTGTCTTAACTCTCTGTCTTGTAGTGCTATTTTATTTTTTAATTCTTTAATAGTACTTTCCTGTTCATAAACTAGCATTTTCTTGTAAGATTTTATCTTTCTTATTTATTTGATCTATACTTATTCTGCAACTTATTATATGTTGATTTATATCTCTATTATATGTAAGGGGTTTTTCTGCTATCATTCTAAGTTCTTCTAATTTATTTTGTTGTTCTATCAGTCTATTTTCTTCCATAGTGTTCTATTGTCATTCTTAGATCTTCCTTACGATATGCTATTTCTTGGTTTATTCCATCTAATTCGGTGTTGAGATCTATCAATACTCTATAATTTCTTATAACTTCGTCCAAATTAGAACTTATCTCTACTAAGTCAGCCTCTTCTTTTATTTTCTCATAATCTTTCAATTTCTTTATTGCTAGTCCTAGTTTCTTTAATTCTACTAAATCACTATAGTATTTTACTAATGTTTCAGTGTGATTTCTTCTTTGTAATACTAGGTGTCTTATCATTTTTAGTGTGAACATTCTTTTATTTAATGCTCTGGCTTGGGCAAATTCTTCGCGGTTTTTCATTATGTATAACTTATTCCATTTTCAAGTATCATTCTAAGTTCTTCTAATTTATTTTGTTGTTCTATCAGTCTATTTTACCACCCCCAACCCTAGGTGAGGTTACCCCTCATTGACTTGCTTTTCTGCAAATCTTTATTTGCTTCTTGTCTCATTATGATTCTAAACTCTACATTCTCATTGGTTGAAGAATGAATTGGAGGGATATTTCCCCCAAATTTAGTTCTTCCAGATCGAATTCTTGGCTCTGATAGCGTTTCCATCAAGGTCTATAAATTGAGACTTTTTCCTTCATTTTAAGGGGTCTGTAACTTGATTCTTGGTTTTCACATTGTTAAGAGCTATTTTAAGTTATATTCGACTAATTATTTCTTAATTTGGAATCCTAGCCCTTTGGTGGAAACCATACCTAGACTAATTAGTTCCTCACAATCTTAAACCTTCTCTTTTTGTGTGATTTTCGAGTTTGAGGTCCCCGGAGTGAACATCAAGCTCACCATCGATCTTTTGGATTCATCCACATAAGCTAATTCAAATCCCTTTTAATTTTCTGGCTTAATTTGTGTTTTATAATGTGTATTATGTATTACATGATCATTTAAGTATGTCTAAGTTAGTATGATGCATCATGAAGTTCATAATATGCTAATCTAGGGTTTGATTAAGTTAAATATAGGTCGGTGTAGTCAATATAGCACTCAATACGAAAGTTTGAAACCTGTATTGGCTAATTAAACTGATTTAAGATGGTTATTATTTGAGTATGAATCTTGATTAGCTATATATCTTATTCCAATTATTCCAATTGGTTAATATGTTGACTGTGACCAGTTTAGGTTATGTAGACTACTTTGAATTAAGTATATATTAGTCTGAACATAGACTAAGTTGATATAAGCTATCCATGCTTAAAAATGACATCCACATGTTGATCTGATGCTAATTTGGTTAGGTAACAGTGACTTGAATTAATTAGGATACATATTTAAAGCTTATTTGAAGTTATGGATAAGTTATATGAGAATAAATCAGGTCTTTTGTATGTGTATTTGATTATGTATGGACTGTTTTTAGCTATAGTGTATATCTGAGACTGTTAAGATAATGTTTTAGTTGGTTTGGTGTCACATTGTACTTATCACACTACCTAGGGTAAATTTGGATCTAAAAGATGGACTAAGAGGCATAACCTATATAAATGAAGGAGATCCTGGTCAATAGGCCATTGTTTAGGTTGTATGATGGCTCAGAAGTTTGTGTGGTTGACATAGGGTTCAAAAGATGCTAGTTTAGGGCTTGTTAAACATGTGTAGACTGTTTAACTAAGTTAAAACTTAATCTGATTGGTTCAAGGCTTGTTCAACATAGGGATCCATTCAAATGACTTAAGTAGTTTAGTATGTTAATGAGAAGTTTGTTCTAGATGAGTATGGTTTGATATAATGATTGGTTTGCACTGGTTTAACTGCATAAAGTAGGTTAACATATACAAAATGCGGATTGGAAGCTCATTTAGCTGTAATATGGATTAGTTATGATTAAAATGGTAGTGATAGTGTAGTTTGAGGGTCTTGTTAACCCAGTGAATGTTGTTATGATGTAAACTAGTATGTGTAGTTTAAAATTTAAACATAGTATCTGGTAGTATGTCTGTATTTATCATATATAAGTTGGTTTGGTTAAATGTCTTATAATGTTAACTTAAGGCTGTGTCAGTCAAATATATGAGCCACATAAGCTTGAATACTTGCTTTGTTGCCTTTTCCAAATCCTGAATGTGTGTTTTTAGTTCTATATAGTGGCATGTGCGGTTTGTGTGGTGAACAACCTTTGTATGTCATAATGTTCTATATCTAAGTTTGTATGCTACAGTTTCCCTTTTAATCTCATCATCCATGTCATGTAAAGTCACTTACCTGTACAAGTTTGAAATCAAGTGAAGTTTCCCTTTTAATCTCAGCATTCATCTAGTCTCCATCATTCTTAGGTAAAGAAATAAGAAGACTTTGAGTTCTTGTACTAAGTTGCCAAAGTGAGCCTGTTTGTGTGATCCTTGTAGTGTTCATGCATAAATAAAGCATGTCAAGCTTGTGACATTTCTATTGAATTATGAAGTTGAATACAAGTTAAAATGACTTTTAAACCCTGTTAGTTTGACATATGAATCGTGTGGATCTGCTTTTGAATTTCCATATATGTGTGATTGATTCTAACTTAAAAGTAGGTAGCATGTAAGGTATAGGAAGGCCATTTATGGCCATGTTGTGATTTCTATTGAATATTCATGATAGATGAGCCATATGCATTCCCGTGGCATCTTCTGTTGATTCTCAAAACCCAAATATGGGATTGGCCCATATGTTCTCCCCCTTCCCTTTGTGTTGTTGATTCAAATTGGGCTGAGCCTATGTCGTCTGCTTTCCTCGTATTATTACTTTTTGTGTTGGGCTTACCATATTTAATGTTCTAATTTGGGCCTTAGTATTTTCCTTTTCTCTGGACTGCTTGCGTGTTTTAAATTTATGATTAATTATGTGATGAGTCGGAGGTATTTTCTAACTTAGGCTTTTATTTGTCCCGTCTTCTACCACTACATCGCGACGAGATGTGCCCCTACTGGGCCCATACCTCATTCAGTAAGAGCATATTATTTGAGAATTTCCCTACTGGCCCATACCTCAGCCAAGTTCAGCTACGACCCAACTGAAATTTCCCTTGATCGATTCTTGAAGGCCCAACAATAGGTGAAAATAGTAACTGGTAGGCTTAGGTAGGCCCACCAACCTATACTCAACTCTTTTCATTTCTCTCTTTATATGTATTATATACATGTATGTATATTTGTAATAAAACATATTGGAACCCTTATTACGGTTATGAACTTAGGATAGGCAAACGATATGTATATCGTATAGTTAGGATCGCCATAAAAATGAATTTCTAACTTTGGTTAAATTCTGATTTTGAAGAAAAAAGACCGTTCTTGATATTTAAAATATGGGAAGTGTATTTCCTAACTCGGATTAAACCATTTTTGGATTTTCAAACTCATAAATTAGATTTTTAAATTGAACTGGACTTTCCTAAAACTAAAATGATATTGGATGGAATGAGTTTAGGCTTTGGATTACCAAAAAAATATGAATTAAAGGATTGATTTGGACCAAGTTTGATACTTTTCTAAGCTGGTTTTACGGGCTAAGCCCAACTAAATATTTTTTTTTTGGATAAAATTAAATTATCTTGGACTTGAGTTTAAGGATTTGGACTTGTTGGGATATGGATTGATTTTAGGGAGATATGGCATGCAAAGAATGAAAGAAAACCATTCTCTTCATACTTCTTTCAAAAAACCAAAAGCTTGTCTTTTAAAGGAATTTTACTCATTATTAAACCTTGGAAGATTTTCAAAAGATGCAAGTGAGAATTAGACAATATTGTTGGACTAAAAGTGGTGTTATACTCAAATTAATATTTGGGTGTTCTTAGTTCGAAAATATAATTGACTAAACTACCCCAGCGCAACTATTTTGGCGGAAGCCTAACTCTTTTATTTTTTGAAAAGAAAACTTTGAGTTTTGAATAAAATGAATGACAAGTATGTTGTCGATTTCAATCACTTTAAGGAATTTATATCATTAAAGAATTCTATAAAACTCGAAGGTCAACCGTATTCTATTGATCCTTAATACGGGGTATCTAACATCTTTATGGGGAATCACCAGAACCCTTACCTTGACTCTGGTTTAGATAGGATTTTTCAAATATTTTGAATAAACCCTTTCACAATGGTGTTCCTAAATTACCTTTAAATTAGGTGGAGACTCTAAAACTTTTATTCGACTTAGAACACCATCCCAAATTCTCAGTAGCTTTTATGCCTCCGCGTAAAAGTGAATTGTAATAGATGTCGACTCCACTAGGGATAAACCTTGGTTCTAACTATAAGGGTTCCAATATAACATGCTTTTAAATGATATGATTGCTTATGTGTTTAAATAACCGCAATTATAACTGTCATTCATGCATTCATCTTTCGTCAAATGGCATGCACACACACTTGCATCAGTGCACAAATGTGATTATGCAGATTTTGCAATCTCCTTTCAGTATAAAACCAAAAACCTTTCCTTGGAACACGTTGAAGACGGAGTTGATACGCGATCATTCCAATAGTCGACAACGGTTCACCCTGGGTTGTCCGCTCAGGTCCCTAAGTCATCTGCTAAAGCACTCTAGTACTACTAGGATAGAGCGAAGCCAAATCCCTACTGAACTAGAGCATACTGACCTAGATAGGTTCGGGTATCTCAAACCTACCTGGACCTATTAGGCTGACTACCCTGTACCTTGATGGTCTATGTCCCGACGACACCTCATCCAACTACTTGCTATGTAAATTAGAAAACTTTGGAGCAACGAGGTTTAGGAACGCGAATATTATAACTGCTTATGTGATATAAATTGTGTATGTGTTTGTATGTGTTCGTCTGAACTCTTGATTTGTCCCACATATCGGACCCTAACCCAAAAGAAAAACACAAGAAAATACCAAAACAAAGCTAAAATTCACCTTCTCTTAAAGGATTGATTTGCTACCGATGGACACTCCCAACAGCCAAAGTGCTACATCACCAGTCATCGATTTGGTCACTGACAAAGAGATTGAGTAGTCGCTTCGGCAAAGATTTGCAAGGTAGACACGAAGATTGAGTTAGCAAGAGCTGAGATGAAAGAGTTGATGAGATTTTAGAGTTTATGGAAACCCCGCTGAAGAATGACCCAATACCATATGGGGAACCGAGCAGAGCACCTGAAAAGTTACCCCAATCACCGATGAAGCTGCTAATAACTACGGGATGTCACAAGGGCCTCCCGTACGCCATCTCCAATGTGGTGGGTGATTGCCCTCAAAGCCTGCGGTTCGCATTTCATAGTTGTATCCCGGGCAATATGAAATATTGAGGTCTATGATGGGATGAAAGTTGCTGGATTGCCACATACTAGTTCACATGTCCTCCATGCCTATACCACAAGAATCAACCTAGCCACATCTCCGACGAATGTGTAGCCTTCAAGAAAAGAGTCATCAGACTAATTAAGGGGAATGTCATTCGTAACCTGTGGGGGTCACACTCTCTCCTGGTCTACGACCTTATAATACCTGGTGAAGGAATCACTATCAACACTCAGCTTTGGCGTTATGACTTCACTACCTTTGAAGATTCGTACGCAAACATTTTCTCTTTTCGGGCCTGCACTGGCAAGGTTCACCCATTCAAAACCACCTTGTAACTCTCTGCTAGCACTTCGAGGACGAAGATATGCTTGTACAATTCAGGGGCTCTGGGGTACGACATCGAGGAATGTGAAGCCTTCAAATTTGAGCTAGATCATCTAGTCAACATTGGCCAGATATGGCCTGTGATACAAGACCACTTTTAGAAAAACTGCCGGGAAATTCATGGTCATAAAGACAACAACCCACCATGGATTCAAAGAGAAGTCATATTTTAGGTAGTTTTGGCATCCCCTTTTTAGCTTTTAATCAAAGATATCTCCTCCTACTTTCTGTAAACGAAACCATGTCCAACATGATGTCACGATGAGGGATACGTGAGAAACCCATATCAGGTTTGGTTAGGGAAAGATTCAGGTAGAAAAAAAGAGGATTAATTTCTATGTAACCCAAACTATAAAAGGGCCTGATTTCCCATAGAGGGATACATAGGCAGTCTATATAAGACCCCGTCTCTATATTATATAAATTATAATTCTCTTATTTATAAGATAATTTTTGGTTCGACGACTGTGTGGTGGAAAATCAGCCATAAACCTTCCAACCGAAACCCTAAAAACCAAAATCAACCAAAATGACCAAAATATCCAAGAGTGGAAAATTAATCAAGAGTTCGAATCAAATGCATGAGTCTATGTGCCTTATGTGAAACTTATGTGTGATATCTTGTATTTATGATTTCTAACTAACGTACTAATGTCATTTGCTTTTGAGTTATGTTTCTTCTTATAGAAAGGGTTGATCCATTGCATCACCTTCACCAGATCGAAAGCCGCAACAACATCCATAAACCAACAAGATTAAGAAAACATGACTGGTACTTCTGAGGAAACACGTAATAAAAATTCCCTGACTATATAGGACATTGTACCTTAGGATCTTCAGAATGCCTCACACACCGAGAATGTGATCATCTTGCTACTTAGAAGATTTCGAACCTTCAAGAGTAGGTCGCGAAGAATGAAGCTATCAACACTACTAGAGATGCAGCTGTTGTTGAGAAAAGAAAGCCTCTACCACTTTTTCCATCACTGAACTCACTCGTACCTAAAGATTTCCCTATAACTCATGAGGGCTCCTCATACCAAATCCCACCTCCAGTAAATGCCAGTCATATAGCCGGGACTTCTAATTCCACGCCTTCTCTCCAGGCATCGTCTGCTTATGCTAATCTTAGCATCCACCAAAACACTGCTACCCACACTACACCTAGAGCCGCTGGCACACCCAAAAGTTGCCCAGCACATCCTACAGTATCCTTCCATACTCCAATTACTCCCATTGACTCTTTGCCAGAACTTGATCATTACAAAGAGATGGAAATGGCATGAAGATCCGAACAAGACTGAAGGGACAAGGAAATGAAACAGAAGATTATGGATCTATTTGAGAAATCCAACAAGGGCTCCTACAAAGCAACGAGTATGAGATATGATGACTTATGCATGCATCCAGACTTGGATTTGCTCGAGGGCTTCAAAGTGCCCAAATTTGAACTCATCAACGGGACCGAGAATCCCAAACCTCACCTCATGGCATACTGTGACTAGATGGTCGGAATTAAAAGGAATGAAGAATTGATAATACGGCAGTTCAGCCAGAGCCTGACGGGCAAAGTGTTAGAAAGGTTCACAGCTCAAGATATCCGTTGCTGGGATTCATGGAAAGAAATGTCAGGGGAATTCATGGACAGATTCCACTTCAACATGGAAATCGTGCCCGATCATTACTATTTGGAAAATATTAGAAAAAAGTCTACGGAAACCAACCACGAGTATGCGAGTAGGTCGAGGTTTGAAGCCGCCGAGTACAACTACCAATGACTGAGGAAGAACTAATTTCGATCTTCAACCAATCATAAGAATTGAATTTCTATAACCGCATGTTGTCTATGGCCGATAGGCTATTTTTTGAGTTAGTCAAGACAGAGAGTCAATAAAAGAAAGCCTCAAAACTGGAAAAATCATCAGCATCGCTAATCAAGCCAGCCTAACAAGCTCCACTGGATCCACAAAGAATAAGAAAAAGGATGTGGTAGACGTCTCTTATACCCCTAGCCGAGGAGTCGTAGAAAGGAATGGTCACAATCATCATTCGATATACCAATCTCCTCCTCCAAGCACCTACATACAATCACCCTACAGCCTTGTGCCAGTCTACTATACATAGCCCAACTACCAAACACCAGCTCCAGCCTACCAAGCTCTACAACCAAATTACCAAACACCAATACCTACTTACCAAGCTCCATCTCCAAATTACCAAGTTTTCGAACCTACATACCAAGCACCACAGAATCAACAAAAGTATCATAATCAGCCACCTCTAGCTATATACGACTTGCCACATCCAAATTTCAAGAGGAAACCTCCTCGGATATTTACTCCACTTCACGACACCCAAAAAAGTTTATTTACAAAGATGAACGCCGCCGATATCATCCAAAACGTGCCACCAAACCTTGATAATACAGGAAGTTGCTTCTACAGAGCTGATGAAACTTGTACTTATAATTTTGGAGGGGGAACATGTATACTACAAAGGACGATATTAATACAAAGCCCAAGTTACACTTGATAGACAAATGAGAGATTGTTTTAGAGCCCCAAAGAAGTCATACGTGGTCTATGTTCCACAAGAAGTAGTCCCAACTCCAAGAAAAGAGCTTGTGGTCATCACCCAAGGAATGACGAGATTGGGAAGGTGTTATACTCGCGAAGAGCTAGTACAAGGAGCACCCCGCAAAGAAATAAATTAAAGAACACCAATCACTAATGGAGATAGCGAGGACTTTTGGCGCAAGATGCAGCCAAAAGAGTATTATATTGTTGAACACTTGCAGAAGACGCCGACTCAAATATCGGTGATAACACTGCTTATGAGTTTATCCCAATATCTTCAGGCTTTAATTAAAATATTGGATAAAGCTTATGTCCCAGTAAGGACAAGAAGCGAAACATTGGCCGACAAGGTAAGTCATGTTATTAAGGTCCATCGGATCTCTTTCACTTCCGATGAATTGTCGAAAGAAGGAATGACCCAAAACAAGGTTCTCTATATCACTATCAAGTGTAGAGACAAGATCATCTCTCGGGTACTTGTTGACAATGGGGTTGGCCTCAACATATGGCTCTAATCCACTTTGAAGTAGTTGGGGTATGATGTTGGGAAGATATACCAGAGTTGTACCAACGTAAGAGCATTCAATAAAGCACAATGTGAGCCCCTCGATGAGGTAGACCTTAACATACAAATAGGGCCCGCTGAGTTCACAACTAAGTTTTAAGTCATGGACATCAGCGCCAACTACAACCTACTACTAGGCAAACCATAGATACACATGGCCAGAGCAGTACCATTATCTCCTCATCAGTCTATGAAGTTTGTATGGGATGACCATAAAATGTAATCCACAGAGCGGGTAGCATTCACAATTACCCCAACTACTCCATGCTAGTAATAGAGGAGATCCCAATAGATGCATATTTTTATGTGGTAGAGCTTGTGGGAGCCATCCACCAAAGGGACAAGGAATAAATCCCTATTCCACCAGTCTACAAGATGATCGCCACAACTATGCTCCAGAACAGGTTTGAACCTGGCAAAGGTCTGGGTCAAGAGCTCCAAGGCATCCAGGAACCGGTGTCAATCCTGATAAATGAGTACCCCTTTGGTCTTGGGTACATACCATGCTCTGAGGAAGAGATAAGAAAATGAGAGGTCCTCCACAGCTCCACAAGCTATTTCGGGGCATGTACCAATCATTCCTAGTCAGAATGCCCATGCACAACGGTGGGGACGTAGAAAAAGGTTTAGGAATGTTGTTCTAAGAGGAAGAGTGTCATGATTCTAGAGGAATGCTTCAAATCACCCACCATCCACGATGCTGATCTAGACGAGCAGTTGTCCAATTGGACCTCTACCCCACTTTAGGCTTCTCGGTTGAGAGAATTTTTAAAATTGATAGAAATCATCCAAGTCAGGACCACATTTTATACTTGCTTTATCAAAATCAATAAAATCCTCAATTTATGCAATATCAATCTTTTTATTTATATAATATATTTTTATTCACTAACCTTACTTTGCCTTTTTTTTCCAGTAATAATAATAAACAACTCATAATGTCATGACATGTCGTGAGACGAGCGAGTCAAGTGACACAAATGAAAAGAAATATGAGGAATATGATGAGAAAGCAGAGTTGCCAGAAGACCTCGTCGATGAGGTAGATCAGTATGAGAATAGTCAAAAACCTAATTTGGATGAAACTGAAGCAATCAACCTCGAGGATGAGGAAACGGTTAAAGAAACCAGGATAAGTGCGCATTTGGACTAGCCCAAGAAAGAAGAGTTAATAAATCTATTAAGGAAATACGTTGACATATTCATGTGGTCATATGCATATATGCCTGGTTTGAGCACATATATCATGGTTCACAAGCTACCCAATAATGAGGGATTCACTCCAGTCAAATAGAAAATCTGACAATTCAAGCCTGATCTCAGCAAAAGAATCAAAGATGTAGTAAAACAAAAGATAAAGTCCGGGGTCATGGAAGTAACTCCTTACCCTACCTGGATAGCCAATATTGTGCCCGTGCCGATGAAGGAAGGAAACATCCAAATCTGTGTGGACTACCATTACCTCAATCGAGCTAGTCCCAAGGGTAATTTTCCACTTTCAAACATCCACATACTCATTGATAACTGTGGAAAGCACGAGTTACATTAATTTGTGGATTACTTCACCAGTTACCATAAGATTCTGATAAGTGAAGAAGATGCACAGAAAACAACATTCATCACTCCATGGGGAGTGTACCACTACTGTGTAATGTCGTTCTGCCTCAAAAATGCTAGCGCAACTTACATGAGAGCAATGACTTCCATATTTCACGATATGATGGACAAAGAAATCGAAGTGTTCGTGGATGATGTTATAATCAAGTCGCAAGAGGGCTCCGACCACATCATACACTTGCGAAAATTCTTTGACAGATTTTGCAAGTTCAATCTAATGTTGAATCCGACCAAATTCACATGTGGAGTGCCTGCCAAAAAACTGTTGGGATTCATAGTCATCCGCAGGGGGCATAGACCTAGATCCTACAAAGAACAAAGACATTCAGGAACTACCACCGCCAGAACCCAAGAAAGATGTCATGAGCTTTCTGGGAAAGTTGAACTACATCGGGCGCTTCATAGCCTAATCTAATATAATCATGGAGTCCATCCTTAAGCTACTGAAGAATGATGCGCCTACCAAGTGGACAGATGAGTGCCAGAAATCCTTCAACACTATCAAGAGATACTTCTCCAATCTGCCAGTTTTGGTCCCTACCAGGTAGGGAAGCCCGTTGTTTCTACACTTATCAGTGTGAGACAATGAGTTTGGATGCATATTGGAACAACATGACAAGACTAGGAAGAAAGAGAGAGTAATCTACTATCTCAGCAAAAAGTTCACCGCCTGTGAGTCAAGATACACTCTTGTAGAAAAGACATGCTGTGCATTGATATGGGTAGCACAAAAGCTGAGACACTACTTATAAGCCTACACTACTCATCTAATATCCAAAATGGATCCCTTGAAGTATATCTTTCAGCAGCCCATGCCTATAGGGAAACTAGCAATGTGACAAATGATTCTAAGTGAATTCGACATCAAGTACGTGTTCCAGAAAGCTTTCAAGGGACAAGCATTGGCCGATTTGCTCGCAGAAAGTCTGGTCAATGAAGAGTTGCACTATTAGGGACGTATTTCCTAGACGAGGAAGTAATGACAGTTGAGGAATACACAGTTGAAACCTACTCAGGATGGAGAATGTTCTTCGATGACACAGTCAATTATAAGGGTTCAGGGATCGAAGCAGTTTTGTCATAAAAATGGGTCAATATTACCCAATGAAAGACAAGCTTAACTTCCAATGCACAAACAATATGAAGAGTACGAAGCCTGCATTCTAGGTCTTTATATGGCTATCGACATGGATATCCAAGAACTCCTGGTAATAGGAGACTCAAGTTTACTAATTCACCAGGTTCAAGGAGAATAAGCCACTAAGAATGAGAAGAACTTGCCATATGTGAACCCCGCACAAAGATCGTGTTGAAGATTCAGAAAGATAAAGTTTGGCACATGCCCAGGGCCCAAAACAAATTCGCTAATGTTGTTGCAACTATAGCATCCATGATACGACACCTTAAAAGCAGTCATATTGACCCACTGGAGATCAGTATCAGGGAAGAACTTACTTATTGTTCACATGTGAAAGCGCAGCCAGATGATAAACCGTGGTATGTCGACATAAGCACATGTTTAGAAAAGGGAGACCACCCCAAAAATATCACATCCAATCAAAAGAAGACCATTAGGAGAATGACCAATGGTTTCTTCCTAAACAAAAGAGTAGTCTACAGGAGGACGCCCGATCTAGGGCTACTCAGATATGTTGACGCTGCAAAGGACACAAAACTAGTAGAAGAAGTACACATCGGGACTTATGTCCCTCACATGAATGGGTTCGTCGTGGCTAAGAAGATTATGACAGAGGAATACTACTGGATGACTATGGAAACCTACTGCAACTGATTTGTGCAAAGATGCCATCCATATCAGATTCATAGAGGTCTAATCTAGGTCCTACTAAATGAGCTTAATTTCATAAGCTCACCCTAGCCATTTGTAGCCCGGGGCCTAGATGTCATCGGGACCATAAAGCCATCAACATCTAACAGACATTGCTTTATCCTAGTCATCATAAACAACTTCACAAAGTGGGTTGAAGCTACTTATCACAAGTCAGTGACAAAGAAAGTGGTAGCTGACTTTGTACGCAACAACATCGTATGCTGATTCAATATCCCAGAGTCAATCATAATGGATAATGAAGCGAACTTGAACATTCATTTGATGAAAGAAATTTGTGAACGATCGTATAACTCATCAGAATTCAACCGCCTATACTCCACAAATGAATGGAGCCATAGAGGTAGCTAACAAAAATATCAAGAGGATACTAAGAAGAATGACCGACAACCACAAGTGTTGGCATGAACAGCTTCCCTACGTATTGTTAGGATACCGAACAACCACTTGGACCTCAACTAGAGCAACTCCATATTTGCTTGTCTACAATATTGAATCCCTAATACTAGCCGAGGTAGAGATATCCTCACTCGGAATCATACGAGAAACAAAGCTGGACAACGCATAGTGGGTCTGGAAAAGATATAAGTAATTGGCTCTAATTGACAAGAATATGGTGGTTGCCATATGTCATGGTCAACTGTACTAACAAAGAATGACATGCACCTTCAACAAGTGGGTAAGAGCCCGAACCTTCGAAATAGGACAACTAGTACTTAAGCGCGTGTTTCTGCCCCAAGATGAGTACAAAGGAAAGTTCGAACCCAACTGGCAAGGGCCCTACGTGGTGCGCTAAGTACTATCAGGAGGAGCTGTCAGCTTCGTAGAAATGGATGGCCAAGAGTGTCCCAAGACTATTAATTCAGATGCAATTAAGAGATACTACGCGTAAAGACACGCCTCTTTTCTTGTAATCACACTCTTTTTTTTGTAATGATATTCCTTTACTTGTAATCACACTTTCTTTGCTTGTAATTCCACTTCGTTATTTGTAATAGTATTAGAAAGTCAAATTTTTCCCATGTAATGAACTACGTGAGGACTTGATTCCCAAGATGGGATACACAGGCGTCCATTCCGGACTCGGTCGCACTACTATACAAATCCACACTCTTTTGTAATATGAACTACGCAATGACCTGATTTTCAAGAGGGATACATAGGTGTCCATTTAGGACTCAATCTCACTATTATGAAAATCAACCAACTTTGTTCCAAACTATATTTCGACTTGATTCCTGAGATGAGATATATAGGCGCTCTTCGAGCTCGGTCGCACTAAATAAAAAACCAAAGAAACATCTAGGAAGCCTCTAAGACATCAAGGATCTGAAGAATCGCATCACAAAGTATAAACTGGGGAAGAGTTTTTGAGAAGATCTCATAAATTCCACCAAAACTGGAACAAAGGATCAGCCTGCCCAAATTGGCAAACTATGGCAGAAATTTTGAGAAGATCTCAAAAATTCCACCGACGACACTGACATAAGAATTAACTGATCTAAAACCCACAACTGGGGCAAAACATTTCAGAGGCTCAAAAATTTATTCACATATGAATTAACACGAGAGTCAGCCGATCGGAAACCTCCAACTAGGGCAGATTTTTGAGGTGGGTCACGAAAGTTTCACCTAGACAGACGAGGAGCGAAAGTAGAGCACCAAGGACGGTCAAAGAACCTTGCTCAAAGTGTATATGTCATGACGTCGAGTTGATGACATTTTAAATATAATGAAATATTTAGTCAAAAAAGCATTTTCTCAAATATTTTCAAATATTCTATTTAATTTTTTTTAGCTCTTATAATACTGAGCCCGAAAAGGGGGGGGGGGGGGGGGTCGAGACTAAAAATAGAGGAATGACACAGCAGGGAGTCAGCAACACGAATTGACCCTATAGGAAGTAATAATCTTCTGTGATGTGCAGGTTGCCAGAATGTCGTCAGAAGGACGACATGTTTTTTCTACTAATTTATTTCTTCATGTATGAAACATGTATGACAAAAGACACTCTGACACCAGAGATTAACAATCAGGCCCTGAGAGCCACAAACAAAGAAAAACATCGCAAGGGTGGCATAACCGGGTCATGAGAGCCAAAAATAAGCAAACACCATGAGGGCGGTACACCTGGCCATAAGAGCTATGAAAAGGACAAAAGTGCCACAAAGGCATAATACCTGGTCTGGAAAACTAGGAAAAGGATGAAGAAAAAGCAATCTAGCCACAAGAAGCTGTGTAAAGGTTAGAATGATATAAACCCGATCGGGAGGCCACAGTCTTCGTTCAAAGAATAGAGTGATGCAAAACCAGTCAAAGAGGCAGTCGTCTTCGATCCAAAGTTAGAATGATGTAAACCCAGTCAAGAGGCCATAATCTTCGTTCTAGAAGTTAGAATGATGTAAACTTGGTTGGGAGGCTGTAGTCTTCATTCAAAGAATAGAGTGATGTAAAACCGGTCAAAAGGCTACAGTCTTTGCTCCAAGGGTCACAATGACATAAATCCGATTGGGAAAGCTGCAATGTTCATTTTCAATGTCGGAGTGATGTAAATCCGATGAAAGAGGGAATACTGTAAACCCGGTTAGGAGGCTGCAGTCTTCGTTCCAGAAGTCAAAATGATGTAAACCCGATCGGGAGGTCGCAGTATTCGTTCAAAGAATAGAGTGATGTAAAATTGGTCAGGAGTCGCAGTCTTTGATCCAAGGGTCAAAATGACATAATTCCAATCATAAAGGCCGCGGTGTTCATTTTCAATGTCGGGGTGACCTAAATTCGGTCAAAGAGGCCACAGTCTTTGCTCTAGAGTTAGAATGATGTAAACCCAGTATGGAAGCAGTAGTTGTCATTCCAAAAATCAGAATGATGTAAACCTAGTCTGGAGGCCACAATCTTTGTTCAAAGAATAGAGTGATATAAAACTGGTCGAGAGGCTGCAGTCTTCGTTCCAGAAGTCAGAATGATGTAAACCCGGTCAGGAGGATGCAGTCTTTGTTCTAGAAGTTAAAATGATGTAAACCCTATCAGGAGGCTTCAATCTTCGTTTTGAAAGTAAAGACGACATGGAAAAAATTTACTTAGCAAACCATTCGTACAAACACTGCCGAGAGGGCATTCATATGAACTGCCGAGATGGCCATTCATATAAATTGCCGAGAGGGTCATTCATACAAACTACCGAGAGTACCACTCATACAAACTGTAGAGAGGGTCATTTATACAATCCGTCGAGAAGGCCATTATTCAGGTTATACATCCATATAAGCAGATGGTGTCGGAAGTGGCATCCGCTCAACAAATACACATGAGCCATATGATATCAGAGGTGGCATCCACTTAAATCCACAGAGTCAGCACGATCTAGATGATGTCGTAAGTGACATCTGCTTGAGTCAATTAATCTACAGTGCTAGATAGTGTCGGAAGTGGCATCCGCTCAAACAACAACCAACAAATTCAATAGAGCTAAACACTATTGGAAGCGGAATCCGCTCAACCAAATTATACATGAGCCAGACGGTGTTAAAAGTGGCATCTGCTCAAGTGAATAGAGTCAACACGAGCTAGATGGTGTTGCAGGTGACATCCGATCAAATCTATGAAACTACAGAGCTAAACGGTGTCAGAAGTGGCATCTACTCAAACAACAACCAACAAAGTCAATAGAGCCAAACGGTGTCGAAGGTGTCACCCGCTCAGAAGAAGTCGCCCAGGAGAGTACAACAAAAAAAGTTGCGCATGTATGAAAAATATAAATAATCAACACACAGGTCTCAGCACATGGAAACATGTTAAAATCTACCGAAAGTGGAAAGCAAGTAGACCAGATCCAGACACATGTAGAGCAAACATAGAACTTGTTTTTCGATAGTTAGTAAAAAATATGTACTAACGAGAGACAAGGTCTCTGTACATGAGCTTGAATATCACTACTAACTCGCAAATCACGAAGATTTTTATTTTTTAAACCGGTAACCAGTCGGGCATGCACCAGAAAGATCAAAGAGATTCCCACATAAGGGATACTCTTTTTGAGCCATCGAGTCAAACTAAAAGTGACCTAATTCCCGAGAATTGGGACATGTAGGACACTCAACCTTTGAGGACTGGTCACATTCCAATAAAGTCATTCTAGAATTTTTTGGTTTTCAACCTTCTACTAGTCTAATTGAGTCAAACTACAAGTGGCCTGAATTCTCATATAATTTGAGATATATAGGAAACCCAGAGACTGGGTCCGACCACAATTTTTAAAAAATGCATAAAGATGAGAAGTATTTGTCAATTGGTCGGCTAAATACCATGTCACTCAAATTTCACTGCTTAAGGATGGTCTAGCCATCTCTGAACGACAAAGGGGCAGTTCTTGACACCTAATTTTTACCCTCCAATAGTTTTATTTAATTATTCAGGAATCCCGAGTCATAGACGGAGGGAAATATACGTTTTACAAGGCAAATATAATTTTATAAAATTATTCCGAGAGTATTTTGTCATTTCATTTGACAAAATATCACTTGGTATATATATTGTATATCATGTCCTAATTTTACATAATTTTAACCATTAATCATAATTCTAGAATTTTAACCAATAATTATAAATATAGTTGTTTTATAAAAAAAATCTTAATATTAAAGAATTAATATTCCACTCCGTCAACATTGGGAAATTGTCTAATTAAATATGATAAGAAAATTACATCTCAATTTTAAGTCGTGTTTTAAATTACAAATACATTTGCATGATTTTAATTTTCTAAATCATAGTTAATATCAAATGCGAGTTTAAAACGAAGGTTTAAATTTAGTTAGGTTATTTACAAAATTATTTGATCAATTTTTTATTTTAAATATGACCACATTTGCAAAATTTGGCCATAATTAATGTGAATTTGTAAAGAACAACTTGGGCCTCTCTTCTTTTGCTTCAAATGGCTGAGCCCAGGTTAGATGGGCCTAAGACTCAACCTAAAGCATTCTGTGAGCAAAGAAAAGGGCAAAGCCCCCAACATTTGCCATCTTTGGAATGATGGCAACCCTAGCCGCACTCTGCACGCCTTCGTCTTCATGCCAGGAATGGCAACTGCGTTGTATGGGATCGTTTGTGATTTTTGTTATTTCTGAGAGGGGAAAGAGCATTAAATGCTCTACTCTCTCACCTCCCACGCCGTCATACCACCCCTCGATCCTAGATGAGGTTACCCCTCCTTGACTTGCTTTTCTGCAAATCTTTAATTGCTTCTTATCTCATTACGATTTTAAACTCTATATTTTAATTAGTTGAAAAATGAATTGGAGGGAGTTTTCCCCCAATTTGGTTCTCCCATATCAGATTCTTGGCTTTGATAGGGTTTCCATAGAGATCTATAAATTGAGACTTTGTTCCTTCATTTTAAGGGGTCCGAAACTTGATTCTAGGCTTTTGCATTGTTAAGATCTATTTTCAAGTTATGTTCGACTAATTATTGGTCAATTTGGGATCTTAGCCCTTTGGTGGAACCCATACCTAGCCTAATTAGTCTGTCACAATCTAAAACTATCTTTTTGTGTGATTTTTGAGTCGAGGTCCCTAGAGTGAAGAACAAGCTCACCATCAACCTTTAGGCTGCCTCCACACAAGGTAATCAAATTCCTTTTAATTTTTTGGCTTAAGTTGTGCTTTATATGTTACATGATCATTTCAGTATGTCTAAGTTAGTATGATGCATCGTGAAGTTCATAATATGCTAATATAGGGTTTGATTAAGTTACGTATGGACTGGTGTAGTCAATATAGCGCTCAATACATTACTGTGGAACCTATTTTGGCTAAGTAAACTAATTTAAGGTGGTTATTGTTTGACTATGAAGCTTGATTAGTTATATATCTTATTCCAATTGGTTAATATGTTGAATGTGACCAGTTTAGGTTACGTAGACTACTTTGAATCAAATATATATTAGTCAGAACTTACATTAAGTTGATATAAGTTGTCCATGCTTAAAAAATAACATCCACATGTTGATCTGAAGCTAGTTTGGTTAGATAAAAATGACTTGAACTAATTAGGATATATATTTAAAGCTCACTTGAAGTTATGGATAAATTATATGACAATAAATCAGGTCTATTGTATGTGTATTTGGACAAGGAAATGGAACAGAAGATGATGGATTTGTTCGAGAAATCCAACAAGGGATCCCACTAACCAACATGTCTAAGATATGGTGACTTATGCATGCATCCAGATTTGAATTTTCCCGAGGGATTTAAAGTGCCAAAATTTGAACTCATCAACAAGACTGGGAATCCCAAAGCTCATCTCAGGGTATATTGTGACCAGCTGATTGGAATTAAAAGGAATGAAGCACTGATGATGAGGTTGTTCAGCCGGAGCCTCACGGGTGAATCATCATAATGGTCCCAGCTCAAGATATCCATCACTGGGATTCATGGAAATAAATGGCAGGGGCACTTATTGATAGGTTCTGCTTCAACATAGAAATTGTGCCCGATCGTTACTATTTGGAGAAGATTAGACAAAAGTCTACAGAAACCTACTGCGAGTATGTGAGTAGGTGGTGGTCAAAATCCACCCGAGTACAACAGCCAATGACTGAGGAAGAACTAGTTTCGGTCTTCATCCGATCACAGGAATTAGATTGCTATGACTGCATTGTCTATGGCCGGGAGGCCATTTTCTGAGTTAGTCAAGATGGGAGAGCAATAGAAGTTGACGTCAAAACTGGAAAAATCATCAGCATCGCCAACAAAGCTGGCCTGACAAGCTCCACCGGAGCCACAAAGAAAAAGAAAAAGGACATGGAAAACGTCTCTCATACCCCTAGCCTAAGGAGTCATAGAAGGGAAGGGTCACAATTATCCTTCGATATATACCAATATCCTCCTCCAAGAAACTACATATTGTTACTCTACAGCCCTATGCCAGTCTAGGATGCACAACCCAACTACCAAACACATGCTCTAGCCTACCAAGCTACACAACCAAATTACCAAACACCAATACTCACTTACCAAACTCCATCACCAAACTGTGCCGCCAAAGCCCGTTAATCCGGGAAGTCACTTCTATAAAGCTGATCAAACTATTGCTTACCATTCTGTAGGGAACAAGCATACTACAGAGGACTGTATTAAAATGAAGCACAAGTTACAAGACTTGATTGACAAACAAGAGATCATTTTAGAGGCCACCGCGCAGAACATGAATAGAAATCCTCTCCCAAATCATGGTACCAACCATACACACGATCCAAAGCCTAGGACAAATAGTTGCCTCTCTCACTCTACAAGAGCGACAACAGTACAAGGTGCTGAT
Source organism: Anisodus tanguticus (assembly GCA_034509755.1). NCBI lineage: Eukaryota > Viridiplantae > Streptophyta > Magnoliopsida > Solanales > Solanaceae > Anisodus > Anisodus tanguticus. The sequence continues at coordinate 21,379,429 of CM067550.1, read as the reverse complement.
ACCAGCCCCAAAGAAGCCATACGTGGTCCAGGTACCACAAGTAGTCCCAGCTACAAGAAAAGAGCTGGTGGCCGTCGCCAAAGGAATGACGAGATTGGGAAGGTGTTATACTCCCGAAAACCTTATGCAAGGAGCGCCCCGCAAAGAGATAAATCAAAGAAGAACCAACACTGATGGAGAGGCCGAGGACTTTTAGCTCAGGATGTAGCCAAAAAAGTATTATGTTAACGAACACTTGTAGAAGACAACGACTCGAATATCGATGATGACACTTCTTATGAGTTTATTTCAACATCGTCAGGCTTTAATGAAAATATTAGACGATTCCCATTTCCCAGCAGGGACAAGCAGCGATACATTGGCTGATATGTTAGGTCACGTTATTAGGGCCCATCAGATCTTTTTCACTTCCGATGAGTTACTGAAAGAAGGAACGACCCACAACAAGGCTCTTTACATCACTATCAAGTGTAGAGACAAGATCATCTCTTTTGTACTTGTCGATAATGCGGCTGGCCTCAATATATGCCCCGAATCCACTATGAAACAGTTGGGGTACGACATTGGGAACATACGCTAGTGCCATTCCAACATAAGAGCATTCGATGAAGCACAACGTGACCCTCTCGACGAGGTAGACCTTAATAAACAAATAGGGCCCACCGAGTTCACAACTGAGTTCAGGCTTTGGATTACAAAAAAAGGATTAAAGGACTGATTAGGACCAAGTTTGATATTTTCTTAAGCAAGTTTTACGGGCTAAGCCCAACTAATTGTTTTTCTGGACAAAATTAAACTATCTTGGACTTGAGTTTGAGGATTTGAGATTTTGACTTGTTGGGATATGGATTGATTTTAGGAAGATATGGCATGCATAGAATAAAAGAAAACCATTCTCTTCATACTCTTTTAAAAAAACCAAAAGCTTGTCTTTTAGGAATTTTCCTCATTTTTAAACCTCGAAAGATTTTCAAAAGATACAAGTGAGAATTAGATAATATTGTTGGACTAAAAGTGGAGTTCTACTCAAATTAATATTTGTGTGTTCTTAGTCCGAGATTTTTTTTGACTAAACTACCCATGCGCATACTATTTTGACGGAAGCCTAACTCTTTTGTTTTTGAAAAGAAAACTGAGTTTTGGATGAAATGAATGACAAGTATTTTGCGGATTTCAAACACTTTAAGGCAATTTAAATCATTAAAGCATGCGATAGAACCTGAAGGTCAACTGTATTCTATGGATCCTTAATATCAGGGTGTCTAACACCTTCCCCGGGAGAACACCAGGACCCTTACCTTGACTCTGATTTAGATAGGAATTTTTAAATATTTTGAATAAACCCTTTCACACTAGTTTTCTTAATTTACCTATAAATTAGGTGGCAACTCTAAAAATATTATCCGACTTAGAGCACCATCCCAAATTCTCAGTAGCTTTAATGACTCTATGTAAAAGTGAACTGTAACACCCACAACATATCACTCTCTTTTCAATATCATCAGAATCATGAGGCAAGTAATCAGAATGTATGATATATAACCAAGTATAAGAGATGAATATCACATGCTTTCAGAAAGTAAATAACAAGTAATCAACGTGCAATCGGGATATCATATCGAAAGAAATGTGATGAATAAACACAACAATATAAATTATGGCGACGAACCCACATAATGGCGACAAGACCAATCAACAACAGTAGAAATCGGCTTTAAGCTGATTCCCCAAATCACCCATCATCATAGTTCAACACCGATACCCATCCAAGCGTTCATCACAACCGCTAAGATGGGACGCCCAAACATGCCCAATACCCCTCAATATTTATCACTACTACGTACTTCTATCGAAGTCTACAAAAGAGAAACCGTAGCATACCTCAAAGCCGGGCAGGAGCCACGAACGGTCAACCCTCTACACAAGCCTTGCCCTTTCATATCATCTTAGTGTAATCGTAGTCTAACATACATAGACTCTAAGTTAATAATCAAGCTAATACACATATAAAGACTTAGTCCTTAAACATATGAAAAGACACCTAAAACCAACCCTGGGCCCACGGTGCCAAAATCCAATCATTATTATTCACAAAGCAAAATTACATACTAAATAGTCACGTCCTTAATTTAATTTGAAATCTAAGCTCAAATGGATCTTTAATTGCATGATTAGGTAAAATTCCCAATTTCAAACCTTAGAATTTCCCCAAAATTGAAAAAGATTTCCATTATCAAATTAAATATCAAAATATCATTATCAATTACTAATAAATACTAGTTTACAATATCATAATTATCTGATCACCATACAATCCCCAATTTCATGATTCTAGTTCTCTTATTCTAGTATGGAAGCTTATGACATTATCTTCCCCAAATAGGATTTACACTAGGACTAGAAGATTCTAATTGATAAATAATAATTAAAAGGGGATGAAATTATACCTCCAATGAAGAACAAAGATGAAATCCACAAGAAATTCCCTCTTAACCAAGCTCTAATTCCAAGAGAAGGTTTTAGGGAAATGAATTCGTTTTAGGGCATTTTAAGGTTCTGATATGAAACAATGATTCTGCTTCAGTGGAATCAACTTTTCTAAGCGGACACGCTTCAGCGGAAAACAGGTTGCCGAGGCGAACTCAGTTAATAGTCCAGATGATCGCTGGAGCGAGAACGACTCCGCAGAGGCGCTATCTCCTCTGCGAGAAAATGAAGCGGAAGCCTCAATAATGCACAAGGCCCACATCTGCGAGCCAACCTTTGCAGAGGCGAACACACAGTAGCAGCCAGAAGACTGCTGGGTGCGGACACCAGAAACCATCAACTCAAAATTACTCAAATCTTCCACCAAATATCGAAAACACTCCTGATACCCCCCGGATACAAACCAAACATGCTATCCCAAGGTAAACAGTGATACAAACTTGTTCGCGCCATTTGATTGCTCATACATCTATGCTACGACATACTTTTCTAAAGATTCACCCAAAACATCAAAATATCACAATTTCACAAATAAGTCCACAAAGTACATCTGATTGCCTTAGGGAGAAAATTAATGTTTCAACTAAATCTAAATGACCCTCCAGAACTACCTGAAGTGACAGAACCCTGGAAATAAACCCATATACTCAAAAGTCAACTTTGGGTCAAACTTATGAATTTTAAAATCTCTCTTTTGGTTTTTTTTTCTGATAATCACCTAAAGGCACCTCGGGATATGTGCCACACATTCTTGCACATCACCAACCCTACCTGGAGTCTACTTGAAGGGTAGTTTAGTCAAGTAAGTGTCTTTAGGAAAAAATGATCAAAGGAATCGTTACATTTTAATATTTTAAAATTAAACAAAAAAACCAGAAAAGGTTAGCGTGACGTTAAGGCTCGGTCACTTTTGACAAGGATAGAATAATTAAGAGGTCATAGACCGTCAACTCACCCCTTTCAAATAATTTCTTCCCTACTCTCTCCCTCTTTGTTTCCTTTTATTATGATTTTCCGTCATAATTTGTATTTTATGTTATTTTCATATATTCGAAAATTAAACAAAAATAAATAAATATAGAAGAAGCATAATATATTCAAGCTCACTGAATTCATGATATTTCTTTAAGGAACTTAATCCCCTCCTAGTATCTGAGGTTTAGGATTATTTCCTCCCAGGACAGAACATATAAAACATATTGGCATTGCGATACGTCAAACCCCTAGAGAACAATGAACACAAATAGTTATCAAATCACACAATCGGAACTTATTATAAAAATGCAAAAATATTGTAGAAAGAAGAAGAGAATTTTAGAATTTTTGTTAGGAAATATATGAGGAATCACCGGGTATTTATGGCCAGAACATTAGGTTCAAATGAAGAGATGTGACTCTTTGAAGTGGCCTTTTAATGAATATGGTTGTTCATACATTTACACAAAATAAAGTCAAGAAAATAAAATTAAAGGAAAACTGTACAAAAGGGTCAATAAATGTTAATAAAAAAATAATATTAACAAAAGAAATATGGTCTATCAATAAATCAGATCATATGAAAAAAACCAAATCCAAAGTCGAACGATGACAACAACGCGACGAGAGACTCTCTTCTCTATTCTTTAAGAGTTAGAAGATGTGCTTTTGTATATAATCACACTAGCATTGCTTACCCTCACCAATGAGGGACAAAGTTCCTTTGTAGAAATGAAATTTCCACTTCTCTCCATTTTGAATTCTATCATTTCCCATTCACACCATATTCAAAACCAAACATTTTATTCTTCTTGTTCTACAAAAACTACCAAAAAACATAAATTAGCAATGAATAATTTCTGACACTAAATAAAAAAATATGCCATTAATTAAATTTATCAATAGATCAACGATAAATTGTCAAATTATTTTGTTAGCACGAGCTATTTGATGACATAAACATTATTTTGGTAGTACACCTAGGACATGCACTCATATATATATATACCTCACAAGAGTTTAAGGCGTTTTAGGAGCTTTCATTTGGTACAGATTAAAAGCAATTTTGTTAATGACCCAAACTCTGGACTTGGCTTGTAAACAGTCATAACGACCCATTTGGTCGTTTAGTGCTTTCCAACCCCAATTTCACTAAATCACCTATTATGTGATCTAAATTTTGTGTTTATAGCTCGAGGGGTGGGGTGGCATGCTTCTCGAGGTAAATCGGATTAGTTTCGGAAAGAAATTTCTAAGTTAGAGGTTTCTTAAATTTTGGAGATTGAAAGGTTTGACCAAAAGTTTACTTTTGGATAAACATGTCCGTTTTCGAGTTTTGTCAACTCCGTTAGGTCCAACACGTCATTTATAAAATGCGTATTTGATAGAATTTGATCGTTTTGAGGCTCTCCGGAAAGGGAAGGCATTGGCATGAGGTTTTGTGGCACATGTTCAGATTTGACATAGGAGACAGTCTACTTTACTAGACTCCGCTAGAGAAGCATTAAGGTTTATAACTATTGAGTGGTATTTGTCATGATGAGGTCCCACCTTAGTGACTGCGATGAGTAATTGGATGGGTAACAGTGTATATTATTGGGTAGTTAGAATGTTGGGACAAACATGTGAGCCTTCGGGCGTAGTTGTGGTGATAAATTCCACTTAGGTTGGTATAATTGTTGTTTATTTGAGATATGATAGCCGTGAATATACTTATATACTTGTTTTGTGAATTGTTTACCTCATCGTTCTACGTCTCATAAAGATGGAAAGGTTGAATCTTGGAATACTTGTGGAAACGTTGATATTAAGGCACATGATTATTCATCTCATACGTACATGATTATTCATCTCATGCTTCCATGATAATTATTTTTACCTGTTACATGGATACATTCATTCATACAAATATTGTGATTGAGATGAGTCTTGATATGATATGCGGATTTGGTCCATTGAGGCTAAAAAGAGGTAAAATGATGCTTGATAGCCCGATGGGAAATAATTCAGAGCGTGTGATATGACTTGATATGATATAACTTGATATGATATGACTTGATAAGAGACAACTCGTTATGTAATTATGTGATTATGATATGATGCTCTACCAGTCTAAGGAATCATGTTGGTTGGTTGTGAGCGGTATATGGACTTGTGAGTCCCCCATGGGTCATGGTTATGTGACAAAGTTCAGTAGCATGTGTTTACCAGGTTGACTGGCCAGTTCATTGCATTCATACATCATCCTTCTTTTACTTCTTATGTGATCTTTGCCTATCTAACTATCTATATTATTTAGGAGTTTAACTGTCAGACAAGGAAGTAAGTTGAATTGATAGATAGTGTTGAGTAGACTTAGTTTTTATATGTTGTACATGATATTTCTATCATTGTCTACCTATGATATCTACGGGGGTACGTTGTGTACTCATACTACGCTTACTGCGTCTTTATTTGGATGTAGATACAAATCCAGTTCCAGTTTCAAGCCTCGTGGCTGATTCTTGAGGTGGTCTTTTGGAGGTTTAAGGGTGAGCCATCCATCTTATCAGAAACCCTGAATCTCCCTCTATCCTATTTCCTGTCTTTTATTTCCTTTAAAGGCAATTGTATTGTTACAGTAAATTAAACTTTGTAATAATTACTTAGATGCTCTTGTACAAGTCAGACCTAATTTTGGGAAAGTGTAATTTTTCTGAGGATTTTTTACTTTAACTATATCTATGGAAAAGTATATTTAAGTATTAATTTATTATTTATTTTTGATTTTATAATTTAAACTGATTAATTGATTTTGGGATAGTTCGCCTACCGGGGGGATAATGTAGGTGTCATCATGACCCATGATTTGGGTCGTGATAAGTTTGTATCAAAACTCCTAAGTTAATCGGTCTAATGAGTACAAGAGCAACATCTATTAGAGTTTTGCAAATTGGTACATAGACGTCCTTACCTATCCTCGAGAGGCTATGGGACATTTAGGAAAACTTCACTTCTTTCTCTCTTTGTGTGCTAGTTTATTCCGATTGGTATTTAGTTCATTATTTTTATGTGAGTTTGTTCATAGTGATATCTTAACCTCATTCTTCCATTCTCTCATAAATGTTGAGGACGCATTTTAAAATTCGAGAACGAGTGGCCTGATATGACATTGTGTGGAATAGTAAAGGATGTGTCACCATGATTAGAACGTGTGACAAGCTTCAAATTACAACAATGAATCGAAACTTATTTGAGTGGAGTCATGAGTCAGACTCTCTAGTTCGGTGATATTCTTAGAAAATGGGAGTGGTGGATGTGCTCGTCTGGAAAAAGGTTACTATAGATGATTGAATCTTATGGGAATAGTCGTGTATAGTCTTATAGTGAAGGTCGTGTTTGTAGGTTTGGTTGATATATCGGAAAATGGTTATAAGAAGGAGTCTTTTGAACGATGATCTTGTTGATTTTGTGAGACTAAGTGAATTTTAAAGGAAGATGAATTGATCGGTAAGTTTGACTACGTCATGGGCTTCTAGGGGAAATTATGATCGACTAATAGAAATAACTCTAGCGGTGGCCGAGTGTAATGATTTATGTTCTTAAAGAGATATTGGTTGTTGCACGTAAGTTGGAGAAGAAACATGGATATTGTATATGCTACTTAGGCTCATCAAGTTTCTGTGGTTAATGGTAGATGTTGACTAATTCAAGTTGTGGAGTGAATTTCAGGGGATTAATCGAGGGTCAGTCTAAAAAAAGCAATGAATTCACCAAAGGGTTTCGGGTATATAAATTTGGGCCGGTGAACTTATAAATAATAATTAAATAATGAATCTTCTGTTAAGGGATTTTGACAAGGAAACTGTATGAGCTATATGAAGACGTTCGTAGGAATTTATGTGTAGTAGTTGAAGATCACCCTTCAGCTTATGACTAGTTCAGTGGTGGTTTGAGATATTATATCGGTATAATTGACTTTGTTGGAATAACTAGGGTTGGTCGATACTTTCTAGTAGAGGGGCTTCATGGGGGATATATGTACTGCGTTTGTCTTAGAGGAATGTTCAGTTCAAGGTTCGAGTGAAGGAGAGACATTCAGATACTTCAGATTATGGCTTGCTACTACCTCTACATTTGGTTTAGCTATTTTGTAAGATTTATGATATTTTGGTCCACCCCATGAGTGGGTTTTAGTGGTGACCGGTTGACATTGATGAAAGTGATTTTGAATGGAATGTGGTAGGTGAAAGATTAAGATAAAGGCATCTAACTATTGGTTTTGGAGAATTAAGATTCACAAGACTTAAATTAGAACATCATGATTACATGGATCGTATACGAGTTATGAGGGTATTATATTATATATTTTAGATAAAGTGTAAAGTGATAAACGTGATATGGGAAGGAAGTTTATGAATGAATCGACTTAGTGTATGGCAGGTGTCAACAAGACTTGATGATTAAAGATTTATGAGGAGGTAATTTGTGTAGTATCAGGATAAGTAATTTTATGGCATATTTGAATAGACGAGCTAGAGTTGATAGATAAGAAGAAATCTCCATAATGGAAGTTGAAGACATAATTTTGAGGTAATACTATGCTCGTGGTAGTGGACTATGTCGGAAGCGTTGATGGTTAGATAGAATGGTTGAATATTTCAAATACGAATGACTTGAGAGTAATTGTGCGAGGTAAGGATCATGGATTATAAGATTTGATACTTTCTGATTGTTAAAGGTTGTAATAAGTTATTGCATTAAGAGAGGTTATGGTTGTGTGGGGTGATGTAACGACCCATTTGGTTGTTTAGGTATTTTACCTATTTATCCCTATTGATCCTTCGCCTAGCATCCGTAGAATGTATCCGACTTGCGGGGATGAGTGCAGCAATTCCCGAGATAGTTAAGTGAGTCTTGGTTGGTTTTGAGGAAATTAGTGGCTTTTAAGTTGAATAAGTGAAAAAGGGTGACCAATAGTTGACTTTCAGGTATATGGGTTTGTTTATGGGTTCCATCACTTCTAGTAGTTTTAGAGGGTCATTTTTACATAGTTGAGTCATTGGTTCACTTCCCGAGGCATTTCGATGTACCGTATGGCTCTATTTGTAAGTTTGTGAAATTTAGATGTTTGGGGTGATTTCATAGAAAAGTATGCCCTAGCTTGGTCATATGAGAAATCCGAGTGTGTGAGCGAGTTTGAAGCACCATTTACCTTGAGGTAGCATGTTTGGTTTGTATACGGGGGGTCTCGGGAGCATTTCGGGTGCTTGGTAGTGAATTAGCTAAGTTTGATGTTGTTGGTTTCTGGTGTGTTGCACCGTGGGATTTTGGCCATTTTGCCTATGTGGAGGTTGGCTCACAGATGAAGGCCCTTATATATGTTTAAGGTCTCAATTTTTGCGGACTATTTCTCACAGAGGCGATCTGCCTCTACGGTGTCATTCCCGCTCCTGCGCCCATCTGGCATTTTAAGTTGTTCCACCTCGGCGGACTATTTCAGAATCAAAATTTAATGCCCAAATACTATTTCACTTTCCCCAAAACATCTTCTTGGGAGAGCTCGATAGAAAGGACATTCTTGGGTCTTCCATCATTTTTCTTCTTGGAGGTAAAATTTCTATCTCTTTTAATTTATTAATCATTATTTGAGTCCTCTAATCCTAGTGTAATTCCTTATTTGGGAGAAGAATGTAACCTAGGTTCTATGATAAATAAGAGGCTTATGATTCATGATTTGGAGATCGTTTATTGATTATATGGTTGTAATAATGTAACCTAGTGATGAATACTAATAGATGATGATATTGTGATGGTTAATTTGATATTGAAAACCCTTTTGAAATTGGGGAAAACCTAGAGTTTAATTTGGAGATTTTGCCTAGTTCATGCAATTGGAAGCCTATATGTGATTAGTATTCAAACTAACTTAACGTTATGACTCTATAGTGTATTCTCAAGATTTTTGGATAGTAAAGTCCCAATTTTTACCTTCGTGGGCCTAGGGTCGATTTGGGGGTTTGGACTTGTGATTGCTTTTAAAGGTTAAGTTTTTATGCTTGTAGTAGATTACTTTATTAATGTAGAATCTATGTGTTAGACTACGATTATTTGGAGGCACTTTGCAAAGGCAATGCCTTGACTGAGGAGTAGTGTTTGTGGCACCTGCTCGGCTCCAAGGTAGACTACGATATATTTTTTCTAGACTCCGATAGAAGTACATAGTTATTATAAATATTGAGGGTTATTAGGCGTGTTTGGATGTTCCACCTTAGTGGCTATGATGAGCACTTGGATGGGTACCGATGTTGAACTATCTTGATGGGTGATTTGGGGAATCAGCCTTAGGGCTGGTTCCAACTGCTGTTATGTGGGCTTATTGCCATTACTTGGGTTATCGCCATTGATTGATATTGTTATGTTTACTCATCACATATGCTTCTGTTATAAAAGACTGATTACATGGAAATACGTGTTGTTGAATTCTGAAGCATGTGATAATCATCTCCTACATTTGATTTCATCTCACACATTATGATTACTTGCCTTGATATTATTGCATTCATACACTCATTATTATTTGTGATATGGAAAGTGGAGTGGTATGGTAATGTTGTGGGTCTAATAAGATCGGGAAAAGAAAAGCAATGATATTATTATGAGATATTGGCAATACTGAGATGATGATTGATGATTCATATTGCTCGAAAGGATTCCGTGATTGATATACTAGCCAGATCAAGGGACCATTCTGATTGGTTGTAGCGGTATAAATTGTTATGACTTGAAAAATGAGTCTTGGCTCTAATCAGATACATCTGTTGAATTCTGGCGGGCTAGGAGCAGTATATGAACGACGTACATCTCACATGTGTCACAATTTATAGAATTTGAATATGTGTATACCAGGTTGATTGAAAGGTACCTTGCACTACATTCACATCATACACTCATACATATTGATTACTTGAGATTGATATTGTTTTGGGTTGTTTACCCTAACAAGGTGGACTCTATTGATTTGAACTGCCATGATTCTGAGTTGTTGAGTATTGAACTATTATTGTGGTCCGAGGTGTCTAAGTGTTGAACCATCTATATGACTGAAGGTAAACTGCATGGATAATTATAAAGCTTGATGGATAATTGCGTTACTTGCTAGGGTGTCTAGTGGACTAGTGAGTTGATGTATTGATGTGGTAATTACCATCTCATATGTTGTATTTATATGTGTCCAACTTCACCCTAAATAGAATATTCATGGCATAATCACTTACTCGAACATAATAAGGATGTATATTGAACTGACATGTACCTATATTCTTATTGTACAAATATTAACCAAGTCTATGAGTTAGGGATAATACTGGGTCAATAATGATATAGTAAGCCAACCTATTTCTTTGCAACAAGGGTTGTTACGTGATTGTGTTCTAAGTGTGAACCTATCCTTGTTTGTTGGCAATTAAAGTATGTGTGGCCAGAATGAGCATGATTTAGGCCTTAATTAATGACTAGTGAGCAGTACTTTTATGATTCTTATGTGTTACCTAGAATTGGACTGTAACTTAAATGTGGAATTAATACTTTATGTGAATAAGGTGTCTTAAGTGATTACTGAACTTTGTAGAGTAGGATTATGTGATATTCAACTTGGTATTTATGCCGGTTATGTATCTTCCGTTGTTGTTGTCCAATGATGCCTATAGGAGTACATTGTGTACTCATACTACGATTGTTGCACCTTTTACTTGGATGCAGGTATTTAATTGATTTAGGTTGCAGCTTTGGAGCACGTGGAGGTTAAGGAAGGCCACTCATCTTATCAGTCGCCTTGGTCTTCATACTAGTCAGATTGTCCAAAGTTACTCAAGGCGATGTCATTTTACTTCCCTCTTCTTATATCTTAGAAGTCCTTGTACGAGTCAGATCAGTTTTTGGGAAAGTGTTTGTAAGGGTTTAACATTATTGACTTAATGAGAATTGTTATATAATTTGTAATCTCTTCATTTACTTATGCATTTTTATGTTTGTGCTAAAGGTTTGGGATGGTTTTCCTACCGGAGGGATGGTGTAGGTGGCACCTTGACGCCTGTGATTTAAGTCGTGACAAGTTGATATTAGAGCTCTAGGTTCACCGTACGTTCGAGTACAAGGACAATATTTAGTAGTGTCTTATGGATTGGTATGTAGACGTCTGTACCCATCCTCGAGAGGCTATATGCAAATTAGGAAACTTCTGTTCTTTCATTCCTTTCGTGTTACTTCATCCAAATTGGTATCTGGTCGATTCTAAGTGGTATCTAAAACTTCTTCATCCTACTCTATCACCGATGGTGGAAGCACGCTCTTAATTTAATATGTGAGTGGTTCGTTATGTCATCACTCAGTAGGATATAAGATGTGTCTCTGTTATATGGACGTGTAACCAAGTTCAATATCAGCTATGATTTGAATGTTCAGTTGAGTGAGGTTATGATTGGGACTCCTTAGTTTTGTGATATCCTTGGGAAGTGGGAATGACAATACAAAGGCGCAATAAAAAGAAATTGGATTGATAAATCTCTGCTATGTGAAGGGAAAAATTGGTATCTGACGTGCTCATTGGGATAATATTGCAAGGCGTACGAGGTTGGATGTCGTATAAGGTTATGAAAAGTTAAGGTGGGCTTCGATCTGACAGAGTTGTAGTAGTGGAGTGAGAACTAGTGGTTTGTGAGTTCTTTCAGGAAATGACTATATGTTCTGGGTTAGGTGGTAAGGTTACTAGTGACATGTGAAGTTTAAGGAAATTGTCAGTTGTGATCCTTCAGTAAAAGGTGTGTTCATAGAGTCGATTTGTTTAAAGGTTAGTGATAAAAAAAATGGTTGTTGAAACCAAGAGATGGTTGATTTGTGAGTAATTTTGTAGTTGTTTAATGTAAATGAGATGTAAGGAATCATGAATGAGTCAGTATGTTCAATTATGTTGTAGGCTAATGGGAGTAAGTGGTTGACTAATAGGAATAACTTTAGTGTTGGACAAAGGTGAAGTTTTATTTCTGACGAGTTACCAAGTGATGCATCTAGATTTTGGATAAGGCTTGTGGGCCTAGTTTATAAGGGTTAATATTTTAGAAATTTCTACAGTTACTGGTGGTGTGATTTTGCGAAGTGGACTGACTAAGAGGAATAATCACGCGATGTGTTGAAGATGTTCTGATTCAGCAATTAAGGCACAAAGTGATTCTTCACGGACGATTATCATTTAAGGACTCTTGAATAAGGTGTTGGCCAATGAGGATATTTACGATAATGGATTCATGGTGCTTTGTACTAATTCTAGTCGTGAAGAGCTTTCAGGTATAGATTATTGGGTTAGCAAACTTATAAACTAATATGGAAGAATGATTATCTCAGTTAAGAATTTTAGAAATGGTACTTCGGTGAACTATATGAGAATTTTAGCAGGATTGCATGTTCGGTAATTAAGGATCAACTTACGGATTATGGACTAGTTCAGTGATGGTTTGGATTATCGCTTGGGGGATTTTTGGTCATGAATAACCATAATGGGTCAGTACCTTTCTAATGGAGAAACTTTATAGATGATGGTGCATAGGATGCACCAAATTGGGAGGAGCTTTCAGTTTTGAAGTTCGAGTAAGGCGATGGAAATTCTCAGTTGTATGGGTATGTAGTGTCCTACTATCTCCAGGATCAACTCAGTTATTTTGCTAGACCTATGAAATTTTAGTACACTCTGAAGCAGGTTTGAGTAATGATCGGTCGTTAGTGGTGATTGTGATTTGAATGAAAGGTGGGAATTAAATAATTAAGATAAATGTATGGTTGATCTAATTTGAAATGAGTAAGGTACCTCTTCGAGAGAGGGGAGGATTTGGATTCAAAGCAACAAAATTTCTGGGTTGGGTATGGATTATGGTGGCATTATTTTTGCATATTTCAGATGGGGTGAAATTGTTTGTTACACTCGAATGAGTAGGTCAATGGTAATTGACTAATTAGTGTTATGACGAATGTTCCATAGGGGTTTTGTATTGGAAACTGGTGTTGTGTCAAGATGGGAAATTACGCGGCATTCTTGAATGAATGGTCTAGAGTGGATTGATAAGAGGGAATCTTGAGAATCTCTTAAGTTTAAATTAAGTTTATATTTTTTAGGAGAGGTCGTGATTGTGGAGGTAGGTTATGTGAAGCATTGTTGACTTATAACATGAATGAGTAGCTCAATGCTAAAGATCTGGGAGTAAATACACTAGGTAAGGTAAATGGCTTGTAAGGTTGATTCATCAGGAATTGGTAGGGCTGGTAAATTGTGAGATTCGATACATTTTACATGGTTAAGGCCTAGCGTGATATTACGATTAGAGGTTCGATGAGGTGTCCAAAGTTGTGGTCAAGTTAAGAGTAAGTACAAGGAAGATTTGATGTATTCAGAGTTTAGAGGGTTCTATCAGACTTGTGTATCGGTGAAAGTTGGGGAAATATGAAGATTTCAATCATAAGATATATTATTCGATACTAAGTGGATAACTTGGATAGAATTCAGCTTTTGGAACTGATGGTTTTAGTTCAGAATTAAAGTCTGGCAGCATTGTCGCATCTCATCGATGTTTTCAAGTAAGATTGATGGTAATTGTTATGGATAGAATCTATTCAGGTAGTTCTAGTAGCTTAAATGGGTACTTGGTAATGTATTGAGGAGGTATAGATGGTTATGGGGAGACTTTAGAGTGATCAGTTGATTTTCTACGGATTTGGCATGGTAAGATAAGCAGTACGTGTGCATATAGTATGGTGATTTGAAGACTTTAGTAGATTGGTCGATCGGTTTTGACTAGAAGGTTTCAACTTCGAATTACAGAACTAACAGGAATCGGAAATGACATAATCAGTTGTGAGTAATATCAGTTTTTAAAAGGAATTGCTTAGAGTTCTCCACAATAAGCAAGGTTTCTTTTCTAGCAAAAATAAAGTCATGATTTAGGCGTGCGGCGTCTTTCTAATGTTTCTAAGGAATCTTGGTACGAAGGACGGCATTTCTAGTTATGAAAGAAGGTTTGTAGAATCAGTCTTTTTTATCGGTATAGGTTGGACTATGGTTAGGGCTACAACTGCAGTATTGTGGAGATTAAGGTGGTATTTGTGGAATCAATCGGACGCATATAGAGTTATGGTTATAATCAAATCATGTAGTTTGAGTTGAGTCAGTTCTTATATTCGAGAATCAATTGTAAAAGAAATATTGATTATGAAGTAATAGAAATTTTTGTTTCTGGAGCGAGGGTAAAGGTAGTTTCGACTGATATAGGGAACAAGTGGTATTGCATGTATAATTCTTGATTGTTGAGGCTTTCATGAGGCTATAATGGAACCCTTGGTTACTTGTCGGCTTTTGTATTTTCCTTTTTTCGTTCAAGGATGGACATTTTTTTAATTGGTATCTAATGTAATGATTGTTTGATCGTTTAGGCATTTTACCCTTTTACCTCTATTGATCCTTCCCCTAACATCGTTAGAGTTTATTCGACTTGTGGGGATGAGTGGAGCAGTTCCTGAGATAGTCAGGTGAGTCTTGGTTAGTTTTGAGGAAATTAATGTCTTTTAAGTTGAATAAGTGAAAAAAGGTGTCCAATAGTTGACATTTGGGTATATGGGTTCGTTTTTGGTTTTTGTCGCTTCCGGTAATTCCGGAGGGTCATTTTTTAGTTGAGTTATTAGTTCTCTTCCTGAGATATTCGGATGTACTTTATGGCTCTATTTGTAAATTTGTAAAATTTGGATATTTTGGGTGATTTCATAGAAAGGTATACCCTAGTTTGGTCGTATGAGAAATCTAAGTGAGTGAGCGAGTTTGTAGCACCATTTACCTTGGGGTAGAATTTTTAGTTTGTATCCGGGGGTTCTCGGGAGTGTTTCCGATTCTTGGTAGAGAATTGGCTAAGTATGATATTGTTGGTTTCTAGTGTGCTGAACCAACGGGCTTCTCGCCACTTCTGCGGGGCCGCCTCTATAGAGGTTGGCTTGCAAATGTTGGCCATGTATACGTTTGAGGTCAGCGCTTCTACAAACTATTTCTCATAGAGGCGATTTTCCTCTGCGGTCTCATTCTCGCTCCTGCACCCATCCAGCATTTTAAGTTGTTTTGCCTCGACACCCTGTTTCCCACTGAAGCGACACTACCTAGGCGACGTCGATTTCGCCGAAGCAAAATCGTTGTTTTAGAATCATAATTTAATGCCCAAAAATGATTTCACTTTCCCCAAATCATCTTCTTGAGATTAGAGTACGGTAGAGAAGAAATTCTTAGGTCTTCCATTGTTGTTCTTCTTGGAGGTAAAATTTCTATCCTTTTCATTTATTAATCATTATTTGTGTCCTCTAATCCTAGTGTAATTACTAATTTAACAGAAGAATGTAACATAGGTTCTATGATAATAAGAGGCTTATGATTCATGATTTTGGAATTGATCATTGATTATATGGTTGTAATAATGTAACCTAGTGATGATTAATGATAGATGATGATATTGTGATGGTTAATTTGATATTGTAAATCCTTTTGATATTTGAGGAAAACCTACAGTTTAATTTGGGGTTTTTTCCTAGTTCATGCAATTGGAAGCCTATACGTGATTAGTATTCAAACTAACTTAAGGTTATGACTATGTAGAGTATTTTTAAGGTTTTTGAATAATAAAGTCCTGATTTTTACCTTCATGGGCCCGGGGTCGATTTGGGGGTTCAGACTTGTGATTGCTTTTAAAATTTAAGCCTTTATGCTTGTAGTAGATTATTTTATTAACGTAAAATCTATGTGTTAGACTACGATCATTTGGAGGTACTTGGCAAGGGCAAGGCCTTGGCTGAGGAGTAGTGTTCGTGGAACCCGTTCGGCTTTGAGGTATGCTATAGTTTATTCTTTTTAGACTATGATAGAAGTACGTAGTTGTTATAAATATTGAGGG
The DNA here is from genome assembly GCA_034509755.1 of Anisodus tanguticus. Lineage (NCBI taxonomy): Eukaryota > Viridiplantae > Streptophyta > Magnoliopsida > Solanales > Solanaceae > Anisodus > Anisodus tanguticus. Next base: position 21,363,017 of record CM067550.1, on the reverse strand, counting down.
ATATTGGTCATGTTTGGGGGTCCCACCTTAGTGGATGTGATGAGCACTTGGGTGGGTACATGTGTTGAACTGTCTTGATGGGTAATTTTGTGAATCAACCTTAGGGTTGGTTCCGACTGCTGTTATGATGGTTGTCATCATTACTTTGCCTTGTCACCATTGATTTATATTGTTGTGTTTACTTATCACATACGCTTAAGTTATAAAAGATTGATTTCTTGTAAATACGTGTTGTTGAATTCTAAAGCATTTGATAATCATCTCCTATATTTGATTGAATCTCACACATAATGATTACTTGCCTGATACTACTACATTCATACACTCATTATTATTTGTGATATAGAAAGTGGAGTGGTATGGTAATGTTGTTGGTCCAATGAGACCGGGAAAAGAAAGACAATAATATTACTATGAGATGTTTGCAATACTGAGATGATGATTGATGATTCATACGACTCGATATGAGTCTGTAATTGATATGCTAGCCAACTCGAAGGACCATTCCGGTTGGTTGTATCTCTGTAAATTTCTATGACTCGACAAATGAGTCTTGGCTCTAGTCAGATACGTATGTTGAATTTTGACTGTTTAGGAACGGTATATGGACGTCGTTGGTCCTCCATGGGTCACGACTAGAATTTGAATGTGTTTATACCAGGTTCATGGAAATGTACTTTGCATTCCATTATATTGCATTCACATCATACATTCATACATATTGATTAATTTGAGACTGATATTGGTTTGGATTGTTTACCCTGACAAGCTAAACTTTGTTGATTTGAACTTCGATGATCCTGAGTTGTTGAGTATTGAACTCTTGTTATGGTATGAGGTATCTAAGTGTTGAACCATCAATGTGGTTGAACGTAAACTGCGTGGATAATTGTAAAGCTTGATGGATAATTGCATTACTTGGTAGGGTGTCTAGTGGACTAGTGAGTTGATGTATTTACGTGGTAATTACCGGCTCATATCCTGTATTTATATGTGTCCAAATTCACCCTAAATAGAAGATTCATGGCGTAGTCACTTATTTGAAGATGTATAGTGAACTGGCATATACCCATATTCTTATTGTACGGATATTAACCAAGTCTACGAGTTAGGGATAATATTGGGTCAATAATGCTATGGTAAGCCAATTTATTTCTTTACAATAAGGGTTGTTAAGTGATTGTGTGTTATAAGTGTGAACCTATCCTTGTTTGTTGGCAATTAGAATATGTGTGGTCAGAATGAGCATGATTTAGGCTTCGATTAATGTCTAGTGGGAAGTACTTTTATGATTCTTATGTGTTACGTGGAATTGGACCGTAACTTTAATGTGGAATTAATCCTTTACGTGAATAAGGTGTCTTAAGTGATTACTTAACTGTGTAAGAGTAGGATTATGTGAGAGTCAACATGGTATTTATGTCAGTTACGTATCTTTCATCGTTGTCGGCCTATGATGCCAACAACGTTGTATACTCATGCTACACTTGCTACATCTTTTATGTGGATGCGGGTATATAATTTATTTAGTTGTAGCTTTGTAGCACGTGGAGGTTAAGTCATGCCACTCATCTTATCGGTGGTCTTGGTCTTCATCTTAGTCAGATTGTCCCTATTTACTCAAGGAGGTGTCATTTTACTTTCCTCTTCTTTGTATCTTAGAAGTCCTTGTATAAGTCAAACTAGGTTTTGGGAAAGTGTTTGTAAGGGTTTGACAATTAATTATTGACTTAATGAGAATTATTGTATAACTTGTAATCTCTTCATTTACTTCCACATTATTTAAGTTTGTGCTAAAGGTTTGGGATGGTTCGCATACTGGGGGGATGGTGTATGTGCCACTACAACGCCCATGATTTTGGTCATGATAGGTGAAGTACGGGGCCATGAGCCTCACATTGGAGTGTTCAAAGTGGTGAGTGAGTTAAGTGAAAGAACAAGGAACAGAGTTTGATGTATGTAGAATTCATTAAGTCTTTTCGGAATGACAACATGAGGTTGAGTAATCACGAGCAACATATTAAAATGGGTCACCATAGATTTATCAGATGCTTACTTTTCAGTTTATAAAGGTTTGGAATCAGTTCGGGAGAATATTGATAACATTTAGGAATTTGTGCATTTTGCACATGGTTAGATTTGTTTACTTATAATGCGACTTGATATGAGATGACTTTATAAGAGACGACATGATATGTGATGACGTGATTATATATGATGCTTTAACAGTCCGAGGAATCATGTTGGTTGGTTGTAAGAGGTATATGGACTTGTGAGTCCACCGTGGGTCATGGCTATGTGGAAAAGTTCAATAGCATGTTTATACCATGTTAATTGGCCAGTATATTGTATTCATTCATTCATATATCATCATTCTTTTACTTCTTATATGATCTGTGCCTATGGCTATCTATGTTATTGAGGGGTTTAAGTATTAGACAAGGAAGTATATTGAATTGATAAACAACGTTGAGTAGACTTAGTTTTTATATGTTGTGCGTGTTATTTCTATCATTGTTGGCCTACGATACCTACGGGGGTACGTTGTGTACTCATACTTTGTTTGTTGCATCTTTATTTGGATGCAAATACAGATCCTAGTTCCAGTTCTGGACGTCGTGGTTGATTCCCGAGGTGGTCTTTCGAAGGTTTCAGGGTGAGCCATCCATCCTATCAACAACCCTGGATCTCCCTCCTCTATCCTATTATTTGTCTTTTACTTCTTTCAAGATAGTTGTATTGTTACAGTAAATTGGACTTTGTAATAATTATTTAGATGCTCTTGTACCAGTTAGACCCGGTTTTGAAAAAGTGTAATATTTATGAGGATTTTGTGCTTTAAGTATATCTATGGCAACGCAGATTTAAGTATTAATTTATTATTCATTTCTATTTTTATACTTTAATTGGTTAAAGGATTTTGGGGATGGTTCACCTGCCGGGGAATAGTGTAGGTGCCATCATAACCCATAATTTGGGTCATGACAACCGTTTTTCGCTCTTTTTTTTAAGATCCACCTACTGTAAACTAGATGATAATTTGAATAAGAATTTACTCGTATTGAGTTTTTACACCAAATCAATGAATGCATAATATGTGTTAAAATATATACAATTATCATTTAATCATGATTAATTTATGTATATTTTTATTTCATTAAACCACTTAACCTTGCTCACTCGAATTGTTTAGGGACCAAAATTAGAATACAAACTGTAACTCAAGGCAAAATTGTTACTTTCCCTTTGAATATTTACCATAAACCAAGTTATTACTTCTCTCTCCAATCTAAATTCACCTGTCATGGCCCTAAATCCTATTGTGTTGTGAAGGCACCTACCCTAATCCGTAGGCTAACCCAACATACATCGTATCCGATAATGCGGAAAGATAAAAAAGTAAAGGAGAAGTAGTTTAATAAGTCTTATAATAAATACAGAATCTGAAGAAACCCCCAATGATCTGATGGTTATGAGTACAAGCTCTAAGTACGAATACAAGTCTGAATATAGCAATACATCAATTGTCTAGAAATAACAAGGACAGAACATAAAGGTAGAAGAAGTTCCAGTGTCGAGGAAGAATTTGTGGCTCACCCTGGACTCGAATGATCCCTCTCCAATAAGGCTGTAAATCAAGCTACTCTGGTATCGTCTAGCTCGGTACTTGTACATAGAGTGCAGCAAGAGTAGATGAGTACGGGAAACACATGTACTTAGTCGCATCATTGACCGACCCTAGTTGTAATGGTGGTGATGGTTAGTACTTTCTGATACCTCTCTACTAATTAGTTTGTTAAACATAATAAGTAATCAGTTAACCAACCTAGAAATAAGTCTACATTTCCATATTGTTCAAGTACTCTCATGTTCTCAGATTTATAACAAGGTTCATCCTAAACTCCATTCAAGGCGTCTAGACCCATTAAGATACCCTACTCAAGTCTCATAGTGATATAAGTGAAAACTAACATTATCTCTTCCATCAAACCAAAAGAGTTTAAGTATATCAAAGATAAGCACACATAGCACAAAATACATATCAGAATATGGATGAATGCAATGCAAATGATATGCATGTATGCAATGGCCATATGTACTCGGTACACACGTTGTTGCAGTAGCTGTCACGTGACCCATGGGGGACTCCTGATGTATATATACCCATCCGATCCCATCAGATACCAGCTCTGTGGCTGAAGTGTCATCATCAGTTATCACTCTCGTATTATGTACCATATCCAACAACCAGCTTCCTAAGGCTCTCTCAGCAATAATTCAACAGTTCAATGCCAATTATACTATGTATGAATAATATGGATATGTGTACACCATGCAAAGAACATAATCAGTATGATCAGGATTATAAAATTCTATTCAAGTGTTGAGACAAGATGTGGAGTGGTGAATGCATGATAACTCAAATCAAGAATATTAAATCAATGTGGCTACAAGTTCAAATAAACAACAATCGTACCAACCAAAGAAGATTTATGCACCGCGCCCGTGGCCTGAAGGCTAAACACATAAACTTTTTCACATGCATCATACTAGTTCATTAATTACCCAATTAAGTTCACTGGTACCCGTATTAGTGCTCGTCACCTCACTATTATGGGACTCCCAATCCCCATTACCCCCCTTAATTCATTATATAGCATACCAACACATAAATGCTACACTAGAGTCTAGAAAGTCTCAACTTGCCTGAATCAAAGCCGAAGAACTCACGCAACAGCTTTCCCCTTTCACCAAGCCTCCTCACAAGCCCACTCTGATCGATCATATCAATTATATGAGATTACGATCTAACGGTACACATAATCCCCAAGCTAAATTACAAAGGAACCTCGGCCCACATTATAAAAATATAAACTTTCCTACTCAAATAGTACCAATACATGCTAGATAATCATAATCTCATGTTGATTTAAGAACAAAGTCCAATTGGATACTTAATTTAGTGAAATGGGAAAAAGTCCCAATTTCTAACCCTAGAATCTCCCCCAATTCCCAAAAGGGTTTTAATCATGCAATTGGTCAAGTAATCACCATCTACTAATCTACATCACTAGTTTACAATATTAACAATAACAAACTAATATCCAATCCCCCAATCCCCAAATATAACTCTCTTATTCTCAAAAAGGCATTTCTACCATTTGCCCTATTTAAGAAACATACTTAGGATGGAGATTAACAAGAATACATTAATGAAAGGGAGAAAGGTTACCTTAATGATAATTTCTCCTTCAATCTCCAAGAAACTTACTACCCAAGCTCTAGAACCAAGATGAATATTTTTAGGAAATGAGAAGAAAATTCTAGGTCATCAAATCTTATATTTTGAACACTACTTCTGCTCTGGCGGAATCGATTCTGCTGGAGCAGACACGCTCCGGTGGAAACCCTGTCCACTAGGGCGATCCCACTTATAAACCCGACCTCCTGCTGGGGCAATGGAAACACCGCCAAAGTGCACTAGCCCCTGCGAGGAACTTGTCTGCTAAGGCGGAACCTCGGCTCAAGGAAAATTCTCGTTTCGGCGAGCCAGGCCTCCGTTGAGAGAGACTTATTGAAGTGGAAGAAGGGTCACTCACATGAAAACCAAACACCAGCAATGCCCAATACTTCCTAACTCTCCGTCAACCACCCAAAACACTCCCGGGACCTTCCGGACATAAACCAAACATGCAACTCTATTAGAAAAAAACATTCTAGACCTGCTCGTGCACTCGAATTTCCCGGAATAGGTCTCTAAGGCTCGGGTTTGAATAAAGTCAACTCTTAAGTTCTAATTCTACAATTTCTCAACTAAACCCCAAAATACACTGAACTACCTCGGGACCTGAACCAAAGGCTCGACTAAGTCATAAATGTCATTTCGGAGTTAATGGAGCCAACAAAATTGTGAATAGAGAGTGTTTACCCAAAAATCAACTATGGATCAAACTCATCTATTCTCTTAACTTGGAATTTCTCAAACTTAACAAAATAGGCTCGAATTCTACCCAATAACAAAATAGGCCCGAACTACTCAATCACAAATAAATTCATATATTTCGGAGTCTCCCCAACTCACACATAGGCTTATTAGTGACAACCATTATGCTTGACCTTGCTATTTCTGTTTGACAACATAGGTTAATTAGACACATAATCCATTATACCGCTACCTTTGACCTTTCATGATATAAACTCAGAACAGAGGACACCTTGTTGACACTTGTTATCATCCCTAGTTTCAACCCCATGTATGACCATAACTGATTACAAGAAAGACACCTCTTAGTTTATTATTCTCCTTCCGCACGTCCTAAGTAGTTCCATTTCATTACCTTTATTTACCAAGACAACATTTTAACATATATATGCATTCCAACCAGGCCTCACGACAACTACTCGAACCAGACCATCAATCCATACTAGAACCCTTATCTGACAATATTTTCACTTACCAAGAAGTACAAGCCAATGAATTCTACCATCTGCAAATAGGTACGACAACAAATATTTAGACTCATAAGGTGTAACCACACAGTCCAATCCATACAAATAGGCCAATTATAAAAACCCAATTTAGGTCCAATATAATCCATCTAATCATGTATTTACATCTAAATCAGGAGATTACTCAGTTCCAGCAATCAGACCATGTCACATTACCACACTACAAGCAGTCAATGTATGAATGAATGTGTGAATATGAATACAATACACATGTTAGGTACCTTTTCATCAGTATACATGCGCTCAAGTTTTTATTATGAGACGCACTCCCATGGGGGACCCGCGAAGCCCATATACTTCTCTAGAATTTCTCATTGGAGACCAGCTCTTGGATAAATAAAATCATGTTGCAGGCGTGGAACCCATCCCCTCAAATATCATCATCCTCATCTCAGTGTTGCCATAATTTCATAAGTAATCTCGCATTTTTGGTCTCTTGGACCCCAGCATTCAATACCACTCTCATATCAATATCTCAGAACTATGAGTGTATGATTGTAAATGACAGTATAATGTACGAAATCATGAGGTGATGAGATGTAACCAAGTATAGAGATGAATATCACATGCTTACAAGAGTTTAACAATATAAGAATCCAAGTACAAATCAGAATATTATATCAGAAGCAGGTGTGGTGAATAAACAAATAGTATCAAATACGGCGACAAGCCCAAATAAAGCAGCAATCGGAACTAGCACATGGTTGATTCCCCAAATCACCCTTCAACACAGTTCAACACTGGTACCCACTTAACCGTTCATCACAATCGATTGAGTGAAACCCCCAAACACGCCTAATACCCCTCAATATTTATAACTAATTACGCACTTCTATCGAAGTCTTATGAAAGTAAATTCTTGCCTACCTCAAGCCGAGTAGGAGCCACAAATGGTCAATCCATAATGCACATCTCTGACTCTTCAAGATTTCTCATAGAGAACGTAGTCTAATGTGCAAGTTCTTCATATTAATATCAAAACAAAAATACCCACAGACTTAGTCCTTAACCAAACGTAAGTCATCTAGAATTATCGCAGACCCACGGTATCAAAATTCAAACTTTATTACTCAAAAAGCCTTTAGACGTGATTACTAGTTATAACCCGAAGTAAATTTAAAGACAACCCTATTTGAACCCCCAATTTCATAATTTCATAAAAAGCCTCAATTTTACAACCTTAGGTTTCTTTCTCAAATTAGAAAAGGGTTTTCTGAATCAAATTAAACTCTTCAACATGGTTATTTATTCAAACAATAACTTAATTAGAGAAATTAAGGCTTACCACATCATTTTACATTCTTAATCATGATTCACTAAATCCTAACCACCAAAGAGTTTTCAATTCATTTTCTCCATTTCATACTTTACCCCAAATACTAGAAACATGGAAGAACAATCAAAAGGAAGGGAGAGATTACCTTTCATGGAGGAATCTTAGGTCAAAAACTTTAGGGAGGCTTCTAAGACTAACCCTAATTTTGAGATACTCAATCCTGGAAAGTAATATATTTTAGGGCATTTATACCTAGTGGTCAACTAGCGCTTTTGCTGTGGTGGACTCGATGGTCAACTGTTGAGGTATAGGAACATGACACCTCGCCTCAGCACAGGGGCGGAAAATAGTTTCACAGGAGCGGACTTAATCCGTCCGCTGGCGCGAACACTATTTCGCTGAAGCTGACATTGCTTTTTCGGTAACTCTTCACTTTAATAGATCTTTTTGAACCGTAGGAGTTACTTGACTTACAAATCCCACGAGTAAGAGTCATCGATGAATGCCCGAATGAGAGATATAGCAGGAATTTTCATAATGACCGAACGTGTCGTTACATCACATACCAATTAAATAAACATTCATCCTCGAACAGAAATAATGGGGGATAGTATACAAATCTGTGGGACTCAGGACCTAGTCATATTATAGATTTTTATCAGTCACGCAGAATAACAAACGAATAACGTCATACACATAACTAGGACTTCATGTCAAAGACTCTGATTTAATCATAAAACAATTTCAGTTACGAACAACCCGAACTAGTCGATGGGACAGCCTACTATAATCTTAATCTTAGGAAAAGGATTATTTTTTAGAGAATTTCGGCCTTAAGGGTTTGCGGTATTGCACCATGCCATCGGTTACACTATTATACATCACCACACGTAATTTAATATCGGTACTACTGAGTTCATAACATCGTTTGTCCACGTGGGCTCATTAATTCAATCTTTGACAAGAAACACATAGTATAGGAGGATGGCGGGGGTCAGGGCTTTGCAAGAGTTAAATAAGACCTGAATGGTAGATTGCCATACAAAAAATGTAGAACAAAATACTTGCCAAGAGACATCTTATTTCCGAAAACATCTCATATGCGGCGAATTGAATTTAGGGAACCATGCCATGGAGGGAAAAGTGTGCAGACGCGCACCCATATACACGCAATTCATACCGCTAAGGCAATCAACTAGGGATGGGCAAACCTCATAGGGGTGATTTTCTTTTCTCGCTCGGCTGACGCGCTAGAGCGGATAGAGTTCGCTAGAGCGGAAAACACAAAATTCAAAAGTCTCCGGAACTAATCATTCCTACATTTGTACCACACTTCCCCCAACCATCAAACTTCCAGAACTCCCTCCCTCCCCTCAATCTTCCCTCAACAACACTACCAAAGGCACTCTTCACAAATCCCAAGCCCCCACGGTTTACTCTCTCTACACACCCACTGATCTACACTCTCTTGACACACCGAAGTTACACACTGAGGCATACAAAATCCTTCGCAACTTTAGCAACTCATGTTTCGCCACTAAATTAGTTCTAATCCCATCATATTACACACAATTGCATCATAGAAATGCGATAGGAACATAATAGTAGGTTTAAGGATTTTGTAAAATCTTTTTAAAATTCTTAGGTGGTGGTAGCTATGGGGGTAGATCTATAGATCGGGTGAATTAATTGTGTAAAAGAAGTCTACAAATCATGCATACTCGTATACGAAACATATGGAGGGATGTTTTGGCCAAAAATAGAAGTGAAATCACTGGGTTTCTGGTTGGATTGGTCTGGGATGACGACCTCACATCGACAGAGAAGTTCCGTTGAAGCGGGTTCACTGAGGCGTAAAATGTCTCTGCCAAAGCGAACAGATAGGGATACAGAGACTTCCGCTGAAGTAGACGCTTTCCTCGCTGGAGAGAATCCTCTCCAGCGACATTCATTTCGCCGAAGTGGAAATAGAACAAAATCAATGCTAAAATAGTATCTTTGCACGAGTCGACTCCGGTCGATTATTATTGGTTCTTTTGGCTTGTTAGACACGTAATAGCATGATACATATGACTTTATCACTGAACTGACATAGAATTTGATAAATGTATGTGTATTAGGAAAAATGGATCATAATACAATGGACAACATTGCCCGGACTTATAGACTCGTCGATGAGGAGCATGCAACTGACTATGATACAATTCGATTTATGTCCAGAGATTGTAAAAACCGTTAGTATGAAAATTTGAGAGACAAGAAATTACTGGAAGAGAGGGGCATAGACATGATTGACATGGAAGAGTTGTTTCTTGACTTTTATAACTGGCTGATACTAATAGGCTAGAATTGCTTTGCTCTAGCTCCCTGCAAAGCCAACGAAGATTGGATGAGAGATTTATATGTCAATCTAAAATGGGTGAGAGATTTCTATATCAATCTGAAATGGGTGAGGTTATCGGAGCCTAATTCAGAGATAAGGATTCAGGGGGAAATGGTACCAATTGGAGTTGAGGTAATTAATGTTATCTATGGGTTGCCGAACTATTCCTCGGAGGCTATGTATGCCAAAAAAGATTTTGGAAATAGGGAGTGGTTGGTGTCACATCTGGTGGCTGAGTAGGATAGAGGGAAGATCACATAGGCCAACAAGAAATCTGAGATCATGAATAAGTACTTCACTACTGAGGCCAAGAGGTGGCAAAGCATCATCATTAGCATGATGCATCCCTCAAGTAACAAATCTGACTGTGCGTACGTTTGTGTTTCGATGGTAGCTTGCATATTGGATGATGTCCTAGTAAATGTGGGTCATCATATCATACGAGAGTGGATGAACTATTTGATTAAGGAAGGTCCAAGTTTGATCTTTCCTTCTATAATTATTGGGTTGTGCCGGAGGGCGGATGTGCCAGATAAGCCAGGGGATGACTGGATTGATCTTGAAGAGGTCTTCCACCCTCTAAAAGTGTCAGGAGTGGGTACCTTAGTGAAGAGCAAGAAGAGGAAGGTGGACTTGAACGTGAGTAGGGATGATGATGCTAATGATGGGTCTTAGTCGTAGCCGCAGTCGCAGCCACATGGGTCTTTTGGTGCCATGGGTTCTCAATTGCAGGATATTCGACAATTGATTGCCGAACTTCCTAGGCCTTCTACCAAGGCTAGTAATTTGGGCGTCTCTACCAACTACTTCTCCCGATAGAAGATGCAACAGTATCTTGAGGCACAAAAAGGCCTCCGAACCTCAATTGGTACCCTAGAGATGACGTACAAGGACTTGGCCAAGAATCATGGTAGCCTCCGCATGAGCTTTAAAAATAGAAGAAGAGAAACAAGTCCAGGGGTAAACTCCTCGTGAAGATGTGGAGAGGCATCAAGCGCTTGTTCAAGCATTTGGATTACAAATATCCATTTTTGGTGGAGGATGAGCATGATGATGAGGACTATTCTTTCCTGCACATTGCTGATGGTGGAGATAATAGTAGCAGCATTGAGCGAGGTGGCGAGGTGGCAAGCTCGAAGAGGCAAGATTGAGCTCATGTTTGGTATTGGTTTCTAGCCCATGTGGGGCATTATTTCTAACAATTTACTTTTTGTGCTTGTTGTATATTTGGAATAATCTGGTTTGGGTTTTTCTTGCTTTTATTTTCTATTTTGCTTGGTTTGATGAATATTATGGATGATTTGGGATATTTGTAGCTAGTGTTTTGTTTCTATTTTGGTTGTGACTATAGGATGCTTGATCATTTGGATATCTGAATTGTCTTGCTGGTTTTTCTCTCATTTTGTTTGCCATGGTATAAGTTTATCAATACACAAGTTGAAGAATGGATAATAGAGGCAGAACTCACTGCTTTCTACCCAGTGATTCCGCTGGAGCGAGAACGGCATTCGCTGAGGCAGGCTCGTCTCTGCAGGAAATATTTTGCTTAGGCAGACTACAAATAAGACACAAATGTTCGATGTAGTAGAGGATATTCCCTTTATGCGATCTCGCCAAGGCGGACAACATTTGTCATGGCGGACTCAATAAGACAATAGGGCACTCGCTCTTGTGGCCTACCATTCACTAGAGCGGCTTCGTAGGCGCATAAACCTTTTTCTATGGCAGAAATACCTGAAATAGAACAGAATGCATAATTAAACAGTTCTCAAACTTCATAATAACTTTCGGTCATAATTTCCACACATGATCCACCCTGAAGGAGTGTTAGGACCAGATACCAATTTGAATCAACCGGACATGGAATTAAATGAGGAAGCATGATAGGAGTGAAAGTAGGAAAGAGTTCCTAAACATGCTTTATAGCCTCTAGAGGATGGATATGGACGTCATCGTACTAATCTGTGAGACTCTACTAATCATTGTTCTTGTACTCGTGAGACTAGTGAACCTAAAGCTCTGATACCAACTTTGTCACGACCCAATTTATGGATGTCGTGATGGCACCTACACAATCCCCCCGGTAGGTGAACCAATTCCCAAAATAGTTTTGAATAAGGTTAAATATAAATGCGTAAGGGAATGTAATTACAAAGCTTGAACGGATTCATTAAAACATTTAAATAAATAGATTCATACCATAACATTCTTTTCTAAAACCTGGTCTAACTTATACAAGGACTCTACGATATAATGACTGAAAATGAAATACAATAATATTGACCGAATGAAACGGATAGTCTACATATGATAGAAAGTAAGGCCACCGAAAAGAATTGTCTACCTCAGCTTCCCGTGCTCCATTCTGCAATATGATAGACTAAGTACCTGCATCCATGTAAAAGATGCAGCAAGCGTAGCATGAGTACACAACATACCCCCGTAGACATCATAGGCCGACAACAATGTAAGTTATGCAACTATAGATAAATACCAAGTTGACACTACATAATTCTATCACTATCAAGTCATTAGGCCGAATATGTCATGTTGTTTACACAATAGTTCATAGAATTATCTATTCAACCTATTCATATAAAGATTCACGAAACCATGTAGGATTTACAAACACATAGGACTACCATTCCCTGTTAACACCAACACACCAAGTTGTATAAGTGACATAGCTATCTAATACACAATAAAGTCCTAAACTACTCAATCAAAAATAAATTCATATATTTCGGAGACTCCCGAAGACACACATAAGCTTATTAGTGACAGATATTATGCTTGTCCTTACTATTTTGGTTTGACAACACATGTTAATTAGACACATAATCCATTACACTACTACCTTAGACCTTTCACAATATAAGCTCAGAATAGAGGACGCCTTGCTGACACTCGTTATTATCCCTAGTTTTGACCCCAAGTATGACCATAACTGATTACAAGCAGGACACCTCTTAATTTATTACACTGCTTCAGTACGTCCTAAGTAGTTCCATTTTGTTACCATTACTTATCAAGACAATATTTTAACATATATATGCATACCAATCAGACCTCACGACAACCACTCAAATCAGACCATTAGAACCCTTATCTAACAACATTTTCACTCACTAAGTAGTACAAGACAATGAATTCTATCGACCATATACAAGTACGATGACAAATATTCAGACTCGTAATATGTAACCACACAGTCCAATCCACATAAATAGGCAAATCATAACAACCCATTTAGGTTCAATATAATCAATCCAATCATGTATTTATATCTAAATCAGGAGATTACTCAATTCCAGCAATCAAACTATGTCACATTACAACACTACAAGCAGTCAATGTGTAAATGAATGTGTGAATATTTATGCAATGCACATGCTAGGTACCTTTTCATCTAGTATACTGGCGCTCAAGTTTTTTATTATGAGACGCATACCCATGGGGGACCCACAAAGTCCATATACTCCTCCGAAATTTCCAATCGAAGACCAGCTCTTGGCTAAATAGAATCATGTTGCAGGAATGCAACTCATCCCCTCGAATATCATTATCCTCATCTCATTGTTTCCATAATCTCATAAGTAATATCACATTTCTGGTCTTTTGGACTCACAACATTCCATACTACTCTCATATCAATATCTCATAACTATGAGTGTATGAATTCAAATGACAGTATAAGGCAATAAATCATGATGTAATGAGATGAAACCAAGTATAGAGATGAATATCACATGCGTTCAAAAATTTAACAATATAAGAATCCAAGTACAAATCAGAATATCATATCAGAAGAAGGTGTCATGAATAAACAAAGTAGCAAATATGGAGACAAGCCCAAATAAAGCAGTAGTCAGAACAGCACAAGGCTAATTACCCAAATCACCCATCAACACAGTTCAACACATGTACCCACTCAACCATTCATCACAACCAGATGAGTGGGACCCCCAAACATGCCTACTAACCCTCAATATTTATAACTAATTATGTACTTCTATCAAAGTCTTATAAAAGTAAATTGTAGTCTACCTCAAGTCGAGCAGGAGCCACGAATGGTCGATCCACAACGCGCGTCTATGACTCTTCGGGATTTTTCATAGTGAACATAGTCTAACACGCAAGTTCTTCATATAATATCAAAAAAAAAACATACACAAAGACTTAGTCCTTAACCAAATGTAAGAGGCCTAGAATTATCCTAGCCCACGGTGTGAAATTCAAACTTTATTACTCAAAAAGCCTTTAGACGTGATTACTAGTTATAACCCGAAGTTAATTTGATAGACAACCCTATTTCAACCCCCAATTTCCTGATTTCATAAAAAGCCTCAATTTTACAACCCTAGGTTTCTTCCCCAAATAAGAAAATGGTTTTCATAATCAAATTAAGTTCTTCAACATGGTTATTTATTCAAAGCAATAACCTAATTAGAAAAATCAAGATTTACCACATCATTTTACATTCTTAATCATGATTCACTTAATCTCAACCACCAAAGAGTTTTCAATTCATTTTCCCCATTTCATGCTTTATCCCAAATACTAGAAACATAGAAGAACAATCAAATGAAAGGGAGAGATTACATTTCATGGAGGAATCTTAGGTCAAAAATTACAGGGAGACTCCTTAGACTAACCCCAATTTCGAGATACACAATCTTGGAAAGTGAAATACTTAAGGGCATTTAAAACATACTGGTCAACTAGCACTTCTACCGTGGTGGACTAGATTCCACTGGCGCGGATGCGCTGCGATGTAAAATAGGACCGCTGAAGCGCGGGCACTTGACACCTCACCTCAGCGCAGGGGCAGAAAATGGTTTCGCAGGAGCGGACTTAATCCGTCCGCTGGCACGGACATGATTTTGCCGGTGCGGACATTGCTTTTCCAGCAACTCTTCACTTCAATGGATCTTCTTTCAGAACCGTAGGAGTTACTTGACTCACAAATCCCATGAGTAAGAGTCATCAGCGAATGCCCAGATGAGAGATATAGTAGGAATTTAGTTGGAAGGTTCATAACGATCGAACTGGTTGTTACATATATTGCGTAAACTTTGCCTTACTTGAACATCGTGATTATTTCTATTTGGCATTTAATAATATAAGAAAATTATAAATAAGTCATATGGAGTCATCATGTACGCACATTCACACTTCACAATAGAATTATAACTTCATGAGTAGCTTTGATGGTTGAAATCATTTATATAAATGAAGAATAAACATCAAAGTTTTTTTACATTTATCAATTAGACAAGAAGAAATATTATTGCCTCTAGCGCAATGTGCAACAATACATATACATCAACTTTAATAATAAAATGACATTTGGTAAATAGATATTTTAAGCCAGTATGCAGGCTCATACCGAACAATCGAACTGAACAAGAAAAATCAAACCGAACTAACATCGGTTTGATATTCAGTATATACCATCAAAAAATTAAAAATTGAAGTACTAAACTGACATTTTTTAAAATTGAACTAAAGTACCGAACGCCAACCTTAATTATAATTCCAAAACAAAATTAATCTCATAATATGTTCTGATATTTATTTATATGTTGTCACATCACATTTCAATGACATTTACATTTTACAGGTAATCATACAAATGAACTTGGAGAAAACAATATCTTGTTGCAATAAAGAGTGTTGGACCACGATAGCGAAGTTCTAACTAGCTCAGCCCATGATATCAATAAACTGCTCTGGGTATTAGAACCGTATTTGTCAAAATGGGACAAGTATTAAGATAGACACATGTGGCAAAAAGGATTTGATTGATACTATCATATTGTAACAACTCATTCGATCGTTTTAGGCTTCTTATATTGTCTTGACCCTTTCTATAGCCTCTTATTGTTGTTTATGACTTGTGGATAGGGTTGGCACATTTCCTGAGATGAATTGTGTAAGTTTCGAAAGGAACATCGAAAGTTAGAAGTTAAGTTTTGAAATAGAAAGAGTTGATTAAAAATTAGCTTTTGCCGAAACATATCCATTTCTAGGTTTCATCATTTCCATTAGGTTCAGAACATCATTTATGACTTCATCAAGTCTTTGATTCACTTTTTGAGACATTCAAATGTGTTTTAAGTCCTTATTTTGCTAAATGTAAATTTTGAGAAAGTTAGGAATGATTTTTGAAAAAATGAATCGTAACAATGTTGGATTAGTATTTTGAGTGCGCGAGCAAGTTTGGAGTGTTGTTTACACTCAGGTAGCATATTTAGTTTATATCCAGGAGGTCTTACATGAGTTTTGGGTGTTGGATTCAGAATTCTCTACAAACTTAACAGTTGTTTCTGATGTAACCGCCCTTGCGGAATTGTTTCCGCACCTGCGTGCCACTTCTGTGGAGGTCGATCCATAGATGCAAGAGTTTGTGAGGTAGGGGAGGGCCACATCTGCAAAACCTTTAGCCCAGGTACGAAGCCGCATCTGCGGAGGTTGATCCATAGATGCAAGAGTTTGTGAGGTAGGGGAAGGCCACATCTGCGAAACCTTTAGCGCATGTACGAGGCCGTATCTACGGACCTTGACTGCTTCTGCGCCCTTTTGACCGATAAGTGGAGACTATCCTACGGTCATTTCTCCGCAGATGTGAGGCGCTTATGCGAGCAATTATTCGCAAAAGCGAAAATTGCTGAAATCAGAACCTTGAAATCCCAAGTTCGATTTTTAGACCTCATTTCTCAAATACTTTATTTCTAAGCTCAATTTTGAGGAGATTCAAAGGGAATTCGACCATTTTATCTTGGGGAAGTTTCAAATTTTAAATTCCTTGTTTAACCATATTTTCTTCCATTATTTGTAGATTAGAATCATGTTTATCAGTAAAAAAGTGTAGGGTTTTAACCCAACTTTCTAAAATGATATTTTCATGGAATTAGTGCCAAAATCTAGGTTTTATCTATTGATTCTTCATATTTAGATTGTCTAATCTAAGGGTAAACTATTGCTAGACTTGAATTCGTAACTTCAATTGATGGATTTTATATGATTAGGGTTCTTGCATAATTGGGACTTTTTAATAAATAGTAAAATTGAAGGCCTAATTGTGATTATTTTTCTGTCAAACTTAAGAATATTATTATTTAAACTATGGGTAGAATATTTCTAAACTAAATTTCTGATTTTGCCCTTGTGGATCTCGGATCACTTTTGAGTTTCGTTTTAGATTTCTTTTGGAAGCATGACTTTAAGGGTGTCGTTATAGTTGTATGTTAATGTAGAATCTATAATATCTAGACTATGGTCTATCTATAATATCTAGACTACGATCATTCGAAAGTGCTCCAGAAGGGTAAGGCTTTAGTGTGAGGGTTTGTGGCACCCGCTCGGCATCGAGGTAGGCTACAGTTTATTCTTTAGACACCGACAGAGAGCATGTATATCTTATAATCATTTATGGGTGTTGGGCGCGATAATATTTCTACCTTAGTGATTGTTATGAGCACTTGATTGGGTACATGTGTATCTTGTTGTGGGATAATTCCAATTAGGTTGGTATTGACAACTGTTATGTGGGCTATGATACCCGTGATTGAACTTTTACTTGTTGTGTGAATTATTTTATCTCATCGGTCTGTCTTATATATGAAAAAATATTGATCTTTGGAATCATTGTGGAACTAATGGTATTAAGGCACTTGATTATTCATCTCATATGTACATGATCATTCATCTCATACTTCCATGATAATTTTTTTACTCATCACATGCATACAAATATTCATACCAATATTGTGGCTAGATGGATCTTGATATGATATGCGAATTTTGTCCAATAAGGCCCGAAAAAAAGGCATGAATGATGTTTCACAGCCCGATGAGAAATAATTCTGAGTGTTCGATATGATTGATATGAGACGACTAGATGTGATATGATTTGATACGAGATGATGTACTATGATATGATGTCTACCAGTCCGAGGGATCATGTCGGATGGTTATGAGCGGTATATGAACCTCGCGAGTCCTCTATGGGTCATGACTACTAGGCAACATACCATAGCATGTCTGTACCAGGTATGAAAATAGCTAGTTGCATTGCACCACATTGCATTGCATTGCATAACATTGACTTCATCTCATTCTTACTCGATTTTGGTGATTTCAATCCACATATTTTATTGATTAATGGATAAACTCAAGCTTTGTACTCGTATTTAAGAAAAGAATAAGTATTTACACATTAATCTGATAAAGAAGTGAACTTTAAGGTGTTTTAGAGTCGGGTGGACTTACGGTGAAATTATGAGGAACGGTCTAAGCTTTTAAATTTTGTTGAATTTAAATGTGATTAAACTGGGATGTAAATGATAATTCTTCACTTTTATGTTCTGTCAATTATCCATGTTCTTAATAGGTTTAAGTATTAGACAAGAAGTAAGATGAATTGATATTTATCTATGAAGTAGACTTAGTTTTTATATGTGTTACGTATTTTCTATCGTTGTCGGCCTATGATGCCTACGAGGGTACCTTGTGTGCTCATACTACACTTAATGCATTTTTATTTGGATGCATATGTAGTTTCTTGTTCCAGTTCTAACCCCCGGAGCGATCTTTGGAGGTTTCAGGGTGAACTATCTGTCCCATTAGTAACCTTAGGTCTCCCTCTATTTAATTGTTTTTGTTCGTACTTTTCCAAGACAAATGTTGTTGTTCAATTTCTTTCAAGTTGTAATATTTGTTAGACACTCTTAAACGAGTCAGATCAGGTTCTGAAAAATGTAATGTTCTAGTACTTGGTGTTCTTAAGCATTTTTTATGAAAATTCAATTCTAGTATTAATTCTTCATTATTCCGCTTTTATTTATTTAATTTGATTAAATTATTTTGGGGACAGTTTGCCTACCTGGGGGAGAGTCTAGGTGCAACCATGACCCGTGATTTGGGTCATAACACATATGGAGTCCGGAGACTATGCCTGAAAAACTGAAGTGATGTGTGAATGAGTTCTCGGTTGCTCTGACATTCCGAACATTTTTCCGACATCAAGAACCAAATGGTCCTATACATGTCCAGAGATCGGTGATCAGAGATAATCAAGCATGCCGATATTTAGGGGATCACGTCTTATCCCATTTTCAGAACCTACGATCCTTATGACAAAAACGATCATAACGTGCATGGGGTTAAGATAGTTTGTTAGTTAGGCCAATGCTATATTTATCCCCTTAATCCTTTATTTATATCTCATCGAAAACTTTCAGAAATACACTTTTAATTACTTTACGTTCATTGCTATCAACGTACTGTTGACGTCTATACACTTTTGGTTACCCGAGAAGTTCAGTCCCGTCATTTGGAGATCGAATAAGCTTTCTTTTCTCTTTTTATTTCAATTTTTGATTAAATTTACTGTTTCATTTAATAATCTTTATTCGTCATTGCTTCAAACCTTGCGTCAAAGATTTTCATAAATAACTTAGATAATTTAGGGGAAAACTACACAAACTGCCCATTAAGTCCAAATAAATTACCTAATTTTTCCCATATATAATCTAATTACCCATGCAGCCCAACTGGCCCAAATAATTTACCCATGTACTCATTGCTTCGCTTCCCTTTAACTGCACGTGAGGCTCTTTTCCTTTGTCCCAATTATTTTTTCTTTTCAGTCCTTTTCCATATTCTTGTCTTTCTTCTTCTTCTTCTTGCTTCGTATTTCGTTTAAATCTCAGCATAATTGTTGGGCGTCATACAGTGCATGATCCTCTTACCTAAAGGCTCCATCACCTCAATAAGGAAAAGTGCTTCTCATTTCTTTTTTCTTTCTTTGTTTAGGCATTTTCTATATTTTCATCTTTTCTGTCTTCCTTTTTATTTTTTTGTTATTCTTTTCAAAAAGAAAAATAAAATATAGTAACTAATTTGCTTTTGCAAATAAAAATAAAACTCACATCTAAATATGACTCTATTGTTTGTATTTTTTTCACAAGTACAATTTGCTAAAAATGATATAAAAATTAAAATATCAAAATTAAGCTTAGACTCTATTTTTTATTATTTTTTTTAAAAAAATTAACTCATTATGTATGATACCCTATCCGTATATGATATATATCATGGGAGTATCATAGAGGAATGAGGAGTGTTTTTGAAGGAATGAACTAGAACGTTGTATTACCCTCTAAATATATATATGATATATACCATATTTGTATCATAGAGGACTAAGCTCTTTTTGAAGTAATGCATCAGTCCTCTATGATACCCTGGTCAATATATGATATATACCATGTGGGTATCATAGAGGACTAAAGAGTATTTTTTGAAAGGAATGAACCAGTCCTCGATAATACCCTGTCAATATATGATTTATACCATGCAGGTATCATAAAGGCCTAAGAAGTATTCTTTTTGAAGAAATGAATTTGTCCTTAATGATACCCTATCAGTATATAATATATACTAGGTTGGTATCAAAGAGGACTGAGTTTGTTTTTTAAGACATGAATCATACCTCTATGACACCCGGTTAGTATATGATATATACCATGTAGGTATCATAGAGGACTGATGAGTATTTTTCAAAGAAATTATCATGATCTAAAAACTCATTGTTCCGTGAGGACACCTACCCAACCTGTATGTTAACCCAGACAAAAGAAGATTCAAAATTTATAAGTTTAAAAGCAGAAATTAAAAAACAGATTCATAAGTTTATAATAAATCGCATACTCATAATAACTAATAAGAAATAGTATGATTCATACAATCTTCCCGAAATTTAAAAGTCACGAGTACAGAGCCACTAAATCCGAATACAAGTCCTATACTAATATAAGTTATCCGAAAGTAAAAGACATAATATAAAGATAGAAAATAAGTATGGTGTTGCGAAACACCCAGTAGCTCACCCTAAACTTCAAGCTAAGCATCAACGGTCCGCTGGATCTCGTCCCCTACTCGAACTTGGATCCGAACCTTCATGAAATAAGGTAAAGCATGTGTAGAGTGCGGATGCGAAACATATGTACTCACTAGCATCAGTGATCGACCCTAAACTGAAGAAATGACGAGGGTTGGTTCTTCCGATACTCACCTCCACATTTCATTAGTGATCAACTATACAATTTATAATACTTAAGTGCTCAAATGAGAATGGTATGAATGCAAATAATATGCAATGCAATGGTTCATAAACAGGAATAACACACTCCCGTAGTACGTTTTACATAACCCATGGGTGGGTTATGTAAAACGTACTACGGGAGTGTGTTATTCCGGTGTTTATGAACCATTGCATTGCATATTATTTGCATTCATACCATTCTCATAATTATAAGTTGGTTTCGTGATACATTCATGTGGACCTCATGAGCATCCCATGGGTATATGGACCTCATGTACTTACACGGAATTCCTAACAGTTCTACATCATGTACTTACACGGAATTCCTAACAGTTCTACATCATGTACTTACACGGAATTCCCAACCTTCAAACCACATCGGATATCAGCTCATAGGCTATAATGTAATCATCATTCCAACCATGTACAATATCCAATTAGATCTCTTCGGTCGATAACTCATGATGCGTCAATATCATGCCAAATAT